>JAWHQI010000078.1:6377500-7639515 GCA_033032865.1 Dactylorhiza incarnata | reverse complement strand
ACGAACCGATTACAATGATAAAATATAAGTGTTACAAGATAAGATAATGGAAAACCTCCCCTCTAAGTAGAACCCTTGATGTAGATGTCATTTCATTTGCAAAGGTTCGATCGTTGTTGCTTGAGAGTCTTCCTCTTTGATGTTCTTGAGATCCTTGGATGTCTCCAATTGATTAGAGATTGTTGCAGCGAGAACACTCCATGTGTATGTTGAGAGAAGGCTTCTTGATCGCAGTTTTGATGGCCTTCAATCCTTGCGCATGATTTTCTTCTGATCTCCTCTAAAGAACTCTCTCTTTTGATGAGTGGGAAACACCCCTCACTTTTCTCTAGAAGGCTAGGGTTTTCAGCCCTCGAAAATTTCGTCTAAATCCGTCAAGGGAAACTCATTTTCAAGCTATTTTAAATAGAGGTTTGCTGTCCAGGAAAGCTAGCGTCGGCGGTAGTGTTATAGCGGGCGGTAGCGACAGTGAGCAGTTTCCTTCCTTCTATTCTCATCAATTTCGTGGGTTTGGCTTCTATCTTTGGAAATACATTATTCCCCACGAAAATATGATATATTCTTGCCTTCATAATGATATTGCATGCTCCTTTTGGTTTCTTAATTAAATCTTAATTGATTGGAGTTTCCAAATCATGATTAATCAAATCTTGGTTGATTGGAGTTACCAAATCTTGATTGATTGGTTTCATAATGATATTGCATACTCTTGATTTATTATTCCTTTCCACGAGATCTCCTTCCTCATTTGCTCCTCAATCAGCATCATGATGGTGGGACATCCAAAAGTTACCGCCAGGCGTTAGCCTTAACGCGCCGCGATAGTACTTGCCAAAAATAGCGTCCCGTCAACATTCCTTTTTCTTCACTGTTTCCTTTTTGTCAAATGTTTCCATTTATGCTAGCGCCAACGGTAGTGCTAACGCTCCGCGGTAGAGCACAACTCTTTTCGTCGGATAGCATCTTCGTCGAACATGCCTCACATTTCGTCGAACATTGCTTTCATTTCGTCGAATGCTAGCGCCAGCGGAAGTGTTAACGCTCCACGGTAGAGCATGCCTTTCGTCAAACGTCGTGGCAGAGCATGCGTCGAGCGCCGCTTTTCTTTCATCGAACTCAATTTTGTCGAACGCCAGTTAGTCGAACACCATTTCGTCGAGCGCATCTCATTTCGTTGAACCGCGAGTGTCAGCAGTAGTGTTACTGCGTCGCGGTATCAATAGACAATCATCCTGATGTCGCTTCGACGTCTTTCTTTTTCACACTCCTTTGGGGATTGAATGTTGAAGATCCTGCACACTATAAATACAATGCAAGTATGATCAAATACAATAGGATTTGTTATTGTCAAACCAAGAGATGCCGAAAGCATGTTCCAACAAACTCCCCCTTTTGATAATAACAAATCCCTTTAGAAAGAAATAGTTCAAAAGATAAGAATTGTTTTTATTAAAAAAGGATAAGCATGAAATTTAAGACATGTGCATATGCTCCCCCTAATTGAATGCTCCCCCTAAGTAAATGCTCCCCCTTCAACAAAACTTCTTATGAACTTGACTTCCCCAAACATGTGAATTTCTTTCAAATTTATTCTCCCCCTTTTGGTATTATCAAAAGAGGGTGGTAAGAAAGTCAAACGTTAATGTGTGCAATAAATGTGTAGATAGGGAATGATCATGATAAAGAGTTAAACGCTTAGGAAAACATACAATATATATAGGAGTGAAAGAAAGGAATGTGAAGAAATAGTCATAAAGAAACCACTTGTTGGGAAAAATGTATTCATGATCGAGCGTACAAGCAGTAAAGATGTGGAAAGCATGACGAAATATATTTTTGAGGCGAACATCTATATAAGAATGGTGAAGCATAGTAGATGATTAAGAGTTTTAGATATAACAAAAATAGATGTTGTAGCAATTTAAGTACACAAAGGATTTTGCTTTATAAGAGTTTTAAGCATAAAAAAGGTAATGATTTCCATGTAACCAATCTACCCAGACAATATGTCTACACCCTAGCCCCGTACTAAGTGACAGATGGGCATGAGGAGCTGCATACATGTCGTAGGTTGGGGTGTTAGTCCCATATGCAAACACTAGACAAAACTCACCCTAGCACTCTTTCCCCCCAGTGCCTCGCAAGGCCCCACTGGAACCCTTCCCAGTTAAGGACAATACATGACTTAGAGGTCAGGTAATCTAATGTCTACAACCATACGCCCCCGCTATGGTGAGATATGAAGTCATGGATAATAATTATTGGAAACATTTAAGCATTTTAAATCTAATGATAGGTACATAGCCTATGAATTTATATTTTTATTAGATTTTTTTTAAACAAACAACTCACAAAGCTATTTTGGAATCCATCAATGAATCAGGGTTATTGGAATCACAATATTTTCATGTTTAGAGGAGTGTTTTTAGCATACAAATTTTCATTGAAATATATCAGAGTTTTTAGCATAAAAGTGATATATGTGTTAGAATAACCAATATAAAGTCTACCAAGCAAGTCTACCATTTGTTGAAAAGGAATTTTGATATTTAAGACTTGATATAAGCATGAAAGCGCAAGGTAAAAATATATGGTGATGATGCGGAAGACTTATAGAAATACAAGAAAATATCCTTTTTGTAATCATGATTTTTCATAAGAAGATATATGAGTTAAATTCCAAAACTGAAGATGTTTTTGTAAATCAATTTGCATTTAAAATCTTTAAGTTAGACAATAGAGTGACCAAGCATGAAATAATGTTTTCAAAAAGAGATTACTACAACATAATATTAACTCAAAAATTCAAAAACATACAAAACATTGTAGAGAGCATGCTAGGTTATCTAGTGCATTTATATAAATAAAGAGAGTGTAGAATTTTAGCATTAGGATCCAATACTCATGAGATGAAGTGTTATGGAAGATAATGATGTGCACAAAAGTGTATTTTGAATTGAGTAAACAAATGTTTTAATCAAAAATACAAGAAATATGTAAAGTAAAGAGCACAATAAAACACAAATAGTTTTACTTCCACACACTTTAATGCACAAAAAAATGTACAACTACTAAGGTGCTTTGCACACACAATGCTCATTAAGACTTATCAGGGTGCAAAGTAGTTCTTGGGGGATCACATATTTTTTTTTAATATTGAAACTAGTGATCCGGTGTACTTAAGAGTAAGTGGTTTTTATTTTGAAAGAAAGACAAGGTTTGCACAAGACACTTTACTATTCTTTCCAAGGTGCTCAACCTCACAACGCTTATTAAGACTTATCAGGAGGTTCAAGTAGTGCTTTGTGGAGTTATCTTTGTCACTTTATTTTATGATTTTTGTTTTGTACAAAGTTCTCCGAATACACTTGTTTTGCAAACCAATATAATTTATGAAAACATAACCACTTTTCTTAACTTTTAAAAGTGCAAATAAAGGTAGTGTAGGTAAGATACTTATGCAATTTTAATTCATTGTACTATTACAAATCATACACAAGCATTCTTAGATTAAGAAACATATGTAGACAATGCCAAAATAAGTGAGTGAATAAATATCATTATCAAATATAAAACATTTACTCATACTTAGAGGCATGCTAAGCTTGGTTCTACACAACTTTTACATTATAATGTATGCACATGAGTTTAGAAGTACCAAAGCATGAAAAGACAATGTTCAAAGTAGTTTGAAAATATGAATCACAATATTGTAGAATGTCTAAATGATGGGTTAAACCATGCTTGATTTTCAATGAAGTCCATACAGTATTTTTGTTTTTAAAAAATAATTTTAATTTAAAGTTTGAACTCTTATAATTTGATCTTGGACTTCCCGAGGTCTACCCTGTGAGGAGTTCGCCAGGTACTAGGAGATATGATGGGATGATAGCCCAAATCTCCCTTTCGCAAGATACACGTAAATAGAAAATGAGTTCAAAAATACTTGTTCATACTTGTTTTCGTTCTGTATTTTTGTATTTGATTTTTGCGTATAGAAATAGAAATCAAACAGCTACCCAAAGAAAAGAAGTAAGAAAAAAATAACTTTTTGTAATTTGGTTTTGTAATTTTGAATTTTAATTTTTCAAAAATCAATTATATGCAGAAATGCAAAAATGAGTAGTACATATAAAATAATATATTTTTAGTGTTTTCTTTTTTCAGAAAATAATATTTTAGATAAATCAGAATTTAAGAAACTTATGCTACTGCCAGCGTTAGAACCTAACGTCAGGTGCTAGCAATAGAGTTGAGAATCTTTATTTAAACACAAATGATTTTTGCAATTTTTCAATTCCGATTTGACATGATTATGATTAAACATATTGGGGGTAAATAAAATGACGCAAATATATTAAATACCTAAGCAAAACTTGCGCATTTTATAAATTTAGCCGAATACCCCTAAAATACCTTTTAAATCCATTTTGACACTTATTTCATTTAGTCTTAATAATATTATATGACAAATTTAGTTTTTTAAATTTTATAAGACTTTTAGGAAATGGATTTAGAAGGATAAAAATAAAAGATAATTAGATCACTTAAAAATAATATGACTTTATTCAATTGTGTTCAATTTGATTTATTAATGAATGTTGGTTTAATATGTGAAAATCATATCACAAGTTATGTAATGTGATCTTATCACGATTGCTCAAAGAAAAAGAAAATAAACAAAAAAATAGGTTAGGCATATCATGAAGTAGAATAATGATATTTTATTTTTAGTTGATTTCTACTTCAGGCAGATGATTGCATACTAATAAATGAGAGATTTAGGTATCCAAAGAGGACCGGGTATGACGGTCCCTTTGGGTACCCAAATACATCGTGTTTGCTTTTGGGGAGATATGAATGAAGGGCCCTTTTGATTTGAGTTTGTGTTTCATCTTTAACTTTGGGCCGCCATTCAAACCTTGGTTTAATATTATTTTTATTTGTCAAATTTCCACTATGATTTTGCAAAACATGATTTATAGGAAATTTGTGAACATTTAATTTTATGTTGGGAGAAATATAATTTTGTAAATAATGGTGATTTTGACTTTGATTTACAAATACTTTGTGTTTCTTACTCCCATTATTTGTCTTAGTTAAAGTATTCATATTCAACTTGTTTTTAGATATTTCTTGATATTGTGAATTTTTATTTATGTTTTTCATAAGCAAGTTGATTGTTGTTTTTAATTCATCATTCTTAATTTTTAAATTATGTCTGGCTTTGTTATAAGCGATTGTGCTATTTTTATGAATGGAAAAAATTGAATCAATATGATTTTGATAGTTATTTCTATATTCATCAAATGTTTCATCCATCTCTTTAATTTTAATTTTATAGTCTTTACACTTAGCACAATCATTTTCCAAAGATGAATTTTCTAAACATAATCTTTCATTTTGTTCTTTTATAAAAAGATGTTCCTTTTCAAGTTCCTTGCATTTTTCTTTTAAATCATTAAATTCTATACAAGGTGTAATGTTTTCAACTAAGGAACCTTGGGTAGAACTAGATAAATTAGAATTTGATTTATCATTAATTTTTGCCTTTAAATTTTTATTTTCTAAGCGCAAATGTTTATTAGCATTTTTATTTCTTAATTTTGCGCTTTGTTGTTTGAAGAAATTGTAATGTAGAAATAGAAGTACAAAAAAAAGGAGATTTTGATTTCCTTAAAGCGCTTGTGGATGAGGCAAGATTTGAACATATTATTCCTTTGTCTTCTTCATCTTCATCTTCCAAACAAGAGTTTCCATCATCCTTTCCGCTTGATTAGCATTCTATGGATCCATCCTTTGAGTAGCATTCTTGAATATTTGCGCAGACTTGCATATTCTCAAGTTCTTGTGAATGTTCCATACCCGTAGAAGGAGAATCATAAGTTCTTTCAAGAAAATTCCAAATCTCATATGCGGTAGGTAACGTATAAATAAGTTTGAGAATATTTTGATCTAACGCACAAAATAGACAATTTGTAGATTTTGCATTTAAAACCATTTCATTTCTATTTAATACGCTAGGTGGCTTTTCAATAGTAATTTTCCAAACTTTTTCATCTAAGGCTTTAAGAAAAATTTTCATTAGTATTTTCCACCCTTTATAATTTTCACCCAAAAATAAAGGTGGTGCTAAAGATTTTTCATTTGATGAAAATTCATCCCCTCTAGTGGAAGCGAGATCATGAAGCGCCATTATTCCCAGTTGTGAAGCCAATTTGGAATAACCTGGCTTTGATACCACTTGTTGGATCTGTAGGTGCCCTTAGAGGGGTGGGGGGTGAATAAGGGTTTTAAAAACTTTTAACTTTAATAGAAAACTTTTGAAATTTTGTTCGACGTAAGTTAAATCAAAAGTAAAGAGATAATGAAATTAGAAATGAAATCAATTTTATTAAACAAGAAAAGACATGATTATTATTTATAAAATTGATTACAAAATCTG
The DNA here is from genome assembly GCA_033032865.1 of Dactylorhiza incarnata. Lineage (NCBI taxonomy): Eukaryota > Viridiplantae > Streptophyta > Magnoliopsida > Asparagales > Orchidaceae > Dactylorhiza > Dactylorhiza incarnata. Next base: position 7,633,070 of record JAWHQI010000078.1, on the reverse strand, counting down.
ATTTCAATGACGCTAGAAATCAAAGCGAATAATATGAAAAACCCTTTTTGTTTTCTATACCGACTCGTATCCCCAAGAATCGGTTGGCTTTAGCCGATCTCTCCCCAAATACGGCCTCAAGCCGCTCTAGCCTTCCTATCCCCAGAAAGGCCTCGAGCACCCCTAGATCTACTCCCTAGACCTAGTCGTCGTATGGCGAATTCCTCCCTAAGTCCTACCTAGACCTAGCCGCCGTGTGGCAAATTCATGAACCGACTACAATGATAAAATATAAGCGTTACAAGATAAGATAATGGAAAACCTCCCCTCTAAGTAGAACCCTTGATGTAGATGTCGTTTCGTTTGCAAAGGTTTGATCGTTGTGGCTTGAGAGTCTTCCTCTTTGATGTTCTTGAGATCCTTGGATGTCTCCAATTGATTAGAGATTTTTGCAGCGAGAACACTCCATGTGTATGTTAAGAGAAGGCTTCTTGATCGCCGTTTTGATATCCTTCAATCCTTGCGCATGATTTTCTTTTGATCTCCTCTGATTTTCTGTGACCCTATCCTACACTGGGATGAGTGGATATCTCTCTTTTGATGAGTGGGAAACACCCCTCACTTTTCTCTAGAAGGCTAGGGCTTTCAGCCCTCGAAAAAATCTAACGTCACAGTGACCAGAGTAACAGGATTCATAGCCTGCACAACAGGCATCGCAATCTATGGCATTGCCGCAATTTGAGCCACCACCATTGCCTCTGGTAGCATACAATAAAAGTTTGTCGGGGACACGCCCATATTCACAAGGGCTGGGGTCGTTGCACTGCTTGCTGACGGCTCCTCTTGATGCCTCGACATCCCCGCATCGTCGCCACCGTCCTAGCATAAGAAAGAAAAAAACGAACCAAACTCTATTCGCAAGACTCGAACGCAAGGACACTCATGGTCCCGCAAAGTACTCCTATGTGGACAACCTCTTAACGCGATCCGAACATGCTAAACCTCAACAAGAACGCTAACCTCGCTTTGATACCAAATTGTAACACCTCCTCTACAATGAGTATATAATATGGGTTCGGCCGGGACCCCACAGCATATAATCGCCACAGCTTTAGTATTAAAAACTGATATAGATCTAACCATCTCAAAACTCAGAACTAACACAGCGGAAACATTAAATAAACAACAGAAGTTGACCACATCTACATAAGAGTACTACGGTCCTAAGGCCTTACAAAACTCATACTCAAGTCAAAACAGACAGGGCATAGAAATGTCCAACAGATCATAACAATCCTAAGCTACCTCGGCATGCAAGACGGAACAGGTAAAGGCATAAAAATCAAACAACGAAGCATGAAAAGTGCACTTCATGAAGCTTAGGCCTTTCTGGCCGGCGAGCTAGGTCCAGCCTGCGATCCTTGCCCTACATCCAAATCATAAGAATGGTATAACGAGGGTCAGCTTTGGCTGACCAACAACGGTGTAACAACACCCCTCCTCCCGGCCGTCCTAGCGGAACCCGGGGAACTACATCACCTGCAAGTCAGCACTTCATATGCAAATGTAATAAACATTATTAACATAAACATGACAAGCATGGGTGTCACTATCATCTATGTTGAGCAATAAAAGTAAGGGGATCTAGCAATGCAGCATGTATGCAAACCCGGGTTTCACCCAAGGCACCCTATGGCGTGTATGCTTCTAACATAAAAACACACATCAACATTTCATAACAAACAAAGGGTACTCATCATTTCCCCCACGAGGGTACAAGCTCAAGGCCAAGAACTCCATTGAGACCTCACCCCTTACATGGCTCATCTTGCCAACGGACGCATCATCATACTTGTTCTCGCCACAATCACAAAGCCAAAAGACAAGAACTCCACTTGGACCTCACCACTTACATGGCTCATCTTGCCAACGGGCACACCAGCATACTTGTTCTCGTCACAGCCCAAAAGGGGACTTGTCTTGCCGGGACACTCTCCCCACATGAATCCAAGCATTCACGGGCTAACCAGTCGAGCACAAAGACAAACCACGCCTTCACATACACATAACATTTACCCTTTCCAAACCAATGTTCATTCATACACGAACATAAGGGCAACACATACAACGTTTTCGCCGTCATTGGATTTCTAGCAAAATCCCTAAAATGCACGTTAAGCAACATCACCGAATCGGACCACCGGTCACGATTTCGGCTTCACCCAAAATGCCTAATCCACTAAAGGAGGGGATCTCTAGTGCAAAATCATGTCGGGGATGGACTCAATCAACCAAATGGTTCTTCTTGAACCAAGGCGACCCAAACCCCTCTCATTTTAGAGATCTGGTGCCATAAATTTCAGAAAAAGAAAATAAAAGCATAGATGCCATGCACGCATCCTAAAACCGGGAGGAGAGATGTCGCTACCCTAAGAGTTCCCTTCCTTGCCATGGATCGGTTGAAAGGCACGGATAGAAAGAAGCGCCTTCTAGTCCTCCCACGGAACTGGTCTCGGATCGATGAACGGAGCTCCAGTGCTCCAACAATGACGGATCTAGCCTTCTTCTTCCTGCAAACCCTACCTATCTTCTACGCATCCAAAAGCACAAAGGAGTTAACCAAAAGAGAATAGAACTTCTCTTGTTCAAACCGATTTCTCGGCCTCTAGTGGAGCTCGGGGCCCTCGCCGAAACGAGAGGCGGCTAGCCCTTACTGATCCCTCAGAGAAGGTAGACTGAAGACTAGGAAGAAGACTAAGACCTTAGTCACAGCGAGGAGGTCCCTCCACTAACCCGGAAGATCGTTGAGCGCTTCCCCTCCCAAGCCAAAGCTGAGACTCGGGCACCTTGGAGAGCTCTGGAAATGCTAACCAAAGAAACCCTGAGGAGAGAGAAGCTGAAGTGGAGTCCTCTCCAAAGGTGCCCTTAAGGTCCTATTTATAGGTTTTCTGACATGGCCTGCAAATAACAGGATTCCGCCTTTTGATTTTACTATCTGCACCCCAAGTGGGTCTGCTAACAGCTAAACCCCGCTGTCTGGAGGAGCTAAAAGCAGGCCACCAAGGTTAAAAGGATAATTTGGCCTTATCAGCTTATGGGCCAGGAACTGCGAGAACTTGACTGTTGTAGTTCTCGCAGGCCCTCTCGCGAGTCCTGCTCGCGGTGCCTCTCTTAGGCGGTCACCCTGCGAGGGCCTCGCCGGCCAATTCTGGCAGTATCTGCCGAGGTCCGATCTCGCGAGCCTTACTGCGTGACCGCCTCTGGACTTCGTCGAATGCGGGAAACAATTCGTCGAGCGTAGGATAGAGCGGGCCGACCGCTCGGGACCGGTCTCGCGAGCCTTCCTGCGAGATTGCCTCTCGACTTTGCTGCGTACTGAGCACATTCCGTTGAACATCTCTTTACTGAACATAGGTCTCTTCCGCCAGCGGCCTGGGTGGTACCGGTTTGCCAGCCCTTGCTGGGCCCAGTCTTTTGAAGATCTCTGCTGAGGTCTGTATCTCGCGATTCCTCTTGTGAGACCATCCCTTTGGCTTTAATGAGAAGAGAACACTTCGTCGACTTCGGAGGATTTTGCCGAACAGGGATGCGGTCGACGAAGCCAGGGGAGCTCGACGAACACCGGAGAGTTCGTCGAACGCACTACTCCTTTTGTAGACCTCGGGAATCTTCCTCGAACGGCCCGCAGGCACTTTCCTCGCCGACCCTTCTCGCTCGCCCTTCAGTGAGCCCTCCTGTAGGGAAGATTTTCGGCACTAAGGCCTCTCTTCTTACACCGCGTCTCCCTGCCTGGCGAATATCGGGTTGTACACAATCCCCGCTCTTCGCGAGGATATTTATGCTCGCGAAGAAACATCCAACCCCTGGTATTCGCTAGCCCCTTAATGATCTGTCAGGAATCTTTGGTGGGACCCACCCTGTGGGCTATAAATATCATCCCGAGTCTCTAGTTGTGTGCGCCGCCACTTCCTTTCCTTTCCCCTTGCCTGATACTGTAGATGCCTGGAGATGCCTCTTTCCGAAGAAGCCGAGGCTCGCCTGAGGGTGGTGAGAACCGGCGGGCTACCCTCCACGACCAGGGTCCCCGCCTGGATGAATCGGCCACCCCCTGCTCAGTCGCCGAAAATTAAGAAGGCGAAGGCGGCTCGTCAAACCGGGGATTACTCTGTGCTGTTGGACTCCTCCCCGGAAGATCGCCCGCACGAGAAGGTACGAGCCACCCATCTAGTTTACGTCAATAAATTTGGCTGTGATTCATACCTACTCGCTGGATGCTTTGCCGAACGAGGACGCTGGAGAGCCCGCTGGTGGGTTTTGCAAAACTCCGCCCGCGGATACTAATCTTGCTGGGAAAAACGCCACCGGTATGATCTTGATCTTGTATGCCAGAACGTTCCTTGTGAACTATCTGACCTTCGTTCCTTACTTCTTACAGTCTCGCCCCTGAAGTCGCCTGCCCGCCAGGCATCGCAACCTCCGTCTCCGCCTCCGCATCCTGACAAAATTATAGATAAGCCCGGATTCCAACTCCTGACGAGCGAGGAGACCGGTGGCTCTATGCCGCCAAGGATCCCTCCGACCAACAACGCAGCCTACCCTACCGGCCTAGGTAAATCTCTCTACCCTCACTACAACAATGTGTTCCAGGGCCGTCCCTCGACTTCTTGCCCCCCGATGGGTAAGCATTCTGACGACCCCTTGCCCTACGCAAACTCAAGCGCGCCATCTAACCTCTTCGTAATATCTCGCAGAGAATCCCGAAAATCTGCCTACCGATTCTGATTTGGGCGACGACGAGACGTCCCTTCTTCCTGACCAGGTGGAGGACTTCTTAGGGGATCCACGAGATCCCGAGATGATGAAACAACGAGCCGCGGAGTTGCTGAGAAAACATGGGCGGATGCTGATGGACCTCAACATGTAGGCGAGACGGGACAGAGAAGCCGCCGAAGACAGGCACGCGGTCTTGAGGGAAGAGTGTGTGAGGCTCTGGCAGGCGAGACAATGTGACCAGGATGAGAATGCCACGATGCCGGAGGTGCATATAGCTAGGATGAGAGACTACGCATACCTCATGGATAGGGAGGGCCATTTGGCCGAGGATTATTATAACTCTAGGGTACCGTCGTGGTCCGGGTCGCGGGGTTGGGGCAGGTGGAAATGGTTACCCCATGATTCTCGCTAACTATTGTGTTGTGGCGAACTCTTATTGTTTGTAATGGGTGCTGTTGTTGTAGACAATCTCGCCATGGCTCGTAACTCGCATATTTGCAACTTGTATGTTGGCTTTATTTCTTCTGACAATATTACTAGCTTTTTATTATTTCTCGCTCGCTGCTAATAAATCTGTTTCATTTTCATGTTATATTGTGCTCGCGAGGACCCTCTGTTCTCGCTAAATATATCTCGCGAAAATGTTGCTTGTACTAACCACGCAGGCCTTTCTTGCCCACGGACATGATGTGATGTTTTTGCTGCTACCCGCGCCCGCCGGCGCTTGGACTTCTTCCCGCCCTTTTTCTTTGGCTATAAATAGGCGGCCATAACTGGGTCAACCACCGCATTTACTGTCAACCTTCTTCCTCCTCCGCTTCAGAGCTCTCGCTCCATCCCGTTCTCGCTTGACTTCCTTTCTCTCCGGTTACTAAGATGGGCGGCGACGCTAGTGAGTCAGAGGGTCGGTGAAAGATTGCGAAGGCTTTCGCCGAGCACACCTTCTACCACTCCAACCTGACGGACGAGGAATATTTCAGCGTTGTGGATGATTATGTCACCCCCCCCCCCCCTTCGAGGCCCGTCGTCCCAGCGAGAACGACGTGATCAACGCCCCACTTGTCAATGAGTTGGCCATCCCTACCGCTCATTTCACGGTCGGCCTGCGTCTCCCCCTGTGGCCGGAAGTTCGCTAGATGATGGTCATTCTCGCTCGCTTCTTATTCTCTGCATATCAAGTCCCGCTCAATATGTGAACTAATCCCTATCTTCTCGTTGCTCGTCAGGTGCTCAACACTATGGTGTTGTTCCGGGCCAGCTCACCCCTAATGCCATGGCGGTGATCACAGCCTTCGCCTGCTATCTTCGCGAGGAACGCATCGAGTTCAGCCTCCCGGTCTTTTGGAAGCTGTTCTCGTTCCGTGCCTTCAGGGACGGTACTGCCTACTTCGTGGGCTCGGGTCCTAAGGTTGACGAGACCATCAACAAAGCCCACTTCTGGGCCCAGAAGTTCCTTCTCGTCAAGGGGAACGTCGGTAACATCCCGATCTCGCCCGTGCAACACGGCGAGACCACCTATCGGCCAGCTACCCTCGGAGGTCACGACGCCCTTCTCTATCAGTTCTTCTGCAAGAAGAACTTCGAGGTTGTCCATCTCCGCCGCAACCTCGACACGCTGCTTCCAGTGCTCGCTGGGGAAGGTAAAAGATCTCGCTCTATTACTAACTTTTTTCCAGTAACCTCGTACTTATTGAAGCTTCAACCCTTTTCTAGGCGAGCGGGATCTTCCTCTCCATCCTCCCTACGCGAGCAATCGGAAAACTGACGCTACCCTGGCTCTCGTGACCATGGGGGTGGAGGCTTGCCCAGGCGCCATCCCTCCAAGTGAGCCCTCTTCTCGCAAGAGACTGGGGGCTTCTTGTGGTCATGTCATTCCCCCGAAATCTCTGCCAAAGAAGAAGAGCAAGAAGAGCGGGGTCTCGCTCGCCTCCTCGAAGGGAAAGGAGCCCCGCGAGGTCGCTTTCGACGAGTTCAACCTCACCGGCCTCTCCGCCAGGGGTGAGGACGACGAGCCCTGCCAGGAGGCCTCTAGAACCTCCGTCCTGCCCATCCCCGTCAACCATTACAACATCGGCCTCGGCTAGAGGCACCGGGATGAGACCGACGAGCTCCTGGTCAACTGGAAACCGGAGACCAACCGGGTGGATATCTCCACCATCCTTCCCTCCTGGGTGGAGAAGGAGACCGTCAGCGGTCATGCCTTCGACCTCTCGTTTGCTCTCTATGGGTGCGAGGATGCGGGCTCTTATAAAGATGAGACTGTGAGAACCCTCTCCTTTGAGAGTGCGAGGTCCCAGCTGCGCTCTGCCGAGCTCGCCCATATGACGGGGAGGCGCTGCTTACAACTGGAGCTTCAGAACGTGGAGCTCGCGAAGGCCTATCAGGGGCTTCTTGCCGAGAACACGCAGCTGAAGGAGAAGTTGCTCGCCGCCGAGGGCAGTGTGTTGAGTCACCCATACCTCCTCATCCTCCTTTCCTTCAGTCATTTCGCTTCTTTAATTGAACTTACGTACAGGATGTCGAGGCCGTCGGAAGAGTCGACGCTCGCATCAAGGAATTGGAGGGCGAGGTGGCTGGTCTGATAGCCCTAAACTGCGATCTCACCCGTGTCGTCGTTCCTCCTTCCCCCTGCCGTTTGAAGGAAGAGCGGAGAGCGCGAGACGAGGACATTTGCCTGGAGTCCACTGAGTCAGCTCGCTACATCTTCTCGACGATGAAGGCGGCCGGCCTCCTAGCTGCCGACGCGGCTGACATGGTTCTGGAGGATATCGTCCCGGAGCTCTTCATCCCGCTTCCACCAGTGAAGAGCAGTGATGACGAGGAGGAATTCGCGAGCGACTCGTGATGCTTATAGATTTTTGATTTTATTCTGTTTTATTTTGGGCTGGCGAGATCGCCGCCTTCTGTAATTTTACTGTGAAATGCATGGATGCACATTTTTAGCCTTGTATTGTGTTCGCCCTTTCTGCGGTTTTGTCTTTTTTGCTGGCATCTCGGTCTCGCTTATCTCGATGTTCATTTTTATGTAGGCTATCCCACGATGATCGTTCTCGCATCTTGCATTATTGAATAGACAGGCACAGGACCTTTTTGGCTGCTCTGGCCTTTCGTTATTTGCCTTAGGATTATTACCCTTTAGGTATGCGTTTTTCTCTAGGTCTCGCGAGGTGTTTTTCTTGTCGGTGAGAACTCGCCTCTTACCCTGTGACGGCGACCTTTCTGCCGAGCACAGGATACCCCAGAGCGCATAGGATTGATTCTCGTTCCTCGCATACTATCATGCGAAGTCTCTCTTTTGCTGAGCGAGCAGGCCCGCCGAGCGAGAAGGAGTATTCCAGCATAAAGACTTGTCACCTTGCTAGCCTCTCCAGAGATCAACCTGAACCCCCCGTCTAGTGAGAGCCCGAGAGCGGAATCGATCTGGGGCATTCCAGCATAAAAACTTGTCACCTTGCCATCCTCTCCAGAGATCAACCTGGACCCCCAGTCTAGTGAGAGCCCGGGAGCGGAATCAATCTGGGGCATTCCAGCATAAAAACTGGTCATCTTGCCAGCCTCTCTAGAGATCAACCTGGACTCCCCGTCTAGTGAGAGCCCGTGAGCGGAATCGATCTAGGGCATTCCAGCATAAAAACTTGTCACCTTGCCAGCCTCTCCAGAGATCAACCTGAACCCCCCGTCTAGTGAGAGCCTGGGAGCGGAATCGATCTGGGGCATTCCAGCATAAAAACTTGTCACCTCGCCAGCCTCTCCAGAGATGAACCTGAACCCCCCGTCTAGTGAGAGCCCGGGAGCGGAATCGATCTGGGCATTCCAGCACCAATACTTGTCACCTTGCTAGCCTCTCCAGAGATCAACCTTGACCCCCCATCTAGTGAGAGCCCGGGAGCGGAATCGATCTGGGGAATTCCAGCATAAAAACTTGTCACCTTGCCAGCCTCTCCAGAGATCAACCTGAACCCCCCGTCTAGTGAGAGCCCGGGAGCTGAATCAATCTGGGGAATTCCAGCACCAATACTTGTCACCTTGCCAGCCTCTCCAGAGATCAACCTGAACCCTCCGTCTAGTGAGAGCCCGAGAGCGGAATCGATCTGGGGCATTCCAGCACCAAAACTTGTCACCTTGCTTGCCTTCGCATAGCAGTTATAACTATCAAGTGAGGAGGTAATATATTCAACTAACATCATCATAAAATTTTCAAGGATAGAATCGTTTCAAATTGTCTTCACTTCTTGCACGGCCTAGAGGTACCCCTTCCACATCTCGGAGGTGATACCCCCCTGACTTGAGCACTTCACTTACAATGTATGGACCCTCCCAATTAGGGTTGAGCTTACCTACCATGGCCCCTCTCCCGGCCACGTCGACCTTCTTCAAGACCAAGTCCCCTTTTTGAAAGTGTTTTATTCGGATGCCGCTTGATTTCCTCCTGCCTGATGGTGGCCTGGTCCCGGAGTTCCTCCCCCAGGTTTAGGGATAGCCTTTGTTCTTCATCGTTGGCCAATAGCCACCCTTCATCCCCTTCACCTGCGGCGATCACCCTGGGGGTCTTTACTTCGAACTCAATGGGGAGGACTGCTTCGGACCCATGAGAAAGTTTGAATAGGGTCTCCCCGGTGGCGGTGTTATGGGTTGTCCTCAGGGCCAAGAGAACGAACGGTAGTTGCTCTACCCAGTTCCCTCGAAGGTTTTCCACCTTCTTCTTCAGTAAGTTGACGATTACTTTGTTTGCCGCTTCCACCTGGCCGTTGCTTTTTGGGTGGTGAACCGATGCGAACCTGAGGTGGACGCCAAGCTGGGTGCAGAAGCTAACGAATTCTTCGCTAGCAAATTGCGGCCCATTGTCCGTCACTATAGCCAGGGGGAGGCCGTGCCTGCAAATTATTTCTCCCCATACAAAATTCCTTACAACTTGAGATGTTACCTTGGCGAGCGCCTTCACTTCTACCCATTTGGAGAAATAATCGATCGTGACCAGTAAGAAACTTCTTTGGCCGCTAGCTAGAGGGAAAGGGCCAACGATGTCCAACCCCCATATGGCGAAGGGCCAGGGAGCAGTGATGGTTCGGAGCCTCTGAGCCGGGAGGAGTTGGAGCGGAGCATAGAGCTGACACTTTGGACACCTCCTTGCGAACTCCGTCGCATCCTTGCTGAGGGTGGGACAGAAGTAGCCTTGTCTCAACACCCTCCCTTCCAGAGTTCGGCTCCCGGAGTGACTCCCACATTCCCCGGAGTGAATTTCTTCCAGGACTCTCGGAACCTCCTCCTCTGAAACACAATGGGCCAGGAGTACCGAGAGAGTCTTCCTGTATAGCCCTCCTACATGCAAGGAGTAATAAGCTGACTTATACCTGAAGCGTCGTCCGTCTATGTCTCCTCCAGGGAATTTCCCTGATGATAGGAAAGTGACAAAAGGATCCATCCATGAGGCCCGTTGATCCACCTCCATCAGCTCTCCTTCCTTGATGGTGGGACGGAAGAGTTCTGAAATCGTTCCTCCTGCTCGGGGACCGAATTTGGCTAGGAGGTCTGTGGGGGTGCTCTCCTCCCTTGGCACGTGCTTGATGGAGAAAGTGCGGAATTGCCCGATGACTCCCTTGACCTTCTCCAAGTACCGCAGGAGGGTCAGGTCCTTCGCCTCAAACTCTCCCTTGACTTGGCATGCTACCACCATGGAGTCCGTCGAGACCTCCACATCTTGCACTCCCAGTTCTCGAGCTAACCGCAGACCCGCTATCACCGCCTCGTACTCCGCTTGGTTGTTGGTAATCAGAAAATGGATGTTCAAGGCTTGCTCGATCTTTGTCCCTTGGGGACTCACTAGGATGATTCCCCCTCCATAGGAGTGCTTTCCTGAGGCACTATCTACCAACATCTTCCACGCCAGCCGGGGGGGGGGGGGGGGGGGGAGGGGGTTCATGTTCCCCTACCTCGGATGTGTAGTCAGCCATGAAGTCTGCCACTGCTTGGGCCTTGATTGACGCCCTAGGGACAAACGTAATATTGAACTCACTCAGCTCCACGGACCACATTGCCAATCTTCCCGAGTGTTCAACCCCTTCCATGACCTTGCGAAGTGGGTGATCTATTATCACTTTGATTGAGTGTGCCTGAAAGTAGGGCCGGAGCCTCCGAGCCGCCACCACCAATGCGAAAGCCAACTTTTCTAAGATTGGGTATCGGAGTTTCGCCTTCTTCAGCACACGGCTGACAAAGTAGATAGGGAATTGCTTCCTCCCCTCCTCCCGGATCAGCACTGCACTCACTGCTTCAGACCCTACTCCCAGGTATAGGGATAGGTCTTCTCCCGATCTCGGCCCTTGAAGTAGGGGGGTTTGGGTGAGTTGCTCTTTCAAGGCTCGGAAGGCTCCCTCGCACTCCGAAGTCCATTCAAATTTCTTGTTACCCCTTAGCGCCTTAAAGAAGGGCGCACATTTCTCTCCTGCCTTGGACAGGAACCTGCTAAGTCCGGCTAGCTTCCCCGCGAGGCTCTGAACCTCCTTCGGGTTTCTTGGCGACCCCAACTCCATTATTGCCTTGACCTTGTCCGGGTTAGGCTCCACCCCCGCTGGGGTGAGCAAGTGACCTAGGAATTTCCCTCGGCTAGCCCCAAAGACACACTTTAGGGGGTTGAGTTTCATATTATATTTTCGTGGAGTTCTGAATGTCTCCTCGAGGTCTCGGAGGTGGGACCCCAGGTCCCGACTTTTCACCATGAGATCATCAACATAAACCTCTAAATTTCTTCCTTTTTGTTCGCGGAAGACCATATCCATCATCCTTTGGTACGTGGCACCTGCGTTCTTGAGCCCGAAGGGCATCATCTTATAATAGTAACATCCATCCCCCGTGATGAAGGAGCCATCCTTGATGTCCGGGGGGTGCATGCGAATTTGGTGGTAACCTGAAAAGGCATCTAAGAAAGACATTACAGGAAAATCGACGGCTGAGTCAACCAGCGCGTCGATTCTAGGCAGGGGGTAGCAATCTTTCGGGCATGATTTATTAAGTAGTGAAAAATCGATACACATTCTCCACTTACCTCCTCCTTTCTTTACAATGACCACGTTGGAGACCTAGCCTGGATACTGGATCTCCGATACAAAACCTGCCTGCAGGAGTTTACCCACCTCCACTCAGATGGGTCCTGTTGGATCGTATGACGCCCTTAGAGGGGGGGGGGGGTGAATAAGGGTGTGTTTAAAGTTGTAATTTTTTTTTAATAATTTAAGACAAATTTACTTTAATAAAGAGTTACTTAAAAATAATTTTAAGCCAATGCAATTTTTGTATAACACCAAACACAAATTTCTAAGATAAAGATTTAAGCACACAAATTTGCAATTAGTGAAAGGATCATAATTTTATATATCATGAAATTTGCGTACAAATAAAAATGATCTTAACAATGCTTAAGATCAAGGCACAATTATGATAATAAAAATACAATAATTTTGGTTTACCAATCCTTCTCCCAAGGATCGGAAGGCTATCGCTTGTATCTCCCAAGATCAAGCCCAAGCCTATCCTCTAGATCTTCTCAAGATCTAGACGTAGCACACAAGGCCACGATTTCCCTCCAAGCCACGCAAGGACTTGGACGCCCCGCACAAGGAAGCGATTTTCCCCTAAGCCGCGCAAGGACTTAGACGCCGCACGCAAGACGACGATTTCTTTCCCAATACAAAATGAAATATGAGTAAATGAAAATACAATATGAAAAAAAAAAGACAACTCCCTAGAAATTCAGATCTCTGAATGGATTGTTGAAGCCTCGAGATGATCATTGATGTAGAAGCGCGCCCGATCTCGTCTTTAATCTTCAATCCTTCTTTGCACAAATGGGAGTTGAGGAGGTTCTGGAGCTCTCTGGTTCGTATGCACTCAGGAAGGGACTGGAATTCTCAAAAGCTTGGAATGCACGAACCAAAGGAACCATTTTATAGAATTTCACTGTCGCCTGGGCGACAGTGACTGTCGGAATTTTCCGACAGCGCTAAACTGCCTCTGGAGTGCCGTCGTGGGTGGAGTCGTGGGCAGTTGCTGTAACCGTCGAGCTGTCGCCTGGGCGACATCGATGTCGGATTCCGACAGCGCAAAACTGCCGATCGTGGGTGAAGTCGTGGGCAGTTGATGTAACCGCTGAGCTATCGCCTGGGCGACATCGATGTCGGATTTCCGACAGCTCAAAAACTGCCGATCGCTGTTGTAACCTCTCTGCTGTCGCCTGGGCGACAGTGGCTGTCGGAATTTTCCGACAGTGAAATTTTCCCACTATCAATTTTTGCTCCAAGAGAAATGTGAACATATCATACTTGTTATTTGCACACCATTAATAAAAATAGAATCAAATACAAACGGGACTTTGTTATTATCAAACCGGAGGAGTGCGAAACGCATGCTCCAACAATCTCCCCCTTTTGATAATAGCAAATCCGTATAAAAAGAAATCATGTCTATTTAGATTGTTGATTTTAACCTTTGGTGTGTGCACCTACAAAATAACATGAGATATTTCTCTTAAAATAATCTCCCTTTAAATGAAAGCTCCCCCTAAATGAATGCTCCCCCTAAATGAATGCTCCCCCTAAATATATGCTCCCCCTAAATATATGCTCCCCTTAAATATATGATGTATTGTGTAGGTGGAATATTTAGGTGTGGAATATTTAGGTGGAATAGATTGTTGATTTTTCTTTTTATACTTGTTAATTCTCCCCCTTTTGGTATTAGCAAAAGTGAATATTAGATAAGAGAAATGATTCTAAAGGGAAGGTATATAGGATATAGAAATGTAGAGTAAGCGGAAGCAATTTGTTGGTAATGATTGAAGTCCATGAAATAACAGGAATATGCCATAGTATGAATAAGCCCATGAAGTGACGGTATAGCCATATGAAGTAATGAAAGAAAAATAACTTAAAACATGAGTAAGGTCATTTGAAAGTATCATAGAAAGACACAATAGTGTATAGATATATGGAATATTTGCGGTCCAATTCTCATGAGATGAATGTTTATATAACATAATGATGTGTACATGTGATACTTAGATCAAACATATGAAGTTATTTAAATTACATGATCATTAAAATGTATAACATAATAAAAGCATATAAAGACAACTTTGACTTTGAAGATATAGCACATGATGAATAGAAAACCATGTTTCTTTTGCACAAGACACTTTACAATTCTTTCCAAGGTGCTTAACCTCACAATGCTCATTAAGACTTATTAGGAGGGTAAGTAGTGCTTGGTGGAGTATCCTTGTCTTTATTTCAATTTTGTTTGATCACAGATGTTGTGATATCTTAATTTGATATATTGATAATTTTTTTTTTGAATTGACCAAGGATCTCCGAATTCACTTGACTCGCAAAAGATGGTGTATATTTTGTTGTGCTAACAAATCAATGTTGAAAGTTGTATTTAAGAAGTGCTATTGTATTATGTGAAAGCAAAAATGATCCATGTATATATTAAATAAAAAGACATACGTATTGATCAAAAGAAGTGAACGTGATTATTCATTATGATAGATAAACAATTTCTCATACTTAGAGGCATGCGAAAACAATTTCCAATGGTCTAAACAACTAAGTAGAAGTGTCAATACGATGGTAGCTTGGAAATGAAATCATATAAACATGTAAGTCATTTTTTTTTTAATAAATAGCACATGGTTTGTCATCAAGTCATGAGGTGAAGCATTAATAATGACATATAACTATTGTAAATCATCAAAGGGACACAAAATTGAAGTTTTTACAAAATTGGAGCTGTCGGAAATTTCCGACACTCACTGTCGCCTGGGCGACAGCCAAAAATATAAATAGGGCTGGGGACCGAGTCAAACCCTATTGTGCATCATTTTCTGGAGTTAAAAAATGAGAGCAAGCTGTCGGAAGTCGGCGACATCCCTAGATCTAAGGTATGGGTTTTTGATTTTGGTGTTTTTAACTCAAAAATTTTTAGGGTTTTGTGATTTTGATAGGAGAGAAGAAAGAAAATGTAGTTTTCATGTTGATTTTTTAAAAAAAAAAAGTAGATCTAGTTTAAAACAAGGGGATCTTGGTGGATCCTTTTTAAAATTTTTATCTTTGGTAAATTGCTTTTTGATTTTGTGAGATAGATTTCATTTGTTCATTTTCCAAATATTTTTGTAGATCTAGGTTAGGGAAGAAGGTTGAAGATGATGAATAGTAAAGGATTTTGAGAATATTGTGATTTAAAAAAAAACATATATAATTTTTTTTTGTATAAACTTGATGTTGAAATAATATTGATTTTGAGAAGATCTGGAAGTGTATATAAAAATTTTCGAGAAAAGTTCACTTGGAGAGCTGTCGGAAAATTTCGACACTCACTGTCGCCTGGGCGACAGTGTTCCAGTGCACAATGTGATATTATTTTTAATCAAAATTTTTGTATGGTATTTGCAGAATGGCTTCCAGTTCCAAAGCTCGAAAGAGTACTTCGGAAGACGCACATAGTTCATATCAAGTATTTCCTGGAGTTGAGAAAGCTATTGTTGGAATAGCGAAGTATGTGGAATTCGAGTCGCCAAGGAACAATCATATTTATGATCGGCTTGCAAATGCAGGTATATTATCAATAATCACTCCAGAGGCCTTTTCTTCCTTTTTCATTCGTGAATTTTATAACCATTTGGAAGATCCAAATGTCACTGAATTGGATGGTGGTGTGAGATCAAAGATCCAAGGTCAACATGTGGAAATAACACATGTTGATCTGCGAGAGGAATTTGGACTAGTGATGAGTGAGAATATGCCTGATATAGTGGAAACTTATCGAAAGGATAGAGATTGGACCCTTGTGAACATGAGTTTACATGGGAATCAAAAAAAGACTCTTACCACTGAAGTTACTTCACTTACACCGGATGCGTTCTTAGTCCAAGATATATTAAGGAATTCAGTGATGTTGAAGAGTGGAGATACAAGAAGCATTACGGCTCAGTTGACTCTCTTCACTTACTATATTATGGAGGATGAGCTCTTCGATGTGGCAGACTTCATACTCTCCCAGATTAGGTATGCGTATAGATTAAAACATCCAAGATGGGTGAAGGTTCATACGCTGCCAATGGGGGTGGTAATTCAGCGTGTACTCTATAAGAAATATGGATGGATAGTGCAAGCTTATTATTTGGATGATTGCTATCCGGAGATATACTATACGGGTTCGATGAAAGTGAAGAAAACGCCGAAAAAGGCCCATCCGGGAATAGAGATTCGAGAGCCGCCATTGCCTAGAGGAGGTTCACTAAGGGAGTCCATTGATGATCTACGAGATTCACTAGAGGATCACAAGAAGGAGGTGAAGAAGGACCGTAGTCGAATGCAGAAATTCATGAAGTTTCTCGTCAAAGGTCTGAAGTTGAAGCCAACACCGGAGGAAGAGGCCGAATGGCAAGTACCGGACGAAGAACCGCCGCGCCAATCGGTGAGGCGGACTCGCCGTTGCAAAGCCGTGAGACGAGGACTTCCAGAAGATTTTCCAGAGAGCAGCGGGGCTGATTATGAAGAGTCAGAGTAGTCTTATGTTGCTGCTGCTGCTGGGAGCTGTCGGAAAAATCCGACAGCCACTGTCGCCTGGGCGACAGTGAACCTCTTTAAATTTCTGTTTTTGTTTAATGAACTTGATCCTTAATTTGTTTCTACTGTTTTTATTTGAATCATATTGATGTAATGTTAATGATGTTGAATTTTGTTAAGTTTTTTTTTAAATTTAATGTTTTGATTTTTATAATTTTGGCTTTTTGTATTTACATTGTTTATGTTTTGGGATAATAATTTTTTTTTATTTTATAGGCTTTAAATTGTGATATATTCATTGTGAAATGTCTAGAATGCCCAATTCTAGCCTAAGCATAGAAAAACGGGAATCCGGTAACGGCTTAGTGAATATATCCGCTAGTTGATTTTCCGTGCCTATAAAGTTGATTTTTATATTACCCTTCTTAATATGATCCCTTATAAAATGATGTCGGACATCTATATGCTTAGATCTAGAATGTAATACGGGATTGTTAGTTAAGTCGATAGCACTTTTATTGTCACACTTTAATTCTACACTACTTTGTTGTATGCCAAAATCTTCTAAAGTTTGTGACATCCAAAGAGCTTGGGCACAACAACTACCTAGTGCAATATATTCGGCCTCGGTAGTAGAGAGAGCAACAGAATTCTGTTTCCTACTCGACCATGAAATAAGTGAAGGGCCGATAAAGTGACAAGTGCCACTAGTGCTTTTCCTATCTAAAGAACATCCCGCATAATCAGAATCCGAAAAACCATGCAAAATAAAAGAATCATTTTGAGGATACCATAAACCTAATTTTGATGTTCCAATGAGATATCTAAAGATACGTTTCACCACTTTTAAATGGGACTCTTTAGGATTAGATTGAAATCTAGCACATAAACAAACGGCAAACATAATATCAGGTCTAGATGCGGTTAAATACAATAAAGACCCTATCATGCTTCTATAAAGGGTTTGTTCAATTGAAACACCACTTTCATCTTTTCCTAATTTTAGTGAAGTACTCATAGGAGTGTTTGCATGCTTAAGGTTTTCAAATCCAAATCTTTTTAACATATCATGAATATACTTGGTTTGACATATAAAAATTCCATCATGTTTTTGTGTAATTTGAAAACCTAGAAAATATGAAAGTTCTCCAACCATACTCATTTCAAATTCATTTTTCATAATTTCAACTACTTCATTACTCAACTCTTCATTAGTGGCTCCAAAAATAATATCATCAACATAAATTTGCAAAATAACTAAATCATGATTAATTTGCTTAATGAAGAGTGTAGAATCAGCACTTCCTATTTTATAATCGTGCTTTAACAAATATTGAGTTAATCGATCATACCAAGCACGAGGCGCTTGTTTTAATCCATAAAGCGCTTTATCTAATTTATAAGCATAATTTGGATTTTTCTCATTTATAAAGCCAGGGGGTTGTTCTACATAAACTTCTTCTTTTATATACCCGTTTAAAAATGCGGTTTTGACATCCATTTGATATAATTTAAATCTTTTAAAACAAGCAAATGCAAGAAATATTCTAACCGCTTCTAATCTTGCTACAGGTGCAAAAGTTTCATCAAAATCTACCCCTTCAATTTGTGCATAACCTTTTGCAACTAATCTGGCTTTATTTCTAACAATTCTAGATTCATTATCCATTTTATTTTTGAAAATCCACTTAACACCAACTACAGGACGATTTTTGGGTCGTTCTACAAGATTCCAAACCTTATTACGTTCAAATTGATTAAGTTCTTCATTCATAGCTAAAAACCAAAATTCATCATTTAAAGCGGTGGAAACATCTTTTGGTTCTATTTCAGAAACAAAACAAAGGTTTGAAAATAAAACATGTAGCGATGAACGAGTACTAACCCCTTTTTGCGGATCTCCAATGATAAGCTCCTTTGGATGATCCTTTGAGAATCTCAATTCACTTGGAGGCACATATTCTTCTCTTTCTTCTTCTCTTTCTTCTTCTCCTCCTTCTTCTCTTTCTTCTTCTCTTTCTTCTTCTCTTTCTTCTTCTCTTTCTCCAAGTTCGTCATCATTCTCCACCGATGGAAGGGGTTCATCTTCTTTTCCTGTAGTTTTCTTTTCTACACATGAAGCAAACTCATCAAACCTAACATGAATAGATTCTTCAACTATTTTTGTTCTCTTATTATAAACTCTATAGGCCTTGCTATTTGAAGAATAACCAATGAAAATTCCTTCATCACATTTCTCATCAAATTTGCCTAAGTTATCTTTTGTATTCAAAATAAAGCATTTACAACCAAAAACTTTAAAGTAAGATACATTTGGTTTTCTTTGAAAATAAATTTCATAAGGAGTTAATTATAATGTGGGACGAATCATGGCACGATTAATAATATAGCATGCCGTACTGACTGCTTCGGCCCAAAAATATTTTGGCAATTTAAATTCACACAGCATAGTCCGTCCTAATTCTTGAAGTGTTCTATTTTTCCTCTCTACTACACCATTTTGCTGTGGTGTGCGTGGAGCGGAAAATTCATGTTTTATCCCAAATTCATTACAATATGAAATAAATTTTTCATTATCAAACTCTCCTCCATGATCGGATCTAATGCATTTTACTTTTAGATCAAGTTCATTTTGAATACGTGAAATTAGTTTTACAAATTCATCAAAAGCATCAGATTTTGAATTTAAAAACAAAGTCCAACAAAATCTAGAATAATCATCAATAATAACAAACGTATATTTTCTACCTCCTAGACTTTGTGTAGAAATTGGACCAAACAAGTCCATATGTAATAAATGTAAAGGTCTAGTGGTAGAAATGACATTTTTGCTTTTAAAAGATGATTTTGTAAGCTTTCCCTTTTGGCATGGTGAACATAATGAGGATAGCTTTCCATTCAAATTTGGTAAACCTTTTATTATTTTATTTTTAGAAAGCTTTACTATGCGTTTGGCACTAGAATGTCCTAGTCTCCTATGCCATAATTCAAGTTCATCATTCTTTGAAATAAAACATTTAAGTATAGAATGAGATAAATCATGAAAAGTGATCGTATAGACATTGTTTATTCTTGGTGCAGTAAGTACGATTTTGTTTGTTTTAGAATCAATAATCTTGCAAAGGTTTGAGCTAGAGTCAAATAAAACATTTAGATTTTTATCACATAGTTGACTAATAGAAATTAAATTATGTTTCAAACCTTTAACATACAAAACATTTGAAATTTTAAATTCTTTGTTACCTACTACTCCAATGCCCTTGACTTTACCCTTTCCATTATCTCCAAATGTCACTGTTCCACCTTTCTTCATCTCCAGGCTAAGGAACTTTGATTTATCGCCCGTCATGTGTTTTGAACATCCAGAGTCCAAATACCACACGTCTTCCTTGTTCCTATCCTTCACGCACACCTAAAAAGATGATGAGAGTAAAGATCTGGTTACCCAAGTGGTCAATCCCATTGTATAGGTGGACGCCTTAGGTACCCAGATTTGTTTAACATTAGCTTTTCCTTTCTTCCAACATGAGCCCGAGATGTGACCAAATCGATGACATTTAGCACACACAATGAATGGTGAGGAACCATTTTTCAATGGTTTCTCTGGACTCTTGCTAGTGGAAGCATCTTTATGTGTGGACTTAGAAAAATTTGTATTTTGAGAAATTGGTTTTCTGAACCTGGAGCTGTCGCCGGTTCTGACAGTAGCTGTCGGAAATTTCCGACAGCCTCCAGAGCTTCCAGAAATGTATCCTAGTCCAAATTTTGTTGTACCATGGCATTGGTTGGCTAAAAGCATATCCAGAGATTTTTTCCCAACACCAAATTTTCCAATTGCCATGTTCAACTCATTTACTTTGGATTTTAAAATTGAATTTTCTTTTACTATCATGCCACATCTATTTGCAAAAATTTTCTTATAATTCTCTAATTGAGAATGAGAGGTTTTAACAACTTTTTCTAAGTCCCTTTTTTCTTTTACAAGTAGATCAAATTTTTGATCGGACTTAGAAATAGTAGTTTCAAGTTCTTTTATCCTTGTCGAAGAATGATCACACTCTTGACAAAATACCTTCTCCTTCTCAATAGATTCCAACTCATTTGATAGTTTTTTATTTGCTTTTAAAAGGCCTTTATTTTCAGATTTTAAAAAATCAATTTCCTTTAAGCTTTTATCCAAAACTTTGCATGTTTTCATAAATTCAGAATATAACTCATCATAAGATGGAGGCGTTACCTCAGTGTCGCTTTGGACACTGCAGTCGTCATCATATGTAATGTTCCCTTTTGCCTTCAAACATAGATTAGCCTCCTCTTCCTCCTGTGTTGAAGGATCACTTTCTTCACCAGACGAAGAATCATCCCAAGTCTCTGCCTTTAACACTTTCTTCTTGTAACTTTTATCGTGCCTCTTTGCTTTTTGCTCTTTCAGATATTTTGGGCACTTGCTTCTGATATGACCAATCTTCTTGCAATGGTAGCACTCCGGTGGCGGACGCTCCTCTTCATTCTCCATTTTTCCTTTGCCTTTTTGGTAGGCAAAATCCTTCTTTTTGAAAAACTTTTTAAATGAGTTTCTCCTCTCCGGATTTCTCATAAACTTCTTAAAATTTTTCACAAACAGTCCTTCTTCATCTTCATCACTTTCTTCAGTCTCACTCTCAATTTCCTTTTTAGATTTCAACGCCAAGCTTTTCTTTTTGGGCTCCAAATTATACTCTTGGCTTTGAATCTTCAACTCCACTTCATGGGTTTTTAGATTCCCAATGAGACTCTCCAATTGTAAGGTCTTAAGATCATGTGACTCAGAAATTGCAGTCACTTTTGGATTGAACTTCGGGGGAAGTGATCTTAAGATTTTTCTAACTAAATCTCCATTTGAAAAAACCTTACCCAACACCTTTGAATCGTTCACGATTTTAGTGAATCGTGTGTACATTGTGTCAATTTCTTCATCCACCTCCATTTTGAATCTTTCGAACTCTGACTCCAATTGAAATAGCTTTGAATCCTTTACCTGCGAAGTACCTTCATGAGTAATTTCTAAAAGATTCCAAATATCAAAAGCAGTATCACAAGCACAGACTCTATTAAACTCAGTGCGATCTAGTGCGCAAAATAAGGCATTCATGGCCTTTGCATTGTTTTTGCATTTTAATTTATCATTATCATCCCACTTGTCTTTGGGTTTTTCCATAGTTACATTTCCTACAACAATTGTTGGAGAAGTGTAACTAGTTTCTACCATATTCCAGACTTCTATATCTAAAGCAATTAGAAAACAACGCATACATGTTTTCCAATAATTATAGTCCGTGCCCGTGAAAAGTGGTGGCCTACTAATTCCTTGCCCCTCAACGAACGCGTGATCGTTGTGCGCCATTACTCCCGGTGGTAAAACCGTTTTGGAGTAACCTGCCTCTGATACCACTTGTTGGATCGTATGACGCCCTTAGAGGGGGGGGGGGGGGGTGAATAAGGGTGTGTTTAAAGTTGTAAATTTTTTTTTAATAATTTAAGACAAATTTACTTTAATAAAGAGTTACTTAAAAATAATTTTAAACCAATGCAATTTTTGTATAACACCAAACACAAATTTCTAAGATAAAGATTTAAGCACACAAATTTGCAATTAGTGAAAGGATCATAATTTTATATATCATGAAATTTGCGTACAAATAAAAATGATCTTAACAATGCTTAAGATCAAGGCACAATTATGATAATAAAAATACAATAATTTTGGTTTACCAATCCTTCTCCCAAGGATCGGAAGGCTATCGCTTGTATCTCCCAAGATCAAGCCCAAGCCTATCCTCTAGATCTTCTCAAGATCTAGACGTAGCACACAAGGCCACGATTTCCCTCCAAGCCACGCAAGGACTTGGACGCCCCGTACAAGGAAGCGATTTTCTCCTAAGCCGCGCAAGGACTTAGACGCCGCACGCAAGACGACGATTTCTTTCCCAATACAAAATGAAATATGAGTAAATGAAAATACAATATGAGAAAAAAAAGACAACTCCCTAGAAATTCAGATCTCTGAATGGATTGTTGAAGCCTCGAGATGATCGTTGATGTAGAAGCGCGCCCGATCTCGTCTTCAATCTTCAATCCTTCTTTGCACAAATGGGAGTTGAGGAGGTTCTGGAGCTCTCTGGTTCGTATGCACTCAGGAAGGGACTGGAATTCTCAAAAGCTTGGAATGCACGAACCAAAGGAACCATTTTATAGAATTTCACTATCGCCTGGGCGACAGTGACTGTCGGAATTTTCCGACAGCGCTAAACTGCCGCTGGAGTGCCGTCGTGGGTGGAGTCGTGGGCAGTTGCTGTAACCGTCGAGTTGTCGCCTGGGCGACATCGATGTCGGATTCCGACAGCGCAAAACTGCCGATCGTGGGTGAAGTCGTGGGCAGTTGATGTAACCGCTGAGCTATCGCCTGGGCGACATCGATGTCGGATTTCCGACAGCTCAAAAACTGCCGATCGCTGTTGTAACCTCTCTGCTGTCGCCTGGGCGACAGTGGCTGTCAGAATTTTCCGACAGTGAAATTTTCCCACTATCAATTTTTGCTCCAAGAGAAATGTGAACATATCATACTTGTTATCTGCACACCATTAATAAAAATAGAATCAAATACAAACGGGACTTTGTTATTATCAAACCGGAGGAGTGCGAAACGCATGCTCCAACAGGTCCTTCCAACTTGTCCGCTACGACCCTCCTATTTTGACGGATGGGGTGGGTGCCGGGGTCGAGGTCGAGGCGGTGGCAAGCCACATCCGCTTCGATCCCGGGCATCTCTGCGGCGCTCCAAGCGAAGACGTCCACATTCTTCTGCACGCAGCCCAGGATCTCGGCCTGCTCCTCCGAACTGAGCTCTCAGCTGACTCGGACCTTTTTCACCTCCCCAAGCTGAGTGGTGACTTCAAGCTCCACGACCTCTTCCACGGCCTCCAGCCTAGATTGTTCTCCACAAGAATTTTCCTTCTCTCCACCGCAACCGAGCGCTTGGGCTCCTTCCTCCGTCTCTGCCTCTCCTACCATCATCAACTCTTCTACCCCTCCTTCCCCGGCACCTTCTCCTTTCCCCTCTTCTTCTCCTCTTTCCGCACTGGGCCTCTCAGCGACCCCTTCCTGGGCATGAACTTCCTCTCCCTTCGTCCTCTCCCCGACCCCATTCTCTCCCCCGGCTTCTGCCGCCCCATTCATCACTTTATCAAACTCCTCCGCTTCTCCCATCCAGGTGATGGTGTTGACAGCCGTCACATAGCACTGTCTTGCAATCTTGGGGTCTCCCCGGACCCGGACCTGCATTCCTCACGCGTTGAACTTGAGACACTGGTGGAAAGTGGAAGGGACACATCTGAACGCGCTGATGAGAGGCCGTCCGAAGATGGCGCTGTAGCTGCTTGGGGCGTCCACTATCACGAAGCAGCAATTCCGGGACTGCCCTCCGCGGGTCACATGGATCCCCACTCCACCTTCTACGTCTTTCCTTTCTCCCGATAAGCCGAATAGGGGGCCATCCGAGGCCAACACCCTCTTGGACTCTACCTTCATCTCATCAAACGCCTTGTTGAAGACGACGTTGACCGAGCTACCGTTATTGACTAGAATCCGTGAGACGGTGAAGTTCTCGATGGCGGTCTGGATGACCAGCGCATCGCAAAACGGGTCTTCATAGCTTGGCATGTCCATCTGGGAGAATGTAATTCTCTCCGCCGGGGGTGGTGCAGTGGTGTTGAGGCCACGCTCCACCGATAGATGGTATGGAGGCTAGCCTTGCGGGTTGCCTCCATCCCTACCCCCCCCCCCCCCCCCATGGATCACCCCGATCCCTCCTCTACTCCCTACATCAACTCTGTCTTCACACCTTTCTTCCTCCTCCCCTCGAGGCTCGACCTCCTCAATTCACACCTACTGCCTCGGCACGGGCACTCGGCCCCTTTTTGTTTCCAGGAACTCTGGGCAGGTGGCCGTCGCGTGACCTTCCACATCGTGGAAGTCACAATACGGCAATGTCACCTCCCCTGTTTCGCCTTCCGCCACCCTATTCCTCCTCCTTCTTGCTCCCGCTTCTTCTCTTGCCTCTTCTCTCCTTCCTCTTCCTCCTCTTCCCCTCCTGATCGCCATGGCTTGCTGAGGTGGGGGAGGCAATTGCCTCGGACCCTGCCTCCACCCCAACTGGTGGGGTCTTCCTTGTCCTTCATAGAAGTTACCCCTTCCCGGGCCGTAACCCCTTCCCTGACCCTGCATTCTGATAAGCAAAACTATGCTTACAAATGACAACGGAAAGTGTACCGTATCGAATGTAGTATAGGTTATAAAAACCAAGGTCGTATTAGACTCGGGGCGGTTGAGTACTCTTACTTCAAGAAAATCTCTATTATTTTATCAAAAAGAACTTGGGAGTGATTTTGCAAAGGAAAATAAAAACAAGATTAAATCGACGAGTAAAAAGGGCTAGCACTCGATCTTTGAATCACCTTGGAATAAAAGGATAGAAGAAACAAGAAAATCTAGATCTCTTAGGAAATTTGCTTTGACCGTGGAGGTTCCCGAATTATGAACGTACCTCTCTCGAGGATAAGCCCAACTAAGATTAGGTGGATCAACCGAACTCTCGTTCTATAATTGAACCTAATACTTGCTTTATCGTAATGAACCCCTCTATTGGATTTGACTCCAATCCGGGAGATTTATGTCATCCTTACTAAAGGGTTGCATTCAACTCTCTTTATCCTTGAATGATCGATTCGTCTTACGAGCTTGTTTGGCTAACTAAAGAACGAAAACAAAAACGAGAATTATATATCGAAAATATAATCCCATTTCATTAAAATCAAGGATAAATCGAAAGTATTTCCAAGAAGGGAAAAAGATGTTCTAAATTACTTCATGATAATTATTTTTCCTCAGATCATCTCGATCGAGTACTAAAATAAATCTAAGTACTCATGGAGATAGAGGAATTAAAGAAGGTAAAAGAACACATGAAGAGGGGAGGAGAAATAAGAGAATAGAACTATTTTATTAATTGCAATTGAAAAGAAATACAAGCTAGAAATTGAAAATTACAATTATTGAAATAAAAGAACAACTACAAGACTACTAAAACATGAAAATAAAACAAGAAATGGAGATTTGAACTCCCAAAATTCGTCCTTAAACATCTGCTGGAGCTGGCTTTATATAGCTGAAAAAATGAGGTTACACGCCCTTGGTCACGCCCGTGACCAAGGGCGTGTAAGGGGCGTGATCGAAGCAGCAGCGGAGAGGGCGCCTTCTGGAGTAATTGCGAGCGTTTCGGTCGTGTCACGCCCTAGGTCACGCCCGTGACCTGGGGCGTGTAATCTTGAAATAGTGCTGCTGGCGGGAAACTCTGGCTGGAAGAAGCGCGGGGTGAGTCACGCCCGTGACCTGATGTCACGCCCGAGGTCACGCCCGTGACCTGGGGCGTGTGACTTTAAATGACGTGGCAGGTGTGCTCTGGATGCTGTGGCGAGTCGCGGCCGTGATACTGGTTCACGCCCTTGGTCACGCCCGTGACCTGGGGCGTGTACTTGGCGAATTCATCACGGAACGCTCCCTGGTGGAGGAATTGGGTCTGGAACACATCTTTAACTATCACGCCCTTGGTCACGCCCGTGACCTTGGGCGTGTACTTTGGATTTTTACTCAAAGTGCCCAGAAAACCTGCAAAACATAAAATAAGCTTAAATTAGTTGAAGAAATTAAAAAGGAACAGATAAAATAAGAAAATACATATAAATTATATAAATTCAATTTAAAACTATATTAAAATAATACTAAAAGATGAGTACAAAAAGTACTCATCAAACACCCCCATACTTGAGTTTTTGCTATTCCAGAGCAAAAGAGTGAGGAAAGAATTACAAGACATCGATATTATTTCTAATTAACTAAAATTTTATTAAACCATGAATAAGTTAAAGGCAAATTTTAGGAATCCAAGAATTAAGTCATAAGTTATGTTGATAATTTAAAAAGAGAAAATTGTTTAGCTAACTACTTCTCAAGATAACTATTTAGCAATCAAAATTATAAAATTTTCAAACAAAATTAGATTGAAATTATAGACACTCTAACATAAAATAAGCTTAAGGAAAAGACACCTACTAAAATAATGCTCTCTCAATAATTTAGTTTAGGACTAGAAACAATGAAATTGGCTAGGGATGGGTTTGAACGAAATGGCAAATGAAGAGTTCTTGAATAGAGGTGATGAATTTTATCCCCTCACCTCATTTGAATACGAAATTGTATATGTTTAGGAAAATAATGAATTTTATCCTCTTATTTTCCATGCCATATAATCTTTTAACAATTCTCTTCAATCAAAAACCCAAAATGTATATGTTTTAGATGTAATGTATTTTATCCTCTTACATCATGACATATAATCTTTTAAATAATTTTGGGTGCATATGTTTTAGGAAATAATGAATTTTATCCTCTTATTTCCATGACATATGATCTTTTTCTACATTTTTTTTATTTGCCAACAAAGGGTGAGGGGGGAGAAATACTTCTAGTTTATAAATTAAACTATTTTGAGAGCAACTTTTTTAGTGGAATGAGATTTCCTAAGATCTTAAAGTTAAAAGTGAATATAACAAAAAAAATCTAAAGATGTTTAGCCAATTTACCACAAAGTGAAGCTATTTAAAATTAAATGGAGAAGTAGTGCTAAATTAACTCTCTAATCGAATTAAAAACGTAAAGTGTTTCTTAAAACTAAATTACTTCAAATTTAGATTTAACAAATTCTAATCAAATAAAATAATTAGCTAAATTAAAAATGTAGGAATTCTTATAATCGTACGAATTCAAGCCCAAAGCGCCCTTTCCAAGAAATATATATATATATATATATATACATATATATTTCAAATAAAAATACAAGAAAAGCTAAGCTACACCCCCATACTTAAAATTAAACATTGTCCCCAATGTTTAAAACTAAGTATGAAGAACATTTGAAAATAAATTTTTGTAAAACTGAAATTAAAGATAAGCAAGGGGTGCCTCCCAAGAGCGCTTTCTTTTTCCCGTCTTTAAGCTAGACAGTTATTGTTAGGAAAATAGAAAATAAAAAGAGAAGTGGACAGGCAACTCCCCTAATTCACGCGTGGGTGAATGTGCCAGCGTCAGTCGCCCGGCTACTCCTCCGCTGTAGTCTTGAATCTTTTGTTGTCGGTGAGCTTGAAATTGTGAATCCAAATTACCTAAACAAACCTTAGGTAATTTGGAAAGTTGAAGATGAGCGGCAAATGGATCTCTGAAGATGTTTGGTTGCAACGGCTCATCATCTACAAGGAAATTATTAGTATCAAAAGAATCAGAACTAAGCGATTCAGAAAATGTTTCGCAAGGAGGAAGCGCTTGCGAAAATATATGATTAAGCTCTGGTTGTTCCTTTTCTAAAATAAAATTTTCATTAGGAAAATCTAGTGCATTACCAAGCAGGATAAAATTTTCGGACACAAAATTTTCATGAATTTTTGGTTTGATAGAAGAGATTCGCGAATGTTCATGACAAAGAAAATAAAATCCGGGTGAAGTAGGGGAAGAAACTTGTTCTTCTTCTATTTCATCTGGGGCGCCCATAACTTTAAGAAATTCTTGGTAAAGAAATTTTTCTTCATCTTCGGTAAAAGAAGTTATGGGATTACATGAAACCACATGTTCGTCCGTAACTAAATTATCCAATGATGGAGAAAAATACTAGAAGAAATAAAATTTTCCTCTAGATTTTGGGGGTAAGTATCTATTTGAATCGGCGGACATTCCCCAAAATTAGAGTGCGAAGGTTGCGGCGCAAAAGAAGAAGAACAAGAATTCAGATCTAAAGATTTATCTTCATCGCCCCGTAAACTATCCGGGTGACCTTGCCACCAAGAATAATCTACATCGAGGCTAGAAGAAAAATTATTAGAAGCCGAAAAATTATTCTCGTGAAAATTAGAGAAAACACTAGACGAAATAAAATTTTCCTCTAAAATTTGGGGGGAAGTATCTATTTGGATCTACGAAATTTCCCCCAAATTAGAGAACGAAGACAGCGGTGTATAAGAAGAAAAACAAAAACTCGGATCTAAAGATTTATCTTCGTTGCTCCGGGAACTATCCAGGTGAGCTTGCCACGAGGAATAATCAACTTCGGAGCTAGAAGAACAATTATTAAATGCCGAAAAATTATTCTCATTAAAATTAGAAAAATTAATTTCATCAAAGTTTGAAAAATTATTTTCATTAAAAGATGAAAAATTATGATCGTAATTATTATCAAAATTATTTGCATAATATTGAGGATAATTATTTCCATAATAATTATTCTGAGAATATGAATGTAAATAACATTCCTCACTTTGATGAGGCGCACCACAATAATAACAACTAAACTGGCGCCTTCGAGCGGCTTGTAAAAGTTCAATTTGGTTTCGAAGCACAGTAATTTTAACCACCGCTTTTACTAATTTCATGACAAAAAGGAAACAACTTTCACTTAAATAATTGGAATTTTTAAAAATATTTTAAAATTTTTTTTTTTTAAAAAGCGGGTTAAATTAGTCCCGGACTTCCCAAGATCTACCCGGTGAAGGGTTTGCAAGGTACTAGAGGCTATGATGGGAATTCGAGCCCAAAGTGTCCTTTCCAAGAATTTAGATTGCGCTTTTTAAGATTTTTTTTTATATATAAAAAAAAATTAAAGAGAACGGGGAGAAGAAATAGAACGATAAAATTAATAAATATTTCTTTTTTCGAAATATCAACCGTGTCCCCGGCAACGGCGCCAAAAACTTGATGAGCAAAACTATGCTTGCAAACGACAACGACAAGTGTACCGTATCGAATGTAGTATAGGTTATAAAAACCAAGGTCGTATTTGACTCGGGGCGGTTGAGTACTCTTACTTCAAGAAAATCTCTATTATTTTATCAAATAGAACTTGGGAGTGATTTTGCAAAGGAAAATAAAAACAAGATTAAAACGACGAGTAAAAGGGCTAGCACTCGATCTTTGAATCACCTTGGAATAAAAGGATAGAAGAAATAAGAAAATCTAGATCTCTTAGGAAATTTGCTTTGACCGTGGAGGTTCCCGAATTATGAACGTACCTCTCTCGAGGATAAGCCCAACTAAGATTAGGTGGATCAACCGAACTCTCGTTCTATAATTGAACCTAATACTTGCTTTATCGTAATGAACCCCTCTATTGGATTTGACTCCAATCCGGGAGATTTATGTCAGCCTTACTAAAGGGTTGCATTCAACTCTCTTTATCCTTGGATGATCGATTCGTCTTACAAGCTTGTTCGGCTAACTAAAGAACGAAAACAAAAACGAGTATTATATATCGAAAATATAATCTCATTTCATTAAAATCAAGGATAAATCGAAAGTATTTCCAAGAAGAGAAAAAGATGTTCTAAATTACTTCATGATAATTATTTTTCCTCGGATCATCTCGATCGAGTACTAAAATAAATATAAGTACTCATGGAGATAGAGGAATTAAAGAAGGTAAAAGAACACATGAAGAGGGGAGGAGAAATAAGAGAATAGAACTATTTTATTAATTGCAATTGAAAAGAAATACAAGCTAGAAATTGAAAATTACAACTATTGAAATAAAAGAACAACTACAAGACTACTAAAACATGAAAATAAAACAAGAAATTGAGATTTGAACTCCCAAAATTCGTCCTTAAACATCTGCTAGAGCTGGCTTTATATAGTTGAAAAAATGAGGTTACACGCCCTTGGTCACGCCCGTGACCAAGGGCGTGTAAGGGGCGTGATCGAAGCAGCAGCGGAGAGGGCGCCTTCTGGAGTAATTGCGAGCGTTTCGGCCGTGTCACGCCCTAGGTCACGACCGTGACCTGCGTGTAATCTTGAAATAGTGCTGCTGGCGGGAAACTTTGGCGGGAAGAAGCGCGGGGCGAGTCACGCCCGTGACCTGATGTCACGCCTGAGGTCACGCCCGTGACCTGGGGCGTGTGACTTTAAATGACGTGGCAGGCGTGCTCTGGATGCTGTGGCGAGTCGCGGCCGTGATACTGGGTCACGCCCTTGGTCACGCCCGTGACCTGGGGTGTGTACTTGGCGAATTCTTCATGGAACGCTCCCTGGTGGAGGAATTGGGTCTGGAACACATCTTTGACTGTCACGCCCTTGGTCACGCCTGTGACCTTGGGGGTGTACTTTGGATTTTTACTCAAAGTGCCCAGAAAACCTGCAAAACATAAAATAAGCTTAAATTAGTTGAAGAAATTAAAAAGGAACAGATTAAATAAGAAAATACATATAAATTATATAAATTCAATTTAAAACTATATTAAAATAATACTAAAAGATGAGTACAAAAAGTACTCATCACATTCCTTCGGCACGTTGCCTCCACTCCCCCTCCGGGGTCCTGGGCTCTTCCATTCTTCTTACCTCTTGCTGGCTGACCTCCGGCTCACTGAGCTTTGCTAGTCTTTTGGTGAGCTCCGGGTTGGCCTCCTCACTCTCAATCACCTCCGCCACCCTCTCCATCAACTCCTCGTAGGAGACGGGGGCTTTCCTCTTTAGGGCCATTTTGAAGAAACTTTCCCTCAGCCCGACCGTGAAGGCGAGCTAGAGTGCAAACCCAGGCATCTCCTGAGTGAGCAACACCTCTTCCTGGAACCTCTCAGCGTAGCGAGCCAACGACTCCTTTGGCTCCTGCTTCACTTTGAAGAGAGACTCGGGTCCTTCTTTCTTTTCTTTGAAGTTGAGAATCGCAACAAGAAGCTCCGGCGCAAATCCTCGAATGTGTAGATCGACCCCGCAGGGAGTTGATGGAACTAGTCCCTGTCCTTTTCTTTAAGAGTGATGGCGAAGAGCTGACACTTGAAAGCATCCGACATCGGCCTGATGGAGACCGAGTCCTCAAAAGAGTGGAGATGTTGGACAGGGTTGACAGGAGACTAAGTCCTTTTCTTTAAGATGTTGGACGCTCACCGCACCAAAATGTTGAAACCGATTTCTCGGCCTCTAGTGGAGCTCAGGGCCCTCGCCGAAATGAGGGGCGGCTAGCCCTTACTGATCCCTCGGAGAAGGTAGACTGAAGACTAGGAAGAAGACTAAGACCTTAGTCACAGCGAGGAGGTCCCTCCACTAACCCGGAAGATCGTTGAGCGCTTCCCCTCCCAAGCCAAAGCTGAGACTCGGGCACCTTGGGGAGCTCTGGAAATGCTAACCAAAGAAAACCTGAGGAGAGAGAAGCTGAAGTGGAGTCCTCTCCAGAGGTGCCCTTAAGGTCCTATTTTTAGGTTTTCTGACATGGCCTGCAAATAGCAGGATTCCGTCTTTTGATTTTACTATCTGCACCCCAAGTGGGTCTGCTAACAGCTAAACCCCGCTGTTTGGAGGAGCTAAAGGCAGGCCACCAAGGTTAAAAGGATAATTTGGCCTTATCAGCTTATGGGCCAGGAACTGTGAGAACTTGATTGTTGTAGTTCTCGCGGGCCCTCTCGCGAGTCCTGCTCGCGGTGCCTCTCTTAGGCGGTCACCCTGCGAGGACCTCGCCGACCAATTCTGGCGGCATATGCCGAGGTCCGGTCTTGCGAGCCTTACTGCGAGACCGCCTCTGGACTTTGTCGAATGCGAGAAACAATTCGTCGAGCGTAGGTTTGAGCAGGCCAACCGCTGGGGACCGGTCTCGCGAGCCTTCCTGCGAGATCGCCTCTCGACTTTGCCGCGTACTGAACACATTCCATTGAACATCTCTTTACTGAACATAGGTCTCTTCCGCCAGCGGCCTGCGAGGTACCGGTTTGCCAGCCCTCGCTGGGCCCAGTCTTTTGAAGATCTCTACCGAGGTCTGGATCTCGCGATTCCTCTTGCGAGACCATCCCTTTGGCTTTAATGAGCAGAGAACACTTCGTCGACTTCGGATGATTTCGCCGAACAGGGATGCGCTCGACGAAGCCAGGGGAGCTCGACGAACACGGGAGAGTTCGTCGAACGCACTACTCCTTTTGTCGACCTCAGGAATCTTCCTCGAACGTCCCGCGAGCACTTGCCTCGCCGACCCTTCTCGCTCTCCCTTCAGCGAGCCCTCCTGGAGGGAAGATTTTCGTCAATAAGGCCTCTCTTCTTAAACCGCGTCTCCCTGCCTAGAGAATATCGTGGTTGTACATCTCTGCCCTAAATAAAACCATAGGGTGCACTTATCTAGACCATAGGATCAAGATCCAAATAGATCAGATGTCCAGGAAATGCTACTTATGGAACAGGTTCCATCAGCTAACGTTGGCGTTAGTGCCCGCGCTAGCTCTTCGTCGAGCTCCCTTCGACGAACTCCCTTCGTCGAGCTCTTCGTCAAACTCCGTTCGACGAACTCCCTTCGTCGAACTCCCTTCGTCAAACCCCCTTCGTCGAACTCCGTTCGATGAACGAAGCCAACTCAGCAACCCAGCGGTTCCCTGAACTCCGTTCAACAAACCCTCTTCATTGAACTCTCTTCGTCTAACTCCGTTCGACGAATGAAGTCAACTCAGTGGCCCAGCGGTTCCGAACTCACTTTGTCGAACTCAATTCGACGAACTCCCTTTGTCAAACTCCGTTCGACGAACTCCATTCTATGAACCCTCTTCGTCGAACTCTCTTCGTCGAACTCCGTTCGACCAACTCCCTTCATCGAACACCATCGAAAAAGGGGCTACAACTAACGCCTGCATTAACACCCAATGCCGGCGCTAGCCCCCAGATATAGAAAACTTGGGGTGTTACAGGTAGTTCAGGTGAGGCTGCAGTAGATGAAGGAAATGGCTACACTGACACAGTGGTGGCAGATGTTCAAGATGTTGTGGTTCCTGTTGCTGATGAAGAGCCTACAGTCAGTGACATTCCTGCTCAATCTCACTCTCCAACTGTCTCTGAGCTCCTGAAAGTTCAGAGGACTTGGAAGATGATAAGTACTATTTATATAAGTTTTTAATAGAAATTTTTGTGATTATTTAAAATGAATTTTTCCTTTTCTTATCAATTTTAGGTTTTAAGTAGTTCTTTTTGTAATTTTGATTCTAACTTAGCTTAATTTCAATATTTGCAGAATTTTCGGAGAAATTGGTGAATTTTCCAAGTCACGCCCAAGGTCACGCCCATGACGAAGGGGTGTGTAACCTGAAGATCAAACCAGAGTCGATGCCGCGCTGATTGAGCTAGCCCCGAGCAAGTCACGCCCTAGGTCACACATGTGACCCAATGTCACGCCCGTGACCAAGGGGCCTGTAATTTTAGAATCGTCCCAGCGTGCTGCCGTCGAGACGTGGAGCTGTCATCGAGAAGTCAACATGAGTCACGCCCGTGACCGAAATGTCATGACCGTGACTTTCCCACGTGATCTCTGCACGCAGCCGCACCGCAAGCAAGGTCCACGCCGCATTAAATGAAGCCGTCCAAGTACATGCCTGTGACCCTAGTTATAGGGGCGTGTAATGTCCGAATTCCTCCCGCCATCACGCAAAGCCCACGCCACTGCCGGATCCGAAGTTAACAGTGTTTACATGCCCTAGGTCACGCCCGTGACTAAGGGGCGTGTAACTTGAAAATTTTGCCTATAAATTCTGAGGCTCTCCTTGAGTCCAGGGTTCAGAAATTTGGAGAGGGGGAGGTGCAGCTAGAGCTGTTAATGAGTTTTTCATGTTCATTTTCATGTCTTTCCATTTCATGTTCTCTTTCTCTTCATGTCAAGTAATGCTTTAATTTTCCTTCTTACAATAGCCTAGTTTAAGCTTGTAACCTTATTTTTCCTAGCTTGTAATCTCTTTTCTTTAAGGCTTGTAATAGTTTTCATCTAAATAAAAATTAAGTTGGCTTTTTTTTTTGATTTGTCTCTTTCTACTTAGTAATTTTCCTTCATGCAATTTTATTTTTTTTCCTCTTCCCCCTCCACCATGAGTAACTAATTCTCATTAGTACTCGATCTAAATGATCCGAGGATGAGATAATCAAGTTAATTTCTTAAAGCTTTCTTTTTCCGTTTTTATAAAACACTTGAATTACCCTTGAATTTTAACTAGTGAGGCCATATTATCGATGTACGGTTTTCGCTTAAGTTTTCATACTTAGTTAGACGAGAGGCTCAAAGTATGAATCGATCACTCAAGGGTAAAGAGAGTTGCATGCACCCCTCAAGAGAGGATGACGTAAATCTCCTGGATTGGAGTCAAATCCAATAGTGGGGTTCACTTCGTAAAGCAAGTTTTAGGTAATCAATTATAGGACGAGAGTCCGGTTGATTTTTCCTAAACTTAGTTGGGCATTAACCTCGAGAGAGGCACGTTCGAGCTTCGGGAACCTCCACGGTCAAGTAGTTTAATTAAACGGAATTAGATTTATTTTGCCTTTCGCTTGATTATTCTTAATCCAAGGTGACTTTTGATTGAGCACTAATCTCTTTTACCATCGTTTAATCCCTTCTTTTAGCTTGCAATTTGTCTCTATTTAGCTAGTAAAGCAAAACCCAAAAATCATTTAGATAAGATAATAGTGATTTTCCTCGAAGTAGAAGTAATCAACGCACCTCGTGGAATACGACCTTGGTATTTCTAAATATCCTATACTATAGATGATAAGGTACACTTGCCTTTATCGGATATAGTTTTGGAGAATATCTTTAACCTTCGCTCAATTTAACAACACGAAAATTTCTATATCAGATGATGAAGAAAGAAATTCTGAAGTAAGTGATGAAGAAAGAAGTTCTGAAGTAAGTGATGAAGAAAGCAGTTCCGAAGAAGATGGTGATGATGAGGAAGACTCTGATGGTGATAATTGTCCAACCCCGTATTCACCGAGTGGGTCCTAGGGGCCCCGAGGGCCAGATGACAAGACATTATCCCAAGAGTCCTCGGGCGAGAGAGGCCCCATTCGCGGGGCACTCGCATGGTAACAAAGTGTGTATCGGTGGACAGGCTAGTGAGGCGAGGCAAGGCCTCATCCGCTGAACGTGCCGAGTACCTGGTGAGTGATGTCCTCATGAATCACTTGCCCGGTCGAATACATCGAGAAAGGAGCCTGTCGAGTGGTGCCTTCACGGACCACTCGCCTAGAAGGCTTAGGGGGAAATGACCTAGATACCACTTGTAGGCTGCCAATAGCCCTTCAGAACAGCGGAGTTAGGTTGTTAGCAGACCAATTTGGGGTGCGATTAGCAGATTCATGCTATTTGCAGACCAGCCTAGAAAAATCCATAAATAGACCCTTAAGGGCACCTTGGAGGAGATCAGATCTTTTGAGCTCTCTCCTTCAGGCTATTTTTGGAGTTGGCTGCTAGTGCCCTCCAAGGTGCCCGGCTGAGCATTGGTTTGGGAGGGGAAGCTCTCTTAGATCTTCCGGTTGTGTGGCGGGACGTCCTCGCTATAGCTTTGGGTCATTTCCAGATTTTCCATCCAAAGTCAGGAGAGTTTTGTGAGGGAGAAGTATGCACGGGCTACACCCCCAGTGGGTCCAAACTCTAGACACCGATTGCCCGTTTCAAATTTTTGGCGCGGTGAGCGTGGACCGTAGCCAGTGAAAATCTCAAGCTGAACTTGATGGCAGGAAATGGACGAGACGGTTCCAACGCAGGTCATTCGCAACCGCCGGAAGTAATGAAGTGCCCGGAGATGTTCGAGAATTTCAAGCGGGAGGTCATGTAGACCATGCAGGTGGCTCTCGCGGGGAGTGGCGAGTGCGAGACACCTGTGGTTCTGGTGGTTCCGCCCCAGCAGATTGTCGAGAATGCTCCGGGCCAGCAGCTGGGAAGGAGGTAGCGGCGGAGGCAAGCGCGTGAGATCTCCCCGGGCGGCAGCTGTTCAGCTGCCTGGCAAATGCAGAGGTGTGTGAGATGACTCCGCGCTAAAGGACCACTCGCCGAGCAGGGGAAGGGAGCCCCTTCTGTGAGCTGATCCTCTCGGCCCCGGTTCCAGAGGGGTTCAGAGGGCCGAAGATGTCTTACTACACTGGCAAAGATGATCCAGTCCTGCACCTGCAATGGTTTGAGGACATGGTCTCGATCCTTCCAATGACAGTTGTCTTCCAGTGCCGACTCTTCGCCACCACTCTGAAGGAGAAGGCGAGGGACTGGTTCCACCAGCTCCCCATAGGTTCCATCTACGCTTTCGAGGACTTGCGCTGGAGCTTCAGGTTGCGTTTCTCAACGTCAAAGAAGAGGAAGAAAGATGCGGAGGAACTTTCAAGATCAAACAAGGGCCTGGGAAGTCGTTGGCCCATTACGTGGAAAGGTTCCAAGAAGTGGTCCTGCAAATCCAGGAGGTGCCAGGGTTCACCCTCCAACTAGCCATTATAGTGGGGCTCCAGGAGGGATTATTCAAAATGGACTTGAAGCGGAAGGACCCTCTATCCTTCGAAGAGCTGATGGAGCGGGCGGCGGAAGAGATCAAGGGAGAGGCCGCCAACCCCAAGTTTGCAAAGAGGTTGGCAAGGCTGAGCGAGCCAGAGGTGAGGCACCAGGAGGGAGGAAGAAGGCATGAACTCAGAGGTCAAGGGTTTCAGGGGCAGCAGCGGGATTGGGGGTATCAGGAGCCCAATTACTGGCTGGCTTGGAGGCCCCAGGAGGGACCGGGGAAAGGTCAGGAAAGAGATCACCAGCGAAGGGGGAGGGGAGGGACAATCATCCACGATGGAGGCAATGTCCCAGACCACCTCACCCCCCTCGAGAGCAAGCCATGGCGGTAGGCTGAGGAAGAGGAGGAAGAGGAAGAGG
The DNA here is from genome assembly GCA_033032865.1 of Dactylorhiza incarnata. Taxonomy (NCBI): domain Eukaryota; kingdom Viridiplantae; phylum Streptophyta; class Magnoliopsida; order Asparagales; family Orchidaceae; genus Dactylorhiza; species Dactylorhiza incarnata. The sequence goes on along the minus strand of JAWHQI010000078.1, from coordinate 7,595,987 downwards.
AGTAAGAGGGGGCAGGGTGGCGTTGCCCTATTGTGATTTCCATCAGGAGGAAGGTCATGCGGCGACCACCTGCCCGAAGTTTCTGGAGATGAGGGGAAGAGGCCACCAGCAGCAGCGACCTTTAATGATTGAAGAAGTGCTACCCAGAGAAGAAGAAGATGGATGCAAAGACAGGGCGGATGTAGGAGCCAGGGGAGGGATCAAAGTGATCCATGGTGGGGTGGGAATAAAGGCGACTCACAAGAGAAGCTTCCAGGCGATGTTCCAGAGGAGCGTCGCGTTGACCTCCCAAACCCCACCCCCTTCAGAGAAGCTCACCTTCTCATCAAAAGACATGCCAGACTTCAAAGAGACGTTCTGTGACACCTTGGTGATCCAGATGACGATCAAAAATTTCACGGTCTCCCGAATCTTGGTCGACAATGGGAGCTCCATGAATGTAATTTTCAAGAAAGCCTTTGACGCATTGGAGGTGGAAGCGAAAAGAGTGCAGGCCTCAGATGGACCCCTGTTTGGGTTTTCAGGAGAGAGAAAAGAGGTTGAGGGAGGAGTTGGCCTCCAGGTAATGTTGGAGGGGTCCCCAGGAACTGCCGGTTCGTCATCATTGACGCTCCAAGAAGCTACAAAGCCATATTCGGGCGCCCTCTCATCAGCACCTTCTTGTGTGTTCCCTCGTCCTTCTACCAGTGCTTGAAGTTTCACAGTGGAGGAGTCTAGGTCTTGATCCGGGGGGATGCGAAGGTGGCAAGGCAATGCTACGTGACTGCCATCAACACCATCTCCTGGATGGCGGTGGCTGAGAGGGTGGATAGAGAGATGAAGGGGCCGGAGGGGCCAGGAGGAGAAAGGAAGGAAGGAGAAGGAGAGAGCAACATCCCAGGAGAGGAGAGAGAAGTAGCTCCAAAGGAGCGTGATGAGACGATGGAGGAGGTGGCTGCGGTGGAAGAGGAGACCCTGCCCGAGGGAAGGGAGGCAAGGGGCAGATGGGAAGAGCTGGCCCGTCTTGAGGTAGCTGAAGAAGTGGTCGAGATGGAGGTAACCACCCAGGAGGGGTGAGTGGAGAAGGTGCGGATCAGCGGGGACCTTGGCCCGGAGGATAGGAAGAGGATGCTGGAGTGCATCCAGAGGAGCGTGGACATCTTCACATGTGGCGCGGAGGACATGTCGGGCATCGATGCAGACGTGGTCTGCCACCGACTCAACCTTTAACCAGGGGCCCACCACATTAGGTAGAAGAGGAGGGACATCGCCGACATGCTGGAGGGGCCGATCCGCGAGGAGGTGGAGAAGCTCCTCAAAGCAGGTTTTGTATCGGAGATCCAGTATCCAGGTTGGGTCTCCAATGTCGTCATGGTGAAAAATTGTGATGGACGCTGGCGTATGTGTATCAATTTTTCTCAATTAAACAAACCCAGCCCTAAGGATTGTTACCCCCTTGCCTCAAATCGACGCGCTGGTTGACTCAGCGATCAGTTTCTCTGTAATGTCTTTCTTAGATTCTTTTTCAGGTTATCATCAGATTAGGATGCTTCCTTCGGGCATCAAAGATGTCTCCTTCATCACAAGAGAACGGTGCTATAGCTATAAGATGATGCCATTCGGACTAAAGAATGCAGGGGCGACATACCACAGAATGATGGACCGGGTCTTCCGAGAGCAGAGAGGAAGAAACTTTGAGGTTTACGTCTTTGACCTCATGGTGAAGAGTAAGAGCGTGAGTTCTCACCTCTAGGACCTCGGGGAGACCTTCACCACTCTGCGCAAGTACAAGATATGGCTGAACCCCCTAAAGTACGTATTTGGGGCCAGCAAGGGGAAGTTTCTGGGTCACATTCTTACCCCAGCAGGGGTGGAACCTAACCCAGACAAAGTAAAAGCCATAATGGAGTTGGGATCGCCGCGAAACACTAAGGATGTCCAGTGCCTAACTAGGAAGCTCGCAAGGTTAAGAAGGTTTCTCTCCCGAGCTGGGGAGAAATGCTCCCCCTTCTTCAAAGTATTGCGAGGCAATCAAAAGTTTGAATGGACGAAGGAATGTGAGGAGGCCTTCCAGGCTCTGAAGAGCCAACTCACCAAGGCTCCGCTGCTCCAAGGTCCAGAGGAAGGAGAGGACCTAGCCTTGTATCTCAGAGTCGGGGCTGAAGCCGTGAGCTCTGTCTTGGTCCGGGAAGAGGGTAGGAAGTAGCTGCCCATTTACTACGTGAGCAGGGTTTTGAGCAAGGTGGAGCTCCGATACCCGATTTTGGAAAATCTGGCCTTCCCTCTGGTCATCTCGGCCAGGAAGCTCAGGCCGTATTTCCAAGCCCACTCAATCCAAGTAGTGACTGACCATCCCCTTCACAAAATATTTGAGGGGGTAGAGCACTCCGGGAGGCTCGCGAAATGGTCGGCGGAGTTAAGTGAGTTCGACATCACTTTTGTCCCTCGGTTGTCGATGAAGGCTCAAGCGGTCGCAGATTTCATAGCGGACTACGTGGTCGAAATGGAAGAGGAGGAAACCCCTCGTCATGTCCCCTGGAAGCTTTTCGTCGACGGGGCCTCAGGCAAGAACTCCTTAGGAGGAGGGGTGGTGTTGGAATACCCACATGGGGTGAAGATTGATCAAGCACTAGTGATACATTTTCTGTCACCAACAACCAGGCGGAGTATGAGGCAGCGATCGCCGGCCTACGTCTGGCCTAGGAGTTGGCGGTTCATGATGTGGAAGTCCTTACTGATTCAATGGTGATAGCCTCGCAGGTTACGGGTGAGTTCGAGGCAAGGGAGCCCACCCTCATGAGGTATCTATCCAAAGTAAGAGGTCTCATCGGAGTATTCAAAACCTTCTCCATCAGGCACATACCAAGGGAAGAGAGTGCCTATGCGGATCGGTTGGCAAAAGTCGGTCCTCGGGTTGGAGGAACCGTGACAGATCTGTTCCGCCCTTCGATTGAGGAAGGGGAGCTCATGGACATAGAACAACGGCCCTCGTTGAAGGACCCTTTCGTGACCTTTCTAGCGACGGGCAAGTTTCCGGAAGAGGTCCCAGATCAAAGGCATTTTTGATACAAGTCCGCCTACTATGTGCTTCATGAATGTGACTTGTATTGGAAGACTCTATCTGGACTCTTGGCGCGATGCATCTCAGAGGAAGAAGCCCCGAGGGTTCTGGAGGAGGTTCACTCCAGCGAATGTGGCAGCCATTCGAGGAGAAGGACATTGGAAGCAAGGATAATGAGGCAGGGGTACTTCTGGCCGACCCTGAGCAAGGATGCGGCGGTGTTCGCCAAGCAATGCTGGAAGTGCTAGTTGTTCGCTCTACTTCAACTTTTGCCGGCTCAGAGGCTAAGGAGCATCACGGCTCCTTGGCCCTTTGCCATATGGGGGATGGATCTGGTAGGACCTTTCCCTCAGGCCAGTGGGCAAAGAAGATTCCTCTTGGTCATGATCGACTACTTCACGAAGTGTTTAGAGGTCAAGGCTCTAGCCAAGGTCACCTCCCAGGTGATCCACAATTTTGTATAGGGGAGATCATCTGCCGACACGGGCTTCCGCAGGCCATCGCCACAAATAACTGTCCCCAATTCGCCAGCGAAGAATTCATCAGCTTCTGCAGCCAGCTGGGTATATACCTCAGGTTTGCATCCGTCCATCACCCCAGGAGCAATGGGCAGGTGGAGGCAGGGAACAAGATCATAGTAAACCTACTCAAAAGAAGGTGGAGAACTTGAAGGGTAATGGGTGGAGCAATTTTCCTCAGTTCTGTGGGCTCTAAGGACTACCCCCAACACCGCCACTGGTGAGACCCCCTTCAAGCTCTCTCATGACTGCGAGGCCGTCATTCCCATGGAAGTTTGAAGTCAAGAAGCTGCGGATAAGGGCCGCGTCAGATGGTGATGAAGAATGGAGAGCAGGAAACGAGGAGGAGCTACGGCTCTCCTTGATCTGATCGAGGAGGTCCGAGATCTTGCCGCCATTCCTCTTGAGGAAGTTAAGCGGAGGATGGCCAAATACTTTGACAAACACGTTCGGATCAAGAAATTCGAAAAGGGGGACCTCGTGTTGAAAAAGGTCGACGCTGCCGTTAGGTTAGTCGCGGTAGGAAAGCTCAATCCCAATTGGGAGGGCCCCTATGTAGTGGAAGAAGTCTTAAAGTCAGGGGGATATCGCCTCCAGAATGTGGAGGGCGAGTCTGTTAGTCATACGTAGAGTGGTGACGACTTGAAATGATTCTATCCTTAAGTCCATATAATGAGAATACATATGCTTTGTATTTTATCTTTCTTACGCATACAGGGATAAATGACTTGTAAGATGATGATAGAAAGTCTTCAAAGGTTGGCCCCGAGCAGACCCGCTGACTAGGCTCCCATCTAGCCGGTAGGGTCGTAGGCTCACTCGGTAGCAGGTTCCAAAAGTTCGACGGTCAATGGGCCCACAACAGACCTATTGACAAGGCTCCCATCTAACTGCAGGGTCGTAGGCTCACTCGGTGATAGGTTCTAAGGGTTCAGAGGTTGGCCCCGAGCAGACCCGCTGACTAGGCTCCCATCTAGCTGGCAGGGCCGTAGGCTCACTTGGTGTCAGGTTCCAAAAGTTCAAAGGTTAGCCCCGAGCAGACCCGCTAACCAGGCTCCCATCTAGCTGGCAGGGCCGTAGGCTCACTCGGTGACAGGTTCTAAGGGTTCAAAGGTTGGCCCCGAGAAGGCCCGCTGACCAGGCTCCCATCTAGCTGGCAGGGTTGTAGGCTCACTTAGTGGCAAGTTCTAAGGGTTCAAAGGTTGGCCCCGAGCAGACCTACTGACCAGGCTCCCATCTAGCTGGCAGTGTCGTAGGCTCACTCGGTGGAAGGTTCCAAAAGTTCGACGGTTAGCCCCGAGCAGATCCGCTGACTAGGATCCCATGTAGCTGACAGGGCCGTAGGCTCACTCGGTGGCAGGTTCTAAGGGTTCAAAGGTTGGCCCCGAGCAGACCCGCTGTCCAGGCACCCATCTAGCTGGCAGGAATGTAGGCTCACTCTGTGGCAGGTTCCAAAAGTTTGAAGGTTATCCCCGAGCAGACACGCTGACCAGACTCCCACCTAGCTGGAAGGGTTGAAGGCTCACTAGGTGGTAGGATGAAAAGTTTCAAATGTTAGTCCCCGAGCAGACCCACTGACCAGGCTCCCACCAAGCTGGCAGGGCCGAAGGCTCACTCAGTGGCAGGATGAAAAGTTTCAAAAGTTAGGACCCGAGCAGACCCGCTGACCAGGCTCCCACCTAGCTGGTAGGGCCGAAGGATCACTCGGTGGCAGGATGAAAAGTTTCAAAAGTTAGGCCCTGAGCAGACCCACTGACCAGGCTCCCACCTAGCTGGCAGGGCCAAAGGCTCACTCAGTCGCAGGATGAAAAGTTTCAAAAGATAAGCCCCGAGCAGACCCACTGACCAGGCTCCCTCCTAGCTGGCAGGGCTGAAGGCTCACTCAGTGGCAGGATGAAAAGTTTCAAAAGTTAGGCCCCGAGCAGACCCGCTGACCAGGCTCCCACCTAGCCAGTAAGGCCGAAGGCTCACTCGGTGGCGGAATGAAATGTTTCAAAAGTTAGGCCCTGAGCAGACCCGCTGACCAGGCTCCCACCTAGCTGGCAGGGCCGAAGGCTCACTCGATGGCAGGATGAAAAGTTTCAAACGTTGGGCACCGAACAGACCCGCTGACCAGGCTCTCAACTAGCTGGCAGGACGGTAGGCTCACCCGGTGGAGGCCCGTGAGGAAGGCAAGGTGAGAAAAATCCAACGTAAAAAGTTAACTTAGGACAACCCACTAAGGGGATGGCGAATGATGCCTATCATAAGAGCACTCGCCCGCGAATGGAACTGTTCGAGGAAAGCACTCCCCTGGCGAGTGCACAACATAGGAATAGCCATCCCCAAGGGGTGCAAAAGTTTAGCAGAACCAGGAGGGTTCTCGCCTCAGTCCTGCTCCCGACGGAAATCAACAAAATTGTAAGTCCTATAAGGACAGGGACGATTGCGCAAGGGTTGCGATCGTGTGGCGCAAAAGTGCGAGAAAATGCGAAATAATGTATGAACGCGAGAGCTATCAGGTGATAACAGTGAGAAATGTAAGAAAGAGAGAATCACAATCATTAATGGAAGCAAAAATATTTTCATTTCATTCCATCAAAAGGGTTACAAAAGGAGGGTTCTCGCAATACAAATAAAGGTAGAAGAAAATAAAGTAAAAGTTTTCACGGGTGATCATCATCCTCCTCGCCAGAATGCTCGCTGCTCTCACCCGAAGACTGACGGCCGCCGAGCTCCCGCCTGAGATCAGCGATATCTCCAAGATTGTCCACCAGACTGAAGATCCACGAAAGTACGTGGTGGGCGAGAATCCTCTCGCCCCCTTCCTTCAAGAGCCCAGCCCATCGCAGCACATCCAACGCATGCTCCATCGCTCCCTGGCCTATCCTCTACATCAGTCCTTCAAACTCGGCATTAGAGTAAAGGTGCTGATTTTCCCTCTCTACGGGAGTTGGCCGAGCGGCGGCATATCGCAACCTCTGGTTCTTGGCCTCCAGCTCCTTGACTCGCCCCTCAAGGATACTCGCCCGCATGAGCAAGGTATCATAGTTGGCTATGTCCTGCAAGAAAAAAGAAGGTTACTGTGCGATAAGGAAGAAAGAAAGGAGTGCGAGAGCTCAAGTCGCAGGAGGAGGAGGGGGGTCACCTCTCGGTCCGGGACGCTGGGGAGAAGGGCCTCGGCTACTGGCAGTTTTTGCTTGGCGGCCACGTCCTTGGTAGCTGCGACGGAGAGGGTCTTCTCGACCTCGAGAATGTTCCGCATGAGAGTCATGCTGTGGCGAGATGACATGTGGGTCAGTTCATGGGACCGCATCATGGCTCATGCGGCCTCATGAGCAAGATTCTGAGTTGTCTCGGTATCATAGATGGAAGCACCCTGGTGGATGTAGAGCGCATAAGAGAGGTCGTAAGCGTGGCCGCTAATGGTTTCCTTTTCCATCCAGGACGGAGGGAGGGTGGAGATGGAAACCTAGTTGGCCCGCCGATCCCATTGAACAAGGGGCTCTCCGGCCAGATCCACATACTTCTCGCCGAGAGGATAGTTTCGGTGACCTCTCGGCATCGGCCCCGAGGAGGACGTCGTCGGCGCATTGGCAGGCTGGATGGCCGAGTCCCCCGCCGCGGGAGCGCTTGAGCCAGGGACATCCTCCACGACCGCTTTTCCCTTGTCAGCTGCAGAGGGTTTCGCCCGCTTCATGGAAGGGCTCAAGGCCGCATCGGGCTTCTGCTTCTGCTTCAGTTTTTGCCCGCTAGACGTCGCGGGAGGCGGGTTTTCGAGGCAAGCCGTGGCAGCAGACTGCGTGCATGCAAGGGCATTGATGGTAGGGACCTCCACAATCGCATTCGGCGGGTGGAGGGGAAGGCTCCGAACCCCTGTGTCAAAAAAGCTTAGTTAAAAAGGCGGAAGCAAGTGAAAAAGAAGCGGGAGCTCGGGTCGAAGTGATTCAGCTTACTCTCTCCTGGTGGAACCACTGGCAGCGAGCCGACGTGCTTCCGCAGGTGCACGAAATCCATGTCGTGCTTCAGCATGAAGGCGTGGAGCTTGGCCTCGTAACCTCCCAGTGTCGGAGGCCGGAAGGTCGACTCATCCTCCTGCACAGGGGCGAGTGGCATGTTACCAAACTTCCCGGTGACAAAAATAAACCGCCGAAACCAGTCATAGTTTTTGTTGGCCGTACCGATGACATTGAGGGGGACTGTCCGGAGAAGAACGCCACTCCGCGAGTCGCTCTGAACTTGAAGAGCTTACGGAACACCATGAGCGAGAACTCGATCCCCTCCTCACGCATATTGCAGGCAAATTCTACCAGCATAGAGATGGAGTTTGGATTGAGCTGCGCGGGAACTACCCCGAAGTAGCGCAGGGTCTGGCGCACTTCTGGCCATAGCGGGAGGCGGAGCCCCACCTCGAAATGTTCGAGGGGGATAGCCAGAGTGTCTAACGAGAACTGGTTGATGCGATCTCGGTTCCCCGGGAGACGCCCGACAAAACCTAGAGGGACGAAGTCAGCGATGGCATGGTTAAAGTTTTCTTCCGAGAGGTCGCGGGTCTCGAAGTCTCGGTTTGCGAATGCTAGTGCACAGTTGGCTCTGCAATCCGCATTCTTCAGCATCGCTAAGGGATGGGGAGTTCTCACAAAGGTTCTAGAGAGAAGGGAGAGTGGTATCGCGAGTGTAAGAAGGAGAGGGAGATGAAAGCATAATAAAGACGGTGGTTGGACTAACTATTTATAGAAAAAAGGGAAAATGATTGAAATCATCTACGCGCGGGGTGCGGATAGTGGCCGCGACATCCTAGCGCCTCGGGGTCTGAACCACCCACCTGAACCCAGCCGCTTACAGAAGGTGAAAGCTATGCGCGAGACCCTTCCTGCGAATGCAAATCAAATAGCACAACAAGAATGAAAACACTCGCAAGACATCTTTCAGAAAAATAGCGAAAAGCAGGATATATAACACACAATTAAGAAATAGTTCGCAAGACGCAGCAGGTTTCGTCTTGGTCCAGTGCGAGAAAGAAGAAGGTAAGAAAAATAAATAGCGGGGGTACAGGAGAACACAGAGTGCGAGAGCCGGTAGGCTTACTATTGATCCCACCTCCATCGGCCCCGGCCTCGCTTCCCTTTCCTTGGAGGCACCCACGGGTAGTGGAACGCGCTAACCGTCGCAAGCTCTTGGTTAATCAAGCACATTTGATTCCTAGCCCGCGCAATATGCCTCCTAGTCGAGGTATCCTCGCACCCGCCCTCCTGGCGCTCCATCTCCACGATCAGGTGCCTGTAGTCCTGCTCGAGGACGCTTATCCGGCGTGCTGCATCCAGGTCAGCTTGCCGAAAAGCTCTGTCATCCATTCCTTCATAGCCCGGGCATCCTCGTGGTCACCGAGAATGTCCGAGACATCGCGGGGAGAGGGGGTGGTGAGATCAGCCCCTCCTCCTCTAGAGGTTCAGTTAGGGGAATCTGGCGGTAACCTGCAAGAGCAGAGGTTAGTCCTTTATCAGGTACAAATCACGAGTTTGGCGAGAGAAGGCAACTAACCGGGTACATATTCTTCGACGAGATACTAACGAGAGGTGTTGGGATGCCCTGCGAAGCGTTGACTAAGGGGGTGGAGAGATTTAGCCTTCCTAGGGCGGCGCACCTGGTCGTCCACGACGGAAGTAGCGGGCAGGTCCGCGGTAGGAGAGTTGGGCCCGGGGCTCCTTCTCGCCCAGCATTCTTTCTCCGGAGCAGGGGGGCTTTTGGTGACATCTGGGACAGGAGAATTGCACGAGGGAGGAGGCAACCCCGTGGTCCCGAAGGTACAGGCTGCTGAAACCCGAGTTAGAAGAATTGCGAAAGGGGAAAGGCAAGTGAGAGGGCAATGGAAGGCTTACCAAGTGCAGACAGGTCTTCGCCAGAAGTGCCAAGAGGGGAAGACTCCCAGACCGGAGGGGCATTCTCGAGAGCAGGTGGTGGAATGGCAGTACTCGTCTGGTTAAGCCCAGAGCCACCCTCGGTCGCCGGCAGTTTCTGCGAGTGGTCAAAAAGGCGGAGGTCAATGGCGTCACCATGATTGACTTCGAAAGCGAGATGAATCACATTACCTCATTGGTGTTGATAGGGGGATGTTAGGCTGTTAGCAGACCAATTTGGGGTGCAATTAGTAAAACCAAAAGGCGGATTCATGCTATTTGCAGACCAGCCTAGAAAAATCTATAAATAGACCCTTAAGGGCACCTTGGAGGAGATCAGATCTTTTGAGCTCTCTCCTCCAGGCAATTTTTGGAGTTGGCTGCTAGTGCCCTCCAAGGTGCCCGGCTGAGCATTGGTTTGGGAGGGGATGCTCTCTTAGATCTACCGGGTGTGTGGCGGGACCTCCTCGCTACAGCTTTGGGTCTGTTCCAGATTTTCCATCCAAAGTTAGGAGAGTTTAGTGAGGGAGAAGTAGGCACGGGATACACCCCCAACAATAATGATGGTGGTGAAGATGATGATGGTGCTGCTGAAGATATTAAGATGGAGTGTAGCTCGAAATGAAGGAAGTTTTTTAGGTGATGAAGCTGAGACATCCACAATTCATCAACCTACTGGAGATAATGTGGATCAAATTATATCCACAGTTCTGCTGGATCTGGCTGCTCCCACAGCTACTGCAAAGGAGCAAAATTTGTTTGCTAATGAGAAGATAGCTTCAAGGGATGAAGCTTTGGCCTTGGTGGTGTTTACTTCTTCCCCAGCTCTTTTTGAGGGGGAGACTTCTGAAGATTTTGTCCCCAAGAAATCAGTCCAGGGGGAGTTCTTATAAGAACACCAATCTTTTCCTACTCCTCCTCCAGTTGTCTGTAAGGGAGAGCCCTCTTCTAGTAGAGAATTTAGAAGTTACAAAGTCTGGGACAGATTACTTGTTGAAGCAAGGGCCAAATTTGGTGGTACTACAGGTAGACATACCTGTGAGGGGAAGGACATCATAGATCTTGATGAAGAAGTCCCAAATGTTGCAGTCCCTCTAACAAATTCTGCTACATCTCTAGCCCTTTCTCAAAATCAGAACTCTGATCTTTTAAGAGATATTGCTGGGCTGCTAGCAAGTCAAAGTTTCTATATTGATGAAAGCCTGAACAGATTCATGGACAGAATACCTGAAATAGACTATGATATGAACAATGGTATGGTTGCTATTAGGCTTGAAATCGAAAGAAGAATCAATCAAATGGAAAAATGGCTTGGTGATGCAACTAGTGGTAAGCATGAAGCTTACAACAGAATGGCCCAAATTCACCAAGGGATAGTGGCAATTCATAACGACACAACATGTAACATCCCTCAAGCAACTAGACCCCTAAGTTGGTTTTGTCATGACTAGGTCATGACAAAACTATGGGAAGAGCTCAAGACCTTGGAAGCTTAGGTGATAGGGAGAAAACCCAAGTGGTCTACAAATAGCAATTTTCAGTTATCAAGCCTAGGATAGTATTTAGGGGCCCCACTTTGAACCTTGACCCCACCATAGTATCCCTAACCCATTAGGGGACCTCTTGGAGCACCAAGGACCCTTTGGAGTCAAATTAAAAGGCCAATTAGACCAAAGTCAACCTTAACCCTGAATTGGTCAAACTACTCAATTATGGTCAATTAGCCTCCACCATGCCAAATTGACCTTACCCCTACCCTAATAAGGCTACTAGGAACCTAATGGACCAAAAATCCCCATCATGAGACTTGCAATTTGACCAATTTACCCTTGAGCCTAATTTAGGTCAAATTACCCCTTTATAACCTAGTTTGCCCAAAATTGGACCCAATCCATTTGTGCTAGGCCCAACTAAAGTGATCCATCATCTTGTGGGCCTGCTGATTTCTGATTTTACTCTTAATTTCTGTAATTGCTAAGTAGGAGAGAGAGAAATTGGAGTTTTCCCCAAATCGGAGAGAGAGAAAGAGAGCATTCATGGAGTTAAATGCTTTTGATCCTTCAAATCCCTCCCCAATTGATGTGCATTCATTCCCCCCCTTCAGTTACGATCATTTTCTGGAAATTTCTATGGGCAGAGAGGCTGAATTAAGGGAATTTTTGTGGTAACCAAAATTTGGCTTAATGTCCATTAATGGCTTTTAGGAATAAAGCCATCCAAGCCGACTGAACCCCCCCCCCCCCCCCATTTCCTTCAGTGCTCAGAGAGGAAGAGTTTTCCCAACTTTCCAGTGAGAATCATGCAGAGGAGGTCTAGATCGGTATGGCACCGAAAGCTCCAGCACCGTCAATGGCAACTCGCCCGAATTCACGCAACCAAGCCCTACTCAGGTCCGATCCCCTTCTCCTCCCTTGGTGCTAGATCATTTCTTAATTTGGGGTTTAATCCGTGCCCAAAAGGGCTCGGATTGCGCTTCCGAAAAAGGCTCGTTCCGAGCTCTTTTTCCTCCTCTAAAACTCAGATCCGACCACCTCCGGCCGGCCAACCACCTCCTATCGTCGGCCACCACCTCAACGGAGGTGGTGGTGGCATTGGCTGACCGGAAGAAGGCGTAGGTGGCCGGGAAATCACCCACCAAAGAAGCCCAGGTTGGGCTGTCGCGCACCGTCCATTCCTTGGGGACGATGATAGAGAGCCGTCAAATTTGTTTATTAATGTTTATATTTATATCATTTATTTCGTCGAACGGAATCACAGGGTTCGTCGAACGGAATTAATTCGTCGACCTGAATTAATTCGGAGTGGAATGGATTTCGTCGAGCTCAGATTAGAATTAATTGTTAATGTTTATTTCATTTAATTTGTCGAACTAAGTTAGATGTTCGTCGAATGCAGAAATATTCGGCGTTCGTCGAACGCAGATCTTCGTTCGGCGAACGCAATTACGATTTTTCGTCGAACGCAGATGTGTTTAGCGTTCGTCGAGCGCAGTTAATATTTTGTTGAACGTAGCTTATTCATGATTTCGTCGAACGCAGTAAACTATTCGTCGAATGCAGATGTGTTCAGCTTTCGTCCAGCGCTGTTGTATTTTCGTCGAGCACAGAAACAGCGGTTTAATTAAATGTTTTTATTAATTTCTGTCACACTTTTTGCTGTGGTTTATTTTAATTATTTAAAATATTAGATCACCTCTGATGAAAAAGTGCCCAACACCAAAGTTGTAGCCCTAGGTGTGTAGTTTGAGTGAAAATTTGTTTCAGCCCAAAAGGAGTAGTGTAGCTCCCTGTAGAACCATTTTGGTGGGGCTGGTCCCTAGTGTAGGACAGCCACCATTTCTTGAATATCTTTTTACTGGTAGTTGCTATGGCCTTGATATTCTAAACCTAGGCCAGTTGCATGCACCCACATCACATACTAAAAGATGGGATTTTTAGGAGAACCTTTTTCTAAGGTTTTTGAAATAATTTCATAAATCATCTAATAATTACTTAGTGGGTTAAATGACCTCCAATGCCCTCCAAATTTTGGTGGGTGCTTTTTAGGATTAAGTTATGCCCTAGGTATCTTAACCCCTAGAAAGGAGTAGAATATAAATTCTAAGAATCAGAAATTAGTCTATGTAAATATGCGTCGAATAGTATTTGACGCAATGTCGAAGTGTAGTCGATGTTCCTCTCAGAATGAGTCGAAGTAACTCCAGACAGAATTCGACGTAACCTATGTCGACGTAACTCTGACTTCTAGTCGACGTATCTAGTGAAGTCGACGCACCTTAGTCGACGCACCTTCCATATTCTTCTCTCGACTTCCAGTCAGTCTGAAATCGACGCTTCCGTCGAATAGTAATCGACGTACGTCGATTTCTATGTCAAATTCAAAACATGCCAGATTTCTTTCCTTCTATCTGTAGATCTGAATTTTATGGAATGATATTATTCTTTTCTAGGCGTTTTGAATCAGTCTTTCCTTCTGATTGATTCTTGGCTAAATTGATTATGTTTATTATGGATATTATTTGAAATCAGAATAATCTCTTTCCTTCTACAAAAATATTGATTATGGAATCTTTTCTCTCTTACCATTTCTCTAACTGCTAATTGATTATTCTCCTATAGTATTTTTGAATAAACAGAGCTATAAATAAGAGGGAAGTCGGCAGAGAAGAAGGACAAGTGATCCACTCCATACATTTGAAATAGAGGAAAAGCTCCCAAGAGAAAAGTGAGAAAAGCTGAGAGAAGTGATAGTGTGCTGAAGCCAACAACAAGCCTTCTCCTTCTCCCCCTTTCTAAAGCCATACTGTTGCAATCTCGGATAGCTCTCATTGAAAGAGAAAAAGACCTACTATCTCCTTTTCACTATAGAAGAGAGATTTCATTCACTATTTCTTGTGCTTCTAATCTTCTTGCTAGGAAGAAGATTCTTTCTTACTTAAAATCACTTCTTCTACTTCTTCTTCTTATCTTCATTTCATTTTCAAACAGTGTAAAAGAGTTTTTAGAATCTCTCTTCAAAAAAATTCAGTTGTACTGGTTCTAAGAGTCTCCTTATCAAAAGACTCAGGCTGGTTCTAAGAGTCTCCTTATCAAAAGACTCAGTACAAGATAGTGAATTCCTACCAAGGGGGTAGAAGAGTTGACTACCCAAAGTTTTGGGAACCACTATATTTCTTTGTGTTGTGCTGTGATTTTCATTTTGCTATTTCTTTCTTTATTTACTTAATTCTTGTTGGTGTGTGTGGGAAGCTTAAATCTGAGATTATTACACACATATATATATATATATATATTTGTTAACTTTGCACAAAGTACTTTTAAATCTCTATTCACCCCCCTCTAGAGAATTCTAGTGAGGTTAACTGTGCACTTTCAATTGGTATCATAGGGAGGTTGATCTAAAAAGGGTAACTCCTTGATCAAAAAGATCCTACCTCATACATATATATAGATTTCTAAAATCTATTTCTCACATGGCACAAATCAAAGATTATGCTTCCACCAGACCACCAATTTGCAACCTTGAAAAGTTTGCACTTTGGAAAACAAGAATTAAAATTTATCTAAACTCTATTGATGGAGAATTATTTGATGTTATTATGACAGGTCCTCCCAAGCCATTCAAGAAGGACTCAAGTGGAAAGGTCACACAAACACTTGCTCCAAAGGCTGAATGGACAGATGAAGAAAAGAGAGCTCATGCATGTGATGCCAAGGCTGTGAATATCTTAGTCTCAATCCTCTCAGATGAAACCTTCCAAAAGATTGCAGAATGTGAATCAGCTAAGGAAATATGGGAAGCTCTCACTAAAATGGTAGAAGGGAGTGCTGATGAGAGAAAAGAAAGAAAGGCATTACTCATATCTCAATATGGAAACTTCCAGAAGAAAGACAGTAAAAGTGTTGCTGACATGTATGCCAGATTCAGCCTCATAACAAATGAGTTAAGAACACTTGAGAAGGACATATCTCTCACTGAGATAAATGACAAATTGCTAACTTGCTTCCCTATCTCTTGGGACTCAAGAATTTGGCCAATTAGAGATTCCAGAAACCAAAATGAAATCTCAACAGATGTTCTCTTGGGTAAATTAAGATCCTATGAACAGTTGTTGAAAACAAGAGCTGAGAAAGAAGTGAAAGAAAAGACTCCTTCACTCTCAAAGGAAAAGAGTATTGACTTAAAGGCCATTGCAGATGAACCCTCTACAAGTGATGTGAAAATTTCTCGGACCTTGTGAGAGCAAGTAGGAATAACAACTAGAGATACAAGCCAAAACAACCAGAAACAATCTTAGGCAAACAAACGATTTTTATTGATAGCAAACTTCAATTACAGTGCAAGACATGCTTGACGAGACATGATTTCTTCAGCACAAAAAACTCCAAAGAGAAATACAAAAACTGAGGATAACTGGAGACCGCCCAGACCGCGCGACCTCCCCGGCGATCTCTGCCAGTTGCAAGACCGCAACTCTCTGCCGACCACAGAACACCACCAGACCGCTGCACAGACCGCTCCCTTCTTCCGACCTCCTGATTCTCCCGAACTCCAGCACCACAACTCCTAGCCGCAGACCGCCCGAACACTTTCAGAGGAAGAGGTGATCGCTGCTGCCCACACTATCCGCAGAAGCTGCACAAGAAGAGTTCAATCAGAGACCGCCCGGTCAAAAATAAACAGACCGCAAGAACAAGAGCGAACTCAGCTTACACTTGGTGTGTCTTTGATTGCTGCAACAGTGGCTCCTATTTATAGGCGTGAGACCTGATCTGGTCACCACCCTAGAGATAGGATCACCACCCCCCAGACCGCGCGACCTGACCGGTCATACTGCGCGATCAGCAACATTACTTCTGCTTCATTTTTGGTGAACCCGCCAGCTTCAATATCGCCATGAGAGACCGCCACTCTCACAGCAGACCGCGACTCCACAAAAAGCTCGCCAGACCGCCTGAAGCTATTCACCACCTGTGTTCGCACGAGACCGCGAACACAGTCAGTTCGCCATCAGATCGCGAGCTCCTGTCCGCATGCCGATCTCCTTCTGAGACCGCGAACAGCAACCAGCTCGCATACCAGTCTCCTCCTGAGACCGCGAACTGAGACCGCGCGACTAAGACCCTTAGTCCGCGAATACCCCCAGAAAGCCCGGTCAGCTACCAAACCGCATTCCGGAGAGAACCTGGATCAAACTGTGCGGTCACACCAGACCGCCACAGCCTTGAAGAGGACAGCACGCCACGCAGTCACGCACAGACCGCGCGGCTCCACCTTCAGCAGACTTTGGACAAGACCAGCGGTCAACCCGGGAGACCGCAGCTAGGCTTAGATCAGTCAGACCGCAGATGCAGACCGCCAGGTCGTGCGGTCACGTCAGACCGCCCGACCTCCTCACAGACCGTCCAGGTCCAAAAACCTCCTTCACTTCCACTTCAACAATTTCAACACTCCCCCTTGAAGTGGGAAGTGGAAACCAGCCCAAGTAGCTCCCTTAGCCGTGTGAACGGCCCCTTTACCAGCGCCTTTGTGAAGATGTCCGCGACATTGTCCGCACTCCGCACATGCCCGACCGAAAGAGATCCCTCCAGCACCTTCTCCCGTATGAAGTGATGCTCGATCTCGATATGCTTGGTCCTCGCGTGACAAACTGGATTGGTTACCAGTTTGAGAGCACTCTCGTTGTCACCGCGTAGCAAAGTCGGCTCCCGAACCTCCTTGTGGACGTCTCCCACCAACCTCCTAAGCCAGATGGCTTCCTGAGCTGCCAAGGTCGAAGCCTTGTATTCCGCTTCTATGGTGGAGACCGATACGAAATCCTGCTTCTTGCTGCACCATGATATAGCCGTAGGGCCCGCCATGAAGACGAATCCAGATGTCGACTTCCGATCATCCGAATCTCCCCCGTAATCAGCATCCATGTATACATGCACTTCGAAGCCCGCATCCCTCCTGTATAGGAGACCCATGTCCGAGGTTGCCTTGACATACTTCAGAATGTTCTTGGCCGCTAGCAGATGAGGTACATGTGGCTCCGCCATATACCGACTCACTCTGCCAACTGCATATGCAATATTCGGCCTTGTGATCATCAGATAAATCAAGCTCCCAACCAGATCTCGGAACACCAACGGATCTTGCATAATCCTCCCCTCATCTTTCCGAAGCTTCATAGCCTTCTCCAGAGGTGTGGAAGTGCACTTCCCTTCCTTCATGCCGAATCGCTCCATGATACGCTCCGCATATCCAGCCTGGGACACCAGCACTCCACTTTCCTTCCTCTGCACCTCGAGTCCAAGGAAATGGTGAAGCTCACCTAAGTCCTTCATCTCGAACCTGATAGCTAGATCAGCCCGTAGCTGTGCTACTTCCTCCTTCGAGTTCCCCGTCACGATCATGTCGTCGACGTATAGCAGCACGATGACTTGAAGCTCCCCGCTGTTCTTGACGAACAAGCATGAGTCTGAGTCTGAAGCACAAAACCCACAGAATAGGAGATATTCTGCGATCTTCCCGTACCACGCCCTCGGCGCTTGCTTCAACCCATACAGGGCCTTCTTCAGCTTGCAGACATGCTCCGGAAAATCTTTAGACACAAAGCTTGGTGGCTGGACCATGAAGATGTCCTTGTCAATCTCGTCGTACAAGAAGGCGTTCTTGACGTCGAGCTGCCAAATCTCCCATCCACTGAACGCCGCCAAGGCAATGATGAACCGAACTGAAGTCATTTTTGCCACCGGACTGAAAGTCTCTTCGTAGTCTTCACCGTATTGCTGCGAGAACCCCCGAGCTACAAGACGAGCCTTGTACCGCTCGATACTACCGTCAGCCTTCTTCTTGAGCTTGTAGACCCACTTGCATGTCACCGGAGTGGTGCCCTTTGGCTTGGGTACTAGAGACCCGGTCTCATTTTTCTCAAGAGCTGCCATCTCTTCTTGCATTGCAACATCCCACTCCTTCACGCCTTGGGCCTTCTCAAAGCTCGACGGCTCCCTCTCATCCAAGGGACCAGCGAAGAAACATGAGACAAAGCTCACTGCGTTTCCTCCTGTATAGCGATCAGGGGTGGTGATCGCTCGCTTCGACCTCCTCAGCTCCTTCCCCTGAACCGCATTATCTCCAGCTGCTCCTGCCCTAGCTCTTCTTACAGACGTGCTAGGAGCACCGCTCCCCCTGCTCCTTGAACCAGAAGCCTCCGTCTCAGAACTAGAAACTGATGGACCACCTGGTAACACAGGTAGCTCCACCTGAAGATTCTCCACAGATTTCTCCGGCACCTCCACCCTGCTCTCTGGTAGCTCCACATCAGAAGACCCCTTGTAAGATGTCACCTCGTCGAACACAACGTCGCGAGAAACAACAAATCTCCGCGTCTCCGGGTCCATGCACTTCCAGCCTTTCTTCCTCTCATCGTATCCCACGAAGACTAGCTTCCTTGCTTTCGCATCTAGCTTCGTCCGAAGAGCATCTGGAACATGCACGTAGCAGGTGGAGCCAAATACCCGAAGGTGAGCCACGCTTGGCTTCTCCTTGAACATCATCTCATGAGGAGTCAACATATTGATTGGACTCAAAGGCATCCGGTTGATGACGTAGGCAGCACAAGACATTCCCTCCGCCCAGAAGGACTTTGGGATGCTCTTGGCATGCAGCCAACACTTGCAGGTCTCCGTCAGATGACGGATCTTCCGCTCTGCAACTCCGTTCCGTTGTGGAGTATGAGCACAAGTGATCTCCCTCCGGATGCCTGCCTTCCTGCAAAAACTGGAGAACTCAGCAGAGGTGAACTCCCCTCCGTTGTCCGTCCTCAGCTTCTTGATCCGCAGATTCAGCCGACCCTCCACGAGCTCCTTGAACTCCACAAACTTGGCAAACGCCTCCGCCTTCTCCTTCAGAAAATAAACCCAGACATATCTGGTGTAATCATCGATCAACACCAGCATATACCTGCTGCCTCCGAGGCTTGGGGTAGCAGTTGGTCCCATCAAGTCACCGTGGATGCACTCCAACGGCACACTACTCCTCGTCTACGACTTATCAAACGGCAGTCGATGAGACTTGCCGAACTGACATCCCTCGCAAACATGACCTTCACCGTAGGAAGATAGATTTGGCAGGCCCTTGACCAGACCTCTCACCGCCATAGCTTTCAGCTTATCCATCCCTACGTGCCCCAACCTCTCATGCCATATCACGGCACCATCATTCGTCTTCATCTTGTCGACATAAGAACTTGTCGATAAAACGAACAGGTCTTTCGCTCTCCTCCAGACATGGACGACCTCGGCCTTCACGGCCTCTACATTACGTAGAAATTTCACTTCTGTTGGGCCGAACAGAACGTGATACCCAGCGTCAACAGCGTTGGTCACGGAGAAGAGGTTTTTCCTCATACCGGGCACATGATAGACACTCTTCAAGGTTAATGGCCCTCTATCACTGCCCAAGGAAACAACCCCGACCTTCTCGACTGCATGCACAGTATTATCTACAGTAATAATAGCATTGTTACCTGTGTAGGGCTCCGCTGAAGAAAGCTTCGATCCATCCCCGGTGAGGTGATGACCACACCCCGAGTCCACGATCCTGTCCTCCTGATAGTTGATAGGAGCCGAGACTCCAATAGAAGCCGAGAAGGCTCCTCCCCATCCTCCATCAATATGACTGGTCGGTGCTTCCTCCTTTTCAGCAGCATGCCCTGGCTGAGTATTCAGCCTGCAGTCCTTCTTGAAGTGCCCAACTTTCCCGCATTTGTAGCATTTGAGACCTTCCTTCTTCTTCTTCTCCTCAGCCTTAGGAGGATAGCCCATCTCCTGCTGTCCAGAAGTTGAAGGCCCATAGCCTCCAGCGGTCTTCTTCTTCTTATCCCACTTCTTCTTCTTTCCTGAGAAGAGAACCTCGCCATCTCCCCCAGACACGGATACCCCTGCCATCTGCCTTGCCAGACTTTCCTGCGACGCTAGCAGATTCTCCAGCTCTATCAAAGACGGCTGATTAGCCCAACCCTGCACCGATGTCACAAAGGCCACATATTCCTTCCGCAGGCCGCGGATGATGTGCCTCTTCAGCTTCGCCTCAGAAATTGGCTCATCAGGATCCAGTGCTGATATCTCAGCGCAGAGGTTCTTCATCTTCAGAAAGAAATTTGAGATAGAAAGATCACCCTGAGCCGACCTTGCCAGATCATTCTCTAAGAACTGTAGCCTCGCTACATTCTTCTTGTTAAACAGCCCATCCAGGGCTCTCCAGATCTCGGCAGCTGATCCACACCCTAAGATGTGATCAAATAGATCAGGTGAAATGCTTCAAAGTGGACTCGGCCTTAGCATTGGTCTTTCTCCACGCCCTCACGGCCGGACCATTGTCACCCGCTTATGTTGCCTTCACCTCTTCTGTTGCATCTCCTCCAACAACCTCCCAGAGGTCCTCCCCTAGAAGATAGCTCTGCATACACGACTTCCACTTCTTAAAGTTAGTCGATGTAAGCATCTCAATCCCAAGACCTCTTGCAAATCCACCTTCCATTGTTCTTCCTCTGGTTCCTTCTTCACAAAGATGATAGCTACTCTAAGTTATTCGCTGCTCTATCCACTCCAACCTAGCTCTGATACCATGTGAAAATTTCTCGGACCTTGTGAGAGCAAGCAGGAATAACAACTAGAGATACAAGCCAAAACAACCAGAAATAATCTTAGGCAAACAAACGATCTTTATTGATAGCAAACTTCAATTACAGGGCAAGACATGCTTGACGAGACATGATTTCGTCAGCACAAAAAACTCCAAAGAGAAATACAAAAATTGAGGATAACTGGAGACCGCCCAGACCGCGCGACCTCCCCTGCGATCTCTGTCAGTTGCAAGACCGCAACTCTCTGCCGACCACAGAACACCACCAGACCGCTGCACAGACCGCTCCCTTCTTCCGACCTCCTGATTCTCCCGAACTCCAGCACCACAACTCCAAGCCGCAGACCGCCCGAACACTTTCAGAGGAAGAGGTGATCGCTGCTGCCCACACTATCCGCAGAAGCTGCACAAGAAGAGTTCAATCAGAGACCGCCCGGTCAAAAATAAACAGACCGCAAGAATAAGAGCGAACTCAGCTTACACTTGGTGTGTCTTTGTTTGCTGCAACAGTGGCTCCTATTTATAGGCGTGAGACCTGATCTGGTCACCACCCTAGAGATAGGATCACCACCCCCCAGACCGCGCGACCTGACCGGTCATACTGCGCGATCAGCAACATTACTTCTGCTTCATTTTTGGTGAACCCGCCAGCTTCAATGTCGCCATGAGAGACCGCCACTCTCACAGCAGACCGCGACTCCACAAAAAGCTCGCCAGACCGCCTGAAGCTATTCACCACCTGTGTTTGCACGAGACTGCGAACACAGTCAGTTCGCCATCAGATCGCGAGCTCCTGTCCGCATGCCGATCTCCTTCGGAGACCGCGAACAGCAACCAGCTCGCATACCAGTCTCCTCCTGAGACCGCGAACTGAGACCGCGCGACTAAGACCCTTAGTCCACGAATACCCCCAGAAAGCCCGGTCAGCTACCAGACCGCATTCCAGAGAGAACCTGGATCAAACTGTGCGGTCACACCAGACCGCCACAGCCTTGAAGAGGACAGCACGCCACGCAGTCACACACAGACCGCGCGGCTCCACCTTCAGCAGACATTGGACAAAACCAGCGGTCAACCCGGGAGACCGCAGCTAGGCTTAGATCAGCCAGACCGCAGATGCAGACCGCCAGGTCGTGCGGTCACGTCAGACCTCCCGACCTCCTCCCATACCATATAGGTCCAAAAACCTCCTTCACTTCCACTTCAACAATTTCAACAAGTGATGAGGAGCTAATCAGTCTACTGGCCAAAAGGTTCAAAAAGTGGATCAAAATAGAAGGGTCCATAAGGAGAGATTCAAAAACCAGGTATAACAAAACCCCTACTAAAGAGATTATATGTTACTCTTGCAGGAAACTGATGAATAATTTCTTTGCATTGTTTTTGCTGGAGCGCAATTCCAACAATAAACTGATAAGGCAAGTATACCTATCGTTTTAAAGTTTAGGATCAAGTGTCGTATGAGACTCAGGGCTGTCGAGTACTTGTACACAAAGTAGAGCTGTTATTTTATCTAACGGAAATTTTTGGTTTGAAAAGTGAAGTAAAAAGAAGACTTGGACTAAAGAGAAAATTGATGATTAGAAAGATAGCACTTGATCTAGAATCCCTTTGGACTAAAATAAACTTCTTAAATGGATAAATTGCAAACTTCTAAATTATAAACTTCGACTGTGGAGGTTCCCAAAGTATGATAGAACCTCTCTCGAGAGAACTATCAACTAACCTTAGGTTGATCGATTAAGACCTCTCGTCCAGTCGAAACCACTAAGCATGCTTTAGGCAGTGAACCCCTCTACTGGATTTGATTCCAGTACGGAAGATATAAATCACCCTCTCTCAAGGAGTGCATGAAATTCTTTTTATCTTTGAGTGATCTCCTCGTTTGCATGGATCTCTCGATCACTAGCATACGAATCTTAGATCGAAAAAAACATATTCGCGACATATGAATTCGACGCAATTAGAATCAAAGATAAATCGAAGAGAAATAATATAGAGAGCTTGCTAATTTTTATAAGAACAAAGCAAGGTTTATTTTATTCCAAAGTTCATCATGATCAAGTGCTAATTGGAATTTAGCTACTCATCATGATGGAGGAAATACATATGATAAGGAAAAGACACATGATTGATAAAATAAAGAGTACTTAAATTGAAATAGCTTGAACGAGAACTATAACTTGACACAAAATTCAGAAATAACAACTAGAAATTACAATAAAACAGTGCAGGATTACAGCAATTGGACTCCAAAATCCTCCCTCCTGGCATCTGGACAAGGCAACAATTTATAGTTGAAATTGTTGGGGAGACACGCCCCTAGGTCACGCCCATGACCTAGGGCGTGTAAGGTACAGAAACGCTGTCTTGAATACCCGAGAACGTTCGGGAGGAGAACCGCCAAAATTCATAAATCTGTTGGTCACGCCCCTAGGTCACGCCCGTGACCTTAGGGCGTGTCTTATCTTGATCTGCAAACGGCGGGAAACGGCTTGAGCGGGATTTAATTTAGCGGTTTAGGAGAGGCCATGCCCCATGGTCACGCCCGTGACCTATGGGCATGTAATATTAATCTGATGTGGCTTGAGCTGGTTTTACAACGGTTGGCACGCCCATGACTTCAGGCCACGCCCCATGGTCACGCCCGTGACCTTGGGGCGTGTAATATTAATCCGACGTGGCAGATCTCCTGGTGCAGAAGGGGCCACGGCCCGTGACAATGGTCACGCCCATGACAGAGGGGCGTGTACTTGACAATTTTTCAGAACAGGCTCAATTTTTCTCCTGATTAACACTGTTAGCCCAGAAATGCTATCAGCAGCCCAGATTTTCCTGAAAAGGTAAAATAAAGAAATTAAGGAGAATATTCAAATTATTAAAACAAAAATTGGTTGATTATTAAATTAAAAACTAACTAAAAACTATGATAAAAATAGAGTTATCAAATACCCACATACTTACCCGTTTGCTAGTCCCGAGCAAAGAACTTTTTATAGGAGTAAAAAAATTTAAATACTAGAAAAGAAATTTGAACTTAAGGAGTAAAAATGCGAAGTCTTGCGCATAAGCGTGTAGAAATACTAGTAGAAAAACCTATTCAGCATATAGATTAGCTTATAAGTTTTCAAAAATGCGTTACAACATATTGTTTTTACTTTTAAATTGAAAATCCGGTAAATCCTAAAATGTTATTTAGGGAGCGGGTAGCGTGCTTACTAAGATCAATATTACGCAAAATTAAATTTCAGGATAGCCTCCGAAGAAATCCATCAATGACGATGGCCATAGGCTTGCCCTTTCACACTCTCACCACGGCACTAGTTTAACTCATAAGTATAAATCAATAGGACTTAATTCGGTTGAAACGTAGGCTTAGGTTATTTTTGGTGAGGAAAAACAAAGATAAACATGACGGCTATTCACACCCAAACCAAAAGTGAGCTCGCACAAAATAATCTAAGCAGTTATGGCATTGTAAGAGCATAGCCAATTTCTAATCTTTTTTTTTGTGTTCCTTTTCTCTTTCTTTCTTTTTGTTTTTTTTTTTCATTTGATTTTTTTTTTCATAAAAGACAAGAGAAAGTCCACCAAAATAATAAAGGCAAAAACACTAACAAATTCTTTTCAAATAATTACTTTTGATCACTGACTTGGGTGTGTGATTAGGTTGCTTTTTGGGCCTTGGTGAAGTGCTTGGTGGAGCTGAAACAAAAGGTTATGTAAAAAGGCTCAAAGGGGCTTAACAAAGATAAAATGTTAGGTGCGGGTGCAAATGATCAAAAGGGCCAATGAAATGCCTATATCATATTCATACGAATGAATTTAACTTATGCAAATATCTTGAGAGTCGCTAGAGGGCAAGTTCTAGACATCGAGAAAGAATACCCTTCAGTTCAAATTGCGTAATAATTCTCTAGTAAGCTTCTCATACTCACTTAAATTATTTTTGGATTCTACCCGTTTCAAGTTAAAAGCAAAACAAAAATAATCTTCACGCAGTTAGAAAAACATAAATCTAATTGTATGCTGAATAGTTAATTTGACATGAGATTCTACAAACGCGTGCGCTTAACTAGGTGTTGGATCGGTCGGCGCCCTTAGAGGGGGGTGAATAAGGGTTTTCAAAAACTTTATATTTTATTTAGAAAACTTTGGAATATTGCAATAATAAAACAAGAAGTCAAGTAAAAAAAAAGAGAGACAAGCTTTATTGATATTAAATAAGTTTTACAAAACTTGATCTCAATGGCGCTAGAGATCGGAGGCGAATAATAAAAACTATTTTTCGTTTTCTATACCGACTCGTATCCCCACGAACCGGTTGGCTTTAGCCGATCTCTCCCCAGATACGGCCTCAAGCCGCTCTAGCCAATCTATCCCCAGAAAGGCCTCGAACACTGATGAGTCCCAATTATATACACATATATGGACTCATCTGGGCCGTTTATCTAGTCATTCCACTGCACTTTAGCCTTGTTTTAGCTGATATTTGTTATTCCTTGCTATGTGCACTTCTAGGCCCGTTTTGGTGTTATTTCTTGTTTATCTTCATCATTAGCTTTCATGTATTGTTAAGTGCCACCTTCAGTGGCTAGATTGGTGGTTGTGCTGGAATGGGAGTCGTGCAGGTGTTCCCGGTGCAATTCTGCACAGGAACACTGCGCACGATCACCAGTTCTATTGCGCACGACCACTGGTCGTGCGCCACTGATCGTGTGCACTTAACTCTTTTTCACAAGTTCTGTTTGGTGCAGTGCGCACGACCCTCTACGCTAGTGCGCACGACCACCGGTCGTGCGCCACTGCTCGTGCGCACTTACCATTTAATTTCCGAGTTCTGTTTGCTATAGTGCGCACGACCATCAACTCCAGTGCGCACGACCACCGGTCGTGCGCCACTGGTCGTGCGAACATGTTATTTCATAATTTCTGTCTTCGCAGGTTCCGTCCAGGCAGAGCGCACGATCACAGGATTCTAGTGCGCACGACCACTGGTCGTGCGCCAATGACCGTGCGCACTGTTTAATTCCAGCTCCTATAAAATCCGCTGCTCGCGATTTAGGTCGGGGGGATCGTCTTCTTCCGCCATTTTCCGCCCGGTTCCGCCCAGATTTGCCCCTCCACCGTCGCCCACCATATGGAGGTGCTCCGGGCTTGCTCTTCACGCCAATCTTGAGCCGGAGTTTCCTCTCGGCCTCCTCCTTCATCCAAGAGCTCCAAAGGAAGACCTAGCCGCCATTACCATCAAGCAAGAGGAAGTTTGCAACCTCTACCGGATCGTGACACGAAGAAGACGGGTCCATTGGAGAGTCGTGACAGCTCTCTCTACCCCGGACGTAGTTGCGGACCGAGCTTGGACGCGGATTGACAACCCGGCGATTCCAACCGTGAATCTACAACGAGACTTCGGATTCGGTCGATTTCTTGCCTTATTCTTCTCTTATTGATGTGTATATGTTTTAGATCTCATTATTATGATGAAGTGGCACTTGAATTAGTTATATTTACATATATATTTCATGTCTATGTGTTTGTGTAATTTATCTATTTGAGTTGCTTGAGGTGCGCCGCCGTCCATTTCCATTCCGCCGTCACGTTCGTGTGCCGCACTAGCAATTGCTAGTGGCGTGCTTGTCGAAGAGGTGCTTGCGACCCTCATTCCGTTAGCCTACTCGCCCATCCGCCTACTGAAGCGTGGCATTGCGGCCCGTATATTCCATCCCGCCTAACAAAGCAGCGCGCTCAAGGCCTGCATAGTTCGATCTGTTTGCCTACTCGTCCATCCGCCCTTACGAAGTAGCGCGTTCAAGGCCTACGTAGTCATCCATCCCGCCAAGCGAAGCACTGCATAGCGGCATTGCATAGGAGTAGTTGTAGTTGTTTTCTTTTATTTTCCAAAAGCCAACCCAACTCCCCCGCATTCCATTCGACGTTAAGGACTTCAATCTCAAGTCCTACCTCGAACGTTAACTCCACCTTACTGTGTTCCTTGAGAGATTCGATACTCGGGGATTACTCCTCGTTTTATATTACTTGAACGATCGGTACACTGCCGTTTCGTGTCGCAGTCGAGCTACCGCCTATAGCGGTGTGTGAGATTTGCGCCATCAAGTTTTTGGCGCCGTTGCCGGGGAACACAGTCGTGTGAGTTTTCTGGAGAGGGAGAATCTGAGAAAGGAGCCCTTCCATTTGTAAATCGCATTTCTTTGTTTTATTTCCTCATTTTCTGTTTTCTTGTTTTTTATTAGGTTGCTTTAGTAATTTTTGTTAGGTGTAGTATTTTGCACAATAGCATTTTGATTTTGAATCGTTTTATCTCCGCACTATGTGGGCACATCTTAATTTCCGTTGCCGTTGGTGTGGAGCTACCTCCCACTCTAGTGATGAATGCCCTACGGAGAATAGTAGGCATAATTCTTATAGCCCAGCATATGGAGCACCGATTTCGTATGGTACTCCATATGGTGCGCGTAAGTCTTATGGCTACTCTGCTGAGCCTTTACCGTCATACTTCTTTTCGGCTCCAGCCCCCGCTGTGCCAAAGAAGCCCGCAAGGCAGTGCCAGTTTTGTCGGAGCACTGATCACGCCCTGAAGGATTGTGCTGCTTTTCGTCGCCAATTGGATGAGGATGACGAGCCGGATATCTGGATTGTCCCGAATCCTAACTCTGGCGGCACACCTTCAACATCCGGTTTTGTGTCCTTGCCACCTTCACATCTTGAAGGGTATGGCGTTGACACAGTCACCGGATGTGCGGCTGATCTATGCACCGACATTGCTGAGCCTATTCTCCCGGTGCATCCACCACCTCTAGTGGATTCGATTCTTTGTGAGGAATCAGTGCTCGACTTTTATCCGAGCACTACTCCTCCCCCTGTTGTGCATGCTACACTCGTCTCCGACGACATTGTTGATGATGTGTCGCAAGAGGAGGCGGTTGATCTTAGTATTGTGCCTACTCCTATGGAGGAGGACAACCTTCTAGGTGAAGAGGAGTTTTCCTCAGCACCGGTGGAGGAAGTCCAAATCCTATGCCTGGCCACCGTTGATCCCGCCGAATCTTGTAGCATTGATGACAATGCAAACATTATTTTACTTCCCCTACCTAATGGGAGTGAGACCGGGACCACTCCCCCGATTTTTGATTATTTATGTCATTCTTCTCTTTTATTTCCTGACCCCCCTTCTTCATCTGAGCCTGTGCAGGTTGAGTCTTCACAGGTACATCAGGAGGACTTGGAGCATAATGCTCAAGTCAATGATGAGAGCATCCTCTCATGTGAGGAGGTTGATCCCCCCTCCGTAGAGGAAGCTCCACTCGTTGCCTTCTCCTCCTGCGGACCTGCTGTGGGCGATACCTTGCTGGGCAAGGATAGTTTTGGTGAGATGAGTGAGGACCAGGCCTCCTCCTTTTCTTACATTCTCTACCCTCT
Organism: Dactylorhiza incarnata; assembly: GCA_033032865.1. NCBI lineage: Eukaryota > Viridiplantae > Streptophyta > Magnoliopsida > Asparagales > Orchidaceae > Dactylorhiza > Dactylorhiza incarnata. Next base: position 7,567,986 of record JAWHQI010000078.1, on the reverse strand, counting down.
ACCAGTGAGGAGCAGGTATTTATATTTAGGTAGAGGGGTGACTGCTCTGTCTCCGTATCGGTACCCGCTACCGATGCGCATATTAGAATAGTTACCTGTGCATTTTCTTTTTCATAGGCCCATTAGCTAGAACCGTTTTAATTTAGAATAAGTCGTGCTGGGATGACAATAACCCCAGTAGTTATCTTTCTTTTCTGCATTTTTATTTCTTCTAATCATGTTTAGTTAGCTGTAGTTTATTTTAGTTTGTCATTTTTTTTTGTTTTTGCGGAGCTGACCCCTGCAGGCATCTTTTTCTGGATGGCGGATGCTGCAGCGTTGTCTTAGTTTGCACGCGTCTTCTGGTATGCTCACTTGCTGAGCATTGGGTACTCTCTTTCCCTAGCTCTATTTTGATTCTCCTGTCATATATTATGCGGATTGTTTAGTTTAAGTCTGGGGGAGAGTAGTTTGTTTACCGGCTCACGTGCACTATTGCACTGCATACTAGAAGATTTCATTTAAAATGTTTTGTTTAATTTCATTGCACACCACAGCACCCACATGAGCGCGTGCTTATCTATTTGTTTTGTTCTGAACAAACTATCTTGGTTAGGAATGTGAATTGGGATGATAGCTTAGGAATTACTATTGGGAGCGCAATGTTGACTCGAGCAGTGTTCTAGTCGCATCCGCGTGCTACAATAGAATTTGAGTAAAATTAGATTATTTCTATGCTTTTAATTTATGATTAGTACTTATGCGTAGTTTTAGATTTATTCTACTCAAGTGGTGAATGTGAATGAAATTGGTGATAGCCCGGTGTTGTGTGTATACGAGCGCTAGTTGTGTGTTGCTCGAGTCGGGAGGAAGGTTTACCTTTCTCGTGGGCTAAGAACTTGCCCCAAGCAACTCTTGAAGCATGGGTGCGGGCGATTCGTTGAGATAAATGTGATATAGGCCACGTTTTGGCTAGATTGAGCCTTCGCTTTCCATACCCTATTCGCTCACCTTTGCTTCCCAACACTTGTGCCTACCACTCCTTTTGTTCAGCTCCTCCTCCATACACCAAGGCCTAAAGCTTATCCCACTGTCGCAACCAAGTATATGTTATCTGCACTCATGTTTTAGATTTGGTGTGATGTTTGGAATTGTCGTGTTGTGAAGGAGAAATAAACTCTATTTGCTGATTTTGAATCAACCGGAGGATAAGAAAAAGAAAAATATGGTATTGAACTAAATATCTGAAAAAAAAGGCGTATTGAAAAGTTATCCTCCCGAGCATTTTAGAAAATCTGTTGGTATTTGTGGAGTAGGCCGTGTGCACACCTAGTTTTCACAATAAGTCTGGGGGTGTGTCACACGAGCTTTGTTTTTGGTTTTGCTTGGTGCAGCGTCCCGTTGACTCATGTTGGTTGCGTAGCCTTCGTTTTTACCTTTGATTATCATACCGCAACCTAAGCCCCATCTTAATCCTAAAAGTCCTATTGATTTATCTCGCGAGTTTGCTAGCGCTGTGGAGAGAGTGTGACCGGGCAAGCGTATGGTTCCCGACGTTGATGGATTTCAGCGGAGTTATTCCCGAACCCCGATCTTTTGCAACACCCACCTTAGTGGCTTATTACTTTCACACCGGGCATGATCATCAAATTCTTCACAATTCACCAACTGAGTATTGATAAGTCTTTATTTACGCTCTAGTATTTTCATAAATTAGTTAGCATAATTAGAATCTCTTTTTACGAAATCTCTATTTGCATGCTTTTGTTACTTCGCATTGTACTCCCTTGCGTAATTTTCTTTGCTAACTGCCTTTTTCACACTCCACCGGATTCGTTTGCTCGGGACGCGCAAACAGGTAAGTCTGGGGGTGTGATGAGTCCCAATTATATACACATATATGGACTCATCTGGGTCGTTTATCTAGTCATTCCACTGCACTTTAGCCTTGTTTTAGCTGATATTTGTTATTCCTTGCTATGTGCACTTCTAGGCCCGTTTTGGTGTTATTTCTTGTTTATCTTCATCATTAGCTTTCATGTATTGTTAAGTGCCACCTTCAGTGGCTAGATTGGTGGTTGTGCTGGAATGGGAGTCGTGCAGGTGTTCCCGGTGCAATTCTGCACAGGAAGACTGCGCACGATCACCGGTTCTATTGCGCACGACCACTGGTCGTGCGCCACTGATCGTGTGCACTTAACCCTTTTTCACGAGTTCTGTTTGGTGCAGTGTGCACGACCCTCTACGCTAGTGCGCACGACCACCGGTCGTGCGCCACTGCTCGTGCGCACTTACCATTTAATTTCCGAGTTCTGTTTGCTGTAGTGCGCACGACCATCAACTCCAGTGCGCACGACCACCGGTCGTGCGCCACTGGTCGTGCGAACATGTTATTTCATAATTTCTGTCTTCGCAGGTTCCGTCCAGGCAGAGCGCACGATCACAGGATTCTAGTGCGCACGACCACTGGTCGTGCGCCAATGACCGTGCGCACTGTTTAATTCCAGCGCCTATAAAATCCGCTGCTCGCGATTTAGGTCGGGGGGATCGTCTTCTTCCGCCGTTTTCCGCCCGGTTCCGCCCAGATTCGCCCCTCCACCGTCGCCCACCATATGGAGGTGCTCCGGGCTTGCTCTTCACGCCAATCTTGAGCCGGAGTTTCCTCTCGGCCTCCTCCTTCATCCAAGAGCTCCAAAGGAAGACCTAGCCGCCATTACCATCAAGCAAGAGGAAGTTTGCAACCTCTACCGGATCGTGACACGAAGAAGACGGGTCCATTGGAGAGTCGTGACAGCTCTCTCTACCCCGGACGTAGTTGCGGACCGAGCTTGGATGCGGTTTGACAACCCGGCGATTCCAACCGTGAATCTACAACGAGACTTCGGATTCGGTCGATTTCTTGCCTTATTCTTCTCTTATTAATGTGTATATGTTTTAGATCTCATTATTATGATGAAGTGGCACTTGAATTAGTTATATTTACATATATATTTCATGTCTATGTGTTTGTGTAATTTATCTATTTGAGTTGCTTGAGGTGCGCCGCCGTCCATTTCCATTCCGCCGTCACGTTCGTGTGGCGCACTAGCAATTGCTAGTGGCGTGCTTGTCGAAGAGGTGCTTGCGACCCTCATTCCGTTAGCCTACTCGCCCATCCGCCTACCGAAGCGTGGCATTGCGGCCCGTATATTCCATCCCGCCTAACGAAGCAGCGCGCTCAAGGCCTGCATAGTTCGATCCGTTTGCCTACTCGTCCATCCGCCCTTACGAAGTAGCGCGTTCAAGGCCTACGTAGTCGTCCATCCCGCCAAGCGAAGCACTGCATAGCGGCATTGCATAGGAGTAGTTGTAGTTGTTTTCTTTTATTTTCCAAAAGCCAACCCAACTCCCCCGCATTCCATTCGACGTTAAGGACTTCAATCTCAAGTCCTACCTCGAACGTTAACTCCACCTTACTGTGTTCCTTGAGAGATTCGATACTCGGGGATTACTCCTCGTTTTATATTACTTGAACGATCGGTACACTGCCGTTTCGTGTCGCAGTCGAGCTACCGCCTATAACGGTGTGTGAGATTTGCGCCATCAAGCACCCCCTAGACCTAGCCTAGATCTAGTCGCCAACACGAGGCGAATTTCAGCCATAAGTCCTACCCCAGACCTAGTCGCCAACACGAGGCGATATCACTGCCGTTTACAGAAAAGATATGAAATGAAAAGACAATAATATAAAAACTCCCTCTATGTGGATCTGTTGGGTATTGTGTCCACAATCACCTTGATTTGAAGATGTCCCCTAGTAAACTAAAATGAATTGTATGTGTATTTGATGACTTTGTTTAGATGTGTTATGACAGGTAGTAATGCTAAGTGCACACCAAAGTCAGGTTGCAATGGATCACCAAACACAGTTCTAGACAATGTAATCCTTCATTGTATAGAACAATGTGTTGGTCCATGTGTAATCTCTCTTTTGGAGTACACTTCATATTCTCATAACTGAAGGTGTTCAAGGTTGAGGTGTGGAGCAGGCTTTCAGAAGAAAAGAAAATTTCTGCTGAGTCAATTCGTCGAGATAACTCGGGTCCTTCCGACGAATCCCGACGAATCCTGACAGAAGACTTTTTGGCTGAGTTATGCAAAATTTTCTGAAGCCAAGTCCATTCGTCGAGATGACTCGGATCATTCCGACGAATCCCGACGAATGCTGACAGAGGTCATTTTGGCTGGGTTGTGAAGAAGTTTCTGAAGCCAAGTCCATTCGTCGAGATGACTCGGGTCATTCCGACGAATCCCGACGAATGCTGACAGAGGTCAATCCTGTCTAGGTTCTGAAGAAAACTCTCAGCTAAGTCAATTCGTCGGATGCTCTCGTGTTCTCCCGACGAATCCCGACGAATGACGGACAGACGGATTTCAATTTCTCGTTTCGTTTTTGAAATTTAGGGTTAGCCGACATGAACAGTACACGTGTCGCATCTCCCTTCATTGTCGCAAGAGCCGTTGAAGTCCTCCCTATATATAGATCATTATTTTAGGGCAAAAGGATGATCTAAAGAATCGATCTAAGACTTTCTTCAGCCGCCAGTTCAGAAAAGAAAAAGCAAAAAGTCTATCTTCTCTTTCTCTTTAGCTGAACAAGCATTCTGAGATTGAACTCTCTCTGCTCAAGAATCTTTCTCTATTTGTGATTAGAGAGTTCTCAGAAGAAGGCCTTTGATCTCTTTGCTGCTCTCCTTATTGAAGATTTTCTCAAGCAAGTCAAAGGGCCTATTCAGATCTGGTTAGCCTAGTCTTCTCTCTTCCACTTCTCTCTAGTGCCAAGCTTTCCTTCAAGGTTGAGAAGAAGACTCAGTTTTCAAGATCTGAAGTTAATCTCTTTAGAGGTTAAGAAGAAGTATTTTGTTTCCATTTCTCTTCTTTTGTAGGAGTTTTTCACTCCGAGATTATTTGTAGGAGTTGTTTACTCCGAGTTGTAGGAGTTGTTATACTCCGAGTTGTAGGAGTTTTGACTCCGAGGTGTAAGATTTGTTATAATCTGAGATTGGTGAAGTAGCCGAGTCTAGCCTCGTAGTGCTAGATAGGCGAGGCGGGAAAGAGGACTACCCACATCGGGGAACCTCTATAAAATCCTTGTGTCTGTGCTGTGGTTGTTTGTTTGCTTTTCTGTGTTTATTTTTTTAATTCCGCTTAAAGACATAGAATCCACCTATTCACCCCCCTCTAGGTGATTTAGGCCGCAACTAGATACTTTCAATTGGTATCAAAGCTAGGTTGTTCGCTATAAGGCTAACACCTTGAACAAGATCTCCTCATCTGGTTGCTAAAGCAAACATGTCTGGCATGGATAAGACCAAGGATTCCGTCAAGCTTCCAGTCTGCACAAAAGAGAATTTTCCTATGTGGAAGGAGAGAGTCAGATTCTTCATGGAGGCTGCTGATCCAAGAATATTTCAGATTGTAGAAGAAGGTCCTCATGTTCCTATGAAACCATCTTCCATAAACTCTACAATTATGGTCGCCAAGAAGATGCTGGAACTCACAAAGGATGAGATTGCACTGGTCTCTCTGGACAAGAAAGCAAAAAATATCATAGCAGGTGCAGTTGATGATTCAATGTTGCAAAATCTGCTTCACTGCAAATCTGCTAAAGAGATGTGGGACTCACTAGTCGTTCTGATGGAAGGGACCGAAGAAGTAAGGGATGACCGAAGATCGTTGCTGAACCAAGAATATGAAGCATTCAAGCAAGATCCAAGAGACTCCATTTCTGACACCTACGAGATGTTCTTCAAGATCGTAAATGGTCTTAGAAACTATGATAGAGAATTCACGACTGGTGAACTAAATGACAAATTTCTGAGATCCCTGACGAAAGAATGGGATACAAAGGTCATAGCCATCAGAGAATTTGGAAAGCTCGGAACCACGGAGCCCCAAATGTTGTTTGGTAAGCTCCTGTCTCATGAGTTGAAGCTGAATTCCCGCAAAGCTGAAGAAGAGGGGGTCAGAGCCTCTGGAAGGGAGAAGTCCTCTGCCCTAAAAGCTGAAAGCTCAAGAAAGTGCAAAGCTCTCCCACCTGTAAGGAGACCATCTTCTGATGAGGATGAGTCTGATGCCAGCCCATCAGGTTCAGAGATGTCTGATGGAGAATTTTCTCTTCTCTCCAAACAATTCAAAAGACTTCTGAATAAAAGAAAGCAGAAGAGAGGGCAATCCACTACATTTGATCACAGAAGATCAAAACGTGATGGTGATCATCACAAAAAGGACTACAACAATGAAAGGTATAAATCTAAACCGAACAAATTTGTTTCTGCTGACATTATTTGTTATTGCTGCAATAAGCCAGGGCATGTAATAGCCGAGTGCCCGTATAAAAAGAAAGAAGGATCAAGGAAGGAAGAAAAGAGATCATTTAAAGGAAGGAAGAAAGAAAAGAGTCTCCTCGCCAAAAAGGCCAAGACTCTGAGCGACAGCGACTCTGATGCGTCAAGCTCAGATGAAGAAGCCTACTTTGGGCTTATGGCTCATCTAGATGAAGAAGTAGGCGACTCCTCTTATAAGGGGAAGGTAAACTCTCATACCCCTCTATCTGCTTCTGAAGATGAGACTGCATCCGTAGCAAATGAAGGCTACTCCTCGGAGGAGGACTCTAAGTTAATAACTCAGTATGAAGCCCTTGTGAAAGGATTTGACAAGTGCCGCAAGGTTGTCAAATCCAAGTCAAAAGAAATTGAATCTCTCAAGACAGTGGAATTAGCCTTGAGGGAGGAAGTTGAACAATTAACTCCCCTCAAAGATGAAATCCAACTCTTGAAAGACGAACTGAAAAGCTCCACTGAGTTGTTAAAATTAAAGGAGAAAACCATAAGTGAACTAGAAAATAAGTTGAAGGCGGAAAGGAAGCTCGTAGAAAGCTTCTCCAAGCCTAAGACTATTCTTCCATTCATTGATACGTTTTCTGCTCCTACGAAGGGTAGTGGAATTGGTCATAAGGCTGAAAGTAGTAAGGCTGCTGAGAAGAGAGCTGTGAAGGGAAAGGGAACTGCTAATCAAAGTCAACCTTCATTTAGGAAGGTCATTTTTCCATCAAATCCGTTTGACTTTGATTCATCCTACGGTCATTTTGCTAGGCCAACACATGTTGAACCTAGTAATAGATATCAAGGATGGAGCTTTCCCTGAAACTTTGACAACTCTCCCTTCAAAGCTCCTCATGAAGAAATAACCCTCAAAGATCATGGCTCATTTGTTCACGGATCAGCTCACAAGAAAGCACCAAAAATTAGAACGATTGCACCCAAACCTGTTGAGAAGAAGTTGGAGCCATGTGTGTGCTGTCACCATGAGGCTCCCACTTCTAAGAAGACTTCCTCTATGAAAGTCACTCCTGTTGCACCTCCCGTTCAAAAGGCAAAACAGGAGACAAAGAGAAGGTACAATCGATTCGATTGTTGGTGTTGTGGCAAGATTGGTCACTTTGCCATAGACTGTTGGTTTAATCTGAGAAATGTCTCGACTCCACGGATTAACAATGCAAGAATGACCTCTCGCAATGTTAACATTCCAAGTGGTGGTCATCTAACAAAAAGCCAAGGACCCAAATCGGTTTGGGTTCCTAAGGGCAATTGATTATTGATTGCAGGTATGTCCAAAGGCCAATTCAAATCCAATATGGTACTTGGACAGTGGATGTTCACGGCACATGACCGGAACGAGAAGTTTGTTACAAGAGTATACCCCCGTGAAAGATGGTCCAAAAGTTATTTTTGGCGGATCTGATCGGGGAATCACAAAAGGCTACGGTATGATCACTAATGGTACAGTCTCTTTCACAGACGTGGCTTATGTTAAAGGATTACAACATAATCTCATTAGCATAAGTCAACTTTGTGACAAAGGCTATATGGTAGAATTCTACAAGGACAAGTGCTTGATAAAGTCGTCTGATACGTCAGAAACTATTTTAACAGGCACTCGGAGTAGAAATATCTTTTGTTTAAATTTTCTTTGTTTAGACTCTTCTACACCAGTGTGTCTTTTAGCAAAAGATAGTGCATCTCTCTGTGACCAGTGGCACAAGAGACTAGCACATATTAATTTCAAAACAATAAGTATGTTATTCTCTCACAACTTAGTTCGTGATGCTCCAGATGTCAAGTGCATTAAAAAGAGACATTGTCATGCCTGCCAAATGGGTAAGCAGACTCGGGCTACCTTTAAGAGCATTATTGGCAAAGATTCTACCAGATGCTTATATCTGCTCCATATGGACTTGTTTGGTCCCATGCAAATCCGAAGTTTAGGAGGCAAGTCTTATACGCTGGTTATTGTTGATGATTACTCACGCTTTGCTTGGGTTTTCTTTCTGAAACACAAGTCAGACACCTTTGACTCGTTCACCACATTCGTCAAGCAAATTCAGAATGAACTGGAATGTTCTGTGGTCAAAATCAGAAGTGACCATGGTACAGAATTCAAGTCTGGGGCTATGACCGAATTTTGTGAAAGCCTAGGTATCTTTCATGAGTTTTCCTCTCCTCGTACTCCACAACAAAATGGAGTAGCTGAGAGAAAGAATAGAACACTCATAGAGGCTTGCAGAACAATGTTGAGTGACTCTTCTCTCCCAGAATACTTCTGGGCTGAAGGCATCAACACTGCCTGCCACGTGCAAAACAGAGCACTAATCAACAAGAACCATCATAAGACTCCTTATGAACTCCTGAAGGGCAAGAAGCCAACCTTGTCTTATTTTAGAATCTTTGGCAGTAAATGCTTCGTGCTTAATAACGGGAAATATTACAAAACTAAGTTTAGTGAAAAATGTTTTGAAGGTATTTTCGTAGGATATAGTAGCCATAGTAAGGCATATAGGATTTTCAACAAGAAAACCCTGGTTGTAGAAGAAACTTTTAATGTTATATTTGATGAAACTAGTATGCTTCAAAGCAGTTCTTCTAGTGTTTTTGTTGAAGATGCAGATGCAAGGTTCAAGGACATAAACTTGGAAGAAGCTGTAAAGGAAGATGCTCCAAAGTCTATTGAAGTCAACATTCCATCCGCACATGAGGAAGATGAACCTCAAGAAGATGAAGATGTACCGGAAGTGCAGGAACCCCGTGGAAATCCAAATGCTGGAATGATCCGACACTTAAGGGACCATCCTGCAGAGCAAATTATTGGAGATACCCATGTTGGTGTAAGAACAAGAAGAGGTACAACTAACGAAGTTTTACATTTAAGTTTTCTTTCACAGATCGAGCCAAAGAAGTTTGAAGAAGCAAACTCCGATCCCTCTTGGATCCTTGCTATGCAAGAGGAGCTCAACCAATTCAAAAGATGTAAAGTTTGGAAGTTGGTACCTAGACCCAAAGGACAGAATGTGATTGGAACCAAATGGATTTTCCGGAACAAGCTTGATGAAAAGGGCATCATCACCAAGAACAAATCAAGACTGGTTGCTCAAGGATACAGGCAAGAAGAAGGGATTGACTTTGATCAGACCTTCGCACCCGTAGCAAGACTTGAAGCCATCAGATTATTTCTGGCCTATGCTGCATATAAGGGTTTTAAGGTTTTTCAGATGGACGTAAAGTCCGCTTTTCTGAATGGAGACCTTAAAGAGGAAGTGTATGTAGCTCAGCCTCCAGGTTTTGTCGATCCTAACTTTCCTGATCATGTATTTTATTTACAAAAAGCCTTGTATGGTCTTAAACAGGCACCCCGAGCCTGGTATGAGACATTGTCTAAGTTTCTTCTTGAGAACAAATTTACAAGAGGAACAATAGACAAGACATTGTTTCTTAGGGAAGTTAAAGGCGAGATTTTGCTGGTGCAAATCTATGTCGACGACATTATCTTTGGCTCTACTGATGACAAACTTTGCAAAAAGTTCTCTAACTTGATGCAAGGTAAGTTTGAAATGAGCAGTATGGGAGAGCTGAAATATTTCTTAGGACTCCAGGTGAACCAATCTGAAGATGGAATCTTCATCTCTCAGACGAAGTTCACTAAAGAGCTTCTTAAGAAATTTGGAATGGAGAGTGCAACCTCAATGAGGACTCCAATGGGCTCAAGTATGTCTCTGGACAAGGATGAGAAAGGGAAACCTTTTGATGAAACCAAGTACAGAAGCATAATTGGATCCTTGCTCTATCTCACTGCTACTAGACCTGATATAATGTTCTCAACATGTGTGTGTGCCAGGTATCAAGTGAACTGCAAGGAATCTCATTATGCCGCTGCAAAGAGGATATTGAGATACCTTAAGGGTACACCAAATCTCGGCTTATGGTACCCAAGAAGCAATGATTTTGAACTAATTGGATTTTCAGACGCTGATTTTGCAGGTAGCAAAGATGATAGAAAGAGCACTTCGGGAACTTGCCAGTTCTTGGGAAAAAGGCTCGTTTCCTGGAGTAGCAAGAAGCAAAATTGCGTTGCAATCTCAACTGCTGAATCGGAGTATATCTCTGCAGGCAGTTGCTGCGCACAACTTTTGTGGATGAAAAATCAGCTTGAGGACTATAATGTAAAGCTCTCAGAAATCCCCATGTTCTGTGACTCCTCAAGTGCTATTGCCATAGCAAATAATCCCGTCTCTCACAGCAGAACGAAGCATATTGAGCTTCGCTATCACTTCATCCGAGAACATGTCGAAAGTAAGGACATAAATTTGTTATATGTTAATACTGACAAACAAATTGCAGATATTTTTACGAAGCCTCTGGACGAAACCAAATTCAATTTCTTCAAAATGGAACTTGGAATGCTCAATAAGGAATCTTGAAGTCGGGACTGTTGAAATTTCACGAAATTGCACGAGACTTCACGTATTAACTCAGAAAATTTCATGACATTTCACGGGTGTTCACGGGACAGTTTTTTTTGGGATATTTATTCCTCTCAAAATTCCTCTTCCGTGGCATAAATTCTCTACAGGTGCGCGCTCTACTTAAAATTTTATATATATATATATATATATATATATAAATTAAAAGAAAACATCACGATTTCACGGAAGGATTCGTCTTCTCAAATTCCTCTTCCGTGAAACCCTCCCGACCGTTCGTCTTCTCCGTCGCGATTCCCCTGTTTCTCTTCCTCGACGTCGACGACATCAATGGCGCCCAAAGCTTCCGGTGGCTTGAACTCAGGGGGAGAGTTGGTGAGAGGCGCCTTCCGCTCTGCTTCTGATGAGTTTCGAAATGTCATCATGATGCTTGATGTCGCCGGGCTAAGTTTCATCTTGGAAGAGCCGACCAAAGTCCTGGAACAGGATGTTCTAGAGTTTTATCAAAATGCTAAAATCTCTGGTCAAGGCAAGAAGATCAAAAGCTCTATTCGATCGTGCAAGGTAATTTTGAAGGCTAGAGGTCTCAATCGATCGTTGAAGATGCCAGATGTCGAATCTGAAGAGCTGTCTGTTGAAGATACTTTCAGAGCCAGAAGATTTTGTGGTATTCTTGATCAGAGCGCCAAAATCAGAAGAAAATTCATGAATGAAGGAGGTAAGCTTCTGTGTGATATTATTGGCAAAGTTTTTTTATGCAAGGTCGGTTCTCACGACTACATATCTGAAGAGGATTTCAAAATTCACACCGCTATAATTTGTCGAAAAAATCTCAATTTTGGAGAAGTCCTCTTTGAGAAGATTAAAGAAAGTTTTCTTGCTCCTAATTTTGGAAGGATTCTCAGTCTGCTTCTGCATAGTGGTAATCCAGTTTTCTTCAATACTGGAAGAGGTACCCCCATCCACCACACTAAGAAAATCAATTCCTCCATTTTCACCAAATGGGAAAGGGTAATTCCCAAAGGATTAGGGAATGCTGCTGTAAGGGCTCCTTTGAGTGATGATGAGGCCCCTCTCCCTGATGTACTTAGGTCCACTGAAGCAGGGCAATCCTCCAGGGGGAGTGGACTGGATCCAGCTCCTGCACAGGACAGAGGAATTTAATACTTGGATGATCAAGTTGAATTTCATACTTGGATGATCAAGTTGAAAATCAGCTGAAAAGGTTATATACCCTCCTACATGAAGATGTCATAAAGGGGGAGGAAAGTGTGGTCTCCAGGTTAGAAGGCTCTGCAAGCAAATTGGATGAGTTGAATGAAAATGTAACTTCTCAAATGCAAGATCTCAAGGAAAACATCTTACAGAATGTCAAGGATGTAAATTGGTATACTCATGAAGCCCAAAGCTGGCTGTTCAAGCAAGTGGCTGAAATGCTGGGGTTTGCTGTTGTTGACAAAGGGTCAAGTGTTCCCTCCTCAAGTGCTCCAGGTCCCAGGGCTCCTAGTTTCTCTCCACATTCTGCTGAGGACTCTGTGTTTGCTGATGAAGTCTTCCCGGCTTCATCTTATCAGGATATGTGGGATGATCCAGCTCTTGTTCAAGATCCTGACAGCCCCCATTTTGCTGATCCCTCTGAGAAGTCTTTAAAAAGGAAGCTTTTTGATGATAAGCCTCCTGCTAAGAAGTCTAATCCATGTAAGAAGGTCAGAGAGTTCTATGATAGGCCTCCTCCTAGAAACTTCCAAGAAAGCTGGAGCCCTATCTCCAAAAGTATTATTCTCTCTGCTTTTGATAAAGTCAGCAATCAGAATGAAAAGGTCAGTGACTTCTACAGCTCAAAAGAATGGAGCAAGTTTGAGAAAAGAACAACTGAAAGAAGAATTCACTTCAAGAATGGTGGATCTAAAGAGTCTGCTCCTGACAAATACTGGCCTAAGCCAAAGGCATTTTTTGAAAGAATGGATTCAGAACTGAAGAAGAAAACTGAGGCAGTGGACAGAATGGCTGCAAAGATGAAAGGCAAAGGTCATGAATAAGCTGGGCTTTTCTGGAATCATGATGTTTTCTTTGCTTATATATATATACACTTTTCTTAAACATTTAGTTCTATCTGCTCTTCATTATATATATTACTGCCTGGGTTCTGCCTTCTTATTTAATATTCTTTCTGTGCAATTCAAGTTAGTGCCTAGGGTTATGACATCTTCAAATAGGGGGAGATTGTTGGGTATTGTGTCCACAATCACCTTGATTTGAAGATGTCCCCTAGTAAACTAAAATGAATTGTATGTGTATTTGATGACTTTTGTTTAGATGTGTTATGACAGGTAGTAATGCTAAGTGCACACCAAAGTCAGGTTGCAATGGATCACCAAACACAGTTCTAGACAATGTAATCCTTCATTGTATAGAACAATGTGTTGGTCCATGTGTAATCTCTCTTTTGGAGTACACTTCATATTCTCATAACTGAAGGTGTTCAAGGTTGAGGTGTGGAGCAGGCTTTCAGAAGAAAAGAAAATTTCTGCTGAGTCAATTCGTCGAGATAACTCGGGTCCTTCCGACGAATCCCGACGAATCCTGACAGAAGACTTTTTGGCTGAGTTATGCAAAATTTTCTGAAGCCAAGTCCATTCGTCGAGATGACTCGGATCATTCCGACGAATCCCGACGAATGCTGACAGAGGTCATTTTGGCTGGGTTGTGAAGAAGTTTTTGAAGCCAAGTCCATTCGTCGAGATGACTCGGGTCATTCCGACGAATCCCGACGAATGCTGACAGAGGTCAATCCTGTCTAGGTTCTGAAGAAAACTCTCAGCTAAGTCAATTCGTCGGATGCTCTCGTGTTCTCCCGACGAATCCCGACGAATGACGGACAGACGGATTTCAATTTCTCGTTTCGTTTTTGAAATTTAGGGTTAGCCGACATGAACAGTACACGTGTCGCATCTCCCTTCATTGTCGCAAGAGCCGTTGAAGTCCTCCCTATATATAGATCATTATTTTAGGGCAAAAGGATGATCTAAAGAATCGATCTAAGACTTTCTTCAGCCGCCAGTTCAGAAAAGAAAAAGCAAAAAGTCTATCTTCTCTTTCTCTTTAGCTGAACAAGCATTCTGAGATTGAACTCTCTCTGCTCAAGAATCTTTCTCTATTTGTGATTAGAGAGTTCTCAGAAGAAGGCCTTTGATCTCTTTGCTGCTCTCCTTATTGAAGATTTTCTCAAGCAAGTCAAAGGGCCTATTCAGATCTGGTTAGCCTAGTCTTCTCTCTTCCACTTCTCTCTAGTGCCAAGCTTTCCTTCAAGGTTGAGAAGAAGACTCAGTTTTCAAGATCTGAAGTTAATCTCTTTAGAGGTTAAGAAGAAGTATTTTGTTTCCATTTCTCTTCTTTTGTAGGAGTTTTTCACTCCGAGATTATTTGTAGGAGTTGTTTACTCCGAGTTGTAGGAGTTGTTATACTCCGAGTTGTAGGAGTTTTGACTCCGAGGTGTAAGATTTGTTATAATCTGAGATTGGTGAAGTAGCCGAGTCTAGCCTCGTAGTGCTAGATAGGCGAGGCGGGAAAGAGGACTACCCACATCGGGGAACCTCTATAAAATCCTTGTGTCTGTGCTGTGGTTGTTTGTTTGCTTTTCTGTGTTTATTTTTTTAATTCCGCTTAAAGACATAGAATCCACCTATTCACCCCCCTCTAGGTGATTTAGGCCGCAACTAGATACTTTCAGGATCTCTTGGAGAAGTGGACGAAGGCCCGCAGAGTATGATCGTAGTCGATGCGGCCTTTCGTCACGATGATGATGCGTGCTGAAATCTTCTCCACGGATCTCCTTAAGGATCTATGGAATTATGGGAGTATCGCTCTGAATCTTCCTCTACCTATGGCACAAAGCTCTGGAGTTTGGGATTGGAGGAGGATGAAGAATTCGGAGCCAAAGCATCCAATTTATAGCCCTCACGCTATCGCCTGCGCTAGCGCTACCGCTGGCGCTAGCCCGGATTAGGAATGATCTTGCGCGGCCGAATCTCCCATCCGTGGCAACAATTTGCTCTATGCCTCTTGTGCGCCATGCTACCGCCAGTGCTAGTAGCTACCGCCGGGCGCTAGATCCTTCTAAAAATGCCGCCAGAATCAAGATAATCAATGCTAGCGCCGGGCGCTATCGCTACCGCCGGCGCTAGTGAGCTTGTTCGAATTTTGGCCTCAATTTTGGGGGCAGACATCATGAGTACTCCTTGAGTCATGTGGACTATGTTAACCTGCACACTTAAACACACAAGATCAAATACATATAGGATTTGTTATTCTCAAACCTAGGAGATGCGGAAGACCGTGTTCCAATAAACTCCCCCTTTTGATAATAACAAATCCATTAATGATAAATCAAAGCATTAATAAATAAGCATGATGAGCCTATACTTGTGTGTGTATGAGAGTGATGACTTTAGGATGATTATTGATTTTTAGCATTTAGAATTGCTCCCCCTATGTGAATGCTCCCTTAATATGTATGCTATCAACTGAATTTGTCATGTTGGGCTTATGATAGAGGGTTACATTTATCATTGTTAGTTCTCCCCCTTTTGTATTTTATCATGTTAGTTCTCCACCTTTGTTATTAGCAAAAGTGGGTAGGGAAACAAAGCACTAAAAAATGTGTAAATAAAAGAGAAGGCATGATCGAGCTTTTTAAGTAAATGATAAGGAGTTTTAGACTTATCTTTCATTGAAAATGATCAGAGTTATGACTTATTTTATCCCTTTTGTTTGTAGTTCTCACCCTTTTATATATCAGAGTTTAAGCAAAAAATAATGATTTCCCCTTTAAATAAGAGTTTTAAGCCTAAAATCAATCATGATTTCCAAGTAACCAATCTACCCAGACAATATGTCAACACCCTAGCCCCGTACTAAATGACAGATGGGCATGAGGAGCTGCAAACATGCCATAGGTTGGGGTGTTAATCCCATATGCAAATACTAGACAAAAACTTAACCTAGCACTCTTTTCCCCCAGTGCCTCGCAAGGCCCCACTGGAACCCACCCCGGTTAAGGACAAGACATGACTAGAGATAAGGTTATCTAATGTCTACAACCCTACGCCCCCGCTATGGTGAGAAATGAAGTCATGGATAACAATTATTGGAAACATTAAGCATTTAAATCTAATGGGAAATATCATAGCATATGGGTTTATATTTTTATTTGAATTTTTGAAATAAAACTCACATAGCTATATTGAAATTCATGAATGAATCAGAGTTTGAGTATTGCGGAAGATTTCGAAAAAGAAACATCATAATACCAAATAAGAGTTTAATTTAAAAAGAGATGTTTTATAAGCAATATTTCACTTGTTGGAGGAGTGTTTAGAATAGAAATAGATCAGAGTTTTAAGCAAAAAAAATTCAACCAATATAAAGTTTACCAAGCAAGTCTACCACTTGTTGCAAGAAAGGAATTTGAAGATTCAAGTGATGATGCACACAAGATGAAAGATTTTAAATAAGTATTAAAGTGCAAGGTAAAACAATTATATGGTTATGATGCGGAAGACATATAGAAGTACAAAAAACATCTTATGGTAATCAATGATGGTTCATAAAAAGATATATGAGTTCAATTTCAAAAAGAAGATGTTTTTGTAAATCATTTTGCATTTAAAATTTTTGTTTTGACAATACAGTAACCAAGCATGAAATAATCTTATCAAAAAGAGATTACTACAATGTTACTTTAATTCACAATTTCAAAGCATACCAAACATTGTAGAAAGCATGCTAGGTTATCTAGTGCATTTCATAAATAAAGAGTAGTATATAATTAGCATTAGGATCCAATACTCATGAGAAGAAGTGTTATGGAAGATAATGATGTGCATAAAAGTGTATTTTGAATAGAGTAAACAAATGTTTTAATCAAAAATACAAGTAATATGTAAAGTAAAAAGCACAATAAAACACAAATAATTTTACTTCTACTCACTTCAATGCACAAAGAAAAATGTATAACTACCAAGGTGCTCTGCACACACAATGCTCATCAAGACTTATCAGGGTGCAAAGTAGTGCTTGGGGGATCACATAGTTTTATTCTTCAAGATTGATTTTTATTTTGATCCGGTGTACTTAAGAATAAGTGGTTTTTATTTTGAAAGAAAGTTATGGTTTGCACAAGATACTTTACTATTCTTTCCAAGGTGCTCAACCTCACAACGCTTATTAAGACTTATCAGGAGGTTCAAGTAGTGCTTGGTGGAGTTAACTTTGTCAAATTATTTCATGATTTTTGTTTTGTGCAAAGTTCTCCGAATACACTTATTTTGCAAACCAATAGAATTTATAAGAAAGATAACCACTTTTCTTAATTTTTAAAAGTGCAAATAAAGGAGTGTAGGTAAGATACTTGTGCAATTTTAGTTCATTGTACTAATACATAAACATACACAAGCATTCTTAGATTAAACACATATGTAGACAATGCCAAAAAGGGTGAGTGAATAAATATCATTATCAAACATAAAACATTTACTCATACTTAGAGGCATGCTAAGCTTAGTTCTACACAACCTTTAACACAATAATTGATGCACATATTAATAGATATATCAGAGCATGATGAAAGCAATGTTCAAAGTAGTTTGAAAAGATAAATTGTAACATTATAGAAGTTCTAAATAATAGATTACATCATGCTTGATTTTCAATGAAGTTCATACAATATTTTTGATATTTTTAAAGAGTAATTTTTATTTAAAGTTTGAACTCATAAAATTGATCTTGGAATTCCTGAGGACTACCTTGTGAGAGGGTCGCCCGGTACTAGGTGATATGATGGGATGATAGCCCAAATCACCCTTTCGCAAGATACATAGAAAAGTTAAGTTCAGAAGACTACTTTTGATACTTGTTTTTGTTTTGATTTATATTTTTGTAGTTGATTTTTACAAATAAAAGCATATTTTTGTAATATTTGCTTTTGTAATTTTTATATTTGATTTTTGCATAAAAATGAACTTTAAATAAAGGAAACAACACAAGCGAAAAAACAAAACATATTTTTTGTAATTTGGTTTTTGTAGTTTTGTATTTGATTTTTCAAAAAATAAAGAAACACAGAAGTGCAAAACTAAGTAGAAAATGTAGATTTATATATTTTAAGGGATTTTTAGAAATTTAAATAATACAGAAAAATGAACATGGACGCTAGCGCCTGCGGTAGCGCTAGCGCGGGAGACAGTGAATGATTTTTTAGGATTTTAGAAATTTTGATTGGTGGTCTTGATAAGGTGTCCCAAAAGTAGTTCCATGCTGAAGTTGCAGATTTTTAGGAGATGTTTTGGATGGTCCAAATTGCATGAAGCGTAAGCGATTTCTTATATGACTTGACAAAATAATCATTGCATGAGATATATTTACTTATGTTTTCATTTTGACTTTTCTAAAGACTTGTGCTTATAACTTAAAAAAATAGGAAATGAAAACCCAAGATATCATGTTTGAACAAATCAAATATGCATGGTTTCGGTGAACAAGGAGTAATGTTCACGCAAATAGTAACATGGATATGCCCTGACATATAAAACCTAACATAGATATAAATATTCTTTAGGTGACAATGTTAGTACGATAAATTTGAGATTAATATTTTGCCAAAGTTTGATTGTGTTTCAACTTAGAGACCTAGAATGGAGTGACAATTCTATTTGATTTGATATCAAAATGATTCAAAGGTCTAAACTAGAAATAAATCACAATACACACATAATATACCATAACACCAACCATGGTAAACAATTATAATGTCAATTGTTATCATATAATTTGTGATAGTTGTTTATAGATGATTCTTGATATGAATTATGATTTTAGAGATGCTTAGCAAAAGATATCACTAGATCATGGTGGTGTTTGTGAATTCAATATTCATTATGAAGATAACTTCTTTCAACACATTTTAGTGATTTTCCTTTAATTAAGAATTTTGAATATATATATGTGATTTTTTGATAGGTGAACAATAGTGATGGTTTAGATCATGTTTGACATCAAGGAGAGAACACAATATAATTTTTTGTTGTGAACAATGACACCCATATTGAAAGTTGAGCTTTTATTTAAATCTTGAATTTTCTTTTAGATCAAGTTATTTCACTCAACCACTTGTTGGTGAAGGCTAAGAATCTTAATAGCCTAATAACCAGATTTAATTTGAAATATCTTATAGCAAATTTAGAGTTTGATTCATATGGATAATATAAGATATATATAAAAGATAGGTCATCAAAATAAAAATATGATTTTGAATTTTGATCAAAAATGATTTATAAACTCATTAAGCTTTATGAGATAAAATCATATTTCCAATACTATATAGGATGACCATGGCATGATAGTTTAAAAAGAACACAAAAAGAAAAAGATAGAAAAGACATTAAAGCACATCATGAAGTAGAAATTTGTGTATTTTATTTTAATTGATTTCTACTTCGTGCAAATGATGGGATACTAATGAATAAGAGATTTAGGTATCCAAAGAGGACCGGGAGTGACGGTTCCTTTGGGTACCCAAATATATCGTGTTTTCTTTTGGGGAGATATATTTGAATGGGCCCTTTCGTTTGACATTAATGTGTCATTCTTAAGTATGGGTTTCCATTCGTACCATGAAAAAAATGTAATTTTTGTTTTTCAAATTTCCATAATCATTACTCTTGAATTTATTATATAATGGAAATTTGTTTTCATTTGAATTTAAGTTGGGAAAAGAATGTGATGAATGGATCCTTGCATTTAAGTTTTCATTTTTGCTTTTTGGTCTCCATTCAAGACTTGGTTTATGATTTCCAAAAGCTTTTTGTTTCTTATTCCCAATATTAGGTTTAAGTAAGGTATTCATATTTGTATTCATCTTGCTTTTGGATATTGTTTGATTTTGTAAATTTGTATTTATAATTTTCATAAGTAAGTTGATTTTTTATTTTAATTAATCATTTTTAATTTTTAAATTATGTCTAGCTTTATTATAAGTGATTGTGCTATTTTTAAGAATGGAAACAATTGAATCAATATGATCTTGATAGTTGTTTCTATATTCATCAAATGTTTCATCCATCTCTTTAATTTCAATTTTATATTCCTTACACTTAGCACAATCATTTATCAAAGATGAATTTTCTAAATGTAATTTTTCATTTTGTTCTTTTATAAAAATAATTTGTTTTTCAAGTTCCTTAAATTTTTCTTTAATATTATTGCAATCAAGACAAGGTTTTGTATTTTCAATTGAAGTGACATGAGTAAAGCTAGATAAATCAGATTTTGATGCTACTTTAACTTTTGCTTTTAAATTTTTATTTTCTAAGAGCAATAGTTTATTAGCATTCTTTAATTTCTTAATTTTGCGCTTAGTATTTTGTAACAATTGTAATGAAGAGATAGAAGTACAAAAGATAGAATTTGATTTCCTTACATTGCTTTTGGATGAGGGAGGATTTGAACATATTGTTCCTTTGTCTTCTTCTTGGCACTCCTCTTCCAAAAGTAAGATTTCTTCTTCTTTTTCTCTTGGTGTATCGTTCTCCTTTTCTATTTCAATATTCTCCATGGCTTCGCTCTGAGAGAGATCTTCTTGAATGATAATGGATGCTTGTACGTTCTTTTCCTCCTGTGTTTGTTCCATACCTGCGAGAGGAAGATCATACATTTCTTCAAGAAATTTCCATACTTTATAAGCACTAGAAAAGCAATACACAAATTTGAAAACTTCATTTGAGAGACCACAAAATAGGTAATGTTTAGCTTTTGCATCTAAATAAAGTTCCTTTTTATTTGATTCATCCACACGTCTTATAATTGCTAAGTTCCATACTTTGATATCTACAGTTTTAATAAATTTTTCCATTAAAATTTTCCATCCTTTATAATTTGTTCCTTCAAACAAAGGTGGTTTATGTGATATTTCATCTTCACAAAAATTTGCCCCACTAGTTGAAGCGAGATCATGAGACTCCATTATTCCCGGTTGTTAAGCCGATTGGAATATAACCTAGCTCTGATACCACTTGTTGGATCGGTCGGCGCCCTTAGAGGGGGGGTGAATAAGGGTTTTCAAAAACTTTATATTTTATTTAGAAAACTTTGAAATATTCCAATAATAAAACAAGAATTCAAGTAAAACAAAAAGAGAGACAAGCTTTATTGATATTAAATAAGTTTTACAAAACTTGATCTCAATGGCGCTAGAGATCGGAGGCGAATAATAAAAACTCTTTTTCGTTTTCTATACCGACTCGTATCCCCACGAACCGGTTGGCTTTAGCCGATCTCTCCCCAGATACGGCCTCGAGCCGCTCTAGCCAATCTATCCCCAGAAAGGCCTCGAGCACCCCCTAGACCTAGCCTAGATCTAGTCGCCAACACGAGGCGAATTTCAGCCCTAAGTCCTACCCCAGACCTAGTCGCCAACACGAGGCGATTTCACTACCGTTTACAGAAAAGATATGAAATGAAAAGACAATAATATAAAAACTCCCTCTATGTGGATCTCTTGGAGAAGTGGATGAAGGCCCGCAGAGTATGATCGTAGTCGATGCGGTCTTTCGTCACGATGATGACGCGTGTTGAAATCTTCTCCACGGATCTCCTTAAGGCTCTATGGAATTGTGGGAGTATCGCTCTGAATTTTCCTCTCTCTGTTATGGCACGAAGCTCTGGAGTTTGGGATTGGAGGAGGATGAAGAATTCGGAGCCAAAGCATCCAATTTATAGCCTTCACGCTACCGCCGGCGCTATCCCGGATTAGGAATGATCTTGCGCGGCCGAATCTCCCATCCGTGGCAACAATTTGCTCTATGCCTCTTGTGCGCCATGCTACCGCCAGCGCTAGTAGCTACCTCCGGGCGCTAGCTCCTTCTAAAAATGTCACCGGAATCGAGCTAATCAATGCTAGCGTCGGGCGCTATCGCTACCGCCGGCGCTAGTGAGCTTTTTCGAATTTTGGCCTCAATTTTGGGGGCAGACATCATGAGTTCTCCTTGAGTCATGTGGACTATGTTAACCTGCACACTTGAACACACAAGATCAAATACACATAGGATTTGTTATTCTCAAACCTAGGAGATGCGGAAGACCGTGTTCCAACACTAGGAACACTACATGAGTCAACATTTTTACTCCAAAATTCAAAATCTAATTAAGCATATAAAAATTTCCTACAACACTATGTAAAAGTAAATCTACTAAGGATTTTGCAAACAAGTAAATATAGAAATATTAAGATAACTATTTTCTTTTGTTTTGTTTTTTTTGTTTTTTTTTAAATTAAAAATTTTGGGTGTTGCTTTGCAATAAAACCGGCGTGAAATACCCTCCCCACATACTTAAAAGAAAACAGTGTCCCCAATTTTTTATATCAAAGAAAAAAACAAACAAGTATGGAATGAAGAAACTTCCCTGAGTGGAGGCCAAATCCGCACCGAGTAGTCCTGATAAAACAAACACACATTTTTTATATATTTTTTAATAATTTTGCAACGAAAACAAAAATACAAGAAAGCATAAAGATAGAGGTACATGAAAGCAGTAAAAATAAAAAGACAGATATAGAGACAAAAGATAAACCAAAAGAAACCTAATCCTCATCACTGTCATCCCTACTCGGAGGATAGTGAGTCCGCAGAACCCCAAACTCCCGCAAAATGCGATCCATCGAAGAGTCCTGACGCTGCTCAAGTGTGGTGAATCGACTATCAAAGTGTGCAAACCGCGCATCAAAACGGGTCTCCATCTACTCCAGCTGAGTGCGGATAGACCCGAACTGATGATCCCAATAAGTCGATGGACCAGGAGCTGGGGAAGAGTGCGGCGGCGGGGGTGTAGAATGAGTAACACCAGGGAGATCAGCATCGAGATCAAATGCTCCGCCGCCAACCGCCGGTGGCACAGCCTCGTACTCACCATCGCGTCGTCGTGCTAAGCCTAAGGCTTGGAGATTCTGAAATTGAATGGAAATCGGCGTCTGAACAGAGCGCATCTGCGGAAGAGCATCCCAGACCCCCAGCTGCTTGGCGAGATGGGTAATGAAGTGCCCACTGTGGACAACCCCCAACCTCGCATTTTCGGCCTGATGGCGAAAGAAGATAGCGAGCAACTGGCCGAGGTTAAGAGGTACCCGATGGTGCATACTATATAGACATAGAAAGTCCCGCCTGGTAACCACATCATGGCTGTCGTCGTGGCCGGTGAGAATGAAGGTAAGGAGGTTGTGGAGAATACGAAAGGCAGGAGAGATGAGGTGGCTACCTTTGGATCTTTTGGGGGTGTAAGGAGAAATATCATTGCTGATTTCCAACCATAAGTGAAAAAGATTAAAATCAGTGGGGAAATCAACACAAAGATCGGCGTAGGCGGGAGAAAGAGAAAATGCATCGTCGCAAAATCCCATAAGAACATTGAGTTGGCGGTTGTAAATTTGATAAGAAAGACCGCCAATTCGAAAGGCGATGACATCATCCTTCCCGACCCACCGAAAATCAAAAGAGGCCAAGAACTCAACTGTTAGTTCGAAGTAAGCGGCCTCGGAGATGGAGAAAAGAGCATTCCATCCGGGGGTTGATAGGAAATTTCTCACCAACTCAGCCGCTCCGAAAGCTGCAAGGATGCCCAGTCCAAGATACGGAAGATGCCAAAGGGTTTAGCGCCCAACCGGTTGCTCCGTTCTTGTTGGGTGGGGTTGTCAAAAAGAAGCATAGCTTCCGCTGCGGCGGGGTCCGCGGGGTGCTCAGAAGAGGAAGCATTGGAACGACAGTGATGGTGAGGCATTGGGAGAAAAATCGGCTCAAAAGAAAAGGAAAATCGAAAAGAGAAAGAAGGAGAGATGTGGAGAAAATGGAGAGGATGAAGCCCTTTAAATAGGGAAAAAAATAAGTCACTCCCCCTGTCATGCCCGTGACTAGGGGGCGTGTAATAATAATGACAAAAAAAATAAAATCTCGTGAGGGGTCTGTCTGGAAGTGGAAAAAGAGAACACGCCCCATGGTCACGCCCGTGACTCTGGGGCGTGTACCTGGAAGGAATCCGATGATTTTTTCCTGCGAAATGGGACCCACCATCGGCCACGCCCGTGTCCTTCGGGGCGTGTAGCAGCAGGTCACGGGCGTGACTCAGAAGAATGCAGCTAAACCGAGACGGAAGAGTTCCATCCCGGTCACGCCCGTGGCAGTGGGCTTGTCACGCCCGTGACAATGGCGGGAGACGGACTCGACTCATTCACAAGAAAGGCCCATCATTCGAGACAAACTTCCGGACACGCCACGCCATCTATACACGCCCGTGACCCGTAGGTCATGCCCGTGTATCAGGGGCGTGTAAAAGATTTTTTCCCTGTTTTTTTTATTTATTTATTTTTATAATTTTTTTTGTTATTTTTTTTATAAAAGAAAACATAAAAACATGATAATAAAAACAGAAAATACCGACTTGCAGAGCGGAGTTTCATGTATGTGTGAGCGTTCGTTATTTCGCATATCTCCTACAAACCTGCAAAAACCTCAAAATAGAATAATAACATTTTTTATTTGTTTTTTTTTTATTTTTTTCATTTTTATATGTTTTTTTAAAACAAGAATAAAAATACTTAGAATTTTTTAAACGGAAGAAAAAAAAACATGGGTTGCCTCCCAAGAGCGATTTGGTTACGGTCGTTGAGCTCGACCATGGTGGCACGCCGATTTAGGTGTTCGGAAGGAGAATTTCCTCCCAGTGCTCATGAAAATTATCGCCGGTGAAAAATAATTTCAACCGGTGCCCATTTACTTTAAATTCACCTTTTTCAGGATGCGTTATTGAAACGGTCCTGTAGGGCCAACCACTTTGACGATAAAGGGGCCAGACCAACGGGACTTAAGTTTTCCCAGAAAAAGACGTAAGAGCGAGTTATAGAGGAGAACTTGGTCTCCCGGTCGAAAAGTTTTAGGATTCCTAAGTTTCTTATCATGATAAAATTTAGTGCGCTCCTTGTATAATTTATTACTTTCATAAGCAAGGGTGCGCCACTCATCGAGCTCGTTAAGTTGGAACTTGCGAAGCTCGGAAGAAACACTATTATCTAGATTAAGAAATTTAAGCGCCCAAAAGGCGCGATGCTCAAGCTCGACCGGTAAATGACATGCTTTTCCATAGACCAATCGATACGGCGTACAACCGATGGCGGTCTTGTACGCGGTCCGATAGGCCCATAAAGCATCATCGAGTTTAAGCGACCAATCCTTCCTATTGGTGGAAACCGTTTTTTCTAAAATTCGTTTTAATTCCCGGTTAACCACTTCTACTTGGCCACTTGTTTGAGGGTGATAGGGGGTGGCCATCCTATGCGTAACGCCATATTTAGATAAAACTTTAGTGAATTGGGCGTTATAAAAATGAGATCACATATCACTAATTATTGCCCGCGGTGTTCCAAATCGAGAAAAGAGTTTTGTGAGAAATTTGGTCACGACTCGGGCATCATTGGAGGGAAGGGCTTGCGCCTCCGCCCACCTAGATACGTAGTCGACCACTACCAAAATATATTGATTTCCAAAATAAACTGGTAGTGGGCCGACAAAATCGATCCCCCATAAATCAAAAACCTCAATTTCTAAAATAGATTTCTTTGCATTGTTTTTGCTGGAGCGCAATTCCAACAATAAATCGATAAGGCAAGTATACCTATCGTTTTAAAGTATAGGATCAAGTGTCGTATGAGACTCGGGGCTGTCGAGTACTTGTACTAACAAAGTAGAGCTGTTATTTTATCTAACGGAAATTTTTGGTTTGAAAAGTGAAGTAAAAATAAGACTTGGACTAAAGAGAAAATTGATGATTAGAAAGCTAGCACTTGATCTAGAATCCCTTTGGACTAAAATAAACTTCTTAAATGGATAAATTGCAAACCTCTAAATTATAAACTTCGACCGTGGAGGTTCCCAAAGTATGATAGAACCTCTCTCGAGAGAACTATCAACTAACCTTAGGTTGATCGATTAAGACCTCTCGGCCAGTCGAAACCCCTAAGCTTGCTTTAGGCGGTGAACCCCTCTACTGGATTTGATTCCAGTCCGGAAGATTTAAATCACCCTCTCTCGAGGAGTGAATGAAATTCTTTTTATCTTTGAGTGATCTCCTCGTTTGCATGGATCTCTCGATCACTAGCATACGAATCTTAGATAAAAAAAAACATATTCGCGACATATGAATTCGACGCAATTAGAATCAAAGATAAATCGAAGCGAAATAATATAGAGAGCTTGCTAATTTTTATAAGAACAAAGCAAGGTTTATTTTATTCCAATGTTCATCATGATCAAGTGCTAATTGGAAT
Source organism: Dactylorhiza incarnata (assembly GCA_033032865.1). NCBI lineage: Eukaryota > Viridiplantae > Streptophyta > Magnoliopsida > Asparagales > Orchidaceae > Dactylorhiza > Dactylorhiza incarnata. The sequence goes on along the minus strand of JAWHQI010000078.1, from coordinate 7,541,848 downwards.
TTAGCTACTCATCATGATGGAGGAAATACATATGATAAGGAAAAGACACATGATTGATAAAATAAATAGTACTTAAATTGAAATAGCTTGAACGAGAACTACAACTTGACACAAAATTCAGAAATAACAACTAGAAATTACAATAAAACAGTGCAGGATTACAGCAATTGGACTCCAAAATCCTCCCTCCTGCATCTGGACAAGGCGGCAATTTATAGTTGAAATTGTTGGGGAGACACGCCCCTAGGTCACGCCCGTGACCTAGGGCGTGTAAGGTACGGAAACACTATCTTGAATACCCGGGAACGTTCGGGAGAAGAACCGCCAAAATTCATAAATCTGTTGGTCACGCCCCTAGGTCACGCCCGTGACCTTAGGGCGTGGCGTGTCTTATCTTGATCTGCAAACGGCGGGAAACGGCTTGGGCGGGATTTAATTTAGCGGTTTAGGAGAGGCCACGCCCCATGGTCAAGCCCGTGACCTAGGGGCGTGTAATATTAATCTGACGTGGCTTGAGCTGGTTTTGCAACAGTTGGCACGCCCATGACTTCAGGCCACGCCCCATGGTCATGCCCTTGACCTTGGGGCATGTAATATTAATCCGACGTGGCAGATCTCCTAGTGCAGAAGGGACCACGACCCGTGACAATGGTCACGCCCATTGGTCACGCCCGTGACAGGGGGGCGTGTACTTGACAATTTCTCAGAACAGGCTCAATTTTTCTCCTGATTAACACTGTTAGCCCAAAAATGCTATCAGCAGCCCAGATTTTCCTGAAATGGTAAAATAAAGAAATTAAGGAGAATATTCAAATAATTAAAACAAAATTGGTTGATTATTAAATAAAAAACTAACTAAAAACTATGATAAAAATAGAGTTATCAGAAACCTGGACACATTGCACCTGAATGTCCTAAAGATCTCAGCTATAAGAAATATCTGAAAAGTACAGATCTAAAGAAAAAGAAGAAAGAGAAAGGATTCATTGCTCAATCATGGAGTGATTCAGAATCTGAAGAAAGTAACTCATCTGAAAATGACCAAGAAGAGGCTAAGCAAGAGGAAACCTGTTTGATGGCCACTGAGAAGCATGATGATAAATCTCTGGTAAATATATCTGATGATATAGATTTTTCTTCTACTGATTTCAAAAATAGTTTCAAAGAATTTTGTTTAGATCAAGTCAAATCTGAGAAAGAAATAAAAAGGCTAAGAAATGAATTAAACAATCTCAAACAAATGGATACACAATATAAAAACTATGAGCTCAGTCAAGAACTCTCTAGATCAGAGGAGCAGCTAGATAAAATAAATACTGAAAATCAAACACTGAAAAATGAGCTAGCAAAGGCAAAAGCCTTTGAAGATTCTCTAAATGGCAGAAGTCAAAATCTCAAGAAAATCTCTGAAAATCTCACTGATAGATTTAGACAACTAGAGTTTAATACTGACTTAGAACCCAGGCCTCAGTCACCCAGCAAACTTGTCTGGAGACATCCTATCCACTTCACTAGGAAGAATAATCTTATAGGAGAAGAATCACAAGAGAATCCAGAAACAACTACTGTTTTCAATAAAAATAATTTCACTATGTATGAAGGAATCCTAGGTAAATATCCTCTGAAAAGAAACAAATTTGTGTCGAATCAGTATCGACGTGCGTCGAATTCAACTCGACGCAACCTTAAACATACGTCGAATTCATATCGACGCAACCAATTTAACATAAATATCTCCTTTTCCAAAAAGTCTTTTCAATCCATTTCTTTTTATTATGAATACTATTTCTGCAATATTACTAAAGACTGTTGATATGATAAGCCAACACTCCTAAAGAAGAAATGGTACTCTGAAAAACCAACTTACTCTTTCATTAAACCTTTTTCTGTTGGGAGGAAGGGACCCCAGCTTAGCATGGTCCAAACTAATGTTTAAACATCTTATGAGCAGATGTATCACACATTCAGGCTGGTGTGGTACTTGGACAGTGGATGCTCCATGCACATGACAGGGTACAACAATCTACTAACCAACTTTGAAGATAGACATGGACCATCAGTGACCTTTGGAGACTCTAGCTGTGGGCAAACCAGGGGCTTTGGAGATATCAAAGAAGGGAAAGTTACCTTTAAGAATGTGGCAGTAGTCAAAGGACTGAAGCACAATCTGATAAGTATAAGTCAGATATGTGACAGTGGTAAGTATGAGGTAAAATTCACCACACTGTTTTGCCATATTATTGATGTCAAGACTGGTGCCATAGTACTCAGTGGAATTAGAAAAGGGAAAGTATATATAGTAGACTTTATCTCCACACCCACAGAAGTTTGTTTGTTCAACAATATTATTGATAAAAGTCAATTATGGCATAGGAGACTGGGTCATTTAAACTACAAGACCATAAGTAAACTAGCAAGGAATAACCTGTTGGACATGTGTGTCACATCCCTTTGTTTGAGAATAACAAATCCCATATTGTATTTAATATTGCTTGTAGTGTGTTTATAGTGTGCAGGAACTATAAGTGCAATACTCCACAGGTAGAAGGCAGCATGGAATCAAACTTTTGAAAGGAGTAGTGCTACCGTCGGTGCTAACGCTACCGCCAGGCGCTAGCCGTCCGACGAAATTGAAGCTGCGTTCGACGAAATTCCGTTCGACGAATTTGGCTCCGTTCGACGAAATGTCCGTTCGACAAACTTGAAGCTCTGACCGACGAAAGTTCATTCTGCCACGCCACCAACAGTTTTCGCTATCGCCAGTGTTATCGCTACCGCCAGGCGCTATCTCCAGTTCGTGCACAGCGCCACGCCACCGACGGTTTCGCAACCGCTCCACACGAACGCTACCGCAGGCGCTATCCACTACCGCAGGCGCTAGCTCCAAGTCCTATATATTGGAGCTTTGCTTCTCGTTTTGGTTATCCATCCCAGAGAGGTTTCTTGTGCCACAAATTCCAGTGCTGTTATGCTGCCGAAGATGGATCTCCCACAAAAAGCTTAAGGAGAATTCTGGAGGAGGACTACGTCACGCTACATCTGAAGGATGATCGCTTCGACCTCGCTTATACTACAGCGATCCTTCATCCTCATCTTCAGAAATCTCATATAGGGAGTTTTACTATTGTTATCTTTATCTTTCATTCACTCCATACTTTCTTTGTAAACGTTTAGTTAATTCGCCTTGTGTTGGCGACTAGGTCTGGGTAGGACTTAGGGGGAAATTCACCTTGTGTTGGCGACATGGTCTAGGTGATTAGATCTAGGGGTTGCTCGAGGCCATATCTGGGAAGGATTGGCTAGAGCGGCTTGAGGCCATATCCGGGGAAGGATTGACTAAAGTCAACCGGTTCGTGGGGATACGAGTCGGTATAGAAAAGGAAAAGATATTTTCATTTGTACGCCTCCGATTTCTAGCGATATAGAAATCAAATTTATGTAAACACCATTTTTATATAAATACAATCATGTCTTTATTTGTGTTTACTTGATTTCTCACTTTTGACGTTATCTCTAAAATATTGGTTACAAAGCTTTCAATTCAAATCACTTTGTCTAAATTGTTTATCTTAATATATTTCATCATATAACAATTTAGCACTTGTTTCTAAATCTTAAACTTGCAAATTATGATATTTTCTTCCTTTAGCTTAATTGTTATTTTGTGTTCTAATATTACTTTAAACAATTTAGTAATTTCCATAAAATTATAAAAAGATTTTTATTCCCTTATTTACCCCCCCCCCCCTCTAAGGGCGCTGTAATATCCAACAAGTGGTATCAGAGGACAGGTTATTCCAAACGGTTTAAAAACCAGGAATAATGACGTCACATGATCTCGCTTCTACTAGTGGGGGAAACTTTCCTATAAATGAAAAATCTTTAGCACCACCTTTATTTGAAGGCAAAAATTATAATGGGTGGAAATTTCTTATGGAAAGATTTCTTAAATCTTTGGATAGTAAAGTATGGAATATTACAATTAAAATGCCCCCAAGTATTTTAAATTAAAATGAAATATTTTTAAATGACAAATCTAGGAATAGTCTATATTGTGCATTAAATCAAAATATTTTCAAGCTTATTTATACACTTCCTACTGCTTATGAAGTTTGGAAATTTCTTGAGAATACTTATTGTTTTCCTTCTACAGATGATGAACAAGAGGAATTCCTTATGGATCCAAGAGAAGAAATCGACAAGGACTCTTCTTGGAGGAAGATAAATCTAAGAAAGAAATCGACGTGGAATTCCAAATGGATCCAAGAGATGAAATCGATGAGGATTTATGCTTGGAGGAAGAAGAATAGAACGTCACAATATTGGACTCATTTATTGGCAACACATCAAGCAAAAGAGAAGACGGAAACAATAGCAATGTAAGAAAATCAAAAACTTCTCTTTTTGTATCAAATTCCATTTCTAAATCTCACATGCTTAAATTTGCTAAACGTAAAATTTTAAAGTTAAAAATTGCTAATTCCAAATTACGTTTAGAAAATAAATCTTTAAAAGCAAATGATAAAGTAGAAACAAATATTGATGTGTTAAATTCTATTTCATGCTCTTTAGTTACAATTCCTACTCCTTGTTTTGATTGTTATTTATGTAAAGAAAAATTCAAGGAAATTGAAAAAGGGCTCTTAATTTCTAAAAGGCATATTGAAAAAATGATAGTTGAAAATGATGCTTTAACTTATAAGTTAATACAATTAAAATCTTTTGTTGAAAAATTTCAAATGTCATGTAATGAATTTCATCATAAGATTTTGAATAACAAGGATAAATTAACTTACAAAATCATTTCTAAAAAGGACCATTTTCACACATTAAATCAAAAGGAGTTTAGTTTCAAAAAGAATTATGATCCTCACAAAATTCTTAAGAGTTACTATTATAGGTCTCAATATATTTTCAATCATGACTCATATTTAAAAACTCCTTTTCATGAAAATCAAAATTCAAAATATTATCCTAAGAGTATGTCTATAAGAAAGAGTGGAAATGGAAATCATCAAAATTATAATCAATCTTTTAAAACATATTGTAACCCACTCTTTCAACAATCACTTCTAATGAAAGACAATCACTCTTATAAAATTTCAAAGAATCCATATAATGAAAATCATTATGATTATCAACATCAATCTATTTTTAAAAATAATTTGAATTATTTTTCAAACAAATATAATCATATAAAAATGTTACATAATCATAATATGAATTTAAAAGTTAAACAACCAAGGTATGAATGGAGACCCTTAAAGAAAATTGATACATCAACTTTAATTGAAAAGGCCCATTTACCCTTGTCTCCTAAAAAATCATGTCATATTTGGGTGGCCAAAGGAGCCATTACACATGGTCATCTTTGGATCCCTAAATCTCTCATTCATTAGTATCCAATCAATTGCATGAAGTAGAAACAATTAAAAAATGAAATATCACTACTCTACTTCATGATATGCTTATTGTCTCTTTTCTTTTGTTTCTTTTTAAATTTTTTTTTGAACAAACATGCTATGTTCACTTTATATATCATGAAATATGACTTTCATACATTAAGCCTAATGTTTATCAAATCAAATTTGAATTAAAATTGAACATTAAGTCATATATTTTTCAAAGTTATCTATCTCTCATCTCTTGATTGTTCTTTATCCTTTGAAATCCTTTACCCTAAATGTCTTGAATTAACATTATCATTTGAATATTGAAATTATTTTTTCAAGACTAATGAAATTATTTTTTTTAAATGGTTTATTAAAGGGCTTAAGCTAAAAATTAAAATGCGCAACAGTTTGATTATTTTCTATGTTATTTTCTACATTTGATAGCCCTTATTATGAAAAATATTATCAAATAAAATCGAAAACAAAAATTCATCTAAACGCATGCTTAATCTTTCAAAAAGCGAGTTTTTGATCAAAACTTCAAATAGCCATATCTTTTGATCCGCTCGTCCGATTTTTGCGTTTAATATCTTTTCGAAAAGAGCACAGAAATCTCCATCTATCGGCAAACTAAACTTGCCCATTTAAGTTTGTTTGATGCTGTCAATTTGCCCAATTTCAACTCCGTTTTAAATGCTATCTTAAGTTCGCTTGATTCGGAAATTTCTGTGTTTATGGATTTTTCATCACATGATATCCTATGTATAATTGTTTCATATATTAATTTAGATATTATGTGTGATGTGTGTCACCATTGTTTGCATGTAATTTAGACCTTAGAATCATCTTATTTCATTAAGATCAAATCAAAAGTTTAATCATTTCATTATAAGTCTAAAGAAAATTAATTTGTAAACTTCTCATATTACATACAACATTATCTCCATTAATTCTATGTAATAACATTGCATTCAAACGTATCATTCTAGCATCACTTCTTAATTTGTGCTTAAATTTATATGCTAGGTATAACACTTACAATGTTATTTAAATTTGATGATAACTATGTGATTTGAAATGATATAGAATACTAAAATTCCAACAAACACATAGTTTATGAATTAATCATTAGAATATATATATGAATATTATATCATAAATCATATATTATCATGCAAAACCAAAGATCAATAGATTCAATTATTATATGCAAATTTTATTATAAATTTCAAAACATTCTATATGTGATCTTTGTCTTTAATATGATTACATGATCATCATTTCCTAGACTTACAAGTCAAACATACTCATTCAAAAGAAAATCTCCAAATCATATTGTCATAAGTTTAGAAGAACTAGAATTTACATACATCATGATGATCTAACATTTATTCTATGCAAAATCTCTATAATCATAAATCATAATTCATATTCTATCAAGAAAAATCTCAAAACAAGAATATCACCTAGGAATTATGAATCTTATGATAAAAATATGAATATTGCTTTCTTTACATTAGTTGGTGTATGGATATGCTTTGATATTGATTGCATGTATCTCTCATATTTGTAGACTCTAGAATCAACTTTGTAATGAAAGTATAAATCAAACTAAATCATCACTCCATTCTAGATCTATAATTTGAAATTCTATTTTGGAATACATGCAATATTAATATTAATCTTATGACATTACATGAAACCCAAAACTCATCATACTAGCATTATCACTTATTGAATATTAGTAATTGTGCTAGTTATAACATATCGTCATCTCATAAAAGTAGAAAAACTATGCGGCTTTATATAACTCATCACATTAAAAAAACCATAGTTTATATATCAACCCATAGATTTAAAAGCATAGGTTGTCCAAAAGATTATTTCACCTATGACTTCATATCTCACAATAGCGGGGGTGTATGGTTGTATACATTAGAGACCTAACCTCTAAGTCATGTCTTGTCCTTAACCGGGGAGGGTTCCAGTGGGGCCTTGCGAGGCACTCGGGGGGAAAGAGTGTTAGGTTGAGTGTTCTCTAGTGTGTGCATATGGGAGTAACACCCCAACCTACTGCATGCGTGCAGCTCCTATCATGCCAATCCGTCACTTAGTACGGGGCTAGGGTGTAGAAATTTAGTCGGGGTAGTCTTTAATCTTAGAACGTACTTATATTACTCTTTGCATGATCATTTTATTTACTTATCACTTAAATCATGCATATTTTGGGTTGTTTAATAAAAAATGTCCTCTTGTGTCTTCATAGTTTATATCTTCATGTTTAAATGGTTTTGTAAAACACAAGAATTTGAAAAGCCAAAGTTTCATGCAAATTTGATCCACCTAGAGATCTCCAAAAATTCTGAAATTTCAGCATGGAACTACTTTAAGGACACTTAATCAATATCAATAATCAAAAATTTTAAATTCCTAAAAAATCGTGTACTATTTGCCGCGCTATCACTGGCGCCGACGCTAGCGTGAGTGTTTGATTTTTCTAGGTTTTAAAATTTCTAAAAATCATTAAAAATATTTAAGTCTACATGTACTACTTTGTTTTTGTATTTCTTACATTTTGTATTTTTATTTTATTCACATTATGAAAAATCAACTACAAAAATTCAAAATTCAAAAATACAAAAATATGTTTTTGTTATTTGTGTTTTATTCATTCTATGAAAAATCAACTATAAAAGTTCAAAATCTACAAATACAAAAATATATTTTTGTTATTTGTGTTTTTATCCATATTGTGAAAAATCAACTTCAAAAGTTCAAAACCCTAAAAATACAAAAATATGTTTTTGTAATTTTCTGTTCTCTTTTTCTCATTAAAATGATAAAACAACAAAAAAAAACTGTATAATCTTTATTGCTAATATCAAGCATGTATGAATTCTATTATTTAGAATTATTTACAATGTTAAAACATATTCTTTCAAATTACTATGAACATTGTTTTGCTTATCATGCTTTGATATATCTACTAAAGTGCATCAATTGTATTGAAAATGTGTAGAACCAAGCTTAGCATGCCTCTAAGTATGAGTAAATGTTTTATGATTGATAATGATACATTTCACTCACTTATTTTGGTAATCAACATGTGTGTCTAAATCTAAAAATGCTTGCTTGTGTATTGTATTTATACAATGAATTAAAACTTGCATAAGTTTATTGCCTACACTACATTTGAATTACACTTATGAAATTTAGAAAAGTGGTTAAGTTTTAAAATTGGGTTTGCAAAACAAGTGTATTCGGAGAATGTTGTCTCACAAATATGCACAAAAAATTATATATATGTAGATAAATATAACTCCACCAAGCACTACTTGAACCTCCTGATAAGTCTTCATAAGCATTGTGAGGTTGAGCACCTTGGAAAGAATAGTAAAGTGTCTTGTGCAAACCTTAGTTATTACACCACTTTGTTAAAAAAATTTATGTGCATTAAAAGTGTGTGAAAGTAATTTACTTGTGTTTTATTGTGCACTTTACTTTACATATGTCTTGTATTTGGATGATTTAAATCCATTGTTAACATTGCTCAAAATACACTTATGTGCACATCATTATCTTTCATAACACTTCTTCTCATGAGTATTGGATTCTAATGCTTTATCTATACTACTCTTTATATAAAAATGCACTAGATAACCAAGCATGATCTCTACAATGTTTTGGTATTTCTTGAATTTAAAATTAAGTAACATTGTAGTATAATCTCTATTTGATATGTTCATGCTTGGTATCTTTATAAAAAACTTTGAGATTTCAAAAAGGTTAAAACATCTTTCAATTTTGAACTAAAACTCATATTTTTACATATGCTTTTCATGCTTACAAAAAGATGTTTATTATAATCTTCCGCTTGCTTACAACTCTTATCTTTATATTTGAAATCTCTTATTTATGCTATGCTTAAACTCTTTATCATTATTTATATTTTGAAAAGCTCGATAATGATATATAAATGCCTCCTTACTACCCTCACCCCACCTTCTTTTGATAATACCAAAAGGGGGAGATTTATTGAAGAAATCTATATATGCATTAATATAGATAAATAAGGGGAGACTAATTCATGAAATCTATCATTTAGGGGGAGTAACACATAAATTGCATTTATGTAGGGGGAACATTAAGATAGTGGGAGTATGCACATTATCATGCATATCATTTACTATAGTTGCACTTTTATCTTGCTTATCTTATCTATAAACACTATTGTTGATTTCTTAGAGGATTTGTTATTATCAAAAGTGTACAACCCCGATGTTCGCCTGGAATAGTCAGATGGTTCACATCCAAGAAGGCGAGCCAAGATGGGCGAACCCCGATGAGGCGAGCCTAGATGGGCAAACCCCGGTGAGGTGAGCCAGGACGGGCGAGCCCGCCTAGAGCGAGTGCGGATAGCAATTTTGGGGCTCGCCAAGGCAAGACAGGCGAGCCCGCCTAGAGTAAGTGCGGATAGCAATTCTGGGGCTCGCCGAGGCAAGATAGGCGAGCCCGCCTAGAGTAAGTGCGGATAGCAATTCTAGGGCTCGCCGAGGCAAGACAGGCAAGCCCGCCTAGAGTGAGTGCGGATAGAAATTCTGGGGCTCGCCGAGGCAAGACAGGCGAGTCCGCCTAGAGTAAGTGCGGATAGCAATTCTGGGGCTCGCCGAGGCAAGACAGGCGAGCCCGCCTAGAGTAAGTGCGGATAGCAATTCTGGGGCTCGCCGAGGCAAGACAGGCGAGCCCGCCTAGAGTGAGTGCAGATAGCAATTCTAGGGCTCGCCGAGGCAAGACAGGCGAGCCCGCCTAGAGTCAGTGCGGATAGCAATTCTGGGGCTCGCCGAGGCAAGACATGCGAGCCCGCCTAGAGTAAGCACGGATAGCAATTCTGGGGCTTGCCAACCCAGAGGCTCGCGAGCTCCACTCGCAAGGGAGGTCCCAGCCAAGGTAGTGTAGGCGAGCGAGCCAGGTAATGTGCTAATAGCAATTCTGGGGCTCGCCAACCCAGAGGCTCGCGAGCTCCACTCACAAGGGAGGTCGCGAAGCGGGCTGGCTCGCCCAGTAAAAGTCCAGGAAGGGATTTTTACCAGGAGGCCCCCGACGGTATGCGGTTAGCCTCTCCAAACAGCGGAGTTTGGCTGTTAGCAGACCAATCCGGTGTGCGAATAGTAAGAATGAACAGCGGGATTTGGCTATTGACAGACCACAAAACTAAAATCTATAAATAAACCTCAAAGGGCACCTTGGAAGAGGACCGGTTCAGAATCTTTGAGCCTTCTTCTCTCCATAGGTCGCTTTGGTTCGGGCTCTCTAGCTCTCCAAGGTGCCCAAGTCTTAGCTTTGGCTTGGGAGGGGAAGCGCTCAACGATCTTCCGGGTTAGTGGAGGGACCTCCTCGCTAAGACTAGGGTCTTTGTTCTTTGTCCGAGTTTTTTGCCTACCTCTTCCGAGGGACCAGTAAGGGCTAGCTACCCCTCGATTCGTTGAGGGCCCCGAGCTCCACAAGAGACCGAGAAATCGGTTTCAACATTTTGGTGCGGTGAGCGTGGTGTGTGGCTGGTTCAAGATAGTTCCAGAGAAGGGCTATGGCGGGAGATGAAGAGCAAGGCGAGGAGTTCGGCGAGACACCTCAGGAGGCGATGGCCAGAATGCTCGCAGATTTCAGAAAGGAGGTGCTCGACACCTTGGGGTTCACGGTCACAGCTCTGCGAAGCGAGTTTGCGACCCCAGCACCTCGGGCGACCCCTCCCCCTACAATGGTCGGCGAGAATGCTCCAGGGGGAAGGGCTGGAAAGGAAGTTGTCGTGGGGTTAGGTCAGGATAGGGAAGGGCGAGTGTTGTTGCCAGCCCGGCGAGCTCCGTGCCGGCGAGCTCAGTGCCAATGAGCTCCGTCCCAGCAAGCGCGGCGCAGGCGAGTGCGCACCAAGAGGATGCGGCGACGGTCGGGGTGGTTCAGGCGAGCACCGACCTCGCGAGTGCAGTCCCGGCGAGCTCAAGTTTGGCGAGAGAGATTGGGGGGCGAGTGAAGCCAGAAAAAGTGACAAGAGGCGAAAGCCCCTTTTGCGAGCTGGTGCTATCCGCACCCGTCCCAGGGGGGTTTGGAGAGTGCGATCGGGTGTACTACAACAGTAGGGATGACCCTGTCCAGCACCTGCAGAGTTTCGAAGACTCGGTCTCCATCAGGCCGATGTCAGATGCCTTCAAGTGTCGGCTCTTTGTCGTGACCCTCAAGGAGAAGGACAGGGACTGGTTCCATCAGCTCCCTGTAGGATCAATCAACGCATTCAAGGATTTGCGCCGAAGTTTTTTTTTGAGGTTCTTGACCTCAAAAAAGAGGAAGAAGGACGCTGATTCCCTCTTCAAAGTGAAGAAGGAACCCAGGGAGTCGTTGGCTCAATATGCCGATCGGTTCTAGGAGGAAGTGCAGCTCACTCAGGAGATGCCCAGGTTTGCACTCCAACTCGCCTTCACGGTCGGGTTGAAAGAGAGTTTCTTCAAGATGGCATTGAAGAGAAAGGCCCCCGTCTCCTATGAGGAGCTGATGGAGAGGGTGTCGGAGGAAGTCGCAAGTGAAGAAGCCAACCCAGAGCTCACCAAGAGGCTAGCAAAGCTCAGTGAGCCGGAGGTGAGGCAGCAGGAGGTCAGGAGAAGGGAAGAGCCCCGGGCCCCGGAGGGGGGATGGAGGCCGCAAGGCGGAGGAATGCAAGGGCAGGGAAGGGGTTACGGCCCAGGAAGGGGTAACCATTTTGGAGGTCAATGGAGACCCCCCCCCCCAGTTAGGGTGGAGGCAGGGTCCGATGCAGATGCCTCCCCCACCTCAACAGGCCATGACAATTGGCCGGGGAAGAGGAAGAGGAAGGAGAGGCGAGGTGGAAACAGCTGCCGTTAGGAGGAGAAGGAATAGTGTGGCGGAGGCCGATGCAGGGGAGGTGACGTTGGCATATTGTATCTTCCATGATGAGGAAGGTCACTCAACGGACACCTGCCCGGAGTTCCTGGAAGTGAAGAGGGGCAGAGCGTCAGCGCCACAGCGGCTGCAACCAGTGAGGATCGTGGAAGTCGAGCCACGAGAAGAGGATGAGGAAAGGTGTGAGGATAGAAACGATGTGGGGAATAGGGGAGGGATCAGGGTGATCCATGGGGGGGTAGGGGTGGAGGCGACCCGCAAGGCTAGCCTCCATACCATCTACCGCCGGAGCGTAGCTTCAACATCCACCGCTCCGCCCCCGGCTAAAAAAATCATTTTCACCCAGAAGGACATGCCGGGGTATGAGGACCCGTTCCGCGACGCGCTGGTCATTCAGACGGCGATCGAGAACTTCACCGTCTCTCAAATCCTAGTGGACAATGGGAGTACAGTCAACGTCATCTTCAAGAAGGCGTTTGACAGGATGGAGGTGGAGCCCAGAAGGGTGTTGGCCTCGGATGGCCCTCTGTTTGGATTCTCGGGGGAGAGGAAAGAAGTAGAAGGAGGAGTAGGACTTCATGTGACCCTGGGTGGGCAGTCCAGGAACTGCCGTTTTATCATAGTGGATGCTTCAAGCAGCTACAGCGCCATCTTCGGACGGCCACTCATCAGCGCGTTCTGCTGTGTCCCCTCCACCTTTCATCAATGTCTTAAGTTCAACGACGGAGGGGTTCTGGTGCAGATCAGGGGGGATCCCAAGGTGGCAAGGCAGTGCTACGTGACGGCTGTCAACACCATCTCCTAGATGGGAGAAGCGGAGGAGTGGGATAAGATGATGGAGGAGGTGGCCAAAGCCAGAGGTAAGGAGGTAGCCGAGGAGAAGTTGGAGGGAGATGAAGTCCATGCCCAGGAAGGGGTAGCTGAGGGACCCCGGGTGGAAAGAGAGGAAGAAGAAGAGAAGGCCCAGGAGAGAGGGGCGGAGGAGCTGATAGTGGTAGAGAAGGAGGTCGAGGAAGGAACCCAGGCTCTCGCTTGTGGCGAGGAGGAGAGGGCTTGGGGAGAGCAGTCCCGGTTGGAGGCTATGGATGAGGTCGTGGAGCTCGAGGTCACCACCCGGCTAGGGGTGGTAGAGAAGGTCCATGTCAGCGGAGGACTCAACCCGGAAGATCAAGCGCAGATCCTGGCGTGCGTGCAGAAAAACATAGACGTCTTCGCTTGGAGCGCCGCTGAAATGCCCGGGATCGATGCGGATGTGGCTTGCCATCGCCTCAACCTCGACCCCGGCACCCGCCCTATCTTCCAGAAGAAAAGGGCCACCGCCGACAAGCTGGAAGGGCCCATCCGCGAGGAGGTGAGCAAGCTTCTACAGGCAGGCTTTGTAACGGATATCCAGTATCCAGGCTGGGTCTCCAACGTCGTCATGGTGAAGAAGGGAGGAGGTAAATGGAGGATGTGTATCGACTTTTCTTTACTTAATAAATCATGCCCTAAGGATTGTACCCCCTGCCTAGGATCGACGCGCTGGTTGACTCAGCCGTCGGTTTTCCTGTGATGTCTTTCTTAGATGCTTTTTCAGGTTACCATCAAATCCGCATGCACCCCCCGGACATCAAGGATGTCTCCTTCATCACAGGGGATGGATGCTACTGTTATAAGATGATGCCGTTCGGGCTCAAGAATGCAGGTGCCATATACCAAAGGATGATGGACAGAGTCTTCTGCGAGCAGAAGGGAAGAAACTTGGAGGTTTATGTTGACGACCTCATGGTAAAGAGCCGAGACCTTTGGTCTCACCTCCGAGACCTCGAGGAGACGTTCGGGACCCTGCGACGCTACAAGATGAAACTCAATCCCTTGAAATGTGTCTTCGGGGCAAGCCGAGGAAAGTTCTTAGGCCACTTACTCACCCCCGCAGGAGTGGAGCCTAACCCGGACAAGGTTTAGGCGGTGATGGAGTTGGGGTCACCAAGGAATCCGAAGGAAGTTCAGAGCCTTACAGGGAAGATGGTTGGGCTCAGCAGGTTCCTCTCCAAGGCAGGGGAAAAGTGTGCGCCTTTCTTCAAGGTGCTACGGGGCAACAAGAAGTTTGAGTGGACCCGGGAGTGCGAGGAGGCCTTCCAGGCTCTGAAGGAACAGCTCACCCGAACCCCTCTGCTCCAGGGGCCGAGGCCAGGAGAAGACCTATCCCTGTACCTGGGGGTAGGGTCCGAAGCAGTAAGTTCCATGTTGATCCGGGAGGAGAGGAAGAAACAGTTCCCAATCAACTACGTCAGCCGAGTGCTGAAGAAGGCAGAGCTCCGGTACCCGATCCTGGAAAAGTTAGCCTTCGCATTGGTGGTGTCAGCCCGGAGACTCCGACCTTACTTCCAAGCCCATTCAATCAAGGTAGTGATGGACCACCCGCTCCGTAAAATCATGGAAGGGGTGGAGCACTCAGAAAGGTTGGCAAAGTGGTCCGTTGAGTTAAGTGAATTCAATATCGCGTTCGTGCCCAGGTCGTCCATCAGGGCTCAGGCGGTGGCAGACTTCATACACGACTATGCGGCCGAGGTGGGGGAGTACGAGCCACCTCCCCCAGAGGCATGGAAGATGTTGGTGGACGGAGCGTCGGGAAAGTACTCCTATGGAGGTGGGATAGTCCTGGTAAGTCCTCAGGGGACTCGGATTGAGCAAGCCTTAAACATCCATTTCCCAATTACCAACAACCAGGCTGAGTACGAGGCAGTGATAGCGGGCCTTCGGCTGGCCCGGGAACTAGGGGTGCAGGACGTGGAGGTCTCCACGGACTCCATGGTTGTAGCATGCCAAATCAAGGAAGAGTTTGAAGCGAAGGACCCGATCCTCCTGCTATACCTGGAGAAGGTTAAGGGGGTCATCGGGCAATTCTGCACCTTCTCCATCAAGCACATGCCGAGGGAGGAGAGCACCCAGGCCGGACCTCTTAGCCAAGTTCGGTCCCCGAGCGGGAGGGACGGCTTCGAAACTCTTCCGGCCCTCCATCGAGGAAGGAGAGTTGATGGAGGTGGATCGACGAGCCTCGTGGATGGATCCGTTCATCACCTTCCTATCCTCCGGGCAGTTCCCTGGAGAGGACATGGACAAGAGACGCTTCAGGTATAAGTCCGCTTATTACTCCTTGCATGCAGGAGGGCTATATAGGAAGACTCTCTCGGGACTCCTGGCCCATTGTGTTTCCGAGGAGGAGGTTCCGAGAGTCCTGGAAGAAGTCCACTCCGGGGAGTGCGGCAGCAATTCCGGGAGTTGGACCCTGGAAGGGAGGGTGTTGAAGCAAGGCTACTTCTGGACCACTCTCAGCAAGGATGCGGCAGAGTTTGCGAAGAAGTGTCTGAAGTGCCAGCTCGATTCTCCACTCCAACTCCTCCCAGCCCAAAGGCTCCGGACCATCACGGCTCCCTGGCCCTTCTCCATATGGGGGTTGGACCTGGTCGGTCCCTTCCCCCAAGCCAGCGGCCAGAGGAAGTTCCGCTGGTCATGATCGACTACTTCTCCAAGTGGGTAGAAGTGAAAGCACTCGCTAAGGTAACCTCTCTGGTGGTAAGGAATTTTGTGTGGGGAGAGATAATTTGCAGGAACGAGCTACCTCTAGCTATAGTGACGGACAATGGGCCGCAGTTTTCTAGTGAAGAGTTTGTTGGCTTTTGCACTCAGCTCAGCATTGACCTCAGGTTCGCGTCGGTCCACCACCTGAGGAGCAATGGGCAAGTGAAGGCGGCGAACAAAATAATCGTTAACCTATTAAAAAAGAAAGTGGAGAACCTTCGGGGAAACTGGGTAGAATAGCTACCCTCTGTCCTCTGGGCCATGAGGACTACTCCGAATATCGCCACCGGGGGGACTCCGTTCAAGCTCTCTCACGGGTCCGAGGTCGTTCTCCCCATAGAGTTTGAGGTAAAGACCCCCCGGGTGATCGCTGCGAGCGAGGGGGGTGAAGAGTGGCTAGAAGATAACAATGCAAAGCAGAGGATATCTTTGGACCTGGTGGAGGAACTCCGGGACTTGGCCACCATCAGGCAGGAAGAGGTCAAACGGCAGATGGCTCGATATTCTGACAAACATATCCGGATAAAGCACTTTCAGAAAGGAGACCTAGTCCTGAAGAAGGTCGATGCGGCCGGCAGAGGGCTCACGGTGGGCAAGCTTAACCCCAACTGGGAAGGTCCATATATTGTAAGCGAGGCACTCAAGTCGGGGGGGGTATCATCTCTAGGATGTGGAGGGGGTGCCTCTCGACCGAGCCCGGAGTGGGGATGATTTGAAACGATTTTACCCTTGAAAGATTTATTCTGTTGTTTACTAAATGTCTTACTCCATTTTGTCATGCTTATAACTGTCATGCCGTGGTGACGAAGGTTGGATGTGTTGGTGCTGGAATGCCCCAGATTGATTCCGCTCCCGGGCTCTCACCTAGACGGGGGGGTTCAGGTTGATCTCTGGAGAGGCTGGCAAGGTTGGATATGTTGGTGCTGGAATGCCCCAGATCGATTCCGCTCCCGGGCTCTCACCTAGACGGGGGGTTAAGGTTGATCTCTGGATAGGCTGGCAAGGTTGGATATGTTGGTGCTGGAATGCCCCAGATCGATTCCGCTCCTGGGCTCTCACCTAGACGGGGGGTTCAGGTTGATCTCTGGAGAGGCTGGCGAGGTTGGATATGTTGGTGCTGGAATGCCCCAGATCGATTCCGCTCTAGGGCTCTCACCTAGACGGGGGGTTCAGGTTGATCTCTGGAGAGGCTGGCAAGGTTGGGTATGTTGGTGCTGGAATTCCCTAGATCGATTCCGCTCCCGGGCTATCACCTAGACGGGGGGTTCAGGTTGATCTCTGGAGAGGCTGGCAAGGTTGGATATGTTGGTGCTGGAATGCTCCAGATCGATTCCGCTCCCGGGCTCTCACCTAAACGGGGGGTTCAGGTTGATCTCTAGAGAGGCTGGCAAGGTTGGATATGTTGGTGCTGGAATGCCACAGATCGATTCCGCTCCCGGGCTCTCACCTAGACGGGGGGTTCAGGTTGATCTCTGGAGAGGCTGGCGAGGTTGGATATGTTGGTGCTGGAATGCCCCAGATCGATTCCGCTCCCGGGCTCTCACCTAGATGGGGGGTTCAGGTTGATCTCTAGAGAGGCTGGCAAGCTTGGGTATGTTGGTGCTGGAATGCCCCAGATCAATTCCGCTCCCGGGCTCTCACCTAGACGGGGGGTTCAGGTTGATCTCTGGAGAGGCTGGCAAGGTTGGATATGTCGGTGCTGGAATGCCCCAGATCGATTCCGCTCCTGGGCTCTCACCTAGATGGGGGGTTCAGGTTGATCTCTAGAGAGGCTGGCAAGGTTGGATATGTTGGTGCTGGAATGCCCCAGATCGATTCTGCTCCCGGGATCTCACCTAGACGGGGGGTTCAGGTTGATCTCTGGAGAGGCTGGTGATGCGCAAATCTTAGCACACCATTATAGGCGGTAGTAAGAATGCGACACGAAACGGCAGTGTACCGATCGTTCAAGTAATAAAAAATGGGAATGAATCCCCAAGTATCGATCTCAAAGGAACACAGTAAGGTGGAGTTTATTATCGAGGAAGGACTTGAGATTGAAGTCCTTTCGAGCGGATGGATGCGGAAATGGGGGATTTGGCTTTTGGAAAATGAAAGAAAACAACTACAACTACTCCTATGCAATGCCGCTATGCAGTGCTTCGCTTGGCGGGATGGAGACTAGGTAGGCCTTGAGCGCGCTGCGTCGCAAGGGCGGATGGACGAGTAGGCAAACTGAATCGAACAATGCAGGCCTTGAGCGCGCTGCTTCGTTAAGCGGGATGGATCACACGGGCCGCTATGCCACGCTTCGCTAGGCGGATGGAAGAGTAGGCAGACGGATGAGGGTCGCAAGCACCTCGTCGACAAGCACGCCACTAGCAATTGCTAGTGCGGCACACGAACGTGACGGCGGGATGGAGGATGGAATGGGGCGCACCTCAAGCAACTCAAACAGTAAAATATTTCACATAGACATGAAATGTATAGAAATGCAAATAAAGTTAAGTGCTACTTCATCATAATGTTAGCTCTAGCTACATATACATCAATAAGAGAAGAACAAGGCAAGAAATCGACCGAATCTGAAGTCTCATTGTAGATTCACGGTTGGAACCGCCGGGTTGTCAATCCGCGTCCAAGCTCGGTCCGCAACTATGTCCGGGGTAGAGAAAGCTGTCACTACTCTCCAATGAGCCCGTCTTCTTCGTGTCACGATCCGGTAGAGGTTGCAAACTTCCTCTTGCTTGATGGCGATGGTGGCTAAACCTTCCTTGAAGCTCTAGGATGAAGGAGGAGGCCGAGAGGAAGCTCCGGCTCAAGAATGGCGTGAAGAACAAGCCCGGAGCACCTCCCGATGGTGGGCGGCGATGGAGGGGCGAAATCGGGCGCTCTAGAGCAGGAAACGGCGGACTGGCGAAAGAAATTGCGGAGCCTCCAACCTAATTCGCGAGCAGGAATATTTATAGGCGCTGGAATAAACAGTGCGCACGATCAGTGGCGCACGACCAATGGTCGTGCGCGCTGGAGGTCTGTGATCGTGCGCCTGCCTGGGTGGAGCCTGCAATGTAAGAAATTTTTAAAATACCATGTTCGCACGACCAGTGGTGCTCGACCGGTGGTCGTGCACACTATCGTAGGTGGTCGTGCGCACTGGTCAAAACAGAACTCATAAAATTGGTGAAGTGCGCATGAACAGCGGCGCACGACCAGTGGTCGTGCGCAATAGAACCAGCGATCGTGCGCACTGTCCGAGACAGAACTCAAAAAATAGGGTTAAGTGCACATGATCAGCGGCGCACGACCAGTGGTTGTGCGCAATAGAAACAGTGATCGTGCGCAGTGTTCCTGTACAGAATTGTACCGGGAACACCCGCACGACTCTTGTTCCAGCACAACCACGAATCCAGCCACTGAAAGTGGCACTTAACAATCCATGAAAACTACTAAAAATGAAGAACATGAAATAACACCAAAAACGGGCCTAGAGGTGCACTTAGCATGGAGTGTCAAATATGAGTGAAAACATGTCTAAAGTGAAGTGCATAGACTAGAAAATCGGCCCACATGAGTCCATAAATGTGTATATATTTGGGACTCATCAGCTGGCAAGGTTGGGTATGTTGGTGCTGGAATGCCCAAATCGATTCCGCTCCCGGGCTCTCACCTAGACGGGGGGTTCAGGTTGATCTCTGGAGAGGCTGGCAAGGTTGGATATGTCGGTGTTAGAATGCCCCAGATCGATTCCGCTCCCGGGCTCTCACCTAGATGGGGGGTTCAGGTTGATCTCTAGAGAGGCTGGCAAGGTTGGATATGTTGGTGCTGGAATGCCCCAGATCGATTCCGCTCCTGGGCTCTCACCTAGACGGGGGGTGCAGGTTGATCTCTGGAGGGGCTGGCAATAGGGGTCACGGTTTGAAGGTAACAGGTTGAGGTGTTAGAGCCAGAGGGGCTTGATTCGCAAAATTGAAAGGGTTGAGGCTGGTAAAGGCCTAAGGTAACAAGTTGAGATGTTAGAGCCAGAGGAGCTTGGTTCGCAAAATTGAAAGGGTTGAGGCTGGTAAAGGCCTAAGGTAACAAGTTGAGATGTTAGAGCCAGAGGGGCCTGGTTCGTAAAATTGAAAGGGTTGAGGCTGGTAAAGGCCTAAGGTAATAAGTTGAGATGTTAGAGCTAGAGGGGCTTGGTTCGCAAAATGGAAAGGGTTGAGGCTGGTAAGGCCTAAGGTAACAGGTTGAGGTGTTAGAGCCAGAAGGGCTTGGCTCCCAAAATTGAAAGGGGTGAGGCTGGTAAGGCCTCAGATAGATGGTTGAGGTACTAAAGCCAGGGAGGTTTAGTTCGCTGGATGCCAATGTCTGAGTTCGCCAAGGTCGGGTTCGCCGGGCAGTATCCGCGGGCGGCGACAGCCCGGGTTCGCGAAATCCATAAAAGGAGAATCTTGGCGAGGCGAGCCCAGACACACGCACTCGCGAGCCACCCAGAAGCACTGTCGCGTAACTACTAGTCATGTGAGGAGTTCAAAAGAAAGATCAAATGCGAGAGAAAAATAAAAACGCGAGCATGCTAATAAATACTAGCAAAAAATCATAACTATCATCCCCCAAGATTCTTCTATGTTCGGCGGCGATCTCGCCAGCTCAAAAAGAATAAATATACATTCGAAGGAAAGAGAGAGAAGGGAGGCTAAGGGGGTTCATTCTGGGGGGCCCTCGCCATTCTTGCGAGACCCCAACCATGGCGTCAAGTCGAAGAGATCCGGGCAGACGTCTTCGGCTGTAAACTCCATCGCGTCTTCGGCTAGTAGACTCGCGTTCTTAAGGGTCATAAAGACGTGGTTAGCGACCTCATGTGCATCTCGCCGCCTCTGTTCCTCGCTTTCGGCAACCCTCTGTTGAGACCCGACTCGCCCAGGAGAAGGGGGTAGCACGCTGCGAATCAGCTCGTCCACCCGAGCCTTCAGCAAGGTATTCTCCAACTCCAGCTCGCCGTTTCGAGCGAGAAGTTTGGTTGCTACGTCGGCATCCTGAGTTAACATCAAATGAGTTAGACAAAGATCGGGGGTCGCGAACAGCAAAGAAGGGAGGCCAGGGCCGCTTACCATCTTGCCCTGCATCCCGGCGAGAAGGCTTTCCGACACCTCCTCTCTCTCCTTAAGACCTTTGATCTCTTCGCGAGCTCTCTTAAGCTCCTCCCTGTATGCGCGGATATCCCTATCCGCCTGCAGGTAACGGCGCCCTGCCATGTGTGCAAGCTCCGTCGAGTGGAACTGGGCTCGCATTTCTTCGTAGACCAGTTGCCTTGGCCCCATCTCTTTATAGGCGGTGGCGTCCTCGCGGCCGTATAAGCCGAAGGCGATATAGAACGCCTCCTCCCCCGCCTTACCAAGCTCCACCCAGGAGGGATGAAGGGTAGAGCAGGAAATCTGGTTGGCATCAGGATCCCAAGCGAGCAGGGGCTCGCCAAGGGAATCAGAACCTTCTCACCTAGACCGAAGTTCTTGTGGCCCTTGGGTTGGGGGTTACGGAAGAGCTCCCAGCGCCCTGGCTCGCCAAGGGGTCCAGCTGTTTCGCAGGTGAAGGGGGCGAGCCGTCGGTCTCGCTCAGATCAACGACCATGCTCTTGTCTTTAACAACGAGGGGTTTTCCCTTTGACTTCTTGGAAGAGGATTGCGAACCGAGCTGACTCGCAGATGGAGGTCGCTTCTTGTCGGACCCAGTGGTAGGAAGATCGCGGCAAGCCTCTGCCGCCACGGTCGCGAGCGTGTCCGCCGTAAGTGTGGTGCCTTGCGCGTGCAGAGTATTAACGGAGACCTCACGCTCGCCTGTAGAATAAGAGCGTTACACAGCGAAGAAAAGAAAAGGGAGGTAGGGCGAAAGCGAGCCATACCTTCCCCTTGAGGAACCGCGAGTAGCGAGTCGACGTTGCGCCTCAGATGGGTGACCTCGAAGTTTTTCCCAGAAAGATAGTTGAGGAGTTTGGCGTCGGCGCTGTTTAGCGAGCTCGGAGGGCGGTAGGTGGCGTCATCCCGTTGAAGAGGAGTGAAGTGGAGGTTACCGAAAGTTCCCTTCACCAAAATGAATTTCTGAGTCCAGTAGTGACTCTTCTTCACCGTCTTGCAGACGGTGACGTGCTGACTCATGAAATAAGTAGTCCCGTCCCGGAAGGCGTGGAAAGAGAACACTTTGCAGAAGACAAGGAGGCTGAACTCGATCCTCTCCTCCCGCAGATAACTAGCGAATGCGACAATATCCGCGATCACATTCGGGGTCAGCTGGCTCGGCAGCACCCCATAGTTCCGTAGCACCTGCAAGGAACAGAGGGTGAAAAAGTTGCGATAGCGAGCAGGGAGCGGCGAGAGGGCTAAGCAAAGTACCTGACGAATCTCAGGCCATAAGGGGAGTCGCAACCCATTCGCGAAGTGAGCAATGGGGATCGCGAGATCGCCGGCCTCGGTCTCGTTCAGTGTAGCTCTCTTGCTTGGACAGCAAGCTGAATAACCCTCCGAGAGATAGCGATCCACGACATTTTTGTATTCCTCTGCCGTGATGTTCGCGCAGTAGAATTCGTGAGGTTGAAATGCTGAGGCGCTTCTTGACCGCCCCTCGCTCTCGCCATCTGCTCCCATTGAAGGATTTGTTCGCAACGATCCAGGAAGAAGCGACCTGCAAATAGTGTACGCGAGTGCAAGCTTGCGAGAATGGGAAGGAGCGTAGAGGCGAGAGGATTGGGGAAATAAATGTGGCGGATGGAAATGTGAATCCGAACTATTTATAGGAAAATAGGATGGGCACGGGAATCGAAGCATCGAGAGTGCGAATAGTGAAACTAAAGCAGATGTCTACTCGAATAAGACTACAGCCTTGCGAGCCAGGGCTCGCCACTGCGTGGTAACTGAGCCCCGCCTGAGGCCGGCCCGTGAGGGAAGGGGGTCTTGGCGCAACGTCGCCCAGAAGTTCGCGAGCGCTCCACAAAGGCAATCATATCAAACACGGCGAACAAGCGGAATAAGCCACAGGCGCACCACAGATAAATAAAGGGCAAGATAAAAAATGATAAGAGGCGAGTCACGATGGATTCGCAAATATTATCACACCACAGGTTTCGTTCAACAGAAACATCATAGGAGAAATGAAAACAAGGGGACAGTAGAAATAAACCCGCGGCAGGCTCAGGGGTAAGGAAGCCATTTCCAGCGACCCCGGCCTCGCTTCCCCACGCGCGCCGGCACTCTCGGATAGTGGTATTCGCGAAGTACTTTGAGCTCGCGCAAGATCAGGTGTGCCTGGTCCTCGCCTCACGAGATGTGCACGCCGGGTGAGGTAGCGTCTGCGCGAGTCACCGGCCCCGCCTCGGCGAGTAAGCGCGCATTCGCGTCCTCCATCACGGCGAATCTCTCGTTGAAGGAAGCTCGGTCCGCGTCATACCGCTCCTCCAGCTCGCTCAGCATCATACCATGCTTCTGAAGCACCTCTGACACCCGTCTCTTCATCCGCGCGGGGTCGCCCGGGTCACCTAAGAAGTCTTCCATCTGGCTCGGCGAGGGCGACGGTGACATCTCCACCATCCCATGCTCTGACTCAGGCGTGGCTTCTGAAATCTCTGCGAAGGGAGTTAGTAGGATCAGGGGACGAGCGAGAAAGTGAGCCCGCACAAATGTACTCACCTTGGGAGAAGGGGGACTCGCGATGTTGCTTGCGAGAGGACTCCGGTCGAACCTGGAAGTTTTTGCGGAACCCTCGGACGTGGGGTTTCCCCAGACCAGGGGGATACACCACCCTCTCCGTGACCTGGGCGCCGTCGAGAAGCGAGCCGCTTGGGCTTCGCCTACCCACAATACCAAAGCCCAGGGTCTCCACGTTAACCTTAGGCGGAATTGGCGAGCGCACCGATGTGGAGCCTCTCTTCTCGGGGCTCGGCGGTGGGGTATCTGCATAGACCATAAACGCGTGGATATCGCACAGAGACTTAAGCGGAGATAAAGGAAGGTACTTGTGACGTACGGGGTTGCGAGAGAGGTGCCTGTTGGGTTGAGGTCCCAACCCCAGCAATTAACGATCCCAACCTCGCTGGGGACGGGGGGCGAGAAGAGGTCAGCGTAAGGCCTGCCATGCGTTCCTCAGGGGGAGGATTCTGCGAGGGGAGTAGGAATGAGTAGGGAGTCGATATAAAGAATTTTTTAGACGAAGAATACATGTTGCGCGAGCCCGGTATTCGGTGGCGGGGGGAGACAGGAGGTGACGACACGTCCTCCCCCTGCGACCTCCAAACCGTCTTGGCTTTCTTAGTCTGGGGGGAAGGGTATGTGGCGGGGTTGAACATCCAGGCGTTGCCCTCGGCGGCCTGGGCCTTCGCCATCTCTCTGGATGCCTTCAATCGATCCCGCGCGCTCGGCTTGGAAGACATTCTGGAGAAAGATTGTTTTCAGCGAGGAAGAAGGGGAAGGAAAAGCTTGATCACTAGCCACGGTGGACGGTATTTATAGTTTTGGGCATGGGACCCACCAAAAGATTCGCGCCACGTCAGCCGAATTGGCGAACACCAGGGGTTGGATGTTTCTTCGCGAGCTTAAGACAACCTCGCGAAGAGCGGGGATTGTGTACAACCCCAATGTTCGCCAGGAATAGTCAGATGGTTCACATCCAAGAAGGCTAGCCAAGATGGGCAAACCCCGGTGAGGCGAGCCAAGATGGGAGAACCCCGGTGAGGCGAGCCAGGACGGGCGAGCCCGCCTAGAGCGAGTGCGGATAGCAACTCTGGGGCTCGCCGAGGCAAGACAGGCGAGCCCTCCTAGAGTAAGTGCGGATAGCAATTCTGGGGCTCGCCGAGGCAAGACAGGCGAGCCCGCCTAGAGTAAGTGCGGATAGCAATTCTGGGGCTCGCCGAGGCAAGACAGGCGAGCCCGCCTAGAGTGAGTGCGGATAGCAATTCTGGGGCTCGCCGAGGCAAGACAGGCGAGCCCGCCTAGAGTGAGTGCGGATAGCAATTCTGGGGCTGGCCGAGGCAAGACAGGCGAGCCCTCCTAGAGTCAGTGCGGATAGCAATTCTGGGGCTCAGCGAGGCAAGACAGGCGAGCCCGCCTAGAGTGAGTGCGAATAGTAATTCTGGGGCTCGCCGAGGCAAGACAGGCGAGCCCACCTAGAGTAAGTGCGGATAGCAATTCTGGGGCTCGCCGAGGCAAGACAGGCGAGCCCGCCTAGAGTATGCGCGGATAGCAATTCTGGGGCTCGCCAACCCATAGGCTCGCGAGCTCCACTCGCAAGGGAGGTCCCAACCAAGGTAGTGTAGGCGAGCGAGCCAGGTAATGTGCCAATAGCAATTCTGGGGCTCGCCAACCCAGAGGCTTGCGAGCTCCACTCACAAGGGAGGTTGCGAAGCGGGCTGGCTCGCCCAGTAAAAGTCCAGGAAGGGATTTTTACCAGGAGGCCCCCGGAGGTCTGCGGTTAGCCTCTCCAAACAGCGGAGTTTGGCTGTTAGCAGACCAATCCGGTGTGTGTATAGTAAGAATGAACAGCGGGATTTGGCTATTGACAGACCACAAAACTAAAATCTATAAATAAACCTCAAAGGGCACCTTGGAAGAGGACCAGTTCAGAATCTTTGAGCCTTCTTCTCTCCTTAGGTCGCTTTGGTTCGGGCTCTCTAGCTCTCCAAGGTGCCCAAGTCTTAGCTTTGGCTTGGGAGGGGAAGCGCTCAACGATCTTCCGGGTTAGTGGAGGGACCTCCTCGCTAAGACTAGGGTCTTTGTTCTTTGTCTGAGTTTTTTGCCTACCTCTTCCGAGGGACCAGTAAGGGCTAGCTGCCCCTCGATTTGTTGAGGGCCCCGAGCTCCACAAGAGACTGAGAAATCGGTTGAACAAAAAGGGGGAGATTGTTGGACATGTGTGTCTATAGTGTGCAGGAACTATAGGTGCAATACTCCACAGGTAGAAGGCAGCATGGAATCAAACTTTTGAAAGGAGCAGCGCTAACGCTACCGCCAGGCGCTAGCCGTCCGACGAAATTGAAGTTGCGTTCGACGAAATTCCGTTCGACGAATTTGGCTCCGTTCGACGAAATGTCCGTTCGACGAACTTGAAGCTCTGACCGACGAAAGTTCATTCTGCCACGCCACCGACAGTTTTCGCTACCGCCAGCGCTATCGCTATCGCTAGGCGCTATCTCTAGTTCGTGCACAGCGCGACGCCGCAGACGGTTTCACAACCGCTCCACACGAACGCTACCGCAGGCGCTAGCCACTACCGCAGGCGCTAGCTCCAAGTTCTATAAATTGGAGCTTTGCTTCTCGTTTTGGCTATCCATCCCAGAGAGGTTGCTTGTGCCACAAATTCCAGTGTTGTTATGCTGCCGAAGATGGATCTCCCACAAAAAGCTTAAGGAGAATTCTGGAGGAGGACTACGTCAAGCTACATCCGAAGGACGATCGCTTCGACCTCTCTTATACTACAGCGATCCTTCATCCTCATCTTCAGAAATCTCATATAGAGAGTTTTACTATTGTTATCTTTATCTTTCATTCACTCCATACTTTCTTTGTAACCGTTTAGTTAATTCTCCTTGTGTTGGCGACTAGGTTTGGGTAGGACTTAGGGGGAAATTCGCCTTGTGTTGGCAACTAGGTCTACGTGATTAGATCTAGGGGGTACTCGAGGCCATATCCGGGGAAGGATTGGCTAGAGCGGCTTGAGGCCATATCCGGGGAAGGATTGGCTAAAGCCAACCGGTTCGTGGGGATACGAGTCGGTATATAAAAGGAAAAGATATTTTCATTTCTACGCCTCCGATTTCTAGCGATATAGAAATCAAATTTATGTAAACACCATTTTTATATAAATACAATCATGTCTCTATTTGTGTTTACTTGATTTCTCACTTTTGGCGTTATCTCTAAAATATTGGTTACAAAGCTTTCATTCAAATCACTTTGTCTAAATTGTTTATCTTAATCTATTTCATCATATAACAATTTAGCACTTGTTTCTAAATCCTAAACTCTAATATTACTTTAAACAATTTAGTAATTTCCATAAAATTATAAAAAGATTTTTATTCCCTTATTCACCCCCCTCTAAGGCGCCGTAAGATCCCACATAACCTAGTCAGAGGCCTACCAAAGGAGAGGTACTCTAAGGATTCTCCATGTAGACCTTGCCAACTAGGAAAACAGACCAAATCATCCTTCAAACCAATTGGTAAGAATGACTCCCACAGGATTCTCTACCTACTGCACATGGATCTCTTTGGTCCCATATCCACTCAGAGCTTAGGTGGAAAGTCTTATACCCTAGTCAATGTGGATGACTATTCTAGATTTAGCTGGGTATTCTTTCTAAGGGCTAAGTCTGAAACACACAAGATTCTCTCAAGATTCATAAGAAAGATTCATCTGAATTCAATACTCATGTTTCCATAATCAGAAGTGATCATGGGACTGAATTTGAAAATCAGTTAATCTGTAGTTTCTGTGAGGATGTAGGTATCAAACAAAGCTTCTCAGCACCTAGAACTCTTCAACAAAATGGAGTTGCTGAAAGAAAGAATAGAACCTTAATTGAATCAAGAAGGACCTTGCTTGTAGAATCAGGATTACCAAAAACCTTCTGGGCTGAAGCAGTCAACACTTCAAACTATGTTCTAAATAGAAGCCTCATACATAAAACTAAGTCAAAAACTCCATATGAGCTCCTGAAGGGAAAAACACCCATTGTTAAATACTTTAAAATTTTTGGATTTGCTTGCTTTATCCTAAATAATGGGAAACATCATCTTGCCAAGTTTGACAAGAAGTCTGATGATGGAATATTTCTGGGGTACTCATCATCTAGTAAAGCTTATAGATGCTATAACAGGAGAACTCTCAAAATTGAAGAATCCATGCACATTATATTTGATGAAACTAACATGCTGTTTAAGGGGGAGGAAACTTCCACCAGTCCTTTTCCATAGGAAAACAGCAGCATAGAGACTCAACTTGAACATCTGACTCTAAAGAACACAGACACTGGGAAAGAAAACCAACTATAGGAACCAAGTGAGGAGTCTGAACAAGAAGATGAAGAAGGTTCAGAAAAGTGCAACCAAAACCAACTCTCACAAGAGAACATGGTTCAGGAGGAACAGTTGGACAATGATCCCATTGTTAATGAGGAAGAAGAGCATCTGACAAATCCAAGCAGGACAGGGATCAATAAGAAAAATCATCCTCAATCCCAAGTAATTGGAGACCCCAATACTGGAGTAAGAACAAGACACCAAGTCTCCAGTGGGATGATGCTCCAATGCTTCTTATCACAAATTGAACCAAAGAAGTTTGAAGAAGCAAATTGTGATCCTCACTGGATCATAGCCATGTAAGAAGAACTAAGCCAATTTGAGAGAAACAAAGTGTGGAACTTAGTTGAGAGACCAAGAAAATACCCAGTTATTGGTACAAAGTGGGTATACAAAAACAAATTGGATTCCACTGGAGTAATTGTCAGGAACAAGGCAAAACTTGTAGCACAAGGATACAAACAAGAAGAAGGAATAGACTACAATCAAACCTTTGCTCCAGTAGCCAGATTGGAAGCAATCAGACTCTTTCTTGCCTATGCTGCTTTCATGAAGATGAAAGTCTACCAGATGGATGTCAAGAGTGCTTTTCTGAATGGTGACCTTCAAGAAGAGGTATATGTAGAGCAACCACCAGGTTTTATCAATCCCTCCTCTCCTAACTTTGTTTATAAACTTAACAAAGCTCTTTATGGCTTAAGCAAGCACCTAGAGCTTGGTATTAAACTCTCTCCAACTTCCTGATAGAAAATTGTTTTGAAAGAGGTAAAACAGATAAAACACTTTTTACTAGAACCCACAAGAATAAACTTCTGCTTGTTCAAATCTATGTAGATGACATCATCTTTGGCTCAACCCATCCCAAACTATGTAAAAGATTTGCTAATCTAATGAAATCTAAATTTGAAATAAGTAATATAGGAGAACTCTCTTATTTCTTAGGGCAACAAGTAAAACAAAGCAGTGAGGGGATCTTTATCTCACAATCTAAATACACTAAAGAGTTAATCAAAAAGTTTGGTATGGAATTAGCATCTACCATGAAAACACCTATGGCAACTAATGCCATCATAGAAAAGGATTGTTGGGTCCAGCGTTCCTTCACTTGACCCGTAGCGCCTTTCCGTTGATATAAAGATCAAGTTGCGCCTTCACCAGCAGTCCGGGCTTTTGGTGCAGTTGGTTGCGCTAGGTCCTCTCAATTGGTATCAAAGCGAGGTTGCGGGTTCGAGACCAGGGGGGTGCTGATAATTCTTGAAATTCTCTCTACCTGTGTGGGTCCTGGCGGGTCAGGCGGCCGGAGCCATGTGTCAAGCCACCTCTGAGCTTGCGGGCCATGTGGAGCACCTCTGAGCTTGCGGGTCGTGCTGGACTCTGCTGGGGGCGGGGGGGGGGGGGGGGGGGGATTGTTGGGTCCAGCGTTCCTTCACTTGACCCGTAGCGCCTTTCCGTTGATATAATGATCAAGTTGCGCCTTCACCAACAGTCCGGGCTTTTGGTGCAGTTGGTTGCACTGGGCCCTCTCAAGGATGATAAGGGAAAATCAGTAGATAAAAAGACCTATAGGGCAATCATAGGTTCCCTTCTCTATCTAACAGCTAGCAGACCTGCCATTATGTTTGCCACCTGTATATGTGCTAGATTTCAGGTTGATCCAAAATAATCCCATCTCTCCTCTGTAAAAAGAATTCTTAGATACCTAAAGGGAACACCTGAACTAGGTTTATGGTACTCAGCAGAAACCAACTTTGAATTAACAGGTTTCTCAGAGGCAGACTATGCTGGTTGTAGGGTTGATAGAAAAAGCACATCTGGTACTTGCCAATTCCTAGGTGACAGATTAATATCATGGTTCAGTAAGAAACAAACCTCAGTCTCAACCTCAACAGCTGAAGCTGAATACATAGCTGCGGGAGCTGTTGTTCACAAATCCTATTGATGCAAAATCAGCTTCTTCACTATAAATTGGAAGTCAGTAACTCTAAAATCTATTGTGATAGTTCTAGTGCTATATCCATAGCATC
Source organism: Dactylorhiza incarnata (assembly GCA_033032865.1). NCBI lineage: Eukaryota > Viridiplantae > Streptophyta > Magnoliopsida > Asparagales > Orchidaceae > Dactylorhiza > Dactylorhiza incarnata. Next base: position 7,511,939 of record JAWHQI010000078.1, on the reverse strand, counting down.
CAACCCATTCCTTCATAGTAGAACAAAACATATAGAAATCAGACATCACTTTCTTAAAGACAATGTGGAAAAAGGCAAGATAACCTTAGAATATATTCCTACTGATAGCCAAAGAGCAGACATTTTCACCAAACCCTTGTGAAGTATCTAGTTGCTTACCTAAATCACCTAGAGGGGGGTGAATAGGTGATCTCTACGTCTTTTGCGGAATTAAAAATAAACGTAAAGCACAACACAAAATTAATCACAGCCACAGATAACACCAGGAATTTATAGTGGTTCCCCGTACTTGGGTACTCCACTGCCGGCCTCGCCAATCTAGCACCACAGCTAGACTTGACTACTCACTAAATCTCGGATCAAGAGCGATCCTACAGTCTCGGAGTCAAACTCCTACAAACTCAGAGAGAACCTCTCTTACAACTCGGAGAAAACTTCTCCTACAACTCGGAGAACAACCTCTCCTACAACTCGGAGATAACAACTCCTACAACTCAGAGATAACAACTCCTACAATAGATTGAAAAGGGTTTGAACAATACTAAACCAGATCTGAATAACAGAGGCATTTTCTTCCTTCTTCTTGAATGGCTTTTGAGAACGATGAGGAAGAACAACGATCCTTCAAATCTGTCTTTGGCAATCCGAAACGATCCAATAGAGATTGTAGAACCTGAGTATGGATCAATCGAACCCTTCTTGATAAAAATCTCCTACTCCAATGAGAAGAACGATCTCCAATCGTAGACGACGGTGAGCGGCATTTTTCACGTTCTTTTTGATCGGGAGAGAGATTAGGTCTAGAACGATTCTCAAAAACTTCTTTTTAAATAACCCAAGAGCAACTCTATATATGGAGAGGAGCGATTTAGGTTAAATCGGTCTTAAAAGCATCAAAATAGCCGTTAGAAACGAAGAGGGGCGATCACGATCCGTCAGAACAGAGAAAAACGAAATTAGAAATTTACGGTCAGATGTCTCGAGACATGAAGGATCTCTCGAGACATAAGGGATCTCTCGAGACATGAAACGGAGAAAGCAGGAAAGAGATGTCTCGAGAACTAAATGATCTCTCGAGACATTACAAAAATTTCAGACTTAAGATCTCTCGAGACAAACACGATCTCTCGAGACATATCCTTAGGAAAAAAATTTTCCACAAAAATTTCTTTTCTTCTCTTGAACACATGCAGCAGCCGCACTCCAAAGTCTTCAATAGTCTTGAAAAGGAAGTGTACCCCAATAGTGAGATCACACATGAGTCATCACCATGTTTCATATAATGAGGGATTACATTTTATGAAACTGTGTTTGCAGACCCATTGTGACCTGACATTGGCTTACACTTAGCCATGATAATCTGCAAGACGATACTAGAAAAGCATATCAAATACAAAAGCAATTCAATCTTAGTTTAAGGGTGACTTCTCACAAATCAAGGTAATTGTGAATGCAATTTCCAACAATCTCCCCCTATTTGTAGAAGTCAGAACCCTGTACACTAAGTTGAATTACAGTAGTTAAAGAATAAATATGCTACACTACACAAAGTTATAGAAATGAAAAAGTAAAGAACATCAAAACATCAAATATATATATATATATCTAAATTTGAATTGTTCAGAAGACTTGATGTTCACTAAATCATAATGAAAACAAAATATGTCTTGTCAGCATCATCATCATCATCCTTCAAGACCTCCTTTTCCTCTTTTCTTCTTGTCTGGAGAAAAAGGCATGAGGCTTGGGATGGTAAAACGGAGGCGGATCCGGAGCATCAGAATTATTATAACCAAACGCTCTGAAATGAATCCTTCGCTTCCTTTGAGCTGTCTCATGTTTTTCCCATTCTTGAGAGCTGTAGCATTCAGATCTGTTCATCTTACCTTCCTGAACTAACTTGTAGGTTTCAAGAATAATGTCTTTTGAGACGGGGCTCCAGATTTCTGGATAACTTTTCTCAGCCTTAGCTTTGCACTGACCTGTAGAGCTAAAACTAGGAACTGATCGGCTGGCAGAAGAACCTTCACCAAATTTTCTTTTTCCTTTGGTCCCAGCCCTATCTGATTGTTCTTCAACAATAGGAGCCTTCCCAAGTAGTTCTGCTGACCTTGGAGAAAACTGAGGAACAGGAATATCTGGATCAATTGCCAACTTAGGAAAAATCTGATTATGAAGCCACGTTGCTGTTTTGAATGAATAAGCATTAATATCAGCAACTTGCTTCAACATCCTGGAAGAGAACTGCTCAAACTGAGAATTCCATGAGCTTTGAAGAGCAGAAACGGAGCTTTCAATCAAATCTGTCATTTTAGCTACTATATTTTCCTCCCCCTTTCTGACTTCTACAGATAGGGTCTGGAGAGAATCATCTTTGAACTTTCCGACTTCATCAACAATTCTGAACGTATTGGCTTCAGCCTTGTCAGACACTGATTCTTGAAGCTTTGTCAGTATAACAGTCTGAGTCAACACTGTGCCTACACCTTCAGTTGCATGATCAATTTGCTTGCTCCCTAGGCTCATCAAATCAGAGAGATTTTCATAATTGGATTTTATCTTAGCTAACTCTCTGCCTAGTTCACTTTCAACTGAGGCAATCTTCCTGTGAACAGTCGTCAAAGAATTTTCAAACTGTGCACTCTGCTTCTTGAGCAGTGCTTCAATCTTTCCTAGAAGAGAATCTTCTGCACAACCTAGCTCATCTGGAGCATTCTTGGTTGTGTCATACTCTGACTCCCCCTCAACATGTACTAGGGGAGGTGACAATTCATGAACTGACATGACATCATCATCATCTATGTTAAAAACAAAATCAGCACCAGACCCTGCCTGTTGGCCACTGGGACTGTGCTCTTCAGATACTGGAAGGGATTCTGTTGGAGCTGATGAGGATTTACCTTTGGCCTTTGAACGGATTGGCAGCTTGGCACGACCTGAAGCTTTAGAGCGAGTTCGAGAGGAAAGTGGCAATGATCTTACCAAGGGTGCTTGATCTTCAGAAGAAGGAGCTGAAGTTTCTGCTTCTCTTGCAACTGCAGATTTAAGAGTCTCCCCCTCAGAAGGAGCACCAGCCATTTCCGGCTTCTTGATACGAATGTCCCATCTCTGCAAGGAGCTGACATCTATCTTCTTAAGGTGATGGATAACTGTACCTTTGGACATGTTGAAAATAGCAGGGTTAAACTGATTTAGAAACAGTGAGATAATCCGGGCAAAGTTAGGAGTGTTTATGCAAGCTTTGATATTTGAGAATAAGATTGAGGCCCAATCTCTCTTCTTTCCAGTAACAATGCCAATCATCAATAGAAACATCTCTTCAGACACATGTCCTTGAGATCCTGTCTTGCAGAAAAGTGCCTTTGAGATAATGTCCAGCAGGAGCTTCTCTACATCATTCAACTTATTCCTCTTAACTGTAGAGAAATCTGAATCTAGACCACAGAACCTTGTTGTAGTCAACCAATCAGTGTCAACTAGCTCTTCTTCAGCTTCCACTTCAGACAACTGCAAATACTTAGCGAGAGTCTCTGGAGAGACTTTGATTTTGATACCCTTAACGAAGGAGATCAACATACTTCCTTCCTTGATTGGCTTCACATTGATGAAGAATTCTTCAACCTCTTCAAACAAAATCCGGCAAGGATGCTCGAGAACGAAGGTGAGACCAGCGGCATCAAGCATACAAAACAGAGTATGGAACTCATCGGATAAACTTGCAAGACCTAACCGAATTACCTCGTTGCCGACTCCGATTTTCGGATGAGGAGAGGGAGCCATTGCAGCAAGATGGAGGGAGGAGAATGTTGAATGAAGAATCACCGAGAACCACCGCAGCACTGAGACCGGTCGCAGATGATCGTCGCTCGAGAGGGAGACGAAAGGTCGAGGAGGTCTCGGGAGATGACTCGCGTGAACATCAAGTTTTCCGATTTCGTATATATATATATTTTTGATTTTACGGAAATTCGAAAATTATAAAAGGGAAATAGCGCGTACCTGACGGTTGGATTCCAAAAAAAAATAACCTATGTCTCGAGACATCGGTTATGTCTCGAGAACTCAGGAGTTATTTTCTTCATTGATGTCTCGAGAGATACACCGTGTCTCGAGATCTGCTTCTTGTCTCGAGACATGACTTGTCAAAAGAGAACTTCCTGTCGCCAAGGTTTTGATTGACTTGACCATTACTCCATGTTGAGCATTCCAAGTTCTGTCTTGAAGAAAGAGAACTTGGTCTCATCCAGTGGCTTCGTGAAGATGTCTGCAACTTGCTTATCCGTGGGGACATAACTCAGATTTATGTCACCCTTCTCCACATGCTCCCGGATAAAGTGATATCGTAGCTCGATGTGCTTTGTCCGACTGTGAGAGACTGGATTATTTGCGATAGCAATTGCACTGGAAGAGTCGCAAAACATAGGAATGTCTTTGAGCTTCATGTTGTAGTCTTGAAGTTGATTTCTTATCCAGAGAAGTTGTGCGCAACAACTGCCAGCAGAAATGTATTCCGACTCGGCGGTTGAATTGCAACACAATTCTGCTTCTTGCTACTCCAGGAAATAAGTCTCCTTCCGAGGAATTGACACGTCCCAGAAGTGCTTTTCCTGTCGTCTTTGCTACCTGCAAAGTCTGCATCTGAAAAAACAATTAGTTCACTATCATTACTTCTTGGGTACCATAAGCCAAGATTTGGTGTGCCTTTAAGGTATCTCAAGATTCGCTTTGCAGCAGTATAGTGGGATTCCTTAGAGTTCACCTGATATCTAGCACAAACACATGTAGAGAACATTATATCAGGTCTACTGGCAGTAAGGTAGAGCAATGAGCCAATTATGCTTCTGTACTTGGTTTCATCAAAAGGTTTCCCTTTCTCATCCTTGTCTAGAGACGTAGCTGAGCTCATTGGAGTCCTCATAGAGGTTGCACTCTCCATTCCAAATTTCTTAATCAACTCCTTAGTGAACTTTGTCTGAGAAATGAAGATTCCATCTTCAGACTGTTTCACTTGAAGTCCTAAGAAATATTTCAGCTCACCCATACTGCTCATTTCAAATTTCCCTTGCATAAGTTTAGAAAACTTTTTGCAGAGGTTATCATCCGTAGAGCCAAATATGATGTCATCGACATAGATTTGCACTAGCAAAATCTTGCCTTTTACTTCCCTAAGAAATAATGTCTTATCTATCTTTCCTCTTGTGAACTTGTTCTCAAGAAGAAAGTTAGACAGCGTCTCATACCAAGCTCGAGGAGCTTATTTCAAACCATATAAAGCTTTCTGTAATAAATAAACATGATTGGGATGATCAGGATTAACAAAACCTGGGGGTTGTTCAACGTATACTTCCTCTTTAATGTCTCCGTTTAGGAACGTGGATTTGACATCCATTTGATATACGGTGAAACCCTTGAAAGCAGCATACGCAAGGAAGAGTCTGATCGCTTCGAGCCTTGCTACTGGAGAGTACGTCTGATCGAAGTCGATGCCTTCCTCTTGTCTGTATCCTTTAGCTACAAGTCTGGCTTTGTTCTTTATGATTGTTCCTTCTTCATCCAGCTTGTTTCTAAACACCCACTTTGTTCCTATGATATTTTTGTCTTTTGGTTTTGGAACAAGTGTCCATACTTTACATCGTTTGAACTGATTCAATTCTTCTTCCATAGCAATTATCCAGGATGGATCTTCATTTGCCTCTTGGAATTTCTTTGGTTCGACCTGCGAAAGAAAACTTAAATGCATATTTTCGTTAATGGTATCTCGTCTTGTTCTTATCCCGTCATGAGGATCTCCTATGATTTGATCAACTGGATGATCCCTCATGTGTCGTAGCCCGAGGTTTCTTGCATGATTTGGACCAATAGGAGTTTCTTCTGCTGTTGGAGTATCTTCCTCCACTTGGAGTGGCTCTTCATCAGGATGATCTTCTTCATAGATTGTTATTGGGGGAAACTTGATGAAGTTTTGAGAATTTTCTTCAACTGGCTGATCCAAGCTTAAGTCCTGCAGCTTTGAACCTGTGTCTACAGAAGAAATGCTAGAGGAGCTGCTTTGAAGTATGCTCGTCTCATCAAATACAACATTAATAGATTCTTCTACCACCAGGGTTTTCTTATTAAAAATACGATAAGCTTTACTATGGCTACTATAGCCTACAAAAATACCTTCAAAGCTCTTTTCACTAAACTTAGTTTTGTAATGCTTTCCATTGTTTAGCACAAAGCATTTACTACCAAAGATTCGAAAGTAAGAAATGGTCGGTTTCTTGCCTTTTAGAAGTTCATAAGGAGTCTTTTCATGGTTTTTGTTTATGAGTGCTCTGTTTTGCACATGGCATGCAGTATTGACAGCTTCAGCCCAGAAATATTCAGGTAGTGAAGAGTCACTCAACATGGTTCTGCAAGCCTCAATAAGTGTTCTATTCTTTCTCTCAGTTACTCCATTTTGTTGTGGAGTTCGAGGAGAGGAAAACTCATGAAAGATACCGAGGCTTTCACAGAATTCTGTCATGGCTCCAGATTCAAATTCTGTACCATGGTCACTTCTGATTTTGACCACCGAACAGTTAAATTCATTCTGGATCTGCCTGACAAAACTAGTGAAAGTGTCAAAGGTATCTGACTTATGTTTCAGAAAGAATACCCAGGCAAAACGAGAGTAGTCATCTACAATAACCAATGTATAGGATTTTCCTCCTAAACTTCTAATTTGCAAAGGACCAAACAAATCCATATGAAGTAGGTATAAACAACTGGTTGAATCTTTGCCAATAATGCTCTTAAAGGTAGCTCTTGTTTGCTTGCCTTTTACACATGCATGACAAGGTCTATCTTTAATGCACTTAACATCTGGTGCATCTCGCACTAAGTTTTGAGAAAACAATTTATTAATAGTTGTGAGATTTATATGTGCTAATCTCTTGTGCCATTGGTCAACAAGAGATGCACTATATTTTGCCAAAAGACATACTGGTGTAGAAGATGATATACAAAGAAAATTTAAACAAAATATGTTTCTACAGCGAATGCCTGATAAAATCGTTTCATGATTTTCAGCCGACTTTATCAAACATTTATCTTTATGAAAATCAACAATGTATCCTTTATCACAAAGTTGACTTATGCTTATCAGATTATGTTGTAATCCTTCCACATAACCTACATCGGAAAAAGATACATTTCCATTAGAAATCATACCATAGCCTTTAGTTATTCCTCTGTCTGAACCGCCAAAAATAACTTTTGGACCGTTCGCAACTGGAATGTAGTTTTACAAAAGGCTTCTTGTCCCGGTCATATGCCGAGAGCATCCACTGTCCAAGTACCAGATTGGATTTTTATTGGCCTTTGGACATACCTGCAAAAACAAATCATTTCGCCTTAGGAGCCCAAACAGATTTGTGTCCTTGGTCCCGTGTCAGTTGAGCACCACGATAAATGTTAACATTGCGAGTGGTCTGCCTTGCAACGTTCACTTGTGGTCTCCTAGTATACGTTGTATTAAACCAACAATCAACGGCAAAGTGACCAATTTTACCGCAGCACCAACAGTCGAATCTGTTGTACCTTCTCTTTACACTCTCCTGCTTAACTTTTTGAACGTTAGCTCTTGCAGGAGCAGTCCTTTTTGATGAGGATGCCTCATGGGGGCAACACACACAAGGTGGTACTGTCCTCTTCGGCTTTGGTGCAACAGCATTCACTTTTGGTGCTTTCTTAGCACTCGGACCATGAACAAATGGACCGTACCCTTTCCGATTAATCTCTTGATAGGGTGCTTGAAAAGCACTATCACCAAAGTTTCGGGGAGGAGCCCATTCCTTATGATCATTCACAGGTGAAAAAGGAATTGGTCGTGTGAAATGACCATAGGAACTCTCCAAATCATAAGCATTCGTAGGGAATATGACTTTCTTGAATGCTACAGGCTCTTGATGAGCTTTCCCTTTTTCTTTGGTAGTAGCTTTCTTAGCAACCAGACCATTCTTCTTAGCAATTGTATTTTTTGAAGAATTGCTAGTACTAGCTTCATGCCCTATACCGCTTCCTTTTGCCTTAGTGGTAAGAGTACCAATAATTGGCAGAACAGTTTTAGGTTGAGAGAATGCTTCAACCAACTTCTTCTCAGCCGCAAGCTGTTCCTCCAAGACTTTTATCGAATTATCTCTTAAGGCAAGAGTCTCTTCCGAGCTTTTGATCTTGTCTTTCAAGGCTTGGACTTCCTCTTTGAGAGAAGAAAGTCTTCAATTTCTTTTCTCAAGTTAGATTCCACCTCCTTGAGAGCCATGATCTCCTTACCCTGAGTTTTGACAACCTTTCGGCACTTGTCAAAGCTTTGGAGCATTTTGGTATATTGAGACATGAGCTCAGATTCATCGTTTGAGAGGTTATCCTTTTGTTCAGCCGAAGCATAATCAGAATCAGATAGGATGGTGTGATCATTTACCTTTCCGGTGTACGGGGGTGCTTCTTCATCATCAGACATAGCCATCAGACCGAAGTAAGCTTCTTCTTCATCACTCGACTCATCAGAGTCACTGTCGCTCAGAGTTTTGGCTTTCTTAGCGACGAAGCTTCTATCTGATTTCTTCTTTCCATGAGTGGATTTCTTGTCTTCTTTTCTTCCACCTTCTTTCTTCTTATAGGGACACTCAGCAATCATGTGCCCTGGCTTATTACAACAATAGCAAATAATGTCAGAAGAAATGTGTTTGTTCTGTTTGGATTTATACCTGTCATTATTGCTTGAGCCCTTCCTGTGATATTCGCCATCACGACGAGAATATTTATGATCCGAGGAAGACGGCTTGTTGTTCATGTGCCTCCGCTTGTTCAGCAGTTTCTTAAACTGACGGGAGATTAAAGAGAACTCCTCATCAGACAGTTCGGAACAGGAGGAGCTGGCTTCCGATTCTTCTTCAATATCAGATTCCTTTTCTCTGATCGGTATCACTGCTTTGCTCTTCTTTGAATTCTCTGCCTTCAAAGCTAAGGTTCTTTCTTTGCTTGAAGCTCGATTTACATCCTCTTCAGACTTTCGGATGTTCATTTGTAATTCATGAGACAACAGCTTCCCGAACAGATTTTGAGGTTCTAGACTTGGCAGCTTTCCAAACTCTCTAATAGCAACAATCTTGCTATCCCAGTCTTTCATTAGGGAACGCAAGAATTTGTCATTTAGTTCACCGTTTATGAACTCCCTGTCGTAGTTCCTCAAACCATTGACTATCTTGAAGAATCTTTCGTACGCATCAGCAATGCACTCCTTCTTATTCTGCTTGAACGCCTCGTACTCTTGATTAAGTAGAGACCTTCTATCTTCTCTTACCTCGTCAGTACCTTCCATTAGAACAATTAAGGATGTCCACATCTCTTTGGCTGATTTGCAGTGGATTAAGTTTTGCAACATGGAATCGTCCACTGCACTTGCAATTATGTTTTTAGCCTTCTTGTCAAGAGCAACAAGAGCTATCTCATCCTTAGTCAAATCCATCATTTTCTTAGGTATCTGAACAGTAGGATTTGTTGACGAAGTAGTCATTGGCACATGGGGACCTTCTTCCACGACTTGGAAGATTCTGGGATCTGCAGCTTCCATATAAAAACGGACTCTTTCCTTCCACATAGGAAAGTTGGCCTTGGTGCAGATGGGCAATTTCAGAGAGGATTCCTTGACTCTATCCATGGCTTGCTAGCAACTAGAAGGATGGATCCTGTTCAAGGTGTTAACCTAGCAACGAACAGCGACCCTCTGATACCAATTGAAGTATCTAGTTGCTTACCTAAATCACCTAGAGAGGGGTGAATAGGTGATCTCTACGTCTTTTGCGGAATTAAAAATAAACGTAAAGCACAGCACAAAAAATTAATCACAGCCACAGATAACACCAGGAATTTATAGTGGTTCCCCGTACTTGGGTACTCCACTGCCGGCCTCGCCAATCTAGCACCACAGCTAGACTTGACTACTCACTAAATCTCGGATCAAGAGCGATCCTACAGTCTCGGAGTCAAACTCCTACAAACTCAGAGAGAACCTCTCTTACAACTCGGAGAAAACTTCTCCTACAACTCGGAGAACAACCTCTCCTACAACTCGGAGATAACAACTCCTACAACTCGGAGATAACAACTCCTACAATAGATTGAAAAGGGTTTGAACAATACTAAACCAGATCTGAATAACAGAGGCGTTTTCTTCCTTCTTCTTGAATGGCTTTTGAGAACGATGAGGAAGAACAACGATCCTTCAAATCTGTCTTTGGCAATCCGAAACGATCCAATAGAGATTGTAGAACCTGAGTATGGATCAATCGAACCCTTCTTGATAGAAATCTCCTACTCCAATGAGAAGAACGATCTCCAATCGTAGACGACGGCGAGCGGCGTTTTTCACGTTCTTTTTGATCGGGAGAGAGATTAGGTCTAGAACGATTCTCAAAAACTTCTTTTTAAATAACCCAAGAGCAACTCTATATATGGAGAGGAGCGATTTAGGTTAAATCGGTCTTAAAAGCATCAAAATAGCCATTAGAAACGAAGAGGGGCGATCACGATCCGTCAGAACAGAGAAAAACGAAATTAGAAATTTACGGACAGATGTCTCGAGACATGAGGGATCTCTCGAGACATAAGGGATCTCTCGAGACATGAAACGGAGAAAGCAGGAAAGAGATGTCTCGAGAACTAAATGATCTCTCGAGACATTACAAAAATTTCAGACTTAAGATCTCTCGAGACAAACACGATCTCTCGAGACATGTCTGATCTCTCGAGACATATCCTTAGGAAAAATTTTTTCCACAAAAATTTCTTTTCTTCTCTTGAACACATGCAGCAGCCGCACTCCAAAGTCTTCAATAGTCTTGAAAAGGAAGTGTACCCCAATAGTGAGATCACACATGAGTCATCACCATGTTTCATATAATGAGGGATTACATTTTATGAAACTGTGTTTGCAGACCCATTGTGACCTGACATTGGCTTACACTTAGCCATGATAATCTGCAAGACAATACTAGAAAAGCATATCAAATACAAAAGCAATTCAATCTTAGTTTAAGGGTGACTTCTCACAAATCAAGGTAATTGTGAATGCAATTTCCAACACCTTGGATGAAAATAAGCATACTTACTTCATCAACACCTTAGGAATGCTTGATGGAAGCTTGTAAACATCATTGTTAGGCAAATCTAAAAGAAGTCAGAAAAACTAAGAGAGCACTTGAAGATACGTCGATTACCTATCGACGCACCGTCGAAAAGAACTCAACGCTAGCATTGATTTCTTAACAGACAAAGATACGTCGATCCCTTCTCGACGTACCGTCGACTTGATATCGACGCAAATCTGCGAACACGTCGACAAGTCACTAGGCTGACAAAAATTCGACGGAGCGTCGACTCCATATTGACGCATGCGTTGACTTCATGATAAAACTGGAAACAAATCTTTCCTTCCTCCTTTGACTATTGGTTTACCTAATATAACTCGATTTATGTTTCCTTTTCGACGCCTCCCCTACTTTAAATAATACCTCATATTTCATAAACTCCTACTCTCCCAAACCGCCAAAAACTTCATCTTCTACCTTTCTACCTGTATCAATGGCGCCGACTCCTGTTCAATCTGCCGTCATCCAAGAAATAAACGATGCTCTGGAATAACTCGTGAATGAATTTCAGACACGACTGAACAACTTCTCAAACGAGTGTGCCGCCATGCTAACTACCTGTGAAGCCAAACTGGCCAACCTGTCTGCTTCTCTTCCTAAGCTTCTTGTTCTTCTTAAAGAACAACCTCTGTCGCCAAAATGGTTTACATCCTTTCTACAGGATATAAACCAGGGGTAGAGTTGCTCCAGAAACCCCCCTATTCAGGTTCTATATTCTCTTAAAGCTCAGGGCTAACTCTTCTCTAACCTCTAATTACTATCTCTAAATATTAAACCAACTTCAGTTTTTCTTTTACCATAGGCTCAAATCTTCTCTAATCACTCTGATTACACCTTCAACAAACACTTTGGTGAATCCTCCTCCTACCATACAAAAGGAGACCATGATATGGATTCAGCATTCAGAGTAGATGCCCCATATATTCAGGGGGAGATTGTTGCAGTACAAAATACAAAAGTCCAGGGGGAGGAAGAAACAGCTACTTCTGATGACCTAAAAGGGCAAGTCTGGATTGAGGCACCCTTGTGTGTGGAAGAATATCAGCATCACTCTCCTGGCTTCTCTGCTAGCTATATCAAACTCAAGACACTCCTACTTGAGGATATTCCTCCAGAAGAGATTGAAGGAGAGAAACAGTCCTCAGCACAGTCTACTCTACCAGAGGACATTTTGCCTCATGTTACTGAACAAATTCCCTCTCCTACAAAAGTTCCTTCTCCACCTTCTCCTTCTAAAGAGAAAACTACGTCTCCACCTCTGCCTCTTCCACCACTTCAACCTTCTTCTCTGCCTCCTCTACTACCTTTACCTCCACAAATGCCACCTAGGGAAAGACCAACAGGACAAATGAAAAGAAGAAGAGAAGCCATCCCTCATTGGCAAAAATTCTCCAAAGAAGAAAGGAAAGACTATGCAAAGGAAAAGAAATACAGAAAGGCTGTTGAGGAGAAATAAAGGTTTGAAAGAATGCCTAATATCACTCCTACAAGTCCTGTAAAGGAGTACCATGATCCTGACATGGAAAAGAGGCATGAAGAAATAAGAGAAAGAGAGTTGTATGAATTTGAAGCAGCAATGAAAGAGACAGAGGATAAGAGGAATATCTGGATGGAAAAGATCAAGAAGGGGATGACCAAAGAACAGATTCTTGCTGAATCTTCCAACAAACTTCCAAAGAAATTGTTTGATGTTGAAGAATATCAGAAGAAAAATCCTCAGGCAGGGCTTATCCTAGACAAAGGACAGAAGCACAAAAGGGGTATAGGGTGTTCAGAAGATATCTACATTCCCTATAAAAAGCCTAACAAGCCAGTAGGATTAGACAAATGGCATAGTTCACCCTGGAAAGGGAAAGAAAAAGTGTATGAGATCCCTGAGAAACAAGAATCAGAGAAGAAGAGAAAATATAGGCCCAAGGTTGACAACAAGGGACCATCTGAGCCCAAATCTACACAAAAGAAACCTCATAGCATTACAATTGAAATGATTGATGAAAAGACAGCAATTATCATTAGTAAGGGCTATTCCATAAATGACACCCTTCCTGATGCTGAAAAGATCCTGGCAAAGCTGCATACAATTATCAGAAATGTTCAGGAGCATCCTGATAAAGCCAGACCCTACATTTTTGAAGCTATTGAAAATTTATCCAAGAAACTTTACTCTGCCTTTGTCAACTTCATGTATAACAAGAAGTTCTTAGTTTAAATCTTGTGAAAGATACTTACATGTTACATGATTTCTTTCTCTACTTTCTTCTGAGTACTTAACATATTTCTTTTCTCTATAAATGCCTTGCTGTTTTGATTAAAAGCTGATACAATTTCTCCCTGAATTGGGTTAAGACAAATAGGGGGAGATTGTTGGGGAAATGATTTATCTTAATCCCTAAAAATGAGTAGAATATAAATTATAAGAATGAAAAATTAGTCTAAGTAAATATGCGTCGAATAGTATTCGACGCAACGTCGAAGTGTAGTCGACGTTCCTCTCAGAATGAGTCAAAGTAACTCCAGACAGAATTTGACGTAACCTATGTCGACGTAACTCTGACTTCTAGTCGACATATCTAGTGAAGTCGACGCACCTTAGTCGACGCACCTTCCGTATTCTCCTCTTGACGTCCAGTCAGTCTGAAATCGACGCTTCCGTCGAATAGTAATCGACGTACGTCGATTTCTATGTCAAATTCAAAACACGCCAGATTTATTTCCTTCTATCTGTAGATCTGAATTTTATGGAATGATATTATTCTTTTCTAGCCGTTTTGAATCAGTCTTTCCTTCTAATTGATTCTTAGCTAAATTGATTAAGTTTATTATGGATATTATTTGAAATCAGAATAATCTCTTTCCTTCTACAGAAATATTGATTATGGAATCTTTTCTCTCTTACCATTTCTCTAACTGCTAATTGATTATTCTCCTATAGTATTCTTTGAATAAACAGAGCTATAAATAAGAGGTAAGTCGGCAGAGAAGAAGGACAAGTGATCCACTCCATACATTTGAAATAGAGGAAAAGCTCTCAAGAGAAAAGTGAGAAAAGCTGAGAGAAGTAATAGTGTGCTGAAGCCAACAACAAGTCTTCTCCTTCTCCTCTTTCTGAAGCCATACTGCTGCAATCTCTAATAGCTCTCATTGAAAGAGAAAAAGGCCTATTATCTCCTTCTCACTATAGAAGAGAGATTTCATTCACTATTTCTTGTGCTTCTAATCTTCTTGCTAGGAAGAAGATTCTTTCTTATTTAAAATCACTTCTTCTACTTCTTCTTCTTATCTTCATTTCATTTTCAAAAAGTGTAAAAGAGTATTTAGAATCTCTCTTCAAAAAAATTCAGTTGTACTGGTCCTAAGAGTCTCCTTATCAAAAGACTCAGGCTGGTTCTAAGAGTCTCCTTATCAAAAGACTCAGTACAAGATAGTGAATTCCTACCAAGGGGGTAGAAGAGTGGGCTACCCAAAGTTTGGGGAACCACTATATTTCTTTGTGTTGTGCTGTGATTTTTATTTTTCTATTTCTTTCTTTATTTACTTAATTCTTGTTGGTGTGTGTGAGAAGCTTAAATCTGAGATTATTACACACACACACACACACACATATATATATATATATATATTTGTTAACTTTGCACAAAGTACTTTTAAATCTCTATTCACCCCCCCCCCCCCCCCTCTAGAGAATTCTAGTAAGGTTAACTGTGCACTTTCAACCTTCTTCTTCACCATCTTCTTCTTCCTCCTCTTAATATCTTCGCCGATTTTATTTTTGCCTTTGGCCTTCCGGTTAATGGCATCAAGTTTTTTCTTCAGGGTCAGAGAAGAGATGAAGTCTTCAAAGCCTGGCGCCAAACCATCAAGTTCCCTCAAGCTGTCTAAAGCTCCATCGATCCCCTGGGCGACGTGAGGGAAAACCTCATCCTGGAAGATCAGGTTCTCTGTATCATATTTTTTCTGCAAAAAGAGTAAAGGTTAGACCGCACGGTTCGAGTAGTATGGATATCTCAAATTTTAAATCAGGTGATAACTTACCAAGTCAGCCTCTTTTAACCGCGTGACTTCCTGCGTTAATTCGGCATTTTTCTTCTCCAAATGATTGTTCGCTGAATCAATCTTTTGAAGGTCATGCCCATGAAGTGGTTCATAACATAGCTCCTCGTGCTAACCTGCATGGCTAGCTATGCCAGTTCTTCTTCGGGAACCTCCTTCAGCTTTTTTATGTTGCGCCGACCATATAGAGCAATACCGGCGACCTCTGCATGGCGTCCTGATTTCTCACTTCCCCAAGATGGGAGCGCGGTGGAGACTTGCACACAGTCACCTGTGGGGTGCTAGATCAAGGTTGGGCGACCATGCAAGTCTCTGAGATTGCCGCATGAGCGAAGGAGGTCGAACCCGTCAGAGGAAACTGAATCCTCCTCTTCAAACGCTTGCTGCCTGTTCTTCCTCTACCTCTTCTCCCTCTGAGTCAGAATCAAACTACCTGGGCTAAGCGGCTTGTTCTTGGGAACGATAGAAACATCGACAAAACATGGAATATAATGTCAATACATAAGCCGCGCGATAAATATGGCGGGTTGTGAGAAACTTACTGTCTTCAGGCCGGATATGCTCCAACTCGGAAAGCAGCAGAATGTAGTAGCTTACATTAAGCCGCTCGGTCTTAAAGAACACATAGGTCTTCAGCTTGACCCCTTCAACATCAGCTTGTTGAAAAGCTTCCTCCCGTCAAACCTGTGGGTTAACCTGCACCAACCCGAGCTGGCCTTCGAAGATCAGATACCTCTCCGACCAGTTCAAGATCTTATTTGCCAGGCTGATGACCTTCAATCCCCTACATCCAAAGTATAAGTGGCCTCTGAATATCTTCGTGCCTGCGTCCGGGATAGACCGCACGGAGAAGAACTTCCTAAACAGATTAACGGAAAAGCGTTCTCGCTCAGACCACATATAAGAGATGAAGTTGTAGATAACAGCTATGGAATTCGGCGGGAGTTGCCCGGGAACAACTCCATAATTGTCAAAGACCACCACCACTTCCAGCAACACAAGGAACTGGAAACCATTATCGAAATGGTCTGTGGGGATTGCTATCTGATTAGGAGAATAAGAATTGATTCGCTCGTCACAAAGTGGAAGTCGCGTGAGTAAGGAACTCCCAACCATATGCCTATCAACGAAGTCGTCCAACTCTGCTTGAGTCAGAAGACATTCTGTATGATCAGCAGAATGAAAGGCCGAAGCCGCATCAGTCCGCACGACTGCAATTTTATCAGACCGCGTCGATTTGCTCTTATCCCGCATCTTGAATTCCGTTGAACAAGTCTTCAGAATGGATGATAGTTATAGAGTCCGATGACCTACATATAGAAAAATCAAATCACGGATAACTAACTTAACCGGGCGGTCAGAACTTGTACATTCAAAGTATTCTGCATAAATGAACCACGACTAACTATCTTAATCACGCGGCCAGAAACCTGCATAATCATGTTATTTCACAAACAGAAGACCACCAACATTAACACAAGTCGCACGGCTTGCAAAACTGTTCGAAGGCAACAAAAATACTAAGTTTTCAAAAGCAGAAATCGCATATTTACAGCACAAGCCACGCGGTCCATAGAGCAATTCAGACATCTTGAATATTCAAAAGCATTAAACAATAAAAATATCGTTAAAGAAAGCTTTCAACGTTCGGGTTGTCCAAAGGACCGAATAAAAAAATATTATTACACACATTGTTTTTGAAAATAAGTCGCTCATGGCTGACGACGGTCTGGGGAAGGATCTTCTAGGTGAAGGTGCGCGACCTGATCACCAGTTTGAAGAAGAGTAGCGTACATTTGGCTAATGTTATGATGAAGATGATTGATAGTACTATGAAGCCGCGCGACATCTTGCTCTACTCGCGCAGCTGGAATCATGTGAGCAAGCAAGGCCGCGGCGGTCTCACCAATAGTAGCAACAGGGTCGGCCACCCTGACCGCTGGGAGATTTGAGGTCTCCCCAGCTGCCTGGCGGCTTGACCCATGTCATCCATCATCATTCGAATTTGAAGGTCTCCGGCTCCCGCCAACTTCCCTAGTCAAACGAAGATACTTCTCCCTATTGCACTCGCAATCGTCCTCGAGCTTCCGAATCTCTTTTCCCCCTCTCAAGCCGAGCGGTCAAAGTGGCGTTCTGCTCCGGCAGGGCCCTTTCTTTATCTAGCCTCTCCCTCATCTCGGCCTCTAGCACAGCCCGCATATCTACTTCTTTCATCTGCGCGACCTCAGCCTGCACTACGAGGTCTTTTACTTTCTCCTTAAAAATAACAAGGAGACCTTTGAAGTCAACCATCTCCTCTTCCCCTCCAGTATTCAAGCTCAACGAAAAACTCGGCGCTGGTGGAAGCAGCGGAGGAAGACTAGCCTCCAAGTCGCCCGGCTTCATGCTTGGTTCGGAGTCATCTGCTATGAAGAAAATTCAATTAGAATAGTCAGTAGCACAACTTAATGAAAAAGGAGTACAACGGAATTGAAAGCGCTCATTTTGATGTTTTCTCGGTTACTAGCCGCAACCGCAAGATTAAAATTCGGATATACATGTCGCCTACATTGTTTGGGGTCCATCCTTTGGCTCTGTTCTCTTCAAAGTCTTTCATTTTGCCTTCGCTTACTAACAGAAGTTTGACCGCGGATAAGAAAAAGCTCGACGGCGGGTTCAATATCAACTCGTTTAGAATTTTTCGAGGCCGCATTTTGAAAAAAACGGACAGGGTGATAGTCCGTAACTTCTTTACCTTTTGCAAGAGGGTCTGACGGTCGCGGCTTATCAAGAGACCTCCTTATCTCCTCCGCCTTCACCTTGATCAGCTTCATCCCACTTTTCTCGAAGGCATCCATTCTCAACGCGGTCTCCTCAGGTTTAGCCTTGTCCTCGCCAGGAGGATTGACTTCTCTCATGGTCATAGGGGAGTCGAGTAGCTTTTCTTGCCTCTGCAGATCGTCCATATCCAAGAGGATATCACTAACGGTTAAGCTGGCCGCAGAGTTCAATGGCAACTCGTCTGGCTTATCTGAAGGAGAGACCTGCTCTTCAGCAACTTCTTTATCGCACGACTTATGTTGGAGGCTAGCCACGTCCGACCTCCTAGAGGCCGCTTTGTTCTTGGCCTTCCTCGTTATCCTCTCCGCCGTTGATTCAGCCCTTTTCCTCTTCTTGACAGAATCTGGGTCGGCTTGCTGAGACCGGCTGGAATTATCTTCAATATCCACCACCGGTGCGGAACCTTTTTGTTCGGCCGACTTGTGGGAGTCAACTACCCCTTCTCCGTCATCCACTTTCAAATGAACAACCCTAGAGGGAGAAACTACTATATCAAAAAGACTGCCGCCCGCTGTCTCTGAAAGGACAACATCAAAACCTGCCTTCCTAGAGGGAGCCGGGGGATCAACTGAGGGGGGGTTTGAACAACCCGCCGTATCCTTGGCAAAATTTCCGCCAACCACCAGGGTGTCCTGGTTGACCGTTTTCTGTGTGGTAGCGACTGCAACAGTTAGATCGGTCTTTTCAGACCGATGGGCCTTCTTCTTCTTCGAGCGGTCTTTTTCTTTCTCCTCGCGGACTAGAATCTTTGACATCATATTCACCATTTCTATAAAAGGGCTGATAGTCCGGAAATGTCTGGCCGCTAGTGGCGAATAGTGTCCCGTGGCTACATTAGAGTTATATAGAATCAAAGGCTTCCCAAGCTTTTATAACTTCCAGAGCAAGGACGGCGCGGTCTTCGGCAAGAACTAACATTTCCAAAATTTCTGCGAAATTTGAAAATGTGCGGGGATTATGTTTACCCAGAAGCCCACTTCCTAAGCGACACCTCTCTTAGACCAGGCGGTTTGATATGTCTAGTCGTCTGGCTCTACAGTTGATGCTTAATACACATCCCTTAACTCAGCCAGTACAAGTCGGGTGGTCTACCGATGCCAGACCGCCATCAAGGATTGAAGACTACAAGGGCTCGAGTCAAGAGGGAAAACTGTGGCCTCAAATAATAGACCGTGCGGGTTGCCTTTCTTATCAATCAAGGTCTCTCAATTCAAGCCCAGAATAAATTGACAATCAAGCCGCCAGGCCGCGCAACTTATCTATTATTTTCTCTTCTGTATCCCATCACCCCCTGCCCGATTCTCCCGTATCCGGTCAGGCGGTAATTTTAGCCCTGCCTATTTGGGCAGACCCCGAGACTATAAATAGGGATGGGTGACGTTCCCAAGACATGCACACTCGATGTTGAAACTAGGACTTGGTCTCTTGTGGAGCTCGGGCCCTCAAAGATGAGGGGCAGCTAACACTTACTGATTCCTCGGAAGGAACAGACCGGAGACTTGGAACTAAACACAGACCTTTCGTCCCAGCGAGGAGGTCCCACCACACACCCGGAAGATCTTTGAGCGCTTCCCCGCCCAAGCCAAAGCTGAAACTGGGCACCTTGGAGAGCCTTAGAGCTAAGCCAAGGTAACCTAGGGAGGAAGAAGCTCAGAATACTGAGATTGGAATCCTCGCCAAAGGCTCCCTTCAAGGTCTATATATAATTTTTTACTTATGGTCTACTAATAGCGGGATTCTGCCTTACTCTTTTGCTATAAGCAACCCAAAATGGTCTGCCAACAGCCAAACTTCGCTGTTTGGAGGGGTTAACTGCATACCACCAGGGGCTTCTAGGTAAAAGCCTGGAATCTAACTGGGTGAGCCGCCCATAAGGGCCCCCTCTCGCGAATTGTGAAGCCTGGCTTGCTCGCCTTTCCGCGAGCGACTGACGAGGGTCCAGGCCTACTCACCTTCTCACGAGCGGCTAGCGAGAGCCCGGCTTGCACGCTCCCCGCGAGCAGCCAGCGAGAGCCTGGCTCGCCCGCATTCCTGCGAGCCTTCTCTGGGACCCTGTCTCACCCTCCGTCTTACTCCTCTCGCCTACTGATTCCTTTGTCTCTGCTCACCTCCTAGCAGATATTGGGGTTGTACACAATCCCCGCTCTTCGCGTGGCTACCTTAGGCTCGCGAAGAAATGTCCAACCCCTGGTGTTCTCCTGCCTCTTGATGACGTGGTGAGAACCTTTTGGTGAGACCCATGCCCACTGCTATAAATATCTTCAATCATGGCTGAAGAGTAACCATCTTCTCCTTTCACCTTCTCTCGCTGCTTCGTATTATAGCTGTCAGAAAATGCCTATTTCGGAGGATACCCGAGTGATGAGTCCTGATCATATACACATTTTTTGGACTCATCCGGGCCGTTATTTAGTCAATTCTACGCACTATAGCCTTGTTATAGTTTATATTTGATAATCCATGCTAGGTGCACATCTTGGCCCACTTTGGTGTGATTTTCGTGTTTATTGTCTTTAGTATATTCTTGTGCTGATAAGTGCCACTTTCAGTGGCTAGATCTGTGGTTGTGCGGGAATAGGAGTCGTGCAAGTGTTCCCGGTGCAATTCTGCACAGGAACACTGCACACGATCACCGGTTCTATTGCGCACGACCACTGGTCGTGCGCCACTGATCGTGTGCACTTAACCCTTTTTCACGAGTTCTGTTTGGTGCAGTGCGCACGACCATCAACGACAGTGCGCACGACCACCGGTCGTGCGCCACTGCTCGTGCGCACTTACCATTTAATTTCTGAGTTCCGTTTGCGGTAGTGCGCACGACCATCAACTCCAGTGCGCACGACCACCGGTCGTGCGCCACTGGTCGTGCGAACATTTTATTTTATAATTTCGTATCTTGCAGGTTCCACCCAGGCAGTGCGCACGATCGCCGAATTCCAGTGCGCACGACCACTGGTCGTGCGCCAATGATCGTGCGCAGTATTTAATCCAGCGCCTATTTAAACGCCTGTTGCGATTTTAGGGCGGATCGTTCATGCCGGGAGCGGGATTCCTGTTCCGTACGCCGCCGATCTCCACCGTGGGAAGCCTCCACTTCATCTCCTACGCAAAGGGAAGCCTCCTCCATCCATTCTAAGACTTCCTCCATTGTCCGTGAGTGTTCTCCATCGTCCGTAAGCCTCCAAGCAAGCATTTTTCATTCCGCTCGGTGAGAAGAAGAAGAAACCTAAAGTCGAAGACGACGGAGCACGTAGGGAGATCGTGACAGCTCTCTACGCCGGAAGCATTGTCCGTCCGAGTCCGGAGGTAGCCCGACAACCTACCATTCCGGCCGTGAACGGCCGCTAGTCTTCACCATCGGTTATTCCTTTCCTCTTTCCTCGTTGTACTCTTTGAACCGTGTAAAACTCGAATATTGAGATGCTATTTGTTTAAATGAATGTCTCTTTGTTATTCTTCATGGTTTGGTTGTGATTCACTCCGTTCTCATTCACTCACTCGCGCCCGCACGCAAGGTGTTTGACCCGCGTTAGCAAGAGCTAACGGCGGTTGTGAAGAGGTGTTTGCGACCCTCACCCTCTCGCACTCGAGCTCACTTCATCCGCCTCACGAAGCACGGCATCGCGGCCGTTGCATCCACCTCACTTTGCGAAGCGGTGTTTTCGACCCGCATTTCTTTTGTTATTGCTAAGATTAGGAAAACCAACCTAAAACCCCTCTTTGTGTTTGTTGAACGCTTGTGTAACAATCATCACTGCGCGATTCGTTCACCCATCCTGCATTCCTCAAGAGACCGACATCCGGGGAATTTATTCTCCACAATTATTACTTGACAGCCACCGGTGCACTTGCCGACACGCATCAAGTTTTTGGCGCCGTTGCCGGGGATTGCAGGCGTGTTTCGTCTTGTGTTGTGACTGTCGTTATATGAGCAGTTGTTTTTTATTTTCTTTGTTTTTCTTTTTGTTTTTGACAGTTCATGCAGAGGCAGGTCGCAGGTGAACTCGCACCTTTTGATCCAGAAATCGAACGAACTGCTCGCGCGCGAAGGCGCGCTGCGGCTGTACAAGCGGCCATGGGTGATCAGGTAGACCCAAATGATGTTGATCCGAGAATGCCCGGCGTGGGGGAACATCAGCCTGGGATTGAGCAGGAGGCAGTCAGGCCTCGACCCCGCACGATGAGGGACTACACCACTCCAAGTGCTGGGAGTGTGTATCCGGGGTTCGGGCCCAATATTTTGAATAATCAGTTTGAGATCAAGCCAGCGATCTTAAACATCATCCGGAACAACGCTCAGTTCTCGGGGTTGGCCAGCGAAGATCCGCATCTGCATCTGGCGGAGTTTTCTGATATTTGCGGAACCTTCCGCTACGCAGGGATTGCTGACGACACGGTCAAGCTTAGACTGTTTCCCTTTTCACTCCGCGACAAAGCAAAGGTGTGGCTCCACTCCATTCCGCCCGGGACTGCTGCAACTTGGGATGCCCTCGCATCCAAGTTCCTTGCTAAATTCCACCCTGTGGATAAGATTGTAAGCTTGCGGCGGGAGATCGCCACATTTCGCCAACTTGACCAAGAGACCCTTGCTGAAGCATGGGAGCGCCTCAACGATCTCCTTCGCCGTTGCCCTGGCCACGAGCTCCAACCATGGAATGTGGTTGAATTGTTCTACTTCGCGATCGAGCCCAACTACAGGGCAATGATCGATGCTGCGGCGGGTGGCACCTTGATGAACCACACTCCTGAAGAAGCCCTTCGAATTCTGCGAGACACTGCCTCCCACAGTACATTCTGGACTGCAGGGAGAAATGCTCCAAGAAGCGGCCGAGGTCTTTTCATGGTCGACTCTCTCCCCTCACCATCCGCTACTGCTGCTGTCATTACCTGCGAGGGATGTGGAGGCGGAGGCCACCACGCGTATGAGTGTTCGGGGAACAACGTGGCAGGTGACTTCGCACACTTGAACTTGAACGAATCTGTTAATTATGTAGGAAATCAGCCTAGGGGGGCGCCTTTCAATAATGCTTATAATCCGGGAGCGAGAAGTCACCCGAACTTCTCGTGGAATCCAAACACACCTGGCCAACGATGGGCACCGGGGCAGCATCAAAATGATGCTTACGCCTTCGGGAGCCAACCGACGCCGCCGCACCCGGATTATAACCAAGCACCCCCTACCCAAAAGAAGAGTAATTTAGAAGAGATGATGGAGAAATTCATGCTAGCAGCTAATTCAAATATGGTAAATCAAACTGCATCTATGCCAAACTTGGAGACGCAGTTGGGCCAATTGGCCCAAGCGCTAACCGAGCGTTCGCAGGGGACCCTTCCCAGCAACACGGAGAAGAACCCCATTGATCAAGGGAAGAGTCTGGGGGATGTGGTAGATGCCAATCCGAGTGAGCTGGTAATCTCTTGTTCCATCAATAAGGTTGAAACAAAAGCTTTATGCGATTCCGGTTCCTCCCGCAACGTTATTGCGTTGCAAGATGTAGCCAAATTACAACTGGATTTGAACACGGATGAAAGGAAATCCCTTGTGCTTGCCAATGGTACTGTTATTCAATCTGAGGGGGAAGTAAAGAATGTGGAGGTGACGGTTGAGGGGACAACTGTAGTTGCTGATTTTCAGGTTTTGGGGCCGCAGGAAAACCAGTCCATTCCTATCTTGGGCGTACCGTTCTTGAAAGAGAGCGGTGCTACCCTTGATTTTGCTACGGGGTGCATTTCCCTAACCAATATGTTGCAGCAGCCCACTTGTCCCGAAGCCACAACTGAAACATTCACTCCGCCCCTCTCGTTATTTCTGATGAATTTCTAAGCTGTGCAGGAAAGATACATGTTCGAGAAACAGGTGAAGGAGGAATGGAGGAGCTCCAATCGGATGAGGAAGAAGAGGTCGACCTCCGGAAAGAATTCGACTCCGAGAAGGAGGAAGACGGCAGTTCGGAAAACGTTGACGTGAATGTAGTTAGGGTTGCTGATTATTTATCTTCTTATGGTGAATCATGTAATAAACTATCTAAGCGCTCCATCTCCTGGGCCGATCCGGTAGTCACCACGATGCCGGAAGTGACGCCACCTGATTCTAAGGAGGAAAAATCTGAGAACTCTCAACGGTGGCAGTCTCTGACTGTCACCAAACTTAAAAAGGAAAAACTTCTGCGCGACGCTCGTGCTGCCGCTCTCCGTGGCAAGGTGGCGGAGGTTAGGGGAGCATTGGGTAATACCAGTGCTGGCCCTAAAGCCTTCACCTCCCGCCTACGTGCTATGGGAGAAGCACACCATAAGAGCGCTTTTAGTTGATGTGTGTTTTATTTGCTGTGGTGAACTACTTTTGAGAATTCTTTCTTTTTAATTCTTGCACTTTATAAACACTGCTAATACAGGTATTTGGTCCAGCTTAAGGACGTTAAATGAAAGCGCTACTGGGAGACAACCCAGATTTCCTATTTTCGTATTTCTTTTTATCTAACTTCTTTTAGTTCAGCTTTTGTATCTGCTTTTGTTGCTTTGAGTTTGTGCTTGCAGGTTTTGTGTTCGATGGAGCGGATGCTGCAGACTATTCTTGATTATTTACGCCAATCGTCTGGTATGCTCATTTTTGAGCATTGGGTAACACTTCCTCCCCTCTTGTTGCTTCAAATTTCTAGAGATATTGTTTAGCTTAAGTCTGGGGGAGCGGTTGTTGTTATCCACTGTGCACGAGTGCACCGCATACTAGAAGGTTGATTCTTATTTATCTTATCATTATCGTTGTTTTCCATGTTTCACACACCCTTTCACCCACTTGAGTGCGCGCTTATCTTTTTGTTGTTGCTCCGTTGTAAACTATCTTGGTTGGAGTATGAAATAGGTTGTTAATGTAGGAATTATTATTTGGAGTGCGATGTTGACTCATGTAGTGTTCTAGTCACTTCGCATGCTATGGTAGAATTTGTGTAGAACTAGATTTTCTTTATGCATCTAATTTATGTTTAGTATTTCTGCGTAAATTTAGATTTAATATACTCAAGTGGTGAATTTGTATGGAATTGACGATAACCCGGTGTTGTGTGTGTGCGGTTGCTAGTCGTGTGTTGCTCGAGTCGGGAGGAAGGTTTATCTTTCTCGTGGGCTAAGAACTTGCCCCAAGCGACTCTCGAAGCATGGGTGAGAGCTACTCGTTGAGTCAAGCATGATGTAGGCCACCCTTTGGCTAGTTTGAGCTTTGTTATTCCATGTCCATTTCACTCACCTTTGCAAGCCAATTTTGTGCCTACCAATCCTTTGTTCAGCTCCTCTTCATCCACCAAAGCCTGGAGCCTATCCCACGCCCGCAACCAAATTGTTTTTAACTGCGCTCATAATTCTAAACTTGTGTGGTGTGTGGAATCTTTGTGTTATGGAGAGAAAATAAAGTCCATCTGCTGATTTTGAACCAACCGGGGGTTCAATAAAAGAAGTGAAATATGTAAAAGAAAAAAAAAAGAGTTTTTTGAAAAAAAAATCCTCCCGAGCTAAAAACGGAAAATCTGTTGGTATTTGTGAAGTAGGCCGTGTGCACACCTGGTTTTCAGGATAAGTCTGGGGGTGTGTCACACGAGCATAGTTTGTTGGTCTTGTGTGGTGCAGCGTCCCGTTAGCTCACTTGGGTTGCGTAGCCACCGTGTTTAACTTTGAATATCACACCGTAACCTAAGCCTCGTTTTAGTCCTATAAGTCCTACTGATTTGATTTGCGAGTTTGCTAGCGCCGTGGAGAGAGTGTGACCGGGCGAGCGTATGGTTCACGACGTTGATGGATTTCAGCGGAGTTATTCCTAAGCCCCGATCTTTTGCAACACCCGCCTCAGTGTCTCGTCACTGTCATACTGGGCATGATCGTCAAATTCTTCATAATTCACCAACTGAGTAGGACTAAATCTTTACTTACGCTTTAATACTTATGTAAATTAGTTAGCATAATTAGAATCTTCTTCTACTAGAATTTCTACTCGCATGCGTACGTTACTTCGCACCGTACTCCCTTGTGTAATTCTCTATGTTAACTATCGTTTTCGCGCTCCGCCGGATTCGTTTGCTCGGGACGCGCAAACAGTTAAGTCTGGGGGTGTGATAAGTCTTGATCATATACACATTTTTTGGACTCATCCAAGCCGTTATTTAGTCAATTCTATGCATTATAGCCTTGTTATAGTTTATATTTGATAATCCATGCTAGGTGCACATCTTGGCCCACTTTGGTGTGATTTTCGTGTTTATTGTCTTTAGTATATTCTTGTGCTGATAAGTGCCACTTTCAGTGGCTAGATCTGTGGTTGTGCGGGAATAGGAGTCGTGCAAGTGTTCCCGGTGCAATTCTGCACAGGAACACTGCACACGATCACCGGTTCTATTGCGCACGACCACTGGTCGTGCGCCACTGATCGTGTGCACTTAACCCTTTTTCACGAGTTCTGTTTGGTGCAGTGCGCACGACCATCAACGACAGTGCGCACGACCACCGGTTGTGCGCCACTGCTCGTGCGCACTTACCATTTAATTTCTGAGTTCTGTTTGCGGTAGTGCGCACGACCATCAACTCTAGTGCGCACGACCACCGGTCGTGCGCCACTGGTCGTGCGAACATTTTATTTTATAATTTCGTATCTTGCAGGTTCCACCCAGGCTGTCACAACCCGCATTTTCCCAAGAATATAATACATATTATCAGAGCAAGGGGAAAATACGTGTCGTGATGCCACGCCTGCAGGAGACGACTACAAACGCTCAGGCAAACACTTCTTACGATAAATTTATAAAAGACATATATGTGTTTATATTAAAAAGAGAAATTTTCATTATTAACTTAAGACCGCGTCCCTCGGTCCGGTGGATCATCTAGTCCACAAGTAGAAAACTATATATATGCAGCGGAAAAATAGGTTTGTTTTTAGCCTACATGAGCATGAAGATGAACATCCCAGAAATAATATGCATATATCTATGTTTAGTATAGTAAGAAAAGATTTTCTACGATCTTCAAAGTACGTGACATTTATTTAAAACCATGATATGCAAGAATGACATTTTTATAACCAAAAGTATCTAATGCATCCTAGCATAAAGCTTCCCAGAGAGCAAGTAGGTAAACAATTTGAAAGTAACAGCAAAATAACTAGCAAGTAAACTAGCACAAGAAGAGATTCATACGGGCGTCAACAACTGACACGAACCCGCAGGAAAGAAGGAAAAACAACCAAAAGAACTGCCCCTTACCTACTAGAGAGGAAGGGCCTCTACAGGACAGCTAAAGGACGCCGCTCTAACTCCTGCGGCAGCTAAAAACCTGAACCTGAGACATTCATAAGAAAAGAATGCCTCAGCCCAAAAGGGTGCAAGAAAACCAAGATTAACAGCAATTAGTAATAAAGGAGTACAGAAAGAAGAACCAAGCAGGTAAACATCAATAATCTAACCACAACACGAGCCAGGACAAATGAGTGCACTCGGTAAGAGGAAAAGAAAAGCCTGCACTGAAAGGTAATAGCCAAAGCAATCATGGCCAACCACGTGTCCGTCCCTGCGGCTCAGCGGTGATGATTATACATATAATATATCATAATACCATACATAAGCATATAAGCTTAATAAAACTTGAGACTGATCAGCTCGAGGGAAAAGCGTCCCCCAAAAGAAGGCTCTGCGATGGTGGTATCTTCCACTAACGCCCGCAGCCCAAAACCGGGTGTGGTCCCATATCCACTGCCACCCAGAATCCAATTCAGGAGTGCTGCGGCGGTGACTCCAATCCACCCAAACCAACAGTCCAAAAGAGGCACTGTGGCGGTGACTTTAAGCTCACACGCTCAACAGACTCACACTTAGCACCTGCAGCAGGGGTGCACAATCATATATATAAGTATATGTATATATATAAGTATATAATTATACCACAGTGCAGTTCATCCGAGAATACTCAGAACATTTAGACAACGACGATCATAGAGATCGGGAACCACTCACCAAAACTATCCCGGAGAATTAAACAACATAGCATACTTAGCTCATAAATCCAATAGAGCAAACAGAGGAGTGTCAGACAGGGAAACACAGGATCTCTAATGGTTGTAACCATAACTCCAGACGAAAGGATCAGAAAGCACCAGGTTCAGCAATTAATCAATACAATGACATTCAACTTACGACAAGGTCGAAGACTGCAGAAAGCCGACACCATGCCAGGTCTGGTGTCGGAACAAGACGAAGAAAATCATAGCACGAAGGACAAACACCTGAACAAGACTCAACGGTTCACAAGAAAACACAACTACCGCTAACCAAAAATCAACCGGTTAGACAGACAAGGAAGAAGAAAGGACTGAAATGAAGGACTATCAATCACCCAGCAAGAATCAAGCCAAGGGGACTACTACTACTTGAAGGGCACAACCAACAAGAGAGACTAGCATAACTAGGCTTCAAGAAACAAGGTCATTTAGGAGAATGATCGCTATTTGCAGCCCGCAACCACAAAAGAAATCTCTACCTTCAACCAGATTGCTAAGACAGTGAAGAGGAAGCATTACCCTTCACTGGGAAAGTTAACAAGAAAATTACAAGGAAGACTGAGTCGAAAAGGGTATACGGTACTCAGAAGAAAAGGCAATTTACACAGAAGACCAGGGAGACCCCAAACGGAACTTCCCTTACAGGAAAGAGGAAGAAACAATCATTAAAGGGGAAGAGGAGCAAAACCAGGAAAAAAGAGATCAAAAGAGAAGAGAACAGGCAATAGATGACCTCAACCGCTAGGCTACTAGCGCGAGACTACAAGTGATTTTATAATTTAGCCAACGCTTAAATAATTGCCGAACTTGACAATCGAACTCTCTTACACCCAGGGCCGAATAACCAAAGCAATTAAATGTCATATAGCAGGAATAAACTTGAGCTATAAAACGACTACGCAACTCGAATTATCGAGGCTTCCGACCCGAAGGCGTCCCACCAGTCATAGAACAATAATTGAACGATATAACGGGAGTATGATTTTTTTATACGACAACCCCCAAGTTAAGATTTCAGAATGGAAATATTTGTATATAGCTAGTAGAACCATATGAGCAAAATTGACAAACCATCCATGATATTAGCCGAACCACACATATACATTCATCCAAGAATTTAGCTAAAACCAGCCCGGGATCGTCTAACATGAATGAGGAGAATTTAATAACTTAACTAGGGAAACTACTAACATAACACAACTAACATTATAACAGGAGTTAGAAACAACTGGTAGCATAAACCCCACTAACATTATAATAGAAATTAGGAATAAATCTGCTAGCACAACACAATTAACATGATAACCAGGACTAGGTAGACTGCTAGCACAACTCCAGACATATGCTCACAAAAGCTGAAGGAACTACTGGTGTAAACTCCAAATAAAATCAGTTAACACGGCTGGGAGAAACAGTTGCATAAACCCCACAAAATCCGTTAACAAAACTGGGAGGAACAATTAGCATAAGCCCCTACCAAATCAGTTAATAAATTGGGGAAAACAATTGGCATAAACCCCTAACAAATCAGTTAATAAATTGGGAGAAACATTTGGCATAAACTCCTAACAAATCAGTTAATAAATTGGGGGAAACAATTGGCATAAACTCCTAACTAGCCGCTTAACACAGCTGGAAGAAAATCGCTGGTATAAACCCCCAAAACAGTCACTTAACCCAAGAGGATGAAATTTCTTATGAATGAAATCCCTGGAGCATAAACCCCAAACAGCCACTTAATGAGTTTCACTACTAAACAAGAAAATAAAATAAAATTTCTGGATGTATAAACCCAAACAGCTACTAAACAAGAAACAACATAAAATTCCTGGATGTATAAACCCAAACAACTACTTCACGAAATTTCTCAATAACCAATTTTCCTGGAGATTTCTCATAAAAAAAACATCCACTATAACCCAAGGTGGAAGGGGATGGAGGAGAAAGAGGGGGAAAAGAAGAAGAGGAGTTTCCTTGCCTCGACGATGGGCTCCGACGAAATACGACGAGCGAGAAGCAAGCCGCCCGGAACCCTAGCCCCGACACGAAGACAAGCTCCGACAACACCACCAAAGCTCCACCGACGGCTTAGCCCACCGACCTCCAGCGACTCCGACGAAGCCCTAGCTCGCCAAACCC
The DNA here is from genome assembly GCA_033032865.1 of Dactylorhiza incarnata. Classification (NCBI taxonomy): domain Eukaryota; kingdom Viridiplantae; phylum Streptophyta; class Magnoliopsida; order Asparagales; family Orchidaceae; genus Dactylorhiza; species Dactylorhiza incarnata. Next base: position 7,481,726 of record JAWHQI010000078.1, on the reverse strand, counting down.
TAGTTCGCCTCCATCGCCCTCTAGACAAAACCTGAGCCATCGGGGAAGGGGAAATAAAACTGAATGAAGGAATGGGGGGGGGGGGCTAATTATAAGCATTATATAATTGTATACGTATAATCATATATGTATGTAAGATTATTTTAATAAAAAATATTAATATTATTATTATTATATAATCACTAAAAATTAAACGAACGCCGAACCTAACGAAACTTTCGCCTAAGGTGAACAGCGGCGCTACGAATCCAACGGTGAAGTCAAAATCAAAATCCGATGTGCCGTTCTCGAGATATAAATGGCCGAAGTTTACGCTAAACGTAAATCATACGAAACTTCAAACGGGCGCCGAGACTCCAAAAACGATCGGATCGCGACGAAACTTGACGGGTAAGTCTAAAATTAAACAACTTAATTTCCTATCGTAAAATTTTCCAATTTCGGTAATTTTCAAAATTTTGTCGGCTTGACCATACGGACACGAAAACGCACTAACAGCGATGCGTCGATAACTCTGCACTAGCGTAACGCCCTTACGTCATTATTACGGTAATTAAAACAATTAAAATAATAGTCGAAAATCAGGGGCATTACAGTCACTCCCCCTAAAAAGAAGTTTCGTCCCGAAACTTAGAACGCAAAACGAATCTAGAGGCTAGGAAAGATAGACTGAGATTCGATGGATAGGAACGCTACCCGAAGAGGCCTAGGAGAACAGCTGAGGATAAGATCCTCACTCACCATTGACTCTTACGTCCCCAGAATACAGACAAACGTCTCGACAGAGGAAGGATTAGGCTGCAATAGGGACACTGAGCTAGGGGCATGACAAACAAAAGCACAATCTTTCACCACTGGCTCACGTGAAACACATCGTGAGAACCTGGGAAAGAAGCAGGCAAACACAGCCTAACAGCAGACACTCTGATGCACTCACTCTGGCATTAGAGAAACCATCAAGAAAACCATGCCCCCAACCACGAGCTCTAAATTAGCACTCTGCCAATTACAAAATTCTCATAACGCATCTGAGCCAACAGTAGCTCCTCACGGATAAGCGAAACCGCGACACTCAAATCCACCAAAGCTTCCAAAATCTGCCTCAAATCGCCGGCAAGCACAACATTCAGATACAAACCTTGCTACACTATTTTGTACTTCCAAGCATCAAACCATTTTTCTCAGATCACGATACATTTCTTTTGAAATCGAAATGGTAGGCAACGCTAGAACTTCACGCTTTGCCACAAATCCTTGCCCGAATATTTTCAATAGCGGGATTACAATATTTACTTCTAAAATTCTACTTGATCATTTTTTTTTTCAGAGAAGTCCGGAAAATATTTGCATTAGACTTAACCCCGAATGAAACGCAATTCCAATTTATGAAAGGCTCTCCCAACACTAAGCTGGTCAACAATAATATTGCTTCCAACAGTTGCCAATGAAATTCTCCCTGCCAGCTACTACACTAAAACACTAATGATGAGTGTAGGGTAATTCTTCCTATAAAATTTCAAATTCCATGAACCATTTGCAAGCACAATCCATGTCTACGTCAGAACAGAACACCCAAACCATGATCAAAATTCACGACAAGGTCTTCTAAATCCAACACTTCCAAATCAACCTAAGCGATAAAAACCACTTAGAAGGGAATATAGCACTAAGGGGATCAACTAAACGATCGAAAATCCTACGATGATCGGCCACGAAACTGAATCGCTACGCGCACCTGAGGATTCACCCTCTAACCGGAGAGTCGACTCCGACGCACCACGCTCTGGAGTCATCGACAGCAATTATGAACAAACACATCACTACACCTAGCTTAAGACGCAATAGCTAGGAACTAGAATTTCCTAACTCGATACAGATCAGAAAAGAGTAGATACTTGCTCTTGCTGTTACCTTGCTCTGGGGATTCATGAAATGATGTTATGCTTAACTTAGGATGGTATACCATCATCCTATCAACTTGTGTGCATATAATATAAATGCATGAATGCCAAAATTTTATTTCAAATCATGTGTGTACGAGCGTCATCATGTATGTCTTTAGCTTGGCACGTGCGCTAATGCTATGTTATGATGTATATGCAGTGCTATGCAATCTAAAAAGGCCTTAATGCATGCTATGAGCGGCGTACACATGCGATCTTATGCATCCCATACTACATATTATCGCATGCAACGAAAAAGAAAATCTAATGGACACGCATGCGACCTACGTTATGCATCCCATACTACATAACAGTCGTATGTTGTCACCTATGAGGATCCATATACAAACACATATTATGCATCCCATACTACATAATATGCCCCGTATACTTCTTATCATGCTATGAGTGTAGTGTTCATGCTTCAGCCAAGACATACTGATGACCCTTCGGTGTGTGTATGCAATGAATGACGATTCTCACCAGGCGGTTAACCGGGCAACCAAACTATCACAGCAACCCGGCTAACCTCCCTCTGATACCAACTGTCACAACCCGCATTTTCCCAAGAATATAATACATATTATCAGAGCAAGGGGAAAATACGTGTCGTGATGCCACGCCTGCAGGAGACGACTACAAACGCTCAGGCAAACACTTCTTACGATAAATTTATAAAAGACATATATGTGTTTATATTAAAAAGAGAAATTTTCATTATTAACTTAAGACCGCGTCCCTCGGTCCGGTGGATCATCTAGTCCACAAGTAGAAAACTATATATATGCAGCGGAAAAATAGGTTTGTTTTTAGCCTACATGAGCATGAAGATGAACATCCCAGAAATAATATGCATATATCTATGTTTAGTATAGTAAGAAAAGATTTTCTACGATCTTCAAAGTACGTGACATTTATTTAAAACCATGATATGCAAGAATGACATTTTTATAACCAAAAGTATCTAATGCATCCTAGCATAAAGCTTCCCAGAGAGCAAGTAGGTAAACAATTTGAAAGTAACAGCAAAATAACTAGCAAGTAAACTAGCACAAGAAGAGATTCATACGGGCGTCAACAACTGACACGAACCCGCAGGAAAGAAGGAAAAACAACCAAAAGAACTGCCCCTTACCTACTAGAGAGGAAGGGCCTCTACAGGACAGCTAAAGGACGCCGCTCTAACTCCTGCGGCAGCTAAAAACCTGAACCTGAGACATTCATAAGAAAAGAATGCCTCAGCCCAAAAGGGTGCAAGAAAACCAAGATTAACAGCAATTAGTAATAAAGGAGTACAGAAAGAAGAACCAAGCAGGTAAACATCAATAATCTAACCACAACACGAGCCAGGACAAATGAGTGCACTCGGTAAGAGGAAAAGAAAAGCCTGCACTGAAAGGTAATAGCCAAAGCAATCATGGCCAACCACGTGTCCGTCCCTGCGGCTCAGCGGTGATGATTATACATATAATATATCATAATACCATACATAAGCATATAAGCTTAATAAAACTTGAGACTGATCAGCTCGAGGGAAAAGCGTCCCCCAAAAGAAGGCTCTGCGATGGTGGTATCTTCCACTAACGCCCGCAGCCCAAAACCGGGTGTGGTCCCATATCCACTGCCACCCAGAATCCAATTCAGGAGTGCTGCGGCGGTGACTCCAATCCACCCAAACCAACAGTCCAAAAGAGGCACTGTGGCGGTGACTTTAAGCTCACACGCTCAACAGACTCACACTTAGCACCTGCAGCAGGGGTGCACAATCATATATATAAGTATATGTATATATATAAGTATATAATTATACCACAGTGCAGTTCATCCGAGAATACTCAGAACATTTAGACAACGACGATCATAGAGATCGGGAACCACTCACCAAAACTATCCCGGAGAATTAAACAACATAGCATACTTAGCTCATAAATCCAATAGAGCAAACAGAGGAGTGTCAGACAGGGAAACACAGGATCTCTAATGGTTGTAACCATAACTCCAGACGAAAGGATCAGAAAGCACCAGGTTCAGCAATTAATCAATACAATGACATTCAACTTACGACAAGGTCGAAGACTGCAGAAAGCCGACACCATGCCAGGTCTGGTGTCGGAACAAGACGAAGAAAATCATAGCACGAAGGACAAACACCTGAACAAGACTCAACGGTTCACAAGAAAACACAACTACCGCTAACCAAAAATCAACCGGTTAGACAGACAAGGAAGAAGAAAGGACTGAAATGAAGGACTATCAATCACCCAGCAAGAATCAAGCCAAGGGGACTACTACTACTTGAAGGGCACAACCAACAAGAGAGACTAGCATAACTAGGCTTCAAGAAACAAGGTCATTTAGGAGAATGATCGCTATTTGCAGCCCGCAACCACAAAAGAAATCTCTACCTTCAACCAGATTGCTAAGACAGTGAAGAGGAAGCATTACCCTTCACTGGGAAAGTTAACAAGAAAATTACAAGGAAGACTGAGTCGAAAAGGGTATACGGTACTCAGAAGAAAAGGCAATTTACACAGAAGACCAGGGAGACCCCAAACGGAACTTCCCTTACAGGAAAGAGGAAGAAACAATCATTAAAGGGGAAGAGGAGCAAAACCAGGAAAAAAGAGATCAAAAGAGAAGAGAACAGGCAATAGATGACCTCAACCGCTAGGCTACTAGCGCGAGACTACAAGTGATTTTATAATTTAGGCAACGCTTAAATAATTGCCGAACTTGACAATCGAACTCTCTTACACCCAGGGCCGAATAACCAAAGCAATTAAATGTCATATAGCAGGAATAAACTTGAGCTATAAAACGACTACGCAACTCGAATTATCGAGGCTTCCGACCCGAAGGCGTCCCACCAGTCATAGAACAATAATTGAACGATATAACGGGAGTATGATTTTTTTATACGACAACCCCCAAGTTAAGATTTCAGAATGGAAATATTTGTATATAGCTAGTAGAACCATATGAGCAAAATTGACAAACCATCCATGATATTAGCCGAACCACACATATACATTCATCCAAGAATTTAGCTAAAACCAGCCCGGGATCGTCTAACATGAATGAGGAGAATTTAATAACTTAACTAGGGAAACTACTAACATAACACAACTAACATTATAACAGGAGTTAGAAACAACTGGTAGCATAAACCCCACTAACATTATAATAGAAATTAGGAATAAATCTGCTAGCACAACACAATTAACATGATAACCAGGACTAGGTAGACTGCTAGCACAACTCCAGACATATGCTCACAAAAGCTGAAGGAACTACTGGTGTAAACTCCAAATAAAATCAGTTAACACGGCTGGGAGAAACAGTTGCATAAACCCCACAAAATCCGTTAACAAAACTGGGAGGAACAATTAGCATAAGCCCCTACCAAATCAGTTAATAAATTGGGAAAAACAATTGGCATAAACCCCTAACAAATCAGTTAATAAATTGGGAGAAACATTTGGCATAAACTCCTAACAAATCAGTTAATAAATTGGGGGAAACAATTGGCATAAACTCCTAACTAGCCGCTTAACACAGCTGGAAGAAAATCGCTGGTATAAACCCCCAAAACAGTCACTTAACCCAAGAGGATGAAATTTCTTATGAATGAAATCCCTGGAGCATAAACCCCAAACAGCCACTTAATGAGTTTCACTACTAAACAAGAAAATAAAATAAAATTTCTGGATGTATAAACCCAAACAGCTACTAAACAAGAAACAACATAAAATTCCTGGATGTATAAACCCAAACAACTACTTCACGAAATTTCTCAATAACCAATTTTCCTGGAGATTTCTCATAAAAAAAACATCCACTATAACCCAAGGTGGAAGGGGATGGAGGAGAAAGAGGGGGAAAAGAAGAAGAGGAGTTTCCTTGCCTCGACGATGGGCTCCGACGAAATACGACGAGCGAGAAGCAAGCCGCCCGGAACCCTAGCCCCGACACGAAGACAAGCTCCGACAACACCACCAAAGCTCCACCGACGGCTTAGCCCACCGACCTCCAGCGACTCCGACGAAGCCCTAGCTCGCCAAACCCTAGTTCGCCTCCATCGCCCTCTAGACAAAACCTGAGCCATCGGGGAAGGGGAAATAAAACTGAATGAAGGAATGGGGGGGGGGGGGGGGGGGGGGGGGGGGCTAATTATAAGCATTATATAATTGTATACGTATAATCATATATGTATGTAAGATTATTTAATAAAAAATATTAATATTATTATTATTATATAATCACTAAAAATTAAACGAACGCCGAACCTAACGAAACTTTCGCCTAAGGTGAACAGCGGCGCTACGAATCCAACGGTGAAGTCAAAATCAAAATCCGACGTGCCGTTCTCGAGATATAAATGGCCGAAGTTTACGCTAAACGTAAATCATACGAAACTTCAAACGGGCGCCGAGACTCCAAAAACGATCGGATCGCGACGAAACTTGACGGGTAAGTCTAAAATTAAACAACTTAATTTCCTATCGTAAAATTTTCCAATTTCGGTAATTTTCAAAATTTTGTCGGCTTGACCATACGGACACGAAAACGCACTAACAGCGATGCGTCGATAACTCTGCACTAGCGTAACGCCCTTACGTCATTATTATGGTAATTAAAACAATTAAAATAATAGTCGAAAATCAGGGGCGTTACAGTCACTCCCCCTAAAAAGAAGTTTCGTCCCGAAACTTAGAACGCAAAACGAATCTAGAGGCTAGGAAAGATAGACTGAGATTCGATGGATAGGAACGCTACCCGAAGAGGCCTAGGAGAACAGCTGAGGATAAGATCCTCACTCACCATTGACTCTTACGTCCCCAGAATACAGACAAACGTCTCGACAGAGGAAGGATTAGGCTGCAATAGGGACACTGAGCTAGGGGCATGACAAACAAAAGCACAATCTTTCACCACTGGCTCACGTGAAACACATCGTGAGAACCTGGGAAAGAAGCAGGCAAACACAGCCTAACAGCAGACACTCTGATGCACTCACTCTGGCATTAGAGAAACCATCAAGAAAACCATGCCCCCAACCACGAGCTCTAAATTAGCACTCTGCCAATTACAAAATTCTCATAACGCATCTGAGCCAACAGTAGCTCCTCACGGATAAGCGAAACCGCGACACTCAAATCCACCAAAGCTTCCAAAATCTGCCTCAAATCGCCGGCAAGCACAACATTCAGATACAAACCTTGCTACACTATTTTGTACTTCCAAGCATCAAACCATTTTCCTCAGATCACGATACATTTCTTTTGAAATCGAAATGGTAGGCAACGCTAGAACTTCACGCTTTGCCACAAATCCTTGCCCGAATATTTTCAATAGCGGGATTACAATATTTACTTCTAAAATTCTACTTGATCATTTTTTTTTTTCAGAGAAGTCCGGAAAATATTTGCATTAGACTTAACCCCGAATGAAACGCAATTCCAATTTATGAAAGGCTCTCCCAACACTAAGCTGGTCAACAATAATATTGCTTCCAACAGTTGCCAATGAAATTCTCCCTGCCAGCTACTACACTAAAACACTAATGATGAGTGTAGGGTAATTCTTCCTATAAAATTTCAAATTCCATGAACCATTTGCAAGCACAATCCATGTCTACGTCAGAACAGAACACCCAAACCATGATCAAAATTCACGACAAGGTCTTCTAAATCCAACACTTCCAAATCAACCTAAGCGATAAAAACCACTTAGAAGGGAATATAGCACTAAGGGGATCAACTAAACGATCGAAAATCCTACGATGATCGGCCACGAAACTGAATCGCTACGCGCACCTGAGGATTCACCCTCTAACCGGAGAGTCGACTCCGACGCACCACGCTCTGGAGTCATCGACAGCAATTATGAACAAACACATCACTACACCTAGCTTAAGACGCAATAGCTAGGAACTAGAATTTCCTAACTCGATACAGATCAGAAAAGAGTAGATACTTGCTCTTGCTGTTACCTTGCTCTGGGGATTCATGAAATGATGTTATGCTTAACTTAGGATGGTATACCATCATCCTATCAACTTGTGTGCATATAATATAAATGCATGAATGCCAAAATTTTATTTCAAATCATGTGTGTACGAGCGTCATCATGTATGTCTTTAGCTTGGCACGTGCGCTAATGCTATGTTATGATGTATATGCAGTGCTATGCAATCTAAAAAGGCCTTAATGCATGCTATGAGCGGCGTACACATGCGATCTTATGCATCCCATACTACATATTATCGCATGCAACGAAAAAGAAAATCTAATGGACACGCATGCGACCTACGTTATGCATCCCATACTACATAACAGTCGTATGTTGTCACCTATGAGGATCCATATACAAACACATATTATGCATCCCATGCTACATAATATGCCCCGTATACTTCTTATCATGCTATGAGTGTAGTGTTCATGCTTCAGCCAAGACATACTGATGACCCTTCGGTGTGTGTATGCAATGAATGACGATTCTCACCAGGCGGTTAACCGGGCAACCAAACTATCACAGCAACCCGGCTAACCTCCCTCTGATACCAACTGTCACAACCCGCATTTTCCCAAGAATATAATACATATTATCAGAGCAAGGGGAAAATACGTGTCGTGATGCCACGCCTGCAGGAGACGACTACAAACGCTCAGGCAAACACTTCTTACGATAAATTTATAAAAGACATATATGTGTTTATATTAAAAAGAGAAATTTTCATTATTAACTTAAGACCGCGTCCCTCGGTCCGGTGGATCATCTAGTCCACAAGTAGAAAACTATATATATGCAGCGGAAAAATAGGTTTGTTTTTAGCCTACATGAGCATGAAGATGAACATCCCAGAAATAATATGCATATATCTATGTTTAGTATAGTAAGAAAAGATTTTCTACGATCTTCAAAGTACGTGACATTTATTTAAAACCATGATATGCAAGAATGACATTTTTATAACCAAAAGTATCTAATGCATCCTAGCATAAAGCTTCCCAGAGAGCAAGTAGGTAAACAATTTGAAAGTAACAGCAAAATAACTAGCAAGTAAACTAGCACAAGAAGAGATTCATACGGGCGTCAACAACTGACACGAACCCGCAGGAAAGAAGGAAAAACAACCAAAAGAACTGCCCCTTACCTACTAGAGAGGAAGGGCCTCTACAGGACAGCTAAAGGACGCCGCTCTAACTCCTGCGGCAGCTAAAAACCTGAACCTGAGACATTCATAAGAAAAGAATGCCTCAGCCCAAAAGGGTGCAAGAAAACCAAGATTAACAGCAATTAGTAATAAAGGAGTACAGAAAGAAGAACCAAGCAGGTAAACATCAATAATCTAACTACAACACGAGCCAGGACAAATGAGTGCACTCGGTAAGAGGAAAAGAAAAGCCTGCACTGAAAGGTAATAGCCAAAGCAATCATGGCCAACCACGTGTCCGTCCCTGCGGCTCAGCGGTGATGATTATACATATAATATATCATAATACCATACATAAGCATATAAGCTTAATAAAACTTGAGACTGATCAGCTCGAGGGAAAAGCGTCCCCCAAAAGAAGGCTCTGCGATGGTGGTATCTTCCACTAACGCCCGCAGCCCAAAACCGGGTGTGGTCCCATATCCACTGCCACCCAGAATCCAATTCAGGAGTGCTGCGGCGGTGACTCCAATCCACCCAAACCAACAGTCCAAAAGAGGCACTGTGGCGGTGACTTTAAGCTCACACGCTCAACAGACTCACACTTAGCACCTGCAGCAGGGGTGCACAATCATATATATAAGTATATGTATATATATAAGTATATAATTATACCACAGTGCAGTTCATCCGAGAATACTCAGAACATTTAGACAACGACGATCATAGAGATCGGGAACCACTCACCAAAACTATCCCGGAGAATTAAACAACATAGCATACTTAGCTCATAAATCCAATAGAGCAAACAGAGGAGTGTCAGACAGGGAAACACAGGATCTCTAATGGTTGTAACCATAACTCCAGACGAAAGGATCAGAAAGCACCAGGTTCAGCAATTAATCAATACAATGACATTCAACTTACGACAAGGTCGAAGACTGCAGAAAGCCGACACCATGCCAGGTCTGGTGTCGGAACAAGACGAAGAAAATCATAGCACGAAGGACAAACACCTGAACAAGACTCAACGGTTCACAAGAAAACACAACTACCGCTAACCAAAAATCAACCGGTTAGACAGACAAGGAAGAAGAAAGGACTGAAATGAAGGACTATCAATCACCCAGCAAGAATCAAGCCAAGGGGACTACTACTACTTGAAGGGCACAACCAACAAGAGAGACTAGCATAACTAGGCTTCAAGAAACAAGGTCATTTAGGAGAATGATCGCTATTTGCAGCCCGCAACCACAAAAGAAATCTCTACCTTCAACCAGATTGCTAAGACAGTGAAGAGGAAGCATTACCCTTCACTGGGAAAGTTAACAAGAAAATTACAAGGAAGACTGAGTCGAAAAGGGTATACGGTACTCAGAAGAAAAGGCAATTTACACAGAAGACCAGGGAGACCCCAAACGGAACTTCCCTTACAGGAAAGAGGAAGAAACAATCATTAAAGGGGAAGAGGAGCAAAACCAGGAAAAAAGAGATCAAAAGAGAAGAGAACAGGCAATAGATGACCTCAACCGCTAGGCTACTAGCGCGAGACTACAAGTGATTTTATAATTTAGCCAACGCTTAAATAATTGCCGAACTTGACAATCGAACTCTCTTACACCCAGGGCCGAATAACCAAAGCAATTAAATGTCATATAGCAGGAATAAACTTGAGCTATAAAACGACTACGCAACTCGAATTATCGAGGCTTCCGACCCGAAGGCGTCCCACCAGTCATAGAACAATAATTGAACGATATAACGGGAGTATGATTTTTTTATACGACAACCCCCAAGTTAAGATTTCAGAATGGAAATATTTGTATATAGCTAGTAGAACCATATGAGCAAAATTGACAAACCATCCATGATATTAGCCGAACCACACATATACATTCATCCAAGAATTTAGCTAAAACCAGCCCGGGATCGTCTAACATGAATGAGGAGAATTTAATAACTTAACTAGGGAAACTACTAACATAACACAACTAACATTATAACAGGAGTTAGAAACAACTGGTAGCATAAACCCCACTAACATTATAATAGAAATTAGGAATAAATCTGCTAGCACAACACAATTAACATGATAACCAGGACTAGGTAGACTGCTAGCACAACTCCAGACATATGCTCACAAAAGCTGAAGGAACTACTGGTGTAAACTCCAAATAAAATCAGTTAACACGGCTGGGAGAAACAGTTGCATAAACCCCACAAAATCCGTTAACAAAACTGGGAGGAACAATTAGCATAAGCCCCTACCAAATCAGTTAATAAATTGGGAAAAACAATTGGCATAAACCCCTAACAAATCAGTTAATAAATTGGGAGAAACATTTGGCATAAACTCCTAACAAATCAGTTAATAAATTGGGGGAAACAATTGGCATAAACTCCTAACTAGCCGCTTAACACAGCTGGAAGAAAATCGCTGGTATAAACCCCCAAAACAGTCACTTAACCCAAGAGGATGAAATTTCTTATGAATGAAATCCCTGGAGCATAAACCCCAAACAGCCACTTAATGAGTTTCACTACTAAACAAGAAAATAAAATAAAATTTCTGGATGTATAAACCCAAACAGCTACTAAACAAGAAACAACATAAAATTCCTGGATGTATAAACCCAAACAACTACTTCACGAAATTTCTCAATAACCAATTTTCCTGGAGATTTCTCATAAAAAAACATCCACTATAACCCAAGGTGGAAGGGGATGGAGGAGAAAGAGGGGGAAAAGAAGAAGAGGAGTTTCCTTGCCTCGACGATGGGCTCCGACGAAATACGACGAGCGAGAAGCAAGCCGCCCGGAACCCTAGCCCCGACACGAAGACAAGCTCCGACAACACCACCAAAGCTCCACCGACGGCTTAGCCCACCGACCTCCAGCGACTCCGACGAAGCCCTAGCTCGCCAAACCCTAGTTCGCCTCCATCGCCCTCTAGACAAAACCTGAGCCATCGGGGAAGGGGAAATAAAACTGAATGAAGGAATGGGGGGGGGGGGGGGGGCTAATTATAAGCATTATATAATTGTATACGTATAATCATATATGTATGTAAGATTATTTTAATAAAAAATATTAATATTATTATTATTATATAATCACTAAAAATTAAACGAACGCCGAACCTAACGAAACTTTCGCCTAAGGTGAACAGCGGCGCTACGAATCCAACGGTGAAGTCAAAATCAAAATCCGACGTGCCGTTCTCGAGATATAAATGGCCGAAGTTTACGCTAAACGTAAATCATACGAAACTTCAAACGGGCGCCGAGACTCCAAAAACGATCGGATCGCGACGAAACTTGACGGGTAAGTCTAAAATTAAACAACTTAATTTCCTATTGTAAAATTTTCCAATTTCGGTAATTTTCAAAATTTTGTCGGCTTGACCATACGGACACGAAAACGCACTAACAGCGATGCGTCGATAACTCTGCACTAGCGTAACGCCCTTACGTCATTATTACGGTAATTAAAACAATTAAAATAATAGTCGAAAATCAGGGGCGTTACACAGGCAGTGCGCACGATCGCCGAATTCCAGTGCGCACGACCACTGGTCGTGCGCCAATGATCGTGCGCAGTATTTAATCCAGCGCCTATTTAAACGCCTGTTGCGATTTTAGGGCGGATCGTTCATGCCGGGAGCGGGATTCCTGTTCCGTACGCCGCCGATCTCCACCGTGGGAAGCCTCCACTTCATCTCCTACGCAAAGGGAAGCCTCCTCCATCCATTCTAAGACTTCCTCCATTGTCCGTGAGTGTTCTCCATCGTCCGTAAGCCTCCAAGCAAGCATTCTTTCATTCCGCTCGGTGAGAAGAAGAAGAAACCTAAAGTCGAAGACGACGGAGCACGTAGGGAGATCGTGACAGCTCTCTACGCCGGAAGCATTGTCCGTCCGAGTCCGGAGGTAGCCCGACAACCTACCATTCCGGCCGTGAACGGCCGCTAGTCTTCACCATCGGTTATTCCTTTCCTCTTTCCTCGTTGTACTCTTTGAACCGTGTAAAACTCGAATATTGAGATGCTATTTGTTTAAATGAATGTCTCTTTGTTATTCTTCATGGTTTGGTTGTGATTCACTCTGTTCTCATTCACTCACTCGCGCCCGCACGCAAGGTGTTTGACCCGCGTTAGCAAGAGCTAACGGCGGTTGTGAAGAGGTGTTTGCGACCCTCACCCTCTCGCACTCGAGCTCACTTCATCCGCCTCACGAAGCACGGCATCGCGGCCGTTGCATCCACCTCACTTTGCGAAGCGGTGTTTTCGACCCGCATTTCTTTTGTTATTGCTAAGATTAGGAAAACCAACCTAAAACCCCTCTTTGTGTTTGTTGAACGCTTGTGTAACAATCATCACTGCGCGATTCGTTCACCCATCCTGCATTCCTCAAGAGACCGACATCCGGGGAATTTATTCTCCACAATTATTACTTGACAGCGACCGGTGCACTTGCCGACACGCATCACCGAGCTCGCCTCAACACGGCGCGAGCTAGCGAGCACGCGGACCTCGCCCAACCTGCCCCTTGGGCCTCGAAGTCGGCTCCTCCTAAAATGTTGAAGGCGAAGTCAATCTGGCGACAATCGGGTGGAGGGGGGGGGTGTCTTCAGCCATGGCCACGTCGCTCGACCTCCTGCTCGCGGATCAGGTACTCGGGTCGATAAACTGACCCTCCCCTCTTTCCTACTAATGCTTCTTTCTTTCAGAGATCACGCCTACTGGAGAACCTGACGGGTGAGGCCCGGGAGGATGCTCGCCTCGCTACCCCCCGGGGAGGCGGTGTGGAGATAATGGATCTGGACGCCACCCCACCCCACCCGAACTCGCCTCATCCCAGTATGCATTCTCTTGCGATTCCTCGACGAACCCCCAATACTGTCCTGATGACATTGTCTTTTCGCAGAGTCTCTTCTCGCGACTCCCGGGAGGCGAGACACAACACCGCTCTCGTCGCCTGCTCCAGTGATAAATATCTCCATCACGGGCTTTACCCCCCTAGACCAAGCGAACCCGAGAAACTCTCTCCTAGGCACCGTCCATGGAGGGGGCGTGGCACCTTCCCCCTCGGGCTTAGGTAAATCAGTGAACCTGCCCCACGGAAATCCCTTCCAGGGCCGACCCAATTCTTCTCGCCTACAACTCAGTAAAGCGACTCCTATCTCGCCTGATTGTTCTAAGCCGACTAACAATCGGCCTCTCCCTTCTCACTGTTAACCTATTTCTTTCGCAGATCGTCCCGAGAGCTCCATCGACTTCAATTTTGGGGAGGAGGAGTTATCCCCCCTTCCTTTGCCGGAGCAGATGGATGATATCCTTGGCGACCCGCGGGACCCCGAGACTATGAAGAAGCGAACCTCAGAACTATTTTAGAAGCACAAGCAGATGCTGCAAGACTTATATAGCCAGGTTAAGAAGGACAGGGAGGCGGTCGAGGAGCAAATTGCCTCGCTTGGGGATGAATGTGCACGGTTCCAAGCTGAGCTACTGCAAGATACTCGCGAGGAGGCCACCTCCCTGGGGGTGCACCTTGCGCGGGTGGACGATCATGCTCGCTTGATCCAGTGCGAGGTTCACGCCGCCCATGCATATCATTATCCTGTGAGGCCTCCCAGCTCGAGGGTGCGATGCAGAGGTCGATGGAGGTGGATTAAATATTGACATTGCTCGCGCTCGAATACCCTTTCGACCTGACACTTTTTTTGAAACTTTTAAATATGTGAACAATGGTAGCGACTCAAGCTCCTCTTGCCCGCCCCCTCGGGCTTTCTCTATATGAATTTTTTCTACTATCGCTAGTCTCGCATGCATATAAGCACTTATTTTTTTCCTGCTCGCTGTATTGCTTTATATTACTATGAGACGCGACCCACGAGGGCTCACTCTACTTACTCACTGTATTGCTTTATATTACTATGAGACGCGACCCACGAAGGCTCGCTCTACTTACTCGTTGTATTGCCTTATATGACTATGAGACGCGACCCACGAGGGCTCGCTCTACTTACTCGATGTATTGATTTATATTACTCTGAGACGCGAGTCGATGTTTTTAGATTGTTGCGAGCGGTCCGGAAGAGGGTGGCCCACATATCGAGGTACATCATGGCGCACTTTGGCTAACCGCATCCGTCGGCGCTTCAACTCCTCCCCGCCGCCTTTGTTTTTCCATAAATAGGGCCAGCATTTATAGCCAACTACCATATTGATTTTCTTCTTCCCTCTGCCTTCCTACCTTCTCGCTCTCGCACACTTTTTTCTTGTTGCTCGCCTTTCTCTTCATAGAACATAGATGAGCGGTGACGGTGCTGATGCTCAAGGTCGGGCTAAATGTGCCTGGACCTTCTGCGATCATATCTTCCTCAATTGTTCGCTTACGGAGGGCGAGTACCACATGATCATAGAGAACTACATCCCGCCGAGGTTTTCCGCCCGACATCCCACAATGGAGGATGCGATCAACTTCCTCCTTTCGAATGAGCTCGCCATCCCGATGGCTCATTTCGAGGGGGGCTTGCGACTGCCCTTCTGGCCCGAGATCAGCCAGGTACTCGCTTATCCTCATAATTTCCCTTTTTGCACTCGCAAAAAACTCCCGTCTGACTGCTCTCTGCGAACCTGTTAGATTTTCAAGTACTACGGCGTGATCCCGGGTCAGATGACCCCCTACACCATCACCATGATGGTAGCGTTGACGTGCTACCTGCGGCAGGAGAAGATAGAGTTCAGCCTATCTGTCATCAGCAAACTGTTCTCCTTCATGGCGAACAAGAACAGGACCGCCTTTCTCACAAGCAGCCACGCCAAGGTCCACGAGATCGTCAACAAAAGCCATTATTGGCCACAGAAGTTCGTCATCGTGATGGGGCCTTTCCGCAACGTCCCCTTCTCACCCATCCAACGCACCGAAATAACCTACCGCCCCCCGGTGCTCGGCGGCCATGAGGCTGAGCTTTTCAAGTACACGTCGACTAACTTCGAGGTCGCCTACCTCCGAAAGAACATCAACTCGCTACTCCCCATGCCGCCGGGAGTAGGTTTTACTCGCACCCGCTCTTTTTAACCTTTTTTTTTGCTTTCCCTTTTAGTCTTGAACCGCTGCTTATGAAAGTGGAGGTTAGATCTTAACTTAATCTAGAGGGGGGGGGGGGAATAGAGTAAATAAAAAATTTATTAGTTTTTAAAGTGAAATTAAATTACTGATGTATATATATGTGTAATGCAAAGTGTGATATGAAATTTGAATAAAGAAAAGCACACAGCACAGAAACAATACAGAAAATCACAAGCACAGGAGACACAAGGAATTTATAGTAGTTGATACGCTGAAATATTTTCTTTTTAGAAAAGCTCTTTCTTTCTTTAAACTTTAACCTTAGGCGGACGTTTAAGAAGAGTCCTGCGAGTAATTCTACTTCGAGGAATTACCCGTTATCCTATGGAAAGATAGAAGTAACGGCCTTTTCCACTTTCGAAATATCGAGGATTACTCTTTGGCCGCGTCGCCAAAAGCTAAGTAGAAAGGATTTGAAAGGCTTATGTTTGAAATGAAAGTTGAAAGCTTTTTGAATATGTCGTTGCAACAATTTTGTGAGTTGTTGCAACAACTTTGCAAATGATAGTTTTAAAACTCCTTTTACCTTGAGCTAGTTGCAACAACCAAAGGTTTGTTGCAACTATTTTCTAATTGTTCTTAAAAGAGAGTTTTAATTTTTGCTTTTGAGAGAAAGCTTTTGGGTTTATATAATTATCCGGACTAAAATCAATAAAGGCAAGTGGACCTTATCGATAGTAGTATAGGATATTTCTTTTGAAATATCAAGGTCGTATTTTTCCAAGGTCGTATCGATTATTTCTACTTCTTAGGAGCGCGCTATTATTTTATCGAAAAGAGTTTTGAATTGATTTTTATAATTTTATAGAAAAACTAATGACAAAAATTAAGGTTGGCGTGCGTTTAACGATAATTGCGGTAAAAAGCGAGAAAGCACGAAAACGTTAATTTAGAAAGTAGTTTTGCTTAGATTTTTTTAGAGTTTTATAAAGCGATAATGATAACTACGGCGATTTTAAGTGATTGAGCGGTTAGCGGAATTAGCAAAAAACAATTATATTAAAAACAAAAGACGCACTAATTGAAAACGCACACACTCTACGAAATTAAAATGAAAGCGGTAAATTGCAGAAATTAAAGAAATGCAATCCCTACCCAAATAGGTAGAGGGGAAATAAATGCGTGAGCGAGTCCTATCCAAATGGATAGGCGGGAAATAAATGCGTGACAAGTCCTATCCAAATGGATATGCGGGAAATAAATGCGTGACAAGTCCTATCCAAATGGATAGGCGGGAAATAAATGCGTGACAGAAATAAAAGCTATTGAATTACAAAAAAGGCGCAAAATTTATCCTCCTACACACACACACCCTTACTTGAAATGAAATCTAAGTAAAAAGAAAACAAAAATTCTATACTAGCACACACACACACACTTACTTTAATTGAAAACTAAGTTAAAGAAAACAAAAATTAACTCATACACTCACACACACAACATAAATGAAACTAAGTTAAAAGAAAATAAAATCTATTCTCCTACACTCACACACCCTTACTAAAAATGAAATCTAAGTTAAAATAAAACAAAATCTATACTAGCACACACACACACTTACTTTAATAAAAACTACAAAAGCACTAAAAAACTAAAAAGAAAAATTAAAATACAAAAAAGAGAAAAATTAACCTACACTCATACACTCACACACACAAATTATGAAACCATCTAAAAATTATAAAAAGCTAAAAACATGAAAATTAGCCTCATACACACACACACCCAAATTAAAATGGACAACTAATTATAATAACAAAAATTACAAAAACTAAAAAAAAGAGAAAGAAAGAAGAAAAAAAAAAGAGAACACACACACACACACACTTTAACCAAAACAAAGATAAGAGAATTACAAAGAAGCAAATCTATTTCATTTCCAACATAAAGAGGTTACAAAACAAGAGAGAGAAAATGCAAAAAGAGAGCTAAAACATGAAAACAGCAAAAATTGGTCCACAATCTTGAGAAGAGGTCTCAAAATTTTGAACCCTTAGACTCAGCTGAATCTGGCTATTTATAGGAAAATTTTTGGAATTACACGCCCTCGGACACGGGCGTGTCTGAGGGCGTGACACGGCTTGGGGTGCGAATAGCCAGAACAGCTGGATCCAGGCAGGCATCTGGAAGGCTTGACCGGCGACTTTGGAAGTACACGGGCGTGACCATCATACACGGCCTAGGTCACGGGCGTGACCTAGGTCGGTTGGCTGGAGCTTGAACTGGGCGTGACACCTGGCGTGTCCTTTGTTCTTCTGGAAGGAATTGAGGGTCACGGGCTTGTCTGAAATGTCACGGCCGTGATTTTGACTTTTTGGATGAAATGCTTCAAGTGGCTGGAATCTGGGATGGATATCCAACACGGGCATGACCATGTACATGGCCTCGGTCACAGGCGTGACCGAGGGCGTGACTTGATGTTTGAGGTGGAAAAAGAACAGAGAGAAGAAAATGTTAGGGATTAGTGAACACGCCCTTGGACACGAGCGTGTCCAAGGGCGTGTCTTAACAAAAAGACAGAAAGTTTATTAAATTAAAATAAAACTTAGTTAAAATTTTAAAATAACAAAAACAAACAATTTATTTATTTAATTACATAGATTATTTATAATTCTAAGCAAAAATACACTAAAAACTATACAGAAAAACACGTATAATTACTATTCATCAAACACCCCCATACTTAAGCTTTTGCTATTCCAGAGCAAAAGTAAGGGATACCTATAAGACGTTTAATAAAATTTCTAATTTACTAGAGTTTTTATTAAATCAAAAGTAAGATCGAAATAAATTTAGGGTATTTAAAGAGGTAAGTCCAAAACTATGAAAGTAATTTAAAAAGAGCGAAAAAATTTTAGCTAGACTTCTAAAATTACCTAAATAGCATCGATTATTGCAGTCTTTGGTACCTTTTAATTAGAATAGAATTATAGAAAACTTTACCCTTTTTTAAGAAAGTTTTTAAGAATAAATAAAGCCTACTAATTATGCTCTCTCAAACTTTTTTAAATTAAAATCTAGGTACAATTTTATTGGCTAAGGGTAGGGAAAAAAGGTAGCCTTGGCAAAAAGAAGAGTGCTTGGATTTAGGGGTGATGGACTTTATCCTCTCACCCCACCTTTTTGGTGGTTTTGCTTTGATTCCCAGCGTTGGTTTACGCGGGAGAATTGAAATCTTTTCTTAACTTAACCCAATGCCCGTGTTTACGGAATTTTAATTTTTTATTCCCATTGACACGGGATTTCTTTTAACAATATTGGGTGCCTGTGTTTAAGGAATCTTTTTATTCCCATTGACACAGGATTTCTTTTAAAACTCCTACTTTTATTATTTTTATGCCAAGCTAAGGGGTGTTTATAAGGGGGGTTTCAAGAGAAATTCTAGATTAATAAAAAAAGATTTTTGAGAGCAAGTTTAGTAGATTAAAAACATTCCCAAAGTTTCACAAGTTTAGAGTTAGAATAATTGAATCTAAAGATGGTTTGCCAATATAATTCAAAAAGGAATCTATTTAGGGTAAACCCGAGGTAGTGCTAAAAATTCTGTTCTCAAATTAAATTAAGATCGCAAGATTTTCTTTACTACTGAAAATTCCTCGATTTAAATTTTTCAAACTATGAAATAAATAAAATTGTTTTAGCAAATCAAAAATAATGAAAAACACTTAAAGATAAGACTAACCTAGCCTTGGAAATAACAAAAAGCTAAGTAGGGGTTTTATTTTATTTTTAGATTTTTTGATAAGTTTTTCAAATATTTTTTTTTTCTTTGAAATTTTTAAGATATGATATTTTTGGGATTTTTGATTTTCTTTATAACAAAATGCATATATAAATACTAAAAAAGGAAGAAGAAAATTAAGAAAAGTAAAAATACATACAAAATATTTTTGATTTTTTCTAAGAAATTTTTTTCATCATATATTTTTTTTATTTTTTTATTTTGTTAAAAATATGTACATTAATAAAAAAAGGAAAGAAAAGAAAAGAGAGAAGGAAAAACATTTTTGGTGTTATGACAAAATGAATTTTGTTATAACAAATTTTTAAGTACATTTTTCATCATTTTTTTTGGATTTTGATTTATTATTATAAATAAGGATTTTTATATACAAATAAAAGACATAAACATAAAACATTTATATAAAATTTTTTTTGTGTGTTTTTTTTTAAAAGTTAATTAATGATTTTTTTTTTTGGATTTTTCATTTGATTTCCTATTTACATATTAAATTGTTTTTTCAAAAGAAAAGAAAAATGAAAAGAGGGACAAAGATGTAGCAACATAATTTTCTTATGTCATAACAAATTTTGTTATGTTATAACAAATAAGTTTTATGTTGTAACAAATTTTTCATATAATTTTTTTTTTGTTTTTTCTAATATGGGAGGGGCAAAAATAATTACAAAAAGATAGAAAACACGCCCCCATACTTAAAGCCAACATTGTCCTCAATGTTGAAGTGAAGTGTGAGGAACGAAAATATTTACAAAAACGTGAAGATTTAATTACAAGATAGAAAAAATATATACAAGAATAGTTACAAATAAAAAGGAACTCCACGAAGATATACAAAATTGTTTTTTTGGTTTGTTTTAGGTTTCCGAAATGTACAAAACACGAATAAAATACGTATAAAAGAAGTTAAAAGTATATATGTGATCATATTTTTTTTTTTGGTATGATAAAAATTAATTTTTATCATCATTTTTATTTTATTATTTATGTTATATTATATTTTTTTTTTGTTTTAATTTTGAAATATGCATGTTTTAAAATATATCAAAATTTTAAGAAAGATAAAATAAAGTAAATAAAGAAAAAGCTTTAAGATAAAAAGCAAGGAAGAAATAAGAGAAATAAAAAGGTAAAAGCAACGGGGTTTTCTCGTTTCGAAATATCGACAAAAATCCCCTCTCGGGTATGTCGAGTAATCCTACTTTGAGAAACTTCCTATTGTCCTATCTTAAAATTCCCAAAATTCTTTTTGATTTTTGTTTTAAAGTTATTGCATTATTTTATTTTGTTTTATGTTTCCTTTTTTAAAAAAGAATGATAATTTAAAATATGCTTAGTTATTAATAATATTTTTCATTTTGTTTTATTATAATTATTTATTATTATTATTATTAATTATATTTTTGTTTAAGTTTTTTAAGTTTTTTTTTTAAATGAAAATTTATTTCATCATTTTTTTTTGTAAATAAGAACAATAAAAGAGCGTAATTGGATAAATATGGGGGTGCCTCCCACGGGCGCTTTGTTTACCGTCTCGTAGCTTGACGCGTTAGCGGGGTACGATCTTTTTAGAGGTGGGGGAGGGGTATGGAATTTAGCTTCCCTCCCAGTTGATCCCCCGCGTGGTAGAGTTTTAGTCGGTGACCGTTAACTTTTAAGTCGCCTTTTTCCGGGTGGGTGATAAGGACGGTCCCGTATGGCCAAACCTCTTTCACTTGAAAGGGGCCGGACCAGCGGGATTTTAGTTTCCCCGGAAAAAGACGAAGACGCGAATTATATAGAAGGACGAGATCGCCCGGCGCAAATGATTTTGGAAATTTAATTTTTCGGTCGTGGTAAAATTTCGAGCGTTCCTTATAAAATTTATTACTCTCGTAGGCGTTCGCACGCCATTCATCGAGTTCGTTTAATTGGAATTTCTGGTTTTCGGCGGTTAAATTATGATCGAGATTTAAAAGTTTTAACGCCCAAAAAGCGCGGTGCTCTAATTCTACGGGCAAATGGCACGCCTTGCCGTAGACTAATCGATAAGGCGTACAACCGATTGCGGTCTTGTACGCCGTACGATATGCCCACAGCGCGTCGTCTAATTTAATCGCCCAATCCTTCCTATTTATTGAAACGGTTTTTTCTAATATGCGTTTAATTTCTCTATTTACTACCTCCACTTGGCCGCTCGTTTGGGGGTGATAGGCGGTGGCGAGCTTATGCGTAACGCCATATTTGGTTAATGTTTTTGCAAACTGGGCGTTGCAAAAGTGCGTACCCCTATCACTAACTATCGCACGGGGCGTACCGAAGCGAGAAAATAATTTTTTAAGAAATTTGACGACGACTCTCGCATCGTTAGTGGGGAGAGCTTGCGCTTCCGCCCACCTAGATACGTAGTCGACCGCCACTAAAATGTAGCGATTTGTATATGAAGGAGGTAGGGCGCCTATGAAATCTATGCCCCATAAATCGAAAATCTCGCATTCTAAATAAAAATTTTGGGGCATCTCGTCGCGACGAGAGATGTTACCCGACCGTTGACAGTTATCGCATGCGCTCACAAAAGTGTGAGCGTCTTTGAAGAGAGCGGGCCAATAAAAGCCTGCCTCCAGCGCCTTCTGTGCGGTCCGGTTGGCTTGATAATGCCCCCCGACCGGCCCCTCGTGGCAGTGCCGCAATATTTGCGCACCCTCCTCGCTCGAAACGCATCTCCGCACGACTTGGTCCGCGCAGACGCGAAATAAGAAAGGGTCCTCCCAAAAGTAATTTTTCAAATCAGAAAAGAATTTCTTCTTTTGCTGTTTTGAAAAGTCTTTCGGGAGCACCCGCGCAACTAAATAGTTGGCATAGTCTGCGAACCAAGGCGAGGGAGAAGTTTTTAAATTATTTAAAGCTAAAAGACGCTCCTCGGGAAATCGATCATCGATTTCCGGTTCGAAGAGCGCTTCCGCGATTGGGTGTTCTAAACGAGAAAGGTGGTCGGCCGCTAAATTTTCGGCCCCCTTCTTATCCCGGATCTCTAAATCGAATTCTTGTAATAGGAGGATCCATCGAAGAAGGCGGGGCTTAGCGTCCATTTTTTCTAATAAATATTTAAGTGCGGAGTGGTCGGTAAATATTATAATTTTAGAAAGCGTGACGTAGGGCCTAAACTTATCTATGGTGAAGACGACGGCAAGGAGTTCCTTTTCCGTTGTCGTGTAATTAGCCTGTGCGGCCGTGAGCGTGCGGGACGCGTAGTAGATAGGATGAAAATATTTATTTACGCGTTGGCCTAATACGGCCCCTACCGCTATATCGCTCGCGTCGCACATAATCTCAAACGGAAGGGTCCAATCAGGCGCCACCAGAATGGGAGAATGGATAAGTTTATTTTTTTATGGCATTGAATGCCTCTACGCACGCGCTATCAAAAATGAATGGAGATTCTTTCTCCAGGAGGTGGGTTAGCGGTTTTGTTATTTTGGAAAATTTTTGAATAAACCGCCTTTAGAAACCCGCGTGGACAAGAAAACTACGAATTGATTTTATATTTGAGGGCGCGAGGAGTTTTTCAATTATTTTGACCTTGGCCTTGTCGACCTCCATCCCTTTTTCAGAAATTTTGTGGCCGAGAACTAAGCCTTCTCGAACCATGAAATTACACTTTTCCCAGTTTAAAACCAGGTTCGTGTCTTCGCATCGTTGGAGGACTCGATCTAAATTTTGGAGGCAGTTTTGGAAGGAGTTCCAAAAACCGAGAAGTCATCCATAAAGACTTCCATAATATCCTCTACGAGCTCTCCAAATATTGCTAGCATACATCGTTGAAATGTAGCTGGCGCGTTGCAGAGGCCGAATGGCATCCTTCGGTACGCGAAGGTACCGAAGGGGCACGTAAAGGTTGTTTTCTCCTGATCTTCGGGGGAGATTGGAATTTGTAAAAATCCCGATAGACCGTCGAGAAAACAATAATAAGGGTGACCCGATAGTCGCTTTAAAATTTGATCGATAAACGGTAACGGAAAGTGGTCTTTGCGGGTGGCGTCATTTAATTTTCGGTAATCGATGCACACCCTCCAACCCGTAACAGTACGGGTTAGAATTAATTCGTTATGTTGATTTGCCACTACCGTTAGACCGCCCTTTTTAGGCACGACATGAATGGGACTAACCCACGTGCTGTCGGATATAGGGTAGATAATCCCCACATCCATTAATTTTATTACTTCAGCCTTAACGACCTCCCGCATATTTGGGTTTAGTCGCCGCTGAGGCTGGATGGTTTTGCGGGAATTATCTTCTAAGAAGATTTTGTGCGTGCAAAAAGAGGGATTTATCCCCCTAATATCGGAAATCTGCCATGCAATTGCATGGCGATGCGTGGACAAAACTTTAACTAATTCATAGGTTTCCGAATCAGTTAAAGAAGACGAAATAATAACCGGGAGTTTTAAGTCCGCGGCGAGAAAAGCGTATTTTAAATGGTCATGGAGCGGCTTAAGCTCCAAGACCGGGGGTTATTCGTAAGAAGTTGTTATTTTTAAACTTTTAGAATTAAAAGATTTGAAAGGCGAATCTGGCGGTAGCTCGTCCAAAGGGGCGAGGTCTGCCAAATCCGGTTCGTCTAAAGTTAAAGCGAGTAATTCTGCAAGCGAAGAACATTCATCCTCGAACGCGGATTCTAAGTGAAAGCAGGAATCATCGTTCGATAAAGAGTTTCGCATCGAGGGCTTAATAAGAAGGGTAACTTCGTCGTCCCCTACCCGAAGGAGGAGGCGACCGTTACTCACATCAATTAATGCGCGGGAGGTCGCGAGGAACGGGCGACCGAGGATAATTGGTACCTCGGCGTCCTCCTCGATGTCGAGGATGACGAAGTCTACCGGAAAGATAAACTGGTCAACCTTGACCAGAACGTCCTCCACTACCCCGATAGGATATTTTATCGAGCGATCCGCGAGTTGGATGCTCATTTTTGTTGGGGTGGGAACACCCAAATCTAGTTTTTTAAAGAGGGAGAAGGGCATCAAATTGATGCTCGCTCCCAGGTCCGCTAGGGCGTACTTTATTAATAAATTGCCGAATAGGCACGGGATGGAAAACCTTCCCGGATCGTTTAGTTTAGGCGGTAATTTATTAAGTAGGACCGCCGAGCATTCCGCATTTAAGGAAACACGTGAAATACCCTCGAGCTTCTTTTTATTAGAAAGGAGCTCCTTAAGGTATTTCGCATATTTCGGCATTTGAGAGAGTGCCTCGCAGAAGGGGACGTTAATTTGAATTTTTTAAATATTTGTAAAAACTTTTTGTAATGTTCGTCCTCCTTCTCTTTATTAAATTTTGCGGGGTACGGAATTTGCGGGCTCGAGACGCCCGGCGCTAATATTTTTTCCGTTTCTACTAAAATAAAAGACGAGGGTGCAGGGGTCGGAGGCGAAACAGTTACCTGATGCTCAACCCGCAATGGGGAGTCGACCTCCTTGCCGCTGTGAAGGGTAATGGCGTGGGCATTTTCACGCGGGTTCTGCTCCGAGTTCCCAGGTAGTGCTCCAAGTGGCCGCTCGGAGACCATTTTTGCAAGCTGTCCAACCTGCATTTCTAAATTTTTTAGCGATCCGGTTATATTCCGGATATTTGCGTCGTTGGAAGCCATGTATTTTGCAAAAATCTCCTCGAGCGGAGAAGGTTTTGGAGGAGGAGGCGCAAAACCCTGCTGAAATCCTTGGGGATATCCACGCGGAAATCCTTGCGGGATCGCAGGTGGAGGGCGTTGCGCATTATTAGGGTTACTCCAGGAGAAGTTTGGGTGGCTCCTCCAACCCGGGTTATAGTTATTACTATATGGGTTGAAGGGCGCCCACACTTGATTGCCCACGTAATCCACCGATTCCTCGCTTAAATTATTGTTATTATTAATATTATTATTAAGATTATTATTATTAAGATTATTAAAATTATTATTATTATTATTATTTGGATTATTAAAATTATTATTATTATTATTAGGATTATTAGCCCAAGCGGGAGTGGAGGAGGAAGCAGTCATCTCCGCCACTTGCTTACTTATCCGCTCTACCTGCGAGGCTAAGTGAGTAGTGGCATCCACTTTGAAAATACCAGTCGGTTTAGGAGGACGCGACCTTGGCATATTCCATTGGTACGCGTTCATGGCCATTTCTTCGATCAGAGCTTGAGCGGCCTCCGGGGTTTTGTTGTTTAACGTTCCCCCGGCGGCTGCGTCGATCATCTGTCTCGTTGAGAAACTCAAGCCGTTATAGAACGTTTGTACCTGAAGCCAAGTTGTTAGCGCGTGATGAGGACACCTACGCAAATATTCTTTAAAATGCTCCCAAGTCTCGTAGAGAGACTCGAAATCGAATTGAATGAAGGATGCGATATCGGTGCGTAATTTAGCGGTTTTTGACGGAGGAAAATATTTAGTTAGAAAATTCTCCGTCAATTCGGCCCACGTGGTTATGGACCCTCTCGGAAGAGAAGTCAACCACGATTTCGCCTTTGTCCGCAGGGAAAAGGGAAATAAGCGCAAGCGAATGGCGTCATCGCTGACGCCATTAATCTTGAAGGTGTCGCAAATTTCTAAAAAATTATTAAGGTGTTGGTTTGGGTCCTCATCTGGCAAACCGTCAAACTGAATCGACTGTTGTACCATTTGGATTATACTGGATTTGATTTCGAAATTATTATTAGCTACCGCGGGGCGGGTGATGCTCGATCCTGTATCCTCTAAATTTGGCCTAGCATAATAGGCCATGGTCCGCTGTGGGGCCGCATTTAGATTAGGATCGCCCATCACGCCTAAATGTATATCGCCGACGGATTCTTCGGGATCTATTTGTAGATTTTGATTACGAGATCGACGACGCTCGAGAAGCGTGCGCTCGATTTCGGGATCAAAAGGTAAAATTGGATTATCCGAAGATTCTCCTCGGGTCATACACTATTCTTTAATTAATTTTTTTTGGAAGAAAGAGTTTTCTTGTTTTTCTTTTTATAGATTATTTTTTTTTCGATGTTTTTGTTTTGGAAATATTTTTACAAAGAAGAAAAAGAAGGAAAGAAAGAAAGAGGGGGAAAATATTTTTTTGATTTTCTTTTAGTAAGTAGAAAATATCGCTATATATATATATTTTTTAGAGATTTTAGATTTTTCCTTTTTCTTAAATAGAGATTTTTTTTTCTTAAATTTTTTGTTTTGTAGGATAAGAGAAATATATATTAGAAAAAGGGTTGATGTACAACCCCGATATTCGCCTAGAAGATGGGCCAACCAAAAAACAACGGAGCGAGCCAGAGGCCAGCCGAGTGCTCGCAAGAGGGCGAGCGAGCCAGAGGCTCGCCGAGTGCTCGCAAGAGGGCGAGCGAGCCAGAGGCTCGCCAAATGCTCGCAAGGAGGCGAGAGAGTCAAGAACTCGCCAAACACTCGTGAGTCGCTGGAACCGGCCAAATTACCTTGTCACCCTTGGTGGTCTGCCTTTAGCCTCTCCAAACAGCGGAGTTTGGCTGTTAGCAGACCCATTCGGGGTGCGGGTAGTAAAATCAAGAGGCGGAATCCTGCTATTTGCAGGCCAGATAAGAAAATCTATAAATAGGACCTCAAGGGCACCTTTGGAGGGGATCTCACTTCAGCTTCCCTCTCCTTATGCTTTCTTTGGTTAGCATTTCCAGAGCTCTCCAAGGTGCCCAAGTCTCAGCTTTGGCTTGGGAGGGGAAGCGCTCAACGATCTTTCGGGTTAGTGGAGGGACCTCCTCGCTGTGACTAAGGTCCTAGTCAAATTCTTAATCTTCCGTCCACCCTCCTCGAGGGATCAGTAAGGACTAGCCGCCCCTCATTTCGGTGAGGGCCCCGAACTCCACAGAGACCGAGAAATCGGTTTCAACATTTTGGTGCGGTGAGCGTGGAGCGTGGCTGGTTCAAGAAAGTTCCAGAGAAGGGTTATGGCGGGAGATGAGGATCAAGGCGAGGGGTTCAGCGAGCCACCGCAGGTGGTAACACCGAGGATGTTCGCGGACTTCAGAAAGGAGGTGCTCGACACCTTGGGGTTCGCGGTCACAGCTCTGCGAAGTGAGTTTGCGACCCCGGAACCTCTGGCGACCACACCCCCAACAGCAGTCGGCGAGAGGGCACCAGGAGGAAGGGCTGGAAAAGAAGTTGCCGTCGGCTTAGGCCAGAGCCAGGAAGGACGGGTGCTGTTCGCCAGTCCGGCGAGCTCCGTGCCGGCGAGCTCAGCGCTGGCGAGCTCCATTCCAGCGAGCGCGTCACTAGCGAGTGCGCGCCAAGAGGAAGCGACGACTGTCGGGGTGGTTCAGGCGAGCACCTCCCTCGCAAGCACAGTCCCGGCGAGCTCAAGTTTGGCGAGCGAGCTTGGGGGACGAGTGGAGCCGGGAAGAGTGGCGGGAGGGGGAAGCCCCTTTTGCGAGTTGGTGCTTTCCGCACCCGTCCCGGTGGGATTTGGAGAATGGGACCGGGTGTACTACAACGGTAGAGATGACCCTGTCCAGCACCTGCAGAGTTTCGAAGACTCGGTCTCCATCAGGCCGATGTCAGACGCCTTTAAGTGTCCGCTCTTTGCCGTCACCCTTAAGGAGAAGTCCAGGGACTGGTTCCATCATCTCCCAGCATGGTCCATCTACTCGTTCGAAGATTTGCGCCAAAGTTTCTTACTGAGGTTCTCGACCTCAAAAAAGAGGAAGAAGGACGCTGATTCCCTCTTCGCAGTGAAGCAGGGACCAAGGGAGTCGCTGGCTCAGTATGCCGATCGATTCCAGGAGGAAGTGCAGCTCACTCAGGAGATGCCTGGGTTTGCTCTCCAACTCGCCTTCACGGTCGGGTTGAGAGAGAGTTTCTTTAAGATGGCATTGAAGAGAAAAGCCCCCGTCTCCTTTGAAGAGCTGATGGAGAGGGTGTCGGAGGAAGTCGCAAGTGAGGAAGCCAATCCGGAGCTCACCAGGAGGCTAGCAAAGCTCAGTGAGCCAGAGGTGAGGCAGCAGGAGGTCAGGAGGAGGGAAGAGCCCCGGGCCCCGGAGGGAGAATGGAGGCCGCAAGGGGGAGGAGTGCAAGGGCAGGGAAGGGGTTACGACCCAGGAAGGGGTAACCATGTTGGAGGTCAATGGAGGCCCCCCAGTTAGGGTGGAGGCAAGGTCCAATGCAGATGCCTCCCCCTCCCCAGCAGGCCATGACGATTGGACGAGGAGGAGGAAGAGGAAGGGGAAGAGGAGGAGAGGAGGAAACGGCGGCCGCTAGGAGAAGAAGGAATAGGGTGGCAGAGGTCGAGGCGAGGGAAGTGGCAGTGCCATATTGCATCTTCCATGATGTGGAAGGCCACTCAACGGACACCTGTCCGGAGTTCCTAGAAGTTAAGAGGGGCAGAGCGCCCGCGCCACCACAGCAGCAGCCATTAAGGATCGTGGAGGTTGAACCTCGAGAGGGGGAGGAGGAAAGGTGTGAGGATAGAGCCGATTTGGGAAGTAGAGGAGGGATCGGGGTGATCCACGGGGGGGGGGGGGGGGGGGGGGGGGGGGGTAGGGGTGGAGGCGACCCGCAAGGCTAGCCTCCATACCATTTACCGCCGAAGCGTGGCTTCGACATCCACCGCCCCACCCCCGGCCGAAAAAATCGTTTTCACTCAGAAAGACATGCCAGGCTACGAGGACCCGTTCTGCGACGCGCTAGTCATCCAGACGGCGATTGAGAACTTCACCGTCTCCCGAATCCTGGTGGACAACGGAAGTTCGGTCAATGTCGTCTTCAAAAAGGCGTTTGACAAGATGGAGGTAGAGCCTAGGAGGGTGTTGGCCTCAGATGGCCCTTTGTTCAGATTCTCAGGGGAGAGGAAGGAAGTAGAAGGGGGAGTAGGGCTTCATGTGACCCTGGGTGGGCAGTCCCAAAACTGTCGTTTTGTCATTGTGGACGGCCCATGCAGTTACAGCGCCATCTTCGGACGGCCACTCATCAGCGCGTTCCGCTGTGTCCCTTCCACCTTTCATCAGTGCCTCAAGTTCAATGACGGAGGGGTTCAGGTGCGGATAAGGGGGGATACCAAGGTGGCGAGACAGTGCTACGTAACGGCTGTCAACACCATCTCCTGGATGGGGGAAGATGAGGAGTGGGATAGAATGATGGGGAAGGCGGCCGAAGCCAGAAGTATGGAGGTAGCCGAGGAGAAGATGGAGGGAGATGAAGTCCATGCCCAGGAAGGGGTAGCTGAGGTACCCCGGGCGGAAGGAAAGGAAGAAGAAGATAAGGCCCTGGAGGGATGGGCGGAAGAGCTGATGGTGGTAGAGAAGGAAGTCGAGGAGGAGACCCAGGCTCCCACTTGTGCCGAAGAGGAGAGGGCTTGGGGAGAGCAGTCCCGGTTGGAGGCTGTGGATGAGGTCGTGGAGCTCGAGGTCACCACCCGGCTGGGGGTGGTGGAAAAAGTCCGGGTCAGCGGAGAACTCAGCCCAGGAGATCAAGCGGAGATTCTGGCTTGCGTACAAAAGAACGTGGACGTCTTCGCTTGGAGCACCGCGGAAATGCCCGGGATCGACGCGGATGTGGCGTGCCATCGCCTCAACCTCGACCCCGGCGCCCGCCCCATCCGTCAGAAGAGGAGGGCCGTCGCGGACAAGCTAGAAGAGCCCATCCGCGAGGAGGTGGGCAAACTCCTGCAGGCCGGGTTTGTATCGGAGATCCAGTATCTAGGCTGGGTCTCCAACGTCGTTATGGTAAAGAAGGGAGGAGGTAAGTGGCGTATGTGTATCGACTTTTCGCTTCTTAATAAATCATGCCCGAAAGATTGCTACCCCCTGCCCAGAATCGACGCGCTGGTTGACTCAGCCATTGGTTTTTCTGTAATGTCTTTCTTAGATGCTTTTTCAGGTTACCATCAAATCCGCATGCATCCCCGGACATCAAGGATGTTTCCTTCATCATGGGGGATGGATGTTATTGCTATAAGATGATGCCCTTCGGGCTCAAGAACGCAGGGGCTACGTACCAAAGGATGATGGATAGGGTCTTCCGTGAGCAGAAAGGAAGAAATTTAGATGTCTATGTCGACGACCTCATGGTTAAGAGCCAAGACCTTGAGACTCACCTCCAAGACCTCGAAGAGACATTTGGGACCCTGCGGCGGTACAAGATGAAGCTCAATCCCTTGAAGTGTGTCTTCGGGGCGAGCCAAGGGAAGTTCCTGGGCCATTTGCTCACCCCCGCAGGAGTGGAGCCCAACCCGGACAAAGTTAAAGCGGTGATGGAGTTGGAGTCGCCGAGAAATCCGAAGGAGGTTCAGAGCCTTACGGGGAAATTGGCTGGGCTCAGCAGATTCCTCTCCAAGGCGGGGGAAAAGTGTGCACCTTTTTTCAAAGTACTGCGGGGAAACAAGAAGTTTGAATGGACCCCGGAGTGCGAGAAGGCCTTCCAGGCTCTGAAAGAACAGCTCACCCAAACCCCTCTGCTCCAGGGACCGAGGCCAGGAGAAGACCTATCCCTGTACCTAGGGGTAGGGTTCGAAGCAGTAAGCTCCGTGTTAATCCGGGAGGAAGGGAAGAAACAGTTCCCTATCTACTACGTCAGTCGAGTGCTGAAGAAGGCGGAGCTCCGGTACCCGATTTTGGAAAAATTGGCCTTCGCATTGGTGGTGTCAGCCCGGAGGCTCCGGCCTTATTTTCAAGCCCATTCAATTAAAGTAGTGATGGACCACCCGCTCCGCAAAATCATGGAAGGGGTGGAGCACTCAGGAAGGTTGGCAAAGTGGTCCGTGGAGTTAAGCGAATTCAATATCACGTTCGTACCCAGGACATCCATCAGGGCTCAAGCGGTGGCAGACTTCATGGCCGACTATGCGGCCGAAGTGGGGGAGCACGAGCCACCTCCCCCAGAAGCATGGAAGATGTTGGTGGACGGAGCGTCGGGAAAATACTCCTATGGAGGGGGAATAGTCCTGGTGAGTCCTCAGGGGACTCGGATTGAGCAAGCCTTAAACATCCATTTCCCAATCACCAACAACCAGGCTGAGTACGAAGCAGTGATAGCGGGCCTTCGGCTGGCCCGAGAACTGGGTGTGCAGGACGTGGAGGTCTCCACGGACTCCGTGGTGGTAGCATGCCAGATCAAAGGAGAGTTTGAAGCAAAGGACCCAACCCTCCTACTATACCTGGAAAAGGTTAAGGGGGTCATCGAGCAGTTCCGCACCTTCTCCATCAAGCACGTGCCGAGGGAGGAGAGCACCCAGGCGGACCTCCTAGCCAAGTTCGGTCCCCGCGCGGGGGGGACGACTTCGGAACTCTTCCGGTCCTCCATCGAGGAAGGAGAATTGATCGAGGTGGATCAACAAGCCTCGTGGATGGATCCGTTCATCACCTTCCTATCCTCCGGGCAGTTCCCTGGAGAGGATGTGGACAAGAGACGCTTCAGGTATAAGTCCGCCTATTACTCTTTGCATGCAGGGGGCTATATAGAAAGACCCTCTCGGGACTCTTGGCCCGTTATGTCTCCGAGGAGGAGGTCCCGAGAGTGCTGGAAGAAATCCACTCTGGGGAGTGCGGCAGTCACTCCGGGAGTCGGACCCTGGAAGGGAGGGTGTTGAGGCAAGGCTACTTCTGGCCCACTCTCAGCAAGGATGCGACAGAGTTCGCAAGAAAGTGTCCGAAGTGCCAGCTCTATGCTCCGCTCCAACTCCTCCCAGCTCAAAGGCTCCGGACCATCACGGCCCCCTGACCCTTCGCCATATGGGGGCTGGACCTGGTCGGCCCTTTTCCCCAAGCCAACGGCCAGAGGAAGTTCCTGTTGGTCATGATCGACTACTTCTCCAAGTGGGTAGAGGTGAAAGCACTTGCTAAGGTAACCTCTCAGGTTGTAAGGAATTTTGTGTGGGGAGAAATAATTTGCAGGCATGGACTCCCTCTAGCTATAGTGACAGACAATGGGCCGCAGTTTGCGAGTGAGGAGTTTGTCGACTTCTGCACTCAGCTCGGCATTGACCTCAGGTTCACTTCGGTCCACCACCCGAGGAGCAATGGGCAGGTGGAGGCGGCGAACAAGATAATCGTCAACCTGCTAAAAAAAGAAAGTGGAAAACCTTCGAGGAAGTTGGGTGGAACAGCTACCCTCTGTCCTCTGGGCCATGAGGACTACTCCGAATACCGCCACCAGGGAGACTCCATTCAAGCTCTCTCACGGGTCCGAGGCCGTTCTCCCCATAGAGTTTGAGGTGAAGACCCCCCGGGTGATCGCCGCGAGCGAGGGGGATGAAGAGTGGCTGGAAGGTAACAATGCAGAGCAGAGGCTGTCCTTGGACCTGGTGGAAGAACTCCGAGACTTGGCTACCATCAGGCAGGAAGAGGTCAAGCGGCGGATGGCTCGATATTTTGACAGACATATCCGGATAAAACACTTTCAGAAAGGAGGTCTAGTCCTGAAGAAAGTCGACGCGGCCGCCAGAGGGGCCACGGTGGGAAAGCTTAACCCCAACTGGGAAGGTCCATATATTGTAAGCAGGGTGCTTAAGTAGAGAGGGTATCATCTCCAGGATGTGGAAGGAGTACCCCTCGACCGAGCCCGAAGTGGGGATGATTTGAAAAGGTTTTACCCTTAAGTGCTTTACTATGTTGTTTAATGAATGTCTTACTCCTTTTTTTTTTATAATGCTTATAACTACTGCCGTGCCGA
The DNA here is from genome assembly GCA_033032865.1 of Dactylorhiza incarnata. Lineage (NCBI taxonomy): Eukaryota > Viridiplantae > Streptophyta > Magnoliopsida > Asparagales > Orchidaceae > Dactylorhiza > Dactylorhiza incarnata. Next base: position 7,448,113 of record JAWHQI010000078.1, on the reverse strand, counting down.
CACGACTAAGTCTGGATATGATGGTGCTGGAATGCCCCAGATCGATTCCGCTCCCGGGCTCTCACTAGATGGGGGGTTCAGGTTGATCTCTGGAGAGGCTGGCAGAGTAACAAGGGTTGGTGCTGGAATGCCCCAGATCGATTCCGCTCCCGGGCTCTCACTAGACGGGGGGTTCAGGTTGATCTCTGGAGAGGCTGACAGAGTAACAAGGGTTGGTGCTGGAATGCCCCAGATCGATTCCGCTCCCGGGCTCTCACTAGACGGGGGGTTCAGGTTGATCTCTGGAGAGGCTGGCAGAGTAACAAGGGTTGGTGCTGGAATGCCCCAGATCGATTCCGCTCCCGGGCTCTCACTAGACGGGGGGTTCAGGTTGATCTCTGGAGAGGCTGGCAAAGTAACAAGGGTTGGTGATGGAATGCCCCAGATCGATTCCACTCTCGGGCTCTCACTAGACGGGGGGTTCAGGTTGATCTCTGGAAAAGCCGGCAAAGTCGTTTGTAGGTTGAGCTGGTAAGATAAGATACTCAGGCCAGGGGATTCTGGCTCGCAAGCGACCCCAAGAACCGGGCAGGGAGAGAACAGAGGACCACTCGCGCACGAAGATCATTCACGACAGGGTAATAAAGCCGATGGCTCGCAAGGTCACTCGCAAAAGGTAGCGAAGCGAATAAAGAAAATGACCCGGGAGGAGTCCATTCTCGCGACGAACCACGGATACCGGAGGAAACCCGCCAGTGGCGAGTGCGAGTGGGGTAGGCGAGAGCGACCCAGGTACAATACAACGAGAAAAGGCCGCCGACGAAATAAAAGCGAGTGCGAGCGGAGCGGGGTAACAATGGACCCACTCATAATTTTCCCTATGGAGCGAGCCAGAGGTGCGAAGCGGGCCTGGCTTCACCTCGACGACGAAATCAGGCGGGCCTATCGAGAGAAATCCCTAAGCAAGGGAAAGTTCAGAGATGAAGTAGTTGTTAAGATATTGAGACGCGAGCACGTAGAAGCATAAGCATAGAAAAATAAAATCATGCGAGCATGAACAAAATGCGAGTCCGCGTAAGGAATAAAAAAGAAATGACATTCAAAAGATAGACAAAATATTTCTTCTTCATTGCTCAAAAGATGTTCACAATGAACGGCGAACTCGTTGGTCAAAAACAAAAGATTTATATGTGGAAAAAATTAAAAACATCAGGGTTGTCCGCCTGATGCCGCACCACTTCCCCCACATGTGGATGACTTGGAGATGTTACAACACAAGGACTTTCGGCGCCCCGGAAGTCAACATTATAACCTCCGCCCGCGCCGCGCAAAGGATGCTTAAAGCCTTTTATTATCTTGCTTTAGTTTTATATTTATTTCCGTCATTTTAAAATTGTAATATTTTAAATTCCGGCATGTTTCTTATTTTGGGTGTGCTAATAGACATTTTATGTGGTGTGCATTTAACCATCCGGGTTGATGAGATTTCATCTCAATTTTGGATGGTTGGATGGTGTTTGTAACTCCTATTTAAAGGAGCCTTTTATGAGAAATGATAGAATAGAATTTGAACCCTAAAAAGATCCCCCCTAAAGAGGAATTTCGGCCAAGGGCTTGCTCCAAGCCGCCGCCCCCCCTTGCCTCTTCCCCCTCTTCTCCATTTCGCCCCCCCCCCCCTTGGGTGTTTCCGGCGTGGTTTCTTGGTGCGACTCCAAGGAAGAAGGAAGGCAGCCCCTCGGTGTGACTCCGAAGGATCCATACGGTGCGACGCCGGTGGAAAGCGTGGAGAGAGTGATTCTCCCACAGTTATCAAGTGTGCTTTCATTTTCTGGGTTGGGTAATCTCTAAAACCTCAAAGAGTTTCTTTCTTTAGTTTGTGGAGGAAGAACCATCGTGTTCTCCGCGGTTTTGAATATCGATCGTTGGTATTTTTCTGAACTTGAGATCGCTCTCCCGCGTTCTTCGTGTCCGGACCGTGTGGGTCTCGTTTGCTTGAACGGATCTTGGCCTATAGCCTTGGTTTTGTTCTCTAAAAGAGTAGCAATCTTTGTGTTAATTTGGGAACTATGTCGACTCTCTTTTGACCTCTGTTTTAGAGTCGATCGTTCTTCTTTTTTTGTTTGATATTGTGATGCGAATGGCAACGTATGTGAGCGATAGAATGCTTGTGTAAGTGCGGTAGATCACCGTGTGATCGAGGCGAGTTGGAGTGAAATCCGTGTAGATCTCTATTAGGAGACGGCGCTGCTTCAATTTGGTATCAGAGGGAGGTTGTGTTGAGTTCTATCTCGGCACCATCCTTTCTCTAGATTTGCCGGCGCGTTCGTTGCTCGGTCAAAATCTGAAATTTTTCGGATTGGTCTGCATTTAGTAAAAAGCAGAAAAAAAAATTTCAAAACTTATCAAAAAAATCTGATTTTTTTTTCTGTAGCTTCCTGAGTTCATTTCCAGCAAATTTAAAACTTCAAATTTTTCATTTTGCTCTCGTTAGGTCCGTCAAAAAATTCATCTTCATTCTAGTTGTTTAAACTTGCATGCGCACGAGACTAGGCACGGAGTACACCGTAGAGTTACCGTCCACCTCTAGGATGGCAGCGAACGATCAAGTAGATCCTAACACGGAGGCTATAGAAGAGCTACATGGTGAGATGACGGAGATTAGGACCATGTTAACCCAGATTCTGCTGAATCAGAGGGGAACACCACCCCCTCCGGCTAATGATGAGTTGCCCAATCCGCAACAACGGGTTCATGATTCGAATTCGGATGAAGGCTATCCGCGAGCCCCTCCTCATGGACGTCGTCCGGATCGTGGCATTGATATCACTAGAGCCATTAAGATCGACGCCCCCACTTACGATGGTTTGGGAGACCCCCAGGTTTTCCTTACTTGGGTAGTGTATATTGAATGTTATTTTGAATGGCACCATCTTACGGATCCCCAAAAGGTCCAGGTTGCCAGGATGAAGCTAACGGGTAAAACATATTGGCTGAATGAAGAACATAGGCTAGGAGCCGGGCAGGGAGTCCCACCCATTGGATGGCCGGTGATGAAGAACTTACTCACTGACCAATACGTCCCCGTCTACCACCAAACCCAAATGTTCGATGAGCTAGCCACCCTTCGGCAAGGCTCAAACTCGGTGGCTGAGTATATGGGTGAGCTGAAAGATCGTATGGTGCGCTGTGATCTTCGAGAGATCCCTGAGGTTACGCTATCGCGATTTCGTAAGGGGCTCCACCCTGACATTCAGAGGAAGCTATTGAGATATGGCCACACAGATCTGAATACGACATTCAATGCCGCTCTTGATATTGAAAAGCATCTGGCTTCGAAGGCCCACTCTCGTTACTCCCGTACGAAGAGCTTGACCACATTTGGAGCATCTTCGTCTACCACCCACGATAAAGGAAAACCTAAGACCGCCGAGTCTAGATCGGTAGTGATTACTGCGAGGAACTCTAGGAATCCCACGAGTGAGCGTATCCCCATAGGGAAGGTTAGCAAGGCTAACATCACATGTTATGCTTGTGGGGTTCAGGGTCACTACGCCTTTGAGTGTCCTACAAAAACCCGAGCCATAGCCCTGTTGGATGCGGAGACCGACCCCGCCGATCTGATTTATGAGGCTACTGAGGAGGATGACCCTGAGGGAGTCCCGAGTGATTTGGAGGACGAACGCTACCTAGGAGTGATGCGATGTATCTTGACCACCCCTCATCCTTTAGATGATTGGAAGAGGACGAACATATTTTCCCTGATTTTTAGGAGTGGTGAGAAGTTATGTAAGCTGATTATCGATAGTGGAAGTTGTGTAAACGTCGTTTCTGAGAACGCCGTCACACGTATGGCCTTGACCGCGGAGCCACACCCGACCCCGTATCAAGTAGCTTGGATTAACAAGATCACTGTTCCAGTTACCAAGCGATGCCTAGTTCCCCTCTCGATTAAATCATACACGGATGAGATATGGTGTGACGTATTACCGATGGATGCTTGCCACGTGTTATTAGGCCGCCCTTGGCTCTATGACCGTGATGTAACACATTATGGCCGGGCCAACTCCTATGAGTTTAAACTTAAGGGTAAGACCATTACTTTGAGCCCGACCGTTCCGAAGGAACCAGTTGCGTTACCTAAGGACACCATTGTTCCGGTCGAGAGGAAGACATTGAGTCTAGTAGGCAGGACGGAGTTTGTGAGGGACCCATTTTTAGATGGAGTGATGTATGCGTTAGTTCTTATGAGTACGAAGACTGATTCGAGCACGTTAGATGGGTTGCCTAGAGAGTTGCGGGCCCTGCTAGATGAGTATAGGGATGTTTACCCCCGATGAGCTTCCGTCGTCGTTACCCCCACTTAGGGATATACAGCATGCTATTGATCTTATCCCTGGGTCATCCCTACCCAATCAGCCCCACTATAGACTCCCTCCCGATGCCCACAAGGAGTTACAAGTCCAGATAGAGGACTTGCTGAAGAAGGGTTTCATTCGGACTAGTTTGAGCCCATGCGCTGTTCCAGTCCTTCTTGCCCCCAAGAAGGATGGCTCGTGGAGGATGTGTGTTGATAGCCGTGCTATCAACAAAATCACCATCAAGTATAGATTTCCAATCCCACGGTTAGATGATCTCCTCGATGTCCTAGCGGGTGCCACCATCTTTTCCAAGCTAGATTTGCGGAGTGGTTACCACCAGATCAGGATCCGTGAGGGAGATGAGTGGAAGACAGAGTTTAAGTCCAAGGATGGACTGTATGAGTGGCTTGTGATGCCTTTTGGGCTATCCAACGCCCCAAGCACGTTCTCCAGGATGATGACTCATGTCTTCCAGCCTTATATGGGGAAGTTCGTGGTTGTCTACCTTGACGACATCCTTATCTATAGTACCACCCCCGTCGATCACATCTCACACCTGCGGATAGTTCTTTCCACCCTTCGGAAGGAAACTCTTTATCTGAACCTTAAGAAGTGCACTTTTCGAGTCTCTGAGGTAGAATTCTTAGGTTATATTTTTGGGTCCGAAGGTATACGAGTAGACCCCGGGAAGGTCCAGGTAATTAAGGATTGGCCTGAGCCGACTAGTATTCGAGAGGTGCGCAGTTTCCATGGGCTAGCTACATTTTATCGTCGTTTTATACGAGACTTTAGTAGCATCATGGCACCTATTACCGATTGTATGAAAAAGGGAGAGTTTGTGTGGTCGAAGTCTGCTACTTTTGCCTTCCGTAGGATCAAGCAACTCATGACCGAAGCACAGGTGTTACGTCTCCCTGACTTCACCAAGGTCTTTGAGGTTACTTGTGATGCGTCTGGGATAGGGATAGGAGGAGTCCTAATTCAAGAGGGCCACCCTATCAGTTATTTTAGTGAGTAGTTGGCAGGCGCAAAGCTCAATTATTCTAACTACGACCGAGAGTTCTATGCGATTGTGAGGTGTTTGCATCATTGGAGACACTATCTTCTGTCCAAGGAATTTGTGCTCCTTTCTGACCATGATGCTTTGAGATTCATAAACGGTAGTCATAAGATCAGCCCACGGCACGCGAAGTGGGTTGCGTTCCTTCAAGAATACACGTTTAACATTAAGCACCTTAAGGGTTCGGAGAATCGAGTCGCCGATGCGCTTAGCCGCCTCACCCTCTTTCTGTCTACTATGAAAGTGCATGTTATTGGGTTCGAGCGCATTAAGGATGAGTACGCCACGTGCCCGGATTTCTAGGAGTTGTACCTATCCGCACAGGACAACTCCCCCACCACTATCTCGGCCTTCACTATTAGAGACGGTTACCTCTTTCGGCACGGGAAACTATGCATTCCGCAATCTTCCCTACGACTACACATTATTTGGGAGTTGCATAGTGGCGGGTTGAGTGGTCACTTCGGGCGTGACAAGACTATTGTGCTCGTGGAAGAGAAATTTTATTGGCCAAAACTTAAGGTCATGGTCGGACGTGTAGTGAGCAGTTGCCAAACGTGTCAAGTCTCCAAAGGTTCTAAGACCAATGTTGGCTTGTATACACCGTTACCTATTCCATCTAAACCTTGGGAAGACGTGAGCATGGATTTTGTTCTAGGCCTTCCCCCCACGTTTCACCGACACGACTCGATATTCGTTGTTGTAGATAGGTTCTCAAAGATGGCATATTTTATCCCTTGTAGCAAGACCAACGATGCATCTCATATTGCCAAGCTGTATTTTCAAAATGTCGTTAGCCATCGTGGGGTATCTAACACTATTGTGTCGGATAGGGACGTGAAATTTACAAGTTATTTTTGGAAGACGTTATGGATTCTAATGGGCACTAAATTGCTATTCTCTGCCGCCTACCACCCACAAACGGATGGGCAAACTGAGGTGGTCAATAGAAGCTTGGGAAATCTTCTTAGGTGCCTTGTGGATGACCATAAAGGCACATGGGACTTACTTCTCCCCCACGCTCAGTTGGCTTATAATAATTCCAAGAACCGATCCACGGGTATGTCTCCCAATGAGGTTGTTCACGGGTATAATGCTCCAGTGCCCCTTGACTTGGTCCCACTACCACCGTCGTATAAGGCCAGTCAATTCGCACAATCCTTTGCCCAACACATTCAGGATCTACATGCACATATTCGGGCGACCTTGACCTCTCAATATGACGCCTATCAAACACATGCAAACCAAAATAGGAGAGCGTCAAACTTTAAAGTCGGCGACCAAGTTTTAGTCCGCTTAGTTTCCGAACGAATGCCATCTGGCACCGTTAAGAAATTAGCGAGGCGAGCCGGCCCGTTCCAGATTTTGAAGAAAATAGGAGAGAATGCTTTTGTTTTGGATTTGCCTTCTGATTGGGGTGTCTCACCCATTTTCAACGTTTCGGATTTGACGATGTTTGTTCCGCCTCCACAAGAGTTGTCTTCTATGTCGTCTTCTCCTTCCACAAATGATTCTAATGGGTTGGGGAGTGGTAGGACGGATGATCTCTCTTCCATGCTTTCCACAGGTATACCGCCGGATGGTGAGTCACATCTTATTCCTAATGCTGACATGTTTCCAAGGTTTCCCAAAACCTTTTCTAACCCTGACAGGATATTGGACATGGAGCCCATTACTACTACTGATGGTGATACTCGCCGCTTCCTCATTCGATGGCGGGATCGTCCAACTTCCGATGACTCTTGGGTGCTTGAGTCCGAGCTTCAAAGACTAGATGCCGCTCTTCTCCACTGTTTCCTCTTGGACCACGCATCGGTGATACGTGAAGTTGAGGGGGGGAGGATAAATTGAAGCAGCGGCGTCTCTTAATAGAGATCTACACGGATTTCACTCCAACTCACCTCGATCACACGGTGATCTACCGCACTTACACAAGCATTCTATCGCTCACATACGTTGCCATTCGCATCACAATATCAAACAAAAAAAGAAGAACGATCGACTCTAAAACAGCGGTCAAAAGAGAGTCGACATAGTTCCCAAATTAACACAAAGATTGCTACTCTTTTAGAGAACAAAACCAAGGCTATAGGCCAAGATCCGTTCAAGCAAACGAGACCCACACGGTCCGGACACGAAGAACGCGGGAGAGCGATCTCAAGTTCAGAAAAATACCAACGATCGATATTCAAAATCGCGGAGAACACGATGGTTCTTCCTCCACAAACTAAAGAAAGAAACTCTTTGAGGTTTTAGAGATTACCCAACCCAGAAAATGAAAGCACACTTGATAACTGTGGGAGAATCACTCTCTCCACGCTTTCCACCGGCGTCGCACCGTATGGATCCTTCGGAGTCACACCGAGGGGCTGCCTTCCTTCTTCCTTGGAGTCGCACCAAGAAACCACGCCGGAAACACCCCAGAGGGGGGGGGGGCGAAATGGAGAAGAGGGGGAAGAGGCAAGGGGGGACGGCGGCTTGGAGCAAGCCCTTGGCCGAAATTCCTCTTTAGGGGGGAGCTTTTTAGGGTTCAAATTCTATTCTATGATTTCTCATAAAAGGCTCCTTTAAATAGAAGTTACAAACACCATCCAACCATCCAAAATTGAGATGAAATCTCATCAACCCGGATGGTTAAATGCACACCACATAAAATGTCTATTAGCACACCCAAAATAAGAAACATGCTGGAATTTAAAATATTACAATTTTAAAATGACGGAAATAAATATAAAACTAAAGCAAGATAATAAAAGGCTTTAAGCATCCTTTGCGCGGCACGGGCGGAGGTTATAATGTTGACTTCCGGGGCGCCGAAAGTCCTTGTGTTGTAACATCTACAAGTCATCCACATGTGGGGGAAGTGGTGCGGCATCACCGCCGAAGAACCCTTCAATCGCTCCCTCGACCCTCCACCTCGGAGATGGGCCGCGAACAAATCGGGAACGACTTGCTCCGCGGTGAACTCCATGGCATTGGGGATGATCATGCTCGCCCCCTTGAGAATGTCGAGGACAAGCTCCGCGATCTCCATCGACCTCTTGCGTTCGGCTTCCTTCTCTTCCCGCGATTGACCGCGAGTCCCAGTTCGCGAAGGAGGAGGAGGTAGCACCGTCGAGGCCAGGTCGTGGATCTGGGCCTTGAGACAAGTGTTCTCCAACTCCAAGTCAGCGATCCGCGCGTGGAGCTGACTGACGGACTCGGCGTCCTGCAAGAGGTGGGTTAGCGAAAGTAGAACGAAGCCAAACTAGGAGAGACGTCCTCCGAGTAATACTTACCAACCCGCCTTGAAGGCTGGCGAGGAGGCCCTCTGACAAGGCCTTTTTCCCCTTGAGTTTCGTGACTTCACCCGTGGACCTCTGAAGCTCGACTTTGAGCTCCTTGATCTCCCTGTCCGTCGTGAGGTACCGACGACCCACCATGTGTGTTAGCTCCGTCGCCTGGAACTGGGCTCGCATCGCCTCGTACACGATCCCTCTCGGCATGAAGGACCGAAAGAGGGAGGCATCCTCGCGACCATAGAGACCAAAGGCGAGGGCGAACGCCTCACCCCCGTCCTTGCCGGCCTCTACCCAGGAAGGGAGCAGAGAGGAGCAGACGATCTTGTTTTGATCAGGGTCCCACGCGAGTATCGGTTCGCCTACCGCATCTACCAGCTTCATGCCGAGCCCAAAGTTGGTATGGCTCGACGGCTTGGGCCGAACGACAGCCTCCCCTGGCTCGCCCCCCTCTTTGGCGAGCTCCTGATCCGCAGACGGAGAGGGGAGGTCAGGCTCAGACAGGTCCACAACCTCCTTCGCCTTAGCAGCGGAGGGATTCTTTCTGGGTTTCTTCCCCGCCCCCTGCGAAGTAGGTCGGCGTTGGGGGGAAGACGCTTCTTTTTCGATGAGGAGCTCGGAACGTCGTGGCAGGCCTCGACGGCCATGCGCGTGAGCGAGCCGGGAGAAAGAGTGGAGGGAGGCGCATGAGGCAGATTGAGGGGGAGATCGCGTTCTCCTACAAAGATAACGAGCGTTAGACGATCAAAACAAAGGGGATCAAGAAAGTGGGCGAGTTCAAGAAAAACCTTCTCCCGGAAGGACGGGTGGCAGGAGGTCCACTCGCTCTCGGAGGAAGGCGACCTCGAAGTTCTTTCCTTTGAGGAACTGATACAGTGCCGCGTCACAACCACCTTGCGAGATCGGAGGGCGGTAGGCAGCCTCGTCTCGCTGGATAGGGGTGTATGAGATGTTACCGAAGGGACCCTTCACCAGGATGAACTTTTGCGTCCAGTAATGAGTTTTGTTCACCATCTCGCAGACGGTAACATGCTGACTTGCAAAGGGAGCCGTCCCGTCCCTGTTCGCGCGGAATGAGAAGATCTTGCGGAAGGCGAGCAGGCTGAACTCGATCCTCTCCGCCCTGAGGTAACTGGCGAACGCGACCACCACGGCGATCGCGTTCAGCGTCAGCTGGCATGGCAGGACGCCGAAGTACTTTAGCACCTGGAAAAGCCGACAAACATTAAGCGCTGTTCGCAAAGCAATTCAGGGAAGCCAAGGGTGAGAAATAGACGATACCTGGCGCACTTCCGGCCAGAGAGGGAGTCGAAACCCATTTTCGAAATGGGCAACAGGAATCGCGAGCTCGTCCGGGTGCGGGTCGCTGAGGGAATCCCTATCGGTAGGGCAGCGAGCCGCGAAGCCGGAGTGGATGAACTGGTCCACGGCGGCCCGATATTCCTCCTTCGTGAGATTGGCGCAGTAGAAAATGCCGTCGAGGAAGGCCTTGGCACACTTGGCTCGCCCCTCTGTTTCCGCCTCGCCAACCATGATGCGTAATCCGCCGAATCGCAAAGGTCGCAAGGATGACCAAGATCTGCGAGAGAAACAGAAAGAGAAAGAGCGCGAGGAGGAAACAGTAAATGCGGTGGTTGAAAGGAAAAACGGTCGGCTATTTATAGGAATAAGGAAGGCGGGAAGAAGCTGAAGCGTCGATATCTGCGGATAGCGGATTCGCGCGATACTCTCCCGCCTCCAGGGGCCCAATTCGCTCCCTGCGGGTCGACCGCCTGCAAAAAGCTTCTCCAGTAGCGAGCTAAGAACAAAGGATGAATCACAAGCATGAAGCAAGGGAGGTACGCGCAGGCGAGTAAAAAATGTGTAATTCGCAAGAACAAGCCAAGCAAGATAAAAGAACAACATGAGAAACAGAAAAATAAAAGACTCGCAAGCGAGTCGAAATATTGTTATTACAAACTCATAAATATTGTTCGCGGCCCCTCCTATTGAAGAGAAGGGGGAAAGAAAGACAATAGAAAAGCAACGAAGAGCCTCAATAACGCAACCACTTCCAGCGACCGCGACCCCGGACACCAGAGCGAGGGGGGACTCGCGGGTAATGTTACTCGCGGAGTGACCTGTTCGCCTGGCCCGTCAGCCGCATGTAGTCATCGATGCGAGCAATATACACCCCGGGGGAGGTCGCGTCGCCCAGATCGGTCGGACGTATCTCAGCGAGAACACGCGCGTTCACGTCCTCCATCACGGCGAACCTCTCTTCATTGGCGAGCCGGTCTAACCGATTCTGCTCATGTAGATCCCTTAGTAGGGTGGTATGCTTCTGAAATATCTCCATGACCCGCCTCTTCATTCGCTCCGTATCGCTGGGATCTCCCAAAAAGTCAGCGACCTGGCTCGGCGAAGGAGGTGGGGACATCTCCAGCGCTCCGGACTCTGACTCGGAGAGAGGGGTCATCGGGTTACCTGCGAAGTAAGAGTCAGCGACAAAGAGAAGATCAACACTCAATGACAACAATCTAACCTAGTGGAGGAATTGGAATACTGGGCCGCTGGCGGGAGGTGCCCGGCTGACCCCGGAATGCCTCAATAAAGGCAGGGGTGAGGACCTTACCCAGACCAGTGGTGAGCGCGGGTCTGGAGCCGAGTCCAGGCTCGGCAATCAACGTCCCTCCTGGGCTCCTCTGACCCAGGACGTCGAATCCGGGAGTGGAGATCTTTTGATTCGGCAATCCCTGAGAGCTCCCTGGAGGAGGAATTTGATCCTCTGGCACCGCGAGGAAAGACACTGCATGACAGGTAAACACGACTTAGCGAGTCAAGGAATGTAAGAGAAAATGGGGTAGTTCACTCACCTCGTTGCGAAGGCGAGTCCTGTCTATCAACGGCCCTCGTATCCGCGAGAAGAACGTCACCCCCACCCGTAGAAGAGAGACGGATCTCCGTGTTTGGCCTTCCCGATTCGCTCTCGTCCGGAGGATCGTTCTGCGAATATGATAAAAAAAGATGAAAAGGGAGAACACCAAATAAGCAGCTGGGCGATAATACCTGAGAGGCGCGCTCGTCATCCGGAGAATGCGGCGAAGAGGAAGGACCGCCCCCGCCAATCGGGCGCCGAACGATATTTACCGTCCTTAGGGAAGGGGGAGGCGGAGAGCGTCGCGGAGAATTCCAGGAGGCGATGACACCGGTCTTCCCCTTCTGGGCCGCCTGCGAAGTCTTTAGGCGGGCCAGCATCTCTTCCTTCTTCGACATTGCGTCAGGGAGCGAGGGACCAAGTAAGAAAGGCCAGGAAAAAAATGAAAAGTTCAAATGTCGGCCAAGGAGAGTGGTATTTATAGTGGTGGACATGGGACCCACCAAAAGATTCTCGCCACGTCACCAAGGGGCCGGCGAATATCAAGGGTTGGATGGTTCTTCGCGAGCCTAAAGAGCCTCGCGAAGAGCGGGGATTGTGTACAACCCCGATATTCGCCTAGAAGATGGGCCAACCAAAAAACAACGGAGCGAGCCAGAGGCCAGCCGAGTGCTCTCAAGAGGGCGAGCGAGCCAGAGGCTCGCCGAGTGCTCGCAAGAGGGCGAGCGAGCCAGAGGCTCGCCAAATGCTCGCAAGGAGGCGAGCGAGTCAAGAACTCGCCAAACACTCGTGAGTCGCTGGAACCGGCCAAATTACCATGTCACCCTTGGTGGTCTGCCTTTAGCCTCTCCAAACAGCGGAGTTTGGCTGTTAGCAGACCCATTCGGGGTGCGGGTAGTAAAATCAAGAGGCGGAATCCTGCTATTTGCAGGCCAGATAAGAAAATCTATAAATAGGACCTCAAGGGCACCTTTGGAGGGGATCTCACTTCAGCTTCCCTATCCTTAGGCTTTCTTTGGTTAGCATTTCCAAAGCTCTCCAAGGTGCCCAAGTCTCAGCTTTGGCTTGGGAGGGGAAGCGCTCAACGATCTTCCGGGTTAGTGGAGGGACCTCCTCGCTGTGACTAAGGTCCTAGTCAAATTCTTAATCTTCCGTCCACCCTCCTCGAGGGATCAGTAAGGACTATCCGCCCCTCATTTCGGTGAGGGCCCCGAACTCTACAGAGACCGAGAAATCGGTTTCAACAGTTGAAATATAAGATTAAATTAATAGCGTTTCCGATTTCAAAATAACGACACAAGTCCCCGGCAACGGCGCCAAAAACTTGATACGCTGAAATTTTTTCTTTTTAGAAAAGCTCTTTCTTTCTTTCTTTAAACTTTAACCTTAGGCGGATGTTTTCGAAGAGTCCCGCGAGTAATTCTACTTCGAGGAATTACCCATTATCCTATCGAAAGATAGAAGTAACGGCCTTTTCCTCTTTCGAAATATCGAGGATTACTCTTTGGCCGCGTCGCCAAAAGCTAAGTAGAAAGGATTTTAAAGGCTTATGTTTGAAATGAAAGTTGAAAGCTTTTTGAATATGTCGTTGCAACAATTTTCTGAGTTGTTGCAACAACTTTGCAAATGATAGTTTTAAAACTCCTTTTACCTTGAGCTAGTTGCAACAACCAAAGGTTTGTTGCAACAATTTTCTAATTGTTCTTAAAAGAGAGTTTTAATTTTTGCTTTTGAGAGAAAGCTTTTGGGTTTATATAATTATCCAGACTAAAATCAATAAAGGCAAGTGGACCTTATCGATAGTAGTATAGGATATTTCTTTTGAAATATCAAGGTCGTATTTTTCCAAGGTCGTATCGATTATTTCTACTTCTTAGGAGCGCGCTATTATTTTATCGAAAAGAGTTTTGAATTGATTTTTATAATTTTATAGAAAAACTAATGACAAAAATTAAGGTTGGCGTGCGTTTAACGATAATTGCGATAAAAAGCGAGAAAGCACGAAAACGTTAATTTAGAAAGTAGTTTTGCTTAGATATTTTTTAGAGTTTTATAAAGCGATAATGATAACTACAGCCATTTTAAGTGATTGAGCGGTTAGCGGAATTAGCAAAAAGCAATTATATTAAAAACAAAAGACGCACTAATTGAAAACGCACACACTCTACGAAATTAAAATGAAAGCGGTAAATTGCTGAAATTAAAGAAATGCAATCCCTACCCAAATAGGTAGAGGGGAAATAAATGTGTGAGCGAGTCCTATCCAAATGGATAGGCGGGAAATAAATGCCTGACAAGTCCTATCCAAATGGATAGGCGGGAAATAAATGCGTGACAGAAATAAAAGCTATTGAATTACAAAAAAGGCGCAAAATTTATCCTCCTACACACACACACCCTTACTTGAAATGAAATCTAAGTAAAAAGAAAACAAAAATTCTATACTAGCACACACACACACACACACACTTACTTTAATTAAAAACTAAGTTAAAGAAAACAAAAATTAACTCATACACTCACACACACAACATAAATGAAACTAAGTTAAAAGAAAATAAAATCTATTCTCCTACACTCACACACCCTTACTAAAAATGAAATCTAAGTTAAAATAAAACAAAATCTATACTAGCACACACACACACACACACTTACTTTAATAAAAACTACAAAAGCACTAAAAAACTAAAAAGAAAAATTAAAATACAAAAAAGAGAAAAATTAACCTAAACTCATACACTCGCACACACAAATTATGAAACCACCTAAAAATTACAAAAAAGCTAAAAACATGAAAATTAGCCTCATACACACACACACACCCAAATTAAAATGGACAACTAATTATAATAACAAAAATTACAAAAACTAAAAAAAAGAGAAAGAAAGAAGAAAAAAAAAGAGAACACACACACACACTTTAACCAAAACAAAGATAAGAGAATTACAAAGAAGCAAATCTATTTCATTTCCAACATAAAGAGGTTACAAAACAAGAGAGAGAAAATGCAAAAAGAGAGCTAAAACATGAAAACAACAAAAATTGGTCCACAATATTGAGAAGAGGTCTCAAAATTCTGAACCCTTAGAATCAGCTGAATCTGGCTATTTATAGGAAAATTTTTGGAATTATACGCCCTCGGACACTGGCGTGTCTGAGGGCGTGACACGGCTTGGGGTGCGAATAGCCAGAACAGCTGGATCCAGGCAGGCATCTGGAAGGCTTGACTGGCGACTTTGGAAGTACACTGGCGTGACCATCGTACACGGCCTAGGTCACGGGCGTGACCTAGGTCGGTTGGCTGGAGCTTGAACTGGGCATGACACCTGGCGTGTCCTTTGTTCTTCTGGAAGGAATTGAGGGTCACGGGCATGTCTGAAATGTCACGGCCGTGATTTTGACTTTTTGGATGAAATGCTTCAAGTGGCTGGAATCTGGGATGGATATCCAACACGGGCGTGACCATGTACACGACCTCGGTCACGGGCGTGACCGAGGGCGTGACTTGATGTTTGAGGTGGAAAAAGAACAGAGAGAAGAAAATTTTAGGGATTAGTGAACACGCCCTTGGACACGGGCGTGTCCAAGGGCGTGTCTTAACAAAAAAGACAGAAAGTTTATTAAATTAAAATAAAACTTAGTTAAAAGTTTAAAATAACAAAAACAAACAATTTATTTATTTAATTACATAGATTATTTATAATTCTAAGCAAAAATACACTAAAAACTCTACAGAAAAACACGTATAATTACTATTCATCAGTAGTTCCCCAATGAATCTGGGTACGTCTACCTTTCTACCACAGCTGGTAGGATATACACTAGGAGTTTTTGATAAGGTGTCCACACACCATAGAGCTTTTGATAAGGTGCTCAAGACCAGGGGTTTTTGATAAGGTGTCCACACACCAATAAGCTTTTGATAAGGTGCTTAAAAAACCACACAAGGATTTTTTTGATAAGGTGTCTTGACACCACTGTGTAAACTTTTGGAGGGAGAATTAACCCTGTACAAGATAAGGTAAGAAGGTTTAGAGTATTCTTCACTGTCAATGTTTCTGAGAGATGACAAAGGATGTTGAGGATGAAAGCTCCCCCTGTCTGTTTGAAGTTGTTGACAGCTTGAGGATGAAGCTTTCTCTAAAACAGAAGCCTTCTGTAGCAGATTAATCTGGAAGAGGTGAATCTTCAGATTGTTGTTGCTCTTTTGAAGACTTGAACTTGCAGCAGATCTGAGAGAGTGAATGTTGTACTCAGAGAGATGAAGATGCTGCCTTTGGGAAGAAGAAGACTGAGAGTAATGTTCTCTGTGTGTATATTCTTCTTCTTCTCCTTTCTCTAATCCTTCTATATTCTTGTTGTTCTCCAAGAACTGTATTTCTTAGAGACTTAGAAAAATAACTGTGAATAATCTGTATCAGAAAAGGGAGTACGACTGTTTTTGTATATGCTTCCTTCTCTGATAGGTTTCTGATTTCAAAATTTGAAATCATCTGCAATTTAAGGAATATATTATTCTGGCTTAAATCCTTCTTGGAACTGTAACAGCCATAAAAATGATTTTGTCAGGTCCTTTTTGATTCCTTTGTCGTGAAAGATGTCATAGCATTAAATGTCAATGGCTATTCTTGTCTTGGAAGGAATAAAAGAATATAATAAATGAATAATATATCCTTACTAAACTGACTGAATACGTCCAAAAGTGCTGGAATAGATCCATTAAGGTCGTCGATCTGTGTTGAGAGAGTTGACAAAATAACTGATATAGATGATCTAGACTTGTATCTGTCGAACTGAGCTTTCATATAAGATTTGTCGAGCTCTGGCTGGAATTCATCGAACGCTGCTTGCCATTTGTCGAATGCTGCTCAGAGAATGTCGAGCGCTGGAACTGGCTATAATTCTTCAGTCTGCTGAGAAGATTTTGTCGAACGAAGCTAGTCATTCGTCGAACGCCACTCGCCATTTGTCGAATGCTGGGAACTTCGATATTCCTTAAGTTCTAGCTTATCAATCAGCCTAAATACTTGACCCTTAAGCTATACAGTGGGGTCAACTTGATCCTTTGTTAAAACATAGTGATCCTAGCCCAAAACAGTAATAGGGTTGTTCCAACAATCTCCCCCTATTTGGGTTAGGATACTATTTGACAATTAATCAAATAAATACAATAGAAAACATAAATAACAGAGCATGAAATATATGTATCTGACAGAATGAAAAATTCATTTCAGCAGATTGAATAAAACTAGTGCTCTGAGTTCATTACAATCAAAATGTTTAATCAATAACAAAAAAATAACTAAGTCTGAACCTCTTTTACTTCTTTGCTGATGGAGGTTTGAAGATGATTATCCTGTTTGGATCTTCAGACTTCTTCTTGCATAAATAGAGATCTTGAGCTCCCAGTATAGTTTGAGATTTAACATGAGGGACAAAATCTTCTGGGTGCTTTTCAAGATATTCTTCAGCATTGAATAACTCTTTGGAGTTGTACTTGTCAAGTTCTTTCCTTCTATAATCAGACATGTTAGAATTTTTTGTAAAATCTTTACCTTCTGATTTTGCTTTGTTAATTTGGGCATAAGCAATTGATTCTTTGAGTCTTGCCATTTGAGATAATCTTTCTTCTTCAGGATCTGGAAGATAAGGAACATATTCTGAACTATCAACTTGATCTTGAAGATCACTTTGAGGATTTCTGATCTTGTGAAAAGATCCATCAGAGATATGAAGTTTGTATTCTGAAGAAATTTGAGGTGAAACAATGACTTGACTTTCTTGTAAAGCAGCTGCTGAGTTCTTAGAAGGAGGATTGTTGGCTGATCCTGATGCTTGAGATCCACTGGCACTACCAGAAATCCTTGAATGTTGAGAGCTGGGCTTCTGGGAGAAGGATGATGGTGCTGCTGAGCCTGCTGCTGGAGGAGGAGGAGGAGGAGGAGGATGGTTATATTTGACAGGTTTGTCAGAATAGTAACCAGTTTTCCTCATCTTCTTTCTTCTTTTGTTCTCATTCCTTGAGAATTTCATCCAATGAGGTGTATCTTTGTCAAGAGTAATATTATGAAGAACATAATATGGAATATCATTCTCAGGATTTGGAGGCTTAGGAACAACCATTGACTTTGCTTTTCTTTTCTTTCTCTTCCTTAATAGAGTATCATCAGAATCACTGTCATTTTCTTCTTCATCAGAATCAGAAGAGGGAGTTGGATTATCATATAAATCATTGATCATTTTAAGAGCTTTGATTCTTTGCTCTTCAGCTTCATAAGCTTCATCTTCTGCTCTCTAGATTTTATCAAAGTCTGGAATTGGTGATTCATCAAAAACAAAAGTTGGGAATTCAAAATTATTGATAATTTGTTCTGAAATTTTAACTGATTCATTTGCAAGACTTTGAACTGGAACTGGAACAAGAGTTGGTACTGCTCTTTGAACTGCAAAACTACTAATAATCTTTTTCAGCAAAGTTTTGTCAATTGGAGCAGTATAGGAGACAATTGCTCTAGAATGAATTTGATGTTTTGGCAGAGCTGAGGAGGCAAAACTGAACTTAGATAGTAAGGAAATAATATCTAAGGAGGGATGAATATAGATATTATTTATCTTTTCTACGATTGGTACTTCTGGAGTTTCTTCCCACATATCTACATCAGAAGTTTGAAGAATTTCTTCAGCATCCTCTTCAACAAAAACTGTATCTGAAACAAAAACTGTATCCTCTGAAATTATGCCTTCTGGAACTTCTTCATAAGGCATCTCCCCCTGCCTAGCTTCAGGGGGACCTGAATCTAGGCCCATAGAAGAAGGGACAGAGATGGAGGTGGGAATTGAAGATATAATAGAAGAGAGTTCAGAGATTGCTTAAAGAATTGGAGCAATTTTTGCATCCAATGTGGAGTCAAGAGTAGAAAGAATGTTATAGACTGGAGCAAGTTTTGCATCCAGGATTTGATCAATTTTTGGAAGAATATAGTCAAGAATTTGATCTGCAACAGATTGAAAATGTAAAAATAACATTTTAGGTTGTTGAGATGAAGATGGTTGAGAAGTGGATGGAAGGGGGTTGGTACAAAAATGTTTGCAATATTTGCATGTTGTTGAGGGATGTTAGAATGAATGGGGCAAGAGTGATGAATGGGTGAATGATAGTTGTAATATCTAGTTGCCAACCAAAATCACCTAGAGGGGGGTGAATAGGTGATAGCTGCGTCTTTGGAGGAATTGAAAATCTTGAAAATAAAGAACGCACAGAATGCAAATCATAATCACAGACGGCGCAAGAAATTTATAGTGGATCCCTGTTCTTGGGTACTCCACTTGCCGGCCTCGCCAATCTAGCACCACAGCTAGACTTGACTACTTCACTAAATCTCGGATTAAGAACGATCCTACAATTCTCAGAGTCAAAACTCTTACAACTCGGAGATCAATCTCCTACAAACTCAGAGAGAATCCTCTCTTACAACTCGGAGAATACCTCTCCTACAACTCGGAGAACAATCTCTCCTACAATCAAATGTAAAATTGAGATTGAAACAATACTTAGCGAATCACGATCAGATCTGAATAATTTGATGAGGATCTTCTTCCTTCTTGAGATAGAAATGGCTTCGCCTTGATGTTGAAGAAGAAGAATCGAATTGGCACAAATCAGATCTTCTAAGGTCTTGATCGATCCAATGAAAACAGAATGAGTGAGGTGATGATCAATTGACCTTTTTCTTCCACTTGGAGACAAAATCAGATAACACACGATCGAACTCCAACAATGGCGATGCGCGGCACTAGAAGACGATCTTGGATCAGATTAGGTTTTTTGGAGAAAGTACGCACTCTAATCTTCTACTACGAATCTGTTTCTTTCTTAAGGAGCAATCATTATATAGATGAAGACCTAACGGTTTAACCTTAAAACGAGGAAAGACGTCACGTCAATTTGACGGAAGGAACTTGTCGTCAAACAGGAAAACAAAGTTTACGAGAAACACTTAATCAGGCTTCTCGAGAAATGCAAGACTTCTCGAGAGATGACTGCAAGTTCTCGAAAACAGCTTTAGAAGAGAATATAGAAAGATTACGACAAGGCTTCTCGAGAGATGCAAGACTTCTCGAGAGGACACGAAACTTCTCGTGAACTCCTAAACAATTTCGAGAAAAACCTTTAGAGAGAAAGCTTTTCGAAAGAAACGATGACTTCTCGAAAACAAAAATACTTCTCGAGAGAGGAAGGATTTCTCGAAAGCTGCCGCTGAGACAGACTTCTCGAAAGCAACTGAAAAGAAGTTTTCTCGAAAGCTAAGGGGACTTTCCGAGATATCATTGATTTCTCGAGAGATCATAACAGCTACTCGAAAACTTTAACTTTTCGAGAAAAGACCTCTGAAACAACCCTACTCGAAAAATCATAAGGACTTCTCGAGAGCATAGAAGGACTTCTCGAAAAGTTCCTTTACATCTCAAAAATTTTACTTAGGAAAAATTTCTTCCTTTTTCTCTAGACCACTAGCTGCACACCAAGCTTTGAATCTTTAATGTCTTGATCATAAAGTGTATCCCAATTGAGAAACCACACATGAGTCAACCCCATACCCCACACAATGAAGAATTACATTGCATGAGACTGTGCTTATTGACCCATTGTGACCTGACATTGGTCTACACTTAGCAATGTAAACCTGCAAGAGCATTACTAGAAAAACATATCAAATACAAAAACAATTCAATCTTGGTTCAAAGTTGACTTCCTACAAATCAAGGTTATTGTGGATACAATACCCAACAATCTCCCCCTATTTGTAGAAGTCAGAACCCTACTCACCAAGATGAATTGTATCCATATAAAATATAAAAAAATATACTGGAATGAACATTAAAAACAATATCTAAATATAAGAACATGATTGTCACATCAAAACCAAAAACTAAATTTAGATGTAAGATTATCTAATGAATTAATGTTCACACAGGCATATAAAAATAAAGTTTTAAAGATCTTCAAATACTTGACTTCAGATATTTGCATTTCTCTTTCTCAACATCTCTTGCCTTTCAAAGTAAGCATATGGCTTTGGATGATACTTGGGAGGAGCTTCTGGGGCTGTTGGATTGTTGTACCCATAATTCTTGAAATGGATTCTTCTCTTGATTTGGCTTGTTTCATACTTCTTCCATTCAGAAGTGCTGTACAGTTCAGAAGCTTTCACATTTCCTTCTTCTACAAGCTTGAGAGAGTCAAGAATGATAATCTTTAAAACTGGACTCCAAAGTTCTGGATAAACCTTTGTTTCATCTACAACGGCTTTGCCAGAACCTGCTGAACTGGAACCAGGAATAGACCTGCTTGCAGAAGGTCCATCACCATACTTCCTTTTCCTAGAATAGTGCATGAAGGAGTGAGTCTCTAATGAAGGAATATCATCAAACTGCCCTGTTGGCCTTGGAGGGTATTGAGGAATAGAAGGAGCTTCATATTGAACTTGATCAAAACTTGGAGGAGGTTGAGCAGGGTCAATACCCAAATCAGGAAAGATTTCATGGTGAAGCCAAACAACAGTATTAGAGGTGAAATCTTTTATCTCATTGTCCTGCTTTTGGACACCTTGGGACAACTGCTCAAACCTATTAATCAAGTGTCTATGAAAGTCAAAAGGAGTTTGATCCAATAACCCAATCATCTTCTCAGTTATACTGTCCTCCCCCTTTCTGACTTCTACAGATAGGGTTTGGAGAATAGAATCCTTAAACTGTCCAACCTCATCAATAATCTTAAAGGTATTCTCCTAATCCTTTGAGGCCATGTTTTCTTGAGTTTTTCTCACCTGAATAACTTCTGCAAGAACTATGGCTACACCCTCTATGGTGTGATCAATGGCCTTTCCTCCCTGAATGACAACTTCTTTAAGTTGATCTGAACTGGTTTTGAACTCTTTCAACTTCTTAGCCATTTCCTTTTCAATATCTGACAGTCTTGCATGAACTTCATTGAAGGAGTAATCTATTTTGGCACTTTGTCTTTGAAGCATATGTTCAACTTTACCAAGAATTGTATTTTCATCAAAAAGAGATGGAGGAATAGGGGCTGGCAGAACATCTTCTGGGATGTCTTCAAGAATAACTAAATTTTGGAGCTTAACAGGAGATATGTTGATTCTCATATTGTCTTCATCAACAGGCTTTTCCTGATCATCCTTGTTTGTTTCTAAGCAAGGCTCTTGATCCCCCTCAATATGTACTGGGGGAGGAGATGAGTCATGCACTGAAGCATCATCTACTTCCTGATTAAAATAATAGTCAGCACCTGACCCAGCCATGTGGTCACTAGTGCTAAGCACATCATCAGCACCTTTTAGAATTTCACTAACAACATTTTCTATTGTAGAATCAACTCTGTCTTTATCCATAACTGGAGGAGGTGAGAAGTGATCAACTTGTTCTTGTGAAAGAAAAGTGTCTTCCATAGGAGTATCTGACAAAACTTGAGCATCTGGGATGGATGGAGTGTTGGAAGGAACTTGATCTGAAGTAACTTGTTCTGATGGATCCTGAGCTGATGGAGGAAGAATTGTGTCTGTTGGAGGAGGAAGACTTGGCTCTGTTGAAGGAATGGTGTTTTGTGGAGCTGGAGATGGAGCTGGAAAAGTGGAGACATCTGGAGGAGGAGAAGGAGCTTCATACTCAGGAACTGATTGAGCTGAAGAAATAGGTTCCCCCTGGAAACCTGCATCTGCAGTTGGCTTAGTAATCCTGATGTTCCACCTCTTCATTGTGACAACATCTACCTTCTTCAAATGATGTAAAATAGCTCCTCTGGACATGTCAAACACATCTGGATTAAGCTGATTCAGATACAGTGACAGAATCCTTGCAAAATTGGGGCTCATAATGATTTCTTTAATCTTATTGAATAGAAAATCTGCCCAACTGAATCTTTTTCCACAAATCACAATTGCTACCAAGCTGAAAACATCTGAAGAGACATGACCCAGGCTGCCAGTATGACATAGTAAGACTTTTGAAATTATGTCCACTAGCAATTTTCCAACATCATTCATCTTTTGTCTACGAATAGTTGATGTTCCTTTATCTAACCCACAAAAGATTAGGGCATGAGCCCAATCCTCATTACTTAGAGTATCCTCAATTTCTACCAATGGAACCTTCAAATACTTAGAAAGAGATTTTGGATTTATCTTGATTTTGAAATCTCCAACACTAGATTTCATCCTATTTCCATTTTGTGTACTTTTATATTGATAAACAGATCCTCTACCTCTTTAAACAGAATTCGACATTGATGTTCTAGTAAGAAAGACAGGCCAGCTGCGTCTAGAAGATAAAAGAGGTTTCGAAACTCATCTGAAATCGATTGGAGACCTTCTCGCACGAGTTCAATGCCGACACCGATCTTAGGTTTTCCTGAAGGAGCCATCGAATGAGAGGAGAACTTGAAATGTGAGCTAGAACGAGAGAAGATCCGTCTGAAAGCGAACTGGAACGTCGATTTTGTGAAAGTCGAAGATGAACCGTCGGCGCTTTTCGAGAGGGGAAAGAAATAACCTCGCGTGTTTTTTTTTAATTCATTTCGAGAGTCTATTTATAGTTTGGTTTGATGTGACAATTAATTTGATTTTAATTAGTATTAAGAAAATGAAATACGCGCGTACCTAGCTTTTCATCTTCTCAAAAATTTGAAATAGAAGTCTCGAAAAGTATAAGACATTTCTCGAGAGGTAGTTAAAGTTCTCGAGAAGTCCCAGAACTCTGCCGATCTTCTTCCGAAAGAGCATTTCTCGAGGGATAACCCATTTCTCGAGAAGTATAAACTTATTTTTCGAAAAGTGTCTTCAATTTTCCGAAAAGTTTTAGCTCTATCCATATTCATAAAAAGCAAGTCATTTCTCGAGATATTAACTACATTTCTCGAGAGGTTTAATGATGACTTGGATTTTTCTTCTTTGATTTTTCTTCTTTGTAAATGATAAACCTGTACTTCATTTTAGAACATAAAATAAGATAAAACTTTAAGAAAATTAACCTTTTTTCTTCTCTTCTCCTTTGCTTGACCATTAGTCCATGTTGAGCATTCCAAGTTCTGTCTTGAAGAAAGAGAACTTAGTCTCATCCAACGGCTTTGTGAATATATCTGCAATTTGCTTATCTGTAGGGACATAGCTTAAGTTGATATCCCCATTCTCCACATGTTCTCGGATGAAATGATATCTTAACTCGATATGTTTTGTCCGACTGTGTGAGACTGGATTATTTGCTATAGCAATTGCACTAGAGGAGTCACAAAACATTGGAATATTCTTTATCTTCAAATTATAATCTTGAAGCTGATTTATTATCCAAAGAAGTTGTGCACAACAACTGCCTGCGGAAATATATTCTGATTCGGCTGTTTAAATTGCAACACAATTTTGCTTCTTGCTGCTCCAGGAGATAAGCCTTCTTCCGAGAAATTGGCATGTTCCGGAAGTGCTTTTCCTATCGTCTCTACTACCTGCAAAATCTGCATCTGAATAACCAATTAGCTCGCTATCATTACTTCTTGGGTACCATAAGCCAAGATTTGGTGTACCTTTAAGATATCTCAAAATTCGCTTTGCAGCGGTATAGTGAGATTCCTTCGAGTTCACTTGATATCTGGCACATACACATGTAGAAAACATTATATCAGGCCTACTAGCAGTAAGGTAGAGCAGAGAGCCAATTATGCTTCTGTACTTGGTTTCATCAAAAGGTTTCCCTTTCTCATCCTTGTCCAGAGACATAGCTGAGCTCATTGGAGTCCTCATAGAGGTTGCACTCTCCATTCCAAATTTCTTAATCAACTCCTTGGTGAATTTTGTCTGTGAGATGAAGATTCCATCTTCAGATTGTTTCACTTGAAGTCCTAAGAAATATTTTAGCTCTCCCATACTGCTCATTTCAAACTTTCCTTGCATAAGTTTCGAAAATTTTTTGCAAAGATTGTCGTCCGTAGAGCCAAAAATAATGTCATCGACATAGATTTGCACTAGCAAAATCTTGTCTTTTACTTCCCTAAGAAATAATGTTTTATCTATCTTTCCTCTTGTGAACTTGTTCTCAAGAAGAAAATTAGACAGCGTCTCATACCAAGCTCGAGGAGCTTGTTTTAACCCATACAAAGCTTTTTGCAGTAAGTAAACATAATTAGGATGTTCAGAATCTACAAAACCTGGAGGTTGTTCAACGTATACTTCTTCTTTTATGTTAACATTCAAAAAAGATGACTTAACGTCCATTTGGTATACGGTGAAACCTTTGAATGCAGCATAGGCTAAGAACATTCTGATCGCTTCAAGTCTTTCTACTGGGGCATAAGTTTGATCGAAGTCGATCCCTTCTTCCTGTTTGTAACCTTTTGCTACAAGTCTGGCTTTGTTCTTTATAATTGTTCCATCTTCATCCAACTTGTTCCTGTAGACCCACTTTGTTCCAATAATATTTTTATCCTTGGGTTTTGGAACTAGTGTCCACACCTTGCAATGCTTGAATTGATTTAACTCTTCTTCCATTGCAATTATCCAGCGGGGGTCTTCATTTGCTTCTTGAAACTTCTTCGGTTCAACCTGTGAGAGAAAACTTAAATGCATATTTTCGTTAGCAGTACCTCTTCTTGTTCTAATTCCGACTTGAGGATCTCCTATGATTTGATCAATAGGTTGGTCTCTCATGTGTCTGAACTCTAGGTTCCCTGCATCAGTTTGAACATCTGGTGCATCATCTGCTACTTGAATGTCTTCTTCCACTTGTACTAGTTCATCATCAATATGATCTTCTTCTTCATTTGTGATTGGGGAAGAGATCTTGACGAAGGTTTGAGCATCAACTTTGACTGGCTCATCCAAGCTTATATCTTGTGTCTTTAAACCTGTACCTTCAATAGAAGCACTAGAAGAGCTGCTATGTAGCATGCTCGTTTCATCAAATACAACATTGATAGACTCTTCTACAACCAGGGTTTTCTTATTAAATACTCTATAAGCTCTACTATGGCTGCTATAGCCTACAAAAATACCTTCAAAACTCTTTTCGCTAAACTTGGTTTTATAATTCTTTCCATTTTTAAGTACAAAGCATTTGCAACCAAAGATTCTAAAATAAGAGATGGTTGGTCTCTTCCCTTTTAGTAGTTCATAAGGAGTCTTTACATGGTTATTGTTTATGAGTGCTCTGTTTTGCACGTGGCATGCAGTGTTGACTGCTTCAACCCAAAGATATTTGGGTAGAGAAGTGTCACTCAACATCGTTCTGCAAGCCTCAATGAGTGTTCTATTTCTTCTCTCAGCTACCCCATTTTGTTGTGGAGTTCGAGGAGAGGAAAACTCATGAAGGATACCTAGACTTTCACAAAAATTTGTCATGGCCCCAGATTCAAATTCTGTTCCATGGTCACTTCTGATTTTGACCACCGAACATTCAAATTCATTCTGGGTTTGCTTGACAAACTTAGTGAAAACGTCAAATGTATCTGACTTGTGTTTTAGAAAGAATACCCATGCAAAACGTGAGTAATCATCTACAATAACTAATGTGTAAGACTTACCTCCTAAACTTCTAATTTGCAAAGGACCAAACAAGTCCATATGAAGTAGGTATAGGCACCTAGTTAAATCTTTGACTATAATGCTTTTAAAGGTAGCTCTTGTTTGCTTGCCTTTTACACAAGCATGACAGGGTCTATCTTTAATGCACTTAATATTTGGCGCATCACGTACTAAGTTTTGAGAAAATAATTTATTTATAGTTTTGAAATTTATGTGTGCTAATCTCTTATGCCATTGGTCAGCAAGAGATGCACTATCTTTTGCTAAAAGACACACTGGTGTAGAGGATGATAAACAAAGAAAATTTAAACAGAACATATTCTTATAACGAGTGCCTGATAAAATTGTTTCTAGATTTTCAACCAATTTTATCAAACACTTATCTCTACGAAAATTAACTATGTATCCTTTGTCACAAAGTTGACTTATGCTTATCAGATTATGTTCTAATCCTTCCACATAAGCTACATCTGAAAAGGATACATTACCGTTAGAAATCATACCATAGCCTTTTATTATTCCTCTATCAGATCCGCCAAAAATAACTTTTGGACCGTTCTCTACTGGAATGAAGTTTTGCAAAAGACTTCTTGTTCCGGTCATATGCCGAGAACAACCATTGTCCAAATACCAGATAGGATTATTGTTGGCCTTTGGACATACCTGCAAAAACAAATTGTTTTGCCTTAGGAGCCCAAACAACTTTGGGTCCTTGGTCCCTTGTTAGTTGAGCACCACGAGGAACATTAACATTGCGAGCGGTCTTTCTTGCATTTTTAACTTGTGGTCTTTTGGAATAGGTGAAATTGAACCAACAGTCTACGGCAAAGTGACCTATTTTGCCGCAACACCAACAATTAAACCTGTTGTATCTTTTCTTAATATTTTCCTGCTTAACTCTTTGAACGTTGATTTTAGCAGGAGCAATCCTTCTTGATGAGGATGCTTCATGAGTACAGCATACACAGGGTAATGCTTTTTCCTTTGGCTTAGGTACAACAGTCTTTACTATTGGTGCTTTAACAGCACTTGGACCATGAACATAAGGACCATAATCTCTCAGATTTACTTCTTCATAAGGTGCTTTGAAAGCACTTTGACCGAGGTATTGAGGACGAGCCCACCCCTTATAGTCATTGACAGGCAAAAAATTAATTGGTCATGTCAAGTGACCATAAGAGCTTTCCATGTCATAAGCATTTGTGGGAAGAAGAACTTTCTTAAATTCCACTTGTTCTAGATGTGCTTTCCCTTTTTCCACGACGGTAGCTTTCTTAGCATTCTTATTTTTCTTCTTGGCTAGGGTGCCCTTAGAAGAATTACTTGGCCCAGCGACATGACCTGTGCCACTGCTATTTGCTTTAGCAGAGAAAGTATCAATGATTGGAAGAATGGTTTTCGGTTGTGAAAACTTTTCAACTAGCTTCTTCTCAGCGGCTAGCTGTTCTTCCAGAACTTTGATAGAGTTCTCTTTCCGATCAAGGAGCTCATCTGAGTTTTTGATTTTGTCTTTCAAGATTTGGTTTTCCTCTTTGAAGGAAGAAAGTTGTTCAACTTCCTTTCTCAAATTAGATTCCACTTCTTTGAGAGACATGATCTCCTTGGCCTGTGTTTTGACTACCTTTCGGCATTTGTCAAAACTTTTAAGCATTTCAGTATATTGAGTCATGAGTTTTGAGTCATCATCTGAAAGATAATCCTTTTGTTTAGCTGAGGCATATTCAGAATAAGATAAGATGGTATGAGAATTTACCTTTCCGGTATATGGAGGTTCTTCTTCTTCATCAGTCATAGCCATCAGCCCGAAGTAGGCTTCTTCTTCACTACTTGATTTCTCCGAGTCACTATCGCTTAAATTTTTGTTATTTTTAGCGACTAGACTCTTTTCAGTCTTCCTTTTTCCTTGGGTGGATTTCTTTTCTTCTTTTTTTCCACCCTCTTTCTTCTTATAAGGGCATTCAGCAATCATGTGCCCTGGCATATTGCAACAATAGCAAACTATATCAGAAGAAATATGTTTACCAGTTTTAGATTTATACCTGTCATGATTGCTAGAACCCTTTTTGTGATGATCACCATCACGTCGAGAATGTCTATATTCAGATGAAGACTTATTCTTCATGTGTCTTCTTTTGTTTAGCAGTTTCTTAAATTGACGAGAGATTAGAGAAAACTCCCCATCAGACATTTCAGAACTGGAGGAGCTGGCTTCAGATTCTTGTTCATCATCAGATTCTTGTGTTCTAACTGGAGACAAGGCTCTGCTTTTTCTGGAGCTCTCAGCTTTCATAGCCAAGGTCCTTTCCTTGCTAGAAATTCTATTCCCATCTTCTTCTGTTTTGCGAATATTCATTTGCAGCTCATGGGATAATAATTTCCCAAATAGATTCTGTGGGTCTAGGTTTGGTAACTTTCCAAACTCTCTGATTGCAACTATCTTGCTATCCCAGTCTTTCGTTAGAGATCGCAGGAATTTGTCATTTAGTTCACCATTAGTAAATTCCCGACCATAATTCCTTAGGCCGTTTACTATTTTAAAGAATCTTTCATAAGCATCGGCAATGCACTCCTTTTTATTCTGCTTGAAAGCCTCGTACTCTTGATTCAAAAGTGATCTTCTATCATCTCTTACTTCTTCAGTACCTTCCATAAGGACTATTAAAGACGTCCACATTTCTTTGGCATAATTACAATGAATTAAGTTTTGCAACATTGAATCATCCACTACACTGGAAATTATGTTCTTTGCCTTTTTGTCCAAAGCAACGAGAGCGATCTCATCCTTTGTTAAGTCCATCATTTTCTGTGGTACTTTTAAGGTTGGATCAATAGTATAAGCGGTCATAGGCACATGAGGTCCTTCTTCCACGACTTGGAAGATTCTTGGGTCAGCGGCTTCCATATAAAATCTGACTCTTTCTTTCCACATAGGAAAGTTAGCCTTAGTGCATATTGGCAATTTCAACGAAGACGATTCCTTGCACTTTTCCATGATTTGTTGGCAATTTGAATGGAGAGATCCTATTCAAGGTGGTAACCTTTCAAGAACAACCTACCTCTGATACCAATTGTAATATCTAGTTGCCAACCAAAATCACCTAGAGGGGGGTGAATAGGTGATAGCTGCGTCTTTTACGGAATTGAAAATCTTGATAATAAAGAACGCACAGAATGCAAATCACAATCACAGACGACGCAAGAAATTTATAGTGGTTCCCCGTTCTTGGGTACTCCACTTGCCGGCCTCGCCAATCTAGCACTACAGCTAGACTTGACTACTTCACTAAATCTCGGATCAAGAACGATCCTACAATTCTCAGAGTCAAAACTCTTACAACTCGGAGATCAATCCCCTACAAACTCAGAGAGAATCCTCTCTTACAACTCGGAGAATAACTCTCCTACAACTCGGAGAACAATCTCTCCTACAATCAAATGTAAAATTGAGATTGAAACAATACTTAGCGAATCACGATCAGATCTGAATAATTTGATGAGGATCTTCTTCCTTCTTGAGATAGAAATGGCTTCGGTTTGATGTTGAAGAAGAAGAATCGAATCGGCACAAATCAGATCTTCTAAGGTCTTGATCGATCCAATGAAAATAGAATGAGTGAGGCGATGATCGATTGGCCTTTTTCTTTCACTTGGAGACGAAATCAGATAACACACGATCGAACTTCAACAATGGCGATGCGCGGCACTAGAAGACGATCTTGGATCAGATTAGGTTTTTTGGAGAAAGTACGAACTCTGATCTTCTACTATGAATCTGTTTCTTTCTTAAGGAGCAATCATTATATAGATGAAGACCTAACGGCTTAAACTTAAAACGAGGAAAGACGTCACGTCAATTTGACGGAAGGAACTTGTCGTCAAACAGGAAAACAAAGTTTATGAGAAACACTTAATCAGACTTCTCGAGAAATGCAAGACTTCTCGAGAGATGACTACAAGTTCTCGAAAACAGCTTTAGAAGAGAATATAGAAAGATTACGACAAGGCTTCTCGAGAGATGCAAGACTTCTCAAGAGGACACGAAACTTCTCGTGAACTCCTAAACAATTTCGAGAAAAACCTTTAGAGAGAAAGCTTTTCGAAAGAAACGATGACTTCTCGAAAACAAAAATACTTCTCGAGAGAGGAAGGATTTCTCGAAAGCTGCCGCTGAGACAGACTTCTCGAAAGCAACTGAAAAGAAGTTTTCTCGAAAGCTAAGGGGACTTTCCGAGATATCATTGATTTCTCGAGAGATCATAACAGCTACTCGAAAACTTTAACTTTTCGAGAAAAGACCTCTGAAACAACCCTTCTCGAAAAATCACAAGGACTTCTCGAGAGCATAGAAGGACTTCTCGAAAAGTTCCTTTACATCTCGGAAAATTTACTTAGGAAAAATTTCTTCCTTTTTCTCTAGACCACTAGCTGCACACCAAGCTTTGAATCTTTAATGTCTTGATCATAAAGTGTATCCCAATTGAGAGACCACACATGAGTCAACCCCATACCCCACACAATGAAGAATTACATTGCATGAGACTGTGCTTATTGACCCATTGTGACCTGACATTGGTCTACACTTAGCAATGTGAACCTGCAAGAGCATTACTAGAAAGACATATCAAATACAAATACAATTCAATCTTGGTTCAAAGTTGACTTCCTACAAATCAAGGTTATTGTGGATACAATACCCAACAATAGTCATCATGCATTGAAGATGGAGGTGGAGAAGTACGAGTGGTTAGAGGGGTAGAAGAGGATGGAATGTCATCAATGAGTGTGGCTGAATTTGGAGGTGGAGATTGTGCAGGGGAAAAATTTTGAGGTGGAGATGGGTTATGAGGAGAAGAAACAATAGGAGGAGGGGAAGAGGCTTCTAGAAGGGGTGAGGGAGTGACTGGGTCAGTCCTTGTGCCTTCAGAAGTTTTCTTCTTTGTAACTGTTCCTGTGTTCTTCTTAGTAAATACCATGTCCCACTTAGCAAAGAGAGCTGAGGTCAGCTTCTTGCTAGCATTAATTGTCACCTTGGGAGAGACCATAAGGTCTTGGTGTCTTTCCTGCAAAACAATTCCTAAGATCCTTCCAAAGCAGTCATTGTCCTTTGAAATCTTCTTCTTAATCAATCCAAAGAAGATTGATCCCCAATTCACTTTCTTCTTTTCCATTATGGCCACCATCAACATAAATTGGTGTCTATTAATATAATCATGTCCTGTTGTTTTCCCTAACAACACTTTGCCAACTATATCAGAAAGAAACTTATATTCCATAGATAAGTTCTTCTTAAGCAGGTGATTAGGGCTTCCAGTGGAATGACATATTTTAATCAGTGCTTCACCAGTTTCATCAGAGCTGAGCTCTATTTCATCATCACCATTAACCAAACCAAAAACTTCAGTTAAGATGGTAGGGGTAAGAGAGACCTGGTGTCCTGAGATAGTTCCTGTCAGGCTTTCATCTTCCTGCTTAGCTGTAAAACACCATTCCTTGATTTCTGCTGTGTGCAGCTTAATCCTCATGCTCATTATCTTTCTCAACTGTGATGAGTCCTGATTATATACACCTTCATGGACTCATCCGGGCCATTATTTAGTCAATATCACGCACTTTAGCCTTATTATAGTTTATAATTGATAACCCATGCTAGGTGCACATTTTGGCCCACTTTGGTGTGTTTTCGTGTTTATTTCCTTTCATAGTACTCATATGTTGTTAAGTGCCACTTTCGGTGGCTAGATCTGTGTTTGTGCTGGAATAGGAGGCGTGCAAGTGTTTCCGGTGCAATTCTGCACAGGAACACTGCGCACGATCACTTGTTCTAGTGCGCACGACCACCGGTCGTGCGCCACTGATCGTGCGCACTTAACCCCTTTTTACGAGTTCTGTCTGGTGCAGTGCGCACGACCATCAACTCCAGTGCGCACGACCACCGGTCGTGCGCCACTGTCCGTGCGCACTTAATAGTAATTTTATGAGTTCTGTCTCACCTATTGCGCACGACCACCGACGCTAGTGCGCACGACCAATGGTCGTGCGCCACTGGTCGTGCGAACATTTTATTTTATGATTTCATCTCGTGCAGGTTCTGTCCAGGCAGTGCGCACGATCGCAGGATTCCAGTGCGCACGACCACTGGTCGTGCGCCAATGATCGTGCGCAGTGTTTAATCCAGCGCCTATTTAAGCGCCTGTTGCGATTTTAGGGCGGATGATTCATTCCGGGAGCGGGATTTCTGTTCCGTACGCCGCCGACCGCCCCCTTGGATCGCCCCTACTTCATCTCCTACGCAAGGGGAAGCTTCCTCGGTCCATTCCTAGACATCCTTCATCGTCCGTGAGCGTTCTCCATCATCCGCAAGCCTCCAAGCAATCATTTTCTCTTTCCGCCCGGTGAGAAGAAGAAGAGACCTTGAGTCGAAGACGACGGAGCACGTAGGGAGATTGTGACAGCCCTCTACGCCGGAAGCATCGTCCGCCCGAGTCCGGAGGTAGCCCGACAACCTACCATTCCGGCCGTGAACGGCCGCTAGTCTTCACCACCGGTTATCTCCTTCCTCTTTCCTTGATTGTACCCCTTTGAATCTTTTACTAAATGAATATTGTGATATTTACTTGATGAGAATGAATGTTTCTGTGTTCTTATTCATGGGTTGGTTGTGATTCACCACGTTCAAGCGCACTCACTCACACACACGCACGCAAGGTGTTTGCTCCGTGTTGGCAAGAGCTAACGACGGTCGTGAAGAGGTGTTTGCGACCCCCACTCTCTCGCGCCTGAGTCCACTTCATTCGCCTCACGAAGCACGGCATCGCGGCCGTTGCATCCACCTCACGTTGCGAAGCGGTGTTCTCGACCCGCATCTCTTTTATTGTTGTTAAAATTAGGAAAACCAACCAAAAACCCCTCTTTGTGTTTGTGAAACGCTTGTGTAACAATATTCACTGCGCGATTCGATCACCCATCCTGCATTCCTCAAGAGACCGACATCCGGGGAATTTATTCTCCACAATTATTACTTGACAGCGACCGGTGCACTTGCCGACGCGCATCAAGTTTTTGGCGCCGTTGCCGGGGAATGCAGACGTGATGAATTCGTCTGTGTGAAGCTTTGTTGCACAAGAATTTCCCTTTCTTTCACCTCTTTTGTTCACCTCTGTATTCGCAGCATGACCTCCATTCAGGAATGCATCTACCATGGAAGCTTAAACGATTTAAGGGATCAAGCAAAAAGGAACAATCATGACTTTGGGATCTCCGCCGACGTCATTGAGTACATGTATGGGAACTGCAAGTTCAGCGGAGATGAGCATGAAGATGCGGGGCAACACATGCGGAATTTCTTAGACATCTACTACACTTGTATTTTCAGTGGAGTTGAAAATGACCCACAGAAGATTCTGGCATTTTCATTCTCCCTGCACAAAAAAGCCAAAAGCTGGTATTGGGATACCCGGAAACGAGAGGTGATCACATGGAAACAACTCGAAGGGAGATTTTTACAAGAGTTTCAACATCGTACTCAAGCCTTGGATAAGTACAGGGAACTCATGACCTTTGAACAAGGGAAGGAGGAGACGTTAGACAATGCTTGGGAACGTTTCCAGTCCCTGCATAGGGGTTGTTACCGTGGTGATCTCTCGGAAGCTTTCTTAATTCAGATTTTTTATTTTGGAGTGCGGGAGAAATTCCGTCTTCTATTTGATGTGGCAGCCGGTGGGGCCCTGTTTAATAAATCGGGGAAGGACGCATGGGAAGTGGTCGTGAATATTGTTCACACCAGTCAGCATTGGAGTCATGTCATTTGCTCCACAAGTACTGCTGCAGTTAATGCCGTGACGCTCAAGGGAGCAGCGGATTTGGTGCCGCCTGATCAACCAGAACAGTTAGCAACCTTGGTGGTTGGGGTATTGAACAAAATGAATGACCAATCAGTCGCAATCCAACAGCTTCGCTCTACTATTGGGACTCTTTCTGATGTTGTTTCTGGACTTGCAATTCAGCATCCTGAGTCAGTAAATACCATGCGATTGAGAAGTGGGAGAAGTGTAGACAATCCCCCTCGACCGGAACCGCTTGCGGTTTCCACTGACAAGCCTAATGAAGACATCCACGAGAAGCCGACTCAGATTCATTTCGAGCCACATCCCGTGAGTGAGGCACAACCCTCGAAAAGCGCTGCTCACCCCCCATTTCCCCACAGGCTGCGCAACGAGAAATCCGAGAAACAATTCCACAGATTCTTGGAAGTAATGAAAGGAGTGCAAGTGAGCATACCACTCATTGAAGCTATCTCTCAAATGCCGGGCTACTCCAAGTTTTTGAAAGACTTGATCTCGAAGCGGAAGCAGTTGGAGGGTCTCAAAACTATCGACCTCACCGAGGAGTGCTCCGCCATTGTTTCCAATTTACCCACAAAGTGCAAGGATCCGGGCAGCTTCACGATCCCTTGCAGGATTGGCCAGCACCGTTTCAGCCAGGCACTCTGTGACTTGGGGGCATCAATCAACTTGATGCCACTCTCTATCTTTCGTGAACTTGGTGCTGGTATCTTGAAGCCAACACAGGTAATGCTGCAACTCGCTGATCGGTCGATCAAGAAGCCATCAGGAATTGTCGAGGACCTCACAATCATTGTAAACGGTCTCGCTTTCCCAGCTGATTTTATCATTCTCGACATGAAGGTCGATACAAATGTACCCATTATCTTGGGGCGGCCCTTTCTGGCTACTGCTCGTGCTATTATTAATGTGGAGCAGGGGGAGCTCACTCTAAGACTGGGGGAGGATGCTATATCGTTCAATGTCCATAGCCCTTCGCAACTCTTTGAAATAACGGAGTGTGAGCCAGCAGAGGCACTTGAAGAATTCGATGGTCAGAACGATGTGGAGTTGGATGACCGCGAGGTGTGTTGGCAGCACAAAGACAAGGAGGAGGAGGGTGTTCACTCAAACCAGCCCGATTTGGCACATTCAATTGGAGAGCCCTCCAACGTTTCTGCTGATCCAGACCCTTGTTCGGCTCTCAAACAACTTCCGGACTCTCTCAAGTATGTCTTTCTTGGAGAAACAAACACGCATCCGGTGATTATCTCGGTAGCCCTCTCCGCTGCCAACGAAACTGCACTAGTGGGCATGCTGAGAAGGTACCACAAGGTCTTCGGACGTTCTCTAGCTGACATCAAGGGAATCAGCCCCACGGTCTGCATGCATAAGATCCTCCTTGAAGATCAGTACAAACCGACAGCACAACCCCAAAGGCGGCTGAACCCGAAAATGCAAGAGGTTGTGAAGGCTGAAGTGATAAAGCTTTTAGATGCTGGCATCATTTACCCAATCAGCGATAGCAAATGGGTCAGTCCAGTCCAGGTGGTCCCAAAGAAGGGAGGGATCACTGTCGTTGCCAACGAGAAGAATGAGCTGCTACCGACCCGAATGATCACTGGGTGGAGAGTCTGCATTGACTACCGCAAGCTGAACGATGCGACGCGCAAGGACCATTTCCCACTCCCCTTCATTGATCAGATGCTAGAAAAGTTAGCAGGGCAGGATTACTACTGTTTCTTGGATGGGTACTCAGGGTACAATCAGATTTTAATTGACCCTTCTGATCAAGACAAGACTACATTCACATGTCCATCCGGTACCTTCGCGTTCAAAAGAATGCCATTCGGACTGTGTAATGCCCCCGCAACTTTCCAACGTTGTATGCTCGCCATTTTTGCTGACATGGTAGGGGATTTCCTCGAAGTCTTTATGGACGATTTCACTCTATTTGGCAGTAGTTTTGACAGTTGCCTCGCAAATTTGGCCAAGACATTGAAGCGGTGTGAAGACACCAATCTTATCTTAAACTGGGAGAAATGCCACTTCATGGTGCGCGAAGGAATCGTCTTGGGGCATAAAGTTTCCTGCGAAGGGCTTGAAGTGGATCAAGCGAAAGTTAGTGTCATCAGAAACCTCCCTCCACCCATGTCAGTGAAGGGCATTCAAAGTTTTCTTGGCCATGTGGGCTTCTATTGAAGGTTCATCAAGGACTTCTCCTCCATCTCAAAGCCTTTATCTCGCCTGCTGGTTAAGGACGTCCCATTCCATTTCGATGAAGCATGCATGCACGCCTTCGAAACTTTACGGGGACAACTCATCTCAGCCCCAATTCTGGTGGCACCCGACTGGACTCTACCTTTCATTATCATGTGCGACGCAAGTGATGTGGCCGTAGGTGCTGTTCTCGGTCAAAAGAAAGACAAGACTTTTCACACTATCGCGTATGCCAGTCGAACTCTCAACAGTGCACAAGCCAATTATACCACCACGGAGAAAGAAATGCTAGCTGTGGTCTTCGCTTTTGAAAAGTTTCACTCATACTTGGTACTCTCCGAAGTGATCGTGTATACGGACCACGCCGCTCTCAGGTATCTTTTCAGTAAGAAAGAATCCAAATCGCGTCTGATTCGTTGGATTTTACTCTTGCAGGAATACAATCTGGAAATCAAAGATAAGAAAGGGGTGGAGAACGTGATTGCTGATCATCTCTCACGTTTGGAGTACGACACTCCTAATTGCGTTGTGGAGGAAACTGACGACTATTTCCCGGATGAAAAGTTATTTGCAATCACTACATCCTCCCCGACCGCACCTTGGTATGCAGATATTGCTAATTACTTGGCTTGTAGAACACTCTCCCCGAGTTTGTCCCCTCAGCAAAGACGGAAGCTTGTCTCCGACGCAAAATACTATTTTTGGGAAGATCCGCTCTTGTTCCACACATGCAGCGACGGGATTATTAGGCGTTGCATTCCGGAAGCTGAGTTTCAGTCTGTATTACAGCATTGCCATGACAGAGAGGCCGGCGGGCACTTCGGGGCCGTTCGAACAGCACGAAAAATCCTGCAATGTGGATTGTTCTGGCCGACCCTCTTCCGGGATGCCCATGCCTATGTCACCAAGTGCGACGAATGTCAAAGGACTGGGAATATTTCCCGGCGTGATGAGATGCCCCTTAATAACATGCTGGTTTGCGAACCCTTTGACGTCTGGGGAATAGACTTCATGGGCCCTTTCCCAATGTCTCATGGTAAGCATTACATTATTGTGGCAGTTGATTATGTCTCGAAGTGGGTGGAAGCTGAGGCGGTTGCCACGAATGATGCCAACACTGTGCTGCACTTTATCCACAAGAACATCTTCTCCAGGTTTGGGACGCCGAGAACTATCATCAGCGACGGCGGGAGTCATTTTTGCAATAGACAGTTTGTGCAGCTCATGAAAAAGTTTGGGGTCCATCATAAAATTTCTTTGGCTTACCACCCCCAAACATGCGGGCAAGTCGAAGTCTCCAACCGCGAGCTCAAGCGAATAATTGAGAAATCAATACATTCAAATAGGAAGGAGTGGGCTAAGAAGGTCGATGACGCATTATGGGCCTACCGGACTGCGTTCAAAACACCCATTGGAATGACTCCGTTTCAATTAGTCTATGGCAAGGCATGTCACCTCCCTGTAGAGCTGGAGCATAAAGCATTATGGGCTACCAAACTATTGAACATGGACATTGGAGCCGCGGCCGAAGTGCGTCGGTCCCAACTCAACGAGTTAGAGGAGCTCCGTCATTTTGCTTATGAAAACGCTCGCATCTATAAGGAGAAAACGAAAAAATGGCATGATCAGCATATAATTCCTAAGGAGTTCAAAATTGGGGACCAGGTGCTGCTCTACAACTCCCGTCTCCGCCTCTTCCCAGGGAAGCTTAAATCGAGGTGGAGTGGTCCTTTCTCCGTGACCGATGTCTCGCCTTTTGGTGCCATTGAAATATCTGGAGATAAGGGGGACAAGTTTAAGGTCAATGGACATCGGCTGAAGTTATATGATGGCGCCACTATTAACAAGGAGTGTCAGTTGTTGACATTGGGAGATGGACTTCATACAAGCACCGGCAGCTGATTTCCTATTCTGGTCTCTTATCTTTTGTGTGAAACTCTAGTTCTGAACTTTTTCTTTTTAAATTCCTGCACTCTTTATAAACAATGCTAATACAGGTATTTGGTCCAGCTTAAGGACGTTAAATGAAAGCGCTACTGGGAGACAACCCAGATTTCCGGTTTTTTTTATATTTCCTTTTATCTAACCTTTCCTAGTTCAGTTTTTGTTTTTGCTTTTGTTGTTTTGAGTTTTGCTTGCAGGTTTTGTGTTCGATGGTGGATGCTGCGGATTGTCTTGATTTTAAACGCCATTCTTCTGGTATGCTCACGTGCTGAGCATTGGGTAACTTCGTCCCTAGCTTTCAATTTTGATTTTCACTGTCATATCATTATGTTGTATGGTTTTGATTAAGTCTGGGGGAGAGCCGTTTCTTTGTACCCACTGCACATGCTCATCTCATTTGCATACTAGAAGTATTTTAATTTCAGTTATTTAGTATCGTTCATCTTCACACACCACTTCACCCACTTGAGTGCGTGCTTTCTTTTGTGTTGTTCCGTTTAAACTAGTTTGGTTGGAATGTGAAATAGGCTATTGACACAGGAATTATTATTTGGAGCGCGGTGTCGACTCATGTAGTGTTCTAGTCGCTTCGCATGCTATAGTAGAACCTGAGTAGAATTAGATTTTCTTTATGCATTTAATTTATGTGTAGTATCTCTGCGTAAATTTAGATTAATGTACTCAAGTGGTGAATTCGAATGAAATTGATGATAACCCGGTGTTGTGTGTGTGCGGTCGCTAAACGTGTGTTGCTCGAGTCGGGAGGAAGGTTTATCTTTCTCGTGGGCTAAGAACTTGCCCCAAGCGACTCTTGAAGCATGGGTGAGAGCTACTTGTTGAGTCAAGCATGATGTAGGCCACCATTTGGCTAGTTTGAGCTTTGTTATTCCATGCCCCTTTCATTCGCCTGTGCAAGCCAAATTTGTGCCTACCATTTTTATGTTCAGCTCCTCCTCATCCACCAAAGCCTGAAGCCTATCCTACGCCCGCAACCAAAAAAATGTTTTAACTGTGCTCATAATTTCCAACTTGTGTGGTGTGTGGTATCATTGTGTTTTGAAGAGAAAATAATGTCTATCCGCTGATTTTGAACCAACTGGAGGTTGCTTGAAAGAAGAAAAATATATAAAAGAAAAAAAAAGAAGAGTATCCTGAAAATAATCCTCCCAAGCTAAAGAGAAAAATCTGTTGGTATTTGTAAAGTAGGCTGTGTGCACACCTGGTTTTCATGATAAGTCTGGGGGTGTGCCACACGAGCATAGTTGTTTGGTTTTGCAAGGTGCAGTGTGCCGTTGGCTCATTTGGGTTGCGTAGCCGTCATGTTTATCTTTGCATATCATTCCGTAACCTAAGCCCCGTTTTAATCCTATAAGTCCTACTGATTTGACTTGCGAGTTTGCTAGCGCCGTGGAGAGAGTGTGACCGGGCAAGCGTATGGTTCACGACGTTGATGGATTTCAGCGGAGTTATTCCTAAGCCCCGATCTTTTGCAACACCCGCCTCAGCGTCTCGTCACTTTCATACCGGGCATGATCGTCAAATTCTTCATAATTCACCCACTGAGTACAATTAAATCTTTGATTACGCTTTAGTACTTACGTAAATTAGTTAACATAGCTAGAATCTTCTTCTACTAGAATTCCTACTCGCATGCGTATGTTACTTCGCACTGTACTCCCCTGCGTAATTCGCTATTTTAATTATCTTTTTCAACTTCCGCCGGATTAGTTTGCTCGGGACGCGCAAACAGTTAAGTCTGGGGGTGTGATGAGTCCTGATTATATACACCTTCATGGACTCATCCGGGCCATTATTTAGTCAATATCACGCACTTTAGCCTTATTATAGTTTATAATTGATAACCCATGCTAGGTGCACATTTTGGCCCACTTTGGTGTGTTTTCGTGTTTATTTCCTTTCATAGTACTCATATGTTGTTAAGTGCCACTTTCGGTGGCTAGATCTGTGTTTGTGCTGGAATAGGAGGCGTGCAAGTGTTTCCGGTGCAATTCTGCACAGGAACACTGCGCACGATCACTTGTTCTAGTGCGCACGACCACCGGTCGTGCGCCACTGATCGTGCGCACTTAACCCCTTTTTACGAGTTCTGTCTGGTGCAGTGCGCACGACCATCAACTCCAGTGCGCACGACCACCGGTTGTGCGCCACTGTCCGTGCGCACTTAATAGTAATTTTATGAGTTCTGTCTCACCTATTGCGCACGACCACCGACGCTAGTGCGCACGACCAATGGTCGTGCGCCACTGGTCGTGCGAACATTTTATTTTATGATTTCATCTCGTGCAGGTTCTGTCCAGGCAGTGCGCACGATCGCAGGATTCCAGTGCGCACGACCACTGGTCGTGCGCCAATGATCGTGCGCAGTGTTTAATCCAGCGCCTATTTAAGCGCCTGTTGCGATTTTAGGGCGGATGATTCATTCCGGGAGCGGGATTTCTGTTCCGTACGCCGCCGACCGCCCCCTTGGATCGCCCCTACTTCATCTCCTACGCAAGGGGAAGCTTCCTCGGTCCATTCCTAGACATCCTTCATCGTCCGTGAGCGTTCTCCATCATCCGCAAGCCTCCAAGCAATCATTTTCGCTTTCCGCCCGGTGAGAAGAAGAAGAGACCTTGAGTCGAAGACGACGGAGCACGTAGGGAGATTGTGACAGCCCTCTACGCCGGAAGCATCGTTCGCCCGAGTCCGGAGGTAGCCCGACAACCTACCATTCCGGCCGTGAACGGCCGCTAGTCTTCACCACCGGTTATCTCCTTCCTCTTTCCTTGATTGTACCCCTTTGAATCTTTTACTAAATGAATATTGTGATATTTACTTGATGAGAATGAATGTTTCTGTGTTCTTATTCATGGGTTGGTTGTGATTCACCACGTTCAAGCGCACTCACTCACACACACGCACGCAAGGTGTTTGCTCCGTGTTGGCAAGAGCTAACGACGGTCGTGAAGAGGT
Organism: Dactylorhiza incarnata; assembly: GCA_033032865.1. Lineage (NCBI taxonomy): Eukaryota > Viridiplantae > Streptophyta > Magnoliopsida > Asparagales > Orchidaceae > Dactylorhiza > Dactylorhiza incarnata. The sequence goes on along the minus strand of JAWHQI010000078.1, from coordinate 7,407,038 downwards.
GTTTGCGACCCCCACTCTCTCGCGCCTGAGTCCACTTCATTCGCCTCACGAAGCACGGCATCGTGGTCGTTGCATCCACCTCACGTTGCGAAGCGGTGTTCTCGACCCGCATCTCTTTTATTGTTGTTAAAATTAGGAAAACCAACCAAAAACCCCTCTTTGTGTTTGTGAAACGCTTGTGTAACAATATTCACTACGCGATTCGATCACCCATCCTGCATTCCTCAAGAGACCGACATCCGGGGAATTTATTCTCCACAATTATTACTTGACAGCGACCGGTGCACTTGCCGACGCGCATCAAACTGCTGCTCTTCAAACAGTTGAAAAATATACTTGAAGGTTTGGTCAGATTGAGTAAAAGATTCCATGTCGATGTCGAACCCGGCATCGAACTTCATCGAATATAGTGCGGCTTGAGAAATCACCATTTGTACCCGCAAGAGAGAAAGATCAAGTGCAGAGAGGAACTGAAGGGAAACGATTTCTGTAGGCGCAAGCTATTACGAAATAGAAAAAGATATTATATAGATCGGAGAAGGGGGCACATTTGAGGAGCGGGGTTCGGCAAAAACCTAATAAAAACAGAAGTCGAAAAGACTTTAGGTCTCCGTCAGACAGCGTTCGACAAAAGTATCCTTTTTGTCGACCACCGTTCGAGAAATGAAACTGTCTTTATCGATTCTGAGGGTAACAGGTTTTGTCGACTGCCGTTCGACAAATGGTTCAAATTTGTCGTCCTCCGTTCGACAAATTTAGAGGATAAATAGAAATATTAATTTTTAACATATTGAATCTCCATCTATCATTCCTAGTTGATTTATAAAAGAAGATGTGCTTCTTTTCATCCAAGGGCTTGGTGAAAATGTCAGCTCTTTGTAAATCAGTGGAAATGAATTGTAGGCAAATTTTATTTTTATCCACATTATTCCTAAGGAAGTGGTGCCTAATCTCTATATGTTTAGTCCTACTATGGAGAACTAGATTTTGTGCAATAGATATTGCACTTGTATTGTCACAAAATATAGTTGATTTATTTAAGTTGATACCATAGTCTAGAAGTTGATTTTGTATCCACAACATCTGTGAGCAGCAACTGCCAGCAGCCATGTATTCAGCTTCAGCTGTTGATGTAGACACAGATGTCTGCTTTTTACAAAACCAAGACACAAGCCTATCACCAAGAAACTGACAAGTTCCTGATGTGCTTTTCCAGTCTACTCTGCATCCAGCATAATATGAATCTGAGAATCCAGTTAATTCAAATTTAGATGTTGTTGGATACCAAAGTCTTAGATTAGGGCAACCCTTTATATATCTCAAAATCCTTTTTAATAAAATTAAGTGAGATTCTTTGGGGTTAACTTGAAATCTAGCACAAATACAGGTAGCAAATATTATGTCAGGTCTACTAGCTGTTAAATAAACTAGTGAGCCAACAATTGCTCTGTATACTTTTAAATCAACAGGTTTCCCTGATTCATCATTAACAATAACAGCATTTGAGGGCATGGGTGTTTTCATGGTGGAAGAATCAGACATACCAAATCTTTTCACTAATTCCTTAGCATACTTAGATTGGGATATGAAGATTCCATTTGAAGTTTGCTTCACTTGAAGACCAAGGAAGTATGATAACTCACCCATACTACTCATTTCAAATCTTGATTGCATTAGATTGGAAAATCTTTTGCATAAGTTTGAATCAGTAGATCTAATGATAATGTCATCTACATATATTTGAACTAGTAAAGTTTGATTCTTATGTACTTTGTAAAATAAGGTTTTGTCTACTATGCCTCTACAGAAATTGTTTTCCAAAAGAAAACTAGCAAAAGTTTAATACCATACTCTAGGAGCTTGTTTGAGACCATAGAGAGCTTTCTTAAGTTTAAATTCAAAAGAGGGTTGAGTTGGAGAGATAAAACCTGGTGGTTGTTCCACATAAACTTTTTCTTTGATTTCTCCATTTAGGAATGCACTCTTTACATCCATTTGATAGACTTTGAATCTTTTGTATGCAGCAAATGCAAGGAAGATCCTGATTGCTTCTAACCTTGCAACTGGTGCAAATGTCTGATCATAGTCTATCCCTTCTTCCTGTGAGTATCCTTGAGCTACTAGCTAGCTTTGTTTCTCACAATATTTCCCTCTGTATCAAGTTTGTTCCTATAGACCCATTTGCTTCCAATTACTGGATAATTCTTTGGTTTTGGAACCAAATCCCAAACCTTGTTCCTTTCAAATTGGTTGAGCTCCTCTTGCAATGCAAGAATCCAATTTGGATCTTGTTCTGCATCTTTTATGGTTTGAGGTTCAACTTGTGTTAGGAAACAAGTATGCATCTGATTTTGGTGTAATTAATGCCTTGTTTGAACACCTGCTGAAATATCTGCAATTACTTATGAAATTGGATGATCTTTAACTGTGATGGGGTCAACAGTTAGAGTTGGTTCAGCAATTGTATCCACTTGGGGAATTTGTTCAGCTGCTATATCTTGTGAAGAATGATCTGCTGTTGTCTGTTCTGAACTTTCAGCAAAAACTAGGAAATTTTCTTCTTCACTCTCTTCATCATTCTGTTGTTCAAGATTCAGAGTTCCTTCTTTAGGTAGAGCTAATTGATCTAGCTCCTCACATAATATAGGTACCTGCAGATTTTCTATGGTAGAAGGAATCTTCTCCTTGTAAAACATGTTAGTTTCATCAAAAGAGACATGCATAGATTCTTCTATTTTAAGAGTAGATTTATTATAGATCCTATATGCTTTACTGATTTGAGAATATCCTAAGAAAATTCCTTCATCTGATTTTAGTTCAAATTTCCTAAGGTATTTCTTATCATTATTGTGAATATAACATCTACAACCAAATGTTCTAAAATAGTTGACTTTAGGTTTCTTCCCTTTAAGTAATTCATAAGGAGTCTTTCCCTTAAGTTTGTGTATCAAACTTCTATTCAGAAAATAATTTGCTGTGTTAACAGCCTCTGCCCAAAAGGATAGGGACAGATTAGCATCTGCAAGCAATGTTCTTGCTAATTCAATTAGTGTTCGATTTTTTCCTTTCAACTACCCCATTTTGTTGAGGATTTCTTGGAGCTGAGAAACAATGCCTGATACCTTCCATCTCACAGAATTCTTGCATAAGAAGAGACTCAAACTCAGTACCATGATCACTTCTAATCAATGCAACTACAGTAGAGTACTCATTCTGTATGCTCTTAAGAAAGTCTGTAAGAACTTTAAAGTTATCTGACTTTTCTCTCAAAAAGAACACGCAAGTGAATCTAGAGAAGTCATCTACAATAACTAGAGTGTAAGACTTCCCCCCTAAACCCTTTGTTGCTATAGGCCCAAAAAGGTCCATATGTAGCAAATATAAGATTCTAGGTGAATCACTTTTAGATAATGATTTAAAACTATTTTTAGTTTGCTTACCTAGTTGACATGCCCTACAAAGACCTTATTTCTTATATGATCCTGAGGGTAATCCTCTAACAAGATTGTCCTTAGATAGTTTAGAAATGGTCCTAAGGTTTACATGTCCTAGTCTCTTATGCTAAAGTTCACTAGATTTGCTTCCATCACTAAATAAACAAACTTCTGAAGTAGATGAATTGAAATTCACTAAGTATATGTTACCTTGCCTAATACCTGATAGAACAGTAATATTATCAGTAGATTTAATAAGGCAACTCAATTTGTTAAAGGTTACCTGATACCCTTCATCACATAATTGACTTAGGCTGATGAGGTTGTGCTTCAGTCCCTTGACATAAGCTACCTCTTTGAAGGTGACTTCTCCAACCTTGACTTTTCCATAGCCTTTGGTCTGTCCACAGTTGGAGTCTCCAAATACAACCTTTGGTCCAAGTTTTGCCTTGTAGTTGTTCAGGTTGGCCTTGTTTCCTGTCATATGATTTGAGCAGCCACTATCCAAATACCATTTTTCATTTATTTTTGGATGGCAGTGTACCTGTAATGACAGAAAAATAAACTAGGTTTTTTTGACCCAGACTACCTTGGGTCCATTTGTTTGTCCACAATATTCAGATATAAAGGATATTTTAGGTTGATCCTTATAGCCTTGTGGATGATATCTCCTTGGAGGTATTACCCACTCAGCAAAAGGATTTTTATTATATTTAGAATTAGAATTCTTAGAACTTTCTGTATAATGTTTGTTCGACAAATTTGGGTAAATTAGTCGACCGTCGTTCGACGAATGTGCATGTTTTTGTCGAGCGCCGTCCATATTATAACTATACTGAAAGTCTGTTCTCAGTTTTTGTCGATCCCCGTTCGACAAATTTGAATCTTTTTGTCGAGCTTCGTTCGACGAATTCTTCTGAATTCTCTTATTCTTAATATTCTTGCTTGAAATATTTTTATTGGCTTCAGTAGCCTCTTTGCCTTTAGCAGAGACGAATTTTATGGGTGTGGAGAGGATGTTTTTCTTAATTAGAGGTGGCTCACTTGATGAAGCACCCAAGCCCAGTTTGCTATTGAGTCTAGCATTGACAGTGATTGTGATGTTCATCAGTTTGATACTTCTCCCATTTAGGGATTCTTCAAATCTCTTGGCCTCAGATAACTTATTCTCAATGAGAATAGCATGTTCTCTGGAGGCTGCCAACTTTTTCTTAAGAGTAGCATTCTCTTCAGTTAAGTTATTCATTTCAGCTAGCTTAAATCTGAGTGAGATTATTTCCTTCTCAGATTTAATTAAGTCTAGGCAAAGGACTTTGAATTCATCCTTGAATTCAACAGAAGTAAAGTCAAAGTTAGCTATTACCTGATCAGCATCATCTTCTGCTTCTGATTCTGATTTTTCTTCATCAGAATTGTTGGCTGAGGCATTGATTGCCATCATGCAGAAATTTTTCTCTTCTTCATCATCATTGGAGCTGAATGAAGAAGCATATCCTGACTCACTGTCTGAGTCATAAATGCCCATTAAGCATTGGTCATTTTCTTTTGTTTCTTCATCAGAAGAGCAGGATGAAGATTCTGATTCAGATTCTGTTTCACTCCAGGATTTTGCTACAAATCCTTTCCCCTTCTTTTTGTGATTGTGGGAGGAAGATTTGCTGGAGTTTCTCTTTTCTTCCTTTTCTTTTCTCTTTTCCTTCTTGTCCTTCTTGTTTTGAATTTCTGGACACTCAGGTGCAATGTGTCCTGGTTTCCTGCAACCAAAACATATAATTTCATTAGCTTGATTTTTGTCATACCTTGGTTTGTCATAGTTTCTGGATGACTTTTTTCTGAAGTCTTTCTTAGCCATCTTGTAAAATCTTTTGGCTATTAGACTCATAAACTCCTCATTGTCAGGAGTTTTTCCTTCTTCTACATCAGCTGCCTTGAAAGCTATGCTCTTTTCTTTCTTTGTTGCTTGAGATGTAGTGGATGATTCTGCTTCCCTAGAATTGATGAGCTGCTCATACGATTTGAGCTTGCCCAACAGTGCTTCTGTGGTAATCTCATTGAGACTCCTGACATCCTTGATTGGACAGATTCTTGAGTCCCATGTGCTGGGGAAGCACATTAAGATCTTGTCATTTATTTCAGTGATAGAAATCACTTTGTCCAAGGTCTTCAGCTCATTTATTATGAGTCTGAGTTTGTTGTACATGTCAGCCACTGTCTCTGTGTCTCCCTTTTTGAAGTTTTCATACAGAGAGATCAAGTGTGATCTTCTGTCTTTTCTCTCATCTGCAGAACCTGCAACCATGTTGTTCAGAGAAATCCAAATTTCTCTAGCTGATGTACATTCAACCACATTTTGAAATATATCATCAAACATGGTTTGAGCCAATATGTTCATGGCTTTAGCATCTGCATTTCTTTGCTTCTTTTGAGTTTCTGTCCACTCAGGAGGTGGGACAGCATGATTGTCTCCTGTAGCTTCAGTGCTAGTTGATGTTGTAGGTGCTGGAGGCCCTGTCAGAATAACATTAAAAATCTCTTCATTAATGGAGTTCATATAGAGCCTAATCCTTGATTTCCAAAGTGCAAACTTGCTAAGGTTGCACATTGGAGGTCTTGTGCTTGAGTATTCCTTGTTTTGTGCCATGAGTTTTTATTAAGCAGAAATGAAATAAAAACTCTAAAGAAATTTAAGATCTAGTTGATCTTTGTGATTCAGGTGTTAGCCTGTAAAGAATCAACACCCCTCTGATACCAATTGAAAGTGGAGGTTAGATCTTAACTTACTCTAGAGGGGGGTGAATAGAGTAAATAAAAAATTTATTAGTTTTTAAAGCGGAATTAAATTACTGATGTATATATATATGTGTAATGCAAAATGTGATATGAAATTTGAATAAAGAAAAGCACACAGCATAGAAACAATACAGAAAATCACAAGCACAGGAGACACAAGGAATTTATAGTAGTTCCCCAATGAATCTGGGTACGTCTACTCTTCTACCACAGCTAGTAGGATATCCACTAGGAGTTTTTGATAAGGTGTCCACACACCACAGAGCTTTTGATAAGGTGCTCAAGACCAGGGTTTTTTGATAAGGTGTCCACACACCAATAAGCTTTTGATAAGGTGCTTAAAAAACCACACAAGGATTTTTTTGATAAGGTGTCTTGCCACCACTGTGTAAACTTTTGGAGGGAGAATTAACCATGTATAAGATAAGGTAAGAAGGTTTAGAGTATTCTTCTCTGTCAATGTTTCTGAGAGAAGACAAAGGATGTTGAGGATGAAAGCTGCCCCTGTCTGTTTGAAGTTGTTGACAACTTGAGGATGAAGCTTTCTCTAAAACAGAAGCCTTCTGTAGCAGATTAATCTGGAAGAGGTGAATCTTCAGATTGTTGTTGCTCTTTTGAAGACTTAAACTTGCAGCAGATCTGAGAGAGTGAATGTTGTACTCAGAGAGATGAAGATGCTGCCTTTGGGAAGAAGAAGACTGAGAGTAATGTTCTCTGTGTATATATTCTTCTTCTTCTCCTTTCTCTAATCCTTCTATATACTTGTTGTTCTCCAAGAACTGTATTTCTTAGAGACTTAGAAAAATAACCGTGAATAATCTGTATCAGAAAAGGTAGTACGACTGTTTTTGTACATGCTTCCTTCTCTGATAGGTTTCTGATTTCAAAATTTCAAATCATCTGCAATTTAAGGAATATATTATTCTGGCTTAAATCCTTCTTGGAACTATAACAGCCATCAAAACGATTTTGTCAGGTCCTTTTTGATTCCTTTGTCGTGAAAGATGTCATAGCATTAAATGTCAATGGCTATTCTTGTCTTGGAAGGAATAAAAGAATATAATAAATGAATAATATATCCTTACTAAACTGACTGAATACGTCCAAAGTGCTTGAATAGATCCGTTAAGGTCGTCGATCTGTGTTCAGAGAGTTGACAAAATAACTGCTATAGATGATCTGGACTTGTATCTGTCGAACTGAGCTTTCATATAAGATTTGTCGGGCTCTAGCTGGAATTCGTCGAACGCTGCTTGCCATTTGTCGAATGCTGCTCAGAGAATGTCAAGCGCTGGAACTGGCTATAATTCTTTAGCCTGCTGAGAAGAATTTGTCGAATGAAGCTAGTCATTCGTCGAACGCCACTCGCCATTTGTCAAATGCTGGGAACTTATATATTCCTTAAGTTCTAGCTTATCAATCAGCCTAAATACTTGACCCTTAAGCTATACAGTGGGGTCAACTTGATCCTTAGTTAAAACATAGTGATTCTAGCCCAAAACAGTAATAGGGTTGTTCCAACAGCTTACTCGTAAGAGAGCGAGACATTCCGCTCCACCCCCTTATGTGAAGGTTGGGTCCATCTCGCCCAGCCTTCTTCTCGGGACTTCCGCTGTCGAGGCATGTCGAGCGCCTGCCTCCACCTCGCCTCATCCTCCCAAGAAGCGGCCCGCACACGCGAGCCGTGGATCGCAATCTCTACCTCCGCCTCCAAGAAGACGAAGACCCTTCCCCAGACCAAGGAGAAGGAGGTTCTCAAGATTTCTCCCAGGGAGGATTGCCAGACAAGCCTGCCAATAGATAAGGCGGTCGACGACCCTACCAAGGTGGTTGTCGGCACCTCAAATGTGCCGGGTCCGAAGCGCCACCAAAATTTTGGCCTCGGTACCAAGAATCTGAACGAGGCCGGCGCGCCCCTGTTTGTTTGGAATGAGGAGGCCAACCGGGCCTCAAAATCAAATCCCCTCTCCTCCTGGGTCGAGCAGGATATGATTGGCAGTGATGCCTTCACTTTTTCTTTTTGCCTTTACGGGCGGGAGGACGCGAGTGACTTCAACTCACTGACTTCCCGGATGATCGCTCACGAGAGCGCGCGGTCCCAACTCTGTTCTCTGGAGCTCGCCCACATGATGGGTCGGCGCAACTTCCAAACGGAGAGGAACTCCGAGGAGCTCAAGCGCGAGCTAAAGGACACGACGAAGAAGATTGCGAGACTGAAGAAGGAGAAAAGCTCTGAAGGACTTAGGGATGAGCTGAAGGCTGCGATGAGGAAGTGTCAATCTTCAAAGACTAACTGGACATCTCGGATGGCCTCGTCACCAGCCTCCAGGGCGGAATGGTGAGTCTCGCTGGTCACTCGCCTACCTATTCATTATTTTTTACACCTCACCCTAATACTCTTTCTCGCAAGATGTCAAGACTGCCAGTGAGCTTCTCGCTCGCACCACTGCCTTGGAGAAGCAAGTGGATGGGCTCAAGGACCTCAATCTCGAATTGGTCCAGGAAACTCTTCCGCCCAGCCCTAGGTCTTTGAGGGACAAGCAGCTGGAGCAGAAGATGGAGATGCGGGAGGGAGCACTCCACGCGGAGAGGTTTGCCTTCTGCACTCTCTAAAGGGCCGGTCTACTCACTGCCGTGGCGGTAGAGCTTACCCTTGAGGACGTGATCCTGGATCTATTCATTCCCACTACACTCTCCGAGGGGAGAGAGAGCGAGCAGTCCGCTGATGAGCCCTGATACATTGCGTTATCTTTCTTGTTTTCTCCTCTCCTTTTGGGCTGGCGAGATCGCCGCGGAACTTGTAATGCACTTTCGAGAAATGAAACAAGGGATAATTTTGCCTATCTTGAAATTGTCTTCTTATCTTGCTCGCGTCAATGCCTTTTTTATATGCTCGCGCTAATGAATTTTGTTATGCTTGTGCTCGTACGCTTAGTTGTGCTCGCATCTTACCGCTTAACCTGTTGGAACATGGTCTTCTGCATCTCCTAAGTTTGAGAATAACAAATCCTATGTGTATTTGATCTTGTGTGTTTAAGTGTGCAGGTTAACATAGTCCATACGACTCATGGAGTACTCATGATGACTGCCCCCAAAATTGAGACCAAAATTTGAAAAGGCTCACTAGCGCCGGCGGTAGCAATAGCGCCCGACGCTAGCTATGATTAGCACGATTTCAGCTGTGTTTTTTTAGAAAGAGCTAACGCCAGGCGGTAGCAGATAGCATTGGTGGTAGCATGGCGCATAGGAGGCATAGAGCAAAATGTTGCCACGGATTGAATATCCTGCCGCGCAAAATGTTTCCTAATCCGGGCTAGCGCCGGCGGTAGCGCTTGGGCTATAAAAGGACCCCCTCTCCTCTTGTTTTCGACACACCTATTGCATACACCTCAGAGAGAGAGTACTAGAATTCCAGAGGCTTGTCTTAGCCGAAATTTGAGGTTACAGCGAAGCTCTGCCAATTTCTGAAGGAGAATTCCATCACGCCGAATCCAGACGAAGTCCGCTTCAACAAAACGCTGATTCTACAGCGGATCTTCGTCTCCTGCTTCAGAAGTTCATCTTAAGGGAGGTTTTGTTTTTTTATTTCTCTTTTATCATTGTAAACGGTAGTGAAATGACCTCGTGTTGGCGACTAGGTCTGGGGTAGACTTAGGGCTGAAATTCGCCTCGTGTTGGCGACTAGATCTAGGCTAGTTCTAGGGGGTGCTCGAGGCCACATCCGGGGAAGGATTTTCTAGAGCGGCTTGAGGCCGAATCCAGGGAGGATAAGGCTAGGGCCACCGGTTCGTGGGGGAAGCGAGTCGGGACAGAAAACAAAAAGAGCTTTCTTATTATTCGCCTCCGATCTCTAGCGTCATCGAGATCAAGTTTTGTAAAACTTATTTATCATTAAGAAAGCTTCTCTCTTTTTGTTTTACTTCACTTATTTCATGTCTTTAATCTTGCAATAATTCAAAGTTTTTAAATATAATCTAAAGTTTTTGAAAACCCTTATTCACCCCCCCCCCCCTCTAAGGGCGCCGACCGATCCAACAAGTGGTATCAGAGGGGTTTTGTTCCAATCGGCTTAACAACCGGGAACAATGGCGTCTCATGATCTCGCTTTTCCTGAGGGTCAAGGGGTTAGTCGACCACCTCTCTTTACTGGGTCAGATTTTAACTACTAGAAAAATCGAATGATGTGTTTTCTTATGACCATGTATGTACAAGTATGGAACATGGTAGAAGTACAGTACTCTCCTCCTACAACTGTAGTAGGAGAGGCAACATTAGCAAAACCTAAAGATAAATGGGATGACAACGATAAACTAAGGTGTAAAAATAATGCTAAAGCAATGAACGCTTTATATTGCGCTTTAAATAGGACTGAGTTTAATAGAATTTCTGCATGCACAACTGCTTGTGATATTTGGAATCAATTGGAAGTTACTCACGAAGGTACATCGCAGGTGAAAGATGCCAAGCTGTTTCAACTGGAATCTGAATACGAAAAATTCAGGATGGACACGGAAGAGGACATCAACTCAATGTACACTCGCTTCACAAAGATTGTCAACGCATCAAAGGCGCTTGGAAAGACCTACTCTGACGGGGACTTGGTGAGGAAAATTCTTCGTTCCTTACCTCCAAGGTTCAATCTGAAGGTGACAGCCATCTCAGAGTCGCACAACTTAAGAACGCTCCAAATCGAGAATCTTATTGGGAATCTCAAAACCCATGAGGTAGAACTACAAATTCAACATGACGAATACAACAAGGAGCCGAAGAAAAAGACGTTGGCACTGACATCAAAGAAGGAGTGCATCGAAGAGGATGATGATGATGAAGAAGGACTCCTGGTGAAGAATTTCAAGAAGTTCATCAGAAATCCAGAGAGAAGGAACACATTCTGAAAATTCTTCCAAAAAGATACTCAACGAAAGGGATCCTCCTCTTCATCGAAGAAAGAAAAAGGAAGCGATGACGAAGAAGAAATGCCGCCTCCAGAATGCTATCACTACTGAAAAACTGGGCACATTCGGAGGCAGTGCCCAAAATACCAAAAGGAACGGAAAGAACAAAAGAAAGCAAAAGAAAAGAAGAAAGTGCTGAAGGCCGCTACTTGGGATGACTCTTCCTCTGAAGAGTCAAACGGTTCTGAGTCAGGTAGCGAGGAGGAAGCAAACTTGTGTTTAATGGCCAAAAGTGACGATGACGACACCAGTGTTCTTAGCGACACTGAGGTATCTCGTCCTATCTTTGAAGAACTTTATGATAAATTTGTTTTATTAAATCATGAAAATGAATCTATTATAAAATAAAATCGTAAGCTCACAAAAAAATTAGTCTCTCTTGAAAAAAGAAAAGTTTCATGTCAAGAATGTGAGCACTCTTTATTTATGATAAAAGAACTTGAAGTTTCTCTCTTTAATGCCCTTTCACAAAACAAAATCATTGCAAAAGAAAAAAGGTACTTAGAGAGAAAATTGAAAACTTCTATATTAGAAATTGAAAAGAACAAAAAAGGATTTGAAAACAAATGTATTATGATTGTTCAAGAAAATACATCTCTTAAAAAACAAAATCAAAATCTCAATTTATCCATAACCAAATTCGGGATTGGTCAAAAATCCCTGGATATGCTTCTGGGTAATCAATGCTTTGGGTCTGGAAAAATCGGACACGGATATAAAAGTGAACACTACCGCCCGGCGTTAGTAGCGGTAGCTCTAAAGTTAAAAATTCTTCTAGTTTTTCTAATGTACAAACATCATCTAGCAAGGGCAACATAGGAACTCAGAAAAGGGTCTCAACCCCCTTTATTTCGTGTGCTAATTGTCTTAAATTTGGACACACGTCTGGCTCTTGCAGGAATATAATAAATCAACGATCATTAAAACAAATCTGGGTACCTAAGAAATCCACTTACTCTATGGGTGGTACCTCTTGGGTATCTGGGTCTTTACTCTCATCCTCTTTCTAGATTTGCAGGAAGGCTTAGGAAACAGAAGACGTGTGGTATTTGGACTCAGGCTGCTCCAAACACATGACGGGCAATAAAGCAAAATTCCTTAGCCTAGAAAAGAAGAAAGGAGGAATAGTAACGTTTGGCGATAACGGCAAAGGAAGGATCATGGGAGTTGGTACAGTGGGTAACGCATCTTTTCTTATATCAAATGTGCTTTATGTGAAAGGATTAAAACATAACCTAATATCTAAAAGTCAACTGTGTGATAAAGGTTTAGACGTACTTTTTGAATCTTCCACTAACCTTTGCAAGATTGTTAATCCTAAAACAAAAGATGTGTTATTAACTGCACCTAGAATTCATAATGTTTACGTAGTTTCATTTCATGATCTTTCTAAATCTTCTATAAAATGTTTTATAACGAAAAATGATGAATTAGAATTATGGCATAGACGCTTAGGCCACGCTAGTACAAAGCTCATCTTAAAACTAGCAAAAAGAGAACTGATTAGAGGATTGCCTAAGTTGAATGGAAATTTATCTTCATTATGCTCTCCATGCCAAAAAGGCAAATTTACTAAGACATCTTTTAAAAGCAAAAACGAAATTTCTACATCAAAACCTCTGCAATTAATTCATATGGATCTTTTTGGTCCCTTTAACACTGCGAGTCTTGGTGGTAGATTATACACTTATGTTCTCATAGATGACTATTCTAGATATTGTTGGACTTTATTTCTCTCCTCCAAATCTGATGCATTTTGCGAATTTTCAAAATTATGTACTCGCATTCAAAATGAATTAGATGTAAAAATAAAATGCATTCGCTCAGATCATGGAGGTGAATTTGAAAATGAAAATTTTAAATCTTTTTGTGACATGTTAGGTATTAAGCATGAGTTCTCTGCTCCACGCACACCTCAACGAAATAGTGTTGTAGAACGGAAAAATAGGACAATACAAGAACTTGCACGCACAATGCTATCTGAATATAAATTACCTAAGTATTTTTGGGCAGAAGCCGTAAGCACTGCATGCTATGTAATGAATAGAGTTCTGTTTCGCCCATCATTAACTCTCACTCCATATGAACTCTACTATCAAAAGAAACCTAACGTATCGTATTTTAGTTTTTGGATGTAAATGCTTCATTCTTAATACAAAAGATTCTTTAGGAAAATTTGACGAAAAATGCGATGAAGGAATATTTCTTGGTTATTCTTCAACTAGTAAAGCATATAGAATATTTAATAAAAGATCAAGCAAGGTTGAAGAGTCAATTAATGTCAGATTTGATGAGTTTGTTTCATGTGCAGAAAAGCTCCCTACAGGTACCGATGATGAACCTTTGCCATCCTTGGAGCACGACAAAGAAGAACCATCCAAAGAAGAGGAGGAGAAGTCAAAAGAAGATGAATATGTACCTACAAGCATTCTAAACTTCTCCAAAAATCATCCAAAGGAGCTAATCATTGGGGAACCTTCTACTGGGGTAAGAACTCGGTCCTCTCTTCATGAAACATTTTCAAATATTTGCTTTGTGTCTGAAATTGAAACTAAAAACGTTTCCACCGCTTTAAATGACGAATTTTGGTTTTTGGCAATGAATGAAGAGTTTGGACAATTTGAAAGAAATAAAGTTTGGAATTTAGTAGAAAGACCATCTAATCATCCAATTATTGGCGTAAAATGGATTTTTAAAAATAAGCTAGATGGTGAATCTAGGATTGTAAGAAATAAAGCACGCTTAGTTGCTCAAGGCTATTCACAAATCGAGGGGATACATTTTGAAGAAACTTTTGCACCAGTGGCTCTCTTAGAATCTATACGAATATTTTTGGCATTTGCGAGTTTTAAAAGAATAAAATTATTTCAAATGGATGTTAAAAGTGCTTTTTAAATGTGTTTATTAAAGAAGAAGTTTATGTAGAACAACCCCCCGATTTCATAAATGAAAGATTTCCAAATCAGGTTTACAAATTAGAAAAAGCGCTTTATGGTTTAAAACAAGCGCCCCGTGCCTGGTATGATCGTCTTACATCTTTTTTGTTAGAGCACGGTTATGTTAAGGGAAGTGCAGACAACACACTCTTCATTAAGCATAAAAATAACGAATTAATTATTCTACAAATATATGTTGATGACATCATTTTTGGAGCCACTAATGAAGAGTTGTGTAATGAAGTAGCCTTAATAATGAAAAATGAATTTGAAATGAGTCTTGTAGGAGAACTATCATATTTTCTTGGTTTTCAAATTTCACAAAGAACTGATGGTATTTTTCTGTGTCAATCAAAATATGTTCACGATATGCTTAAACGATTTGGATTTGAAAATCTTAAACAAGCTTCTACTCTTATGAGTGTTTCTTTAAAACTAGGAAAAGATGAATCTGGAATTTCTATTGATCAAACGCTATATAGAGGAATGATAGGCTCTCTTCTTTATTTAAGTGCATCTAGACCAGATATAATGTTTGCCATATTTTTATGTGCTCGCTTTCAAGCCGATCCAAAAGAATCTCATTTAAAAGCGGTAAAACATATTTTTCGTTATCTAATAGGGTCATCTAAACTAGGATTATGGTACCCACATAATGACTCTTTCACACTCCACGGCTATTCCGATTCGGACTACGCCGGGTGCTCACTAGATAGAAAAAGCACTAGCGGTACGTGTCACTTTTTAGGACCCTCTTTAGTTGCCTGGTCTAGTAGAAAACAATCTTCGGTTGCACTCTCCACCACGGAGGACGAATATATCGCACTTGGTAGTTGTTGTGCACAAGCGTTATGGATGAGCCAAACACTAGAGGACTTTGGATTTCATCTCAAAAACATAGATATTAAATGTGACAACAAAAGTGCAATAGACCTCACATATAATCCTGTACACCATTCTAGATCCAAACACATCGACGTTCGTCATCATTTCATTAGGGATCACATTAAGAAAGAAAATGTAAAAGTAAGCTTCATTGGGACAGACTCTCAACTCGCTGACATATTCACTAAACCTCTTCCCGATGCACGATTTCGTTTATTACGACTTGAGTTAGGTGTGCTAGATCTTACAAGTTAAAACATGCTCACAAATACAAGCTTCTTCACTTTTAACCATCAAAAACATCTCCTAAAAATCTGCACTTTCAGCATGAAAGTACTATTGGGACACCTAATCAAGACCACCAATCAAAATTTCCAAAATCCTAAAAAACCGTTCACTGTCTCCCACGCTAGCGCTACAGCAGGCGCTAGCGTCCATGTTCATTTTTCTGTATTTTTTAAATTTCTAAAAATCCCTTAAAATATATAAATCTATATTTTCTGCTTAGTTTTGCACTTCTGTGTTTCTTTATTTTTTGAAAAATCAAATACAAAACTACAAAAACCAAATTACAAAAACAAATATGCTTTTCTTTTTCGCTTGTGTTGTTTCCTTTGTTTATAGTTCATCTTTATGCAAAAATCACATATAAAATTTACAAAAGCAAAAATTACAAAAATATGCTTTTATTTGCTAAAATCAAATACAAAAATATACAACTTTAAAACTATCAAAAAAAACTCTATGATTTTTTTTGTGAAAAATCAAGCATGATTTAATCTACTATTTAGAAATTTTACAATGTTGCAATTTATCTTTTCAAACTACTTTGGACATTGTCTTTCTTCATGCTTTGATATATCTATTCAAATATGCATCAATTATAATTTAAAAGTTGTGTAGGATCAAGCTTAGCATGCCTCTAAGTATGAGTAAATGTTTTATGTTTGATAATGGTATTTATTCACTCACCCTTTTTGGCATTGTCTACGTATGTGTTTAATCTAAGAATACTTGTGTATATTTTGTATTAGTACTATGGATTAAAATTGCACAAGTATCTTACCTACACTCCTTCTTTTGCACTCTTAAAAATTAAGAAAAGTGGTTATATTTTCTTTCTCATAAAATCTATTGATTTGCAAAACAAGTGTATTCGGAGAACTTTGTACAAAACAAAATTATAAAATAAATGACAAAGATAACTCCACCAAGCACTACTTGAACCTCCTGATAAGTCATAATGAGCATTGTGAGGTTGAACACCTTGGAAAGAATAATAAAGTGTCTTGTGCAAATCAAATCTTTCTTTCAAAAATAAGAAAAACCACTTTCTCTTAAGTACATCGGATCACTAGTCTCAAAATTCAAAATAAAATATGTGATCCCCCAAGCACTGCTTTGCACCCTGATAAGTCTTGATGAGCATTATGTGTGCACAGCACCTTGGTAGTTGTACATTTTTTTTGTGCATTAAAGTGTGTGGAAGTAATCTTATTTGTGTTGTATTGTGCTTCTTACTTTACATATTCCTTGTATTTTTGATTAAAACATTTGTTTACTCTCCTCAAAATTACACTTATGTGCACATCATTATCTTCCATAACACTTCTTCTCATGAGTATTG
This sequence comes from Dactylorhiza incarnata, assembly GCA_033032865.1. Taxonomy (NCBI): domain Eukaryota; kingdom Viridiplantae; phylum Streptophyta; class Magnoliopsida; order Asparagales; family Orchidaceae; genus Dactylorhiza; species Dactylorhiza incarnata. The sequence continues at coordinate 7,390,411 of JAWHQI010000078.1, read as the reverse complement.
GATCCTAATGCTAATTCTATATTACTTTTTATTTATCAAATGCACTAGATAACCTAGCATGTGTTCTACAATGTTTTGTATGTTTTTGGAATTATGAATTAAAGTAACATTGTAGTATTTTTTTTATAAACATTCTTTCATGCTTGGTTATTATCAAATTTAAAACTACAAAATGATTTACAAAAACATCATCTTTTGTGAACTTTAACTCATTTTTGTTGGATTATCATTACTATTTGATGTTTTTTGTATTGCTATAAGTCTTCCGCATCTTAACCATATAAGTGTTTTTACCTTGCGCTTTCATGCTTACTTAATATCTTGTATTCTTTGCATCATCACTTATTCTTAAAAATTCCTATCTTTCATTAAGTGATAGATTTCCTTGGAACACTTTTTTATTGGTTATTTAAACATAAAAATCTTTTATACTAAAAACTCTGAATATTGTGTAATGCTTATAACTCTGATCTATTTCAATGAAAAACAATTCTAAACCTCCTTATCATTTACTTAAAAAGCTCGATCATGCCTTCTCTTCTATTTACAAATTCTTTGGTGCTTTGTTTCCCTACCCTCTTTTGCTAATAACAAAGGGGGAGAACAAACATGATAAATATAACCCGCTATCATAAACCCAACATGACAAATTCAGATGATAACTTACATATTAGGGGAGCACTCACTTAGGTGGAGCATGTATTTAGGGGGAGCAATTCTAAATGCTAAAATCAATCATTATCCTAAGTCATCACTCGCACACACACACAAGTTGTGTTTCATCATGCTTATTTATTAATGCTTTGATTTATCATTAATGGATTTGTTATTATCAAAAGGGTGAGTTTGTTGGAACATGGTCTTCTGCATCTCCTAAGTTTGAGAATAACAAATCCTATGTGTATTTGATCTTGTGTGTTTAAGTGTGCAGGTTAACATAGTCTATACGACTCAAGAAGTACTCATGATGACTGCCCCAAAAATTGAGACCAAAATTTGAAAAGGCTCACTAGCGCCGGCGGTAGCGATAGCGCCCGACGCTAGCGTTGATTAGCATGATTCCGGCTGTGTTTTTTAGAAAGAGCTAACGCCAGGCGGTAGCAGATAGCGCTGGCGGTAGCATGGCGCATAAGAGGCATAGAGCAAAATGTTGCCACGGATTGAAGATCCTGCCGCGCAAAACATTTCCTAATCCGGGCTAGCGCCGGCGGTAGCGCTTGGGCTATAAAAGGACCCCCTCTCCTCTTGTTTTCGACACACCTATTGCATACACCTCAGAGAGAGAGAGTACTAGAATTCCAGAGGCTTGTCTTAGCCGAAATTTGAGGTCCCAGCGAAGCTCTGCCAATTTCTGAAGGAGAATTCCATCATGCCTAATCCAGACGAAGTCCGCTTCAACAAACGCTGATTCTACAGCGGATTTTCGTCTCCTACTTCAGAAGTTCATCTTAAGGGAGGTTTTGTTTTTTTTATTTCTCTTTTATCATTGTAAACGGTAGTGAAATCGCCTCGTGTTGGCGACTAGGTCTGGGGTAGACTTAGGGCTGAAATTCGCCTCGTGTTGGCGACCAGATCTAGGCTAGTTCTAGGGGGTGCTCGAGGCCACATCCGGGGAAGGATTGGCTAGAGCGGCTTGAGGCCGAATCCAGGGAGGATAAGGCTTGGGCCACGGGTTCGTGGGGAAGCGAGTCGGGATAGAAAACAAAAAGAGCTTTTTTATTATTCGCCACCGATCTCTACCGTCATCGAGATCAAGTTTTGTAAAACTTATTTATCATTAATAAAGCTTGTCTCTTTTTGTTTTACTTCACTTATTTCATGTCTTTAATCTTGCAATAATTCAAAGTTTTTAAATATAATCTAAAGTTTTTGAAAACCCTTATTCACCCCCCCCCCCCCTCTAAGGGCCTTGACCGATCCAACATTACCATGCTCGCATCCCTGCATTTAGTCATGCCCGCGCTCGCACATTTCTTATCAGCGATGGTTATAAGGTTCACCATTTTATCGTACTTTCATTTTGTCCCGCTACTACGCCTCGTGTACACCCAATAAGGCGTTCGCGTAGCTTCTATCACGTAGAAGCTTCGTTAGATAGACCTTCTATTTGCTTTCGTGCCTAGGTAAAGCGTGGTCCACTTCACACCTTTGGCTCTCCCAGCGGGGGCCATTGCGAGCGGGGTCGACATTACCCTGCCTCGCTCGCCCAACCCCTGCGTGCAACCAGTGTTGCTTGTTAACCACTAGGCCCGCGGACCTCTCAGACTCGCTAGTTTTAGGCATTGCGTATAAATTCTCCAAGTGTTTTCGCGAGCCAGGGCCCTACACGACAAGCCTTGCGACCACCGTATTCAGCCGCCTCGTTGTTATCATTGGACTTAAGCTTTCCATCCGATGTTTCTTTTTATTTCCCGTTAGCGAGCCCCAGGGCTCGCACCGTCTAGGCCTTGTCTTGAGAGATTTTGCTAACCAAGCCCATCAACACGAACAACTTGCTTGCCAGCCTCTGCGCGAGATCGACCTGACCCACCGGCTAGTGAAAGACCGGCAGCGGAATCATCCGGGGAATTCCAGCATGAAATACTTATCACCTTGCCAGCCTCTCCGCGAGATCTACCTGACCCACCGGCTAGAGGGAGCCCGGCAGCGGGATCGTTCGGGGCATTCTAGCATGAAATACCTATCACCTTGCCAGCCTCTATGCGAGATCTAACTGACCCACCGGCTAGTGGGAGCCTGACAGCGGGATCGTCTGGGGCATTCCATCCTGAAATACTTATTACTTTGCCAGCCTCTCCGCGAGATCAACCTGACCCACCGGCTAGTGGGATCCCGGCAGCAGGATCGTCTGAGGAATTCCAGAATGAAATACTGTCACCTTGCCAGCCTCTCCGTGAGATCTACCTGACCCACCAGCTAGTGGGAGCCCGGCAGCTGGATCATCCGGGGCATTCCAACATGAAATATTGTCACCTTGCCAGCCTCTATGCGAGATCTACCAGACCCACCGACTAGTGGGAGCCCGGCAGCGGAATCGTCCGGGGTATTCCAACATGAAATATTGTCACCTTGCCAGCCTCTCTGTGAGATCTACCTGACCCACCGGCTAGTGGGAGCCCGGCAGCGGGATCGTCTGGGGCATTCCATCTTGAAAAACTTTCACCTTGCCAGCCTCTCCGCGAGATATACCTGACCCACCGGCTAGTGGGAGCCCGACAGTGGGATCGTCCGGGGCATTCAAGCATGAAATACTGTCACCTTGCCAGCCTCTCCGCGAGATCTACCTGACCCACCGGTTAGTGAGAGCCCGACAGCGGGATCGTCCGGGGCATTCCAGCATGAAACACTTGAGGACTCCTGCTTAGAAAAAACTTCAGAACCAATATATGGTGAGTCAAACATATAACAAATCAATTACAAAACGTTTTAAGGGTAGAATCATTTCAGGTCATCCCCGCTCCTGGCCAGGCCGAGGGGTACCCCATGCACATCTCGGAGGTGGTACCCTCCCGACCTGAGCACCTCATCTACAATATAAGGCCCCTCCCAGTTGGGATTGAGCTTTCCTACCGCGGCTCCTCTCCCGGCCGCGTCAACCTTCTTTAGCACCAGGTCTCCTTTCTCGAACTATTTTATTCGGATATGCTTGTCGAAGTACCGAGCCATCAGCCATTTGACTTCCTCTTGTTGGATGGTGGCTAAGTCCCAGAGCTCTTCCACCAGGTCCAGAGATAGCCTTTGCTCTTCCCCATTCTCCACCAGCCATTCTTCATCCCATTCGCCCGCGGCGACCACCTTTGGGGATTTCACTTCAAACTCTATTGGGAGGACGACCTTGGACCCGTGGGAGAGCTTGAACGGAGTCTCCCATGTGGCCATGTTTGGGGTGGTCCTCAAGGCCCAGAGTACCGAGGGTAACTGCTCTACCCAGTTCCCCTGAGGTTCTCGACCTTCTTCAGCAAGTTCAAGATAATTTTGTTTGCCACCTCCACTTGCTAATTGCTCCTTGGGTGGTGGACTGACGCAAACTGAAGGTCTATGCCAAGCTGGGTCCAGAAGTGACGAACTCATCCCTAGCAAACTACGTGATGTAGGCCACCGGTTTTGCGATGGACGCACACGACTTCGAACAAAGGGCTCTCGCCGCTCCACTCTACCCAAATATAAAATAGCGCAGCCCTCAAATATGCCTTTTATTAAGTTAACGCAGCGTACGAGTAGCAACCGTTAGAGTATGAATATAGGCTATAGGCCTATATCCACACAAGCTAAATGGAATAATATTGATTCCGGACGAGCGCGGTGTTGTACCAAAGAAAGATCCACCAAAATAAATCAATTCGGAAAGGGTGGATGTTTCCCCAACAAGAACAAAGAAGGGTTCGCCAATCCTTTTCCGTACGTTTTCAGAAATATCGAAGATAATACAAATCCACAAGAAAATAACCACGAAAAATTCGTTGTTTCCAAAGTCACGCCAAAACTCAACCACCAAGAGAAAATATCTAAGAAAAAAGAACTCTTTGGTAGGATGTTTCGTTACCCACTCGGAGTTTGTAGATCCGAGGTGTTGGATCCACAACAAATGATTGCTCCCTCCACTAGCCCACCGGAGATGAGCCAAGAAGATGTACATGTCCGCCTTCATCGAGTCGCGCCCGAGAGAGTTTTCCCAATTGTTGGGGAAATGATTTATCTTAAACCCTAAAAATGAGTAGAATATAAATTCTAAGAATGAAAAATTAGTCTAAGTAAATATGCATCGAATAGTATTCGACGCAACGTCGAAGTGTAGTCGACGTTCCTCTCAGAATGAGTCGATGTAGCTCTAAACAGAATTCGACGTAACCTATGTCGACGTAACTCTGACTTCTAGTCGAAGTATCTAGTGAAGTCGACGTATCTTAGTCGACGCACCTTCCATATTCTCCTCTCGACGTCCAGCCAGTCGAAAATCGACGCTTCCGTCGAATAGTAATCGACGTACGTCGATTTCTATGTCAAATTCAAAACACGCCAGATTTCTTTCCTTCTATCTGTAGATCTGAATTTTATGGAACGATATTATTCTTTTCTAGCCGTTTTGAATCAGTCTTTCCTTCTAATTGATTCTTGGCTGAATTGATTAAGTTTATTATGGATATTATTTGAAATCAGAATGATCTCTTTCCTTCTACAGAAATATTGATTATGGAATCTTTTCTCTCTTACTATTTCTCTGACTGCTAATTAATTATTCTCCTATAGTACTCTTTGAATAACCAGAGCTATAAATAAGAGGGAAATCGGCAGAGAACAAGAAGAAGTGATCCACTCCATCCATTTGAAAAAGAGGAAAAGCTCCCAAGTGAAAAGTGAGAAAATCTGAGAGAAGTAAAACTGTGCTGCAACAAACAACAAGCCCTCTTCTTCTCCTTCTTCTGAAGCCATACTACTGCAATTTCTGAAAGCTCTCATTGATAAAGAAAAAGGCCTACAATCTCCTTCTCACTATAGAAGAGAAATTTCATTCACTATTTCTTGTGCTTCTAATCTTCTTGCTAGGAAGAAGATTCTTTCTTGTTTCAATTACTTCTTCTACTACTTCTTCTTACTCTTATTTCATTTTCAAATTGTGTAAAAGAGGTTTTAGAATCTCTCTTCAAAATATTCAGTTGTACTGGTTCTAAGAGTCTCCTTATCAAAAGACTCAGGCGGTTCTAAGAGTCTCCTTATCAAAAGACTCAGTACAAGATAGTGAATTCCTACCAAGGGGGTAGAAGAGTGGACTACCCAAAGTTTGGGGAACCACTATATTTCTTTGTGTTGTGCTGTGATTTTCATTTTGCTATTTCTTTCTTTATTTACTTAATTCTTGTAGGTGTGTGTGGGAAGCTTAACTCTGTGATTATTACACACACACACATATATATATATATATATATATATATTTGTTAACTTTGTATAAAGTAATTTTAAATCTCTATTCACCCTCCATCTAGAGAATTCTAGTGTGGTTAACTGTGCACTTTCAATTGGTATCAAAGCCAAGTTGATCTACAAAGGGTAACTCCTTGAACAAAAGATCCCACCTCATATATATATAGATTTCTAAAAACTATTTTTCACATGGCACAAATCAAAGATTATGCTTCCACCAGACCACCAATGTGCAATCTTGAAAAGTTTGCAGTTTGGAAAACAAGAATTAGGATTTATATGAATTCTATTGATGAAGATTTGTTTAATGTTATTTTGACAGGTCCTCCAAACCCTATAGGAAGGACTCAAGTGGTAAAGTGACACAAACACTTGTCCCAAGGGCTGAGTGGACAGATGATGAGAAAAAGGCAAAAACATGTGATGCAAAAGCTGTGAACATTCTTGTCTCAACCCTCTCAGATGAAATCTTTCAAAGGGTTGTTGACTGCGAATCAGCCAAAGAAATCTGGGAGGCTCTTACAAAGATAGTAGAAGGAAGTGCTGATGAAAGGAAAGATTGAAAGGCTCTATTAATCTCCCAATATGAGAAATTTCAAAAGAAGCATGAAGAAAGCATATCTGAGATGTATGACAGATTCAGTCTGATCATCAATCAATTAAGGAGCTTAGATAGAGAGATCTCTCTCACAGAGATCAATGACAAACTATTAATGAGTCTCCCAAGTTCATGGGACTCAAGAATATGGGCAATAAGAGATACAAGAGGACAAAAGAAAATCTCAACAGATGCTCTCTTAGGAAAACTCAAATCCTATGAGCAACTACTGAAAACCAGAGAAGAGAAGGATAGAAGGGAAAACACTCCAACCTCTTCAAAAGATAGATTTATTGCATTAAAAGCAACAGAAGAAGAAACCTCTGTGACTGAAGAAGAACTATTCAGCCTCCTGGCCAGAAGATTCAAGAAATGGGTCAGGCTAGATGGGTCTAGAAGGAGAGAGTCAAAACCAAGGTATGATAAGACTCCTACCAAAGATATTGTTTGTTATTCCTGCAGGAAAACTGGACATATTGCTCCAAAATGTCCAGAAAATGCTGAGAAAAAGAAAGATCTGAAAAAGAAAGATCTCAAGAAGAAAGGAAAGAAGAAAGAAAGAGGCTTCATTGCAGAAGCTTGGAGTGAGACAGATTCTAAAGACAGCACTTCATCTAAAAGTGACAATGAAGATTCTAAGCAAGAAGACCTATGCTTAATGGCTCTTGGAAGCACAGAAGAAGAATGTATTGCTGAATCATGGAGTGAAACAGGATCAGAAGGAAGCATCTCTTCAACAGCAAAAGCAAATAGCCTTAATCTCATAGAGGAATCTGAGGATAAGGATGAGGTAATCATTTTTGATGAAATAGATTTTCTATGTGATGATTTTAAAAATGATTTTGAAAGACTCTGTTTAGATCAACTAAAAGCTAAACAAGAAATTAAGGATCTAAAAGAACAAATTAATATGAGAAAAATAGAGGATACATGTTCAAAATATTATGAACTAAGGTGTAAAATCTATAAAACAGAAAAGGAAATTGATAGTGCTAAAATAGAATATCAACTCCTTAAGAAGAAGGTATCTCAGCAAAAGCTTTTGAAGAATCTATAACAGTCAGAAGCCAAACACTTAAAGAAATCACTGAAAAACAAATAATCAGACATAAGAATCTGGGGTTAGGAGTTGATCCTTAAACTAGTTCAATACCATCTACCAAACCTGCTTGGATGAGCCCTGTTAAATTCACTAAACCCATCAAATCAACAAACTTAGAAGGAGACTCACAAAATACAGAAGACCTCACCTTCAAAGAGATAAACCACCTTAATGAATCATCATCATCATATCATTCAGAAGAAGACTCTCAAACTACCTCTGAGAAAGCAACTATGCAAAAAGAAACAAGTTATAAAGAAACAAAACTCCAATCAGAGAAAGGGAAAAATAAAATCTGTGAAGATAAAATTGCGTCGACTTCATATCGACCCATGAATGATAGTACGTCAAATTTTACTCGACGCAATCACTTAGATGCTTTGACCTCAAATCGACGCTTGAATAACAGTACGTCGACTTACAATCGACGCAACTACTTCTATGCATCGATTCTAGATCAACGCAATCTAGAGGAAGCGCCCAATACATATCGACGCAACTTTCAACATACGTCGAATAGATATCGACGCATAAAACCTCAGAGCAACTTAAATATAGGACATAGCTATTCTTCAAAAACACTCTATCTTAACCCCCATTCAGGACCCTTTTATCCTGATCAAAACTTCTATCCTAATCAAAACTCTTTTCATAATCAAAATTACTATCCTGATCAAAACTTTTATCCAAATCAACAACTCTATCCTAATTACCATCGCTATCCCTCCCTAAACTCAAATTTCCTTAATCAAAAGACAATTAGGTGTTATATCTGTAATAAGATTGGCCACACTGCCAAACAATGTTGGCACAATCAATCCAACTGTTTATAAAATAAGTCCAAGGGTGACTTAGAAAACCTTAGGATTAGGAAGAAATAATCTCTGAAGAAAAACCTGGAATTTTCAGACAAAGTAAAAGTCACGTCGATCTCTTAATCGATGCATACGTCGATAGGAAACCATATTAGACTATACCGATGCATACGTCAACTTCCACTCGACGCAACGTCTACTTCATGAAAAAGGCGGCAATACTAAAATATTTTCGATCAAATCTACTGCTGTACCGAATAAACCTCGAGTTGTGTCTCGTATCGACGTCTCACCTGACTTAAATAGACTTTTCAGTTAAAATTCTGCACACTCCTGAGCTTTTCTCATCCTTCACATTTCTCAGTCCAGCCATCTCTTCCTCTCTCTCACTGACCTAAATGGCTCCCAAGATCAACTCTAGTTTTGACATTGATCTTGAATCCTTCCAAGCCGCCGCCGAAAACTATAAGAGCATCATAGCTCTCTTCACTGAAGCTGGTTTAGACAAACTCATTTCCACAAGATGCAGAATCCTAGAGACAAAACTCACTGAGTTAATGAATCATATTCAGATATCTAAGCAAGGAGAAATCACAGGAACACTCTATGAGACACCTGTCTCAATCTCAGCAGAACACTTTAGGGACACTTTTGATCTTCCTTCAGGTACACAACAACACTATTCTATTTCAAATCAAAAGGAAAGCAAATTATTTTCTAAGAATAGCTATATGAATCTTCATCATCATTCCATTATAAGGTGATGAACCTGCGGATCTCACCCCTGAGGAAACCAAGAATCTATTACTCATCATGAAGTTCTCCATAGATAAACCAATCCACCTGAAGAAAATAGATTTTTCTGAGGAATATAGGCTATTGGCAGACATAGTAGGAAAAGTTCTATTATGCAAGATCTCTGCCCATGATGCAGTGCCCAAGCAGCAACTGAACATCATGGGGGCACTTGTGCTGAAAAAGAAGGTTGACTGGGCCAGCTGCTTACTAAAAATGATAGGCTACAAATATTCTCACAAAGAGAATGTCTATATGTGGATCATGAGTCAGGTACTTCTCCACTCCTTCCCTGACCTATGTAGGTCAAAAGGAATTCCCATTCCTCCTGGAAAAAGGATGTCCATAGCTCTCTTCTCAAAATGGACCATGCAAATCCCCAAGCCTGGCTCCATTCCTGAAAGGACTCCCACTCCTCCCAAAATCTCCTGTGCATCCATCTTACCCTCCTCCTCAACATACATACATCTCTTCCCTACCAACATCATCCATACCAATAGTCTCTACTACCATCACAACTCCTATCCTACCTATATTTTCACATACACATGCTCAACCCTCCTCTATTCCTCCACCTCCTCCATCAAACTCACCTCATCACAATGATACAGTCCTCTCTCCACCTTCATCACCTCCACCTCCACCATTATCTCCTACTCCAACACACCTTGAACCATCTCCATCCACTAAAACTCTCATCACCCAGTGTATCCAGTCAGCAGCCCAAAAATTTCAAGAAATGCTGGATGCACAATGCTCCCAACTTCACTCCTCCATCATGTACATGCAAACCCAAATAGATGGGGTCAATGCCTCTGTGCAAAGCTTGAAGTCCTCTGTCTCTTCCTCTAAAGTGACCAAGTCTTTCTTAACCTCCTTGGCTAAGAAGTTCAAGAAGGGGGAGAAATTAGATGAAGAGCATCTCTCAAGTCACAAATCTCTCTCACACAAGTCCCTTACTACTTAAAAATCAAGAGAAGCTACACAAAAAATAGTCCTCTTTCAAGGGGAGGCTAGCAGAGCAGAAGTTGAAAAGGAAACTGATGCTGAAGTTGAGAAAGAAAAAGAAGCTGAAGCTCAGGGGGAGCCAAATGCTGACATAATTGAAGCTGAAGCTGAGAAAGAAACTGAAGAGGCAGAAGTAGAAGGCTCAAAGGATATTCCATCTCAGGGGGAGCAAACTGCTGTGACTCAGGGGGAGCTGAGTGAACCACCTATTACTGAGAAGGAGCAACTCTCTTCCTTAAAAACTTTAGTATTCACTAGGAAAAGAAAAACTCCTCCTACCCCTCCTAAGTGATGTGTTGAAAAATGTTGATATACTCTTTCCTCCATGCTTAAATACTGTTTATGAAGTCTGTGTATATGATTATATTTTCTTCTGATTACTTAACATATTTCTTTCCTATATATGAATGCCTTGCTGTGTTGATTAAAAGCTGATACAATTTCTCCCTGAGTAGGGTTAAGACAAATAGGGGGAGATTGTTGGGGAAATGATTTATCTTAACCCCTAAAAATGAGTAGAATATAAATTCTAAGAATGAAAAATTGGTCTATGTAAATGTGCGTCGAATAGTATTCCATGCAACGTCGAAGTGTAGTCGACGTTCCTCTCAGAATGAGTCGAAATAGCTCTAAACAGAATTCGACGTAACCTATGTCGACGTAACTCTGACTTCTAGTCGACGTATCTAGTGAAGTCGACGTATCTTAGTCGACGCACCTTCCATATTCTCCTCTCGACGTCTAGCCAGTCTGAAATCGACGCTTCCGTCGAATAGTAATCGATGCTTCCATCGAATATTAATCGACGTACGTCGATTTCTATGTCAAATTCAAAACTCGCCAGATTTCATTCCTTCTATCTGTAGATCTGAATTTTATGGAATGATATTATTCTTTTCTAGCCATTTTGAATCAGTCTTTCCTTCTAATTGATTCTTGGCTAAATTGATTAAGTTTATTATGGATATTATTTGAAATCAGAATGATATCTTTCCTTCTACAAAAATATTGATTATGGAATCTATTCTCTCTTACTATTTCTCTGACTGCTAATTGATTATTCTCCTATAGTACTCGTTGAATAACCAGAGCTATAAATAAGAGGGAAATCGGCAGAGAACAAGAAGAAGTGATCCACTCCATCCATTTGAAAAGGAGGAAAAGCTCCCAAGTGAAATGTGAGAAAATCTGAGAGAAGTAAAACTGTGCTGCAGCAAACAACAAGCCCTCTTCTTCTCCTTCTTCTGAAGCCATACTGCTGCAATTTCTGAAAGCTCTCATTGATAAAGAAAAAGGCCTACAATCTCCTTCTCACTATAGAAGAGAAATTTCATTCACTATTTCTTGTGCTTCTAATCTTCTTGCTAGGAAGAATATTCTTTATTGTTTCAATTACTTCTTCTACTTCTTCTTCTTACTCTTATTTCATTTTCAAATTGTGTAAAAGAGTTTTTAGAATCTCTCTTCAAAAAATTCAGTTGTACTGGTTCTAAGAGTCTCCTTATCAAAAGACTCAGGCTGGTTCTAAGAGTCTCCTTATCAAAAGACTCAGTACAAGATAGTGAATTCCTACCAAGGGGGTAGAAGAGTGGACTACCCAAAGTTTGGGGAACCACTATATTTCTTTGTGTTGTGCTGTGATTTTCATTTTGCTATTTCTTTCTTTATTTACTTAATTCTTGTAGGTGTGTGTGGGAAGCTTAACTCTGTGATTATTACACATATATATATATATATATATATATATATATATTTGTTAACTTTGTACAAAGTAATTTTAAATCTCTATTCACCCCCCCCCTCTAGAGAATTATAGTGTGGTTAACTGTGCACTTTCACCAATCCTTGGTTGCGCTGTGGGTTCTCCTCTAGGTTGCTGGCCGAAACTTGAGGGTAGGTGGAATGGGACTCGTGAGAAGTATAATGGAGAGAGAGAGTGGTGGAGAAGGAGAAGAGAAGATGGGAGGAGGAGAGGTGGTGGTCGGCGGCTTGGAGAAGGGGAATAGGGTGCTGGCCGAAACTTTAGAGAAGGAGAAGAGAGGGAGGGGGGGGGGGGGTACGGCACTTTACAGGGAGGAGAAGATTAGGGTTTCAATATTCATTCATTAACTATATTTTACATCAAGTCTTGGCCTTATATATGGCCAAGCACACACCAAAGGCTATATGCAGCCCAACATAAAATAAAAACAGCAATGAACGGCTAAACGCAGACCAACATAAGTAAATGTAGCAAAGACTGGCTAAACGCCGACCAGATTGTCTAAAATAAAATAACATAAAGAAATAACATAAATTAAATAAAGTTCTTCATATGCCGAGGGCGAAGGTTGTAACGTTGCCCGTCAAGATTGTCGCGTCGTCGCAAATCCTTGGATGGTGGTGGTGGATCATCATCAACTACATCTTCATCATGATGTGGGTCATTGTCCCCATCAACCCTCCCCCGCTCGAAAGGACTCATCACCGATGAGGGGGTGTGCAGGTACCGACGTAGGAGAGCTTTGTCCAGAAGGGCCACCGCCGAAGCTGAGAGCCAAGAGTCATCAGAGGCGGGGCGGTCGCGCCATCGGATCAAGAACCGTCGCGTGTCACCATGCGGAGAGGGAAGCACCTCATCCCGTATAATCCTGTCAGGCACAAAAATAGTCTTGGGGAAACTTGAAAAAGCGTTAGTCAGCGAAGAAGGAAATGTAGCAAGTTCATTAGTCGACATACCCCTGGTAGCAGCTGATGGAGAGAACGATCCAGATAAAACCTCACCCCCAAACCCATTAGAATTGGTAGTGGACAAAAACAGGGAGACAGATAATTCTAGTGGTGGTGAGATATAAGGCGTTAAATCAGAAACATTGAAAATAGGGGATATACCCCAATCAGTGGGTAATTCTAAGAGATAAGCATTCTCCCCTAATTTCTTTAAAATACGAAAAGGACTGGCTCTCCTATTTGCTAGTTTCTTTATGGTTCCCGTCGGAAACCATTCGGGGGAGAGATGCACCATAACAAAATTGCCAATATTAAAAATGGATTTCCCTTCTATGTACGTTGGCGTTAGCTTGATAAGAGGCATATTGTTTTGCTAACTTTTGATTTATGTGTTTATGTAGGGTGTGAACATGCGAGGCAAAATCCTGTGCAAATTGACTAGATTTATAAGATGGCGGTAACGAGACTAAGTCAAGAGGCACGGGTGCCTTGTAGCCGTGCACAATTTCATTGGGTGAGAGTCCGGTGGACCTATTTTTGGAGTTATTGTAGGCTAATTGTGCATGTGGGAGGATGAGATCCCAAGTGCTCTTGTGATCCCCCACAATACAACAAAATAAACTACCCAAACTCCTATTAACTACCTCCGTTTGGCCATCCGTTTGTGGATGGTAAGCCGAGGAAAATAAGAGCTTGGTGCCCATGCTCTTCCATAAAGTTTTCCAAAAATAACTCATGAATTTCACGTCCCTATCAGTGACAATAGTTTTAGGGACACCCCTGTGGCCTACGACCTCTTTAAAAAAATAATTTAGCGACATGAGACGCATCATCGGTTTTGTGACAAGCAATGAAGTAGGCCATCTTCGAGAACTGGTCAACGACCACCATAACGGAGTCGTGACGTCTAAACGTGATGGGAAGGCCTAGGACAAAGTCCATGCTAACATCTTCCCAAGGAACAGAAGGAATGGGGAGGGGGGTATATAGACCCGCATTCGTCTTATTCCCTTTTCCTAATTGACACGCTCTACAACTTCCAACCACCTTATGTACTGTAGACTTGAGACCGGGCCAATAAAATTTTTCCTCCACTAAAGTAATGGTTTTATCGCGCCCAAAGTGGCCGCCGAGACCGCCACTATGCAATTCCCATACTATAAAGTGGCGAAGGGAAGAACGAGGGATGCATAGCTTAGAGTGCTTACATAAATAGCCATCACGGAGATAGTACGCAGAAATGGTCGTGGGTGACTCGCCCTGGGTGGACAAATCGATATCTTTAAAATCCGGACAATGAACATACTCGTCCTTAATACGTTCGAAACCTACGACCTTAACCTCTAGTGTGGTCAATAAAAGAGAGACGCGGCTAAGAGCATTCGCTACCCGGTTGAGGTTGCCCTTCAGATGTTTAATGTTAAAGGAGTACTTCTGCAGGAAGGAGACCCATTTCGCGTGGCGTGGGCTGATTTTTCCTTGCGAGTTGACGAACAGTAACGCCTCGTGATCGGAAAGGATAACAAACTCCTTAGGAAGGAGGTAGTGCCGCTAGTGTTGGAGACACCGAATAATGGCATAAAATTCACGATCGTAGTTGGAGTAGTTGAGCTTAGGTCCCGCAAGCTTCTCACTAAAGTAGCCAACCGGATGCCCCTCTTGACTTAAGACACCTCCAACACCAATCCCGGATGCGTCACAAGACAACTCAAAGACCTTATTAAAATCTGGTAATCGCAAGAGGGATGCTTCCGACATCCGGGCCTTAATCGTGTGGAACGCTTTGGTGGCAGATTTGGACCACACAAAGTCACCTTTCTTCATGCACTCCTTGATAGGATCCATGATGCTACTAAAATCACGTATGAACCGGAGGTAGAAGGTGGCTAAACCGTGGAAACTTCTAACTTCCCTAATATTGGTGGGTTCTGGCCAATCCACTATGGCCTGGACCTTCTTAGGATCTACGTGTATGCCTCCGAAATAACAATGTATCCTAGGAACTCCACCGACGATACATAGAACATGCACTTCTTAATATTGACAAATAGTTTCTCCATTCGGAGCGTCTCCAAAATAGTCTTCAAGTGCCTCTCATGATCGGAAGTCGTGGTGCTAAAAATGAGTATATCATCAAAATAGACAACGATGAACTTCCCCCTATACGGTTGAAATACGTGAGTCATCATCCGAGAAAATGTACTTGGGGCATTGGAGAGCCCGAACGGCATTACTAGCCACTCATAAAGTCCTTCCTTTGACTTAAACACTGTCTTCCACTCATCCCCTTCCCTAATCCGTATTTGGTGGTAGCCACTCCTAAGATCCAATTTCGAAAAGATTGTGGCCCCGGCTAACATGTCCAACAGATCGTCCAAACGTGGGATGGGGAAACGGTATTTAATAGTGATTTTATTAATGGCCCTACTATCCACACACATTCTCCATGACCCATCTTTCTTGGGTGCTAGCAAGGCGGGTACTGCACATGGGATTTTACTATGACGAATAAATCCTTTTTGCAATAATTCAGCAATTTGGGTTTGCAACTCCGCGTGGGCGGATGGATTCAATCGATAGTGCGGTAGGTTGGGTAGGGAGGAACCCGGAATGAGATCGATGGCATGTTGGATATCCCGCAACGGGGGTAATGTTGCGGGCAACACTTCCGGATACACATCCTTATATTCTTCTAAAAGATCACACAATGCCGGCGGTAGACTCTCGAACAAAGGCTCGTCGCCCTTGACTTGCAGACAAACTAACGCATAAAGGATACCCTCTACGAAGGAGTGACGCTCGAGCTCTTTCCTACCAATTAAAGTTAACATTTTCTTCTCCGCGGGCACAATTATGTCCGAAGAGGCGATCGAGGGATCCTTAGGGGGAGTGGGCGTCAAGGTAACGGTCTTGCCGTTAAACTTGAACTCATAGGTGTTTGCACGGCCAAAGTGAGTCACATCGTAATCAAAGAGCCACGGACGCCCCAATAATACGTGACAAACGTCCATAGGGATAACGTCGCACCAAACCTTATCTACGTATCCCTTGATAGTTAGCGGCACTAGACATCGCTTAGACACCCCAATTGAAGTTTTTTTGACCCAAGCAATCTGATATGGTTGGGGGTGTGGTTCCGTGCTTAATTTCATTCGAGTGACTGCGTTTTCCGAAATTACGATCATACAGCTTCCGCTATCAATAATCAATTTACACCACTTATCACCGCTTTTAAAATTCAGAGAAAATATGCTCGTCCTATTATATTCTTCCAATACTCGCGGGGTAGCTAAGATGCAACACATCACCATCATGTAAGATTCATTTTCCATATCACTAGGCTCGCCTTCAGACTCATCCGCGGCCTCATAAACAATTTCAGCGGGTTCGGAGGGAGAGCCCGTAAGTGCTAAAGGCTTCGATTTGGTGGGGCACTCACTAGCGTAGTGCCCTTGTATCCCGCAAGTGAAGCACATGGAGTTAGTCTTACTAATCCGCCCTATCGGAACTCTCTCACCGGTGGGACTCCGGACGTTCCTAGCGGTAATGACTACAAAATTCGAATCAGTCGACAAAAACATTCCTTTGTCCCGCATGGAGGACGCAGGTGGGGGTCCCAAAAGGGACTTTGCTTTCTGGAATGCCCATCCCTTGGACATGTGGGCATTGTGCTTTTCTATATCCAAGGCGGCGTTGAATGTCGTGTTAAGATCCGTATGACCATAACGCAGGAGTTTGCCTTGGATGTCCGGGTTGAGTCCCTTGCGAAAACGGGATAGCGTAACCTCGGGCATTTCATGGACGTTACACCGTACCATCAAATCCTTAAGGAGTCCCATGTACTCCGCTACCGATTTGCTCCCCTGACGATGGGTGGCTAACTCGTCGAACATTTGAGTTCGGTGATACGCCGGGACATATTGGTCAGTCAGAAGTGCTTTCATGGCAGCCCACACAATTGGGGGTACTCATTCACAGTACCGAGATGCCTCTCTTCATTCAACCAAAATGTTTTGGCCCTACCCAGAAGCTTCATCCTAGCAACCCGAACTTTCTTGACGTCGATCAGGTTGTGCCACTCAAAATAGCACTCGATCTCCATGATCCAGTCTAAAAATACTTGGGGCTCACCCATACCATCGTATGATGGTGCATCTATCTTAACGGCCCTAGTGACGTCGAACTCATATGGAGCTCGAGGCGCTTGCTCATCGTCCTGATCACGGGGAGGGTTTCGTCTCTCATTTCACTGGTTGGCAGCGGGATTACGAGGCGCCGCTTGATTTATGGCCAGCCCTTGTATTAATTTAGTGAAGGCATCGAACCTCTCGTTAAACTCTTCCCAAAGCTCCGCGATCGTCACCGGAGCGTGCTCACCCTCATGGTCGTCTGTCATGTGTGAAGTGAATGGGGAATACTCTGTACCACGCCTAGTGGGCATACACGGGAGAACAAGCAATTTTCTTTAGTCAAAATAGCTTTACGCGCTTAACTACTAGGCGAATGAAAATACCTTTTCAGACTTTTGTGCTTAAAAAAATAAGGAGAATTTTTTTAGAAATTTTTTGGTAATTTTCTGCAGATTTAATTCTTGCGACAATGCGGTGATGGCCAGCTATTGGCAGACCAGGGAAACACAGACAAAATTATAACGTCTCCTATTTTCAGGCCAACTAACGTGGACGAATCGAAAAAATTCCAGTACTAATGTCGCTGGAAATAAGTGCAGGAAGCTACAGAAAATTTTTCAGATTTTTTTGACAAGTTTTAAAATTCCGAAGTTTTTACTATACGCAGACCAATCCGAAAATTTCAGATTTAGACCGTGTTAACGAACGCACTGATTAGAGGACGGATAGCCTAAAGATCTGAGAGTAAGGATGGTGTAGAGATAGAACTCAGCACAACCTCGCTTTGATACCAAATTTGATGTAGGCCACCGGTTTTGCGGTGGACGCACACGACTTCGAACAAAGGGCTCTCGCCGCTCCACTCTACCCAAATATAAAATAACGTAGCCCTCGAATATGCCTTTTATTAAGTTAACGCAGCGTACGGGTAGCAACCGTTAGAGTATGAATATAGGCTATAGGCCTATATCCACACAAGCTAAATGGAATAATATTGATTCCGGACGAGCGCGGTGTTGTACCAAAGAAAGATCCACCAAAATAAATCGATTCGAAAAGGGTGGATGTTTCCTCAACAAGAACAAAGCAAGGTTCGCCAATCCTTTTTCTTTTTCCGTACGTTTTCAGAAATATCGAAGATAATACAAATCCACAAGAAAATAACCACGAAAAAATTCGTTGTTTCCAAAGTCACGCCAAAACTCAACCACCAAGAGAAAATATCTAAGAAAATAGAACTCTTTGGTAGGATGTTTCGTTACCCACTTGGAGTTTGTAGATCCGAGATGTTGGATCCACAACAAATGATCGCTCCCTCCACTAGCCCACCGGAGATGAGCCAAGAAGATGTACACGTTCGCCTTCGTCGAGTCGCGCCCGAGAGAGTTTTCCCAATCCTTGGTTGCAGCGTGGGTTCTCCTCTAGGTTGCTGGCCAAAACTTGAGGGTAGGTGGAATGGGACTCGTGAGAAGTATAATGGAGAGAGAGAGTGGTGGAGAAGGTGAAGAGAAGATGGGAGGAGGAGAGGTGGTGGCCGGCGGCTTGGAGAAGGGGAAGGAGGTCCTGGCCGAAACTTTAGAGAATGAGAAGAGGGGGGGGGGGGGGGGGTACGACACTTTAGAGGGAGGAGAAGATTAGGGTTTCAATATTGATTCATTAACTAAATTTTACATCAAGGCTTGGCCTTATATATGGCCAAGCACACACCAAAGGCTATATGCAGCCCAACATAAAATAAAAACAGCAATCAGACCAACATAAGTAAATGTAGCAAAGACTGGCTAAACGCCGGTCAGATTAAATGTCTAAAATAAAATAACATAAAGAAATAACATAAATTAAATAAAGTTCTTCATGTGCCGAGGGCGAAGGTTGTAACGTTGCCCGTCAAGATTGTCGCGGCGTCGAAAATCCTTGGATGGTGGTGGTGGATCATCATCAGCTGCATCTTCATCATGATGTGGGCCGTCGTCCCCATCACTACGGCCCATTGGCTGTAACTATGGCTAGTGGGAGCCCATGCCTACATATTATCTCACCCCATATGAAATTTCTAACTACTTGAGACGTTACCTTGGTCAGCGCCTTCACCTCCAGCCACTTGGAGAAATAATCAATCATCACCAATAAGAACTTTCTTTGGCCACTCGCTTGCGGGAAAGGACCCACCAGGTCCAAACCCCATACAGCAAAGGGCCAGGGAGCTTTGATGGTTCGGAGTCTTTGGGCTGGCAAGAGCTGGAGAGGAGCAAACCGTTGACACTTTGAACGTTTCCTTGCGAACTCCGCCTCATCCTTGCTGAGGGCGGGCCAAAAGTAGCCTTGCCTCAACACTCTCCCCTCCAAGGTTCGACTCCCAGAGTGGCTGCCACAATCCCCTGAGTGGATTTCCTCCAAGACCCTTGGGACTTCCTCCTCCGTTGCACAACAGGCTAGGAGCCCCGAGAGCGTTTTCCTGTATAGTCCTCCTGCATGCAAGCAATAATATTCTGATTTATACCTGAAGCACCACTTATCCACATCCCCTCGGGTAACTTTCTTGATGTCAAGAAGGTGATGAGGGGGTCCATCCATGATGCCCGCTGGTCCACCTCCATCAGCTCCCCCTCTTGGATTTATGGCCGGAAGAGGTCCGACACCGTGCCTCCTGCCCTGGGACCAAACTTGGCCAGGAGGTCCTCCGCGACACTCTCCTCCCTTGGCACATGATGGATCAAGAAGGTCCGGAACTGCCCTATGAGCCCCTTGACCTTTTCCAAGTATCGTTGAAGAGTCGACTCCTTTACCTCGAACTCCCCCCAACCTGGCAAGCCACCACCATGGAGTCCGTCGAGCCTCCACATCTTGCACTCCTAATTCCTGGGCTAGGCGGAGGCCTGCTATCACGGCCATGTACTCAGCCTGATTGTTGGTGAGGGGAAAATGAACGTTGATTGCCTGATCGATCCTTGTCCCTTGGGGGCTTACCAAAATCACCCCTCCCCAAAAGGAATGCTTTCGTGAGGCCCCTTCTACCAACATCCTCTAAGCCAACGAGTTGGGAAGCTCGGACTCTTCCACCTCGGTTACATAATCTTCCAGGAAGTCCGCCACCACTTAGGCCTTTATGGACAACCTGGTCACACACGAATTATCAAATTCACATAGCTCCACCGACCACTTAGCTAGCCTTCCCAAGTTCTCTACCCCTTCCATGATGTTGCGAAGGGGGTGGTCGGTCACCACCTTGATTAGATGTGCTTGGAAATAAGGCTGGAGCTTCCGGGCCGACACCACCAAGGTGAAGTCCAACTTATCTAGGATGGGGTACCGAAGCTCCGCCTTCCTCAATACTCAGCTAACATAGTAGATTGGGAGTTGCCTTCTGGCTTCCTCCTAGACCAGCACTGAACTCACTGCCTCGGGTCCTACCTCCAGGAATATGGACAAGTCCTCTCCTTGTCTCGGCCCTTGCAGCAAAGGAGCTTGGGTCAATTGTTCTTTCAGCGCTTGAAAGGCCCTTTCACACTCAGGTGTCCATTCAAACTTTTGGTTCCCCCGCAGCACCTTGAAGAAGGGTGCACACTTCTCTCCCGCCTTGGAGAGGAACCTACTAAGCCCGACCAACTTCCCCGTGAGCCGCTGAACCTCCTTCGCATTCCTTGGTGACCCCAACTCTATGATGGCCCTGACTTTGTCAGAATTTGGCTCCACTCCCGCTGGGGTGAGCAAGTGGCCTAGAAACTTTCCCCGGCTAGCCTCGAAGACACACTTCTTGGGGTTGAGTTTCATCTTGAATTTTCTCAATGTCCCGAAGGTTTCTTCAAGGTCACGGAGGTGGGACTCAAGGTCTCGACTTTTCACCCTAAGGTCATCCACAAAGACCCCCAGGTTCCTACCCTTTTGTTCTCGGAAAACCGGTCCATCATCCGTTGGTAAGTTGCCCCTGCATTCTTTAACCCGAAGGGCATCATTCTGTAATAATAGCACCCATCCCCCGTGATGAAAGAGACATCCTTGACGTCGAGGGGATGAATGTGGATTTGATGATAACCTGAAAAAGCATCTAAAAAAGACATCACAGAGAAACCGACGGCCGAGTCAACTAGCGCGTCGATTCGGGGCAAGGGGTAGCAATCCTTGGGGCATGATTTATTAAGTAAAGAAAAGTCAACGCACTTTTTCCACTTACCTCCCCCCTTCTTTACCATAACCACATTGGAGACCCAGCCTGGGTACTGGATCTCCGATACAAACCCTGCTTGGAGGAGCTTGCCAACCTCCTCTCGGATGGGCCCTTCCAGCTTGTCAACAATGGCTATCTTCTTTGTCGGATGGGTTGGGTGTCATGATCGAGGTGATGGCAAGCCACATCTGCATCGATCCTGGGCATCTCTGTCATGCTCCAGGCGAAGACATCCACATTTTCTTGCACGCAGGCCAGGATTTGCTTCCACTCCTCTGGGCTAAGCTCCCCGCTGATCTTGACTTTTTCCACCACCCCCGCTCAGGTGGTGACCTAGAGCTCCACAACCTCATCCACGGTCTCCAGCCGGGGCTGCTCCCCCAATCACCCTCTTTCTCCTCGTTGTGAGTGATGCACTATTTCGGCAATGCTAATTAGCAAGCGCGAAATGCGATACGACGGCAGTGCACCGGTCGCTCAAGTAATAAAATAGGGAGGAACTCCCTGAATATCGTTCTCTAAGGACCGCAAGTTGGGTAGTACAATTTGCTCAAACCAGGAAATCAGTTAAAATGATTAATAAGAAACGAAGGGGGGTTGTGATTTGGGTTCCTATGTTATTGCAAAATGAAAAGAAATGCGGGTCGAAAAGCACCGCTTCGCAACATGTGGGTGAGTGCAGCGGCCGCGATGCCGCGCTTCGGTAAGCGGGTGGAGTGGCCACAGTGCGGGGTTCGTGAGGGTCGTACTCACCTCTTCTCAAACATCACCACTAGCAATCGCTAAGTGGCTTCACACACAAGCAACCTAGGCTATCACAACAACAAACATGGGGTATTCTTGCTACCGCATCAACATTAGACATGAACACAAGCAATAATCCTTAAGATTAACTTAACAAGCATTCATACAATGCAATAACAAGTACAAGCATCAAGGGTTAGAGAGGACCACAAAGAAGATGTCACTGCGTCTTGGGTTCACGGCCGGAATAAGAGGTTGTCGGGCTCTCTCCGGGCTCAGCCCTCAGATGGCGTGCTAACTCGAAGGAGGCTGTCACCGCTCCAACAATCTTCAGCGCTTCTATGGTCTCCTCGGCGAGGAATGCTTGAGCTGGCGGCGGCGGAAGCTTGCAAACGGTCTCGGATGGAAGGATGATGAAGGAGATCGCCGGAGATGGTCTCCTCTTGCCTCCTACAGTGGAAAGGGTGAAAATGGAGGGATTCCCAGCCTTTCCCGCGAGGGGTATCGAGCTCTATCCCGTCACACACATGGCAACAACATTTCCTCTGCTTAAATACTAAAAAGGCAGAAAAATGGTTATGCAAGGTCGAACGCACGACCGTGCGCAGACCGTGCGTTAATTAATGATAAAAACTGCCATGAAGACAAAGCTGCGCCGCCCGTGCGATTTACTTATGCACGGGCAAATCCGTCCGTGCGTCAAAACGCACGGGCAAATTCAGATACGACATAAAACAGCAGAAACAGGAGACCGTGCGTTTTACTCACGCACGGGCGATTCTGACCGTGCGTCAAAACGCACGAGTAAACTCGGATCGCCAGTTTTCTGCCCAGATGAGAGCGCACGACCGCAGCAGACCGTGCGTCAAGGAAAACGCACGACCGTGCATTTCAAACAGTTATGAAATCTGGGAGAAAACTGGATACAAGACAATCCGGCCACCTGCACACAAGAAAAACAATCTGGGAATACACCTCCAGCACCAGATAAATATAGAGAAATGGAAGGGGAGCACCATGTGCTTACCCCCAATAACAAGGAGCGCAATTGCACACCGAAACGGGCCTAATAGTGCACCTAGCAGGGAATAGTGAATATGAATGAAAACGTGCCTAAAGTGTGGTGCAAAGACTAGATAATCGGCCCAGATGAGTCCATAAATATATATATAAATGGGACTCATCACAATCCCAGACTTAACCATTTGCACATCTCGGGCAAACTACTCAGCCCTCCTGTCGGAACAATTGGATGTTAGAGTGAGTGTGAGCGGTAGAGACCAATGCGAAGTCGCATGCGCACGTGCATAGAAATACATTAGAACAGAATTAAACTCAAGATTATATCTAACTATTTCTAGAACAGTGGTTTGAAATTCATTTTACTTGGATGGTGAATCCTGGTGAATCTTTCGGTCGCGCAAAAGGGAAAATAGCGTGACTAATGAGTAGAGTATTACTCGAATCGAAGCTCGGGACAAACTCCTAAGAAATCCATCAAAGTCGGTGTCCATAGGCTTGCACGTTCGCACTCTCTCTACTGCATGAGACGACTCGTATCTAAAATCAATATGACTTATGGGTTAGAATTGGGCTTAGGTTGAGTATAGGCTAGGTAAGTAGAAGGACGATGGGAATCGCATTCAACACAACCTGAGCACTCAAGAGAATTACAATCACCAATACAAAATTTTCAAGAATTACACAACACGCCCAGACTTCAACTGAACACTAGGTGCGTGCTAAGCCAAAAATAAATTGAATTTGCCGAGAGAATATTATTTTTGCACCACTTTTTTTTTCTTTTCTTTTCTTTTCTCTCATTGACAAAATGACATTTGTAAGTACAATAAAACGGCTCCTTTAGCTAATTCAAAACTGCCATACATAACAAAGATGACACCAAATGCGATCGAAAAAGAAATTTCTTTCAGCTCAAAGGTTGGTGTGAAACTAGGTTCGGCCGTATAGCTTTGGTTAAATTTTAGTGGAGCTAAACAAGGAGGAAGGGTAGGCTCAAGTGGGCTTGCAACGGTGATTATGTAGGTAAGGATTTCAAAAGCACAACCGGATCAAGAAATGGCCTATATCACATTTTATGACGAGTACTTCAACGCAATCGTTTCGAGAGTCGCCTAGTGCAAGTTGGGAAAATGATTTCTCTTAACCCCTTGAATTAAGTTGAATATGAATTCTAAGAA
The DNA here is from genome assembly GCA_033032865.1 of Dactylorhiza incarnata. Taxonomy (NCBI): domain Eukaryota; kingdom Viridiplantae; phylum Streptophyta; class Magnoliopsida; order Asparagales; family Orchidaceae; genus Dactylorhiza; species Dactylorhiza incarnata. The sequence goes on along the minus strand of JAWHQI010000078.1, from coordinate 7,366,225 downwards.
AGAAAAACAAGGTTAAGTAAATATGCGTCGAATAATATTCGACGCAACGTCGAAACATAGTCGACGTTTCCTTCAGATTGAGTCGAAGTAACTCTAGGAAGATTTCGACGTATGTGTTGTCAACGCTACTCTGATTTCTAGTCGACGCATATGGAGAAGTCGACGCACCTTAATCGACGCACCTTCCTTATTCTCCTCTCGACGTCCAGCCAGGATGAATTCGACGCTTACGTCGAATAGGAATCGACGCACGTCAATTTATATGACAGATTTAAATATACGCCAGATCTCTTTCCTTCTTTCAGAAAATCTGATTTGTATGGAATAATGTTAATATTTTATAGCCGTTCTGAATCATTCTTTCCTTCTATTTGATTCTTGGCTAATCTGATTAACTCTATTTTGGATATTATTTGAAATCAGAATTCATCCTTTCCTTCTACAGAAATAAATATTATGGAAATATTTTCATCTTTCTATTTCTCTGACTGCTAATTGATTATCCTCCTATAGTATTATTTTGAATTAACAGAGCTATAAATAAAGAGGAGGTCGGCAGAAAAAGTTAGTTGAGTGATCTACCACACACATTTGAAATAGAGGAAATTGTCCCAAGAGAAAAGAGAGAAATTGAGAAAAAGCTCTGCAGCAACATTCAAGCACTTCTTCTTCTTTTGCTTCTGAAGTCATACTGCTGCAAAATCTGATAGCTCTCACAAAGAGAGAAAGGCTGCAAATCTTCTTCTCTCTATAGAAGAAAGATTCAATTCACTTCTTGTGCTTCCAATCTTCTTGCTAGGAAGAAGATTCTTTCTAGTTTTTATTTCTTCTCCTTTCTTTCTTTCTCACTTAAACACTGTAAAAGAGTTTTTAGAATCTCTCTTCAAGAAATTCAGTGTACTGGTTCTAAGAGTCTCCTTGTCAAAAGACTCAGTTGGTTCTAAGAGTCTCCTTGTCAAAAGACTCAGGGTGGTTCTAAGAGTCTCCTTATCAAAAGATTCAGTGCAAGATAGTGAATTCCTACCAAGGGGGTAGAAGAGTGGACTACCCAAAGTTTGGGGAACCACTATATTTTCTTGTGTTGTGCTGTGATTTATTTTCTTGCATTTACTTTATTTTCTTGCTTAATTCTTGTTGGTGTGTGGGAAGCTCTAATCTGTGATCATACACATATATATTAACTTTGCACAAAATATTTTTAATCTCTATTCACCCCCCCCCCCCCTCTAGAGAATTCTAGTGTGGTAAACTGTGCACTTTCAATTAGTATCAGAGGGAGGTTGATCTAAAAAGGATAACTCCTTGATCAAAAAGATCCTACCTCTCATATATATATATTTTTCAAAACTATTTTATCATATGGCACAAATCAAAGATTATGCTTCCACCAGACCACCAATTTGCAACCTGGAAAAGTTTACACTTTGGAAAACAAGAATTAGAATTTACTTAAACTCTATTAATGATGAATTGTTTAATGTGATCTTGACAGGTCCCCCCAAGCCATTTAGGAAGGATTCAAGTGGAAAAGTGACTGAAACACTTGTTCCTAGATCTGAATGGACAGAAGATGAGAAGAAAGCCCAAGGACATGATGCTAAGGCTATGAATATCCTAGTCTCAACCCTCTCAGATGAAATTTTCCAAAAGATTGCTGATTGTGAGTCAGCTAAGGAAGTAAGGGAAGCTCTCACCAAAATGGTAGAGGGAAGTGCTGATGAGAAAAAGGATAGAAAGGCACTACTGATCTCCCAATATGAAAACTTCCAAAAGAAAGAAAGTGAAAGTATTGCTGACATGTATTCAAGATTCAGCCTCATAGTCAATGAATTGAGAACACTTGAGAAGGACATATCTCTCACTGAGATAAATGATAAATTGTTGACTTGCTTTCCTAGCTCTTGGGACTCAAGAATCTGGCCAATCAAAGACTACAGAAGTGAAAAAGAAATATCAACAGATGTTCTGTTGGGTAAATTAAAATCCTATGAACAACTGTTGAAAACCAGAGCTGAGAAAGAAAAGGCCATTCCACTCTGAAAAGAAAAGAGTATTGCATTGAAAGCTGTTGAAGGTGAACCATCTACTAGTGATGAGGAACTAATCAGCTTCCTGGCTAGGAAGTTCAAGAGGTGGATCAAAACAGAAGGATCCATAGGAAGAGATTCAAAAACCAGGTATAATAAAACACCTACTAAAGAGATTATCTGTTACTCTTGCAGGAAACCTGGACATATTGCACTTGAATGTCCTAAGGAGAACAGCACTAAGAAAGATCTGAAAAGAACAGATCTAAAGAAGAAAAAGAAAGAAAGAGGATTCATTGCTCAATCTTGGAGTGATTCAGAATCTGAAGGAAGTACCTCATCAGACAATGATCAGGAAGAGGTCAAGCAAGAGGAAACCTGTCTGATGGCCACTAAGAAGCTTGATGATACATCTATGGTAAATATACTTGATGATATTGATTTCTCTTCTACTGATTTCAAACAAGATTTCAAAGAATTCTGTTTAGACCTAATCAAATCTGAAAAAGAAGTAAAAGAATTAAGAATTGAATTAAGAAATCTCAAACATGTGAATACGCACTATGAAAACTATAAGCTCAATCAAGAGCTCTCAAAGAAGGAATTAGACAAAATCCATTCAGAAAATCTAACACTAAGGAAAGAGCTGGCAAAGGCTAAAGCCTTTGAGGACTCTCTGAATGGAAGAGGTCAGAAGCTCAAGAACATCTCTGAGAATCTCACTGATAGATTTAGACAACTAAAGCTGAATACTAATGAAGCATCTAAATCACAAACATTCAGCAAACCTATCTGGAAACATCCCATTCAATTCACTAGGGAGAATCATCTAGCAGGAATTAGATCACAAGTAGGTCTAGAAACAACCACTGTTTTTAATAAACCTAATCCCATTACAGATAAAGGAATCTTAGGAAAGTATCCTCACAAAAATTCTGAACATACGTCGAATTATTATCCACGTGCGTCGATTTCTAATCGACGCATACACCAAACCGCGTCGACCTCCACTCAACGTAATCTCTCACATGCTTCGACTAAAAGTAGACTCAGAATGAAGGAAGCGTTGACCTCATATCGACACAACCAGAAACCTACGTCGAATTCATATCGACGCAACCATAAGTCTACGTCGAATCCCTATCGACGCAATAAATCAGACAGAAAATTTTCTGTTTCCAAACAGGTCACTCAATCCATGTCCTTCTATTATGAACACTATTTCTGTGATATCATCCAAGAAGATTGGTATGATAAGCCAGTACCCCTTAAGGAGGAAGGATATCCTAAAAAACCCACTTATTCTTTTATTAAATCTTTTACTAATGAAATAAAGGGACCCCAGCTCGGCAGGGTCTAAACTAATGTTTAAACTTTTTTGTGCAGATGTATCGCATCTCCAGGATGGTGTGGTACTTGGACAGTGGATGCTCCATGCACATGACAGGTTGCAAAGACCTATTAATCAACTTTGAGGATAGACTTGGACCATCAGTAACCTTTGGAGACTCTAGCTGTGGCCAAACCAAAGGATTTGGAGATTTCAAAGAAGGGAAAGTCACCTTCAAGAATGTGGCAGTAGTCAAAGGACTAAAACACAATCTGATAAGTATAAGTCAGATATGTGAGAATGGTAAGTATGAGGTAAAATTCACTACACTATTCTGCCATATTATAGATATCAAGACTGGTACTACAGTACTAAATGGAATTAGAAAAGGGAGAGTATATGTAGTGGACTTTAGCTCTTCACCCACAGAAGTTTGCTTATTCAACAATATTATTGATAAAAATGAATTATGGCATAGGAGACTAGGTCATCTAAACTACAAAACAATCAGTAAACTAGCTAAGAATAACCTAGTCAGAGGCTTACCAAAGGGTAGGTACTCTAAGGATTCTCCATGCAGACCTTGCCAACTAGGAAAGCAAACCAAATCATCCTTCAAACCCATTGGTAAGGATGACTCTCCCAGGTCTTTATACTTACTACACATGGATCTCTTTGGTCCCATATCCACTCAATGCTTAGGTGGAAAATACTATACCTTGGTCATTGTTGATGATTATTCTAGGTTTAGCTGGGTATTCTTTCTAGGAGTTAAATCTGAAACCCATAAAATTCTCTCAAAATTCATAAGACAGATTCAATCTGAGTTCAATACAAATGTTTCAATTATAAGAAGTGACCATGGGACTGAATTTGAGAATCAGATGATTTGTAGTTTCTGTGAGGAAGAAGGTATTAAACAAAGTTTCTCAGCACCTAGAACTCCCCAACAAAATGGAGTTGCTGAGAGGAAGAATAGAACCTTAATAGAATCAGGTAGAACCCTGCTTGCAGAGTCAGGATTACCAAAAACCTTTTGGGCTGAAGCAGTCAACACTGCAAACTATATTCTAAATAGAAGCCTCATACACAAAACTAAATCAAAGACTCCATATGAGCTCCTGAAAAATAAAACACCCACTGTTAAATATTTTAAAATTTTTGGATGTGCTTGCTTTATTCTAAACAATGGGAAAGATCATCTGGCCAAATTTGACAAGAAGTCTGATGATGGAATATTTCTGGGATATTCATCATCCAGCAAAGCCTATAGGTGCTACAATAGAAGAACTCTTAAGATTGAAGAATCCATGCACATTGTATTTGATGAAACTAACATGCTTCTTAAGGGGGAGGAAACTCCCACCAGTTCTATTCCACAGGAAAACAACAGCATAGAAACCCAGCTTGAGCAACTAGCCCTAGAGAACACAGAAAATGGAAAGGAAAACCAGTTAGAGGAACCAATTGAGGAGTCTGAACAAGAAACCTCAGAAAAGAGCACTCAAGACCCTCTTCCACAAGAGGACATGGTCCAGGAAGAACAATTGAACAATGATCCCATTGAGAATGAAGTAGAAGAACAACTGACAAATTCAGGCAGAACAGGAATCAATTTGAAAGATCATCCACAAGCTCAAGTGATTGGAGATCCCAATGCAGGAGTAAGAACAAGACACCAAGTCTCCAATGGGATAATGCTCCAATGCTTCCTATCACAAGTTGAACCAAAGAAGTTTGAGGAAGCAAATTGTGATCCTCACTGGATTATGGCCATGCAAGAAGAACTAGGCCAATTTGAGAGAAACAAAGTATGGAACCTAGTTGAAAGACCAAGAAACTACCCTGTAATTGGTACAAAATGGGTATACAGGAACAAACTAGATTCCACTGGAATAATTGTGAGAAACAAGGCAAGACTTGTAGCACAAGGATATAGACAAGAAGAAGGGATAGACTACAATCAGACCTTTGCTCCAGTAGCCAGATTAGAGGCAATCGGGCTCTTTCTTGCCTATGCAGCCTTCATGAAGATGAAAGTCTACCAAATGGATGTCAAGAGTGCCTTTTTAAATGGAGATCTGCAAGAAGAGGTATGTGTGGAGCAACCACCAGGTTTTGTTAATCCCTCTTCCCCTAACTTTGTTTATAAACTTAACAAAGCATTATATGGTCTTAAGCAAGCACCTAGAGCTTGGTATGAAACTCTCTCAAATTTTCTTTTAGAAAATTCCTTTGAAAGAGGAAAAGTAGACAAGACACTCTTTACTAGAACACATAAAAACCAACTCCTCCTTGTTCAAATATATGTAGATGACATTATCTTTAGCTCAACCCATCCGAAACTATGTAAAAGATTTGCTAATCTTATGCAATCTAAATTTGAGATGAGTAGTATGGGTGAACTCTCCTACTTCCTAGGGCTACAAGTAAAACAAAGTAGTGAAGGAATCTTTATCTCATAATCAAAATATACCAAAGAACTAATCAAAAAGTTTGGTATGGAATCAGCATCTACCATGAAAACACCCATGGCAACCAATGCCATCATAGAAAAAGATGATAAAGGAAAATCAGTAGATCAAAAGACTTATAGGGCCATCATAGGATCCCTTCTATATCTAACAGCAAGCAGACTTGATATCATGTTTGCCACTTGCATATGTGCTAGATTTCAGGTTGAACCAAAGGAATCCCATCTCACCTCTGTAAAAAGGATTCTTAGATACCTAAAGGGAACCCCTGAACTAGGACTATGGTACTCAGCAGAAACTAACTTTGAATTAATAGGTTTCTCAGATGCAGATTATGCTGGATGTAGGGTTGATAGAAAAAGCACATCTGTTACCTGCCAATTTCTAGGTGACAGATTGATCTCATGGTTTAGTAAGAAACAAACCTCAGTCTCAACTTCAACAGCTGAAGCTGAATACATAGCTGCTGGGAGCTGTTGTTCACAAATCCTGTGGATGCAAAATCAACTACTTGATTACAAATTGGAAATACACAACTCTAAGATCTATTGTGATAGCTCTAGTGCTATATCCATAGCATCCAACCCAGTCCTTCATAGTAGGACCAAACATATAGAAATCAGACATCACTTCCTTAGAGACAATGTTGAGAAGGGTAAAATAACCTTAGAATATATTCCCACAGACAATCAAAGAGCAGACATCTTCACAAAACCTTTAGATGAAACTAAGCATAACTATTTCATAAATACCTTGGGGATGCTTGATGGAAGCTTGTAAATCTCATTGTTAAGGAAATCTAAAGACATCAGAATATCTAAGAAAGTTTCCTGGAGATGCGTCGAATACATATCGATGTACCGTCGAGAAGACCTCGACGCTGGTTCTGATCTCTTTCAGTTAAAGTTTCGTCGATCCACTATCAACGTACCGTCGACTTCTTATCGACGCAAGTCTATAACCACGTCGACAAATCTTTAGACTGACAAAACCTTCACGGAACGCCGACTACATATCGACGCATATGTTGACATCAATTCGACGTAACGTCGACTTCTGGTTCAAATTGGAATCAAATCCTTACTTCCTTTTCTTTTACGACTGAATTACCTTGATTTCTGTTTCCTTTCTCGACGTTTCATCTTCTTTAAAAAGTACTTCTTATTTCATAACAAATACCTCTCTAGACCCGCCAAAACTGCGTCTTCTACCTCTATCTCTTCCTGCATCAATGGCGCCTACTCCTGTTCAAACTGACCTTATCAAAGCAATGAACGATGCTCTGGAAAATCTTCTCAATGACTTCCAGACACGATTAACTAACTTCTCCAATGAATGTGCCAATATGATCACCTCCTGTGAAGCCAAATTGGCCACCCTGTCTGCCTCTCTTCCCGGGCTTCATCTTCTTCTTCAAGAGGAACCTCTGTCGCCACAAAGGTTTACATCCTTCCTAAAAGATATAAACCAGGGGGAGAGTTGCTCCAGAAATCCATCTTGCCAGGTTTTTGATCTCAACTAAAAGCTCAGGTTTAAGTCTCTTCTCTCCAACACTAAGTATTCTCTCTAACTCTCTTATAGGCTCCACTCCTCTCAAATCACTCTGACTACACTTTCATCAAACATTTTGGTGAATCCTCCTCTTACAACACTGAAGGGGAGCATGCTGTGGATTCAGCATTTAGAATTGATGATCCTTATAACCAGGGGAGATTCCTGTAGTAAAGGACCCAGTAATCCAGGGGGAGGAAGAAGCAGCCACCTCTGATGATTGGAATGGGCAGATATGGATTGATGCACCCTTATGTGAGGAAGAACTTCAACATCACTCTTCTGGCTTCTTTGCTAGTTACATCAAGCTGAAGACACCTCTACTTGAGGACATCCCTACAAAAGAGTCTGGAGGAGACATTCCTCCCTCAGCAGAGATCACCCTACCAGAAATCACTCTGCCCTCTATTGCAGAACATCTAAGAACTCTTCTTGAAATAACACCCTCTCCACCCAAAGAGAAAACTCCTCCTTCCTCTCTTCCTCTTCCTCCTCCTCAACTTCCTCCTCTACCTTCTTCTCTACCTCCTCTGCTATCTATACCTCCACAAGCAGCAAGACTCCCTAAACAGATCACACCTAGGCAAAGTCCAGGAGGACAGATAAAGAGAAATAGGGAAGTCACTCCCCACTGGAAAAAATTTTCTAAAGAAGAAAGGAAGGAGTTTGCAAAAGAAAAGAAGTATAGAAAAGCATGTGAGCAAATAAAAAGATTTGAAAAGATGCCTAGTATCTGTCCTAACAGTCCTGTCAAGGAGTACCATGATCCTGACATGGAAAAGAGGCATGAAGAGATAAGAGAAAGAGAAGTGTATGAATATGAAGCAGCTAGGAAAGAAGTGGAAGATAAAAGGAGGGCCTGGATGGAGAAGATTAACAAGGGCATGACTAAGGAACAAATTCTTGCTGAATCTTCTATCAGAATTCCAAATAAGTTGTTTGATATTGAAACTTATCAAAAGAAAAATCCTCAGGCAGGGATTATCCTGGATAAGGGTCAAAAGGACAAGAAGGGTATATGGTGTACAGAAGAAACCTACATTCCCTATAAGAAGCCTACAAGGCCTGTAAAGCTAGATAAATGGCTTAACTCACCATGGAAAGGGAAAGGAAAAGGAAAGATGTATGAAGTTCCTGAGAAACAGGAACCAGAAAAGAAGAAACTCTATAGGCCAAAGGTTGATAACAAAGGACCTCCTGAGCTCAAGCCTGCACAAAAAGAATCTCACAACATTACCATTGAGATGATTGATGAAAAGGCAGCAATCATCATCAGCAAAGGGTACTCCATAAATGACACTATTCTTGATGGTGATAAACTCTTGGAAAAACTGCATACAATCATCAGGAATGTCCAGGAAAGACCTGATAGAGCCAGGGGATACATTTTTGATGCCATTAATAACTTATCTAGGAAACTTTATTCTGCTTTTGTCAACTTCATGTACAAAAAGAAGTTTCTAGTTTAATTCTTGTGAAAGACAAATACTTGTCATGTGCTTTCTTTTCCTAATTCTTTCCTTCTACTCAATATATTTCTTATCTATACAAATACTATGCTGTGTTAATTTTATGCTAATACAATTTCTCTCTAAGTAGGGTTAAGACAAATAGGGGGAGATTGTTGGGAAAATGATTTCTCTTAACCCCTTGAATTAAGTTGAATATGAATTCTAAGAAAGAAAAACAAGGTTAAGTAAATATGCGTCGAATAATATTCGACGCAACGTCGAAACATAGTCGACGTTTCCTTCAGATTGAGTCGAAGTAACTCTAGGAAGATTTCGACGTATGTGCTGTCGACGCTACTCTGATTTCTAGTCGACGCATATGGAGAAGTCGACGCACCTTAATCGACGCACCTTCCTTATTCTCCTCTCGACGTCCAGCCAGGATGAATTCGACGCTTACGTCAAATAGGAATCGACGCACGTCGATTTATATGACAGATTTAAATATACGCCAGATCTCTTTCCTTCTTTCAGAAAATCTGATTTGTATGGAATAATGTTAATATTTTATAGCCGTTCTGAATCATTCTTTCCTTCTATTTGATTCTTGGCTAATCTGATTAACTCTATTTTGGATATTATTTGAAATCAGAATTCATCATTTCCTTCTACAGAAATAAATATTATGGAAACATTTTCATCTTTCTATTTCTCTGACTGCTAATTGATTATCCTCCTATAGTATTATTTTGAATTAATAGAGCTATAAATAAAGAGGAGGTCGGCAGAAAAAGTTAGTTGAGTGATCTACCACACACATTTGAAATAGAGGAAAAGCTCCCAAGAGAAAAGAGAGAAATTGAGAAAAAGCTCTGCAGCAACATTCAAGCACTTCTTCTTCTTTTGCTTCTGAAGTCATACTGCTGCAAAATCTGATAGCTCTCACAAAGAGAGAAAGGCTGCAAATCTTCTTCTCTCTATAGAAGAAAGATTCAATTCACTTCTTGTGCTTCCAATCTTCTTGCTAGGAAGAAGATTCTTTCTTGTTTTTATTTCTTCTCCTTTCTTTCTTTCTCACTTAAACACTGTAAAAGAGTTTTTAGAATCTCTCTTCAAAAAATTCAGTGTACTGGTTCTAAGAGTCTCCTTGTCAAAAGACTCAGTTGGTTCTAAGAGTCTCCTTGTCAAAAGACTCAGGGTGGTTCTAAGAGTCTCCTTATCAAAAGACTCAGTGCAAGATAGTGAATTCCTACCAAGGGGGTAGAAGAGTGGACTACCCAAAGTTTGGGGAACCACTATATTTTCTTGTGTTGTGCTGTGATTTATTTTCTTGCATTTACTTTATTTTCTTGCTTAATTCTTGTTGGTGTGTGGGAAGCTCTAATCTGTGATCATACACATATATATATTAACTTTGCACAAAATATTTTTAATCTCTATTCACCCCCCCCCCCCCCCCCTCTAGAGAATTCTAGTGAGGTAAACTGTGCACTTTCACAAGTTCTAGCCACAGAGAAAGGTTGTCCTTCCTTCCGACCCTAGTAATAAGCTACTACTAGTCTAGCTACACTCGACCTTATGCTACCGTTGGATTCACCGGATTCACCACTAAAGTAAAATAAATTGCAGCTACTACAATAGAAATAATTAAATTATAACTTTGAATTTAATTCTACTCTAATTGAATTTCTAGGCGTGACAGGAGCACTTGACTAGAGAACTACTCGAGTCAACATTTTTCTCTACTCGTCACTCAGAAGCTAATTATCCAATTCTTACGAGCGGGGAACCCTGCAGCGATACCCAATAAGTACGTGTGATCAAGTGCGCGTGAACTAGGTGCAAGTGTATGCAGTATGTGCAACAAAATACAAATCCTAACTCATCACATTCTAACATGCCATGCAAAGTGTGTGCACGTGCACCGATCACTCTCTCCCCCAGACTTGATCAAAACTAACTAAAATAACCGATTCAGAAATAAGTAAGAGAGGGGTAGAGTTGACCTATGCTCATAGAAGAGCATGCCAGAAGCGCGGTAGTTCCAACATTAATATTTTTCATACTTTCCTCATCCTCCATAAGAGAGCATCCGCCTACAATGTTAGCAAAACAGAAATAGTAGTGCATAAAAGGAATTAAAAAGAAGACGGAACCGGGTGGTTCCCATGGGTTGTCTCCCAAGAAGCCCTTTTGTTTAACGTCCTTCAAGGTGGACCAAATACCTGTATTAAAGTTCGATTAAGCAGCAGTTAAAGAGATTGTTCCAAACTAAAATAAGATCGACCAACACAACAAAGAGACAAAATAGAGCACAAAATCAGACCGAAGAAGCAGCACAATCACAACCCTGAGACCCCATCACGCATCAGCTGTATGCTGATTTGTGGTGGTTCTCCCCAGCTACGCGAGATGGGAGAGAGGTGAAGGCTTTAGGGCCCAAGGAGGATGTCTCCCCCTTGCCCCTAACCTCTTCCTTCTCGCGCCGGAGGGCCACAGAGCGTGCTTCACGCAGCAATTTTTTTTGCCTTAGCTTCTCCACAGTTGGAGAACGCCAACGTTGATAACCGGCAGAATTTCCCGCCTTGGTGGTGGGTGGCTTCACTTCCGTTGCCGCCGTGGCAACCGGATCAGCCCAATGGACCTTCTTAAAATGTTTACATTTGTTACTTTGACTTGGGCATATTTTCATAAGGCGCTTTATTCCGCCTTCTCCCTTGTCATTCAATATTCTGGTCGCAGTGCTGTCTCTTGCCTCCTTCCCCTCTTCCGTCACAACTTGCAACTTTTCTTCTTTCTTTGCTCCTTCTGGCGATTCTGTTCTTTTCTCGGCTTCTGCATCACTGGATGGTTTCTCAGTAAAAACAAGGGGGGAGTGGATTACAGCTTCTGATACAATCTTGGGGCAAGTGGAGGGTGTCACCTTACAGGGTAAGAAAACACACCCCTTAGAAAAGTCTAAGGTGGCACCGCTCTCTTTTAAGAACGGTACTCCCAAGATGGGAATGTATTGATTCAGACTTGGTCCCAAGACATGGAAGTCGGCAACTACCACCGTCCCTTCAATTGTAACTTCCACATTCCTGACCTCTCCCTCAGCCTTAACTATAGAACAATTAGCAAGCACTAGGGACTTCCGTTCATCCGTATCCATTTTAAGTTGCAGTTTAGCAACATCCTGCAAAGCGAGGATGTTGCGAGATGAACCGGAGTCACATAGGGCTGCTGTTTCAGTATTATTAATGGAGCACGAGACTACCAATTCACTTAGTTCACCTACTCCCGCGTCGGAGAGACTCTTCCCTTGGTTAATTGGATTTTTTTCGGTATTACTGGGAAGGTTCCCTTGCGCACGCTCGGTTAGCACTTGAGCCAGTTGGCCCACTTGCATCTCCAAGTTAAAAATGGACGCGGTTTGGTTCACCATATTAGTGTTGGCGACTTCCATAAACTTTTCCATCAACTCTTCCAGATTACTTTTCTTAGGGATTGGGGAACCTTGATTATAACCCGGCTGAGGCGGCCTTGGTTGACTTCCGGACGCTTGAAAATCATATTGATGCTGGCCCGGTTGCCATCGTTGGCCTGCAGCATTTTGGTTCCATGAAAAATTGGGGTGATTTCTCACACCCGGATTATAAGCATTTCCGTAGGGTGCCCCCCCTAGCTTGATTTCCAACGAAATTTACAGATTCATTTAAACAAAGCTGAGAGAATTCACCTGATGGCTCGCTACCTGGGCACTCGTATGAGTGGTGACCACCGCTTCCACATCCTTCACATGTAATGTTAGATGCGGGCGCAGCAGCGGGAGGTAGTGAATCCACCACGAATAGTCCCCGAGCGCTTTTAGGCGCATTTCTCCCCGCAGTCCAGAATGTGCTGTGGGACGCAGTGTCTTGCAGAATTCTGAGAGCTTCCTTGGGCGTGTGGTTCATCTGGGTTCCTCCTGCAGCAGCGGCAATCATCGCCCGATGATTGGGCTCGATGGCGAAGTAGAAGGTCTCCACGATGTTCCACGGCCAGAGCTCGTGATTTGGGCATTTGCGCAGGAGGTCACCAAGACGCTCCCAAGCTTCTGCGAGGGTTTCCTGCTCAGCTTGCCGGAAGGTGGCGATCTCACGCCAAAGGCTCACAATCTTGTCCACCGGGTGGAATTTGGCGAGGAATTCGGACGCGAGCACATCCCAAGTAGCAGCAGTTCCTGGAGGGATAGAATGGAGCCATACCTTGGCTTTGTCACGAAATGAGAATGGAAACTGTCTCAACTTGACTGTTTCGTCAGTGATTCCAGCATACCGGAAGGTACCGCAAATGTCGGCGAACTCTGCCAAGTGAAGATGTTGGTCTTCACTGGACATCCCAGAGATTTGCGCGTTGTTACGGATGATGTTCACGATGGAGGGCTTGATTTTGAACTGGTTGTTCATGATGTTAGGCCCAAATCCTGGATACACACTCCCAGCTGTAGGAGTGGTGTAATCTCTCATGGTCCTAGGTCTCGGCCTGACCACTTCATTCTCGTCAGCTACCTGACCCACGACCGGTACATTTCCCACTCCAGGTTCAGCCGGAATTCCATTAACATCCATGGTGGCAGCAGCACGGAGACGCGCCCGCAGGGTACGCTCTATTTCAGGGTCAAATGTTGCGCACTCACCAGGATCTCTTCTATGCATACACCTTCTTCAACACAAAAAATAAATAAAATAAAAACAAAAAGTCCTTAAAACGAATTTCCAAGAAGAACAAATCATACACGCTTGCAGTCCCCGGCAGCGGCGCCAAAAACTTGATGCGCAATTTCGGCAATGCTAATTAGCAAGCGTGAAATGTTACGACGGCAGTGCACCGGTCGCTGAAATAATAAAATAGGGAGGAACTCCCCGAATATCGTTCTCTAAGGACCGCAAGTTGGGTAGTACGATTTGCTCAAACCAGGAAATCAGTTAAAAGGATTAATAAGAAACAAAGGGGGGTTGTGATTTGGGTTCCTAAGCAATTGCAAAATGAAAAGAAATCCGGGTCAAAAAGCACCGATTCGCAACATGTGGGTGAGTGCAGCGGCCGCGATGTCGTGCTTCGGTAAGCGGGTGGAGTGGCCACAGTGCGGGGTTCGTGAGGGTCGTACTCACCTCTTCGCAAACATCACCACTAGCAATCGCTAAGTGTCTTCACACACAAGCAACCTAGGCTATCAAAACAATAAACAAGGGTTATTCTTGCCACCGCATCAACATTGGACATGAACACAAGCAATAATCCTTAAGATTAACTTAACAAGCATGCATACAACGCAATAACAAGTACAAGCATCAAGGGTTAGAGAGGACCACAAAGAAGATGTCACCGCGTCTTGTGTTCACGGCCGGAATAAGAGGTTGTCGGGCTCTCTCCGGGCTCGGCCCTCAGATAGCGTGCTAACTCGAAGGAGGCTGTCACCGCTCCAACGATCTTCAGCGCTTCTATGGTCTCCTCGGCGGGGAATGCTTGAGCTAGCGGCGGCGGAAGCTTGCAAATGCTCTCGGATGGAAGGATGATGAAGGAGATAGTCGGAGTTGGTCTCCTCTTGCCTCCTACAGTGGAAAGGGTGAAAATGGTGGGATTCCCCGCCTTTCCAGCGAGGGGGATCGAGCTCTGTCCCGTCACACCAATGGCAGTTACATTTCCTGCTTAAATACTAAACAGGCAGAAAAATGGTCACGCATGGTCGAATGCACGACCGTGCACAGACCGTGCGTTAATTAATGATAAAAATTGGCGTGAAGACGATGTTGCGCCGCCCGTGCGATTTACTCACGCACGGGCAAATCCGTCCGTGAGTCAAAACGCACGGGCAAATTCAGATACCGCATAAAACAGCAGAAACAGGAGACCGTGCATTTTACTCACGCACGCGCGATTCCGACCGTGCGTCAAAACGCACGAGTAAACTCGGTTCGCCAGTTTTCTGCCCATATGAGAGCACACGACCGCAGCAGACCGTGCGTCAAGGAAAACGCATGACCGTCGTTTCAAACAGTTATGAAATCTGGGAGAAAACTGGATACAAGACAATCCGGCCACCTGCACACAAGAAAAACAAGCTGGGAATACACCTCCAGCACCAGATAAACATAGATAAATGGAAGGGGAGCACCATGTGCTTACCCCCCAATAACAAGGAGCGCAATTGCACACCGAAACGGGCCTAATAGTGCACCTAGCAGGGAATTGTGAATATGAATGAAAACGTGCCTAAAGTGTGGTGCAAAGACTAGATAATCGGCCCAGATGAGTCCATAAATATATATATAAATGGGACTCATCAGTGAGCTAGCGCTTCGGTCTCCTCCTCCTATCTCCCTTCCCGAACTTCCATCAATTCTTCCGCCCCTTATTCCCGGGCCTGCCCCTCCTCTTCTTTCCTCTCCTTCTCCTCCTCCATTTGCTCTTCCGCCCCTTCCTCCTGGGCCTGACCTTCTCCTACTCTCTCTTCCTCTACCACCATCAGCTCTTCCGCCCCTCCTTCCTGGGCCTAACCTTCTCCTCCTCTCCTTTCTTCCTCCCCAGCCTCTTCGAGCCTCGCCGGTTCCTCCATCTCCCGATCCCATTCTTCTGCCTCGGCCATCAAGGAGTTGGTGTTCACGGGAGTCACATAGCACTATCTGGCCACCTTTGTATCTCCCCTTATCCAGACTTGGACTCCTCCCGCGTTGAACTTAAGGCATTGATGGAAGGTGGAGGGTGTGAAATTTTCCGTAGATCTAGGAGTGAGCAGGAATCATGCAACTTAAAGTTACAGCCAACAACCAGAAGCACATGAAGTAAAGCAATCTTTATTGATAACAGCAGAAATCTTCATTACAGAGCGAGGTATACATGGCGAGACATGATTTCGCTAATACACAAAACCAAAAGGAAAAGTACAATGCTGAAGAAAGATAACTGGCGGCCTGAACACAAAAGCCGCCTAACCGCGCGGCCTGGGTGTTCGCGCGACTAGAAACGGAGACCGCGCGAACAGACTGCCGGCGACTTGAACAACACCACTGAAGTCGCGACCTCCCAAACTCCACTGGATTTCCCGAACTCCAGCAACACACACTGCAAGCCGCAAGACTTCCCGGACACTTTAGAAGAAGAGGTGACCGCTGCTGTCCGCACAATCCGCAGAAGCTGCACAAGGAAAGTTCAATCAGTAAATCGAGCAGTCATAAAAAAGAGACCACAAGCTCTAGGCGCGTGTTCAGCTTACACTTGGTGCGATTGATATTGCTGCTACAGTGATGCCTATTTATAGGCATGGGACCAGATCCAGTCACCACCCTATGAGATAGAGTCACCGCTCTGACCGTGCGACCAAGACCGGTCAACCCGCGCGGTCAGCAGAATATCGCTCTGCGCTTAGTGAGCTCGCCGACTTCAATCCTGGCCAGGAGATCGCCACTCCTCCAAGAAGCCGAACGATCATGACAACCCGCACGGTCATGACGCCCACCACCAGTGTTCGCATAATACAAGACCTCCTCTAGAGACCGCAAACACAACCAAGTCGACTAAGGCAACAGCCCTCCAAGTCGACCAACACCAGTGTCCGCATACATCAGCAGACTGCCAAGGTACTAGCTTATGCGAACACAAAAGGGAGACCGCGCGACTAAGAAAACCTAAGCCGGCGTGCACCACCAAGAACCCGGACAGTCACCAGACCGGACTGTCAAATACCAGAACAACAACCCTGTGCAGTCAACAGCTTAACCCGCACAGTACATAATACAGCTCGCCATGCAGTCACACGAACCAGACCGCGCGGCCTCACCTCGGTAGCCTTGGACAAAGAGAACGGTGATCACGCCGAATAAACTACGGCTAGAACGAATAGGTTAGACTGCAGAGGAGACCGCAAGATCGCGCAGTTAGACCAGACCGTGCGACTACCTCCCAGACCGCCAACTTCACACTTCAACATTTTCAACACTCCCCCTTGAAGTGGGAAGTTGAAAACAGCCCAAGTAATCTACTCAGCCGAGTGAATGCCCCATTCGCCAGTGCCTTTGTGAATATGTCAGCAATGTTGTCCATACTCCAAACATGCTCGACCGAAAGAGACCCCTCCAACACCTTCTCACGAATGAAATGATGCTCGATCTGGATATGTTTGGTCCTCGCGTGACACACTGGATTAGTAACCAGTTTGAGTGCACTCTCATTGTCGCCGCAGAGCAGAGTTGGACCCTGAATCTCCTTATGGATGTCTCCCACCAACCTCCTAAGCCAGATGGCTTCTTGAGTTGCCAAGGTCGAAGCCTTGTATTTCGCTTCCGTGGTAGAGACATACACGAAATCCTGCTTCTTGCTGCACCATGATATAGTTGTAGGGCCCACCATGAAGACGAATCCAGACATCGACTTCCGATCATCCGAATCTCCCCCATAATCAGCATCCACGTACCCATGCACCTCGAAGCCCGCATCCCTCCTATATAGAAGACCCATATCCGAAGTCGCCTTGACATACTTTAAAATATTCTTGGCCGCTAGTAGATGAGTCATCCGTGGTTCCGCCATATAATAACTCACCCTGCCAACTGCATACGCAATATCCGGCCTAGTGATCGTCAGATAGATCAAGCTTCTAACCAGAGCTCGGAACACAATCGGATCTTCCAGAATCCTCCCCTCATCCTTCCGAAGTTACATGGCCTTCTCCACAGGTGTAGAAATGCATTTCCCTTCCTTCATGCCGAATCGCTCCACGATTCGCTCCGCATATCCAGCCTGGGACACCAGCACTCCACTTTCCTTCCTCTGCACTTTGAGTCCAAGGAAATAGTGGAGTTCACCCAAGTCCTTCATCTCAAACCTGATAGATAGCTCAGCCAGAAGCTTTGCTACCTCCTCCTTCAAATTCCCCGTCACGGTCATATCGTCGACGTACAAGCTCAAGTCAGAGTCTGAAGCACAAAATCCACAGAATAGGAGATATTCTGCAATCTTCCCATACCACGCCCTCGGCGCTTGCTTCAACCCATATAGGGCCTTCTTCAGCTTACAGACATAGTCTGGAAAATCTTTAGATACGAAGACTGTCGGCTGGCCTATGAAGATATCCTTGTCAATCTAGCCGTACAAGAAGGCATTCTGTACGTCGAGTTGCCAAATCTCCCACCCATAAAATGCCGCCAAGGCAATAATGAACCGAACTGAAGTCATCTTCGCCATTGGACTAAATGTCTCTCCATAATCTTCACCGTATTGCTGCGAGAATCCACGAGCCACGAGGCGAGCCTTGTATCGCTCGTTACTGTCATCTGCCTTCTTCTTGAGCTTATAGACCCATTTGCATGTTACATGGGTGATACCCTTGGGCCTGGGCACCAAAGACCAGGTCTCATTCTTCTCAAGAGATGCCATCTCTTCTTCCATAGCTGAATCCCACTGTTTCACGCCTTTGGCCTCCTCAACGCTCGACGGCTCCCACTCATCCTGGGGGCCAGCAAAGAAACATGAGACAAAACTCACCATGTTTCCACCTGTATAGTGATCAGGGGCAATGATCGTTCGCTTCGATCTCCTCAACACCTTCCCCTGACTCGCATTATCCTCAGCTGCTTCTTCCCTATCTCCCCTTCTAGACGTACTAGGAGCATCACTCCCCCTGCTTCCTGATCCATAAGCATCCCTCTCAGAACTAGAGATAGATGGACCACCTGGTGAGAAGGGTAGCTCCACCTGAAGATTTTCCACATCTCTCTCCGGCTCCTCCACTGTGCTTTCTGGTAACTCAACACCAGAACTTCCCTTGTACGACGTCACCTCGTCAAACACGAGGTCGCGAGATACAACAAATCTCCGCTTCTTTGGGTGCATGCACTTCCAGCCCTTCTTCCGATCATCATATCCCTCAAAGACTAGCTTCCTTGCTTTTGCATCTAGCTTCGTCCGAAGCGCATCTGGAAGTGCACCTAGCAGGTGGAATCAAACACCCCTAGGTGTGCCACGCTTGGATTTTCCTTGAACATCATCTCATGCGGGGTCAACATATTGATGGGACTGAGAGGCATCCTGTTGATAACGTTGGAGGCACAAGACATTCCCTCCGCCCAGAAGGACCTTGGGATACTCTTGGCATGCAGCCAACACTTGCAGGTCTCTGTCAGATGACGGAACTTTCACTCTGCAACTCTGTTTTGTTATGGAGTATGCGCACAAGTAAGATCCCTCTGGATGCCCGCCTTCCTGCAAAAACTAGAGAACTCACCAGAGGTGAACTCCCCCCCCCCCGTTATCAGTTCTCAGCTTCTTTATCCGCAGTCCTAGCTTACCCTCCACGAGCTCCTTGAACTCCACAAACTTGGCAAACGCCTCTGCCTTCATCTTCAGGAAATAGACCCAGACATATCTGGTGTAATCGTCGACCAACACCAGCATATTTCTGCTGCCTCCGAGGCTTGGGGTAGCAGTCGGTCCAATCAAATCACCGTGGATACACTCCAATGGCACACTACTCCTTGTTTGCGAGTTATCAAATGGTAGTCGATGAGACTTGCTGAACTGACATTCCGCGCAAACATGACCATCACCGTAGGAAGATAGACTAGGCAGGCCCTTGACTAAACCTTTTATCGCCATAGCCTTTAGCTAATCCATCCCTATATACCCCAACCTCTCGTGCCATATAACGGCAGTATCATTTGTCCTCATCTTGTCAACATAAGAACTTGTCGATAAAACGAACAAGTCTTTTGCCCTTCTCCCGACATGAATGACATCAGCCTTTGTCGCCTTAATGTTTCATAGAAACCTCACTTCTGTTGGACCGAACAGAACGTGATACCCAGCGTATACAACATTAGTCACGGAGAAGAGGTCTTTCCTCATTCCGGGCTCGTGATAGACACTCTTCAATGTTAGTGGCCCCCTATCACTGCCCAAGGAAACAACCCCCACCTTCTCGATAGTATGCACAATATCATCAGCAGTTATGATAACATCATTACCTGAGTAAGGCTACGCTGAAGAAATCTTCGACTCGTCCCCGGTGAGGTGATGACCACACCCCGAGTCCACAATCCAATCCTCCTGATAGTTCATAGGAGCCACAGCTCCGACAGAAGCCGAGAAGGCGCCTCCCCATCCTCCATAATTTGGCCTGACCTCAGTTTCCTCCTTCCCTAAAGCAGTATGCCCTGGCTGAAGATTCACCCGGCAGTCCTTCCTGATGTGACCAAGCTTTCCGCACCTAAAGCATTTCGGTCCTTCTCCATTCTTCTTCCCTTCAGCCTTGGGAGCATAGCCCCTCTCCTGCTGTCTAGAAGTTGAAGGCCCATTGCCTCCATCGGTCTTCTTATTCTTATCCCATTTCTTCTTCTTGCCCGTGAAGAGTACCTCGCCTTCTCCCCCAGACACTGACACCCCCGCCATCTGCCCTGCTCGGCTCTCCTGCGATGCAAGCAGATTCTCCAGCTCCAGCAGAGACAGTTGATTTGCCCAACCCTGCACCGACGTCACAAAGGCCACATACTCCTTCCGCAAGCCACGGATGATGTGTCTCTTCAGCTTCGTCTCAGAAATTAGCTCATCAGGATCCAGTGCTGAAATCTCAGCGCATAGGTTCTTCATTTTCAGGAAGAACATAGAGATAGATAGATCTCCCTGAGCCGACCTAGCCAGCTCATTTTCCAGGAACTGTAGCCTCGCTTCATTCTTCTTGTTAAACATCCCGTCCAGGGCTCTCCAGATCTCGGCAGCTGATCTACACCCTAAGATGTGATCGAATAGGTCTGGTGATATTGCCCTTTTCAGAGTGAACTCTGCTTTCGCATTAATCCTCCTCCAATTCCTTACATAATGACCATTTTCCCCAACTAGGACAACTTCCTCTGTACTATCTCCTCCAACAACCTCCCATGTAACATCCCTCAAACAACTAGACCCCTAGAGTAGTTTTGTCATGACTAGGTAATAATAAAACCCAAGGAAACTTGAAGAGACCACTTGGCCTTAGCCAGGAAGAAGGAAACCACAGTAGTCTACAAATAGCAATTTCTAGTTAACAAGCATAGGGTTAGACTTAAGGGCCTTACCTTGACCCTTTGACCCTACCATAGCATAACTAACCCATTAGGGGTCCCCTTAGAGCACCAAGGACCCATTGGGGTCAACCAAAGAGGCCAAATTGATCAAAGTCAAACCTTGTTGGATCGGTAGGCGCCCTTAGAGGGGGGGGGGGGGTGAATAAGGGTTTTAAAAAAAAACTTTAGCTTTTATTTAGAAAAACTTTGGAATAGTGCAATATTAAAACAAGAAGTCAAGTAAAACAAAAAGAGAGACAAGCTTTATTAATTTTAAATAAGTTTTACAAAACTTGATCTCTATGACGCTGGAGATCGGAGGCGAATAATAAAAGCTCTTTTCGTTTTCTATCCCGACTCGCTTCCCCACGAACCGGTGGCCCTAGCCTTCTCCTTCTCGGATTCGGCCTCAAGCCGCTCTAGCCAATCCTTCCCCGGATGTGGGCCTCGAGCACCCCCTAGACCTAGCCTAGATCTAGTCGCCAACACGAGGCAAATTTCAGCCCTAAGTCCTACCCCAGACCTAGTCGCCAACACGAGGCGAATTCACTACCGTTTACAAAGAAAAAGAGAAATAAAATAGAAGACAACAATAATAAAAAATCCCTATATGGATCTCTTGGAGAAGTGGACGATGGCCCGCAGAGTATGATCGTAGTCGATGCAGTCTTTCTTCATGATGATGATGCGTGTTGAAATCTTCTCCACGGATCTCCTTATGGCTTTATGGATTTGTGGGAGTATCTCTTCGAACTCTCCTCTCTATGTTGTGGCACGAGGCTCTGGAATTTGGAATCTCTAGAGGATGATAAAGACGGAGCCAAAGTGTCCATTTTATAGCCTCAGCGCTATCGCCGGCGCTAGCCCGGATTAAGTAATGTTTTGCGCGGCAGGATCTTCAATCCGCGGCAACATTTTGCTCTATGCCTCTTGTGCGCCACGCTACTTCCAGCACTAGTAGATACCGCCGGCGCTATCCTTGATTAAGTAATGTTTTGCGCGGCAGGATTTTCAATCCGCGGCAACATTTTGCTCTATGCCTTTTGTGCGCCATGCTACCGCCAGCGCTAGTAGCTACCGCCGGGCGCTAGCTCCTTCTAAAAACACTGCCAGAATCGCGCTAATCATCGCTAGCGCCGGGCGCTATCGCTACCGCCGGAGCTAGTGGCCATGTTGGAATTCTAGCCTCAATTTTGGGGACAACCATCCTTGAGTCATGTGGACTTTGATTTCCTGCACACTTAAACACACAAGATCAAATACACATAGGATTTGTTATTCTCAATCCTAGGAGATGCGGAAGACCATGTTTCAACAAACTCCCCCTTTTGATAATAACAAATCCATTAATGATAAATCAAAGCATTAATAAATAAGCATGATGAAACTATACTTGTGTGTGTGAGAGAGTGATGACTTAGGATAATTCTTGATTTTAGCATTTAGAATTGCTCCCCCTAAATACATGCTTCCCCTAAGTGAATGCTCCCCTAATATGTAAGCTATCATCTTAATTGGTCATGTTGGGTTTTTGATAGCGGGTTATATTTATCATGTTAGATCTCCCCCTTTTGTTATTAGCAAAAGTGGGTAGGGAAACAAAGCACCAAAAAAGTTTGTAAGTAGAAAATAAGGCATGATCGAGCTTTTGAAGTAAATGATAAGGAGTTTTAGAATTGTTTTTCATTTAAATAGATCAGAGTTATAAGCATTACACAATTTTTCATAGAAGGAAATCAGAGTTTTTAGCATAAAAAAGTAATGATTTTCTCTTTATATAAAAGTTTTAAGCATAAAAATAAGGATTTCCAAATAACCAATCTACCCAGACAGTATGTCTACACCCTAGCCCCGTACTAAGTGACGGATGGGCATGAGGAGCTGCAAACATGTCGTAGGTTGGGGTGTTAGTCCCATATGCAAACACTAGACAAAACTCAACCTAGCACTCTTTCCCCCCAGTGCCTCGCAAGGCCCCACTGGAACCCTCCCCGGTTAAGGACAAGACATGACTAAAGATAAGTTTATCTAATGTCTACAACTCTACGCCCCCACTATGGTGAGATATGAAGTCACGGATAATAGTTTTTTGAAACATGAAGCTCTTAAATCTAATGGGAAGAATCATAATTGAATTTTTTTGAAATAAACTTACTTAGTTATATTGAAATTCATGAATGTATCAGAGTTTGAGCATTGCGGAAGATTTCGAAAAAAAAACACCATAATACTAAATAAGAGTTTAAGTTAAAAAGGAGATGTTTTTGAGTTTCAAAACTAACTTTATAAAGATAAGAGTTGAAGCATTTTGGAAGAAAGAAACAACATCCTTTTAGCAATGTTTCACTTGTAATAAATCAGAGAGTTTCAAAACTAACTTGTTGGAAGAGCGTTTAGCATACACGTTTATATTGAAATAAATCAGAGTTTGTTACTATAAAAATGATATGCGTGTTAGAACAACCAATATAAATTCTACCAAGCAAGTCTACCACTTGTTTTTAAGAAAAAATTTGAGATTTAAGACTTGATATAAGCATGAAAGTGCAAGGTAAAAGTTATATGGTGATGATGCGGAAGACTTGTAGAAATACATGAAACATCTTATTGTAATCAAGAATAATCCATAAAAAGATATATGAGTTTAATTTCAAAAAGAAGATGTTTATGTAAATCATGTTTCAATGAAAAACTTTTATGGTTGACAAAAATAACCAAGCATGAAATAATATTATCACAAAGAGATTACTACAATGTTATTTCAATTCACAATTTCAAATCATACCAAACATTATAGAAAACATGCTAGGTTATCTAGTGCATTTCATAAGTAAAGAGTAATATAGAATTAGCATTAGGATCCAATACTCATGAGAAGAAGTGTTATGGAAGATAATGATGTGTACATAAGTGTATTTTTGAGTAGTGTAAACAAATGTTTTAATAAAAAATACAAGAAATATGTAAAGTAATAGCACAATAAAACACAAATAAGATTACTTCCACACAATTGAATGCACAATAAAAAGTACAACTACCAAGGTGCTCTGCACACATAATGCTCATTAAGACTTATCAGGGTGCAAAGTA
The DNA here is from genome assembly GCA_033032865.1 of Dactylorhiza incarnata. Lineage (NCBI taxonomy): Eukaryota > Viridiplantae > Streptophyta > Magnoliopsida > Asparagales > Orchidaceae > Dactylorhiza > Dactylorhiza incarnata. The sequence goes on along the minus strand of JAWHQI010000078.1, from coordinate 7,342,246 downwards.
GTGCTTGGGGATCACATATTTTATGTTGAATTTTGAGACTAGTGATCCGGTGTACTTTAGAGTAAGTGGCTTTTCTTATTTTTGAAAGAAAGATTTGATTTGCACAAGACACTTTACTATTCTTTCCAAGGTGCTCAACCTCACAATGCTTATTAAGACTTATCAGGAGGTTCAAGTAGTGCTTGGTGGAGTTATCTTTGTCATTTATTTTATAATTTTGTTTTGTACAAAGTTCTCTGAATACACTTGTTTTGCAAATCAATAGAATTTATGAAAAACATAACCACTTTTCTTAATTTTTAAGAGTGCAAAATAAGGAGTGTAGGTAAGATACTTGTGCAATTTTAATTCATTGTACTAATACAAAACATACACAAGTATTCTTAGATTAAACACATATGTAGACAATGCCAAAAAGGGTGAGTGAATAAATATCATTATCAAACATAAAACATTTACTCATACTTAGAGGCATGCTAAGCTTAGTTCTACACAACCTTTAAAATATAATTGATGCACATATTAATAGATATATTAAAGCATGATGAAAACAATATTCAACGTAGTTTGAAAAGATAAATTGCAACATTGTAGAATTTCTAAATAATAGACTAAATCATGCTTGATTATCACAGGAAAGTCCATACAGTATTTTTGATAGTTTTAGTGTTTTATATTTTTGTGTTTTGATTTTAGCAAATACAAGCATAAAAATAGACTTTTAAACAACAAAAACAAAAACAGGAAAAAACATATTTTTTGTAATTTGGTTTTTGTAGTTTTATATTTGATTCTTCAAAAAATAAAGAAAAACAGAAGTGCAAAACTAAGTAGAAAATATAGATTAAAATATTTTTAGAAATTTTTCAAAATTTTAAAATCACAGAAAAGTGAACATGGACACTAGCGCCTGCGGTAGCGCTAGCACGGGAAATAGTGAACGATTTATTGTGATTTTGAATATTTTAATTATTGATTTTGATTAAGTGTCCCAATAGCAGTTCCATGCTGAAATATCAGATTTTTAGGAGATGTTTAGATAGTGCAAATTGCATGAAACATTAGCGATTTAGTGTATGACTTGTCTATGCATGATGTATATTTTCTTATATTTTCATTTTCATTTCTCTAAGACTCATATTTATCAATATAATGTAAATTGAAACTGATAGGAAATGTAAGCACAAGATATCATGTTTGAATAAGCCAAATGATATATGTTCTAATGACTAATCCATAAACTATGTGTTTGATGGAATTTTAGTATTCTATTATGATTTCAAATCATATAGCATCATAAATGTTGTACCTAGCATAGATACAAAAGCATACACCAAAAAGTGATGCTAGGATGATGAGTTTGGATGCGGATTAATCATGCATTTTGTGACATATTTTTCTTCATTATAAGGGCTAACATAATCAACAAAACAAGATCAATATATTTCGCATTATAATCTTTAGCTTAGGCCCTTTAATAAACCATTTAAATCCATTAAAATATTATCATTAGTCTTGGCAATAATTTCAATTTACAATTCATAATTCAAGACATTTAAAAGGTAAAAATAAAAAGGATAAGTAGATCACTAAACAGAATGATATGAGTTTAATTCACTTTTATTGATTCATTTATGAATTATAGTTTATGAAAGTCATATCACAAGATATATAGAGTGATCATATCATGTTAGTTTAAACAAAACAAAAGAAAATAAACAAAACGAAAGTTTAAGCATATCATGAAGTAGAGAAGTGATATTTCATTTTTAGTTGATTTCTACTTCATGCAAATGATGGGATACTAATGAATGAGTGATTTAGGTATCCAAAGAGGACCGGGTGTGACGGTTCCTTTGGGTACCCAAATAAACCGTGTTTCCTTTTGGGGAGATAATGATGAGTGGACCCTTTCTTTTGACATTAGTGCGTTATTCTTAAGAATGGGTCTCCATTCATACTTTGGTTTAATGTTATTCTTATATGTCAAATTTCCATTATGATAATCTTTATATTGATGATTATGATTGTAATGATTATTGAAGGTATTTTTCATAGGAAATTTGTGAACGTTTAATTTTTCGGTGGGAGAAGATTGATATTGTAAATGATGATGATGATAGTGTTTTGGAATTTCTTTTACAATCTTTTGATGTTTTTTATTCCCATTGTTTGGTTTATTCATATTTTGAGATATCATATTTAACTTGTTTTTAGAGTTTGTTTGATATTGAGAATTTTTCTTTAAGATTTCCTTAAGCAAGATAATTTTAGTTTCTAATTCATTGTTCTTAAGTTACAAGTTATGTCTAGCTTTGTTATACGCAATTGTGCGATTTTTAAGAGTAGAAACAATTGAATCAATATGGTTTTGGTATTCATTTCTGTATTCCTCAAATGTTTCATCCATCTCTTTAATTACAATTTTATAACTTTTGCATGTAGCACAATCACCTTTTAAAGATGAATTTTCTAAAGATAATTTTTCATTATGTTCTTTTATACAAATAATTTCTTTTTCAAGTTCCTTAAGTTTTTCCTTAAAATTATCACAATCAAAACAAGGTTTTGTGTTTTCAAGTAAAGGACAAGATGGTGAAACCACATCACAATTAGATTCTAAATTAACATTAGTTTTTAATCTCTTATTTTCTAAACGTAAATTTTTATTAGTAATTTTCAATTTCTTGATCTTACGTTTAGCAGTTTTTAGTATATAGAAACTAGAAATGGAAGTTATCACACAAGAAGAAGATTTTGACTTTCTTACAGCGCTTTTGGTAGAGGAAAAATGTGTGCATGAAGTTCCTTCGTTATCTTTTGCGCCTTCCTCCATCATAGATGAATTTTCATCTTCTTTTTCTTTTGATGTATTGCTCTCTTTTTCCAAGTTAGTTTCCATTATTTCCATGGCTTTGCAACGAGAGAGATCTTCTTGAATAGTAGTGGATGCTTGTATGTTCTTCTCCTCTTGTGTTTGATCTATACTGCGAGAGGAAAATCATAAATTTCTTCAAGAAATTGCCAAACTTTGTATGCACTAGAAAAGCAGTATATTAATTTGAAAATTTCATTTGATAGAGCACAAAATAAATAATGTTTGGCTTTTGCATTTAGTTGACGTTCTTTTCTATTTAATTCATCCACAGGTCTTACAATGGCTAAATTCCATACATCGATATCTAAAGTCTTAATAAATTTTTCAATTAAAATTTTCCATCCTTTATAATTTCTCCCTTCGAATAAAGGTGGTTTAGGAGATTTTTCTTCTTCATAAAAATTTACCCCACTAGTAGAAGCGAGATCATGTGACGCCATTATTCCCGGTTGTTAAGCCGATTAGGAATAACCTAGCTCTGATACCACTTGTTGGATCGGTAGGCGCCCCTAGAGGGGGGGGGGGGGTGAATAAGGGTTTAAAAAAAAACTTTAGCTTTTATTTAGAAAAACTTTGGAATAGTAAAACATTAAAACAAGAAGTCAAGTAAAACAAAAAGAGAGACAAGCTTTATTAATATTAAATAAGTTTTACAAAACTTGATCTCTATGACGCTAGAGATCGGAGGCGAATAATAAAAGCTCTTTTTCGTTTTCTATCCCGACTCGCTTCCCCACGAACCGGTGGCCCTAGCCTTCTCCTTCCCGGATTCGGCCTCAAGCCGCTCTAGCCAATCCTTCCTCGGATGTGGCCTCGATCACCCCCTAGACCTAGCCTAGATCTAGTCTCCAACATGAGGCGAATTTCAGCCCTATGTCCTACCCCAGACCTAGTCGCCAACACAAGGCGAATTCACTACCGTTCAAAGAAAAAGGGAAATAAAATAGAAGACAGCAATAATAAAAACTCCCTATATGGATCTCTTGGAGAACTGGATGAAGGCCCGCAGAGTATGATCGTAGTCGATGCGGTCTTTCGTCATGATGATGACGCGTGTTGAAATCTTCTCCATGGATCTCCTTATGGCTTTATGGATTTGTGGGAGTATCTCACCGAACTCTTCTCTCTATGCTGTGGCACGATGCTCTGGAATTTGGGATCTCTAGAGGATGATAAAGACGGAGCCAAAGTGCCCATTTTATAGCCTCAGCGCTACCGCCGGCGCTAGCGCTACCGCCGGCGCTAGCGCTACCGCCGGCGCTAGCGTTACCGCCGGCGCTAGCCCGAATTAAGTAATGTTTTGCGCGGTAGGATCTTCAATCCGCGGCAACATTTTGCTCTATGCCTCTTGTGCGCCACGCCACCGCCAGCGCTAGTAGCTACCGTCGGCGCTATCCCTGATTAAGTAATGTTTTGCGCGGCAGGATCTTCAATCCGCGGCAACATTTTGCTCTATGCCTCTTGTGCGCCATGCTACCGCCAGCGCTAATAGCTACCGCCGGGCGCTATCCCCTTCTAAAAACACTACCGGAATTGCGCTAATCATCGCTAGCGCCGGGCGCTATCGCTACCGCCGGTGCTAGTGGCCATGTTGGAATTCTGGCCTCAATTTTGGGGACAACCATCCTTGAGTCATGTGAACTTTGAATTCATGCACAATTAAACACACAAGATCAAATACACATAGGATTTGTTATTCTCAAACCTAGGAGATGCGGAAGACCATGTTTCAACAAACCTAACCCAAATTGGTCAAAGTAACCTAATTAGGGCAAATTGGCCTCCGCCATGCCAAATTGACCCTGCCCCTACCCTCATATGGTCACTAGGGACCCATTGGACCAAAAAGCCCCATCATGGGTCCACCAATTTGGCCATTTTGACCAAAGTCAACCCTAGCCCTATTTTGGTCAAAGTGGCCTGTTAAGGGTCAATTGACCCTCACCTTGTCAAATTTATCCTACCTAGACCTTCCTAACTCTTAAGGGAGGCCAATGGGTGACAAGCCACCCATTGGGGTCAACCCAAATGGTCAAATTGACCAATGTCAAAATTATGCTATATTTAGGTCAAAATGACCTATTTTGACCTAATCAAGACCAATTCACTTAGGCTAGACCCAATTGAAGTGGTCCACCACCTAATGGGTTTGGGTGCTACTGAATTGGACATTCAATTTCAGGAAATTCGGCCAGGAGAGAGAAAGCCCTAATTTGAAAGAGAGAGAAGGAATTGGGAGTTAATGGAGAGGAAGAGGAAACCTCTCATCTCCTCCAATAATGGTACCATTCATCTCCTCTTGGGGAGAGGAGAAGTTTCCAGCCTTCTCCCGACTGGATTGAGCCCATATTCATCTCCCCCAAGCCAAACCCGAAATCACCTTGATGGCCATTAATGGCATTCAAGGTTGTAACCTCCCCCTCTCCCAATCAAGGCCTTTAACATCTTCAAAAGAGTGAGAGCAGTGAAACCCCCAACTTTCCCTAAAGGATTGTGCACTCTAGGCTCGGATTGGCATGGCTCAAAAAGTTCCCCGAGATCCCATGGTGAACCCAAGATCCACAAGGCTTTCATCCTAAATTAAGGTCTGATCCCCTTCTCCTCCCCTAGTGCGTAGATCTGAATTAGATTGGCCTTGATTCGAGCCAAAATGTCCTTGGATCGAGATTCCCAAAAGGCTCGTTTTAGAGCTTTTTATCCATCCCCTAAAACACTATTCTGGCCACCTCCGGATAGCAAAACACCGTCAAACGATGGCCACCACCTCAACGGAGGTGGTGGTGGCGGTGGCCGGCCGGGAAGGTGGTCGGATCGCCGGCAAGATAGTTTTGAAAAGCTTTAGGAAAGGGAAATAATGGTTGTTGGCTTGATGAGGAAGACGTAATCTGGAACGTCCAAAAATCTGTCTAAATAAGTTTTGATGTTAATAAATGCTAATATTATTTATATGTGAGTTATTTACCTAGAAGTTATATGTTTTTTAAACAGAAAAATTAAGGTCTTATAGGCCAAATCAGAAAAATGTGTGTGAGACAGGCTTTTGTAGCCCTTGAAATCTACTTCATATATTGTAAAATTGATTTCAGCCCAAAAGGATCTCTGTAGCTCACTATAGGTCCATTTTGGTGGGACTTGTCCATAGGGTAGGGCAGCCACCATTCCTTGTATAACTTTTGATTGGGTCATGAGATTGACTTGAAAATTGACACCTAGGCTACTTATATCAACTCCTTAATCATATCAAAATATGGGGATCTTAGGAGAACCTTTTTCTAAGGTTTTTATAATAATTTCATAAATCAAATAGTAATTAATTATTGGGTCAAATGACCTGCAATGCCCTCCAAATTTTGGTGGGTACTTCTAAGGGTTATCATATGACCCTGGTAAAAAGCTCAGCCCAATTGGGACTTATTTGGTTGGGTAATTTGTCAACCCAAGTTAGGTCAAATTGGGTCAAAGTTAGGGCATGGTGTTTAACTTGGGGTATGGTGGTCAGAACTCCTCACCATGAGTTGAAACCTTGGCCACTTGTTTAGGATCACCTAAAACACCTTCATGAGTAAGATGGGGTGGTGTAGAGGTGGATATGTCCTAGGAACCTAGTCTTACCCCTTAGGGTGCACAAAGAGCTTTGTGAAGGACATGTGGTCAAAAGCAATGGAATGGACATGAAACCTATGATATATATTCATGGGATGTATTTATGACCTAGGGAATTTTGAGAGAATTTTAGGAGAATTTATTCCCCCTAAATTAGGTCATAACCCCTTTAGAGAAATTTCTTATAAGAGACAATTACATGTTCTAATGGTCTTGGATGGTGATGAAACCTTGGTAGTACCTTTATATTTATGTGATGGACCTCTGGTAATTTTTGTGAAATTAATTAGGTGATTTAACCAGCACATCATTTACAAGGCACTTATTTTACCTAAATCTTAAGAAATATAATTGAGGGTCCAATACTCTCTGGAAAAATGTGCAACTTGGTGATAGGACATTTCAGGGCACTAGGAAGCTCTGTGAATTTTTATATAATTTTTTGGAAACTTTTATCAGTAGGCAACTTCACAACTTATCCTAATTGGGTTTTTCTTAAAAAATTCATTTAAGTGAGAAAATGATTTCCATAAATTCTACAATTTAGTCAGTAGACTTTTCTGATGAATACAAAGATCTGGTAATTTTCCCATAATTTTAGTGTAAGTATTTTTGGTGGTTCCTTCATAAATCTACAAATTTGGACATAAGTTAAATATTAAAAGTAGAGGACATTTCCTTTTTGTAAAATTGTGATATTAAGTATTTACTGTATTTTTGGCATGATAGATTTATCTTGATTTTATGGGGGTCATATCATAAGTATAGACTACACTTCATGTTCAATTTCATACTTGGCTAATGTTGAGGAAATTAAAAATAAATGCCAAACAAATAGGGGAAAATTATGATTCTATGGATTTAGTCATATGATATCATGATAGACTCCCAGTAATAATCTTGGGTCAATTGGATGAATATTTGGAGTACTTCTACTTATTAGCTTCATATAGTTAGTTGGTCAGCGTATAGTAAAAGTGTGAAACTTGGGTATTTAGGGGCCTACCAAGTGGAAGTGGCATGTAGTTGGTGTACATGGCCAGGTTGAAGATATTGGAGGTCAGCAAAAGGAGTTTAGGTGATGAGGGCATGCTTGGTGAGTTAAGGGTAAAGTTGTGCTCGGGGTTGACAAAGGATCGTCTTTCCCCTAGCGGGTCATAAAATACTTAGGGTAATCCAAGTGTAATAACAAGGAGGGGGTAATCTTATGGGTAGATACCAACAACACTAAGTGTCTTGAGAAAGGGAACTTTGGGGTGTAATCCCATTACAGTTCCTAGTACCATTGCGAGCCCCTTACAGGATAATCCCCGAGAAGTCCAAGATTAACCATAAACTGTAGGAGTAAGATGTTGTACGAGATTAACTTAACAATACACACACCCACACCCCGTGGTTATGGGAGGTTAGTTGGTTTGGTTTTACGAGCAGTAGGTTCGGTGGTTGAAGTAGCGGACTAGTTAGTTCGGTGAGCTTGTGACTCAGTAGTGTTTGTTGGTACGGACGGGTTGGTCTGGCGAGCCGGTGGCTCGGAAGGTTATTGATGATGGGCAGGTTAGCCCAGGGAATTTATGGCTTGGGATATAGTAGGACATGTTTGCATGTGCATGAAGGTGGTGGGTCTTCGGTATTGGACGGTCGTTCACACCGACATCAATACGTTGACTCGGCAAGTGTGGAATTTGCACATAGCCATAAAAGTCTGGTGGTCCAGCCAGTAATAGTACGCAGATGCTCCGCTGTTGTGTTCTTAGCGTTGAGGCGTACGATAGGTCTCCGTTAGGTGTTGTGAATACCAATCTAGAGGTGGGCGAGGTCCAACCCACCGCTTCCGTTTGCCACTACCGGAGTATCCTGGGAGTCTTGCTAACTCCAAAAAGGGGGAACTAAAGGTTTGTGCGCATAGAGTCGAAGTGTGTGAGTTACACTTGTATGAACATAGCATAAACTGCATAACTCTACATGTCATGGCATAAACATTGCATTTCAACCCCTTCCCCTATCGTATAAATTGGTTATGGTACTTTTTATATGATAGGCCTTGCTAAATGACCCCTTGGTCTATAGGTTTGTATTGGCATTCCTATAAATCAATGGTTACTTTTCTATTATATACATGTCTTTACTTACCGCACTTTACTTATTCTTTACCTGCTCTTACTATGCTCTTTTACTGCTTCAATTATATATATATATATATATATATATATATGTGTAGTGTAGAAACATTCCCTGTACCCCTGTCACCTGCAAATGTTTACACCCCTTGTTGTCCTCCGCTTCATCCTTCCCGCACGGTGCCTAGGAGTCACAGGGGGAGTGGTGGGGGTCTGGCTTAGTCTTTTTGACTATCGGTCGGTGGACCTTATCATTTTAGGAGACCATGGAGATGGAGCAGCACCAGAGGCCGGTGCAGATGGAGGCAGGCCAGTCTAGTACAGGAGCACATGATTCAGGATCAGTGATTGATTAGTAGATTAGCTTCCGCGAGTGACCTTGTAGTAAGGATATGATGTACAGGGCATGAGCCCTTTATTATTGTAACTTGTTATTTCAGTTATACCATGTGGACATTTATTATATATAGCATGTGATTGTGGACTTGAACTTCATTTTGTTCATTTATACTTTTCTTCTTCTGTGATCGAAATGGCTGGAAGGATCGGTGTTTTGTAGTGGCGACCTTCCCGAGTGAGGGTGTCACCGCAAAGCGGCGGTTCTGGGCATAAGACCCGGGTTTTTGAAAGGAAAAAAAATGGGGTCTTACAAAGTGGTATCAGAGCGAAACCTCGATCCGAAGAAAAGAAGTCCACAAACCTGGGCCACCCCGCGCGAGGTTAGTTTGAGGACAAACTAAGCAGCGGAAGCAATGGTGTGCCCATATGGGAAATCACATGGAAAAGTCCACTTTTAACTGAATCTTTTGGCAAGTTTTCTTTTGTAGCCTGCGACAAACCCTGCCCCCACCAGGGAATACCTCTGGCTACAAAGATCTCTTTAGATAGTCCTTTAGTCAATAAGTTAGACTCAACTCCACTAGGACACGCGACTTACCATGACAATTTATTCCATGCCCTAGTCTGAAATAGACCGTAGGTATGAATTTGGTGAAGGTACAAAGATACCCCAAAGAGGCTAGAGAAAGAGAGATTGACATATAAGCAGAATGGAAAAGGGACTCGTAGACTCAACCCTCGTACCAGTGACATGTTTACATTGAGAGAAACACCATGACAAACACCGAGGGTCATATAAGAGTCCATGTGCATAAGAGACCCGTTTGGGATTGTCACATGTTGACCCTGATAAGGTTGTCGTAGAAGGTACCTTGAAGAGTCTAAAGTACGGAGTATACCAACAAGTTTCAGATAGAACCCCAAGTCTAAGATTGTGTGCCCAGCTAGGACGAATATAACATAATGATATCGAAAATACTTAGCCCATAATAGATAGAGGCTTATCTTTTGTTTATTGGTGCTTTCCTTTTGTTTATTGGGCAAATTATTGACTGACTTGGGTTTCCCTTAGACATAATTTAGAAAGTGTTGCGTCGTGAAAATAATGATTTTGAAGTTGATCATATTCGACGTTACTCGGGCAAGGATGAGATAGTGTAAAAGTAGGTCTGGAATAATGATCTGAAGTATTACCAGGACAATGGATAAACATCGTTGATCAAACAACAACTTGACCTTAGTTGAATCATTGGAAATGTAAAGTTGCCAGGATTAATCAATTAAGGATGTCGATGTCCAAGTCTAGAAGTTGAGGACAGAAATTAGATCTTACAAGTTGTAGTTATATCCGACAATTCTTGAGGTTTGGGGCATTCGGAAGTGATTAACTTATGGTTTGTTAAAAATCACACCTTATCATGGTAGAGAATCTTAATTACAATAATAGCCTTATACCTTGGGAGCTATGATGATGAATAACCAGAGATCTTAGACGATGACTTATTGGATTTAGAATATAGTGTTTAAGTTTACTATGATAAGAACGATCTAAGTTTATCTTACTTTGGACCATCAGAAAGTGATCAAGACTAGCATATGTGAAAGTGATTGGAATTTGGTGAAATAAACGTGATGATATTTCCTTGATGAAATTGAATTGTGAAAATCTTAGTGTTTCAAAAGATTCTACCCGTATACCTTATGAATCAAACTCCACATAGAAAATGATTGGGAGTCATCTTATAAACATGAATACTAATAAAGATTGGTTAACATATACTCATAAGTTCACAAGTGCACCACCATAAAAATTTGAGGATGATTGGGACGCTTGATGATCTGATCAGTTCCATCAATGGTAAGAACTGGATAAGTTGTAGAGTTGAGTTGTTTGAGTACTCGGACGCACGTGAAAAAATAAGAATCAGAATGTGTAGAGAAAAATTTTTAGAGGCGTTGTCTACCCTTACAAACAATAACTTTAGTCACCGAAGAAATGGTGTTTTCCGGACCATGTAGTTTCCCGAAATAAAGAAAGACGTCATAAGTTTCATGATGCACGGTGAAGGATAAGTGCAAACGTCTTTGGAGAACTACCATAGTCACGGCCTGGGTTAGAGTGGAAGTTTGAGGAAATAATTATGAATTTCATACACAGGTTACCGCATCCCCACTCCAGGCACAAGTTTATTTGGAACATCGAGGATAGGTTGATCAAGGTAGCTAGGGCCACCTAGACCCGGAAGGACGCTCCCGTTGGAGTTTTGCCTGTAAGCATAGAATATCCAGGATGAGGATCTAAAGACACTCGGCTCAAAATTTGTGGAGGACACAAATGCCCAGGTGCGACTGATTTTGAGTTAGGATGTTGGGGACCAGAGCTGCCAGGTCAGGTATTACGAAGCGCGGTATCATCAAGTAGAGTTCCAGGTTGGAGATCGGGTGTTACGGAAGATGCGTCCGATGCAGGGAGTCTTTCGAGTTCGCAGGCAGAAGAAGCTCAGTCTGAGATAGATGGGACTCTATAGGATCCTGGAGTGGATTAGCTTGTTGGCTTATAGACTGGAGTTGCCACCAGAGTTAGCGGGATTGCACGACGTCTTCCATGTCTCCTCCTTTATGAGAGCTCTACTACGGCCGGAGCAGCGAATTTCTACTATAGAAGGCCCGGTAGCCTCCGATCGATTGATTCACCTGAGAGCCATTAGAAATGGTGTGGCAGAGATAGTCGGTGCTCTTCGAGTCAGAAATAACTTCAATTCTTAGGGGATGTTACGTTCAGTCACTCTCCAAGAAAACTCCGCGAACCTAGCCTGAATTTCGAGGACGAAATTATTATTTTTTATTTATTAGGATTTGTAACATCCCCCAAACAACTAGACCCCTAGAGTGGTTTTGTCATGACTAGGTCATGACAAAACCATAGGAAGCTTGAAGAGACCACTTGGCCTTAGCTAGGAAGAAGGAAATCATAGTGGTCCGCAAATAGCAATTTCCAGTTAACAAGCATAGAGTTAGACTTAAGGGCCTTACCTTGACCATTTGACACCACCATAGCATACCTAACCTTTTAGGGGTCCCCTTAGAGCACCAAGGAACCATTGGGTCAACCAAAAAAGCCAAATTGATCAAAGTCAACCCTAACCCAAATTGGACAAAGTAACCTAATTAGGGCAAATTGGCCTCCGCCATGCCAAATTGACCCTTCCCCTACCATCATAGGGTCATTAGGGACACATTGGACCAAAAATACCCATCATTGGTCCACCTATTTGTCCATTTTGACTAAAGTCAACCCTAGCCCTATTTTGGTCAAAGTGGCCTATTAAGGGTCAATTGACCCTCACCTTGTCAAATTGACCCTAACTAGACCTTCCTAACCATTAAGGGAGGCCAATGGGTGACTATCCACCCATTGGGGTCAACCCAAATGGTCAAATTGACCAAAGTCAAAATTATGCTATATTTAGGTCAAAATGACCTATTTTGACCTAATCAAGCCCAATTCACTTGGGCTAGACCCAATTGATGTGGTCCACCAACTAATGGGGATGGGTGCTACTGAATTGGACATTTAATTTCAGGAAATTCGGGCAGGAGAGAGAAAGCCCTAATTTGAAAGAGAGAGGGAAGGGGGAGTTAATGGAGAGGAAGATGAAACCTCTCATATCCTCCAATAATGGCACCATTCATCTCCTCTTTGGGAGAGGATAAGTTTCCAGCCTTCTCCCGACTGGATTGAGCCCCTATTCATCTCCGACAAGCCAAACCCGAAATCACCTTGATGGCCATTAATGGTATTCAAGGTTGTAACGTCCCCCTCTCCCAATCAAGGCTTTTAACATCTTCAAAAGAGTGAGAGGAGTGAAACCCCCAACTTTCTCGAAAGGATTGTGCACTCTAGGCTCGGATTGGCATGGCTCCAAAAGCTCCCCGAGCTCCCATGGTGAACCCAAGATCCACAAGGCTTTCAGCCTCAATTCAGGTCCGAACCCCTTCTCCTCCCCTAGGGCGTAGATCTGAATTCGATTGGGCCTTGATTCGAGCCAAAATGGCCTTGGATCGAGCTTCCCAAAAGGCTCGTTTTAGAGCTTTTTTACCCTCCCCTAAAACACTATTACAGCCACCTCCGACTGGCAAACCACCGCCAAACGATGGCCACCACCTCAACGGAGGTGGTGGTGGCGGTGGTCGGCCGGGAAGGTGGTCGGATCGCCGACAAGCTAGTTTGGAAAAGCTTCAGGAAAGGAAAATAATGGCTGTTGGCTTGATGAGGAAGACATAATCTGGAACGTCCAAAAATCTGTCTAAATAAGTTTTGATGTTAATAAATGCTAATTTTATTTATATGTGAGTTATTTACCTAGAAGTTATATGTTTTTAAACAGAAAAATGAAGGTCTTAGAGTGTACAACCCCTATATTCGCCGAGTACTCCCAAGGATCCTTGGGACATTGTGGTAGCATCGACCCACGCAGGAAGATAGGTAGAGGCAAGTGGGACGAGAGGTGGAGGGGCAAGTCCCCACCCACAGCTAAGGGGGGCGAGCCCAGGGACTCCCCCTGCGGTCTCGCCCCCACCCCCTGCTAAGGGGGCGAGCCCGGGCGCTGCCCGGCGGACTCGCCCCCTCTCCCAGCTAGGGGGACAAGCCCGGGCGCTGCCCGGCGGACCCGCCCCCGCTCCCAGCTAGGGGGGCGAGCCCGGGCACTGCCCTGCGCTCTCCCCCCCACCCCCTGCTAAGGGGGCGAGCCCGGGCGCTGCCCTGTGGTCTCGCCCCCACCCCCTGCTAAGGGGGAGAGCCTGGGCGCTGCCCTGCGGTCTCGCGCCCACCCACTGCTATGGGGGCGAGCCTGGGCGCTTCCCGGCGGACTCGCCCACGCTCCCTGTTAAGGGGGCGAGTCCGGGCGCTGCCCGGCGGACTCGCCCCCGCTCCCAGCTAGGGGGGCGAGCCCGGGTGCTGCCCGGTGGACTTGCCCCCGCTCCCAGCTAGGGGGGCGAGCCCGGGCGGTGCCCGGTGGACTCGCCCCCGCTCCCAGCTAGGGGGCGAGCCCGGGCACTGCCCGGCAGACTCGCCCCTGCTCCCAGCTAGGGGGACGAGCCCGGGCACTGCCCGGCGGACTCGCCCAAACTCCCAGCTAGGGGGGCTAGCCCAGGGGGAGTCCCCCTGCGGTCTCGCCCCCGTCCCACCCCAGGCAGGCAGGGGGGGCGAGCTCCTCTCGCCTCCCGCCCCCAGCAGCAGGGGGCGAGCTCCTCTCGCCCCCGCTCCTTAGTCAGGCAGGTAGGGGGGGCGAGCTCCTCTCGCCCCCGACCTCAGCAAAGGGGTGTCTAAACGCACCCCAGCGGGACCTCGGTAGTAAGGGTCTAAAGACACCCCGATAGTAAGGGGGCGAGACCAGCCAGGGGGCGCGACCCTGGCTTGGTCTCGCCCAGCCCCAGCAGGGGGGCAAGGGAGGAGGCCCTCGGCCCCCTTGCCCCCGCCCCAGTATGGGGGGCGAGACCAGCCAGGGAGGGCGACCCTAGCTGGGTCTCGCCCAGCCCTGTTTAGGGGGGGGGGTTCGCCGAGCCCCGCGAGGTAACCCCTCCCGCCCAGTTCCGGGGAGAGGGTTTGGTCTACGTTTAGCGCCCCAGAACAGCGGGATTTGGCTATCTGCAGCCCAGTTCAAGGGTATTTTGGTAATTTGGCAGACTAGTTTTTGGCTATTTGCAGCCTAACTTCAGAAATCTTATAAATAGGACCAAGGGGCACCATTTAGAAGGGATCTCATTCTAGGCTAGCCCTCTCTCTCTCCCCCCACTTTCTCTCTCTAGTGGGTGAGGAGAGCCTCCTGTGGTGCCCAAGCTTAGTAGTGGCTTGGGAGGGGAAGTTCCTAAGGGGCTTCCGGGTATGTGGCGGGACCTCCCCACTAACCCTTGGTCCAGTCCATAGTTCCTCAACCTTCAACCTAGAGCTCTCCCTTGGGGGGATTAAGGGTTGGTCGCCCCTCAGCATGCTGAGGGCCCCGAACTCCACAGAGATCGAGAAATCGGTTTCAACATTTTGGTGCGGTGAGCGTGGAGTGTGACCGATTCAAGAAATCCTCAAGATGAGTTCCATGGACGGAGGTGGAGGAAGATCAGACCCAAGTCACTCCCAACCCCCTGTGGCTGGGGTGACGTTGGAGGTGTTCGAAAATTTCAAGCAAGAGGTCTTACAGACCGTCCAGGTTGCTTTCGCCATGATAGTCAGAGGCAGAAGAGATGGTCCGGAGATCCCGCCACAGCAGGTGGATGAGGGAACTCTCGGCCAGCAGTCCAGGAAGGAAGTACCAGTGGGGGGGAGTGGAGAGGTGTCATACCCCCACTCGCCCATCCACATTGGGGCGAGCTCAGGAGGGAGGCGCCCTCCCAGCTCGCCCCACCCCTGCAAGGGGGCGAGCTCAGGAGGGGGCCGCCCTCCCAGCTCGCCCCGCCCCTGTTCCAAGGGGGCGAGCTCAGGAGGGGGCCGCCCTCCCAGCTCGCCCCGCCCCTGTTCCAAGGGGGCGAGCTCAGGAGGGGGCCGCCCTCCCAGCTCGCCTCGCCCCTGTTCCAAGGGGGCGAGCTCACCTCGCCCCTGTTCCAAGGGGGCAAGCTCAGGAGGGGGCCGCCCTCCCAGCTCTCCCCACCCCTGTTCCAAGGGGGCGAGCTCAGGAGGGAGGCGCTCTCCCAGCTCGCCCCGGCCCTTCTAGCCCCGTCCCGAAAGGGGGCGAGCGGGGAGGCATCCGGCCCCCACTCGCTCCACCCCAAAAGAAATCGATTGAAGGGTGGTGGGCGAGACCACCCCTGTAGGCGGCCATCCGATAGCCCGGCGGGCGCAGCTGCCAACAAGCCGACTCCACGAGGGGGGGAAAGGGGGAACCATAAAATGAAAAGATCCAGCTGCCCGAGGTGGAGGAAGGGACCAAGGACACCCCCTCCACCGCCTTCGCAAGCTATGGAGATGGGCGTGGGAAGGAGGAGAGCCAGCAAAGTGGAAAGAAGAGGAAGAGGAGGGGTAGGGTGGAGTTATCCTACTGTGATTTCCACCAGGAGGAAGGTCACCCGACATCCACCTGCCCCGAGTTTTTGGAAATAAGGGAGGCAATGGCTCCGATGCAACAACGACACTGGCCGAAGGGGATCGAGGAGGACAGGCCGTAGGATGTTGGAGGCAAAGAAAGGATATCCCGAGCTAAGTGGTGGCGACCAAAAACGCTTGTACCAGTAACTCCATGTAATGCGATGGTTTGTTTTCTTACTTAGGTTCTTTTTCTCGCATGCAATATTATGACTAACAAGGTGTGATATATGTTGGTGCTGGAATGCCCCAGATCGATTCCGCTCCCGGGCTCTCATCTAGACGGGGGGTTCAGGTTGATCTCTAGAGAGGCTGGCAAGGTTTGATATAAGTTGGTGCTGGAATGCCCCAGATCGATTCCGCTCCCGGGCTCTCATCTAGACGGGGGGTTCACATTGATCTCTGGAGAGGCTGGAAAGGTGTGATATATGTTGGTGCTGGAATGCCCCAGATCGATTCCGCTCCCGGGCTCTCATCTAGACGGGGGGTTCAGGTTGATCTCTGGAGAGGCTGGCAAGGTGTGATATATGTTGGTGCTGGAATGCCCCAGATCGATTCCGCTCCCGGGCTCTCATCTAGACGGGGGTTTCAGGTTGATCTCTGGAGAGGCTGGCAAGGTGTGATATATGTTGGTGTTGGAATGCCCCAGATCCATTCCGCTCCCGGGCTCTCATCTAGATGGGGGGTTTAGGTTGATCTCTGGAGAGGCTGGCAAGGTGTGATATATGTTGGTGCTGGAATGCCCCAGATCGATTCCGCTCCCGGGCTCTCATCTAGACGGGGGGTTTAAGTTGATTTCTAGAGAGGCTGGCAAGGTTTGATATATGTTGGTGCTGGAATGCCCCAGATCAATTCCGCTCCCGGCCTCTCATCTAGACGGGGGGTTCAAGTTGATCTCTGGAGAGGCTGGCAAGATGTGATATATGTTGGTGCTGGAATGCCCTAGATCGATTCCGCTCCCGGGCTCTCATCTAGACGGGGGGTTTAGGTTGATCTCTGGAGAGGCCGGCAAGGTGTGATATATGTTTGTGCTGGAATGCCCCAGATCGATACCACTCCCGGGCTCTCATCTAGACGGGGGGTTCAGGTTGATCTCTGGAGAGGCTGGCAAGGTGTGATATATGTTGGTGCTGTAATGCCCCAGATCGATTCCGCTCCCGGGTTCTCATCTAGACTGGGGGTTCAGGTTGATCTCTGGAGAGGCTGGCAAGGTGTGATATATGTTGGTGCTGGAATGCGCCAGATCGATTCCGCTCTCGGGCTCTCATCTAGATGGGGGGTTCAGGTTGATCTCTGGAGAGGCTGGCAAGGTGATTCATGTTGGCTATGGCCCCGAGCAGACCCGCTGACCAGGCTCTCATCTAGCTGGCAGGTGTGTTATATGTTGGTGCTGGAATGCCCCAGATCGATTCCGCTCCCGGCCTCTCATCTAGAAGGGGGGCTCCGGTTGATCTCTGCAGAGGCTGGCAAGGTGTGATATATATTGGTGATGGAATGCCCCAGATCGATTCCGCTCCCGGGCTCTCATCTAGACAGGGGGTTCAGGTTGATCTCTGGAGAGGCTGGCAAGGTGTGATATATGTTGGTGCTGGAATGCCCCAGATTGATTCTGCTCCCGGGCTCTCATCTAGACGGGGGGTTTAGGTTGATCTCTAGAGAGGCTGGCAAGGTGTGATATATGTTAGTGCTGGAATGCCCCAGATCGATTCCGCTCCCGGGCTCTCATCTAGACGGGGGGTTCAGGTTGATCTCTGGAGAGGTCGGCAAGGTGTGATATATGTTGGTGCTGGAATGCCCCAGATCGATTCCGCTCCTGGGCTCTCATCTAGACGGGGGGTTCAGGTTGATCTCTGGAGAGGCTGGCAAGGTGTGATATATGTTGGTGCTGGAATGCCCCAGATCGATTCCGCTCCCGGGCTCTCATCTAGACGGGGGGTTCAGGTTGATCTCCGGAGAGGCTGGCAAGGTGATTCATGTTGGATAAGGCCCCGAGCAGACCCGCTGACCAGGCTCTCATCTAGGTGGCAGGTCCGAAGGCTCACTCGGTGGCAGGTTCTAAATTTTCAAAGGTTGGCTCCGAGCAGACCCGCTGACTAGGCTCCCACCAAGCTGGCAGATCTGAGGATCGCTCGGTGGCAGGAAAGTCCCAAGTACTTAGCCCCGACGCTGGCCCGCTGACCAGGCTCCCACCAAGCTGGCAGATCCGAGGATCGCTCGGTGGCAGGAAAGTCCTAAGTACTTAGTCCCGATTTTGAACTGCTGACCAGGCTCCCACCTAGCTAGCAGGGTCAGGAACCGCTCAGTGGCCTAAAATTCTCTTAAGTGTATTTCCCCCGAGGTGGCTGCGCTAGTCGGGCTCTCGCTAGCCGGCAGGGTAGGATGATCTCTCGGGGAGGCTAAGTATTTTTCCACCGAGGTGGCTCCGCTTGCCGGGATCTCGCTAGCCGGCAGGGTAGGATGAACTCTTGGGGAGGCTAAGTGTTTTTCCCCCGAGGTGGCTCCGCTAGCCGGGCTCTCGCTAGCCGGCAGGGTAGGATGACCTCTCGGGGAGGCTAAGTGTTTTTCCCCCGAGGTGGCTCCGCTAGCCGGGCTCTCGCTAGCCGGCAGGGTAGGATGACCTCTCGGGGAGGCTAAGTGTTTTTCCCCCGCGGTGGCTCCGCTAGCCGGGCTCTCGCTAGCCGGCAGGGTAGGATGACCTCTCGGGGAGGCTTAGTGTTTTTCCCCCGAGGTGGCTCCGCTAGCAGGGCTCTCGCTACCCGGCAGGGTAGGATGACCTCTCGAGAAAGCTATATGTTCTTTCTCGAGGCAGCTCCGTTAGTCGGATTTCTAGAGGCACTCTCCGAATATGAGGGGTTGGACTTTTCTTTTCGAGCTTGTACCTCGCTCAAAAAGAGCGGGGATTGTATACAACCCCTATATTCGCCGAGTACTCCCAAGGATCCTTGGGACATTGTGGTAGCATCGACCCACATAGGATGATAGGTGGAGGCAAGTGGGACGAGAGGTGGAGGGGCAAGTCCCCACCCCCAACTAAGGGGGGCGAGCCCAGGGACTCCCCCTGCGATCTCGACCCCACCCCCTGCTAAGGGGGCGAGACCGGGCGCTGCTCGGCAGACTCGCCCCCGCTCCCAGCTAGGGGGACGAGCTCGGGCACTTCCCGACGGACTCTCCCCCGCTCCCAGCTTGGGGGGCGAGCCCGGGCGCTGCCCTGCGGTATCGCCCCCACCCCCTGCTAAGGGGGCGAGCCCGGGCGCTGGCCTGCGGTCTCGCCCCCACCCCGTGCTAAGGGGGCGAGCCCGGGCGCTGCCCTGCGGTCTCGCCCCCACCCCCTACTAAGGGGGCGAGCCCGGGCGCTGCCCGGCGGACTCGCCCCCGCTCCCTGCTAAGGGGGCGAGCCTGGGCGCTGCCCGGCGGACTAGCCCCCCCTCCCAGCTACGGGGGCGAGCCCGGGCGCTGCCCGGCAGATTCGCCCCTGCTCCCAGCTAGGGGGGCGAGCCGGGGCGCTGCCCGGCGGACTCGCCCCCGCTCCCAGCTAGGGGGCGAGCCCGGGCACTGCCCGGCGGACTCGCCCCCGCTCCCAGCTATGGGGGCGAGCCCGGGCACTGCCCGACGAACTCGCCCCCACTCCCAGCTAGGGGGAGAGCCCAGTGGGGGTCCCCCTGCGGTCTCTCCCCCGTCCCACCCCAGGCAGGCAGGGGGGGCGAGCTCCTCTCGCCTCCCGCCCCCAGTAGCAGGGGGCGAGCTCCTCTCGCCCCCGCTCCTTAGTCAGGCAGGCAGGGGGGGGGGGGGGGCGAGCTCCTCTCGCCCCCGACCTCAACAGGAGGGGTATCTAAACGCACCCCAGCGGGACCTCAGTAGTAAGGGTCTAAAGACACCCCGATAGTAAGGGGGCGAGATCAGCCAGGGGGGCGACCCTGGCAGGGTCTCGCCCAGCCCCAGCAGGGGTGCAAGGGAGGAGGCCCTCGATCCCCTTGCCCCCGCCCCAGTATGGGGGGCAAGACCAGCCAGGGAGGGCGACCCTGGCTGGGTCTCGCCCAGCCCTGTTTAGGGGGGGGTTCGCCGAGCCCCGCGAGGTAACCCCTCCCGCCCAGTTTCGGGGAGAGGGTTAGGTCTGCGTTTAGTGCCCCAGAACAGCGAGATTTGGCTATCTGCAGCCCAGTTCAAGGGTATTTTGGTGATTTGGCATACAAGTTTTTGGCTATTTGCAGCCCAACTTCAAAAATCTTATAAATAGGACCAAGGGGGCACCATTTAGAAGGGATCTCATTCTAGGCTAGCCCTCTCTCTCTCTCCCCCCACTTTCTCTCTCTAGTGGGTGAGGAGAGCCTCTTGTGGTGCCCAAGCTTAGTAGTGGCTTGGGAGGGGAAGTTCCTAAGGGGCTTCCGGGTATGTGGCGGGACCTCCCCACTAAGCCCTTGGTCTAGTCCATAGTTCCTCAACCTTCAACCTAGAGCTCTCCCTTGGGGGGAGTAAGGGTTGGTCTCCCCTCAGCTTGCTGAGGCCCCGAACTCCACAAAGACCGAGAAATCGGTTTCAACATAGAGGCCAAATCTGAAAATGTATGTGAGACAGACTTTTGTAGCCCTTGAAATCTATTTCATTTTAATATTGATTTCAGGCCAAAAGGAGCTCTGTAGCTCACCGTAGGTCCATTTTGGTGGGACTGGTCCATAGGGTAGGGCAACCACCATTCCTTGTATAACATTTGATTGGGTCATGAGATTGACTTGAAAATTGAAACCTAGGCTACTTATATCAACCGCTTAATCATATCAAAATATGGGGATTTTAGGAGAACCTTTTTCTAAGGTTTTTGTAATAATTTCATAAATCAAATATTAATTAATTAATGGGTCAAATAACCTCCAATGCCCTCCAAATTTTGGTGGGTACTTCTTAGGGTTATCATATGACCCTGGTAAAAATCTCAGCCCAATTGGGACTTATTTGGTTGGGTAATTTGTCAACCCAAGTTAGGTCAAATTGGGTCAAAGTTAGGGCATGGTGTTTAACTTGGGGTATGGTGGTCAGAACTCCTCACCATGAGTTGAAATCTTGGCCACTAGTTTAGGATCACCTAAAACACCTTGATGAGTAAGATGGGGTGGTGTAGAGGTGGATATGCCTTAGAACCCTAGTCTTACCCCTTAGGGTGCACATAGAGCTTTGTGAAGGGCATGTGATCAAAAGATATGGAATGGACATGGAACCTAGGAGATATGTTCATGGGATGTGTTTATGCCCTAGGGAATTTTGAGAGAATTTTAGGAAAATTTATTCCCCCTAAATTAGGTCATAACCTCTTTAGAGAAATTTTTTATAAGAGACATTTACATGTTCAAATGGTCTTGGATGGTGATGAAACCTTGGTAGTACCTTTTATATTTATGTGATGGACCTCTGGTAATTTTTGTGAAATTAATTATGTGATTTAACCAGCACTTCATTTACAAGGCACTTATTTTACCTTAATCTTAAGAAATATAATTGAGGGTCCAATACTTTCTGGAAAAATGTGCAACTTGGTGATATGACATTTCAGGGCACTAGGAGGCTCTGTGAATTTTTATATAATTTTTTGGAGACTTTTATCAGTAGGCTACTTCACAACTTATCCTAATTGGGTTTTTCTTAAAGAATTCATTTAAGTGAGAAAATGATTTCCATAAATTCTACAATTTAGTCAGTAGACTTTTCTGATGAATACAAAGGTCTGGTAATTTTCCCATAATTTTGGTGTAAGTATTTTTGGTGATTCCTTCATAACTCTACAAATTTGGATATAAGTTAACTATTAAACGTAGAGGACATTTACTTATTGTAAAATTGTGATATTCAGTATTTACTGTATTTTTGGCATGATAAATTTATCTTGATTTTATGGGGGTCATATCATAAGGATAGACTACACTTCATGTTCAATTTCATACTTGGCCAATGTTGAGGAAACTAAAAAAAAAAGCCAAATAAATAGGGGAAAATTATGATTCTATGGATTTAGTCATATGTTATCATGATAGACTCCCAGTAATAATCTTGGGTCAATTGGATGAATATTTGGAGTACTTCTACTTAATAGCTTCATATAGTTAGTTGGTCTGCGTATAGTAAAAGTGTGAAACATGGGTATTTAGGGGCCTACCAAGTGGAAGTGGCATGTAGTTGGTGTACATGGTCAGGTTGAAGAGATTGAAGGTCAGCAAAAGGAGTTTAGGTGATGAGGGCGTGCTTGGTGAGTTAAGGGTAAAGTTGTGCTCGGGGTTGACGAAGGATCGTCTTTCCCCTAGCGGGTCATAAAATACTTAGGGTAATCCAAGTGTAATAACAAGGAGGGGGTAATCTTATGGGCAGCTACCAACAACACTAAGTGTCTTGAGAAAGGGAACTTTGGGGTGTCATCCCATTACAGTTCCTAGTACCGTAGCGAGCCCCTTACAGGGTAATTCCCAGGAATTTCAAGATTAACCATAAACTGTAGGAGTAAGATGTTGTAGAAGACTAACTTAACAATACACAGAACCACAACCCGTGGTTACGGGAAGTTAGTTGGTATGGTTTTACGAGCGGTAGGCTCGGTGGTTGAAGTAGCGGACTAGTTAGTCTGGTGAGCTTGTGACTCAGTAGTGTTTGTTGTTACGGACGGGTTGGTTCGGCGAGCCGGTGGCTCGGAAGGTTATTGATGACGAGCGGGTTAGCCCATGGAACTTATGGCTCGGGATATAGTAGGACATGTTTGCATGTGCATGAAGGTGGTGGGTCTTCGGTATTGGATGGTCGTTCACACCAACGTCAATACATTGACTCGACAAGTGTGAAATTTGCACTTATCCAAAAAAGTTTGGTGGTCCAGCCAGTAAGAGTACGCAGATGCTCCACTGTTGTGTCCTTAACGTTGAGGCGTACGATAGGTCTAGGTTAGGTAGTGTGAATACCAACCTAGAGGTGGACGAGACCCAACCCACCGCTTTTGCTTGCCACTACGGGAGTATCCTGGGAGTCTAGCTAACTCCAAAAAGGGGGAACTAAAGGTCTGTGCGCATAGAGTCGAAGTGTGTGAGTTGCACTTGTATGAACATAGCATAAACTGCATAACTCTGCATGTCATGGCATAAACATTGCATTTCAACCCCTACCCCTATCGTATAAATTGGTTATGGGACTTTTTATACGATAGGCCTTGCTAAACGACCCCTTAGTCTATAGGTTTGTATGGGCATTCCTATAAATCAATGGTTACTTTTCTATTATATACATGTCTTTACTTTCCACACTTTACTTATTCTTTACCTGCTCTTACTATGCTCTTTTACTGCTTCAATTATATATATATGTGTGTAGTGTAGAAACATTCCCTGTACCCCTGTCACCTGCAATTGTTTACACCACTTGTTGTCCTCCGCTTCATCCTTCCCGCACGGTGCCTAGGAGTCACCGGGGGCGCGGTGGGGGATTGGATTTAGTATTTTTGACTAACGGTCGGTGGGCCTTATCATTTTAGGAGACCATGGAGACGGAGCAGCACCAGAGGCCGGTGCAGATGGAGTGGGCCAGTCTAGTACAGTAGCACATGATTCATGATCAGTGAGTGATTAGTAGATTAGCTTCCGCGAGTGACCTTGTTGTGAGGATATGATGTGCATGGCATGAGCCCTTTATTATTGTAACTTGTTATTTCAGTTATACCATGTGGACATTTATTATATATAGCATGTGATTGTGGACTTGAACTTCATTTTGTTCGTTTATGCTTTTCTTCTTTTGTGATCGAAATGGCCGGCAGGATCAGCGTTTTGTAGTGGTGATCTTCCCGAGTGAGGGTGTCACCGCAAAGCGGAGGTTTCGGGCATAAAATCAGGGTCTTTGAAAGTAAAAAAAGGGTCTTACATCCCAAAGGTCCTCGCCCAGAAGATAACTCTGCATGCACGACTTCCACTTCTTGAAGTTAATCGACGTGAGCATCTCAATTCCAAGACCTCTTGCAAAACCTGCTTCCATGGCTTTACCACTGGTTCCTTCTTCACAAAGGCGATGGAAACTTTGAGTTGTTCACTGCTCTATCCACTCCAACCTACCTCTGATACCATGTGAATTTTTCCGTAGATCTAGGAGTGAGCAGGAATCGTACAACTTAAAGTTACAGCCAACAACCAGAAGCACATGAAGCAAAGCAATCTTTATTGATAACAGCACAAATCTTCATTACAGAGCGAGGTATACATGGCGAGACATGATTTCGCCAGTACACAAAACCAAAAGGAAAAATACAATGATGAAGAAAGATAACTGGCAGTCTGAACACAGAAGCCGCCTAACCGCGCGGCCTGGGTGTTCGCGCGACTAGAAAAGGAGACCACGCGAACAGACTGTCGGCGACTTGAACAACACCACTGAAGCTGCGACCTCCCGAACTCCACTAATTCTCCCGAACTCCAGCAACCAACACTGCAAGACGCAAGACCGCCCGGACACTTTAGAAGAAGAGGTGACCGCTGTCGTCCGCTCAATTCGCAAAAGCTGCACAAGGAAAGTTCAATCAGCAAACTGAGCGGTCACAAAAAAGAGACTGCAAGCTCTAGGCGCGAGTTCAGCTTACACTTGGTGCGATTGATATTGCTCCTACAGTTCAGCTTACACTTGGGACCAGATCCAGTCACCACCCTATGAGATAGTGTCACCGCTCTGACCGCACGACCAAGACCGGTCAACCCGCGCGGTCAGCAGAAGATCGCTCTGCGCTTAGTGAGCTCGCCGACTTCAATCCTGGCCAGGAGATCGCCACTCCTCCAAGAAGCCACGCGATCATGACAACCCGCACGGCCATGACGCCCCCCACCAGTGTTCGCATAATACAAGACGTCCTCCAGAGACCGCGAACACAGCTAAGTCGACTAAGGCAACAGCCCACCAAGTCGACCAACACTAGTGTCCGCATAAATCAGCAGACTGCCAAGGGACTAGCTTATGCGAACACAAAAGCTAGACCGCGCGACTAAGAAAACCTTAGTTGGAGCGCACCACCAAGAACCCGGACAGTCACCAGACCGGACTGCCGGATACCAGAACAACAACCCTGTGTGATCAACAGCTTAACCCGCACAGTACAGAATACAAACCAGACCGTGCGGCCTCACCTCGGTAGCCTTGGACAGAGAGAACTAGATCGCGCGGTTAGACCGCATAGGCCAGCCGCAGAGGAGACCACAAGATCGCGCGGTTAGACCAGACCGCGCGACTACCTCCCAGACCGCCAACTTCACACTTCAACATTTTCAACAGAGGTGAAAGAATATAGGTATGCTATCTAATTCACCTAGAGGGGGGGGGGTGAATAGGTCTTTTGATTTTTACTTGATAATTATGGCCTGTTAAAACTATTCTAATCAGAAAATCAAGCAACACAGAAAGCACACAGATATGTATAGAGGTTCCTCAAGACAGGGTGTCTTGAGTAGTCCTCTTTCCCCCTTTACCTTTCTAACAATGTGTTAGACAAGGCCAACTCCTCCAACTGAGCTCTAAGAGCTTACAACTCAAGTTCCTCAGAACTTCTCAGATCAAAGATGATCCTACCTCAGGACAAAAGTCCCTAAAACTCAGAGCTATCACCAGCTCCTACCTCAGGCACTGCTGCCCTACAAACTCAGAGGAATACACCTCCTACAGCTCAGGCCAAGATGCCTTACCTCAGATCAGCACCTGATCCTACAGCTCAGAACAAAAGGTCCTACAACTCAGAGCTGTCACCAGCTCCTACCTCAGATCTTCACAGATCCTACAACTCAGAGCTCTCACCAACTCCTACCTCAGATCTTCACAGATCCTACAACTCAGAGCTATCACCAGATCCTACCTCAGATCTTCTCAGATCCTACAACTCAGAGCTATCACCAGCTCCTACCTCAGATCTTTACAGATCCTACAACTCAGAGCTATCACCAGCTCCTACCTCAAATCTTCACAGATCCTACAGCTCAGACCAAAAGGTATTACAGAAAAAGATGGTTTAGAAATATTTTATAGCACAAATACTTCTCCTGTAGATCCTGCACAGTTTGTGCTTTCCTGTAGCTGAAGATGTTGATAACAGCTACCACTTGATCTTCCTCTTCAATAGAAGGGTGGAAGATCACCTTGCCCCTTTTGGTAGAGGAGTTATCTTCTTCTCTCTGTTTCTTCTTCTCTTTCAGTGAGCAGGAAGAAAGACGAGAGCTGCAGCCATCAATGGCGAATCGAGATTTTGCGCGTAACTGGCGGGTGCTTAGAAAAAGCCATAACACTTTCTTTTATACTTCTTTTATCTTCAACGACTCTAATTTGATCTCCAAAGAAGTATGGGAGAGATCGGTGGTCCCCTGTAGCTTTTCTGCAACTTGCCCTAGCCGCAGGCCCCGCCGCCCTACTTATCTGTAGAGAAGGTCTGCGTTCGACGAACCCGCTTCACTCTGCGTTCGACGAACCCGCTGCATCTTGCTGATAGCTAAAATTTAAGATGTAAATAATATTCTCCAAATTCTGCGAACTATAGGCAAGAGCACCTATCATTCATAGCATAGGATATTCAAAACAAATAAATATCAAGTGTCGTATTCCACGGGTCTGTTGATTACTTCTACTCACGCAAATTATTATTATTTTATCGGCAGTAAAATAGAGTTTTGAAAATTATTAGAAGAAAAGAAACATTTGATCGGGAATCATTCTTAAGTGAAATGTTTTGTAAATCTAGAATTCAAAAGAAATCGATTTAGACAAACTTGACCGTGGAGGTTCCCAAAATATGATAGAACCTCTCTCGAGAGAACTACCACCTAACCTTAGGTTGATCGATTAAGACCCCTCGGCCAGTCGAAACCCCTAAGCTTGCTTTATGCGGTGAGCCCCACTATTGGATTTGATTCCAATCCGGAAGATTTGCGTCACCCTCTCTCGAGGAATGCATACAACTCTTTTTACCGATGAGCGATCTACCCGTATTTACGGATCTCTCGATACACTAAAATACGGATCAAACTTGATTATCATACCCTAGAAATATGAAACCAAAAATTGCAAATCAACGGTAAATCTTAGTTTTCCAAACTAAACTATGAATAAGAGATTTTGAAAAGATAAAAGCTTAAGAATTCATCCGACCAAATACTATGAAAATCAAAACATAATTGAGAAGAAAGTTATTTTTATTTCTAAGTAAAGAAAAGTACAATTGCATGTAAAGTAGATCTAAGCTAGGAATTAAAAAAGACAAGACATAAAATAAAGTTACACTAAGAAAAATGCAGAAAAACTATACTAGAAACGATCCAAACTAAGCATGGCCTGGATGCCCATCACTTTGGCAGCAGCTGGCTTTTATAGGCAGAAAATTGCTGAGTCACGCCCTTGGTCACGCCCGTGACCAAGGGCGTGTAAGCTGCGTAATTGCGTCTTGAAAGCCCGGGAACGTTGGGGAAGAAAAACCGCCAAAATTGATCATCTCGACGGGTCACGGCCTAGGTCACGCCCGTGACCTAGGGCGTGTCTTGACCGAGTCAGGAAACGGCGGGAAACGGCGCGATCTGGAGTTAATTTGGCAGTTGAGGGAGAGGGCACGGCCTCGGTCACGCCCGTGACCAAGGGCGTGTAAGCTGGAACGACTCGGCGGCAGAAACTGCTTGAATTGAATGCTTGTTGGGCGAGTCACGCCCGTGACTTGAAGGTCACGCCCCCGGTCACGCCCGTGACCTGGGGCGTGTAACTTTAATCCGACGTGGCAGCGAGTTCTGTGAGCTGAAAGCGATACACGGTCGTGGCCATGGTCACGCCCCTAGGTCACGCCCGTGACCTGGGGCGTGTATTGAGGGTTTTTGCAGAAATGCTCCAGAATTTCCCCTGAACACGGCTATGTGCTTGAAATTGCTATTAGCAGCCCCAAAGTCCCTGAAAATATAAAACAAAGCAAATTAGATATATATTAAATTAAAATTATATAAAAACTAATTAATTACTACTAAAATACTATATAAAAATAACTATAAATAATGCACTATCAAATACCCCCATACTTAAGCTTTTGCTATTCCAGAGCAAAAACTAATTTATAAGTATGAGAAGAATTTATAGGACATTTCCAAAAAGATTTACTTCAAATTATGCACTTCAAATCTCATAAAACTCATGTCAAAATAAGTTAAGAAATTAAAATTCAGATTTATAAGAAATAATTAATAATTCATAAATTGAAATGAGTAGAATAAATTTTAGTTTTGAAATTCTCTAACTAAATCTTCATAAACAAAATTGCATTGAATTAAGCAAAATATTCCAAGATTAAAATTATAAGAACTTTACAATCATGAGAAACTTTTAGAAAACTACAAAATATTAACTATGCTCTCTCAATAATATCTTGGATAAACAAGTGAACTTGGCTAAATGGGGTAAAATTGGCATTGAAGAAGTTACTTTGTATATGGGAAATGATGAATTTATCCTCTCATTTCCATCTTTTTTTTTTTATTTCTTCTTCTTTTTATATCCCAAATGTATATGTTTAGGAGTGATGAATTTTATCCTCTCAACTCCATGCCATATAATCTTTTACTGATTTGGGTGCATATGTTTAGGAATGATGAATTTTATCCTCTCATCCCATGACATATGATCTTTTCAAAATTTTTTTATGCCAAACAATGGGTTTAACAAAAAGGTAGGGAAAGGGCTAGGGTTTAAAGGCTAAACAAATTCCAAAGAAACATTTTAAGAGCATAGAAAATAATTTGAGCAATCTACAAGAAACTATGAGTTCAAGTTAATATAAATAAAATCTAGAGATATTTAACACAATTACTACAAAATTGAATTATGATATTTTAAAGAGAGAAAGTAAAACTAAGAAATATTCTAAGCAAATCAAGATAATGAAAAACTCATTAAATCAAATTCATCTAAAAATTAAATCTAACATATTTTGAAGAGAAATATAAGATTAAAACTACATAAAAAGAAAACTCTTTAAAAAGCCTATAAAGAAAACTCATAATTAAAATCAATTTTGCATAAATGAAGTTTGGAGAAATTTAATATTACAAAATTTATTTTATTGGAAATTAAAATAGTTTTTTTAAATGAAAACATTTTTTTGAATTTTGTAAATTTTTATAACAAAATTGAAAATAAAGAATAAAAAAAATCAATTTTTTTTGTGAGTTTTGAAAAAGATTTTCTAATTTTTTTTGGATTTTTAATAAAAACTGAATATAGGAGAATACACCCCCATACTTAAAAATAAACATTGTCCCCAATGTTTATAAGCCAAGTAGGAGGGAAAAGAAAATAAAATGCGGAAAAAGTAAAGGGCAAGAAAAATAAAGATAAGCAAGGGGTGCCTCCCAAGAGCGCTTTCTTTTTCCCGTCTTTAAGCTAGACGGTTATTATTAGGAAAAAGGAAAATAAAATTGAAAATGCACAGGCAACTCCCTTAATTCACGCTCAGGTGAGCATGCCGAAATCCGTTGCCCGGCGACTCCTCCGCTATACTCTTGACTCTTCCGTTGTCCGTTAGCGTGAAATTGCGAATCCAAATTACCTATACATACCTTAGGTAATTTGGATTGTTGGAGATGAGCGGCAAATGAATCGGTGAAGACGTTTGGTTGCAACGGCTCATCCTCTACATGAAAATCGTTAGTATAAAAAGAATCAGGATTTAGCGAGTCAGAAAATTTTTCACAAGGAGGAGTTTCTTGCGAAAATACATGATTAAGCGTCGGTTGTTTATTTTCAAAAATAAAAGAATTATCAGAAAAATCAATGCAAAGGGGAGAAAATTCATGAGACACAATTTCTTCATGAATTATAATTTCATGAGAATGAGAAGAAAGGGCGGGCGAAGGAGAAGAAGAAAAATTTTCATTTGCTAATTCGTCCGGTGTCTCCATGACTTTGCGAAATTCTTGGTACAATTGTTCTTCTTGATCTTGAGAATAAACATTTAAAGTGAGAGAAATAACATTCGGAAAAATTTCAAGATCAGAAGAAGAACAAATTTGTGGAAAAGGCGAGGAATGTAAATCATAATTGAAGGAATTTCCATTTTCGCACTGAAAACTATCCGGGTGACCTTGCCACCATGAATAATCAACATCAGAGTAAGAAGGAAATTCATTCAAATCATTATTTAAAGAAAAATTATTTTCATCATAAAAATTATTATTTTCATTATAAAAATTATAATTTTCAGTAGAAAAATTAATTTGATGTTCATGAGAAAATTTTTGAAATGAAAAATAGCATTCCTCACTAGAATGATGATGCCCACAAAAATGACAAATAATTTGGCGCATTCGCGCGGCTTCCAAAAGATCAACTTTATTTTGAAGCTCGGCAACTTTTGCGGCCAACTGCGATAACATCATTTTTTTTTTAAAAAGAAAATTAAACAACCGTTACCTAATAGAAATGAATTTTAAAAGAAAAAGCAAAAAGAGAAATGGGGGTGGAGAAAGAGAATGATAAAATTAATAAAATTCACGCTTTCAAAATATCAACAAAAAAGTACTCCCCGGCAACGGCGCCAAAAACTTGATAGCTAAAATTTAAGATGTAAATAATATTCTCCAAATTCTGCGAACTATAGGCAAGAGCACCTATCATTCATAGCATAGGATATTCAAAACAAATAAATATCAAGTGTCGTATTCCACGGGTCTGTTGATTACTTCTACTCACGCAAATTATTATTATTTTATCGGCAGTAAAATAGAGTTTTGAAAATTATTAGAAGAAAAGAAACATTTGATCGGGAATCATTCTTAAGTGAAATGTTTTGTAAATCTAGAATTCAAAAGAAATCGATTTAGACAAACTTGACCGTGGAGGTTCCCAAAATATGATAGAACCTCTCTCGAGAGAACTACCACCTAACCTTAGGTTGATCGATTAAGACCCCTCGGCCAGTCGAAACCCCTAAGCTTGCTTTATGCGGTGAGCCCCACTATTGGATTTGATTCCAATCCGGAAGATTTGCGTCACCCTCTCTCGAGGAATGCATACAACTCTTTTTACCGATGAGCGATCTACCCGTATTTACGGATCTCTCGATACACTAAAATACGGATCAAACTTGATTATCATACCCTAGAAATATGAAACCAAAAATTGCAAATCAACGGTAAATCTTAGTTTTCCAAACTAAACTATGAATAAGAGATTTTGAAAAGATAAAAGCTTAAGAATTCATCGACCAAATACTATGAAAATCAAAACATAATTGAGAAGAAAGTTATTTTTATTTCTAAGTAAAGAAAAGTACAATTGCATGTAAAGTAGATCTAAGCTAGGAATTAAAAAAGACAAGACATAAAATAAAGTTACACTAAGAAAAATGCAGAAAAACTATACTAGAAACGATCCAAACTAAGCATGGCCTGGATGCCCATCACTTTGGCAGCAGCTGGCTTTTATAGGCAGAAAATTGCTGAGTCACGCCCTTGGTCACGCCCGTGACCAAGGGCGTGTAAGCTGCGTAATTGCGTCTTGAAAGCCCGGGAACGTTGGGGAAGAAAAACCGCCAAAATTGATCATCTCGACGGGTCACGGCCTAGGTCACGCCCGTGACCTAGGGCGTGTCTTGACCGAGTCAGGAAACGGCGGGAAACGGCGCGATCTGGAGTTAATTTGGCAGTTGAGGGAGAGGGCACGGCCTCGGTCACGCCCGTGACCAAGGGCGTGTAAGCTGGAACGACTCGGCGGCAGAAACTGCTTGAATTGAATGCTTGTTGGGCGAGTCACGCCCGTGACTTGAAGGTCACGCCCCCGGTCACGCCCGTGACCTGGGGCGTGTAACTTTAATCCGACGTGGCAGCGAGTTCTGTGAGCTGAAAGCGATACACGGTCGTGGCCATGGTCACGCCCCTAGGTCACGCCCGTGACCTGGGGCGTGTATTGAGGGTTTTTGCAGAAATGCTCCAGAATTTCCCCTGAACACGGCTATGTGCTTGAAATTGCTATTAGCAGCCCCAAAGTCCCTGAAAATATAAAACAAAGCAAATTAGATATATATTAAATTAAAATTATATAAAAACTAATTAATTACTACTAAAATACTATATAAAAATAACTATAAATAATGCACTATCACTTGCGTTCAACGATCTTGCCAAACTTTGCATTCGATGAACTTGCCAAACTCTGTGTTCAACGATCGACCTTGTCTTTGCGTTCGACAAACGACACTCTTCGCTCGACGATCGGCCTTCTCTCTGCGTTCAATGATCTGCCTTGTCTCTGCGTTCGACGATCTGCCTTGTCTCTGCGTTCGATGAACGGCACTGTCTCTGCATTCGACGAACGACACTCTGCGTTCGACGAACAGGCTATTATCAGCTGTTTCTTCTATCTCATCTCAGCGGTCGATTAACTTTGTTCTGTGTTCGACGAACGGCTCTCTGCGTTCGACGAACACGCCATTTTTGCCTTCTCAGCAGCTCCTTCTCTGGTCTCATCTCAGCGGTTGACGAACTGAGTCCTGAGTTCGACAAACGGCACTCTGCGTTCGACGAACACGCTGATTCTCAGCGTTTGATGAACTTATCAGCTGAGACACCTTCTTCTCAGCGGATCCGCTGAGACGGCTCCTCGTCTCAGCGATTCAGCCAAGACATTTCTGCATCAACTTAAGAGAAGATTTCTCCTTACCTTAGGTCTTGATTAACCCTTTCTCTTGAGTCACTTAAGCCTGTTTAACTTACAAAAACAAAGCTTTATCAAATACAATATGTACTTAGTATTGGATGTGATGCCTCTTCAAATCAAGGGAACATTGAGGGCAATATTCCCAACAATCTCCCCCTATTTGAAGAAGGCAGAACATCCCCAATGCTAAGGTACATAGCCAACAAAACATATCATGATACCACATGAAGGACATATTATTTAAATGTTCTATAATATAATCATGATAACATAGCTAACAACTTCATGATACAACATTGTTAGACAGTGACCCTGCCTAGGAGATAGCAACCATAGGTCGATGCTTTTTGCTCACAGGCATCGAGCGATGTGTGGTGGCTCGATGCATTTTGGTCACAGGCGTCGAGCGATATGTGGTGGCTCGACGCTTGTGGACCTGGATGAACTCATCTCCCCCTTTTGAGTTAAGATTCAGTAGCATATCATGATAACTAACTTAGAGGGCTAACACTACTTTGGTATTAGCAGCTAGCATTCCATCTCCTATTTGCATCTAGCAAGACCAAATTTGGTCTTAGCATTGGCCATCTCCCCCTTTCGGGATTCTTCAACCTCTTTCCCATTAGGGAATAGGATTCTTCAGCCTCTACACTTTACTGGATACTTCTAACACATCCTAAGATAGATTAGAGAGTATTTGCCAAATCCCCTTTTAGGACAGCCTACATCCTTTTTGACCTACTGAGCATTAGCTATCTCCCCCTCAACTTATAGCCAACTCCCCCTCAATTTGAGCAGGAGCATGCCCCCCTTAATTGGAGCACATTTATTGATCTTATGATTTAAGGGAAACCTAACACTCAGCTGATCTAGATTTTTCTGATTCAGCTGATCATCTTTCTTTAAAATCAATAGGAGTGGAGATACTTACCTTGAGGAGGTAGTCCTCAATTGATGTTGAGTTCACAATGGTTGTGCACAACAGTTATGGACAACTCTTTCTCCATTCTGAGCTTTTGCTCTTCCAGCATCTAGGCTGTGCTCCCCCTCACTAAGACACCCATCTTCTTCTTCATAGAGAGAGCTATGCTCCCCCTCACTCTAGGCATCCATGTTTGGAGAATTTTGTCTAGGAGAACCTTGAGGATTTTTTCCTCAACTTGATGTTGAATCAATGATATCAACCTCCCGTCTCTCATGTTCCATTGACACTCACTGTTCAAGTACCAAATGATGATGGGTCTGGTACTTGAACTATCCTGCAAAACAGAGTTTAATGTCCCTTAGGAGCCCAAGATGACTTGGGTCCTTGGTTCTTGTTAGTTTGATGAGATAATCTCACACTAGCTACACTCCTAGCAGGAAAGCTCTTCTTTGCATTAGGTACATTGGGATTGTACCAAAAATCTATGGCAAAGTGTCCCACTTTTCCACAGCACCAACAATCATGAATATTGTATCTCCTTTTCTGAACATTTTTCTGAATTGGTACCGCACTGTGCACATGTTCAGCAGAAGAGATTGCAGCATTCTTCCTGTCTCCTTCAGCAATAATCTGACTGAAGGATAATCTGTGGACAGTCTTGCTACTCTTTGTCCTGATAGCCTCATCTTGCTTTGGCTTGGCAGCTATACAAGATCTGATGGAATCAGACACTGGGCAGCAGGCCTTGTCAATAAATTTTACAGCAGTCTTACTTTTTGTTGAACCTGATTTGGAAGTGCTTGCTTCCATGTTCTTGACTGGAGGTGCTGAGACACCAAACACAAATGGTCCAGATTGGGTCATTTGTATTTCCTCATGGAGAGCTTTCATTGCACTCAATCTCATGCCCTTTCTTTCACTATGGGAAGGAGTATTTTCCTTCCTATAGGACCTCCCATTCTTCTAGTGACCATAAATGCTTTCATGGTCATACCTGTTGGAAGGAAGTAGCACCTTTTGAAAGGTAGTTTGAGGCTTAGCCTTCTTCTTTCTCTTTACTCCACTCACTTCTCCTACTTCCATCTTATTGAATCCAAGTCCTCTCCTATTGGTTTGAGAGGAGAAGGTGTCAATAATGGGAAGCACAGATTTGGGCTTGGAGAATTGAGCCACCAGGCTCTTCTCTTTCACCAGCTTCTCCTCAAGGTCCTTGATGACCTTGTTCTTCAGGGAAATGATGCTCAATTGAGCACTTGTCATACCCTTTAAATGACTTATTTGTCTACTCATCTAGGCCACCAGGGAGGTAGGTCTAGTGTAGTCACCTTCAGTCTTCTTAAGGGAGGCAATTTCCTGGACTTTCCTCTTGGCAAGCTTCTTGCTCTTCTTCAGAGCTTCCAAAAGGACACCATACTTGTCAATCAATTGATTGACATCTTCCTCAGTTTCTGAACCACTTCCACCAATTGATGAAGGTGCTTCAGATTCTGGACATGCAACATGATCAGAGAAATAAATAGAGGAAATTAATACCTGATCTTTGTCAGAACAATTATGACTACCTTCCTCATTATTAAAGGCCATGAGGCCTAGCTGAACACAATCTTCTTCATCCTCCTCTTCATCACTATCTGAGTGTGAGAGAGGGACCCTGATTCCAACCTTTGCAGCTGGGCAATCTTCATCTTCTTTTGCTGCACATTCTTCAACAGCAACCAGCCCAATAAGGGCTTCTTCCTTTT
Source organism: Dactylorhiza incarnata (assembly GCA_033032865.1). Classification (NCBI taxonomy): domain Eukaryota; kingdom Viridiplantae; phylum Streptophyta; class Magnoliopsida; order Asparagales; family Orchidaceae; genus Dactylorhiza; species Dactylorhiza incarnata. The sequence goes on along the minus strand of JAWHQI010000078.1, from coordinate 7,306,899 downwards.
CAGATTCAGATGAGCTGGAGTCTGATTCACTCCAACTCCTTTCCTTCTTAGCTAGAAAGGATTTTTCTCCTTTCTTGCCTTTAGGTTGATGTCCCTTCTGTTGGGAATCTTGCCCACATGATTCCTGATTTGAAGAAGTCATCATGCCAAAAGAACTTCACTTTGTATTTGATCGTACATCTAGTTCACAATCTCAGGAAAATATAAGCACCTATCGTCGAGAAAAACAGGCGATATCGTCGACAATGCGTGCTTGTCGTTGTAATGATGGGAAGAGCAGCAGCCGCTGAGAAGCAAAGTATTCGTCAAACGCTGAGACTTAGCGAGATCGTCGAACGAAGAATGCCGATCGTCGAACGCTGGGACGTGGTGAGATCGTCGAACGAAGAATGGAGACCGTCGAGCGAAGGATGGCAAGTTCATCAATTGCAGAGAAGACACAGGACATCGTTGTGTGGAACTCATGTCGTCGAGAGAACATATGATTACGACGATATGACGCAAGAAGGAAGCTCACGATGACATTGTCAGAAAAAGAAGATCGTCGTATATACCGAATCCCCAGGATATCTTGTATCGTCGAGATGCCACCATCAGTGACAGAAGGAAGATCGTGATGACAAAGTCAGAGACAGCTTGTCATCGTAATGATGCAGATATCTTCAAGCCAGAATTCAAATCTTGCGGACGTACTGTCAGCAGTTAATGCCGCCGCCTGATTGTCCAATCATCGCGTGGACTTAATGAATCGAGGTATTAGCGCATATTCCAAAAGAAATAAAGATATCAGCGCGTGTTAAAAAGGAATGGAGGTCAGACACGTAAAGAAACTTTTTAGAAGACCGTTGGGAGACACCGCAGTCTTATAAAAAGGATACATGAGGTTGCCCTAAAATGTCAATTATATAAAAAAAAGAACTTGCGCACATAGCGAATCGAAAAACACAAGCGCCGCAAGAAAGAGAAAAAGAAGGAGAAGTCATCTTCATCGACGGCTAAGAAGCCACTCCTCATCTGGCTAAGGAAAAATTTGAAGAAGAACCGTGCGCTCAAGATCTGATTCAGAACAATCTTCTTCAATCTTAAGGAGCCGATCTTCAACAGGCTAAAGGTGTCTATCTTCATCCGGCAGAAGAATCATTTTATTATTGTATTTTCTTGTAAGGCTTGTGGGCCAAATTTGTCTAGCTTGAGGGTTGGAGAGCTGTGAGGCTTGAGGGCCAGGGCAGTGCATTTGCGGGTGCGATTTGTCGAGCTTGAGGGCTCGGGGGCAGTAGGGGCTTGTGGGCTTAGGCTGCTGGGACTTGCGGGTCCATGTGGTAGGGCTTGAGGGCCTGAGTGTCGAGCTTGCGGGCTCGGGGGCAGTAGGGGCTTGAGGGCTTAGGATGTTGGGACTTGCGGGTCCGTGTTGTAAGGCTTGAGGGCCTGAAGCTTTTGGCAGAGTTTGCCGAGCCTAGCACACTGCTGGGTAGGCGTAGAGGGAAAGAGGACTACTCAAGACACCCCATCTTGAGGAACCTCTATAGATCTTATGTCGTCTGGTGTGACTTATTAGTGTGTTAACTTTGTACATTGCTTGAATATTGATAACTCACACTAATAGATTAAAAAGCACCACGATCACCTAACACCCCCCCTCTAGGTGAACGTTCCATCTCCAACAAGTGGTATCAAAGGGAGGTTGATCAAAAGGAGACTTAACAGTACGATCTAGATCAGGAATGACTCACCATGGCCGGTGGAGATCCAAATCGCGAAAAGAGAGCCATGTAGCTTCCCATCTGCACAAAAGAGAATTTCCCCATTTGGAAGGAAAGAGTAAGACTCTTTATGGAGGCAGCTGACCCAAGAATCTACCTGACAATCAAGCAGGGTCCCTTCATCCCTACCACTGCCTCCACTATTGATCCAACCAGACAGGTGATAAAGAAATATGAAGACATGACCAAGGACGAGCTAATCTTGGCAGGTCTAGACAAGAGGGCACAAAATGTCATTGTAAGTGCCATAGATGATTCAACCCTCCAAAATCTAATTCACTGCAAAACGGCCAAGGAGATGTGGGACTCCTTGATCGTATACATGGAGGGTACTGAAGAGGTAAGGGATGACAGGAAATCTCTCCTCAACCAGGAATATGAAGCCTTCAAACACGGCAAGAATAAACAATCTCCAACTGCTATGAGAGATTTTTCAAGATCGTGAATGGACTGAGAAACTACGACAGAGAGTTCACAAACTCTGATCTAAATGACAAATTTCTCAGATCCCTCACAAAGGAATGGGATATCAAGATATGTGCCATCAGAGAGATGGGCCAACTGGGCAACATGGAGCCCAAGAACCTATACGGTAAGCTGTTGCCTCATGAACTTCAGCTTAATACAAGGAAGGCTGAAGAAGAAGAAAGCTCAAAGGTGAGCTCAAGAGAAAGATCGGTGGCTCTAAAGGCTGAGAGCACCAGAAGATTCAAGGGCAAGACCTCTGTTTCTCAGAATAGAACTGAGAATAGTGATGAATTAGAAGCCATCTCCTCTGACTCTGATGATACTGATAGAGAGGTAGCCCTCCTCTCAAAATAATTCAAAAAGTTGCTACACAGAAGGAGGAGGGACAACAACAGAAGCTCCTCCTCAAGCTCCAAAAGATCTGACTATCGAGACAGATCCAGGACTCCCAGGGAGGACAGGTATAAATCCAACTCCAGTAAATATGATTTAAATAATACTGTTTGTTATTCTTGCAGCAAAACAGGTCACACGGCTGCAGACTGCCCCTCCAAGAAAAAGGAGTCAAGGAACCACGAAGAGAGAAGAAGCTCTAGGAGCAAGAGAACCTCTGAAAAGGGGTTCGTGGCAAAGAAGACCAAAACATTGAGTGACTCTGACTCAAGCTCGTCTGGGACTGAGGATGAAGCACTTATTGGACTGATGGCCATCAATGAAGGTAACCAGGATGACAACTCTCCTGGAAAGGTAAAACTCATCACTTCTCTATCTGCCTCTGATTCTGGATCAGTGGCAGATTCTTTGCATGATGATGATGAGGTGTCTGCTGCCAACAGCACAGCCCCAAGATCTCAGTATGAAGTTGAATCTGAACTAATAAGGCAATATAAAGCCTTATGGAAAGCCTTCAAAAACAGTAAGAAACTCCTCAAGGTGCAAACCAAGGAGTTAGAATCCTTGAAGCCTGTCCAATCCAAGCTCCAGGAGACAGCTGAGAAGCTAACTTCTATGAGCAAAGAAGTGGACAAGCTTAAGGAAGCCATAAGGCTTAAGAATGCTGAGTTAGGACAGAAAAACAAGGACATTAGGGACCTTAAGGAAATGTTGTTGGCCGAGAAGAAACTTGCTTCCAGCCTCTCAATGCCCAAAACTATCCTGCAGCAACTAACACCTTCTCTGGACAGTTCAGAGCTGGCATCAGTTTCAATCAGGAGCTAGTAATGGGCGAAAATCCTGAGGCTAGACCCTCTTACAAGAAGGTGCTGTTAGCAAGTCCTTTAGCCCACAAACCTGCAGCAACAGCAGACAAGAGAATGGGAAAGGCTGTTCCTACAAAGCCCGCTCCCAAGAAGGTGAACCAAAGACTGGTGAAGCCAATTCCTCCGGGTCACACACATGAGGTTCACCCTAGATCTATCAGACAAGAAGCCTTCTCTCCCGCTCATTAGCACTGTCATCCTACTCAGATGATGAAGCAGAAGATAAGATATAACAGATATGTGTGTTGGTGCTGCAGGAAAGTAGGCCACTTTGCATTGGACTGTTGGTTCAACCCAACAGGGCTCAATGCAAGGAGAGTGCAGAACCCTCCGAGGTTTGCAATTCCATTCTATCACCCTAACAGAAACCAAGGACCCAATCCCTATTGGGTACCTGAGGGGAAGTGATTTGTTTTGCAGGTAGATCCAAATGCCAACCAATCTCCAATTTGGTATTTGGACAGTGGCTGCTCCAGGCATATGACTGGAGTCAGAAAGTATTTGAAAGAATTCATCCCTGTGGAGAATGGACCGACTGTTATCTTTGGAGGTTCAGAAAAGGGAGTGACCAGGGGCTACGACAACGTAACTAATGGGTTAGTTACCATCATAAAGGTAGCTTATGTGGAGGGGTTGAGACACAACCTCATAAGCATAAGTCAACTTTGTGATCTAGGCTTCGTTATTACTTTCCACAAGGACAAGTGTCTAATTAAGAAGTCCTCAGATTCTGAGACTACCTTAACTGTCACTCAGAGTGGGAACATTTATTGTTTAAATTTCCTTAATATAAATTCTTCCATGCCCATTTGTCTTGTAGCTGATGGCAAAGAGGCTCTATGTGTACAATGGCACAAGAGACTTGCACACATCAATTATTAGACAATAGACAAGCTTTTCTCACAGAACCTGGTCAGAAATGGACGTGATATTAAGTGCATCAAAGATGGTCCTTGTCAAGCCTGCCAACTAGGAAAGCAGACTAGGACTAGCTTTAAATGCATATCTAACAAAGAGTCCACAAGGTGCTTATTTTCACTGCACATGGATTTATTTGGTCCCATGTCAGTTCATAGCTTAGGAGGGAAGGCATACACCCTTGTAGTTGTTGATGACTACTCAAGGTTCACTTGGGTATTCTTCCTCAAAAAGAAATCAGATACCCTCGATATCTTGAAGAATTTTGTCAGGTAGATCCAGAATGAGATGAGTTGTACTGTGGGAAAATTCAGAAGTGACCATGGGACAGAATTTCAGTCAGGGGCCATGACAGAATTCTGCCAAGACCTAGGTATCTCCCAAGAATTCTCCTCCCCCAGAACTCCTCAATAGAATGGAGTTGCTGAAAGGAAGAACAAAACCTTGATAGAGGCTAGCAGGGCAATGTTAAGTGACTCCTCATTACCAGAATACTTCTCGGCAGAGGCTGTCAACACTGCTTGTCATATGATAAACAGAGCCACTATCATCAAAAACCATAGGAAAACTCCCTATAAGCTAATGAAGGGCAGAAAAACAACTCTATCCTACTTTAGGATCTTTGGTAGCAAATGCTATGTCCTTAATATTGGGAAATCCAAACTAACTAAGTTCGCTGAGAAAAGATGTGAAGGTATTTTTGTTGGATACAGCTCCTACAGCCGGGCATACAGAGTATACAACCTCAATACCCAAACAGTGGAAGAATCTATTCATGTTGTATTTGATTAGACTACCCTTATCCATAAGGGCAGGTTTAGTTATCCAGTGAATGCAGGTACAGTTGAAATAGAGGTAGAACCTGCAGAGGATACAGAAACAGCAGAAGAATTGCAGCCTGCAGAAGTAGCTCCTGCAGAAATACCCAGAACACTTCCAACTGCCTTAAGACAAGTAAGAGATCATCCCCAAGAGCAGATAATAGGAAATGTAAACCAAAGGTTGCTGACAAGGAGTAGAGCTGCAAATCAAGCATTGTACCTGAGTTTTCTCTCTCAAATTGAACCCAAGAAATTTGAGGAAGCAAATCAGGATCCATTTTGGATTGCTGCAATGCAGGAGGAACTGAACCAATTTAAAAGATGAAAAGTATGGAAATTGGTTCCAAGACCCCAAGGGCACAACATCATAGGAGCCAAATGGGTCTACAGGAATAAGTTGGATGAAAATGGAATCATCACCAAGAATAAAGCAAGACTAGTGGCAAAAGGCTACAGACAAGAGGAGGGGATAGATTTTGATCAGACATTCGCTCTAGTAGCCAGACTGGAAGCAATAAGACTGTTCCTCGCCTATGCAACATACAAAGGTTTCAAGGTCTACCAAATGGATGTGAAGTCAGCCTTCCTAAATGGTGACCTCAAAGAGGAAGTATATGTAGAGCAGCCTTCAGGTTTTGTCGACTCTACTTATCCTGATTATGTTTACTTTCTTAAAAAAGCTCTTTATGGCTTAAAGCAGGCACCTAGGGCCTGGTATGAGACTCTGTCAAGCTTTCTAATTGAGAACAAGTTTTCAAGGGGAAAGATTGATAGGACATTGTTCCTTAGGGAAGTGGGGCAAGATCTTGCTAGTGCAGATCTATGTAGATGACGTCATCTTTGGATCTACAGATAACAATCTCACAAAAAGTTTGCCAACTTGATGCAGGGAAAGTTTGAGATGAGCAGTATGGGTGAGCTCAAATACTTCCTAGGTCTCCAAGTGAAATAATCTGAAGATGAGATTTTCATCTCTCAGACCAAATTCACTAGGGAGCTAGTCAAGAAATTTGGATTGGAGAGTACCTCTTCAATGAAAACTCCAATGGGAACCAATGTGTCTCTGGACAAGGATGAGAAGGGCATATCCTTTGATGAAACCAAGTACAGATGCATGATTGGATCCTTGCACTATCTAACTATAAGTAGGCCTGACATAATGTTTGCTACATGTGGCTGTGCTAGATATCAGGTGAATCCTAAGTAATCTCACTATGCCTCTATCAAGAGAATCTTAAGATACCTAAAGGGTACATCAAATCTTGGCCTATGGTACCCTAGGAACAATGAGTGTGAACTACCTGGTTATTCAGATGCAGATTATGCAGGGTGCAAGGAAGATAGAAAGAGTACCTCAGGGACATGCCAATTCCTTGGTGGAAGACTTATTTCCTGGAGTAGTAAGAAGCAAACCAGTGTGGCAATCTCAACAGCAGAATCAGAGTACATCTCTGCTGGAAGCTGCTGTGCCCAACTGCTATGGATTCAACATCAACTTGAAGACTACAATCTAAAGATGACCAAAACACCCTTGTTTTGTGACTCCGACAGTGCTATCTCAATTGCTAAGAACCCTGTATCTCACAGCAGGACTAAGCATATTGAGATCAGGTATCACTTCATCTTAAAGCATGTGGAAAATGAAGATATCACATTTGAATTTGTCCCAACAAACAAACAAGTGGCTGATATATTTACAAAGCCCCTAGATGAAGCTAAGTTTAACTTCTTCAAATTCCAATTGGGAATGTTAAACTTATAGTAACCCTCACTTTATTATCTACTAATGCCTTTTTGGATGAGTGGTCAGAAAATCTCACAGGACCTTGAAGAATCATGCCTGAGCAAGGGGGAGCTTGTGCTACTCCTTGGTTAGAACAGCAGAAGGCAAGAAGTCAGAAAGGGGGAGAAATGGTGCTCAAGAAGACCTTAAAGGTAGGGGGAACAAAGAAGAGGCATCAAATCAAGGGGGAGCTACTTGCTTGATGCACTCAGGGAGTTCAGCAAAGATAAGTACAATCTTGAATTGGATTATAAGTTGAGATTTTAATATTTATTGTCTAGTGTAACTCAACTTGAATTAGAATTCTGACTTCTTCAAATAGGGGGAGATTGTTGGGAATCTTGCCCACATGATTTCTGATTTGAAGAAATCATCATGCCAAGAGTACTTCACTTTGTATTTGATCGTACATCTAGTTCACAATCTCAGGAAAATATAAGCACCTATCGTCGAGAAAAATAGGCGATATCGTCGACAATGCGTGCTTGTCGTTGTAATGACGGGAAGAGCAGCAGCTGCTGAGAAGCAAAGTATTCGTCAAACGCTGAGACTTAGCGAGATCGTCGAACGAAGAATGCTGATCGTCGAATGCTGAGACATGGTGAGATTGTCGAACGAAGAATGGCTACCGTCGAGCGAAGGATGGCAAGTTTGTCAATTGTAGAGAAGACACAGGACATCTTCGTGTGGAACTCATGTCGTCGAGAGAACATATGATTACGATGACATGATGCAAGAAGGAAGCTCATGACGACATTGTCAGAAAAAGAAGATCGTCGTATATACCGAATCCCCAGGATATCTTGTATCGTCGAGATGCCACCATCAGTGGCAGAAGGAAGATCGCGACGATAAATTCAGAGACAGCCTGTCATCGTAATGATGCAGATATCTTCAAGCCAGAATTCAAATCTTGCGGACGTACTGTCAGCAGTTAATGCCGCCGCCTGATTGTCCAATCAGCGCGTGGACTTAATGAATCGAGGTATTAGCGCATATTCCAAAAGAAATAAAGATATCAGCGCGTGCTAAAAAGGAATGGAGGTCTGACACATAAAGAAACTTTTTAGAAGACCATTGGGAGACACTGCAGTCTTATAAAAAGGATACATGAGGTTGCCCTAAAATGTCAATGATAAAAAAAAGAACTTGTGCACATAGCGAATCGAGAAACACAAGCACCGCAAGAAAGAGAAAAAGAAGGAGCAGTCATCTTCATCGATGGCTAAAAAGCCAATCCTCATCTGGCTAAGGAAAGTTTTGAAGAAGAACCGTGCGCTCAAGATCTGACTCAGAACAATCTTCTTCAATCTTAAGGAGCTGATCTTCAACAGGTTAAAGGTGCCGATCTTCATCCGACAGAAGATGTTGGATCTTACGGCGCCCTTAGAGGGGGGGGGGTGAATAAGGGAATAAAATTGTTTTTATAAATTTTAAGAAAATTACTAAGTTGTTTGGATTAATAGGATATAATGATGACAAAATAGAAATAAACAATTTAGATTAGGAATTGAAAACTTATAACACAAAATAATAGAGATTACGCCAAATGATAGAAATCAAAGTAAACACAAAAGAGACATGATTATATTAAATGAAAAAGTGTTTACATAAAATTTTGATTTCTATATCGCTAGAAATCGGAGGCGTACAAATGTAGATTTCTTTTCCTTTTCTATACCGACTTGTATCCCCACAAACCGGTTGGCTTAGCCTATCCTTCCCCGGATAAGGCCTCAAGCCGCTCTAGCCAATCCTTCCCCGAATATGGCCTCGAGCACCCCTTAGATCTAATCCCCTAGACCTAGTCGCCAACTCACGCGGTGAATTCCCCCTAAGCCGCGCAAGGACCTAGTCGCCAAAAACAAGGCGATTTCACTACAAGATACAAATAAAGAAATGAAGTAAATAACAAGCAAACTCCCTCTTGAGATTTCTGGAGATGAGGATGAAGGATCGCTGAAGCACAAGCGAGGTCGAAGCGATCGTTCTTCAGATGCAGCGTGATGGCTTCCTTCTCCAGAATTTCTTCTTTGGCTTTGAGTGGGAGATGATGTTTTGGCAGAGTAGCAGCACGAGAGTATGGACACAAGTAATATCTCTGGAAGGTCTAACCAAAACGAGAGAGAGCCCAGCCTTTTATAGAACTTGGAGCTAGCGCCTGCGGTAGTGGCTAGCGCCTACGGTAGCCTTCGTGTGGAGCGGTTGCGCAACCGTCGGGGAGTGGCGCTGTGCACGAACTGGAGATAGCGCCTGGCGGTAGCGATAGCGCTGGCGGTAGCGGGAGATAGCGTTGGCGGTAGCGGTAGCGGTAGCGGTTGCGTACCCGTCTCTGCGCACGAACTCGAGATAGCGCCTGGCGGTAGTGGTAGCGCTAGCGATAGCGCTGGCATTAGTGATTGCGCTGGCGGTAGCTATGCTCCTTTCAAAAGTTTGTTCCAAGCTGCTTTTCTACCAGTGGGGTATTGCACCTATAGTTCCTGCACACTATAAACACACTACAAGCAATATCAAATACAATATGTGATTTGTTATTCTCAAACAAAGGGATGTGACACACATGTCCAACAATCTCCCCCTTTTGATAATAACAAATCCTCTAAGCAAGAATCAGCAATAGTGTTTATAGATAAGATAAGCAACATAAAAGTGCTACTATAGTAAATGATATGCATGATAATGTGCATACTCCCCCAATCTTAATGCTCCCCCTACATAAATACAATTTATATGTTACTCCCCCTAAATGATAGATTTCGTGAATTTATTCTCCCCTTAATCTTCTATATTTCTTCTATATAGATTTCTTCAATTAATCTCCCCCTTTTGGTATTATCAAAAGAAGGTGGGGCGAGGGTAGTAAGGAGGCATTAATATATCATGATCGAGCTTTTCGAAAAATAAATAATGATAAAGAGTTTAAGCATAGCATATATAAGAGATTTCAAATATAAAGATAAGAGTTGTAAGCAAGCGGAAGAGTATAATAAACATCTTTTTGTAAGCATGAAAAGCATCAGTAGAAATATGAGTTTTGGTTCAAAATTGAAAGATGTTTTAACCTTTTTGAAATCTAAAAGTTTTTCATAAAAATACCAAGCATTGTAGTTTTTCATTTTTTAACCTTTTTGAAATCTCAATGTTTTAACCTTTTTGTATAATAAACATCTTTTACAATGTTGCTCAATTTGTAAATTCAAGAAATACCAAAACATTGTAGAGATCATGCTAGGTTATCTAGTGCATTTTTATATAAGGAGTAGTATAGATAAAGCATTAGAATCCAATACTCATGAGAAGAAGTGTTATGAAAGATAATGATGTGCACATAAGTGTATTTTGAGCAATGTTAACAATAGATTTAAATCATCAAACTACAAGACATATGTAAAGTAAAGTGCACAATAAAACATAAGTAAATTACTTTCACACACTTTTTAATGCACATAGTTTTTAACAAAGTGGTGTGATAACCAAGGTTTGCACAAGTAACTTTACTATTCTTTCCAAGGTGCTCAACCTCACAATGCTTAAGAAGACTTATCAGGAGGTTCATGTAGTGCTTGGTGGAGTTATATTTGTCTACATATATATAATTTTTTGTTCATATTTGTGAGACAACATTCTCCGAATACACTTGTTTTGCAAACCAAAAATTTTAAACTTAACCACTTTTCTTAATTTCATAAGTGCAATTCAAATGTAGTGTAGGCAATAAACTTATGCAAGTTTTAATTCATTGCACAAATGCAATACACAAGCAAGCATTTTTAGATTTAGACACACATGTTGATTACCAAAATAAGTGAGTGAAATGTATCATTATCAATCATAAAACATTTACTCATACTTAGAGGCATGCTAAGCTTGGATCTACACATTTTGCAATACAATTGATGCACTTTAAATAGATATATCAAAGCATGATAAACAAAACAATGTTCATAGTAATTTGAAAGAATATGTTTTAACATTGTAAATAATTCGAAATAATAGAATTCATACATGCTTGATATTAGCCATGAAGAACATAAAGTTTTTTGTTTTGAAATTTTTTAATCACACAAACATATTTTTGTATTTTTGAATTTTGAACTTTTGTAGTTGATTTTTCAAAATATGGATAAAAACACAAATAACAAAAACATATTTTTGTATTTTTAGATTTTGAACTTTTATAGTTGATTTTTCAAAGAATGAATAAGACACAAATAACAAAAACATATTTTTGTATTTTTGAATTTTGAATTTTTGTAGTTGATTTTTCAAAATTCAAACAAAACAAAAATAAAATAGACAGTAACACAAAAATAAATTTGCACAAATAAACTAACATATTTTTGTTGAATTTTAGAAATTTTAAAAATCATAAAAATCACACACCCACGCCAGCGTCGGCGCTAGTGCTAGCGCTGGAAACAGTACACGATTTTTCAAGAATTTTAAATTTTTTATTTTTGATATTGGTTAGGGGTCTTAAGAGTAGTCTTATGCAGAAGTTTTGTAATTACCAGAGATGTCTTGATTGCTCAAGTTGCATAAAACATTAGCGTTTTATATGTTTTTCATCCTAAGATGTCTAAGACTCCTAATTCCAACCTTAACATTTGAAACCTTGCATCGGGAAGAGGTTTAGTGAATATATCAGCAAGTTGATTGTCCGTACCAATGAAACTAATCCTTACATTTTCCTTTTTAATGTGATCCCTTATGAAATGATGACGCACATCTATATGTTTGGATCTACAGTGGTGTACCGGATTATTTGTGAGATCTATGGCACTTTTGTTGTCACATTTTAGTTCAATATTTCTTAGATGAAAACCAAAGTCCTCTAAAGTTTGGCTCATCCATAGAGCTTGTGCACAACAACTCCCTAATGTAATGTATTCGGCCTCCATGGTGGAGAGTGCAACCGAATTTTGCTTCCTACTAGAACATGCAACTAATGAAGGTCCTAGAAAATGATAAGTACCACTAGTGCTTTTTCTATCAAGTGAACAACCGGCATAATCCGAATCGGAATAGCCATGCAATGTAAATGAATCATTATGCGGGTACCATTATCCTAATCTAGATGACCCAATGAGATATCTAAAAATTCGTTTTACCGCTTTTAAATGAGATTCTTTTGGATTGGCTTGAAATTTAGCACATAAGCATATAACAAACATAATATCGGGTCTAGTTGCACTAAGATAAAGTAGAGATCCTATCATACCTCTATATAAAGTTTGATCTATAGAAACTCCTGATTCATCTTTTCCTAATTTTAGTGATGCACTCATTGGTGTAGAAGCATGTTTAAGGTTTTCAAATCCAAAACGTTTAAGCATATCATGGACATATTTAGTTTGACATACAAAGATACCATCAATTCTTTGTGATATTTGAAAACCAAGGAAATAAGAAAGTTCTCCTACAAGACTCATTTCAAATTCATTTTCATCACTAAAATAACTTCGTTACACATCTCTTCATTAGTAGATCCAAAAATAATATCATCAACATATATTTGTAAAATAATTATATCATCATTATTGTGCTTAATGAAGAGAGTATTATCCGCACTTCCCATAATATAACCGTGCTTCAATAAAAATGAGCTAAGTCTTTCATACCATTCACGGGGCGCTTGTTTTAAACCATAAAGCGCCTTTTCTAGTTTATAAACATGATTTGGAAATTTTTCATTAATAAAACTGGGGGTTGTTCAACATAAACTTCTTCTTTTACAAACCCGTTTAGAAAAGCACTTTTCACATCCATTTGAAATAGTTTTATTCTTTTAAAGCTTGCAAATGCTAGAAAAATTCTTATAGACTCCAATCTAGCAACGGGTGCAAAAGATTCATCAAAATCTATCCCCTCGATTTGAGAATATCCTTGTGCTACTAAGCGTGCTTTATTTCTAGATATTCTAGACTCACCATCTAATTTATTTTTAAAATTCCATTTTACACCTACAACCGGGTGATTAGATGGTCTTTCTACTAATTTCCAAACATTATGTCGCTCAAATTGTTCTAATTCTTCATTCATAGCCAAAAACCAAAATTCATCATTTAAAGCAGTAGTAACGGTTTTTGGTTCTATGTCGGAAACAAAACAAATATTTGAAAAATATTCATGAAGAGAAGAGCGAGTTCTTACACTGATGGATGATTCACCAATTATCAATTCCCGTGGATGATCCTTTGTGAATTCTAAGACGCTTGGAGGTACATATTCATCTTTGTTGGCCTCCTCTTCTTCTTCTTTGGAAGGTTCTTCATCACCATGCTCCAAAGGAGGTAATAGATCATCCTCTTTACCTGCGGAAAGTCTTTCTATACAAGGAACAAGCTCATCAAATTTCACATTAATTGACTCTTCAACTTTTCTCGTTCTTTTATTAAAAACTCTATAAGCTTTACTAGTTGAAGAGTATCCAAGAAATGTTCCTTCATCACATTTTTCATCAAACTTTCCCAAGCTATCTTTTGTATTTAAGATAAAGCATTTACAACCAAAAACTTTGAAGTAAGACACATTAGGCTTCTTTTGAAAATAGAGTTCATATGGTGTGAGATTTAAAGATGGGCGAAGCATGATTCTATTTATAACATAACATGATGTGTTTACGGCTTCGGCCCAAAAGGACTTAGGTAATTTATATTCACATAACATAGTGCGTGCTAGCTCTTGAAGTGTCCTATTCTTTCTTTCTACAACACCATTTTGTTGTGGTGTGCGTGGTGCGGAGAACTCATGTTTTATGCCTAACATACCACAATACAAAGTAAATTTTTCATTTTCAAATTTTCCTCCATGATCCGAGCGAATGCATTTAATTTTTAAATCACTTTCATTTTGAATACGAGTACATAATTTTGAAAATTCACAAAACGCTTCGGATTTGGATGAGAGAAATATTGTCCAACAATATCTAGAAAAATCATCTATTAAAACATACGTATACAATCTACCACCAAGACTTGCGGTGCTAACGGGACCAAAGAGATCCATATGAATTAATTGCAAAGGTCTTGTAGTAGAAATAGCATTTTTACTTTTGAAAGTGGATCTAGTAATTTTACCTTTTTGACATGGTGAACAAAGTGAAGGTAAATTTCCATTTAATTTGGCAATCCTCTAATTAAATCTCTTTTGGCAAGTTTTACAATAAGCTTTGTGCTAGCATGTCCTAGCCTTCTATGCCAATGATCAAGTTCATCATTTTTGGTAATAAAGCATTTTAAGATGATTTTGAAAGATCATGAAATGAAACAATATAAACATTGTGTATTCTAGGTGCAGTTAGTAAAATATTGTTTGTAATAGGATTGGATATTTTGCATAGATTAGTAGAAGATTCAAATAAAATATCTAATCCTTTATCACATAATTGGCTAATTGAAATAAGATTATGTTTTAGCCATTTTACATAAAGAACATTTGATATAGTGAAGGATTCGTTACCAATTGTACCAATTCCCATGATTCTTCCTTTTCCGTTGTCGCCAAAAGTCACAATCCCTCCCTTCTTCCTTTCTAGGCTAAGGAACTCTAATTTATTGCCCGTCATGTGCTTGGAGCATCCTGAATCCAAGTACCACACGTCTTCATTGTCCTTAGCCTGCCTGCACATCTAGAAAGAAGATGAGAGTAAAGATCCGGATACCCAAGTGGAACCTCTCATAGAATAAGTGGAAGCCTTAGGTACCCAGATTTGCTTTAAAGTATTTTGTTTTATTTTCCTGCAAGAACTAGTTGTGTGACCCAACCTATAACAGTTTACACACGAAATAAAGGGGGTTGAGACCCTTTTCTGGAAAATTTTCTTGCTGGAATAATTTTGATTTACAGAAGGAAAGCATTTTGAAAAAGAAATTTCAGGTTTCTGGTATGAGGTGCTAGCGCCGGCGTTAGTGGCTAGCGCCGGGCGGTAGCCCTCACCTCAATATCCGAGCCCAAACTTTCCAGATCCATGGCACTGGTACCCTAGAATCATTTCCAGTGATTTTTGGCCTATACCAAATTTTTTAATGGCCATGGTGAGATCATGAACTTGTGCTTTAAGTGAAGAATTTTCTTTCACAAGCATGACACACCTATTTTCAAAACCTTTCTTATTATTTTTTATTTGCAAAAGAGAGTCTTCTAATTTCCTTTCTAATTCCCCCTTCTCTTTTGTAAGAGTTTTGGCATGAGAGAGGGCTTTAGAAAGTGACTCTTCAATATCCTTTGCCAATTTTGTGGAGTGATCACATTCTTGGCAAGAAACCTTTCTCTTTTCTAAAACAATCACCTTTTTGGAAAGCTTTTGATTTTCTTTAATAAGAGATTCAATTTCACGATTTAATAAAATACTATCTTTCATATTTTTATCAAAAGCTCTGCAAGTTTCAAGAAATTCATTATACAATTCATCATAAGTGGGAGGAGTTACCTCAGTGTCGCTAGGAACACTGATGTCGTCGCCGTCGTTTTCATGTCCCATGAGGCACATGTTTGCTTCCTCATCTTCGCTTGATGAAGACCCACTTGATTCTTCGGAGGAGGAGGAGGAAGAGTCATCCCATGTTCTAGCTTTTAATACTTTCTTCTTCTCCTTCCCTTTGTGCCGTTTTTCTTTCTTCTCCTTCAAGAACTTTGGGCACTGGCTCCGAATGTGCCCCATCTTCCTATAATGATAGCATTCCGGTGGAGGTCTCTCTTCTTCATTGTCGCTCTCTTTTTCCTTCTTTGAAGATGACCCTTTGCATCTTTCACCCTTTTGGAAATATTTTCGAAAGGTGTTTCTCCTTTCTGGATTGCGCATGAACTTTCGGAAGTTCTTTACCAAAAGACTCTCTTCATCTTCATCCTCATCCTCTTGGCACTCCTTCTTTGATTTTAATGCCAACGCCTTCTTCTTTGGCTCCTTGTTGTATTCATCATGTTGGATTTTGAGTTCTACCTCATGGGTTTTGAGATTCCCAATGAGGCTCTCAACTTGGAGCGTCCTTAAGTGGTGCGACTCCGAAATAGCCGTCACCTCGGGTTGAATTTTGGAGGAAGAGAACGAAGGATCTTACGGACCAAGTCGCCATTAGAGAAGGTCTTTCCAAGAGCTTTTGAGGCATTGACGATCTTGGTGATGCGCGTGTACATACCATCAACATCTTCGCTTTCATCTATTTGGAATTTTTCATATTCCGACTCCAGTTGGAAAAGCTTGGAATCTTTAACCTCCGATGTACCTTCATGAGTAACTTCCAAATGATTCCAAATTTCATATGTAGTAGTACAAGCAGAAATTCTATTAAATTCATTTCTATCTAATGCACAAAATAGAGCATTCATGGCTTTTGCGTTATTTTTATATTTGAGTTTATCCCGATCATCCCATTTATCTTTGGGTTTATCTAAAGTTATCTCTCCAACTACAAATGTAGGAGGAGTGTATTCTTCTTCTACCATGTTCCAAACCTCAATATCTAGGGTCATTAGAAAACAACGCATCCTATTTTTCCAATAATTATAATTTGACCCAGTAAATAGTGGAGGTCTACTAATTCCCTGACCCTCGGAAAAAGCTAGATCATAAGATGCCATTATTCCTGGTTTTTAAACCGTTTGGAATAACCTAGCTCTGATACCACTTGTTGGATCTTACGGCGCTCTTAGAGGGGGGGGGGGGGGTGGGGGGGGTGAATAGGGGAATAAAATTCTTTTTATAAATTTTAAGAAAATTACTAAGTTGTTTTGATTAATAGGATATAATGATGACAAAATAGAAATAAACAATTTAGATTAGGAATTGAAAACTTAGAACACAAAATAATAGAGATTACGCCAAATGATAGAATTCAAAGTAAACACAAAAGAGACATGATTATGTTAAATGAAAAAGTGTTTACATAAAATTTTGATTTCTATATCGCTAGAAATCGGAGGCGTACAAATGTAGATTTCTTTTCCTTTTCTATACCGACTTGTATCCCGACAAACTGGTTGGCTTTATCCTATCCTTACCCGGATAAGGCCTCAAGCCGCTCTAGCCAATCCTTCCCCGGATATGGCCTCGATCACCCCTAGATCTAATCCCCGAGACCTAGTCGCCAACTCACGCGGCGAATTCCCCCTAAGCCGCGCAAGGACCTAGTCGCCAAAAACAAGGCGATTTCATTACAAGATACAATAAAGAAATGAAGTAAATAACAAGCAAACTCTCTCTTAAGATTTCTGGAGATGAGGATGAAGGATCGCTGAAGCACAAGCGAGGTCGAAGCGATCGTTCTTCGGATGCAGCGTGATGGCTTCCTTCTCCAGAATTTCTTCTTTGGCTTTGAGTGGGAGATGATGTTTTGGCAGAGTAGCAGCACAAGAGTATGGACACAAGTAATATCTCTGGAAGTTCTAACCAAAACGAGAGAGAGCCCAGCCTTTTATAGAACTTGGAGCTAGCGCCTGCGGTAGTGGCTAGCGCCTGCGGTAGTGTTCGTGTGGAGCGGTTGCGCAACCGTCGACGGCGTGGCGCTATGCACGAACTAGAGATAGCGCCTGGCGGTAGCGATTGCGCTGGCGGTAGCGGGAGATAGCGCTGGCGGTAGCGGTAGCGGTAGCGGTTGCGTACCCGTCGCTCCGCACGAACTCGAGATAGCGCCTGGCGGTAGTGGTGGCGCTAGCGATAGCGCTGGCGTTAGTGATAGCGCTGGCGGTAGCTCTGCTCCTTTCAAAAGTTTGTTCCAAGATGCTTTCTACAAGTGGAGTATTGCACCTATAGTTCCTGCACACTATAAACACACTACAAGCAATATCAAATACAATATGTGATTTGTTATTCTCAAACAAAGGGATGTGACACACATGTCCAAAAGGCGATTTCACTACAAGATAGAAATAAAGAAATGAAGTAAATAACAAGCAAACGCCCTCTTGAGATTTCTGGAGATGAGGATGAAGGATCACTGAAGCACAAGTGATGCGTGTCGGCAAGTGCACCGGTCGCAGTCAAGTAATAATTGTGGAGAATGGAATCCCCGGATGTCGGTCTCTTGAGGAATGCAAGTTGGGTGAACGAATCGCGCAGTGACTATTGTTACACAAGCGTTTCACAAACACAAAGAGGGGGTTTTTGGTTGGTTTTCCTAGTCTTAACAACAGCAAAAGAAATGCGGGTCGAAAGCACCGCTTCGCAAGGTGAGACGGATGCAACGGCCGCGATGCCGTGCTTCGAGAGGTGGATGGAGCGTGCTCAAGTGCGAGAAGGTGAGGGTCGCAAACACCTCTTCACAACCGCCGTTAGCTCTTGCTAACGCGGAACAAACACCTTGCGTGCGTGCGTGAGTGAGTGAGTGGAAAACGGAATGAATCACAAGCAAACCATGAAGAACAACAAGGAAACATTCATTTCAACAAACCACATCACAATATTCAAGTTTACACGGCTCAACGAGTACAATGAAGGAAAGAGGAAAGAAATAACCGATGGTGAAGACTAGCGGCCGTTCACGGCCAGAATGGTAGGTTGTCGGGCTACCTCCGGACTCGGGCGGACTATGCTTCCGGCGTAGAGAGCTGTCACAATCTCCCTACGTAGCTCCGTCGTCTTCGACTTTAGGTTTCTTCTTCTTCTCGCCGGGCGAAATGAGAGAATGGCTGCTTGGAGGCTTGCGGATGGTGGAGAACACTCACGGACAATGGAGGAAGTCTTGGAATGGATGGAGGAGGCTTCCCCCTGCATGGGAGATGAAGTGGAGGCGTCCCAAGGTGGTGGTCGGCGGCGTACGGAACAGGAACTCCGCTCCCGGAAGTGGATGCTGCCCTAAAATCGGAACAGGCGTTTAAATAGGCGCTGGAATAAATACTGCGCACGATCATTGGCGCACGACCAGTGGTCGTGCGCGCTGGAATTCTGCGATCGTGCGCACTGCCTGGGTGCAACCTGCAAGACACGAAATTTATAAAATAAAATGTTCGCACGACCAGTGGCGAACGACCAGTGGCCGTGCGCACTATCGTCGGTGGTCGTGCGCATTAGACGAAACAGAACTCAGAAATTTAATGATAAGTGCGCACGAACAGTGGCGCACGACCGGTGGTCGTGCGCACTGGCGTTGATGGTCGTGCGCACTACACCAGACAGAACTCATGAAAAAAGGGTTAAGTGCACACGATCAGTGGCGCACGACCAGTGGTCGTGCGCAATAGAACAAGTGGTCGTGCGCAGTGTTCCTGTGCAGAATTGCACCGGAAACACCTACACGACTCCTATTCCGGCACAACCACAAATCCAGCCACTGAAGGTGGCACTTAACAGCGCATGAAAACTACTAATGACGATAAGCACGAAATCACACCAAAGTGGCCCCAGAAGTGCACCTAGCATGGATTATCAAATATAACCTATAACAGGGCTAAAGTGCGGTGAAATGACTGAATAGCGGCCCGGATGAGTCCATAAATGTGTATATGATCAGGACTCATCACACCCCCAGACTTAACTGTTTGCGCGTCCCGAGCAAACGAATCCGGCGGAGTGTGAAAACGATCATTAACATAGAGAATTACACAAAGGAGTACGGTGCGAAGTAACATACGCATGCGAGTAGAGATTCTAGTAGAAGAAGATTCTAACTATGCTAACTAATTTACAGAAGTATTAAAGCGTAAGTAAAGATTTAGTTGTACTCAGTTGGTGAATTATGAAGAATTTGAACGATCATGCCCGGTATGAACGTGACGAGACACTGAGGCGGGTGTTGCAAAAGATCGGGGCTGAGGAATAACTCCGCTGAAATCCATCAACGTCGTGAACCATACGCTTGCCCGGTCACACTCTCTCCACGGCGCTAGCAAACTCGCAAATCAAATCAGTAGGACTTTTAGGATTAAAAATGGGGCTTAGGTCACGGTAGGATATTCAAAGTTAAACACGATGGCTACGCAACCCAAGTGAGCTAACGGAATGCTGCACCCCACAAGACCAACAAACTATGCTCGTGTGACACACCCCCAGACTTATCATGAAAACCAGGTGTGCACACGGCCTACTTCACAAATACCAACAGATTTTCTATTTAGCTCGGAAGGATCTCATTTCAAAATACGCTTTTTTTTTTTAAACATATTTTACTTCTTTTATGTATCCTCCGGTTGGTTCAAAATCAGCAAATGTACTTTATTTTCCCTTCATAACACAATGACTCCACATACCACACAAGTTGAGAATTATGAGCGCAGTTAAAAATAATTTGGTTGCGGGTGTAGGATAGGCTTCAGGCTTTGGTGGATGAAGAGGAGCTGAACAAAGGATTGGTAGGCACAAATTTGGCTTGCAACGGTGAACGAAAAGGACAGGGAATAGCAAGGCTCAAACTAGCCAAAGGGTGGCCTACATCATGTTTAACTCGACGAGTAGCTCTCACCCATGCTTCGAGAGTCGCTTGGGGCAAGTTCTTAGCCCACGAGAAAGGTAAACCTTCCTCCCGACTCGAGAAACATACGACTAGCACTCGTACACACACAACACCGGGTTATCGTCAATTTCATTCAAATTCACCACTTGAGTATAATAAATCTAAATTTACGCAGAAATACTAAACATAAATTAGATGCATAAAGAAAATCTAGTTCTACTCAAATTCTACCATAACATGCGAAGTGACTGGAACACTACATGAGTCAGCATCGCACTCCAAATAATAATTCCTATGTTAACAACCTATTTCACATTCCAACCACAATAGTCTAAACGGAACAACAACAAAAAGATAAGCGCGCACTCAAGTGGGTGAAGTGGTGTGTGAAGAATGTAACAATGTTAATGATAAGGATAAATAAAAAGCAACCTTCTAGTATGCAGTGCAACTCGTGCACAGTGGATAACAACAACCGCTCCCCCAGACTTAAGCTAAACAATATAACTAGAAATTTGAAGCTAAAAGAGGGGAGAAAGTGTTACCCAATGCTCAGAATTGAGCATACCAGACGATTGGCGTTTATGATCAAGAACAGTCCGCAACATCCGCACCATCGAACACAAAACCTGCAAGCACAAAACTCAAAACAACAAAAGCATATGCAAACGCTGAACTAAAAGAAGTTAGATAAAAAGAAATACGAAATCAGGAAATCTGGGTTGTCTCCCAGTAGCGCTTTCATTTAACGTCCTTAAGCTTGACCAAATACCTGTATTAGCATTGTTTATAAAGTGCAGGAATTAAAAGAGATGTTCTTGAAAAAAAAGAGAGTTTCACAAAAATAAGAGAAAGGAAGGGAAAGTCAGCTACCGGCGTTTGTATGATGTCCGTCTCCCCATGTCAACAACTGACACTCCTTGTTTATAGCGGCGCCATCGTATAACTTCCGCCGATGACCATTAACCTTAAATTTGTCCCCCTTATCTCCAGATATTTCTATGGCACCGAAGGGGGAGACATCGGTCATGGAGAAAGGACCACTCCACCTCGATTTTAGCTTCCCTGGGAAGAGGCAGAGACGGGAGTTGTAGAGCAGCACTTGGTCCCCAATTTTGAACTCCTTAGGAATGATGTGCCGATCGTGCCATTTCTTTGTTTTCTCCTTGTAGATGCGAGCGTTTTCATAAGCGAAATGACGGAGCTCCTCTAACTCGTTGAGTTGGGAACGACGCACCTCGGCTGCGGCTCCAATGTCCATGCTCAACAGTTTGGTTGCCCATAAAGCTTTATGCTCCAGCTCCACAGGAAGGTGGCATGCCTTGCAATAAACTAATTGAAACGGAGTCATGCCGATGGGTGTTTTGAACGCAGTCCGATTAGCCCATAATGCGTCGTCGACCTTTTTAGCCCACTCCTTCCTATTTGAATGGATTGATTTCTCGATTATTCGCTTGAGCTCGCGGTTGGAGACTTCGACTTGGCCGCATGTTTGGGGGTGGTATGCCAAAGAAATCTTATGATGGACCCCGAACTTTTTCATGAGCTGCACAAACTGCTTATTGCAAAAATGACTACCGCCGTCGCTGATGATAGTTCTCGGTGTCCCAAACCTGGAGAAGATATTCTTGTGGATAAAGTGTAGCACTGTGTTGGCATCATTTGTGGCAACCACCTCAGCTTCCACCCATTTTGAGACATAATCAACCGCCACGATGATGTAATGCTTACCATGAGACATTGGGAAAGGACCCATGAAGTCTATCCCCCAGACATCAAAGGGTTCGCAGACCAGCATGTTATTGAGGGGCATCTCATCACGCCGGGAAATATTTCCGGTCCTTTGGCATTCGTCGCACTTGGTGACATAGGCATGGGCATCCCGGAAGAGGGTCGGCCAAAACAACCCACATTGCAGAATTTTTCGTGCAGTTCTAACGGCCCCGAAGTGCCCGCCAGCTTCTCTGTCATGGCAGTCTTGCAATATAGACTGAAACTCGGCTTCCGGAATGCAACGCCTGATAATGCCGTCGCTGCACGTGTGGAACAAGAGCGGGTCTTCTCAAAAATAGTATTTTGAGTCAGAGGCAAGCTTCCATCTTTGCTGAGGGGACAGATTCGGGGAGAAGGTTTTACAAGCTAAGTAATTAGCGATATCTGCGTACCATGGTGCTGTTGGGGAGGACGTAGTAATTGCAAATAACTTTTCATCCGGGAAATAGTCGTCCGTTTCCTCCACCAAGCTGTTGGGAGTGTCATACTCCAAACGCGAGAGATGATCAGCAATCACGTTCTCAACCCCTTTTTTGTCTTTGATTTCCAAATTGTATTCCTGCAAAAGTAAAATCCAACGAATCAGACGCGATTTAGATTCTTTTTTACTGAAAAGATACCTGAGAGCAGCGTGGTCCGTGTATACGATTACTTCGGAAAGTACCAAATATGAATGAAATTTTTCAAACGCGAAGACCACGGCTAGCATTTCTTTCTCCGTGGTGGTATAGTTAGTTTGTGCACTGTTGAGAGTTCGACTGGCATACGCAATAGTGTGAAAAGTCTTGTCTTTCTTTTGACCGAGTACAGCACCCACGACCACATCATTTGCGTCGCACATGACAATAAAAGGTAAAGTCCAGTCGGGTGCCACCAAAATTGGGGCTGAGATGAGTTGTCCCCGTAAAGTTTCGAAGGCTTGCATGCATGCTTCGTCGAAGTGGAAGGGGACGTCCTTAACAAGCAGGCGAGATAAAGGCTTTGAAATGGAGGAAAATTCCTTGATGAACCTTCGAAAGAAACCCACATGACCAAGAAAACTTCAGATGCCTTTCACTGACATGGGTGGAGGGAGGTTTCTGATAACACTTACCTTCGCTTGATCCACTTCGAGCCCCTTGCAGGAAACTTTATGCCCCAACACAATTCCTTCGCGCACCATAAAGTGGCATTTCTCCCAGTTCAAGACAAGATTGGTTTCTTCACACCGCTTCAAGGTCTTGGCCAAATTCGCGAGGCAAATGTCAAAGCTGCTGCCAAATAGAGTGAAATCATCCATGAAAACTTCAAGGAAGTCCCCCACCATGTCAGCAAAAATGGCGAGCATACAGCGTTGAAAGGTTGCGGGGGCATTACACAGTCCGAATGGCATTCTTTTGAACGCGAAGGTGCCGGAGGGACATGTGAATGTTGTCTTATCTTGATCAGATGGGTCTATTAAAATCTGATTGTACCCTGAGTACCCATCCAAGAAACAGTAGTAGTCCAGCCCTGCTAACTTTTCTAGCATCTGATCAATGAAGGGGAGCGGAAAATGGTCCTTGCGCGTCGCATCGTTCCGCTTGCGGTAATCGATGCAGACTCTCCACCCGGTGATCATTCGGGTAGGTAGCAGCTCCTTCTTTTCATTGGCAACGACAGTGATCCCTCCTTTTTTTGGTACCACCTGGACTGGGCTGACCCATTTGCTATCGCTGATTGGGTAAATGATGCCCGCGTCTAAAAGCTTTATCACTTCAACCTTCACTACCTCTTGCATTTTCGGGTTCAGCCGCATTTGGGGCTGTGCTGTCGGTTTGTACTGATCTTCAAGGAGGATCTTGTGCATGCAGACCGTGGGGCTGATTCCCTTAATGTCTGCAAGAGAACGTCCGAAGACCTTGTGGTACCTTCTCAGCACGCCCATTAATGCAGTTTCGTTGGCGGCGGACAGGGCTGCAGAAATAATCACAGGATGCGTGGTGTTTTCTCCAAGAAAGACGTACTTGAGAGAATCCGGTAGTTGTTTGAGAGCCGGACAAGAGTTTGGATTAGCAGAATCGTTGGAGGGCTCTCCGATTGAATGTGACAAATCGGGCTGGTTTGAGTGTGCACCCTCTTCTCCCATGTCTTCGTGCCGCCAACACACCTCGCTGTCATCCAACACCACATCGATCTGACCATCGACATCTTCAAGCGCCACTGCCGGTTCACACTCCGTAATTTCAAAGAGTTGCGATGGGTTGTGGACGTTGAAAGATATAGCATCCTCCCCCAATCTTAGTGTGAGCTCCCCCTGCTCCACATTAATAATAGCACGAGCAGTGGCGAGAAAGGGCCGCCCCAAGATAATGGGTACTTTTGTATCAACCTTCATGTCGAGAATGATGAAATCAGCTGGAAAGGCGAGACCGTTTACAACTATTGTGAGGTCCTCGACGATTCCTGACGGCCTCTTGATCGACCGATCCGCAAGCTGCAGCATTACCTGTGTTGGCTTCAAGATCCCAGCACCAAGTTCACGAAAGATAGAGAGCGGCATCAAGTTGATTGATGCCCCCAAATCACAGAGTGCCTGGCTGAAACGGCGATGGCCGATCCTGCAAGGAATCATAAAGCTGCCCGGATCTTTACACTTTGTGGGCATATTGGAAATGATGGCGGAGCACTCCTCGGTGAGGTCAATAGTTTTGAGACCCTCCAACTGCTTCCTTTTCGAAATCAAATCTTTCAAAAACTTGGAGTAGCCTGGCATTTGAGAGATAGCTTCAATCAGTGGTATGCTCACTTGCACTCCTTTCATTATTTCCAGGAATCTGCGGAATTGCCTCTCGGATTTCTCGTTTCGCAACCTGTGGGGGAATGGGGGGGTGAACAGCACTATTCGAGGTTTGTTCCTCGCTCACGGGATGCGGCTCAATATGAGTCTGAGTCAGCTTCTCGGGGGTATCTTCACTATGCTTGTCAGTGGAACACGCAAGTGGTTCCTGTCGAGGAGGGTTGTCAACACTTCTCCCACTTCTCAATCGCATGGTGTTCACTGACTCAGGATGCTGACTTGCAAGCCCAGAGACGACATCAGACAGAGTCCTATAGTAGAGCGAAGCTGCTGGATTACGGCTGATTGGTCATTCATTTTATTCAATACCCCGACCACCAAAGTTGCAAGCTGTTCCGGTTGCTCTGGCGGCATAAAATCCGCAGCTCCTTTGAATGTCATGGCATTAACTGCAGCAGTACTTGGGGAGCGAATGACATGACTCCAGTGCTGACTGGTGTGAACAATGTTCACGACCACTTCCCACGCGTCCTTCCCCGATTTGTTAAACAGGGCCCCTCCAGCCGCTATATCAAATAATAGACGAAATTTATCCAGCACGCCGAAATAAAAAATCTGAATTAGAAAAGCTTCTGAAAGATCTTCACGGTAGCATCCCCTATGCAGGGATTGAAAACGCTCCCAAGCATCAACTAACGTCTCCTCCTTCCCCTGTCCAAAGGTTACGAGTTCCCTGTACTTGTCCAAGGCTTGGGTACGGTGTTGAAACTCTTGCAAAAATCTCCCTTCGAGTTGTTTCCATGTGATCACCTCTCTTTTCCGGGTATCCCAATACCAACTTTTGGCTTTTTTAT
Source organism: Dactylorhiza incarnata (assembly GCA_033032865.1). Taxonomy (NCBI): domain Eukaryota; kingdom Viridiplantae; phylum Streptophyta; class Magnoliopsida; order Asparagales; family Orchidaceae; genus Dactylorhiza; species Dactylorhiza incarnata. Next base: position 7,281,120 of record JAWHQI010000078.1, on the reverse strand, counting down.
GCAAGGAGAATGAAAATGCCAAAATCTTTTGCAGGTCATTTTCAACTCCACTGAACACACATGTGTAATAGATTTCTAAAAAGTCCTGCATGTGTTGCACCGCATCTTCATGCTCATCCCCACTGAACTTGCAGTTCCCAGTCATGTACTCAATGACGTCGGAGGAGATCCCGAAGTCATGATTGTTCCTTTTTGCTTGATCCCTTAAATCATTTAAGCTTCCCTGATAGATGCATTCCTGAATGGAAATCATGCTGCGAATACTTGCAACCAAAACGATTAGTGCACGATGGAAAAGACGAAAGTAATCAGAAGTGCGTATCGAAAAGAAACGGAGATACTAGAGGTGAACATAAGAGGTGAAAGAAAAGAAAAAGAAAATCCTCGTGCAACAAATCTTCACGCAGACGAATTCATCACGTCTGTATTCCCCGACAACGGCGCCAAAAACTTGATGCGTGTCGGCAAGTGCACCGGTCGTTGTCAAGTAATAATTGTGGAGAATGGAATCCCCGGATGTCGGTCTCTTGAGGAATGCAGGTTGGGTGAACGAATCGCGCAGTGACTATTGTCACACAAGCGTTTCACAAACACAAAGAGGGGGTTTTTGGTTGGTTTTCCTAGTCTTAACAACAGCAAAAGAAATGCGGGTCGAAAGCACCGCTTCGCAAGGTGAGATGGATGCAACGGCCGCGATGCCGTGCTTTGAGAGGTGGATGGAGCGTGCTCAAGTGCGAGAAGGTGAGGGTCGCAAACACCTCTTCACAACCGCCGTTAGCTCTTGCTAACGCGGAACAAACACCTTGCGTGCGTGCGTGAGTGAGTGAGTGGAAAACGGAATGAATCACAAGCAAACCATGAAGAACAACAAGGAAACATTCATTTCAACAAACCACATCACAATATTCAAGTTTACACGGCTCAACGAGTACAATGAAGGAAAGAGGAAAGAAATAACCGATGGTGAAGACTAGCGGCCGTTCACGGCCGGAATGGTAGGTTGTCGGGCTACCTCCGGACTCGGGGGGACTATGCTTCCGGCGTAGAGAGCTGTCACAATCTCCCTACGTAGCTCCGTCGTCTTCGACTTCAGGTTTCTTCTTCTTCTCGCCGGGCGAAATGAGAGAATGGCTGCTTGGAGGCTTGCGGATGGTGGAGAACACTCACGGACAATGGAGGAAGTCTTGGAATGGATGGAGGAGGCTTCCCCCTGCGTGGGAGATGAAGTGGAGGCGTCCCAAGGTGGTGGTCGGCGGCGTACGGAACAGGAACTCCGCTCCCGGAAGTGGATGCTGCCCTAAAATCGGAACAGGCGTTTAAATAGGCGCTGGAATAAATACTGCGCACGATCATTGGCGCACGACCAGTGGTCGTGCGCGCTGGAATTCTGCGATCGTGCACACTGCCTGGGTGGAACCTGTAAGACACGAAATTTATAAAATAAAATGTTCGCACGACCAGTGGCGCACGACCAGTGGCCGTGCGCACTATCGTCGGTGGTCGTGCGCATTAGACGAAACAGAACTCAGAAATTTAATGATAAGTGCGCACGAACAGTGGCGCACGATCGGTGGTCGTGCGCACTGGCGTTGATGGTCGTGCGCACTACACCAGACAGAACTCATGAAAAAAGGGTTAAGTGCACACGATCAGTGGCGCACGACCAGTGGTCGTGCGCAATAGAACAAGTGGTCGTGCGCAGTGTTCCTGTGCAGAATTGCACCGGAAACACCTACACGACTCCTATTCCGGCACAACCACAAATCCAGCCACTGAAGGTGGCACTTAACAGCGCATGAAAACTACTAATGACGATAAGCACGAAATCACACCAAAGTGGCCCCAGAAGTGCACCTAGCATGGATTATCAAATATAACCTATAACAGGGCTAAAGTGCGGTGAAATGACTGAATAGCGGCCCGGATGAGTTCATAAATGTGTATATGATCAGGACTCATCAACAAGCGAGGTCGAAGCGATCGTTCATCGGATGCAGCGTGATGGCTTCCTTCTCCAGAATTTCTTCTTTGGCTTTGAATGGGAGATGATGTTTTGGCAGAGTAGCAGCACGAGAGTATGGACACAAGTAATATCTCTGGAAGGTCTATCCAAAATGAGAGAGAGCCCAGCCTTTTATAGAACTTGGAGCTAGCGCCTGCGGTAGTGGCTAGCGCCTGCGGTAGCGTTCGTGTGGAGCAGTTGCACAACCGTCGGCGGAGTGGCGCTGTGTACGAACTGGAGATAGCGCCTGGCGGTAGTGATAGCCCTGGCGGTAGCTAAAGATAGCGCTGGCGGTAGCGGTAGCATTTGCGTACCCGTCGCTGTGCACGAACTCAAGATACCGCCTGGCGGTAGTGGTAGCGCTAGCGATAGCGCTGGCGTTAGTGATAGCACTGGCGGTAGCTCTGCTCCTTTCAAAAGTTTGTTCCAAGCTGCTTTCTACCAGTGGAGTATTGCACACTATAAACACACTACAAGCAATATCAAATACAATATGTGATTTGTTATTCTCAAACAAAGGGATTTGACACACATGTCCAACAGAAGAAACATTTTATTATTGTATTTTCTTGTAAGGCTTGCGGGCCAAATTTGTCTAGCTTGAGGGCTGGAGAGCTGTGAGGCTTGAGGGCTAGGGCAGTGCACTTGTGGGTGCGATTTGTCGAGCTTGAGGGCTCGGGGGCAGTAGGGGCTTGCGGGCTTAGGCTGCTGGGACTTGCGGGTCCCTGTGGTAGGGCTTGGGGGCCTTATTGTCGAGCTTGCGGGCTCGGGGGCAGTAGGGGCTTGAGGGCTTAGGCTGTTGGGACTTGCGGGTCCGTGTTGTAAGGCTTGAGGGCCTGAAGCTTTTGGCGGAGTTTGCCGAGACTAGCACACTGCTGGGTAGGCGTAGAGGGAAAGAGGACTACTCAAGACAACCCATCTTTAGGAACCTCTATAGATCTTGTGTCGTCTGGTGTGACTTATTTGTGTGTTAACTTTGTACATTGCTTGAATATTGATAACTCACACTAATAGATCAAAAAGCACCACGATCACCTAACACCCCCCCTCTAGGTGAATGTTCCATCTCCAACACCTTCTTCTCATCCTTCTCTTTTCTGTTGACTGGGCAGTCAGTAATGACATGCCCTGGCTTGCCGTAGCAATAGCAGACAACTTTAGAGGAATTATATTTAGAGTTAGAGCCATACCTGTCATTCCTGGAGTGATGCTTTGTCTCCTTGCTGTCCTCCTTTTTGTGATATGAGGAAGAGGGCTTGTTCTTCCATTGCCTCCTCTTCATCATCTTCTTGAATTGCCTCAAAAAGGCAGAAAACTCTTCATCAGAGGAAGAGCTATCAGAGGTGCTGGTTTCTGATTCAGCACTTCTCCTTTGAGGAGACACCAACCTGCCCTAGCTTCTCTTGGAGCTGTCAGCTTTGAGAGCTACAAAATTCTCCCTTGCTTGAGGCCTTGAGGAGGTGTCCTCTTCCTTCCTTGTAGACAGCAGCATCTCATAGGAGAGCAGCTTCCCAAATAGTGTGTGAGTTGGGGTCTCTTCTAGCTTGGCCACTTCCCTGATGGCACATATCTTTGTGTCCCAGTCCCTAGTTAGAGATCTAAGGAACTTGTCATTCAGCTCATAATCAGTGAACACCCTCTCATAGGTTCTCAGCTCATTGACAATTCTGAAGAACATCTCATAGCACAAGGTATGCTTTCCTGGGCCAGCTACCTGAAGGCTTCATATTCTTAGTTAAGGAGTGATTTTCTATCATCCCTTACTTCAGCTGTCCCTTCCATATATACAACTAATGTGTCCCACATTTCCTTGGCAGTTGTGCAGTTTACCAAGTTCTGAAATGTAGTGTCATCAATTGCATTAACAATTATATTCTGGGCCCTTTTGTGCATAATGTATAGTGCAATTTCATCATTGGTCAGCTCAGAAAATATCTTGAGTACTTTTCTAGTAGGGTCAATAGTGGAGGCCTTCTCAAAGGTATACGGACCATTTTTGACTGCTACATAGATCCTTGGGTCTGAGGCTTCCATGAACAGCTACACCCTTTGCTTCCATATGCCAAAGATTTCTTTGGAGCATATGGGCAACTTCATTGACCCCAACTCCTTCTTCATTCCACTGGAGGCCATTTGATTATGAATCAGCAATACCTATTTAGGAACTGGTTAGACTGTTAAGTCCTTCTTGACCAACCTCGCTTTGATACCACTTGAAAGAATATAGGTATGCTAACTAATTCCCCTAGAGGGGGGGGGGGGGGTGAATAGGTCTTTTGATTTTTACTTGATAATTATGGCCTGTTAAAACTATTCTAATCAGAGAATCAAGCAACACAGAAAGCACACAAGTATGTATAGAGGTTACTCAAGATAGGGTGTCTTGAGTAGTCCTCTTTCCCCGTTTACCTTTCTAACAATGTGTTAGACGAGGCCAACTCCTCCAACTCAGCTCCAAGAGCTTACAACTCAAGTTCCTCAGAACTTCTAATATCAAAGAAGATCCTACATCAGAACAAAAGTCCCTACAACTCAGAGCTATCACCAGCTCCTACCTCAGGCACTGCTGCCCTACAAACTCAGAGGAATACACCTCCTACACCTTAGGCCAAAAAGCCCTACCTCAGATCAGCACCTGATCCTACAGCTCAGACCAAAAGGTCCTACAACTCAGAGCTATCACCAGCTCCTACCTCAGATCTTCACAGATCCTACAACTCAGAGCTATCACCAGCTCCTACCTCAGATCTTCTCAAATCCTACAACTCAGAGCTATCACCAGCTCCTACCTCAGATCTTCACAGATCCTACAACTCAGAGCTATCACCAGCTCCTACCTCAGATCTTCACAGATCCTATAACTCAGACCAAAAGGTCTTACAGAAAAAGTTGGTTTAGAAATATTCTACAGCAGAAATACTTCTCCTGTAGATCCTGCACAGTTTATGCTTTCCTGTAGCTGAAGATGTTGATAACAGCTACCACTTGATCTTCCTCTTCAATAGAAGGGTGGAAGATCACCTTGCCCCTTCTGGTAGAGGAGCTATCTTCTTCTCTCTGTTTCTTCTTCTCTTTCAATGAGCAGGAAGAAAGACGAGAGCAGCTGCCGTCAATGGCGAATCGAGATTTTGCACATAACTGGTCGGGGCTTAGAAAAAGCCCTAACACTTTCTTTTATACTTCTTTTTATCTTCAACGGCTCTAATTTGATCTCCCAAGAAGTATGGGAGAGATCGTTGGTCCCCTGTAGCTTTTCTGCAACTTGCCCTAGCCGCAGGTCTCGCCGCCCTACTTATCTGTAGAGAAGGTCTGCGTTCGATGAACCCGCTTCACTCTGCGTTCGACGAACCCACTGCATCTTGCGTTCGACGATCTTGCCAAACTCTGTGTTCGACGAACTTGCCAAACTCTGCGTTCAACGATCGGCCTTGTCTCTGCGTTCGACGAACGACACTCTGCGTTCGACGATCGGCCTTGTCTCTGCGTTCCATGATCTGCCTTGTCTCTGCGTTCGACGATCTGCCTTGTCTCTGGGTTCGACAAATGACACTGTCTCAGTGTTCGATGAATGGCACTCTGCGTTCGACGAGCAGACTATTATCTTCTATCTTGTCTCAGCGGTCGACGAACTTTGTTCTGCGTTCGACGAACGACTCTCTGCATTCGACGAACACGCCCTTTGTGCCATCTCAGCGGCTCCTTCTATGGTCTCGTCTCAGCGGTCGACAAACTGAGTCCTGAGTTCAACGAACGGCACTCTGCGTTCGACGAACACGCTGATTCTCAGCGTTTGATGAACATATCAGCTGAGACACCTTCTTCTCAGCGGATCTGCTGAGACGGCTCCTCGTCTCAGTGGTTCAGCCAAGAAATTTCTGCATCAACTTAGGAGAAGATTTCTCCTTACCTTAGGTCTAAATTAACCCTTTCTCTTGAGTCACTTAAGCCTGTTTAACTTACAAAAACAAAGCTTTATCAAATTCAATATGTACTTAGTATTGGAAGTGATGTCTCTTCAAATCAAGGGAACATTGAGGGCAATATTCCCAACAAGAGGGTACCCAATGGAACTCACTGATGAGTGGCTGTCCAAAGATGGGGATATAGCTGCTGGGGGCATTCACTATAACAAAGCAGTAATTCCTGGACTCCCCCCCCCTAAGACCACATGGAGTCCCACTCCCCCTTCTACCTCCTTCCTCTCCCCGGAGAACCCAAACAACGAGCCATCCGAGGCCAACACCCTCCGGGCCTCCCCCTACATTTCGTCAAACGCCTTCATAAAGAAGACGTTGACCGAGCTCCCGTTATCCACAAGGATCCGGGAGATTGTGAAGTTCTCGATCGTTGTCTGAATGACCAGCGCATAGCAGAATGGGTCTTCATGACCCGGCATGTCCTTCTGAGTGAACGAGATCTTCTCTGCTGGGGGTGGGGATAGGGATGTCGAAGCCACGCTATGATGATAGATGGTATGGAGGCTGGCCTTCCGGGTCGCCTCAATCCCTACCCCCCCCCCCCCCCCCCCCCCACCCCATGGATCACCCGATCCCTCCTCGGGTCCCCACATCGACCCGGTCTTCACACCTCTCGTCCTCCTCATCCTGAGGCAGGACCTCCTCAATCCTCACCGCCCGCTTCTCCCGCGGTGCTAGCACTCTGGCTCCCTTCACCTCCAAGAACTCTGGGTAGGTGGCCGTTGCGTGACCTTCCTCCTCGTGGAAGTTGATGTGTTACGACAAGTGCAACGGTCATTGTCAGGTAATAAATTTGGGAATAATTTCCCTGAATGTCGATCTCTTGAGGAATGCAGGGTATTGTGAAGCGAATCGTGTCGTGTGATGATTGTTACAAAGAGCGAACGCAGGGCTTTGGTTTGATTTCTATTTTTAACAATAATAAAATAAAGGTGCGGGTCGAAATCACCGCTTCGCAAGGTGAGATGGAATGCGTCGGCTGCTATGCCGAGTTCGTGAGGCGAGTGGACCGAAAGCATGTGTGGAGTGTGAGGGTCGCAATCACCTCTTTGTCAATCACCTTTAGCTTTTGCTAACGTGAGTCTCAAGTGAGTGAATTGAGCAGACGCGGGTGAGTGGTGATGAAGTTCAACACAACACAATATCCAAGATTAAGAAAAACAAGAAGCACTTTCATTCATAGACAAATGAGAGTAGTCATGTTCATTAAAAACTAATAACAACAATAGGAGAGGGGGAGAATAAACCAACAGAGAAGACTAGCCGTCCATCTCGGCCGGAATAGTGGGTTGTCAAACAACTTCCGGGCTCGGTCGATGTATGCTTTCGGGACCAAGAGATTGTCACTATATCCGATCTTGCTCCGTTGTCTTCATTCGTCAGGTTTTCTTCTTCTTCTTCTTCCAAAATGAAGTTGCAAAACTATTGGGAACAATGCCCAACAATGTTCCTGATTTGAAGAAGTGCTCAGCTCAATGATAAGTGCAAGTTGTATTTAATGTTCCATCTAGTTCATGCTTGCAGAGATCGACAATATGTCAAGTACTTTAGTTATTTCAGTAAGTACTACATCGCCGAGAAGAACATGAGATATCGTCGACAAAGTATGCTTGTCGTCATGATGATGGGGCAAAGCAAACACTGAGACTTGGCGAGTTCGTCGAACGCAGAATGCTGTTAGTCGAACACAGAAGAAGGATCGACGACCGCTGAGACATGGCGTGTTCGTCGAACGCAGAATGTTGTTCGTCGAACACAGAAGAAAGTTCATCGAACACAGAAGGAAGATCGTCGAACACAGAAGAATGAAGTTTTTCGAACACATAATGCTGTTCGTCAAACGCAGAATGGAGTTCGTCGAACGCAGAGACGGGATAGAAGAATGAAGCTCGTCGAACGCAGAATGCTATTCGTCAAACGAAGATTGCCGTTCGTCGAACGCAGAGAAGAATGAAGACAAAAGGAAGAAATGTCGTCAAGAAGACGCGGTATCGTCGACATCACCAAAGTGGCCTTGTCGTCGAGAAGATGAAGAAGCCTTATCATTGGAAAGACAAAGAGAAGATCAGTGTCGAAGAGATCATCGATAAAGAACTGTATCGTCGAGAAAGTCAAAGAAGAACAGACATCATTGTGAAGAAGCCTTTTCGCTGAAAAGGCTAAGTATGACTGATGGCGGTGAACTTCGTCGTAAAGAAGGCATGTCGTCAAGAAGACTGAAGAAGGACAACTGAAGACAAGCAGTTGCTAAAGTATGTTTTGACGACATGTTATCACTCATGTCGTCGAGAGAACAACATGATTACAACGACAGTCCGCAAGATAGAAGATCTCGATGACACAGTCAGAGATAACATATCGTCGTATATGCAGAAGTGCCAGAATGTCTCGTATCGTTGAGATACCAGCATCAGAGGAAGAAGCAAGAAGAATTGAAAGTCTACCAAGTTCAAAGCATCGACAAAGTCCTGTCGTAGAAACAATGGAAATATCATCGAGACAGATTCAAATATTGCGGATACGCTGTCAGCATTTAATGTCGCCGCATGATTGTTCAATCAGCGCGTGCTCTTAAGGAATGGGCGTCTGACATTAAAGGACATTACATGTGACCGTTATGCGGATCATCAGTCCTATAAGAGGGAACAGTGATGCCCTAGAAAAGAAGTCTTCGAAAAAGAGAAAAAGATCGAAAAAGAATCTCGCCGCTACACTTCAATAGAACAGTTTTTTCAGCGGAGAAGAAGAAGATCAAGTAGAGAACACACATCAAGTATTCTCTGAAGAATCAGTCATCTCCATCGACTGAAAATAATCCATTCATCATCAGACTAAGAGAAGATTGAAGAAGAATAGTGTGTTCAAGATCTAAATCAGAAACATCTTCTTCAATCATAAGAAGCCGATCTCCATCAGGCTAAAGTTGCTGATCTTCATCTGGCAGAAGAAGCATTGTTTTTTAACTGTAATTTCTTGTAAGGCTTGCAGGCCTAATTGTCTAGCTTGAGGGATGGAGAGCTGTAAGGCTTGAGTGCCAGAGCAGTGGACTTGCGGGTCCGACACCGTCTAGCTTAAGGGTTGGAGAGCTGTGAGGCTTGAGGGCCAGGGCAGTGGACTTGCGGATCCGATCTTGTCGAGCTTGAGGGCTCGAGCGCAGTAGGGGCTTGCGAGTCTAGGCTATAGGCATAGGACTTGCGGGTCTGTGTTGTGTAGGGCTTGAGGGCCTGTGTGTCGAGCTTGCGGGCTCGGGTGCAGTAGGGGCTTGCGGGCCTAGGCTGTAGGACTTGCGGGACCGTGGTGTAAGGCTTGAGGGCCTGAAGTTTTTGGTGGAGATTGCCGAGCCTAGCACACTGCTAGTTAGGCGCAGAGGGAAAGAGGACTACTCAAGACACCCGGTCTTGAGGAACCTCTATACATCTTTATGTGCTTTTCTGTGTTGTGCTTTCTACTATATAGATCTATTAACCGGAAATCAAGAACACCTAAAAGGGGATATTATAATTTGAAAAACTTATTCGCCCCCCCCCCCCCTCTAGGTCATAAGTTGACACCCAATAAACAACCTGTGGTATCAGAGGGAGGTTGTTCAAAGAAAAGCTTAACAACTTGAACAGATCTGCAAGTGAGTGTCCAAGTATCATAGCTATGGAGTCAAGAATAGCTATTTATTCCAAGGAGAACTTTGCCCTTTGGAAAGTTAGAGCAAGAATATTCATGGAAGCAATGGATCCAAGAATGTTCCAAATTGTTCAAGAAGGGTCTTATGTTCCTAAGACAGTGTCCAAGAAAATGATTGAAGATGAGATCATCCTAGTCAACTTAGACAAGAAGGACCAGAGCATTATAGCTGATGCAGTTGATACTCTTATACTCCAAAAACTGATCCACTGCACTACAGCTAAGGAGATGTGGAACTCTCTAACAATCCTTATGGAAGGATCAGAAGAAGAAAGAAGCAAAGCTGCTAAGGAGAAAGTCAGAACATTGAGTGACAGCGACTCAAGCTGGTCAGACTCAGAAGAGAAGACTCAGTTTGGATTGATTGTCCTTTCTGAGTCAGAGGAAGAAGTCCAGGATGAAGTCTCACCTTAACAAGTATGCATAAGAGCTCCTCTATCTACCTCAGACTCAGAATCATAGACGAGCTCATCTGGTAATGATGACTGTTCCAAGTCATACAATGATCACTTAGAAGATGTTACGATGCTCAAGATGTTGTGCAAGGAGTAGGATGCAAAGATCTCCTCTCTTCAAGCAAGAAATCTTGATCTCTCAAAAAAAGCAGAAAGGCTAACTCTAGAGAATGCAGAGTTTTGTCAACTCAAAAAGGACTTCAAGGCAAGCTCCAACCTTGACTTGATAGACAAATTTGGGAAAACTCTGAAGGCATTGATTGAGAGCAAGGAGCTGTGCTACTCACTAACCAGCGAGGTAGTTCTTCTGAAGACGGACAAATTTCAGCCCAAAGTCCTGAAATCTAAGAATGACAACACCAAAAGGGTGGAGAGTAAACTCCCCTTTGTACTAAAGCCTGTGACAAGCTCCTCCAAACTAGAGACCTTTCCTCCACTGGTATATGGTTGCTGCTCCACTCAGAGAAGGGAGCAAGGATGCTTCAAGGATGACAGATCAGGCAGACCCTGTGGGAAGAAGGATAGCTTGAGGAAGGTAATCTCACCCTCCAATAAGAATGCTGGGCAATCCAATCTTAGGTATTTCAAGATTGGGAGCTCCACAAGTGGAGCAAAGAACATGCCAAAAACCACAAAGGTACCTCAGGAAGTTATGAGGAGGCAGAAATTTGCTGAGCCCAGAGAAGAGATGAAATCCTAAAGAAGACTGACTCCAGAAGGAAAATAGTGAATGGTGACAACAAACATCACATCTACCATCAGCACAGTTCACCTTCTTTGCTTCATTCATTTGTTCACACACAAAGAACTCCTGCTCATACATGTTGAAACCTGCAACAGGTCTCTTGAGTTCGGACCCACTGGGGGTGCAGCCGATGCTTACTTCTCCCTCACTAGACTCTCTTGACGGTGGATGTGAGAATAAGAAAAGACCCAAGGATGAAGCGAGGAGGTCCCGCCACACACCCGGAAGATCTTAGAGAGCTTCCCCTCCCAAACCAGAGCTCAACCGGGCACCTTGGAGGGCACTAGCAGCCGACCAAAAACTAGCCTGGAGGAGAGGATTCTCGCAAATCGGATCTCCTCCAAGGTGCCCTTAAGGGTCTATTTATAGTTTTTCCTAGGCTGGTCTGCAGATAACACGAATCTGCCTTTTAGTTTTACTAACCGCACCCCAAATTGGTCTGCTAATAGCCTAACTCCGCTGTTCTGAAGGGCTATTTGCAGCCCACAAGGGGCATCATGGTCATTTCCCCCTCAAAGCCTTTGGGGCGAGTGGTCCGTGAGGGCACCACTCGCCGATCTCCCGCTCAGCTGGGCGAGTGCCCATGCTACTGAGCGAGTGGTCCGTGAGGGCACCACTCGCCGATCTCCCGCTCAGCTGGGCGAGTGCCCATGCTACTGAGCGAGTGTTCCGTGAGGGCGCGACTCGCCGAACTTCTTCTCTCCTGCCGCGTACCCCCACTAATCCGGGGATCTCTCCACCTTCCTTAGCCTGGGCGAGTGATCCAGCTGACCCAGGTCTCACCAGTTGGCTTGAGGGACCCACTCGGCGAATACGGGTTGTACACAATCCCCGCTCTTTGCGAGCGGTTCCTACGCTCGGAAAGAACAATCCAACCCTGTATTCGGTGAGTGCTTGCTGACTGGACCCATAGACTCTGTGGGTCCCACCGTCATCCTATATATACCTCCTCATGTCAAACTTTTCTGGACCATTTTTATATCTCGGCCCGGAGTTTTCTCTCCCTGGACCTTTCTCCACTCCCAATGTCTTTCCACAAGCCTTCCACGAGACCCCTCTCGTAAGAAATGATCGATCGCCTGGCTGCGGCCCACACTGCAACCGCCCCCAAAACTGCCAGATTTGCTCCCTGGCTTACTTCCAAGCGAGACTCGAGCGCCCCGTATGTCTCGCGGCAAGCCAAAGCGATTCGGATGAATCGCCAAAAAGGAGAGACCGCCTCAGACTCTCCGACGAATACTCCTCCAGACCCCGGCACTCAGGTATGAAGATTCCTCCTGCCTTTCTTTTTAGTTTCTGCCTCCTTATTCGACAATCACTCCGACCATTCGCAGGGGATTTTGGTGCCTAAGGACGGCCACGGGGCCGTTTTGAACAGTGTCGTGGTCCCACCTCTCGCAGACGAGGCACCTACTCCAGATCTGGACCTTGCTCCTCCACCCCCTCCGGGCGAGACCATACTTCAATCTAGTAAGTTGTGAACCCTCTCGATTTTCCTTTCACGTTGCTTGTTACTGACCATTACCTTCTCGCAGCCCTCAACCCCGACGTCCCGCTGCGGGACTCCATTCCCCAAAGTTCCCCTGCCCAGCAGAACCCCTCTGTTACCGCGAATGAACCGAGGGTCTCCCCTGAGCGGGAACTGGGTCAGCACCTCCGTGCTGATGACCGTATGAATGCTCCGGCTCCTCCTCCTCCGCTTTACCCCCCCAGGAAGGGGAAGGTTCTACCACCTTACGCAGGCTTGTCTGGGGTCCTCCCCCCTTCGTCTCGCCCTTCAGGTCATAGGGAACCCGTCCCTGGTCAGTTTACTCTCCTGACCCTATCGTACTCGCTTATTTTACCGCAACTGACCTAGTTGTGATTTCGCAGGCTATTGGGAAGCCTCCCCCCTTGATTCCTACAACGAGGTGGAAGAGGGGATGCTCTCGCCTCTCCCCTCCCCTGGGGATCTCGCTGATTTCCTGGGCGACTCCTCAGATCACGCGACCTTGAAGGAGCGGATCACGGAGGTCTTGGGGAAGCTCATCCACATCCAGCGGAACGTCGCCCGCCAGGTGGATGATGTGCGGCTGAGAGTCACGCATGAGTTAAAGGACATTAGGCGGGACTACTCGCGCCTTCTCGCGACGGTGGAGCGCCTGGGGGGTGAAGGAGGGGAGTTGTCTCCCGAAAGACACGCCGCGCGAGCCCGGGACCAACTCTAACTGGCTTCCCATGAGATCACCAATATGCTCGCGTACTACTGCCCGCGAATGCCCCTGGAAGCTGGGTCGCGAAGGCGAGGTCGGTGGGTCTGGGAGGAGTTCTGATCTAGTCGACATTCACCCCTCCTGTTATTTCTTTCCTCGTTTTCTGTGTTGCGGATGCTGGACTTTTATATTTGTCTGTAATAATTTTATACTCTACACTTTGCGAATGCTCTATTTCTCGTTTTTTGTTTTCTCGTAGCTTGCCTGGGTATTGCCGAATGATATGCTATTGCCGAATGTTTTTTTAGCTCTTTTGCGTGGCCGTCGAGCGAATAGCCACAGGGCATTCGCCATTAATGGGCGAGAGGGATCGGCCCGGGCTTCGAGGCGTCGGGAAGGCGCGATTACCATCCGCACACCCGTTACCTCGAAAGCCCAAACGCCGTTTAGTCCTTCTATAAATAGGCCTTTCAACCACCGTATTAAATACCTTACCATCCGTTCCCCCTCTTTCCTCGCGCTAGCACTCGCGCTTCTCCATTCTCTGCTGCTCCCTTCTCCTTCGGCATTCGCGAAATGGGTGGTGATGCGGAAGGCAGCGCCAGGTGAGCCAGCGCATTCGTCAACCATACTTTCGACTCCTGCGACTTCTCCGAAGAGGCTTACTTGACAGCTGTTGCGGATTACATTTCGCCGGGGTTCAAGGCGCGAAATCCCAGGCCGGAAGAGCGCCTAAACTCTATCTCGCCCTGTGCTCTCACGATCCCGCTAGAGCATTTCGAGGTGGGGTTTCGCCTTCCCATCTGGCCGGAACTCCGCCAGACCTTCAGGTACTACGGGGTCGTGCCCGGCCAGCTCAACCCCAACTCCATCGCCATACTGGTCGAGTACGCAAGCTATCTGCGATAAGAGGGGATCGAGTTCTCGCTGCCCGTCATCCGCAAGCTCTACACCTTCCGCTGCACCAACGACATCTCCTTTTTCTCGGGTCTAAGCCCACTCAAGCACTAGGGGCTCCCGAACAAAAACCACGACTGGGTTCGCCGCTTCATCTTCGTCAGCGGGAGCTTGGGAAACACCCTTCTCGCCCCGGTGCAAGAGGATGAGTCAACCTTCCGCCCTCCGACCCTAGGGGGGCACGAGGCCAAACTCCACCAATACATTCTGGAGCACGGGATGGACCTCGTCTATCTCCGGCGAAACGTCAACTCGCTCCCGCTCATTCCGCAGGGCGAGGGTAAGTTTTCGAGACTTCCTTCATTCGTTTTGGCTTTGTGATTCTTACACCATTCGCTAAAACCATTCGCAATATTATGTAGGCGTGTGTAGCCTCCCCCTTCATCCGCCGTGGCCTCCTGGGTTTTGCGTGCCTCTCGCGCAAGCTGCCGCGGATGCCTGCCGGGAGGGGCCTTCCTCCTCCAAGCCTAGCAGCCGAAAGAGAAAACCCGCGGCGACTCCTTCCTCTCCCCCCAGCAAGTCGCGATGCCCTCCTTCCATCAAATGGAAGGGGGTTGTGGGCGAGACCTCTGGAGCGAAAGCTCCAACCCAAACCCTAGGGACAGAGGTCCCGGCCCAAGCCCTGGGGACCGAAGTGCCGGCCCCAACCTTGGGGTCGGGTGTGCCAGATGGGACAGTGGTTCAGGCGAGATCGTCGCTGCCGCCGCCTCCGCTGCCCAGGGACCACCGCAACTTCCCGAACGGCGAGAGGTACGTGGATCCCTCAGGGGCTCCCCTGGTCAAGTGGGACAGAAACACGAATAGGGTTTCGCTCTCTACCCTCCATCCAACCTGGATAGAGAGCGACGTCGCCAGCGGCGAGGCGTACGCCATTGCGTATGCCCTCTATGGCCGTGAGGATGTCGAGGTCTTCGATGCCGAGAAGACGCAAGTTCTCTCCCACGAGGCCGCTCGAGCCATGCTGCGGGCCCTGGAGCTCTCGCACATGTCTTCTCGCCGGAGCATCAACTTGGCACGGAATCTGGCCGGGGTCGAGGAGGCCAGGGCTCTCATCTCTAGGGAGGCGACTGAGCTCAGAGTGAAGCTGGAAGCCGCGGAAGCGCTTCTCGCCCGGCGCCCGGTTGCAGAGGTATATTTTCTCTCACCCCTGCGGATGACCATTGTTGATTGCCGCACTTTTATCTTAGGCTTTATTTCATTTCTTCAGGATGCTACAAGTGCCGGGATGCTTCGCGCGCGGGTGGTCGACCTTGAAGAGGAAGTCCGCCTGGCCAAAGCCGAAGTCCAACGGTTGCGAGAAGCCGGCGTGTCGGCACTCGACCCGGGAAGTGGGAGGCACTTTTACCCCCATCACGAGCTAGAGCAACTGATGCAAGAGAATGCGCAAAGTGCCGTGAAGCATGCGCTGCAGGTGCTGCGTCTAGCCGGGTATCTGAAGGCGGAGGCCGAATGCCTTTCCGCTCGCCAAGTTGTCCCCGAGCTCTACATTCTGATCCCCTTCCCGGAGGACGATAATGGCGAGCCGCGGGAAGACACCCTCATCCCGGATTCGGGCGAAAGCGAAGGATCTTCAGGCGAGAAATCTGCCGACCCTTGAGAAGGGCCATTTGTATTTTTTACTCTTTTTGTACTTACCATTTTGAATGTAATCATGAACGGGGCGAGTGCCCTTAAAAGATATATATATTGACTACAATTTTTGTGATATCTCAATTTTTCTCTCATTCGCCGCTATATCTCGCTAGGCACATTAGCACGCTAGGTTGTAGTGCGACTGTCCTTGCCACCCAGCGAATGCTCGAAGATGACTTAGGTGTGCTGCCCCTTTTCGACTTCCCGCTTCCTGCCCCACTCTTATCTCCTTACCATTCGCCCAGACCGGGGTTTCGTTTAGGTAGTCAGGAAGAGAGGTGAGATTACTTTACTGGCGCGTGGTCCCTGCGAGTGCCCTCAAGATCCATCCTTGAGAACTTAGAACCTGCCACCGAGTGAGCCTTCGGACCTGCCAGCTAGATGAGAGCCTGGACAGCAGGTCTGCTCGGGGCCATTTCCTTCATCAGCTTAGAACCTGCCACCGAGTGTGCCTTCGGACCTGCCAGCTTGATGGGAGCCTGGACAGCGGGTCTGCTCGGGGCCATTTTCTCAACACCTTGGAAGTTGCCACCGAGTGAGCCTTCGGACCTGCCAGCTAGATGAGAGCCTGGACAGCGGGTCTGCTCGGGGCCATTTTCTCAACACCTTGGAACCTGCCACCGAGTGAGCCTTCGGACCTGCCAGCTAGATGAGAGCCTGGACAGCGGGTCTGCTCGGGGCCATTTTCTCAACACCTTGGAACCTGCCACCGAGTGAGCCTTCGGACCTGCCAGCTAGATGAGATCCTGGACAGCGGGTCTGCTCAGGGCCATTTTCTCAACACCTTGGAACCTGCCACCGAGTTAGCCTTTGGACCTGCCAGCTAGATGAGAGCCTGGACAGCGGGTCTGCTCGGGGACATTTTCTCGACACCTTGGAACCTGCCACCGAGTGAGCCTTCGGACCTGCTAGCTAGATGAGAGCCTGAACAGCGGGTCTGCTCGGGGCCATTTTCTCAACACCTTGGAACCTGCCACCGAGTGAGCCTTCGAACCTGCCACCTAGATGAGAGCCTGGACAACGGGTCTGCTCGGGGCCATTTTCTCGACACCTTGGAACCTGCCACCGAGTGAGCCTTCGGACCTGCCAGCTAGATGAGAGCCTAGACAGCGGGTCTGCTCGGGGCCATTTTCTCGACACCTTGGAACCTGCCACTGAGTGAGCCTTCGGACCTGCCAGCTAGATGAGAGCCTGGACAGCGGGTCTGCTCGGGGCCATTTTCTCAACACCTTGGAACCTGCCACCGAGTGAGCCTTCGGACCTGCCAGCTAGATGAGAGCCTGGACAGCGGGTCTGCTCGGGGCCATTTTCTCAACACCTTGGAACCTGCCACCGAGTGAGCCTTCGGACCTGCCAGCTAGATGAGAGCCTGGACAGCGGGTCTACTCGGGGCCATTTTCTCGACACCTTGGAACCTGCCACCGAGTGAGCCTTCGGACCTGCCAGCTAGATGAGAGCCTGGACAGCGGGTCTGCTCGGGGCCCTTTTCTCAACACCTTGGAACCAGCCACCGAGTGAGCCTTCGGACCTGCCAGCTAGATGAGAGCCTGGACAGCTGGTCTGCTCGGGGCCATTTTCTCGACACCTTGGAACCTGCCACCGAGTGAGCCTTCGGACCTGCCAGCTAGATGAGAGCTTGGACAGCGGGTCTGCTCGGGGCCACTTCTGGAGCTTTCAGAGTCTTTCCTACAAGATGCGGCATCACTCTCATACACATAGTTTAAATAAAATATTCTTATTCAAAAACACTGTTATTACATACTGCTAGGGATAGAAGCGTTTAAGGTCATCACCACTCCATGTGTGGCTGAGAGGTTGACCCTCCACATTCTGAAGGCGATACCCCCCAGACTTTAGTGCCTCTTCCACGACATAGGGGCCCTCCCATTTGGGGTTAAGTTTTCCCACCGCGGCGGACCTCCCAGCCGCGTCGACCTTCTTGAGCACCAGATCTCCCTTCTCGAACTTCTTTACCCTGACGTGCTTGTCGAAGTACTTGGCCATCCTCCGTTTGACCTCTTCTTGGCGAATGGATGCTAGGTCCCGAGCCTCTTCTATGAGGTCGAGGGAGAGCCGCAACTCCTCCTCGTTCTCGGCTCTCCAATCTTCCTCTCCACTTGTGGCGGCCTTTACCCGTGGTGTCATAACCTCAAACTCTATGGGAATGACGGCCTCGCAGCCGTGAAAGAGCTTGAAAGGGGTCTCTCCTGTGGCGGTGCTGGGGGTAGTTCTTAGGGCCCAAAGGACCGATGGAAGCTGTTCCACCCAATTGCCCTTCAGATTTTCCACCTTCTTCTTGAGCAGGTTCACAATGACCTTGTTTGCCGCCTCCACCTGCCCGTTTCTCCTGGGATGGTGAACGGACGCAAACCTGAGGTCTATCCCCAACTGGCCACAGAAGCTGATGAATTCCTCGCTTGCGAACTGCGGACCATTATCCGTGACGATGGCCTGTTGAAGCCCATGTCGACAAATGATCTCCCCCCATACGAAGTTGCGGATTACCTGGGAGGTGACCTTAGCCAACGCCTTGACCTCCAACCACTTTGAGAAGTAGTCAATCATGACTAGGAGAAACCTCCTCTGCCCACTAGCCTGGGGGAAGGGTCCTACAAGGTCCATCCCCCATATGGCGAATGGCCAGGGCGCCGTGATACTCTTTAGCCTCTGAGCTGGCATGAGCTGAAGCAGGGCGAACATTTGGCACTTCTGGCACCTCTTGGCGAAGGCTGCCGCGTCTTTGCTTAGGGTTGGCCAGAAGTACCCCTGCCTCATTATTCTTGCCTCCAACATCCTGCTCCCCGAGTAGCTGCCGCACTCGCCGAAGTGAACTTCTTCCAAGATCCTTGGGACCTCCTCCTCTGAAATGCATCGGGCCAGGAGGCCCGAGACGGTCTTCCGATACAAGTCCCCCTCATGGAGCACATAGTAGGCGGACTTATATCGGAAGCGCCTCTGGTCCGGAACTTCCTCCGGAAACTTTCCCGTTGCAAGGAAGGTGACGAAGGGATCCTTCCAGGAGGGCCGCTGCTCTACTTCCATGAGTTCTCCCTCCTCGATCGAAGGGCGGAATAGATCTGTGAGGGTCCCCCCGGCTCGAGGACCAGATTTGGCCAACCGATCCATCGGGGTGCTCTCTTCCCGAGGGACGTGCCGGATGGAGAAAGTTTTGAACGTTCCCACGAGACCTCTCACTTTGGCCAAGTACCTTATGAGCGCAGGTTCCCTCGTCTCGAACTCTCCCCTGATCTGAGAGGCTATTACCATCGAGTCGGTGAGGACCTCCACGTCATGGACTCCGAGCTCCTGGGCCAGCTGTAGACCGGCGATCACTGCCTCATACTCCGCCTGGTTGTTGGTGATTGGGAAGTGTATCACTAGTGTCTGCTCGATCTTTACTCCGTGGGGACTCTCCAGCACCACCTCTCCTCCGACAGAATTCTTGCCCGAAGCCCCGTCCACCAGCAGCTTCCACGGAACATGACGAGGGGCTCCATCTTCCTCCATCTCGGCCACATAATCTGCCATGAAATCAGCCACCATCTGCGCCTTCATGGATAGTCGAGGGACGAAGGTAATGTTGAATTCACTTAGCTCTATCGACCACTTTGCGAGCCTTCCCGAGTGCTCCACTCCTTCGAATATCTGGCGGAGAGGGTGGTCCGGCACTACTTGAATTTAATGGGCCTAGAAGTATGGCCTGAGCTTCCTTACTGCGACGACCAGAGCAAAGGCCAACTTCTCCAAAATCGGGTATCTGAGCTCCGCTTCCCTCAGGACCCTGCTCACGTAGTAGACGGGAAGCTGCTTCTTGCCTTCCTCCCGAACCAGGACGGAGCTTACGGCCTCTGCCCCGAACCCGAGATATAGATATAGATCCTCCCCCTCTTTGGGACCTTGGAGTAGAGGAGCCTTGGTGAGTTGGCTCGTCAAGGCCAGGAAGGCCTCCTCGCATTCTGTTGTCCACTCAAACTTCTGGTTACCTCGTAATGTTTTGAAGAAGGGGGAGCATTTCTCCCCGGCTCGGGAGAGAAACCTACTCAGCCCTGCGAGTCTTCCGGTCAGGCGCTGAACTTCCTTGGCGTTCCGCGGCGACCCCAGCTCCATTATGGCCTTAACCTTGTCCGGGTTAGGTTCTACCCCCCAAGGGGTGAGAAGGTGCCCCAGGAATTTCCCCTTACTGGCCCCGAACACACACTTCATGGGGTTCAAGCGCATCTTGTACTTGCGTAGGGTGGCGAAGGTCTCCTCGAGGTCCTGGATGTGAGAGTTCACGCACTTGCTCTTCACCATAAGGTCATCAACGTAGACCTCTAGGTTCCTTCCCCTTTGCTCCATAAATACTCGGTCCATCATCTTCTGGTAGGTTGCTCCTGCATTTTTCAGCCCGAAGGGCATCATCTTATAGCAGTAGCATCCCTCCCTAGTGATGAACGAGACGTCTTTGAAGTTCGGGGGGTGCATCCTGATCTGGTGATATCCTGAAAAAGCATCCAAAAAACTCATCACAGAAAAACCGACGGCTGAGTCAACCAGCGCGTCGATTCGAGGCAGGGGATAACAATACTTAGGGCAGGCCTTGTTTAATAATGAAAAATCCACACACGTACGCCAGCGGCCATCGGCCTTTTTTACCATTACGGCGTTGGAGACCCAGCCTGGGTACTAGATCTCCGATACAAAACCTGCTTCGAGGAGCTTGGCCACCTCCCCGTGGATTGGTTCTTCGAGCTTGCTGGCGAAGGTCCTTCTCTTCTGCCGGATGGGGCGGGCTCCTGGATCGAGGTTGAGACGATGGCAAGCCACGTCCGCCTCGATGCTTGGCATATCAGCTGCGCTCCATGCGAAGACATCCACGTTCTTCTGGATGCACTCCAGCATCTTCACCCTGTCCTCCGGGCCGAGACCCCTGCTGACCCACACCTTTTTCACTCTTCCATCCTGGGTGATGACCTCCATCTCTACTACCTCTTCTGCCGCCTCAAGCCGGGTTGGCTCTTCCCATTGGACCTTTGCTTCTCGCCCCTCCCGGGCTTCTTCCTCTGTGGCTCCTTCCGCCTCCATCGGCTCGATCCCCTGCTCCTCCTGAGCGACCTCCATATTCTCCTCTCGGGCATCGCCCTCTTCCTCTACTCCTCTCTTCTCCACTTCTTCTCCTGGCCCCTCCGGCCTCGTCATCTCTTTATCCATCCTCTCAGCCTCCGCCATCCAAGAGATGGTGTTGACGGCAGTCACATAGCACTGCCTCGCCACCTTAGCATCTCCTCGGATCCGGACCTGGACTCCTCTACTATGGAACTTCAGGCACTGGTGGTACTATGAGGGCACGCACCGGAAAGCACTAATGAGAGGGCGTCCGAAGATAGCATTGTAGCTGCTCGGAGCGTCAACGATGACGAACCGGCAGTTCCTTGGGACCCCTCCTAACGTCACTTGGAGACCCACGCCTCCCTCGACCTCCTTCCGCTCCCTTGAGAAACCAAACAGTGGTCCGTCGGAGGCCTGCACCCTCTTCTTCTCCACCTCCATCGCGTCGAAGGCATTCTTGAAGATCACATTCACTGAGCTCCCGTTATCCAACAGGATCCGGGAGACCGTGAAATTTTCAATCGCCGTCTGGATCACCAGGGCATCGCAGAATGGATCTTCATAATCTGGCATGTTTTCTGAGGAGAAGGTGAGCTTCTCCGAGGGGGGGGGGGGTTTGGGAAGTCGACGCGACGTCCCTTCGGAACATCGCCTGGAAGATCCTCTTGCGAGAGGCCTCTATCCCAACCCCACCATGAATCACCCCGATCCCCCCCTTGTTCCTGTATCAGCCCGGTCTTCACACCTATCCTCTTCCCCTTCCAGGAACACCTCCTCAATCCTGATCGGCTGCTGCCGTGGTTGCCCTCTTCCCCTCATCTCCAGGAACTCGGGGCAAGTGGCCGTTGTGTGACCCTCTTCCTGATGAAAGTCACAATAGGGCAACACCACCCTACCCCCTCTTCCCGCTCTTCCTCTTCCTCCTCTAGCTCCTCTAGCTCCTCTTCCTCGGCCTACCGCCATGGCTTGCTCCCGCGGAGGAGGAGGGGGTCGGGGGCCCTGCCTCCACCCCGGGTTGACTCCCCCCATCTCCCTTCCTTGGTATCCTCCTTCCTGACCTCTCGCTGGTCCCTCCTGATTCCTCCACCCCAACCTGTTATGGGGCTCCTGATTCCTCCAATTCCGAGGTGGCCTCTCGAACCCTTGACCTCTGGGTTCCTCTCTCCTTCTTCCCTCTTGTTGCCTCACCTCAGGCTCGCTCATCTTCGCCAACCTTTTGTAGAACTCCGGGTTGGCCGCCTCCCCTTCTATCTCCTCCGCCGCTCGCTCCATCAACTCCTCAAAGGAGACCGGATCCCTCCTCTTCATATCCATCTTGAAGAATCCGTCTCTCAATCCCACAATGAATGCCATTTTGAGGGCGAACACCGGCACCTCCTGCACAAGGTGTATCTCTTCCTAGAACCTGTCCATGTAATGTGCCTGGGACTCCACCTCCCTCTGCCTGATCTTGAAGAGAGCCTCCGCATCCTTCTTCCTCTTTTTTGACGTCGAGAATCGCAGCCGGAAGCCCCGACGCAGATCGTGGAACGCATAGATGGAACCTACGGGAAGCTGGTGGAACCAATCCCTTGCCTTCTCCTTCAGGGTGGTTGCGAAGAGCCGGCATTGGAATGCATCCGACATGGGGAGAATTGAGGTCATGTCCTCAAACCACTGCAGGTGCACGACCGGGTCCTCTTTTCCAGTGTAGTAGGACATCTCCGGCTCCCGGAACCCCTCTGGCACTGGAGCCGAGAGGATCATCTCGCAAAAGGGGCTCCCTTCCCCTGCTCGGCGAATGGTCCTCTCGCGCGGAGCCAACTCGCACACCTCAGCACTCGCCGGACTGCTGAACAGCTGCCGGCCCGGGAGATCTCGCGCACTTCCTTCTACTGGCACCTCCTTTCCCGCCCGCTGCCCCAGAGCGTTCTCGCCGACTTGCTGGGGTGGAATGATGGGAACCGCTGGCGTCTCGCATTCGCCCCTTGCCGCGAGAACTGTCTGCAGGACTTCTCGCTTGAATTTCTCGAACATCTCCAGCCACTCCCCTATCGCTGGTGGCTGCGAGTGGCCTGAGTCAGAACCATTCCCTCCATCTCCTGTCATCGAGCCTAGCTTGGGATTTTCCTTCACTAGCTACGGTCCATGCTCACCGCACCAAAAATGTTGAAACCTGCAACAGGTCTCTTGAGTTCGGACCCACTGGGGGTGCAGCCGATACTTACTTCTCCCTCACTAGACTCTCTTGACGGTGGATGTGAGAATAAGAAAAGACCCAAGGCTGAAGCGAGGAGGTCCTGCCACACACCCGGAAGATCTTAGAGAGCTTCCCATCCCAAACCAGAGCTCAACCGGGCACCTTGGAGGGCACTAGCAGCCGACCAAAAACTAGCCTGGAGGAGAGGATTTTCTCAAATCGGATCTCCTCCAAGGTGCCCTTAAGGGTCTATTTATAGTTTTTCCTAGTCTGGTCTGCAGATAACACGAATCCGCCTTTTAGTTTTACTAACCGCACCCCAAATTGGTCTGCTAATAGCCTAAGTCCGCTGTTCCGAAGGGCTATTTGCAGCCCACAAGGGGCATCATGGTCATTTCCCCCTCAAAGCCTTTGGGGCGAGTTGTCCGTGAGGGCACCACTCACCGATCTCCCGCTCAGCTGGGCGAGTGCCCATGCTACTGAGCGAGTGGTCCGTGAGGGCACCACTCGCCGATCTCCCGCTCAGCTGGGTGAGTGCCCATGCTACTGAGCGAGTGTTCCGTGAGGGCGCCACTCGCCGAACTTCTTCTCGCCTGCCGCGTACCCCCACTAATCCGGGGATCTCTCTACCTTCCTTAGCCTGGGCGAATGATCCGGCTGACCCTGGTCTCGCCAGTTGGCTTGAGGGACCCACTCGACGAATACGGGTTGTACAATACAGTCAGCCAGAAAAGAAGATATAACAGGTATGATTGTTGGTGTTGTGGAAAGACTGGGCACTTTGCAATTGATTGTTGGTACAATCCAACTGCTCCAAGGGTAATAAATGCTAAACTTGCAAACAATGTCTTTCATAATCACTACGCATATCCGAGGGAAGTTATATCTAGTATGCCCGTCAAAGCTAACAATTTCCTAGGACCCAAATTCACTTGGGTTCCTAACGACTTGTAATCTTATTTTGCAGGTAGTCCAAGTGCCCACCAGAAGCAAATCTGGGCCTTGGACAAGGTGACTGTTCTGACCCATAGGCAGATCAGCAAAGTCTATTTACTAACAAAACTGATTCAGGTCATCCTACTAAAAGAGGCCTAAAAGCTGAATAGGTCCTGGAATCCATACTCATCTATACAACAAGTTGTTACGATGACACAATAGATGTTACGACGATAAAGATTCGAGCTTGGAGGATGTGTATCCAAGGATCATTTCGATAACAATAACTGCATCGGCAAAATATAATCGAGCTATTTATATCAGGATTAGATGGGTCAATCGGAGCCGTCTGATCTTTTTTTTAAGGTACACGCCTCTTCACCAATCGACACTATAAATAGAGTGAATGCTTGAAAATAAAAATTACGCTATCATTTTCCCTAAGCCGTTCCGTCGACAAACCCTCGCCTCCTTTGACGTGCTGCCTTCTCTTTCACTCCGAATCAATGGCTCCCAAGAAAGAAGAAGTGATCTCAGGTTGTGAACTTTAGCGAGGAGGTTTCAATGCCTGCTCCGACGAAATAAGATCAGTAATAGGATTGCTGGAGGCGTTGGGACTAGAATATGTCCTATGTGAACTCTTGGTTCTTCTACACTAGGAATTAGGCGAGTTCTTTGCCGAAGCAAAACTCGACCACACTGAATCACAGATAAAGTCGATGGTGGGAGGCAAGAAAATCAAGA
Organism: Dactylorhiza incarnata; assembly: GCA_033032865.1. Taxonomy (NCBI): domain Eukaryota; kingdom Viridiplantae; phylum Streptophyta; class Magnoliopsida; order Asparagales; family Orchidaceae; genus Dactylorhiza; species Dactylorhiza incarnata. The sequence continues at coordinate 7,256,535 of JAWHQI010000078.1, read as the reverse complement.
TATCTGCGAAAAGTCTTGCAAAAGCACTGAATCTGCTAAGAATCCAAGGGAGAGAGGAAGAAGAAGAGCTGACTTCGGAGAATGTATCTGCGAGCTACACCTGGTGCGGCCACACAGGGAAGACCTACGGGTCCATTAAGAGAGAGGAATTCAATCAAAGGGGGAAGTTGATGGCCGACATCGTTGGCAAAGTTCTGCTATGCAAACCTGGGTCTCATGATCGAATCTCAAAGGACATGTTCGTTGTCATGGCCTGGATAATTCACACTAAGAAGACCAACTGGAGTGATTTCCTCTTCCAGAGAATGAAGAACACCCTGAAGTCCCCCTCCTATGGAAGAATATTGTCCCTCTACCTACTAAACACCCAGGGGGAAGTACTGAATAAGAAAATGGGAGTTTCTCAACAGTACTCCAAGCGTCTGGATGCAAAAATGCTAGATCTATGAGATAGGTCTACCCCAAACCATCATCTAATATCCAGCCTGCTCCAAAGAAACATGCATCTCAAACAGACCACTCGGAAAAAGAAGATTCATCCAGCAGCTCTGATGAAATACCACCACCCCCACAAATCCTTGGTACAACTGAGGGGGAGACTCCCACCCAAAGGGATTATCCAGAAATAGTACCAGAACCTACTCCCACAGAGGTTACTGAAGAAAGTAGAGACCCCAACTTGGGGAGTGAACCAGTTGAGGGGGAGCCCCAATTCGGGGGCTCAGCCCAAGATGATGAAGTGATTCATGAGGAGCTCTCAGCTGGAGGCCCACATCAGGAGGATGCACAAGTTGAGGGGGAGACCCATCTTGGGTACTCTGTCCTAGAAGAACAAGGGAATGAACCCTCTATCCCAGAAGGCAGAGGCGCTATGCCTGAGCCAACGGAAGAAATTACTCTCTCAGACTGCCGAGAGTTAATGGTAGCAAGCAAGATTGTGCTCATAGCTCCAAGTGAGAAACTGCTAGAAGTTTCCAGGGGGAAGGCTAAGGCTACAACACATATCAGTGAAGAATCATCTGCAAAAAGCTCTGAAGAAATTCCACAAGAAAGAGAAGAGGAAGATGAACAAGCTGCTAAGCCATTTTCGGCTCAGTCCGGTTCTCTTTTCCACATGATGTCAGCTCTACTGACAGCTCAGCGCAAACAACTGGAACAGTTCATAGTAAAGACTGTGGAAAATCAAAGAAAAGAGGTGAAGGGGAGATCCAGGAAATGAAGAGATATATACTTCATCTCAACACTCAGTGCAATCACTTCTACACTTTGGCAGCCCTGGCCATAGAGAAGATGAGCGAGGAAATAAACAAAGTGGGACATCAAACCCACACAATCCTGAAAGAGCAAGAAACATTCTCAAACAATGTATACTATGGTTTTGGGAAGATAGACAAATGCTGCAAATAACAGAAATCAAATTCTGAATAAGGTCAATGAGAATGCTCATACCTTATATACCCATCTGCTTGAAAGAAACAACAATTTGGATGTGACTGAACAACACCTGCATGAAAAGCTGAATCTAGTCAGAGAAGGACTTGAGGAAAGAGTGATGGAACAAGCCCTAAAGGGGGAGAATGAAATAATAAACGCCAGTTCACATCAAGCGATGTGGATAACAAATCAAATAAAGCAGACAATGAAGCAAACCCATCACTATATGAGGCAACCAATCCTTCTGCAAGCACTGAATCGGCTAAGTATGGAATAGAATTCGGAGAATCAGCAACCTCAAGGAAAAGAAAGAGAATTCATAGAAGCCGGTATCGACAAAAGAGATAGAGGGAAATTGAGCTGGATCCACAATCAGGAAGGTGGAGTCCTATCTCAAGAGAAATAATAACTAAATCATGGATTCAGTTTGGATATCCTCAGGAGGACTATCTGAGGGCATACCAGTCAACTGAATGGCAGAAACATCTGAAGCAGCTGGAGAGGAGGAAGAATCACAAGCTAGCATTCCCACAAGGTCCTCCTCCCTTTCCTAAGAAGATTCCCCTGCCCATCAACTACCATAAGAGGCAAAGGCAGAAAACCAAAGGGGCAAGCAGCAGACGTTGATGGGGCAACAAATTAAAATCTTAATTTATTTTGTTGGGGCAAATGAATGCATATGTTTATTCTTGAGCATTTAATCTATTTATATTCTTGAAGAACATTTCATATATTTATATGATTGTTGCTTTAAGTGTGATGTTACTATCTGAAATGATATATCTTTTCATGAGTGACATTTATCATTGAGGTAAGTTAGGGCTTCTTCAAATAGGGGGAGATTGTTGGGAACAGTGCCCAACAATGTTCCTGATTTGAAGAAGTGCTCAGCTCAAAGATAAGTGCAAGTTGTATTTAATGTTCTATCTAGTTCATGCTTGCAGAGATCGACAATATGTCAAGTACTTTAGTTATTTCAATAAGTACTACATCGTCGAGAAGAACATGAGATATCGTCGGCAATGTTTGCTTGTCGTCATGATGATGGGGCAAAGCAAACGCTGAGACTTGGCGAGTTCGTCGAACGCAGAATGCTGTTCGACGAACACAGAAGAAAGATCGTCGACCGCTGAGACTTGGCATGTTTGTCGAATGCAGAATGTTGTTCGTCAAACATAGAAGAAAGTTCGTCGAACACAGAAGGAAGATTGTCGAACACAGAAGAATGAAGTTCATTGAACGCAGAATGCTATTCATCGAACACAGAATGGAGTTCGTCGAATGCAGAGACGGGACAGAAGAATGAAGCTCGTCGAACGCATAATGCTATTCGTCGAACGAAGATTGCCGTTCGTCGAACGCAGAGAAGAATGAAGACAAAAGGAAGAAATGTCGTCAAGAAGACGCGGTATCGTCGACATCACCAAAGTGGCCTTGTCGTCGAGAAGATGAAGAAGCCCTGTCATTGGAAAGACAAAGAGAACCTCAGTGTCGAAGAGATCATCGATAAAGAACTGTATCGTTAATAAAGTCAAAGAAGAACAGACATCATTGTGAAGAAGCCTTGTCGCTGAAAAGGCTAAGTATGACTGATGGCGGTGAACTTTGTCGTAAAGAAGGCATGTCGTCAAGAAGACAGAAGAAGGATAGCTAAAGACAAGCAGTTGCTAAAGTATGTTCTGTCGACATGTTATCACTAATGTCGTCGAGAGAACAACATGATTACAACGACAGTCTGCAAGAAAGAAGATCTCGACGACACAGTCAGAGATATCATATCGTTGTATATGTAGAAGTGCCAGAATGTCTCGTATCGTCGAGATACCAGTATCAGAGGCAGAAGCAATAATAATTGAAAGTCTACCAAGTTCAAAGCATCGACAAAGTCCTGTCGTCGAGATATCATCCATGTCGTAGAAACAATGGAAATATTGTCGAGACAGATTCCAATGTTGCGGACGCGCTGTCGGCATTTAATGTCGCCGCCTGATTGTCCAATCAGAGCGTGCTCTTATGGAATGGGTGTATGACATTAAAGGACATCACATGTGATCGATATGCTGCTCATATGTCCTATAAAAGGGAACAGTGATGCCCTAGAAAAGAAGTCTTTGAAAAAGAGAAAAAGAATGAAAAAGAATCCCGCCGCTACACTTCAATAGAACAGTTTTTTCAGCGGAGAAGAAGAAGATCAAGTAGAGAACAAGCATCAAGTGTTCTCTGAAGAATCAGTCATCTCCATCGACTGAAAAGAAGCCGTTCATCATCAGGCTAAGAGAAGATTGAAGAAGAACTGTGCGTTCAAGATTTAAATCAAAAACATCTTCTTCAATCATAAGAAGCAGATCTCCATCTGGCTAAAGTTGCCGATCTTCATCCAGCAGAAGAAGCAGTCTTTTATAACTGTAATTTCTTGTAAGGATTGCGGGCCTATTTGTCTAGCTTGAGGGCTGGAGAGCTGTGAGGCTTGAGGGCCAGGGCAGTGGACTTGCGGGTCTGACACCGTCTAGCTTGAGGGCTGGAGAGCTGTGAGGCTTGAGGGCCAGGGCAGTGGACTTGCGGGTCTGATCTTGTCGAGCTTGAGGGCTCGAGCGCAGTAGGGGCTTGCGGTCCTAGGCTGTAGGCACAGGATTTGCGGGTCTGTTTTGTGTAGGGCTTGAGGGCCTGAGCTGTAACACGCCAAATTTACTTCTCAAGAAATCAGTTATACTTCTCGAGAAATCAAAATGAATTATAGCCTCTCGAGAAATTAAAAAAGTAGGGATTATACTTCTCGAGAAATCCATAGGCAGGGAATATACTTCTCGAGATATAATCTAAGCATGAATTATACTTCTCGGAAGATAAATCTAAAGACAGGATTTATACTTCTCGAGAAATCCATAGGCAGAAGTTAAGCTTCTCGAGAGATTAAATAAGCAGAGAAATATACTTCTCTGAAGATAAATCTAAAGGCAGGAGTTACTTCTCGAGAAATTAGAAAGGGCATGCAGTGCCAGTTCTCGGGTAAAAGAAATGCCTTTAGCCAGCCGTTCGTCGAACGCAGACAGCCGTTCGTCGAACGCAGGCATCCGTTCGTCGAACACAGGCAGTCGTTCGTCGAACGCAGCTTATTAGCCATTCCTCGAACGCAGGATTTCAGCCGTTCGTCGAACGCAGGTTTTTTAGCCGTTCGTCGAACGCTGCATTTCAAAAATTCATCGAACGCAGGTTTATAGTTGTTCGTCGAACGCAGCTTTATAGCCTTCGTCGAACGCAACTTTACTGTCATTCATCGAACGCGGTCCATAATCGGCGATTTAAATTACAGGCCCGTGACTTGAATCATGGCCGTCAAATATAGGGCTTTAAATCCAAGGGATGGGATTTATTTCTGGGTTTTCTTAGGGTTTTTCCAGAGGAGTATATATATCCTCTTTAACTTCTAAACTTTATCTTCTTCAAGCGTGAGAAAGAAGGAAGCCGAGAAAAGATCTGCAAACAGCGAGGAAGGAGCAGGAGGCGTCTTCTGCCATTGCCGGAGCTTCGGAGCTCCAAATCGCGAGCCGTTTTCAGATCTAGAAAGAGCAGCCCATTGCGGTTCTTTCTATCCGAGTGAAATCTCAGATCTATGGCAAAGAAGAAAGCTCCAAGGGTAATGATCCTTCCTCCCGGTCTTAGGATGTGTTGTGTCCTCTCATTGCTTTTTCTATGCTTGCATGAGGAATCCCTTTCACCAAATGGGTGAAGTGTAGGATTTCCTCTAGTTCTTCGGAACTCCGGGTCGATTGTGTCCGTCCCCGACATATTGCTTTTAGAAATCCGGTAGTCGTGCGGATTTAGGCATTTTGTTTGAAGCCTATTCGTGGTCGTGAGCCCGGATCGGTGATGCTTGGATTGCGACGTTGCATTTAGGTTAAGCCTAGAATGCGTGTCTCTCTGTGAGATTTTCTATCATGTTGCGGGACTTGAGTTTTAGGTGCCTTTTGAGAGCCTAACGGAAGCCCCTTGCTTGGGTGGTAGAATGCAAACCTTCACCACTAGAGTTGTAGAGGAGTGGTCTTGTACCTCCTTCTTGTTTGTTATTTGCGAAGTCTAAGTCCACGTGAAAGGATTGGATGCGTAGCTTAGTTAGGTGAGCACTTGTTATGCTAAACCCTAACGGGCCGAGGTGAAGCCATACCCGCGTCGTGCGATAGATCGCGACGGTTAGAGCACGAGCAAAGCTGAACCAAACCCATTTCCATGCAGATCAGTAAGAGGTCCCAACCTCATGTAAGACATGTGATCATGGGAGAGGTCGTGGAAGGTGTCTTACCTAGACCGACCAAAAGCTCTTTTTCCTCACAGAAGGCTATGTCCTTAGGGTGGAGTGTTTGTGATGAATTGATGTTATGTTAGCCTCATGCAGTTTCTTAGGAGGTTGTGGGGAACCTTCGGGTGAACCCAACCAACATCATGTGCATACCTAGGTTCCCTTTTACTTGATGCTCAACCTAGAAGATTGATTGTGCTTGAAACCTCACCTTGTGTAGTGTAGTATGCACTTTCTTTCCATTATTACATGTTGTATGTATGGCTTGCTTGCAGGTTAGCGGTGACACGCCCCTGAGCCGGCTAGATGGCCGGGGGGTGGGATCGTTACGCGGTTTGTGGTCAGCTCATAGCTGACCCTCGTTTACCTCTTATTGGATGTTGGTTGCAAGTGCAGGTGAGCCTAGCGGGAAATAGCGGGCGGTGGCCCTTTTGCTGTGTTGGCCCTCGAAGGCCAGCCTCTTTTCTGCTTTTCATGTATTGCCGGCCTACATGCCGATGTATGTTTTGAGTTTCTATACATTTGATAAATATAAGGCCTTAAGGCTGTAACTCTATTTGTTTCATTCCTGGGATAGTGGACAATTCTAAAAGATGTTAAATCCAAATGCTTCCGCTTACGCTTTTTATACTCTCGTGTAGTTGTTGATCTTTTCTGATTATCACCTTATAATGCCTAGCTAGTGTGTATAGTATGGCGTGGGGTCCCGGCCAGACCTACTATTATATTATTTGTACGGGCAGGGTGTTACATGAGTGTCAAGCTTGCGGGCTCGGGTGCAGTAGGGGCTTGCGGACCTAGGCTGTAGGACTTGCGGGTCCGTAGTGTAAGGCTTGAGGGCCTGAAGTTTTTGGCGGAGATTGCCGAGCCTAGCACACTGCTAGGTAGGCGCAGAGGGAAAGAGGACTAACCAAGACACCCGGTCTTGAGGAACCTCTATACATCTTTGTGTGCTTTTCTGTGTTGTGCTTTCTACTATATTGATCTATTAACCGGAAATCAAGAACACATAAAAGGGGATATTATAATTTGAAAAACCTATTCACCCCCCTCTAGGTGATAAGTTGACACCCAATAAACAACAAAAACTCAGAAATCGGATCAAGGAGATGAGTGGAGATGGAGGAGGAGCGAAAATGGCGCTAGGCGGAACTCCAAAACCGCGGAGTGGAAGTACGATCCACCCTAATTCGCAGGGAGCCGTCTTTAAATACGCGTTGTGCTAAATAGTGCACACGATCATTGGCGCATGACCAGTGGTCTAGCGCACTAGAAGTTGGTGCTCGTGCGCGTTTTTCCGGCAAAACCTGTAACAGAAAATCTCACAGAAAAATTAGATGCGCACGACCAGTGGCGCACGATCAGTGATCGTGCTCACTATATGTAACAGTCCTGGCCCAAGCCCATCCGGGTCACTGACAACCCCAGGAACTGTCGGCACTAACGGCACAAAAAGAGAGACAAGCTTTATTAATATTAAATAAGTTTTACAAAACTTGATCTCTACGACGATAGAGATTGGAGGCGAATAATAAAAGCTCTTTTCGTTTTCTAGCCTGACTCGCTTCCCCACGAACCAGTGGCCCTAGCCTTCTCCTCCACGGATTCGGCCTCAAGCCGCTCTAGCCAATCCTTCCCCGGATGTGGCCTCGAGTACCCCCTAGACCTAGCCTAGATCTAGTCGCAAACACGAGGCGAATTTCAGCCCTAAGTCCTACCCCAGACCTAGTGGCCAACACGAGGTGATTTCACTACCGTTTACAAAGAAAGATAAATAAAGTAATAAAAACTCCCTTAAGATGAACTTCTGAAAGTGGAGGTGAAGATTCGCTGGAGAATCAGCGTTTATTGAAGCAGACTTCGTTTGGATTCGGCGTGATGGAATCCTCCTTCAGAAGTTGGCAGAGCTTCACTGGGACCTCAAATTTCGGCCAAGACAAGCCTCTGGAATTCTAGAACTCTCTCTCTGAGGTGTATGCAATAGGTGTATCGAAAACAAGAGGAGAGGGGGTCCTTTTATAGCCAAAGCGCTACCGCCGGCGCTACCGCTACCGTTGGCGCTATCCCTGATTAAGTAAAATTTTGCGCGGCAGGATCTTCAATCCGCGACAACATTTTGCTCTATGCCTTTTGCGCGCCATGCTACCGCCAGCGCTAGTAGCTACCGCCGGCGCTATCCCTGATTAAGTAATGTTTTGCGCGGCAAGATCTTCAATCTGCGGCAACATTTTGCTCTATGCCTCTTGTGCATCATGCTACCGCCAGCGCTAGTAGCTACAGCCAGGTGCTAGCTCCTTCTATATAAGCCGCCAGAATTGCGTTAATCATCGCTAGCGCCAGGCGTTATTGCTACCGCCGGCGCAAGTGGCCATGTTGGAATTCTGGCCTCAATTTTGGGGACAACCATCGTTGAGTCTTGTGGACTTTGATTTCCTGCACACTTAAACACACAAGATCAAATACACATAGGATTTGTTATTCTCAAACCTAGGAGATGCGGAAGACCATGTTCAAACAAACTACCCCTTTTGATAATAACAAATCCATTAATGATAAATCAAAGCATTAATAGATAAGCATGATGAAACTATACTTGTGTGTGTGTGAGAGTGATGACTTAGGATAATTTTTGATTTTAGCATTTAGAATTGCTCCCCCTAAATACATGCTCCCCCTAAGTGAATGCTCCCCTAATATGTAGGCTATCATCTGAATTTGTCATGTTGGGTTTATGATAGCGGGTTATTTTTATCATGTTAGTTCTCCCCCTTTGTTATTAGCAAAAGTGGGTAGGGAAACAAAACACCAAAGAATTTGTAAATAGAAGAGAAGGCATGATCGAGCTTTTTAAGTAAATGATAAGGAGTTTTAGAATGGTTTTTCATTGAAATAGATCAGAGTTATAAGCATTACAAAATTTTCATAGTTTTTAGCATAAAAGATTTTTATGTTTGAAGTAACCAATAAAAAGTGTTCCAAGTAAATCTATCACTTAATGAAAGATAGGAAGTTTTAAGAATAAGTGATGATGCAAATAATACAAGATATTAAGTAAGCATGAAAGCGCTAGGTAACACACTTATATGGTTAAGATGCGGAAGACTTATAGCAATACAAAAAACATCAAACAGTAATGATAATCCAAAAAAAAGATATGAGTTAAAGTTCACAAAAGATGATGTTTTTGTAAATCATTTTTTAATTAGATCTTTAAATTTGATAATAACCAAGCATGAAATAATGTTTATCAAAAAGAAATTACTACAATGTTACTTTAATTCATAATTCCAAAAACATACACAACATTGTAGAACACATGCTAGGTTTTCTAGTGCATTCAATAAGAAAGAGTAATATAGAATTAGCATTAGGATCCAATACTCATGAGAAGAAGTGTTATGGAAGATAATGATGTGCACAAAAGTGTATTTTTGGGTAATGTAAACAAATGTTTTAACCAAAAAATTCAAGAAATATGTAGAGTACGAGCACAATAAAACACAAATAAGATTACTTCCACACACTTTAATGCACAATAAAAAGTACAACTACCAAGGTGCTCTGCACACATAATGCTCATCAAGACTTATCAGGGTGCAAAGTAGTGCTTGGGGGATCATATATTTAAATTTAATATTGAAACTAGTGATCCGGTGTACTTAAGAGTAAGTGATTTTTCTTATTTTTGAAAGAAGGATTTGATTTGCACAAGACACTTTACTATTCTTTCCAAGGTGCTCAACCTCAAAATGCTTATTAAGACTTATCAGGAGGTTCAAGTAGTGCTTGGTGGAGTTATCTTTGTCATTTATTTTATAATTTTGTTTTGTACAAAGTTCTCCGAATACACTTGTTTTGCAAATCAATAGATTTTATGAAAAACATAACCACTTTTCTTAATTTTTAAGAGTGCAAGATAAGGAGTGTAGGTAAAATACTTGTGCAATTTTAATCCATTGTACTAATACAAAACATACACAAGCACTCTTAGATTAAATACATATGTAGACAATGCCAAAAAAAGGTGAGTGAATAAATATCATTATCAAACATAAAACATTTCTCATACTTAGAGGCATGCTAAGCTTGATCCTGCACAACTTTTAAACTATAATTGATGCACATTTGAATAGATATATCAAAGCATGAAGAAAGACAATGTCCAAAGTAGTTTGAAAAGATAAATTGCAACATTGTAGAATTTCTAAATAATAGATTAAATCATGCTTGATTTTTCACAAAAATCATACAGTTTTTTGATGGTTTAAAGTTTTATATTTTTGTATTTGATTTTAGCAAATAAAAGCATATTTTTGTAATTTTTGCTTTTGTAATTTTTATATTTGATTTTTGCATAAAGATGAACTTTAAACAAAGGAAACAACACAAGCGAAAAAGAAAAACATATTTTTTGTAATTTTGTTTTTGTAGTTTTGTATTTGATTTTTCAAAAAATAAAGAAACACAGAAGTGCAAAACTAAGTAGAAAATATAGATTAATATATTTTTAGAAATTTTTCAAAATTTTAAAATCACAGAAAAATGAACATGGATGCTAGCGCCAGCGGTAGCGCTAGTGCGGGAGACAGTGAATGATTTTTTAGGATTTTGGAAATTTTAATTTTGGATCTTGATTAAGTGTCCCAATAGTAGTTCCATGCTGAAGTTGCAGATTTTTAGGAGATGTTTTGGATGGTTAAAAATGAAGAAAATTGTATTTGTGAGCATGTTTTAACTTGAAAGATCTAGGACACCTAATTCAAGTCGTAATAATCGAAATCTTGCATCGGGAAGGGGTTTAGTAAATATGTCAGCAAGTTGAGAGTCCGTCCCAATGAAGCTTACTTTTACATTTTCTTTCTTAATGTGATCCCTAATGAAATGATGACGAACGTCGATGTGTTTGGATCTAGAATGGTGTACGGGATTATATGTGAGGTCTATTGCACTTTTGTTGTCACATTTAAGATCTATGTTTTTTAGATGAAATCCAAAGTCCTCTAGTGTTTAGCTCATCCATAACGCTTGTGCACAACAACTACCAAGTGCAATATATTCGACCTCCGTGGTGGAGAGTGCAACCGAAGATTGTTTTCTACTAGACCAAGCAACTAAAGAGGGTCCTAAAAAGTGACATGTACCGCTAGTGCTTTTTCTATCTAGTGAACACCCGGCGTAGTCCGAATCGGAATAGTCGTGGAGCGTGAAAGACTCATTGTGTGGGTACCATAATCCTAATTTAGATGACCCTATTTGATAACGAAAAATCCGTTTTACCGTTTTAAATGAGATTCTTTTGGATCAGCTTGAAAGCGAGCACATAAACATACGGCAAACATTATATCTGGTCTAGATGCACTTAAATAAAGAAGAGATCATATCATTCCTCTATATTGCGTTTGATCAATGGAAATTCCAGATTCATCTTTTCCTAGTTTTAAAGAGCACTCATAGGAGTAGAAGCTTGTTTAAGATTTTCAAATCTAAATCGTTTAAGCATATCGTGAACATATTTTGATTGACAAATAAAAATACCATCAGTTCTTTGTGAGAATTGAAATCCAAGAAAATATGATAGTTCTCCTACAAGACTCATTTCAAATTCATTTTTCATTATTTAGACTACTTCATTACACAACTCTTCATTAGTGGCTCCAAAAATGATATCATCAACATATATTTATAGAATAATTATTTCGTTATTTTTATGCTTAATGAAGAGTGTGTTGTCTGCACATCCCATAACATAACCGTGCTCTAACAAAAATGATGTGAGTCGATCATACCATGCACGGGGCGCTTGTTTTAAACCATAAAGCGCTTTTTCTAATTTGTACACATGATTTGGAAATTTTTCATTTATGAAACCGGGGGGTTGTTCTACATAAACTTCTTCTTTAATATACCCGTTTAAAAAAGCACTTTTAACATCCATTTGAAATAATTTTATTTGTTTAAAACTCGCAAATGCCAAAAATATTCGTATAGATTCTAAGCGAGCAACGGGTGCAAAAGCTTCTTCAAAATCTACCCCCTCGATTTGAGAATAACCTTGAGCAACAAGGCGTGCTTTGTTTCTTACAATCCTAGATTCACCATCTAATTTATTTTTAAAAATCCATTTTACTCCAATAATTGGATGATTAGATGGTCTTTCTACTAAATTCCAAACTTTATTTCCTTCGAATTGTCCTAAATCTTCATTCATAGCCAAGAACCAAAATTCGTCATTTAAAGCGGTGGAAACATTTTTAGGTTCGATTTCAGACACAAAGCAAATATTTGAAAATGTTTCATGAAGAGAGGATCGAGTTCTCACCCCAGTGGAAGGTTCCCCAATGATGAGCTCTTTTGGATGATTTTTCGAGAAGTTTAACACGCTTGGAGGTACGAATTCATCTTCCTTGGACTTCTCCTCCTCTTCTTTGGAGGGTTCTTCTTCGTCGTGCTACAAGGATGGCAAAGGTTCATCATCTGTACCTATAGGGAGCTTCTCTGCACATGGAATAAACTCATCAAATCTAACATTAATTGATTCTTCAACTTTACTTGATCTTTTATAAAATATTCTATTGGCTTTACTAGTTGAAGAATAACCAAGAAATATTCCTTCATCGCATTTTTCGTCAAATTTTCCTAAAGAATTTTTTGTATTAAGAATGAAGCATTTACATCCAAATACTTTAAAATACGACACATTAGGTTTTTTTGATAGTAAAGTTCATATGGTGTGAGACTTAATGATGGGCGAAGCATGACTCTATTCATTACATAGCATGCAGTGCTTACGGCTTCGGACCAAAAGAACTCAGATTGCATGGTGCGTGCAAGTTCTTGTATTGTCCTATTTTTTCGTTCTACAACACCATTTTGTTGAGGTGTGCGTGGAGCGGAGAACTCATTCTTAATACCTAACATGTCACAAAAAGATTTAAAACTTTCATTTTCAAATTCACCTCCATGATCTGAGCGAATGCATTTTATTTTTAAATCTAATTCATTTTGAATGCGAGTACATAATTTTGAAAATTCGCAAAACTCATCAGATTTGGAGGAGAGAAATAAAGTCCAACAATATCTTTAATAGTCATCAGTTAGAACATAAGTGTATAATCCACCACCAAGACTCGCAGTGTTAACGGGACCAAAGAGATCCATATGAATTAATTGCCGAGGTTTTGATGTAGAATTTTCGTTTTTGCTTTTAAAAGATGACTTAGTAAATTTGCCTTTTTGGCATGGAGAGCATAATGAAGATACATTTCCATTTAACTTAGGCAATCCTCTAATCAATTCTCTTTTTGCTAGTTTTAAGATGAGCTTTGTACTAGCGTGGCCTAAGCATCTATGCCATAATTCTAATTCATCATTTTTCGTTATAAAACATTTTATAGAAGATTTAGAAAGATCATGAAATGAAACTATGTAAACATTATGAATTCTTGGTGCAGTTAATAACACATCTTTTGTTTTAGGATTAACAATCTTGCAAAGGTTAGTGGAAGATTCAAAAAGTACGTCTAAACCTTTATCACACAGTTGACTTATAGATATTAGGTTATGTTTTAATCCTTTCACATAAAGTACATTTGATATAAGAAAAGATGTGTTACCCACTATACCAACTCCCATGATCCTTCCTTTACCGTTATCGCCAAACATCACTATTCCTCCTTTCTTCTTTTCTAGTCTAAGGAATTTTGCTTTATTGCCCGTCATTTGTTTGGAGCAGCCTGAGTCCAAATACCACACGTCTTCTGTTTCCTTAGCCTTCCTGCAAATCTAGAAAGAGGATGAGAGTAAAGACCCAGATACCCAAGAGGTACCACCCATAGAGTAAGTGGATTTCTTAGGTACCCAGATGATGTTTGTACATTAGAACAACCAGAAGAATTTTTAACATTAGAGCTACCGCCGGCGTTAGTAGCTAGCGTCGGGCGGTAGTGTTCACTTTTATATCTGAGTCCGAATTTTCCAGACCCAAAGCATTGATTACCCAGAAGCATATCCAGGGATTTTTGACCAATCCCGAATTTGTTTATGGCTAAATTGAGATTTTGATTTTGTTTTTTAAGAGATGTATTTTCTTGAACAATCATAACACATTTATTTTCAAATCCTTTTTTGTTCTTTTCAATTTGTAATATAAAAGTTTTCAATTTTCTCTCTAAGTCCCCTTTTTCTTTTGCAATGATTTTGTTTTGTGAAAGGGAATTAGAGAAAGAAACTTCAAGTTCTTTTATCTTAAATAAAGAGTGCTCACATTTTTGACATGAAACTTTTCTTTTTTCAAGAGAGACTAATTTTTTTGTGAGCTTACGATTTTCTTTTATAATAGATTCATTTTCATGATTTAATAAAACAAATTTATCATAAAGTTCTTCAAAGGTAGAAGGAGATACCTCATTGTCGCTAAGAACACTGGTGTCTTCATCGTCGCTTTTGACCATTAAGCACAAGTTTGCTTCCTCCTCGCTACTTGACTCAGAACCGTTTGACTCTTCAGAGAAAGAGTCATCCCAAGTAGCGGCCTTCATCACTTTCTTCCTCTCTTTTGCTTTCTTTTGTTCTTTCCGCTCCTTTTGGTATTTTGGGCACTGGCTCCGAATGTGCCCAGTTTTTCTGCAGTGATAGCATTCTGGAGGCGGCCTTTCTTCTTCGTCATTGCTTCCTTTTTCTTTCTTCGATGAAGAGGAGGATCCCTTTCATCGAGTATCCTTTTGGAAGAATTTTTGGAATGTGTTCCTTCTCTCTGGATTTCTGATGAACTTCTTGAAATTCTTCACTAGGAGTCCTTCTTCATCATCATCGTCCTCTTCGATTCACTCCTTCTTTGATGTCAGCGCCAACGCCTTTTTCTTCGGCTCCTTGTTGTATTCGTCATGTTGAATTTGTAGTTCTACATCATGGGGTTTGAGATTCCCAATGAGATTCTCGATTTGGAGCGTTCTTAAGTTGTGCGACTCTGAGATGGCCGTCACCTTCGGATTGAACCTTGGAGGTAAGGAACGAAGAATTTTCCTCACCAAGTCCCCGTCGGAGTAGGTCTTTCCAAGCGCCTTGGATGCATTGACGATCTTTGTGAAGCGAGTGTACATTGAGTTGATGTCCTCTTCTGTGTCCATCCAGAATTTCTCGTATTCAGATTCCAGTTGAAACAGCTTGGCATCTTTCACCTGCGATGTACCTTCGTGAGTTACTTCTAATTGATTCCAAATATCATAAGCAGTAGTGCAAGCAGAAATTCTATTAAATTCAGTCCTATTTAGGGCACAATATAAGGCGTTCATTGCTTTTGCATTATTTTTAAACCTTAGTTTTTCGCTATCGTCCCATTTATCTTTAGGTTTTAATAATGTTGCCTCTCCCACTACAGTTATAGGAGGAGAGTATCTGACTTCTACCATATTCCAGACTTCTACATCCATCGTCATAAGAAAGCACATCATTCTATTTTTCCAATAGTTAAAATCTGACCCAGTAAAGAGAGCTGGTCGACTAATCCCATGACCCTCCGAGAAAGCGAGATCATGAGACGTCATTGTTCCCTGTTGTTAAGCCGATTGGAACAAAACCCCTCTGATACCACTTGTTGGATCGGTCGGCGCCCTTAGGGGGGGGGGGGGGGGGGGTGAATAAGGGTTTTCAAAAACTTTAGCTTTTATTTAGAAAAAACTTTGGAATAGTGCAATATTAAAATAAGAAGTCAAGTAAAACAAAAAGAGAGACAAGCTTTATTAATATTAAATAAGTTTTACAAAACTTGATCTCTACGACGCTAGAGATCGGAGGCGAATAATAAAAACTCTTTTCGTTTTCTATCCCGACTCGCTTCCCCACGAACCGGTGGCCCTAGCCTTCTCCTCCCCGGATTTGGCCTCAAGCCGCTCTAGCCAATCCTTCCCCGAATGTGGCCTCGAGCACCCCCTAGACCTAGCCTATATCTAGTCGCCAACACGAGGCGAATTTCAGCCCTAAGTCCTACCCCAGACCTAGTCGCCAACACGAGGCGATTTCACTACCGTTTACAAAGAAAGATAAATAAAGTAATAAAAACTCCCTTAAGATGAACTTCTGAAAGTGGAGGCGAAGATCCGCTGGAGAATCAGCGTTTGTTGAAGCAGACTTCGTTTGGATTCGGCGTGATGGAATCCTCCTTCAGAAGTTGGCAGAGCTTCGCTGGGACCGCAAATTTCGGCCAAGACAAGCCTCTGGAATTCTAGAACTCTCTCTCTGAGGTGTATGCAATAGGGTAATCGAAAAAAAGAGGAGAGGGGGTCCTTTCATAGCCAATGCGCTATCGCCGGCGCTACCGCTACCGCCGGCGCTATCCCTGATTAAGTAACATTTTGCGCGGCAGGATCTTCAATCCGCGACAACATTTTGCTCTATGCCTTTTGTGCGCCATGCTACAGCCAGCGCTACTAGCTACCGCCGACGCTATCCCTGATTAAGTTATGTTTTGCGCGGCAAGATCTTCAATCCGCGGTAACATTTTGCTCTATGCCTCTTGTGCGCCATGCTACAACCAGCGCTAGTAGCTAGCACCGGGCGCTAGATCCTTCTATATAAGATGCCGGAATTGCGTTAATCATCGCTAGCGCCAGGCGTTATTGCTACCGCCGGCGCCAGTGGCCATGTTGGAATTCTGGCCTCAATTTTGGGGACAACCATCGTTGAGTCATGTGGACTTTGATTTCCTGCACACTTAAACACACAAGATCAAATACACATAGGATTTGTTATTCTCAAACCTAGGAGATGCGGAAGACCATGTTCCAACACAGTTGTGGTCAGGCTGAACCAGCGGTACAGTGTCCTAGGGCGGGGCCAGTTGTGGTCAGGCCGTCCCAGAATGGGCCTGGGCTGCCGGTGCTGGCAGTTCCTGGGGTTGTCAGTGACCCGGATGGGCTTGGGCCAGGACTGTTACAAACAGCTCAGTTGGTGATGAGAACTGTTGAAGGTTTCTCATCAAGGAAGGGCGTGGGTTCGAGCTTTTGTAACAGTCCTGGCCCAAGCCCATCTGGGTCACTGACAACCCCAGGAACTGCCGGCACCGACGGCCCAGGTCCATTCTGGGACGGCCTGACCACAACTAGCCCCACCCTAGGACACTATACCGCCGGTTCAGCCTGACCACAACTGGTCAACAACAAGCATGCAGGCCGTACACCCCAATGCCTCTCTGGCCTGTTTCTCAGCACAGTTCGTTGTTGAAGGGGGGGCTCGAACCCACGCCCTCCCTTAATGAGAAACCTTCAACAGTTCTCATCACCAACTGAGCTGCAGCTCAGTTGGTGATGAGAACTGTTGAAGGTTTCACACAAGGGAGGGCGTGGGTTCGAGCCCCCCTCCCCCCCCCCCCCCCCCCCCCCCCCTTCAACAACGCACTGTGCTTTGAAATAGGCCAGAGAGGCATTGGGGTGTACGGCCTGCAGGCTTGTTGTTGACCGGTTGTGGTCAGGCTGAACCAGCGGTACAGTGTCCTAGGACGGGGCCAGTTGTGCTCAGGCCGTCCAAGAATGGGCCTGGGCCGTCGGTGTCGGTAGTTCCTGTGGTTGTCAGTGACCCGGATGGGCTTGGGCCAGGACTGTTGAAAGTGCACAGTTATCCTCACTAGAATTCTCTAGAGGGGCGGGGGGGTGAATAGAGATTAAAAATACTTTGTGCAAATATATATATATATATATGTGTGTGTAAGAATCACAGATTTAAACTTCCCACACACCAACAAGAATTAAGCAGTAAAGAAGACAAATAACAAGTAGAAAATCACAGCACAACACAAGAAAATATAGTGGTTCCCCAAACTTTGGGTAGTCCACTCTTCTACCCCCTTTGGTAGGAATTCACTAACTTGCACTGAGTCTTTTGATAAGGAGACTCTTAGAACCAGGCTGAGTCTTTTGATAAGGAGACTCTTAGAACCACTACAACTGAATTTTTTGAAGAGAGATTCTAAAAACTCGTTTTACACAGTTTGAAGATGAAGTAAGAAAGAAAAGAAGAAGTAGAACAAGTAAAAGAACCAGAAACAATATATGTAAGAAGGAATCTTCTTCCTAGCAAGAAGATTAGAAGCACAAGTATAGTGAATAGGATCTCTCTTCTATAGTGAGAAGGAGATTGTGAACTTTTCTCTCTTTTGTGAGAGCTTTCTGAGTTTTCAGCAGTATGGCTTCAGAATGAGAAGGAGAAGGAAACTTGATCTTTTCTGCAGCACTATATCTCAATTCTCTCTTTTCACTTGGGAGCTCTTCCTCTATTTGAAAATGGATGAAGTGGATCACTAGCTTTATTCTTTGCCGACCTCCTTCTTATTTATAGCTCTGTTTGAAATATAATGCTAAAGGAGAATAATCAATTAGCAGACAAAGAATTAGAAAGAGGTAAGAGTTTCCATAATTAATATTTCTGTAGAAGGAAAAGAATTCATTCTGATTTCAAATAATATCCATAATAATCTGAATCAAATAAGCCAAGAATCAAATAGAAGGAAAGACTGATTCAGAACGGCTATAAAAGAATAATATTATTCCATAAAAATCAGATCTACAGAAAGAAGGAAAGAGATCTGGCGTATTTTTGAATTATTTATAGATATCGACATGCGTCAATTACTATTCGACGTAAACATCGATTTCATCCTGGCTGGTCATCAAGAGGAGAATAAGGAAGGTGCGTCGACTAGGATGCGTCGACTTTATCACATGCGTCGACTGGAAGTCAGAGGTACGTCGACTAGTATTACGTCGAATTCTTCTAAGAGTTACTTCAACTCTTCCTGAGAGAAACGTCGACTATATTTTGACGTTGCGTCGAATACTATACGACGCATATTTACTTAGCCCAATTTTTCATACTTAGAATTTATGTTCAGTTCTAGGGGTTAAGATAAATCATTTCCTCAACAATCTCCCCCTATTTGTCTTAACCCTATTTAGAGAGAAATTGTGTCAGTATTTAATCAACAAAGCAAAGCATTTATATAGAGAAGAGGAATATGTTTAATCATTCAGAAGAAAATAGAATAAGATTATATATAAATTAACTTTATGTTCAAACCAATCAGTATTCATGCATATAGTATATAATCATTGTTTCAAAACATCACTCAGGAGGATTAGGAGGAGTTTTCCTTTTTCTAGTAAATACTTTTGTGGGTTGCTCCTTCTCAGTAGCAGTTGATTCCCTTAGCTCCCCCTGAGACTCAACAATTTGCTCCCCCTGGGATGGAACTTCCTTTGAGCCTTTCTCTTCTTCTCCAGCTACTCTTTCATCTCCAGCTCCAGTTTTAACTATATCTGGCTCCTGAGCTCCTACTTCAGTTATCACTGTATATGGCTCTTTCTCATTTCCAGCATCAGCTTCATTTTCTTTCTCCCCTTCAGCCTCAGTTTCTTTTTCAGCTTCGTTTTCTGCCCTATAGGCCTCCCCTTGTAATAGAATCACTTGTTGTGTAGCTTCTCTTGCTATATGGAGTACCTATGTTAGTTGTTCTTCAATATGTAGCTCAGGTACAACTTCATTCCCAATGGTTTTAGGAAGAGACTTGTGAGAGGGAGAATTATGACTGGAGAGCTGCTCTTCATCTAACTTCTCCCCCTTCTTGACCTTCTTAGCTAAGGAGGTTAAGAAAGATTTGGTGACCCTGGATGAAGAGACAGATGTCTTTAGACTTTGCACAGAGGCACTTACCCCATCTATTTGGGTATGCATGTGCATTATGGAGGAGTGAAGGAGGGAGCAATGCTCATCCAGCATTGCCTGGAATTTTTGGGCTACTGATGCAATGCACTGAGTGAGGAGAGCTTCAGTGGATCCAGATGGTTCATGTTGTGATGGAGGAGGAGATAATGGTGGAGGTGATGAAGCTGGAGAGAAGTTAGTTGATACATGAGGTATGGGTGATAAAGGAGGTAGAGAGGATGAGAAAGTGAGAGGAGGAAAAGATGGAGAAACTGCTGTTTGAGCAGGTGTTTGAGAAGAGGTAGGTAGAGTAGTAGTTGTGAGGGTGTAGAGACTAGGAGTGGATGATGGTGGTAGAGAGGGGATGTTTGTTTGAGGAGGAGGAGGAGGAGGAGGTGAAGAAGGATGAGCAGGAGAGTTAGGAGGAGATGGAGTCTTTTCAGGGATGGAACCAGGCTCAGGGATTTGCCTGGTCCATTTAGAGAATAGGGATATTGACATCCTTTTTCCTGGAGGGATAGGGATTCCTTTTGACCTACATAGGTCAGGGAAGGAATGGAAGAGTACTTGACTCATGATTCTCATATAGGCATTTTCTTTGTGGGAGTATTTGTAGCCTATCAGTTTGAGCAGGAGGCTGGCCCAGTCTATCTTTTTCTTCAGCACCAGGGCCCCCATGATGTTTAGTTGCTGTTTGGGTACTGCATCATGGGCAGAGATCTTGCATAGTAGGATTTTTCCTACTATATCTGCTAGTAATCTATATTCATCAAAAAAGTCAATCTTCTTTAGGTGGATTGGTCTATCTTTTGAAAACTTCATAGTGATTAGCAGATTCTTGATTTCTTCAGGGGTCAGTTCCACAGGTTCATCACCTAATAAGGGAGTGATGAAGGAGTCTTATTTAGCTACTTCTTTAGAAACTTATTTTCTTTCTCTATTTGAGTTTAAACAAAGATAGAATGTACCTGATGGAAGATCAAAGGTGGTCCTAATGTGTTCTGCAGAGATTGAGACAGGTGTCTCATGGACTATTCCTTGGATTTCTCCTTGTTCAGAAATCTGAACATGAGTCATGAGCTCTGTGAGTTTTGTCTCCAGAAGCTTGCATCTAGTGGAGATGAGCTTGTCTAATCCAGCTTCAGAGAACAGAGCTATGATGCTCTTGTAGTTTTCGGCTGCGGCTTGGAAGGATTCGAGGTCAATGTCGAAGCCAGAGTTGGTCTTGGGAGCCATTTTTAGGTTAGTGAAAGAGAGGAAGAAATGGTTTGGACTGAAGAGCAAGAAGGATGAAGGATGCAGAAGTCGTGAAGGTTTCTAACTGAAGAGTCTATTTAAGTCAGGTGAAACGTCGAAATGAGGCACAATTCGAGGCTTATTCGGCACAACTGTGGATGTGACCGAAAATACATTGCCGCTCATTTTCAAGAAGTCGACGTTGCGTCGAGTGTAATTCGACGTGAGCGTCGATATAGTCTGGATTGGGATGATAGGGTTTCCTATCAACGTATGCGTCGATTGGAGTCGACGCAAGCGTCGATTTCATTTATTGAACTGAGTTATCGATGGTGCATCGATTAGAAGTCGACGTGACTTTATTTGACAAGGTCTGGGTTTTCCTTGAGAAATTATTTCTTCCTATTCCTAAAGTTTTCTAAGTCAGCCTTGGGCTAAATTTTTACAGATAGTTTGATTGATTGTGCCAACACGGTTTGGCAATGTGGCCAGTTTTGTTACATATATAGCACTTGATTATCTTAAGATTATGAGAATTTGAGTTTAGAGAGGAATAGTGGTGTTGATTAGAATAAATATTTTGATTAGGATAAAAGTTTTGGTTAGGATAAAAGTTATAGTCAGGATAGTAATTTTGATTATGAAAGGATTTTTGATTAGGATAGAAGGGTCCTGAATGGGGGTTAAGAAGATGGAAAGTTTGTGAAGAATAGCAATGTCCTGTATTTAAGTTGCTCTGAGGATTTATACGTCGATATACATTCAACGTATGATGAGAGTTGCGTCGAATTACATTCGGCGCTTTCTCTAGATTGCGTTGATCTGGAATCGATGCATGGAAGAAGTTGCGTCGATTGTAAGTCGACGCAGTTTTATTCATGCGTCGATTGGAGGTCGAAGCGTTTGAGAGATTGCGTTGAGTAGAATTCGACGTACTTTTATTGATGCGTCGATATGAAGTCGACGCAATTGCATCTTCACAAATTTTATTTTTCCCTTTTTCTGATTTTATTTCCTTATGAGTTATTTCTTTTGTCTTAGTTGCCTTCTTAGAAGTAGTTTGAGAGTCTTCATCTGTATAGTATGATTGTTCATCAAAATGGTGTATCTCATTGAAGGAGTCTTCTTCCTTATTTTGTGAGTCTTTTTCTTGGTTTATTGTTTCAGTGGGTTTAGTGAATTTTACAGGGCTCATCCAAGCAGGTTTGTTGGATGGAATTGGACTGGCTGAGGGATCAGCTCTTAGCCCAAGATTTTTATGTCTTTTTGTTTGTTTATCTGTAATTTCTGTAAGTGTTTGGCTTCTCATTTTTATTGATTCTTCAAAAGTTTTTGCTTGGGATACCTTATTCTTAAGAAGCTGGTTTTCTATTTTAGCCCTCTCTATTTCTTTTTCTATGATATTAGCCCTTAACTCATGATTTTCAGAACAAGTTTCTTCTATATTTCTCTGGTTTCTAATGACATTAATTTGTTCTTTTAGATTATTAATTTCTTGTTTAGCTTTTAGTTGATCTAAACATAATTCTTTAAAATCATTTTGAAGTCATCACACAGAAAATCTATGTCATCAAAAATGCTTACCTCATCCTTATCCTCAGATTCCTTTATGAGAATAAGGCTATTTTCTTTACCATCTTCAGAAAAGATGCTTCCTTCTGATTCTGTCTCACTCCATGATTTGGCATCATGTTCTTCCTTTAAGCTTTCAAAATCCATTAGGCATAGGTCTTCTTGCTTAGATTCTTCATTGTCACTTTTGGATGAGGTGCTGTCCTCAGAATCAGTTTCACTCCAAACTTCTGCAATGAAGCCTCTTTCTTTCTTCTTCCCCTTTTTCTTAAGATCTTTCTTTTTCAGGTCTTTCTTTTTCTCAGTATTTTCTGGACATTCTGGTGCTATGTGTCCAGGTTTCCTGCAGGAATAATAAATGATTTCTTTAGTAGGAGTTTTATCATACCTTGATTTTGATTATCTCCTTCTAGACCCATCTGTCTTGACCCATTTCTTGAATCTTCTGTCTAGGAGGTTGAATAATTCTTCTTCAGTGACAGGGGTCTCTTCTTCTGTTGCTTTCAAAGCAATGTTTATATCTTTTGAGGAGGATGAAGTGCTTCCTCTTCTTTCCTTCTCTTCTCTGGTTTTCAGCAGTTGCTCATAGGATTTGAGTTTTCCTAAGAGAGCATCTGTTGAGATTTCCCTTTGTCCTCTTGTATCTCTTATTGCCCATATTCTTGAGTCCCAAGAACTTGGGAGACTCATTAACAGTTTGTCATTGATCTCTGTGAGAGATCTCTCTCTATCTAGGCTTCTTAATTGATTGATGATCAGACTGAATCTGTCATACATCTCAGATATGCTTTCTTCCTGCTTCTTTTGAAAGTTCTCATATTGGGAGATCAATAAAGCCTTTCTATCTTTTCTTTCATCAGCACTCCCTTCTACCATCTTTGTAAGAGCTTCCCAGATTTCTTTGGCTGATTCACATTCAACAACCTTTTGAAAGATTTCATCTGAGAGGGTTGAGACCAGAATGTTCACAGCCTTTGCATCACATGTTCTTGCCTTCTTTTCTTCAGCTGTCCACTCAGCCTTTGGGACAAGTGTTTGTGTCACTTCACCACTTGAGTCTCTTCTATAAGGCTTGGGAGGACCTGTCAAGATAACATTAAATAATTCTTCATCAATAGAATTCATATAAATCCTAATTCTTGTTTTCCAAACTGCAAACTTTTTAAGATTGCACATTGGTGGTCTGGTGGAAGCATAATCTTTGATTTGTGCCATGTGAAAAGATATAGTTTTCAGAAAAAAAAAATATATATATATAAAAGAGGTAGGATCTTTTTGATCAAGGAGTTAACCTTTTTAGATCAACCTAGCTTTGATACCAATTGAAAGTGCACAGTTATCCTCACTAGAATTCTCTAGAGGGGGTGGGGTGAATAGAGATTAATAATACTTTGTGCAAATATATATATTTATATATATGTGTAAGAATCACAGATTTAAACTTCCCACACACCAACAAGAATTAAGCAAGTAAAGAAGACAAATAACAAGTAGAAAATAACAGCACAACACAAGAAAATATAGTGGTTCCCCAAACTTTGGGTAGTCCACTCTTCTACCCCCTTTGGTAGGAATTCACTAACTTGCACTGAGTCTTTTGATAAGGAGACTCTTAGAACCAGACTGAGTCTTTTGATAAGGAGACTCTCAGAACCACTACAACTGAATTTTTTGAAGAGAGATTCTAAAAACTCTTTTACACAGTTTGAAGATGAAGTAAGAAAGAAAAGAAGAAGTAGAACAAGTAAAAGAACAAGATACAATATATGTAAGAAGGAATCTTCTTCCTAGCAAGAAGATTAGAAGCACAAGTATAGTGAATAGGATCTCTCTTCTATAGTGAGAAGGAGATTGTGAACTTTTCTCTCTTTTGTGAGAGCTTTCTGAGTTTGCAGCAGTATGGCTTCAGAATGAGAAGGAGAAGGAAGCTTGATCTTTTCTGCAACACTATATCTTAATTCTCTCTTTTCACTTGGGAGCGCTTCCTCTATTTGAAAATGGATGAAGTGGATCACTAGCTTTATTCTTTGCCGACCTCCTTCTTATTTATAGCTCTGTTTGAAATATAATGCTAAAGGAAAATAATCAATTAGCAGACAAAGAATTAGAAAGAGGTAAGAGTTTCCATAATTAATATTTCTGTAGAAGGAAAAGAATTCATTCTGATTTCAAATAATATCCATAATAATCTGAATCAAATAAGCCAAGAATCAAATAGAAGGAAAGGCTGATTCAGAACGGCTATAAAAGAATAATATTATTCCATAAAAATCAGATCTACAGAAAGAAGGAAAGAGATCTGGCGTATTTTTGAATTACTTATAGATATCGACGTGCTTCGATTACTATTCGACGTAAACATCGATTTCATCCTAGCTGGTCGTCAAGAGGAGAATAAGGAAGGTGCGTTGACTACGATGCGTTGACTGGAAGTCAGAGGTACGTCGACTAGTATTACGTCGAATTCTTCTAAGAGTTACTTCGACTCTTCCTGAGAGAAACGTCGACTATATTTCGACGTTGCGTCGAATACTATTCGACGCATATTTACTTATCCAAAATTTTCATACTTAGAATTTATGTTCAGTTCTAGGGGTTAAGATAAATCATTTCCCCAACAACTGTTACAAAATGTTGTTGAAGGGGGGCTCAAACCCACGCCCTCCCTTGATGAGAAACCTTCAACAGTTCTCATCACCAACTGAGCTGCCGTCCCAAAATGGGCCTGGACCGTCGGTGCCGTTAGTTCCTGGGGTTGTCAGTGACCCGGATGGGCTTGGGCCAGGACTGTTACAAAATGTTGTTGAAGGGGGGCTCGAACCCACAACCTCCCTTGATGAGAAACCTTCAACAGTTCTCATCACCAACTGGCCCCGCCCTAGGACACTGTACCGCCGGTTCAGCCTGACCACAACTGGTCAACAACAAGCCTTCAGGTCGTACACCCCAACGCCTCTCTGGCCTATTTTTCAGCACAATGCGTTGTTGATGGCGGGGTTCGAACCCACGCCACCCTTGATGAGAAACCTTCAACAGTTCTCATCACCAACTGAGCTGTTAGTTGGTGATGAGAACTGTTGAAGGTTGGTGATGAGAACTGTTGAAGGTTTCTCATCAAGGGTGGCGTGGGTTCGAACCCCGCCATCAACAATGCACTGTGCTGAGAAATAGGCCAGAGAGGCGTTGGGGTGTACGGCCTGCAGGCTTGTTGTTGACCAGTTGTGGTCAGGCTGAACCGGCAGTACAGTGTCCTAGGGCGGGGCCAATTGTGGTCAGGCCATACCAGAATGGGCCTGGGCCATCGGTGTCGGCAGTTCCTGGGGTTGTCAGTGACTCAGATGGGCTTGGGCCAGGACTGTTACACTATAGCCAGTGGTCGTGCATTTGACAAGACAGACCTCAAAATTTAGGGGTTAAGTGTGCACGAGCAGTGGCGCACAATCAGTGATCGTGCGCAATATAGCCAGTGGTCGTGCACAATATTCCTGGGCAGATTTGCACCGGGAACACCTGCACGACACCTGCTCCTGCAGAAACACAAATCACTCCACCGAAAGTTGCACTCAACATTGCATGATAACTTATAAATATGAAAAACATGATATTACACCAAAACGGTCCTAGAAGTGCACTTAACATGGAATAACAGATAGCGATCAAATATGAACGATAATAGGTCTAG
This sequence comes from Dactylorhiza incarnata, assembly GCA_033032865.1. Classification (NCBI taxonomy): domain Eukaryota; kingdom Viridiplantae; phylum Streptophyta; class Magnoliopsida; order Asparagales; family Orchidaceae; genus Dactylorhiza; species Dactylorhiza incarnata. The sequence continues at coordinate 7,230,628 of JAWHQI010000078.1, read as the reverse complement.
AGTGTAGTGCTTTGACTAGATTACCAGCCCAAATAAGTCCATAAAAGTGTATATAAGTGGGACACATCACACCCCCAGACTTACCTATTTGCACGTCCCGAGCAAACAAATCCGGTGGGATATGAAAATGGTAGTTAGCATAGACATTTGCAAAAAAGGAGTAAGATGCGAAGTATCATACCCATGCAAATAGAAATTTAGTAAAAGGAGATTCTAACTATACTAACTAATTTACAATAGTATAGATGCGTAAATAGAGATTTATTTGTACTCAGATGGTGAATCATGAAGAATTTTGCAGTCGTGCCCGATGTGAAAGTAAACGAGCAACTCAGGAGGGTGTTGCTAAAGTCCGGAAATCAGGGATAACTCCGCTGAAATCCATCATCGTCGTGAGCCATAAGCTTGCCCGGTCACACCCTCTCCACGGTGCTAGCAAACTCATAAGGTGAATCAGTAGGGCTTTCGGGTTTTTACGAGGCTTAGGTTACGGAATGATATACAAAGGTAAACTTGACGGCTACGCAACCCAAATGAGCTAGAACAATATGCTTACCCTGAAAAGCCCAAAATAGTGCTCGTGTGACACACCCCCTGAATTAGCTTGAAAACTGGGTGTGCACACGGCCTACTCCAAACAAATACCAACTGAATTTTTCTATTACGCCCAAGGGGATTTCTTTTCATTTTATTCCTTCCTCGGATTTTTCTTTTCAGTTTCTTTCTACTTTCTTTTTATTTGAATCCCCCATTTGGTTCACCAATAAATTCACCATAATAGTTTCTCATCATCACAGAATTTTCACACATCACACCCAACGATAATTATACTCTTGGTTAGCTCAAATACATGGTTGCGAAAGTGGGATAAGCTTCAGGATTTGTTGATTGACGGAAGAGCTGAAACAAAGGATGGGTAGGCACAAACTTGGTTTTCAAAGGTAAACGCATAGGTCATGGAAATCAAGGCCCAAACTAACCAACTAAATGGACTACTTAACGCTTAACTTTGTGAGATGCTCTCACCAATGCTTCAAGAGTCGTTTGGGGCAAGTTCTTAGCCCACGAGAAAGATAAACCTTCTTTCCAACTCGAGCAACACACAACTAGCGCTCACTTACACACAACACCGTGCTACCGCAAATTTCAGTCACATTCACCAAATGAGTAAAATAAGTCAAAAACTACGCAAAAACACTAATTGTAAATTAAAAGCATAGAGATACTAAACTTTTACTCAAATTTCTATAGGAGCATGCGGATGCGACTAGAGCACTACAAGAGTCAACATAGCACTCCGATTTGCAATTCCTAAGCCAACATCCTATTTCACATTCCAAACCAAGATAGCGTGTACGGAAGCACACAAACAAGTGAGTGTGCTCTTATGCGGGTTAACTTGTGTATGCTATAATATGATATAAATAAAAATATACTTCTGGTCTGCTAAAACATGTACACGCGTAGTGAATACTCGGTACACTTTCCCCCCAGACTTGAATTGGACAATCACATGAATTTTTGACAATGAAAATAAGAGAAAGCTAGGGAAGAGGATACTTATGATCAAATATGAGCATACCAGAAGATTGGTGTTAGTCCTTGGAAATCACCAGGTTCGCCACCCGAAAAAGTACTACTCCTGCGAATAAGTCAAAAAAAAGACAAAAATGAAAGAAAACAGAAGCATAAGCAAATTAGCAAAAAATGGGAACCGAAGGGTCCCCCATTGGGTTGTCTCCCAAGAGCCCTTTTGTTTAATGTCCTTAAGGTGGACCAAATACCTATATTAAGCAGTTTATAGTGTGGGAGAAATTAAAGAGAAGTTCAGCAACCAACATTACCAAAATGATGCCCAGAAGAGCATCCACAACAATAATGTTAATATTACAGAATGTACTAAAAGATGTTTATGCAAATAAAAATATGCAATTAATAATAACAAGAAAAACAATTACAATACTGTGATTGACTCGCACACGGGGGTGAATAATCACTCCTTGTCTCTATCACTGTCATGAATAACAACGGGAGATGGAGGACACCTTGATGAAGATGCAAAACGACCAGGAGGCAGAGATACATGCAGCTCCCCCGTAAAGCTTGCTGATAGACAAAGTCTGTCAGCCAGTACTGATTTGCTTCCAAATCAGTGAGGCGCTGATCAATGTTTGGAATCTCCTGTCTCCGCAAAGAACTGCCCTGCTCCCTGTGCTGCCGCTCTTGCTTGATGGACTGCCGCCATGACTGCGGAAGATCTAGCTCCTAGCGAATATTTGGCGGCTCTACTGGTGCTCCCTGCTCTTCTTCCTCTGGTCTCTCCCTCGACACATCTCCCGGCATCACTACAACATAGCGCTTGCTGCTCTTCTTACCCACAACCCTAAGTAATTGGAAGCTCACGATAGTGGCCCTGGTGATCATGGAAGGCGCAGTCACCTGCACCATCAGAGGTAGCTGACTCCAAACCCCTAAGCTCTTTGCAATGCGGGTGATATAGTAGGTACCCCCGATTGCACCGGTGAGACCGTAAGTAGCCTAATGGTGGAAGAAGTGAGCAAGCATGTACCCCAAGTGCACTGGCTGCAGGAACTCCATGCTTTATAAAGAAATTAAGTCTTGCCATCCCACTACATTTTGGTTGAGGGCACGAGCAACAAGAGAGTGGCTGAGTACGTGCTGCAGGTATCGGAGAGCAGGGGAGATGATCATGGTGGAATTACTTTTCTTGGCCACATAGTCCTCATCCCTTCCAGTTATAGCGCACCATGCGGTGCGCGGAGTGACACCATTAGGAGAATAGACACTCAAATTCTGAAAATCAATCATTGCTTCCTCCGCCTCGGTGTAAAATCCAGCATGCATAGCAAGCTCCGACAAAGATAGTGTGAACACATTCCCCATGATTCAGAAAGAGCAGATTGGAGGCCGGCGATCGGAGGGCATCACCTCCCACTCGAACGTCGAAAGGAACTCTAAGGTGAGCTCTTTGTAGCCAAGATCATCGCACTCAAACACCTTACTCCAGGGATCGAACGAGTAGCGAAGGAGGATGACCTCCCCCAAAACTCCATTATCTCCAATTGAGTTAAGCTCGTTCCAATCCACCAACCTATAAGAGAGAAATGACTTATCCTTTAACGAATTTGAAAGTGAGGTTAGATCTTAAAGTTACTCTAGAGGGGGGGGGGGGTGAATAAAGTATTAAAAAGTTTTTCACTTATTTTTATACCGGAATTAAAATAGTGATACTTATATGTGTATTGCAGAGTGAGTTATAAAACAGGTAAAAACAAATCACAACACACAGAAAATCACAACACAGAGGACAAGGATTTTATAGTAGTTCCCCAATAAACCTGGGTACGTCTACTGTTCTACCACACTTGGTAGAATTCCACTAGGTTTTTGATCAGGTGCCCTATCACCAATGGGGTTTTGAGCAGGTGTCCAAAACACCAAGGTGCTTTTGATCAGGTGCTCTAACCAAACCACAAGTTTTTGTTCAGGTGTCCTGCCACCAAGGGGTTAACTTTTGAGGGGAGTTAGAACCCTGTACAAGAGGGGGAAAAGAGGGTTTAGATGTTCTTCTCTGTCAATAATCTGAGAGAAGACTTTAGTGGAATGTTGTTGTAAAGCTGCCCATGTCTGATTGAAATTGTTGACAGCTTGAGGATGGAGCTTTCTCTTGAAGCAAATATCTTCCTTGATAGCTGATGAATCTGAGAGACAGAAGTTTCTCAGATTATTGTTGCTCTTTGAAGATCTGATCTTGCAGCAGAAACCGAGAGAATAATGTTGATGTTGTTCTCAGTGAATGAGGGTGCTGCTTGAAGAAGATGAAGATGATCTGTTAGCTTTTTCTTTCTTTTTCCTGCATATTTTTCTTGACTGAATTCATCTTCCTCTTTCTTTTTCCTGTACAACTGTTCTGTAATATTTTCTGTAAGGTTGTGTCTTCTTTCTTCCTTTTTCTTTTTCAATATGTCTCTGATTTGAAATTCAAATCAACAGAATAAGGAATAAAATAATCTGCATTTAATATTTCCTTGGAACTGCGAGCAAGCCTTTAATTCCTTTTCCTTTTTAATATGATATCATTTTCCAATATAAGCCAACGACTATTTTCTCGGGAAGAGAAAAGAAAGGAATATAATAAGGAGGGAATAAATCTCTTACTTAACTTGCTGAAGGTCGATCTGAATATTTTGATGATAGTCAATCTGAGATCTGAGAAATTATAACTCATCTTTTGAAAGAAATCTGCTGTCTAGAAAATTCATCGACCTGAGAAACAAGTTCGCCGAACAGAATTGGATTCGTCGATCTCAGAGCTGAGTTCGTCGATCTGAAGATATTCTTCGAACGCAGACTGAGTTCGTCGAACGGACGCTGGAGTTCGTCAAACTGAGAGAACTAATCTGCTAGCCTGGCTGGAGAACAAAGTTCGTCGAGCTGAGAAAATACTTTCGTTGAACTGAATAATTCGTCGACCGTTGAGACTTACTCAGTTCGTCGATCGCTGAGACTGTTCGTCAACCGCTGAGATAGTTCGTCGACCGCTGAGCCGCTGAGCCGTTGAGATGCTGAGATTAAAGATCGTTGAACGTTGAGACTGAGGCAAGCCATTCGTCGAACGCAGAGTGTAAGCCGTTCGTCGAACGCAGAGAGCAATTCGTCGAACGCAGTATTGAGTTCGTCGAACGCAGAAACTAAATATTTTCCTTAGTTCTATCAGCCTAAAACCTTGACCCTTTAGACTATACAAAGGGGTCAACTTAGTCCTAATAAACAAATAGTGATCCTAGCCCAAATCAGTAATATGTTTGTTCCAACAATCTCCCCATATTTGGATTAGGACATTATTTGACAAAATTGAATAAAATAAACAATAAAACACAGAGTATATATATATCTGACAGGTTATAACTATTTCAGCAGATATATAAGTGTTGGGAATGTTGCCCCATGATTCCAGATTTGAAGAAGTCACCAAGTCAAGAAAACTTCACTTTGTATTTGATCGCTTCTCTAGCTTATAAATCTCAGGAAGATAGAAAAACAAGATTCGTCGAACACAGAAGGGAATTCATCGAACGGAGAAGGAAGATCGACGACCGCTGAGAATTGGCATGTTCGTCGAACGCAGAAGCAAGATCGTCAAACTCAGAAGGAAGTCCGTCGAACGCAGAAGCAAGATCATCGAACTCAGAAGGAAGATCGTCGAACGCAGAAGCAAGATCGTCGAACTCAGAAGGAAGATCGTCGACCGCTGATACTCTACAAGATCGTCGAACGCAGAGAAGATGCGGTATTGTCGACTTCACCAAAGTGTCCTTGTCATCGAGAAAGAACAAACATCGTTGAGAAGAAGCCTTGTTGCTGAAAAGGCTATGTATGACTGATGGCATCAAAACATTGTCGTAAAGAAGGCATGTCGTCGAGAGAACAACATGACTACGACGACAGACAGCAAGGCAAAAGATCTCAACAACACAGTTACAGATAACATATCATCGTATATACATAATCGCCAGTATGTCTCGTATCGTCGAGATACTTGCTTCAGAAGCAGAAGCAAGAAGAGTTGAAGATCTTCCAAGGTCAAAGGGATCGACAAAGTTCTATCGTTGAGATAGTTTGCATGTCGATGTAATAATAGAAATATCTCGACGACAGATTCAAATGTTGCGGATGCGCTGTCAGCATTTAATGCCGCCGCCTGATTGTATAATCAACGCGTGCTCTTAAGGAAAGGAGCATCTGACACTTAAGGAACTTTTTCAGAAGACCGTTGGGGACCTCGCAGTCTTATAAAAGAGAAAAGAGGTTGCCCTAACACAGTATCAATCGATCAGGAAGAAAGAACTTGCGCATATAGCGAATCGAACAGTACAAGCGGCGCAAGAAAGATAGAAAGAAAAAGAAGAAGCAGTCATCTTCATTGACTGTAAAGTTGCCGATCTTCATCAGGCTAAGTAGAGATTGAAGAAGAACTGCGCTGTCAAAGATTTGAATCAGAAAATCTTCTTCAATCGTAAGAAGCCAATCCTCATCAGGCTAAAGTTGCCAATCTTCATCCGGCAGAAGTAACAGTCTTATTACTGTAATCTCTTGTAAAGGCTTGCTGGCCTATTTGTCTAGCTTGAGGGCTGGAGAGCTGCGAGGCTTGAGGGCCAGGGCAGTGGACTTGCGGGTCCGACACCGTCTAGCTTGCGGGCTAAAGAGCGCATTAACAGAAGAGCGCATTCCTAAAATTAGCGTTAAACAGTTACAAAAGATAACTATCTCAGCATCAGAGTCGCATAACGGAAGCATGTTTAGATTCATTTAAAACCAGTTTATAACATGTCCACATTTCTACTAGGAATGAAATACAGCAAGAGTTATTTACATGAGTTTGTTTACATCAAATATGTGGCTTCCAGACATCGGCACGCAGGCCGACCACACATGAACAAACGTAAACAAAAGGTTTGGCCTTCAAGGGCCAGCATAGCTCAGCAGCAGGGGCTTCAGCCCGCTATCTCCCGCTAGTCTCACCTCGACCTGTATAAGCAAATCCACCAATTGGTGGGAAAACAAGCAACCGGTCAGCTTTTGCTGACCAAGATTTGTAACGACCCCAACCCACACTCGGGGCGGCGGTGCTCCTTCCCTGCAAATAAGAGTCAGCAGCATATATATATATCCGCAAACAACACCAACGGAGGCAAACCAAGCCACCCGCTTCGTTCTCTCAAGGCATACTTTGGCATACTCCCTGAGTTACGCCCTTACGCTAAGTCCTATTTCAACTTAGACAAGCAAAATGAGCTAGGCCGTACACACTAAGTTCCGACACTCTTCCATAGTCCGGTGCACCGAGGTGCGACCTCTTCACCACTACTATGGGCGGGTTCGGATCAGCTAGGCCCGTGCTCAATTATCGCGATTCAACTCTGCACGATACGGGTAAGCGTCACCTTGTGCCCGACACTTAAAGCTGGGCTTTGCAAATTCCACAGCTTTATCTGCTATATATCCAGTCCCCAGGACATTGGGTAACACTGAATCACACAAGTTGCGTGCTGGGCGCTACCGCCAGCGCTAGCACTAGCGCCCGGCGCTAGCAACAGAACCCAGTTCTGCCCGGCACTGGTAACAGAAGTCAACCCTGCTACCTCTGGGAATACACCTCCAGACATCAACACTGGTAGCTCACCTGGAGCTACCGCCGGCGCTAACGCTAGCGCCTGGCGCTAGTGATAGAACTCAGTTCTGCCACCAAATTTGGGTATTGCCTGGGAAACGTCTCCATGACCCTTTTTCTGTACAAAACAGTACACATAACCTGAATCACAACAATTCCACGGAATTATTTCTGGCACTTTCAACATCACCAATCCGGCTCGATCTGTCCAGATGGGTTTCACACAGCATGCCTATGCCCGTACTACCATTCCGGACTCTATATGCAATTAGTGGGGGAATAACTTCATCCCACCGGAAGATCCGATCTACTAATTAGTAGAAGTCTTCCAAAACGCATGCAAATCAAAGGACGTACATGTCCAAGGATTAGGGAGGAGATTCGTTACCCTCGCTGGTCGTTTTGGCGCCATAGACTTGAGAGGGGATTGGATTGGCTGGAATCTGCGGTGGCACAAGCACGCAGATGCTATCTCCCTCCTGGCACGACGAAAGCGTAACGCCAATGGATCTCCCTCCTTGCTCCCAGCCCTCTGCCCTCAGCTCTTGAGAGCATTTCAGAAAATATGAGCTGAAGAGTCGGATTTCGAGCTATATGTAATTTTCCCGCTACCACCGGCGCTAGTGCTAGCGCCTGGCGCTAGCCTTGAGTCGGTACCGCTCGGAGCCACTACCGTCGGCGCTAGCGCTAGCGCCTGGCGCTAGCTCCCTGACTTCACTATATTTTCATTTTTGGTATTTTTTGCATGCACATGTATTTTGGGGTCTTACGATTCTCCTCCTCTTAAAAGAATTTCGTCCCGAAATTTGAATAGTACAAATACTCAAAAAGACATAAAATATGATTTGTACCTCAAAGGAACAGCTCGGGGAACTCCTCACACATAGTTTGTTCGCGCTCCCATGAAAGTTCCTCACGACCGCAGTTGTTCCAGCAGACTTTGACCATCTTGTTCAATTTATTCCGCAGCTGTTTGATCTCAGTGTCTTCGATGCTAATAGGTATGACCTTTGTCTTCAACCCATCATCGACCGGCACTTGACTAGTCACAAGCACTTGGCGAGGCTCTGGTACAGCTTTTCTCAATAACGATATGTGGAACACATCGTGCAGACCACTCAACTCTGTCGAAAGAGCGAGCCGATAGGCAGCTTCGCCAACACGTTCCAGTATCTCAAACGGTCCAAGGTATCTTCGACTCAGCTTTTTCAAGCGCCGAATCCGGGACACACCCTTGAAAGGTTTGATCTTGAGATAAACCCAGTCGCCCACGGCGACCTCGACGTTTCTGTGCTTGGCGTTGTAGTATTTCGCCTGCCTATCTTGCGCAATTAACAATCTCTCCCGAATTGTTTGAATAGCCGAATTTGCCTCTTCGACTTCCTTTCGCTTAAACAGCTTCGTTTCACCTGTCTCCACCCAAGATAAGGGAGTGCGGCAAGCTCTACCATAGAGGGCTTCTGATGAGTCCTGATCATATACACTTTTATGGACTCATCTGGGCCGTTTTTCAGTCATTTCACCGCACTTTAGCCCTGTTATTGTTTATATTTGATATTCCATGCTAGGTGCACCTCTAGGCCCATTTTGGTGTGATTTCATGCTTATCTTCATTAGTAGTTTTCATGTACTGTTAGGTGCCACTTTCAGTGGCTAGATTCGTGGTTGTGCTGGATTAGGAGTCGTGCAGGTGTTCCCGCTGCAATTCTGCACAGGAACACTGCGCACGATCACCGGTTCTATTGCGCACGACCACTGGTCGTGCTCCATTGATCGTGCGCACTTAACCCTTTTTCATGAGTTCTGTTTGGTGCAGTGCGCACGACCATCTACGATAGTGCGCACGACCACCGGTCGTGCGCCACTATTCGTGCGCGCTTATCATCAATTTCTTGAGTTCTGTTTCAATCAGTGCGCACGACCACCTACGATAGTGCGCACGACCACCGGTCGTGCGCCACTGGTCGTGCGAACATGTTATTTCATAATTTCTGTCTTTGCAGGTTCCGTCCAGGCAGAGCGCACGATCACCAAATTCTAGTGCGCACGACCACTGGTCGTGCGCCACTGACCGTGCGCACTGTTTAATTCCAGCGCCTATAAATTCCGCTGCTCGCGATTTAGGTCAGATCGATCGTCTTCTTCTGCCGTTTCCTGCTCCAGAGCGCCCAGTTTCGCCCCTCCATCGCTGCCCACCATCTGGAGGTGCTCCGGGCTTGTTCTTCACGCCAATCTTGAGCCGGAGTTTCCTCTCGGCCTCCTCCTTCATCCAAGAGCTCCAAAGGAAGACCTAGCCGTCATTGCCATCAAGCAAGAGGAAGTTTGCAACCTCTACCGGATCGTGACACGAAGAAGACGGGTCCATTGGAGAGTCGTGACAGCTCTCTCTACCCCGGACGTAGTTGCGGACCGAGCTTGGACGCGGATTGACAACCCGGCGATTCCAACCGTGAATCTACAACGAGACTTCGGATTCGGTCGATTTCTTGCCTTGTTCTCCTCTTATTGATTGTTGTAATAGTTAGATCTTTTGTATTTTGATGAAGAACACTATAGACCTTGCTATTTAAAGTTATTTCATGTCTATGTGAAATACCCTTTTTTTGTTTATTTGTGTGCTTGAGGTGCGCCCCATTCCATCCTCCATCCCGCCGTCACGTCCGGTGCCGCACTAGCAATTGCTAGTGGCATGCTTGTCGAAGAGGTGCTTGCGAGCCTCATCCGTATGCCTACCCTTCCATCCGCCTAGCGAAGCGTGGCATAGCGGCCCGTGTAATCCACTCCGACGCCGCCGGTGCGAACCATTCCATCCGCCTACCGAAGCGTGGCATCGCGGCCCGTATTCCATCCCGCCTAGCGAAGCAGTGCGCTCAAGGCCTGCACAATTTGATTCCGCTTGCCTACTCGTCCATCCGCCCTTTCGACGCAGCGCGCTCAAGGCCTGCCTAGTCTCCATCCCGCCAAGTGAAGCATTGCATAGGAGTAGTTGATAGCTTTTATTTTATTTTCCAAAAGCCAACCCAACTCCCCCGCATTCCATCCGATTTAAGGACTTCAATCTCAAGTCCTTCCTCGAAACCTAACTCCACCTTACTGTGTTCCTCAAGAGACCGACACTCGGGGATTTTCCCCATTTTTATTAATTGCGCGACCGGTGCACTTGTGATGAGTCCTGATCATATACACATTTATGGACTCATCCGGGCCGTTATTTAGTCATTTCTCCGCACTTTAGCCTTGTTTTAGTTTATATGTGATAATCCATGCTAGGTGCACATCTTGGCCCACTTTGGTGTGATTTTCGTGCTTTTTGTCTTTAGTAGTATTCTTGTGCTGTTAGGTTCCATTTTCAGTGGCTAGAACTGTGGTTATGCTGGAATAGGAGTCGTGCAAGTGTTCCCGGTGCAATTCTGCACAGGAACACTGCGCACGATCACCGGTTCTATTGCGCACGACCACTGGTCGTGCGCCACTGATCGTGTGCACTTAACCCTTTTTCACGAGTTCTGTTTGGTGCAGTGCGCACGACCACCAATGCCAGTGCGCACGACCACCGGTCGTGCGCCACTGCTCGTGCGCACTTATCATTAAAATTCTGAGTTCTGTTTGCTGTATTGCGCACGACCATCAACGATAGTGCGCACGACCACAGGTCGTGCGCCACTGGTCGTGCGAACATTTTATTTTATAATTCCGTATCTTGCAGGTTCCTCCCAGGCAGTGCGCATGATCGCAGAATTCCAGTGCGCACGACCACTGGTCGTGCGCCAATGACCGTGCGCAGTATTCAATCCAGCGCCTATTTAAACGCCTGTTGCGATTTTAGGGGGAGGGTTCACTTCCGGGAGCGGGATTCCTGTTCCGTACGCCGCCGATTTCCACCGTGGGACGCCTCCACCTCATCTCCTACGCAAGGGGAAGCCTCCTCCACCCATTCTAAGACTTCCTCCATTGTCCGTGAGTGTTCTCCATCGTCCGCAAGCCTCCAAGCAAGCATTCTTTCATTCCGCTCGGTGAGAAGAAGAAGAAACCTAAAGTCGAAGACGACGGAGCACGTAGGGAGATCGTGACAGCTCTCTACGCCGGAAGCATTGTCCGTCCGAGTCCGGAGGTAGCCCGACAACCTACCATTCCGGCCGTGAACGGCCGCTAGTCTTCAACATCGGTTATTTCTTTCCTCTTTCCTCGTTGTACTCTTTGAACCGTGTAAAACTCGAATATTGAGATGTTATTTGTTTAAATGAATGTCTCTTTGTTATTCTTCATGGTTTGGTTGTGATTCACTCCGTTCTCATTCACTCACTCGCGCCCGCACGCAAGGTGTTTGACCCGCGTTAGCAAGAGCTAACGGCGGTTGTGAAGAGGTGTTTGCGACCCTCACCCTCTCGCACTTGAGTTCACTTCATCCGCCTCACGAAGCACGGCATCGCGGCCGTTGCATCCACTTCACTTTGCGAAGCGGTGTTTTCGACCCGCATTTCTTTTGTTATTGCTAAGATTAGGAAAACCAACCAAAAACCCCTCTTTGTGTCTGTTGAACGCTTGTGTAACAATCATCACTGCGCGATTCGTTCACCCATCCTGCATTCCTCAAGAGACCGACATCCGGGGAATTTATTCTCCACAATTATTACTTGACAGCGACCGGTGCACTTGCCGAAAATATCGCATCAAGTTTTTGGCGCCGTTGACGGGGAGTGCAGGCGTGTTTCGTCTTGTGTTGTGACTGTCGTTATACGAGCAGTTGTTTTTTTATTTTTTTATTTTCTTTGTTTTTCTTTTTGTTTTTTACAGTTCATGCAGAGGCAGGTCGCAGGTGAACTCGCACCTTTTGATCCAGAAATCGAACGAACTGCTCGCGCGCGAAGGCGCGCTGCGGCTGTACAAGCGGCCATGGGTGATCAGGCAGACCCAAATGATGTTGATCCGAGAATGCCCGGCGTGGGGGAACATCAGCCTGGGATTGAGCAGGAGGCAGTCAGGCCTCGACCCCGCACGATGAGGGACTACACCACTCCAACTGCTGGGAGTGTGTATCCGGGGTTCGGGCCAAACATTATGAATAATCAGTTTGAGATCAAGCCAGCGATCTTAAACATCATCCGGAACAACGCTCAGTTCTCGGGGTTGGCCAGCGAAGATCCGCATCTGCATCTGGCGGAGTTTTCTGATATTTGCAGAACCTTCCGCTACGCAGGGATTGCTGACAACACGGTCAAGCTTAGACTGTTTCCCTTTTCACTCCGCGACAAAGCAAAGGTGTGGCTCCACTCCATTCCGCCCGGGACTGCTGCAACTTAGGATGCCCTCGCATCCAAGTTCCTTGCTAAATTCCACCCTGTGGATAAGATTGTAAGCTTGCGGCGGGAGATCGCCACATTTCGCCAACTTGACCAAGAGACCCTTGCTGAAGCATGGGAGCGCCTCAACGATCTCCTTCGCCGTTGCCCTGGCCACGAGCTCCAACCATGGAATGTGGTTGAATTGTTCTACTTCGCGATCGAGCCCAACTACAGGGCAATGATCGATGCTGCGGCGGGTGGTACCTTGATGAACCACACTCCTGAAGAAGCCCTTCGAATTCTGCGCGACACTGCCTCCCACAGTACATTCTGGACTGCAGGGAGAAATGCTCCAAGAAGCGACCGAGGTCTTTTCATGGTCGACTCTCTCCCCTCACCATCCGCGACTGCTGCTGTCATTACCTGCGAGGGATGTGGAGGCGGAGGCCACCACGCGTATGAGTGTTCGGGGAACAACGTGGCAGGTGACTTCGCACACTTGAACTTGAACAAATCTGTTAATTATGTAGGAAATCAGCCTAGGGGGGCGCCTTTCAATAATGCTTATAATCCGGGAGCGAGAAGTCACCCGAACTTCTCGTGGAATCCAAACACACCTGGCCAACGATGGGCACCGGGGCAGCATCAAAACGATGCTTACGCCTCCGGGAGCCAACCGAGGCCACCACACCCGGACTATAATCAAGCACCCCCTACTCAAAAAAAGAGTAATCTAGAAGAGATGATGGAGAAATTCATGCAAGTAGCTAATTCGAATATGGTAAGTCAAACTGCATCCATGCGAAACCTGGAGACGCAGTTGGGCCAATTGGCCCAAGTGCTAACCGAGCGATCGCAGGGGACCCTTCCCAGCAACACGGAGAAGAACCCAATTGATCAAGGGAAGAGTCTTGGGGATGTGGTAGAGGTTGAACCGAGTGAGCTGGTAATTTCTTGTGCCATCAATAAGGTTGAAACAAAAGCTTTATGCGATTCCGGTTCCTCCCGCAATGTCATTGCACTGCAAGATGTTGCGAAATTACAACTTGAGATGAACACGGAGGAAAGGAAATCGCTTATGCTCGCTAACGGCACTATTGTCCAATCTGAGGGGGAAGTGAGAAATGTGGAAGTAATAGTTGAGGGGACGACTGTGGTCGCGGACTTTCAGGTGTTGGGCCCCCAGGAAAATCAATCCATTCCTATCCTGGGCATGCCGTTCTTGAAAGAGAGCGGCGCCACCCTTGACTTCGCTATGGGGTGTGTTCTCCTACCTAACAAGGCGCTGCAGCCCACTCGCCTCGAAGCTACAGCTGACACATCCACTCCTCCCCCTCTCGTCATTTCTGATGAATTTCTAAGATGTGCAGGAAAGATACATGATCAAGAAACAGGTGAAGGAGGAATGGAGGAGCTCCAATCGGATGAGGAAGAAGAGGTCGACTTCCGGAAAGAATTCGACTCCGAGAAGGAGGAAGACGGCAGTTCGGGAAACGTTGACGTGAATGTAGTTAGGGTTGCTGATTACTTATCTTCTTATGGTGAATCATGTAATAAACTATCTAAGCGCTCCATCTCCTGGGCCGATCCGGTAGTCACCACGATGCCGGAAGTGACGCCACCTGATTCTAAGGAGGAAAAATCTGAGAACTCTCAACGGTGGCAGTCTCCGACTGTCACCAAACTTAAAAAGGAAAAACTTCTGCGCGACGCTCGTGCTGCCGCTCTCCGTGGCAAGGTGGCGGAGGTTAGGGGAGCATTGGGTAATACCAGTGCTGGCCCTAAAGCCTTCACCTCCCGCCTACGTGCTACGGGAGAAGCACACCATAAGAGCGTTTTTAGTTGATGTGTGTTTTATTTGCTGTGGTGAACTATTTTTGAGATTTCTTTTTAATTCCTGCACTTTTTAACACTGCTAATACAGGTATTTGGTCCAGCTTAAGGACGTTAAATGAAAGCGCTACTGGGAGACAACCCAGATTTCCTGTTTTCGTATTTCTTTTTATCTAACTTCTTTTAGTTCAGCTTTTGTATCTGCTTTTGTTGCTTTGAGTTTGTGCTTGCAGGGTTTTGTGTTCGATGGAGCGGATGCTGCGGACTATTCTTGATCGTAAACGCCAATCGTCTGGTATGCTCATTTCTGAGCATTGGGTAACACTTCCTCCCTTCTTCTAGCTTCAAATTTCTAGATATATCGTTTAGCTTAAGTCTGGGGGAGCGGTTGTTGTTATCCACTGTGCACGAGTGCACCGCATACTAGAAGGTTGATTCTTATTTATCTTATCATTATCGTTGTTTTCCATGTTTCACACACCATTTCAACCACTTGAGTGCGCGCTTACCTTTTTGTTGTTGTTCCGTTGTAAACTATCTTGGTTGGAGTATGAAATAGGTTGTTAACGTAGGAATTATTATTTGGAGTGCGATGTTGACTCATGTAGTGTTCTAGTCACTTCGCATGCTATGGTAGAATTTGTGTAGAACTAGATTTTCTTTATGCATCTAATTTATGTTTAGTATTTCTGCGTAAATTTAGATTTAATATACTCAAGTGGTGAATTTGTATGAAATCGACGATAACCCGGTGTTGTGTGTGTGCGGTTGCTAGTCGTGTGTTGCTCGAGTCGGGAGGAAGGTTTATCTTTCTCGTGGGCTAAGAACTTGCCCCAAGCGACTCTCGAAGCATGGGTGAGAGCTACTCGTTGAGTCAAACATGATGTAGGCCACCCTTTGGCTAGTTTGAGCTTTGTTATTCCATGTCCATTTCATTCACCTTTGCAAGCCATTTTGTGCCTACCATTCCTTTGTACAGCCCCTCTTCATCCACCAAAGCCTGAAGCCTATCCTGCTCCCGCAACCAAAATGTTTTTAACTGCGCTCTTAAGTCTCAACTTGTGTGGAGTGTGGAATCCTTGTGTTATGAAGGGAAAATAATTTCTGTCTGCTGATTTTAAACCAACCGGAGGATACTTAAAAGAAAAAAAAATGTGTAAAAGAAAAAAAAAGGAGTATTGTGAAAAAAAATCCTCCCGAGCTAAAAATAGAAAATCTGTTGGTATTTGTGAAGTAGGCCGTGTGCACACCTGGTTTTCATGATAAGTCTGGGGGTGTGTCACACGAGCATTGTTCGTTGGTCTTGTCTGGTGCAGCGTTCCGTTAGCTCACTTGGGTTGCGTAGCCACCGCGTTTAACTTTGAATATCATACCGTAACCTAAGCCCCGATTTAATCCTAAAAGCCCTACTGATTTGACTTGCGAGTTTGCCAGCGCCGTGGAGAGAGTGTGACCGGGCAAGCGTATGGTTCACGACGTTGATGGATTTCAGCGGAGTTATTCCTAAGCCCCGATCTTTTGCAACACCCGCCTCAGTGTCTCGTCACTTTCATACCGGGCATGATCGTCAAATTTTTCATAATTCACCAATTAAGTACATCTAAATCTTTAATTACGCTTTAATACTCTTGTAAATTATTTAGCATATCTAGAATCTCCTTCTACTAAATTCTCTACTTGCATGCGTATGTTACTTCGCACCGTACTCCTTTGTGTAATTCTCTATGTTAATTATCGTTTTCACGCTCCGCCGGATTCGTTTGCTCGGGACGCGCAAACAGTTAAGTCTGGGGGTGTGATGAGTCCTGATCATATACACATTTATGGACTCATCCGGGCCGTTATTTAGTCATTTCTCCGCACTTTAGCCTTGTTTTAGTTTATATGTGATAATCCATGCTAGGTGCACATCTTGGCCCACTTTGGTGTGATTTTCGTGCTTTTTGTCTTTAATAGTATTCTTGTGCTGTTAGGTGCCATTTTCAGTGGCTAGATCTGTGGTTATGCTGGAATAGGAGTCGTGCAAGTGTTCCCGGTGCAATTCTGCACAGGAACACTGCGCACGATCACCGGTTCTATTGCGCACGACCACTGGTCGTGCGCCACTGATCGTGTGCACTTAACCCTTTTTCACGAGTTCTGTTTGGTGCAGTGCGCACGACCACCAACGCCAGTGCGCACGACCACCGGTCGTGCTCCACTGCTCGTGCGCACTTATCATTAAAATTCTGAGTTCTGTTTGCTGTATTGCGCACGACCATCAACGATAGTGCGCACGACCACAGGTCGTGCGCCACTGGTCGTGCGAACATTTTATTTTATAATTCCGTATCTTGCAGGTTCCTCCCAGGCAGTGCGCACGATCGCAGAATTCCAGTGCGCACGACCACTGGTCGTGCGCCAATGACCGTGCGCAGTATTCAATCCAGCGCCTATTTAAACGCCTGTTGCGATTTTAGGGGGAGGGTTCACTTCCGGGAGTGGGATTCCTGTTCCGTACGCCGCCGATTTCCACCGTGGGACGCCTCCACCTCATCTCCTACGCAAGGGGAAGCCTCCTCCACCCATTCTAAGACTTCCTCCATTGTCCGTGAGTGTTCTTCATCGTCCGCAAGCCTCCAAGCAAGCATTCTTTCATTCCGCTCGGTGAGAAGAAGAAGAAACCTAAAGTCGAAGACGACGGAGCACGTAGGGAGATCGTGACAGCTCTCTACGCCGGAAGCATTGTCCGTCCGAGTCCGGAGGTATCCCGACAACCTACCATTCCGGCCGTGAACGGCCGCTAGTCTTCAGCATCGGTTATTTCTTTCCTCTTTCCTCGTTGTACTCTTTGAACCGTGTAAAACTCGAATATTGAGATGTTATTTGTTTAAATGAATGTCTCTTTGTTATTCTTCATGGTTTGGTTGTGATTCACTCCGTTCTCATTCACTCACTCGCGCCCGCACGCAAGGTGTTTGACCCGCGTTAGCAAGAGCTAACGGCGGTTGTGAAGAGGTGTTTGCGACCCTCACCCTCTCGCACTTGAGTTCACTTCATCCGCCTCACGAAGCACGGCATCGCGGCCGTTGCATCCACCTCACTTTGCGAAGCGGTGTTTTCGACCCGCATTTCTTTTGTTATTGCTAAGATTAGGAAAACCAACCAAAACCCCCTCTTTGTGTCTGTTGAACGCTTGTGTAACAATCATCACTGCGCGATTCGTTCACCCATCCTGCATTCCTCAAGAGACCGACATCCGGGGAATTTATTCTCCACAATTATTACTTGACAGCGACCGGTGCACTTGCCGAAAATATCGCATCAACTTGCCGACACGCATCAAGTTTTTGGCGCCGTTGCCGGGGAACACAGTCGTGTGAGTTTTCTTGAGAGGGAGAGCCGAGAGATAGTAGTTCTTCCAGTGTGTATAGCCGCTTTATTATTTTTGTTTGCCTTTTAATTATCTTTTGTTTGTTTTTATTTCTTCATCCCCTATTTTAAAGTTTTAGGCAAGTTTTATTCAAGGAGTCTTTCTAGTTGTGTAGATTTCCTTGCAAAGAATTTCAGTTTCTTTTTATCTGCTTTGAATTTTGAAAATGTCGTCATGGGGTATTTCGCCTAGCTTTAATGATAAGATGGTTTATTATATAGACCAAATGAATGAGTTGAATGCTAGGCAGTGTAGGAACGTTGTTTGCTTGTTGTGTCGAGGAGAGGGTCATGAATTGAAGGACTGTCCTAGTCTTTTCAAGCCTGACCGCCACTCCTCCACTCAGGACAACATTGTCCCTATCGCTCATTCTTTACCCATGGAGGCAATTGTGCCCTTTACCCCTGAGCTTGTCTCGTGCACGGACTCCTCACTCCCTGTTTATGGCCTCACTCCCAGTGATGATGATTACTCATCTGTTGGCCAACAAGGAGAGGAATGGGAGCTCCTAGATGCACCTGAGTATGATGAGGAAAGTATTCTTTCCATCGGGGAGGCTTTAGCAGATCTTTTTGCGGAGGAACTGAATATTTTTGTCCCTCCAGTTTCTTTGCAAGATTTTTCTACACATATTCTTTATGATCCTATCGAAGTAAAGGAGCTGGGCGATGCTTCTGACTCAGAGGGTGCTCCAAAGTGGGATGAGGATGTCATTTTCCCTGAGGGGGAGAATGAATACTTTGAACACGATGATGCACCTCGGTGGGATGAGGAGGATACTCTCTCTGATGAGGAGGGTTGCACTTCTTCATGGGACGAGGAGGTCCAAATCACCACTGAGGCTCCTGAGTTCTCAAGTCCCCCTCGCTATGATATTTACGATGATGATAGCGATCTACCCTTGGATCTTGCTGGGAGTGAAACCGGGATCACTCCCCAGATTGTTGATGATTTATGTTTTTCTTCTCGTTTCTTTCTGGACCCCCCTTCTTCTTCCGAGCCTATGCAGGTTGAGTCTTTACAGGTGCCCCAGGAGGACTTGGAGCTTTTTGCTCAAGTCAATGATGAGAGTATCCTCTCATGTGAGGAGGTTTATTCCCCCTCCGTTGAGGAAGCTCCACCCATTGCCTTTTCCTCCTGCTGCCTCCCTGTTGACGATACCTTGCTAGGCAAAGATGTGTTTTGTGAGATGAGTGAGGACCAGGCCTCCTCCTTTTCTTACATTCTCTACCCTCTACCTGTGAGGAGCAGGTATCTATATTTAGGTAGAGGGGTGACTGCTCTGTCTCCGTATTGGTACCCGCTACCGATGCGCATATTAGAACAGTTACCTGTGCACTTTTCTTTTCATAGGCCTATAAGCTAGAACTGTACAAAATCTGAATAAGTCGTGCTGGGATGACAATAACCCCAGTAGTTATCTTACTTTTCATGCATTTTATTTTATTCAATCCTGTTTAGTTAGCTGTAGTATTGTAGTTTATCTTTTTCTGTTTCTTTTGTTTTGCGGAGCTGACCCCTGCAGGTACTTCTTCTGGATGGCGGATGCTGCAGCTTAGTCGTGGTTTAAACGCCAATCTTCTGGTGTGCTCATTTCTGAGCACTGGGTACTCTCTTTCCCTAGCTTTTTCTGATTTTCATGTCATATATTCTGTGGATTGTTTAGTTTAAGTCTGGGGGAGAGTATTTTTGTTTACCCGCTAATGTGCACTATTGCACTGCATGCTAGAAGATTTCATTTAAAATGTTTTGTTTATTTTCATTGCACACCACATCACCCACTTGAGCGCGTACTCATCTGTTTGCTTGCTCTGTTGTGAATTTAATTCTTCTGCTTATTTGGGAAAGTCTAGGTGAAGGTTTAGGACTATGTAGCAGAGTAAAATGTTGACTCCCGTAGTGCTCCTAGTCGAGTGCTCGGTTGCATAGAAATTTGTGTAGAGTAGACTTCTTTTTATACTATGGTTTTATATTTTTCTCTATTAGTGTAAATGTTGTTTACTCTACTCAAATGGTGAATCCGGTGTGAATCAAACGGTAGCGTAGGGATGTGTGTAAACGATCGCTAGACTTGTATTGCTTGAGTCGGGAGAAAGGAGAATCTTTCTCGGTGGCTAGAACTTGCCCCAAGCGATTCTTGAAGCATGGGTATACGGTTAGTCAATTGTGTGAATGTGATATAGGCCATCATTTTGGCCCGGTTGAGCCTTTGTGCCTATCCTTACCGCTATATCCTCGCTAGCCCAGTTGTGCCTACCCGTTCTTTGATTCAGCCCCACTCTTATTTCACCAAAGCCCAAAAGCCAATCCTAGTCGCACACCCAAAATTTGAGCTTTAGCTGTTTATTATTTTCATGAGTTGGGTTGTTGATGTGGTAATATGTTTGTGAAGTTGTGGATGTGTCCTTTTGTTTATTTGCTGAAAATGATAAGAAAAGAAAAAAAAATGAGAAAAAGAAAAGAAGTTAAAAAGAAAGGAAAGAGAAGGAATGTTTAATTGAAAATCTTTATGTATAGATTTATGTTTGGGAGTAGGCGGTGCACGCACCCATGCTGTTAAGTCCAAGTCTGGGGGTGTTGTGTACCCGCATGTTTGTGTGGTGAATGAGGATAGTTTCCTGCATTAGCTCATTTGGGTTTAGTGCTTTAGCCGTCGTTTTTTATCTTTGTTTTTCCTCACCTAAACCTAAGCCCCATTTAAAACCTAAAGTCCTATTGATTCACGCATTTGAGTCAAACCAGTGCCGTGGAGAGAATGTGTCCGGGCAAGCCTATGGTCACCGACACCGATGGATTTCGGTGGAGTTTATCCGACACCCCAAACTTTGCCCAATGCTCATCTCAGCGTTTAGTTTACTTTCTCCGTATGCATGACCGAATGATTCACCGTAGTTCACCATTTTGAGTAGTTGTAATATGCTTTTACTCTTTTAGAAATATATAGACTGTTTATATAATCAGAAATCTTCTCTACTATTCTTCTTATGCTCGTGAGCATGCGACTTCGCATGGTACTCCGTATTGTAGTTTTAAGCCATCTACTTTTCTTTCCCTGTTCGCTTAGAATTTGTTTGCTCGGGACGCGCAAACAGGTAAGTCTGGGGGTGTGATGAGTCCTGATCATATACACTTTTATGGACTCATCTGGGCCGTTTTTCAGTCATTTCACCGCACTTTAGCCCTGTTATTATTTATATTTGATATTCCATGCTAGGTGCACCTCTAGGCCCATTTTGGTGTGATTTCATGCTTATCTTCATTAGTAGTTTTCATGTACTGTTAGGTGCCACTTTCAGTGGCTAGATTCGTGGTTGTGCTGGATTAGGAGTCGTGCAGGTGTTCCCGCTGCAATTCTGCACAGGAACACTGCGCACGATCACCGGTTCTATTGCGCATGACCACTGGTCGTGCTCCATTGATCGTGCACACTTAACCCTTTTTCATGAGTTCTGTTTGGTGCAGTGCGCACGACCATCTACGATAGTGCGCACGACCACCGGTCGTGCGCCACTGTTCGTGCGCGCTTATCATCAATTTCTTGAGTTCTGTTTCAATCAGTGCGCACGACCACCTACGATAGTGCGCACGACCACCGGTCGTGCGCCACTGGTCGTGCGAACATGTTATTTCATAATTTCTGTCTTTGCAGGTTCCGTCCAGGCAGAGCGCACGATCACCAAATTCTAGTGCGCACGACCACTGGTCGTGCGCCACTGACCGTGCACACTGTTTAATTCCAGCGCCTATAAATTCCGCTGCTCGCGATTTAGGTCAGATCGATCGTCTTCTTCCGCCGTTTCCTGCTCCAGAGCGCCCAGTTTCGCCCCTCCATCGCCGCCCACCATCTGGAGGTGCTCCGGGCTTGTTCTTCACGCCAATCTTGAGCCGGAGTTTCCTCTCGGCCTCCTCCTTCATCCAAGAGCTCCAAAGGAAGACCTAGCCGCCATTGCCATCAAGCAAGAGGAAGTTTGCAACCTCTACCGGATCGTGACACGAAGAAGACGGGTCCATTGGAGAGTCGTGACAGCTCTCTCTACCCCGGACGTAGTTGCGGACCGAGCTTGGACGCGGATTGACAACCCGGCGATTCCAACCGTGAATCTACAACGAGACTTCGGATTCGGTCGATTTCATGCCTTGTTCTCCTCTTATTGATTGTTGTAATAGTTAGATCTTTTGTATTTTGATGAAGAACACTATAGACCTTGCTATTTAAAGTTATTTCATGTCTATGTGAAATACCCTTTTTTTGTTTATTTGTGTGCTTGAGGTGCGCCCCATTCCATCCTCCATCCCGCCGTCACGTCCGGTGCCGCACTAGCAATTGCTAGTGGCGTGCTTGTCGAAGAGGTGCTTGCGACCCTCATCCGTATGCCTACCCTTCCATCTGCCTAGCGAAGCGTGGCATAGCGGCCCGTGTAATCCATTCCGACGCCGCCGGTGCGAACCATTCCATCCGCCTACCGAAGCGGGGCATCGCGGCCCGTATTCCATCCCGCCTAACGAAGCAGTGCGCTCAAGGCCTGCACAATTTGATTCCGCTTTCCTACTCGTCCATCCGCCCTTTCGACGCAGCGCGCTCAAGGCCTGCCTAGTCTCCATCCCGCCAAGCGAAGCATTGCATAGCGGCATTGCATAGGAGTAGTTGATAGCTTTTATTTTATTTTCCAAATGCCAACCCAACTCCCCCGCATTCCATCCGATTTAAGGACTTCAATCTCAAGTCCTTCCTCGAAACCTAACTCCACCTTACTGTGTTCCTCAAGAGACCGACACTCGGGGATTTTCCCCATTTTTATTACTTGCGCGACCGGTGCACTTGCCGACACGCATCAGCTTCGAAGGGTGCCATCTTGATACTTGCCTGATAGCTGTTATTGTAAGCGAATTCGATCATGAAAAGGTGATCTTCCCACTTTTTACCGAAGTCCAGGACGCACATTCGGAGCATATCCTCCAGAGTTTTGTTCGTACGTTCAGTCTATCCATCCGTCTGAGGGTGGAAGGCAGTGCTAAACTTCAGCTTTGTACCTAACAACTAGTGGATTAGCCTCCAATCTTTCGAAGTGAAGCGCCCATCTCTGTCATTGACGATGCTACGGGGCACACCGTGCAACCGTACAATGCTATCAACATAAAGTTTTGCTAACTTTTCAACTGAATCGTCCTTCCGGTTTGGAATAAAGTGGGCTACCTTCATCAAGCGATCCACGATCACCCATACGGCATCATTCCCACTCTGTGATCTCGGCAAACCGTGCACGAAATCCATCGAAATGTCATCAAATTTCCATTCCGGTATAGGCAACGACTTCAGGAAACCTCCAGGTTTCTGACATTCCGCCTTCAACAGTGCGCAAGTTTTGCATTTTGCCACGTACAAGGCGATGTCTTTCTTCAATCCTGGCCACCAAAATAGCTTTTTGATGTCTTGGTACATCTTTGTGCTCCTTGGGTGAATTGAGTATTTGGTAAAATGTGCTTCGTACATCAATTCCTCCCGCAACTTACCCACATTTGGGACGCACAACCGACCGTCTTTCCACATCATACCGTCGTCCAACACAAACTCTGCAGCAGTCCCATCCCCAGACTCTGCCAAATAGCGTTGCATGCTCGAATCAAGCTCAAGGGCCTGCGTATTCTGTCTGCGAGGTCATACTGCACCTCCGTCCAGTTTAAGCACGCATTCGCACTAGAAATCCTCTCTACATAGGAGATCTCCAAGGCTTCCAAGTCCCTGATCAGACGTGGATCATACATCTGAATCCAGTTGGCCTGTGAAAAAGCCCTCCTGCTCAATGCATCTGCGACGACATTCCCCTTTCCGGGAGTATAATGTATATCAAACGTGTAGTCCCCCAGGAACTTCATCCACCTTCGTTGTCGCATATTGAGCTCTTTCTGCGTTAACAGATACTTAAGGCTCTTATGGTCTGTAAAGATGTCAACCTTCACACCATATAAGTAGTGCCGCCACAGCTTTAGAGCGAAAATCACGGCCGCCAATTCCAAGTCGTGGACCGGATAATTCCGCTCATGCACTTTCAACTGACGAGAGCCATAAGCTATTACTTGACCATGCTGAAGAAGTACGCAGCCTAAGCCGCTCCCTGACGCATCACTGTAAATTTCATAACCCTCTGCACCAGATGGCAAACACAAAATTGGTGCTGTGGTCAGACGCCTCTTTAATTCCTCAAAAGCCCGTGCACACTCCGGTGACCAAACGAACTTCTAATCCTTCCTCGTCAACGTGGTGAGAGGTAGAGCGATCCGCAAAAAGTTCTCCACGAAGCGCCGATAGTAGCCGGCAAGTCCAAGGAAACTCCTGACTTCCGCTACTGTCGCCAAAACGGGCCACTTCTGGATTGCATCAATCTTTGCCGGATCTACTGCAATACCCTCGCCACTAACAACATGACCAAGGAACGCCACTGAGGCTAGCCAGAACTCGCACTTAGAGAACTTGGCATATAGTTGACTACGTCGCAGGGTTTCCAAAACTTCACGTAAATGAATCATGTGCTCTTCTTCCAACTGAGAGTACACCAAGATATCGTCAATGAAGACAATGACAAACCGATCAAGGCACTCTCGAAAGGTCCTATTCATCAGATCCATAAATACTGACGGTGCATTCATCAATCCAAATGGCATCACAGTAAACTCGTAGTGTCCGTAGCGAGTACTGAATGCTGTCTTAGGGATATCACAATCCCGAATTAGTAACTGGTAATAACTGGACTTGAGATCCAACTTTGAATATACCGTTGACCCAACTAGCTGATCGAATAAGTCATCGATTCGAGGAATCAGATATTTGTTCTTCTCGGTCAGCTTGTTCAATTCTCGGTAGTCAATGCATAGACGCAGGCTTCCGTCCTTCTTCTTCACAAAAAGGACCGGAGCACCCCAAGGGGAGGTACTTGGACGTATATAACCCTGCTCTAGCAACTCCTGTAATTGAACTTTCAATTACGCCATCTCCTTTTGCGCAATTCGGTACGGAGAGTGTGAAACAGGTTTGGCACCTGGCACCAGCTCTATAGTGAAGTCAATCTCTCGCTGAGGTGGAGCCCCAGGAAGATCTTTCGGAAACACATCTGGATACTCTGAAATCACAGGAACATCACTCAGACTGGGTTGAGGCTTTGCAGCCCCCACTAGCACAACACATAACTCTGTGCCTTGCCGAACCGCCTTGACCAATTGGACAACAGACATCAGTGTCTTGCTCGATCCATGCAAACCAGCAAACGTAGTCGCACGTTCGGTATTCCGCCCCAGTGTGACTTCCTTAGACGTGCAATCAATGTAGGCCTGCTGCACTGATAGCCAGTCCATACCAAAGATTACATCGAACTCTGTGAGCGGGAGTATCAGTGCTTCCAAGTCAAAGTCATGACTCCCTATTCGTACCTTTACCACACAACCTCGATCTGCGCGCATCGAACACCCATTGGGTAGCAACACATCTAATCGTTCCTGTCTAAACGATGAAGGCACTCCAAGTTGCTGTATGAAGGCCTCCGATAGAAAGGAATGTGAGGCACCCATGTCAAATAGTGCTCTCGCCGGATAGTTAAAGATCAGGACAAAGCCTAGGACATCAATGGTTAACAAGCAATGTATAAGGTATGAAGTATAAAAAGCAACAAAAGCTATATACTATCGCATACCTGTCACCACATCGTTCTGTTTGATGGCCTCCTGCTGGCCAAGGTTGTAAACTCTAGGCTGGGCTGGAGCAGCATGGGATGCGGTTGACTCTGCCGCCTTCCCTTTCTCTGCCGCATAGGCCACAACTAGCTTCTTCCCACTACGACAGTCACGTGCTATATGTCCCGGCTTGCCGCAGTTGTAACAGATGATTGGGCCTCGCCCAGTCACTCCCGATGCTGAAGATTGAACTGACCCAGACGGTCGCGCTCCTTTCTTCCATTTGCCTTGCCCCAACTTTGCCGAGCTCGATACGTTGAACTCTGGCTTTACAACTGTTAGCTCCTTCCTGGTTTGGGACCGCTTCATATCCTTTTCTAAGGAACGAGCTGTATTAACCAGGGTCATAAACCCCTGCGTCATTGCCCCCGACAGAAGGAACCGCAACTCTTCTCTCAGACCTTCATAGAACCGATTTGTCTTCCGTGCTTCATTGGCAAAGGTCGCTCTTGCATATCTCCCCAACCGTGTAAACTCATGGAGGTAATCATCGATAGTACGATCACCCTGAGTCAGATGGTTGAACTGATTTTCCATTTCTATCTGTTGGGCCTGTGGAAGATATCGCGCCAAGAACAGTCTGGAAAACTCATCAAAAGAGATATCGGTCAGTTGCCTTCCCGCTAGCTGATGTATCTCCATCTCATCCCACCACAGCTGCGCCTCCCCATCTAGTAGGAAGGTTGCCAAAGTCACTTTTTGTCCTTCCTCCGTGTCCGTGGCCTTCAAGGTTTTGCGCACCTTTGACAGCCAATCCTCTGCTTGCGTCGGGGTTCCTGCCCCTGTGAACGTGGGAGGGTGGAAACTCAAAAAGTATTGCAGCTGTTGATCTAGAGCTCTTCGTGCCCTCAACGGCACTGGCCTTTCTACCACAGGTTCGGCTGCTGGAGCCTGCAACGGAACCGCTCCCGGAGTAGGAGGCTGTCCAGGGACATGCCCTCCTGGCTGCGCCGTGAACATCGCAAATACTGCCTCAACGATCATCCTTACGGTTTTAGCCGAAGGAGGAGTCGGCACCGGAGTTGGTGCACTACTTGCAGTCGAACGAGGGGGTCGAGAAGGCCCCGCTCCACTCCCAGTCGCCTATATATGTCCCCAAACCATAATTAGCGATCCAAAACATAATTACCGATTAAGAGATAGCATAACGCAATAAAGGAACACAGAAGTTCCATCTGAATGCAACACATAAACATGGAATTCATTCCGAAAGTGGACAAAATTGGTTATTTATATGAGTTAAAGGCGACGCACACACGTGCTCACAACCCCTTAAAAGAATTCGACCACAAATTCAGACGGAAAGGGATCGAGACCCTGGCTATGATACCAATTTGTAACACCCTCCCTGCTACATAACATATAACAGTAGGTCCGGCCGGGACCCCACGCCATATGAAATGAACAGAAGAGCGCATTGCTAAAATTAGCGTTAAACAGTTACAAAAGATAACTATCTCAGCATCAGAGTCGCATAACGGAAGCATGTTTAGATTCATTTAAAACCAGTTTATAACAAGTCCACATTTATACTAGGAATGAAATATAACAAGTGTTATTTACATGAGTTTGTTTACATCAAAAAGGTGGCTTCCAGACATCGGCACGCAGGCCGGCCACACATGAACAAACGTAAACAAAAGGTTTGGCCTTCAAGGGCCAGCACAGCTCAGCAGCAGGGGCTTCAGCCCGCTATCTCCAGCTAGTCTCACCGGGACCTGAATAAGCAAATTCACCAATTGGTGGGAAAACAAGCAACCGGTCAGCTTTTGCTGACCAAGATTTGTAACGACCTCGCCCCACACTCGGGGCGGCGGTGCTCCTTCACTGCAAGTAAGAGTCAGCAGCATATATATATATATATATATATATATATATATATATATATATATATATATATACGCAAACAACACCAACGGAGGCAAACCAAGCCACCCGCTTCGTGCTCTCAAGGCACACTTTGGCATCTCCCTGAGTTACGCCCTTACGATAAGTCCTATTTCAACTTAGACAAGCAAAATGAGCTAGGCCGTACACACGAAGTTACGGCACTCTTCCATAGTCCGGTGCACCGAGGTGCGACCTCTTCACCACTACTATGGGCGGGTTCGGATCAGCTAGGCCCGTGCTCAATTATCGCGATTCAACTCTGCACGATACGGGTAAGCGTCACCTTGTGCCCGACACTTAAAGCTGGGCTTTGCAAATTCCATAGCTTTATCGGCTATAAATCCAGTCCCTAGGACATTGGGTAACACTGAATCATACAAGTTGCGTGCTGGGCGCTACCGCCGGCGCTAGCACTAGCGCCCGGCGCTAGCAACAGAACCCAGTTCTACCCGGCACTGGTAACAGAAGTCAACCATGCTACCTCTGGGAATACACCTCCAGACATCAACACTGGTAGCTCACTTGGAGCTACCGCCGGCGCTAACGCTAGCGCCCGGCGCTAGTGACAGAACTAAGTTCTGCCACCAAATTCGGGTATTGCCTGGGAAACGTCTCCAGGACCCTTTTTATGTACCAAACAGTACACATAACCTGAATCACAGCACTTCCACGGAATTATTTCCAGCACTTTCAACATCACCAATCTGGCTCGATCTGTCCAGATGGGTTTCACACAGCATGCCTATGCCCGTACTACCGTTCCGGACTCTATATGCAATTAGTGGGGGAATAACTTCATCCCACCGAAAGATCCGATCTACTAATTAGTAAAAGTCTTCCAAAACGCATGCAAATCAAAGGAAGTACATGTCCAAGGATTAGGGAGGAGATTCGTTACCCTCGCTGGTCGTTTTGGCGCCATAGACTTGAGAGGGGATTGGATTGGCTGGAATCTGCGGTGGCACAAGCACGCAGATGCTATCTCCCTCCTGGCACGACGAAAGCGTAACGCCAATGGATCTCCCTCCTTGCTCCCAGCCCTCTGCCCTCAGCTCTTGAGAGGATTTCAGAAAATATGAGCTGAAGAGTCGGATTTCGAGCTATATGTAATTTTCCCGCTACCGCCGGCGCTAGTGCTAGCGCCTGGCGCTAGCCTTGAGTCGGTACTGCTCGGAGCCACTACCGCCGGCGCTAGCGCCTGGCGCTAGCTCCCTGACTTCACTATATTTTCATTTTTGGTATTTTTTGCATGCACATGTATTTTGGGGTCTTACACAAGAATAACATATCAATCACAGAAGACACACAAATCTACAGAGGTTTACCCCAATCCGGGCTACGTCCCCTCTCCCCTTCCTCTTCACGATGTTCTAATCACCAAATCGGATTACAGCTTACAAGGTTACAAGGATCAAGAAGAACCGATCCTAACTCACTCAACCCTCTTCAGAGAAGAACTGAGGAACCGCCGTCAAGGACAACCACGCAAAAACAATGTTGCACTCTCTTAGGCATAACCCTAAACCAGGGTTATGCACCCTTTAAATAGGGCGCCAAACCGGGCTCTAAATAACATCCGCTGAGACGGCATGTATACCCGCTGAGACGATTCAGCAACATCCGCTGAGATGGCATGTATATCCGCTGAGACATTTCAGCAACATCCGCTGAGACGGCATGACTTAAGGACACGTTCGATGAATGCAGGCGGAGTTCGACGAACCTATCTCCGTTCGTCGAACGTCGTTCGACGAACCCTGACCAGAAGTGTTCCCCAACTCCAACATTCTCCCACTTGGTGAACATCTTCCTCCGACGAGAGCTGCTCCTCCAACCTTCCTCTTCAACCCTACGGCCATTGCACACCACTGAAATTTGGCAATAGGAACCGCCTTGGTAAGAAAATCAGAGCTGTTCTCCATCATGTCCACCTTCTCCAGTCGAACTACCTTCTTCTCCACCCTCTCCCGGATGAAACGATACTGGATGTCAATGTGTTTGGTTCATGCGTGGAAGGCTGGATTCTTGGCTAGCTAAATAGCCCCTTGGCTATCACACCATAGCTTCACTGGCCCCTGCTCAAACCTGAGCTCCAAACATAGCCTCCTCAGCCATATGGCCTCCTTGCTTGCATGAGTAAGAGCCATGTACTCTGCTTCCATTGGCGAGAGTGCCACCACCCATTTCCTCTGACTCATCCAACTGATTGCACCTCCAAACAGTGTGAACACGTACCCACTGGTGGATCTCTTGCTATCCAGATCACCTCCCCAATCCGAGTCTATGTGCCCAACAACGTCCAGGAATCCTCCTTCGCCAGCACCTTCAAAACATAGGGAGTAATTCAAAGTTCCTCGGAGATACCTGAACACACGCTTCACAGCGTTCTAGTGTTCATTTCCTGGTGTAGCCATATACCGGCTCAACACTCCCACTGCTTGATCAATGTCAGGGCGAGTGCAGACCATGGAGTACATCAAGCTTCCCACAGCACTAGCATAAGGGACCTTCCCCATGTCCTCGACCTCATCATGTGTCTTCGGGCTCAACACTGCAGATAACTTGCACCCAACTGGCATTGGTGCTCCCACTGGCTTGCAGTCCGTCATATTGAACTTCTTCAACATCTCGTCGACGTACCTCTGCTGCCCCAACCAAAGCTTCTTCTTGCTTCGATCCCTAGAAATCTACATTCCCAAGATGACACTTGCTGGCCCCAAATCCTTCATCTCGAATTTGGCTGAGAGCAGCTTCTTCACTTGTTGGATCATCCTGACACTATTGCCCACTAATAGCATATCATCTACATAAAGTGTCAGGAAGATGAATTTCTCTCCCTTTCTCTGGATGTACACACAGTGGTCCGAATTCGATCTTTCAAAACCTAACTCCAGCATGTAGGTGTCGAATTTCTGGTACTACATCCTCAGAGATTGTTTTAGTCCATACAAGGACTTCTTCAGCCTGCAAACCTGATCCTCCTTGCCCTTGGCTTCGAATCCTTCCGGCTGCTTCATGTATATCACCTCCTCCAGATCACCGTGAAGAAACGCCGTCTTCACATCCATCTGCTCGATCTCGAAGTCACGCGCTGCCTTAATAGAGAGTACCAGTCTGATCGACGTCATCTTGGCTACCGGTGAGAAGATCTCATCATAATCAACACCTTCTACCTGGGAGAATCCCTTTGCAACCAACCTTGCCTTGTATTTCTCCACAGTGCCATCACCCTTCACCTTCTGCTTGAAAACCCATTTGCTTCCAATGGCCTTCCTCCCCTTTGGAAGCTTACATAGACACCAAGTCTGATTCTTCCTCAGAGACTCCATTTTATCCACCATGGCTAGCTCCCACTCATTTGAATCAGCCTTTGATCTAGCATCCCTGGCAGAGGTTGGATCTTCACCAAGCATACTCAGGCAACATTGTGCAGCCACTGCACATTGGGGATATCTCACTGGTGCCCTTCTTTCCCTTATTGATCTCCTCATCAGTGGAATTTCCTCAGCTTCATCTTCTGACTCATCATCACTTCTCATCACCTCCAAATCATCTGATTCAGAATCAGATTCAACCCCAACAATGGTAGCTCCTTTATCAACACTTCCTTCCACCACCACTGTCTCTTTCTCTTCTTCTTTATCCTTCTCAGCATGTGTGACTGCCTGTGGACTGGTTTCATGAAACACCACATCCTTGCTGAATGTTACAGTCCTGGTCACAGGGTTCCAAAGCTTGTACCCTTTTATGCCTTCTTTGTAACCCACAAAGATGCACTTCTCAGATTTAACATCAAGCTTCCCCCTCTTCTCCTTTGGAATGTGAATATATGCATCACATCCAAACACACGAGCATAGAACAAATTTGGCTTTCTCTTGAAGATGGCTTCAAAGTGTGTACATCCCTCCACAGCAGATGTAGGGGACCTGTTCTTCAGGCAATTTGTAGTCGCCACTGCTTCAGCCCCGAACTCTTTCCCCAAGCCTGCCCAACTGAGCATGCACCTAGCCTTCTCCATCAAGGTTCTGTTCAACCTCTTCAACACTCCATTATGCTCTGGAGTGTACGGTGTGGTCTTCTGCCATGCAATCCCCTGCTCAGTATAGTACCGCTCAAAAGCATCAGAGCAGTACTCACCTCCATTATCAGAATGGAGGACCTTCACCTTTCTCTCCAACTGGTTCTCCACCAGGTTCATAAATTCCTTAAACCTGTCCAGAACCTTTGACTTGGACCTGAGAAAATAGATCCAGGAGTAACGTGAGAGGTCATCAGTAAAGGACACATAGTACCTTGCGACGCCAAGAGATGGAGCTGGAGTTGGTCCAAACACATCACTGTGTATCAACTCCAGCACTTCAGTTGCCCTCGTGCCCATCCCACGAAAGCTTACTCTGGTCAGTTTGCCAAGTAGGCAATGCTCACAGAACCCAAAGCTTGCGGAGCACTCCGGCACCCCTTCAACCATCTGACCAGATGCCACGACTGACATCCCCTTCTCACTGATATGCCCAAGCCGATGATGCCACAGCCTGGACACCTCCTCCTGGTCAACCTCCTGGCTCTCAGAAATAAGAGCCCCACTTGGAACCACTGTATCAGCAAGCAGAGTATACAGTGTTCCATGTCTCACTCCACTGGCAATCACCATTCCCCCTCTTGTCATCTTGCAAGATTGCTTGTCACCGCTGAAGTGCACTCCTGCATCCGCCATGAAACCCATCGAGATTAGATTCCTACTCATCCCTGGAATGTGCATCACATTGGGGAGAGACCTTGTGATCCCATTAGACAACTTCAACATCACCTTGCCACGCCCAATAATCTGCACAGCAGAATCATCACCCAACATGACATCTCCACCATCAAACTTCTCATACTCACAGAACCAGTGCCTATGAGGGGTCATGTTGTATGATGCTCCTGTGTCAACATACCACAAATCAGAATCTATCTGAGCAACGCACGCGGCAGCGATGTACATGCCACCGCCGTCGCCCTCCTTCTTCGTACCAGAAGTTGTCGGTGTCTCCTTGTTCTGAACGGCCTTGTTCGGACATTGAGACTTCACTTGACCAGTCACATTGCACTTCCAGCACCGACCGGGCTTCTTACCCTTCTCCATCTCCTGGCTCTTGGATCTACCCCGAGACTTATCTCGATATCCACCACGCTTGTTCTCCCTTCGTTAAGGACGAGATCTAGATACACTCAAAGCACCTTTGCTTGTCTCCTCAGAACCTCCTCTCCTGGTCTCCTCAGATAAAAGAGCTGCACATACAGTATCATATGACAGTTCCTTGTCTCCACTCCCCCCAATCACGACAATCAGATTGTCCCATGAATCTGGCAACGAGCATAACAAGGTGATGGCTCTATCCTCATCCGAGACCTTGTCACCAATAGAGATTAACTGACTCACATTGGTAATGAATTGAGTCAAGTGCTCTGAAAACGAATCGCCCTCATGCATCCGAAGTTTATACCACTTCTTCCTTAATAGCAATTTGTTTACCAGGGACTTGCTCTGGTAAAGGGATTCCAACTTATGCCACAAACTTCGTGCCGAAGTCTCCTCCATGACGTTAGTCAAGATTGAATCTGCTAGGAATAATCGGATCAGGCCCTTAGCCTTCCGATCAGTTTTCATCCAGGTTGTAGCCTCCGCTGTAACCACTGTAGTCTCCTCTGCAGATTCTCCCTTTGATGTGCTTGCATCCTTCTCTTCAGCCTTTGCAACGGGAGGATCATCTTCGATCGCAGACCATAGATCTCAATCAATCAACATATCATCCATCTTCATCTTCCATAGATCGAATCGACTTCCGTCAAACTTCTCGATCTCGATCCGCATGCCGCCAGAACCCATTTCTAGGATCAAGAACCTCCCTCTGATACCAAATGTAAAGAAATAGGGTGTGCCGAGACGAGAAATTTGAAAGAATAATTCACAAGAATAGCAGATCAATCACAGAAGACACACAGATCTATAGAGTTTCACACAAATCCGGGCTACATCCCCTCTCCCCTTCCTCTTCACGATGTTCTAATCACCAAATTGGATTACAGCTTACAAGGCTACAAGGATCAAGAAGAACCGATCCTACCTCACTCAACCCTCTTCAGACAAGAACAGAGGAACCGCCGTCAAGGACAACCTCGCAAAAACACTATTGCACTCTCTTAGGCTTAACCCTACACCAGGGTTACGCACCCTTTAAATAGGGCGCCAAACTGGGCTCAGAACAACATCCGCTAAGACGGTTCAGCAACATCCGCTGAGACGACATGTATACCCGCTGAGACGATTCAGCAACATCCGCTGAGACGACATGTATATCCGCTGAGATAGTTCAGCAACATCTGCTGAGACAGCATGACTTAAGGACCCGCTCGACGAACGCAGGAGGAGTTCGATGAACCCTTCTCTGTTCGTCGAACGCCGTTCGACGAACCCTGACCAGAAGTGTTCCCCAACTCCAACACTTTTTGTGTGTGACATTTTACTACTGTGCTTAAATACTCATAATTCACACTAACTTATTAAAAAGAACCAAGATAACCTAACACCCCCCTCTAGGTGAACATTCCATAACTAACAAGTGGTATCAGAGCTAGGTTGATCAAAGGAAGACTTAACCGTCTGATCTAGATCGAGGAACGATTCACCATGGCCGGTGGAGATCAAAATCGGGAGATGAGATCTATGAAACATCTGATCTGCACCAAGGAGAACTTTCCCATCTGGAAGGAAAGAGTTAGGCTGTTCATGGAAGCGGCCAATCCAAGATTCTATCTGACAGTCCAACAGGGTCCTTTTATCCCCAAAACCCCTTCCACCATTGATCTGACGCGGAAGGTGATAAAGAAATATGAAGACATGACCAAGGATGAGCTAGCCTTGGCAGGCCTGGATAAGAGGGCACATAATGTTATTGTAAGTGATGTAGATGATTCAACCCTCCAGAACCTAATTCACTGCAAAATGGCCAAGGAGATGTGGGACTCCCTGATCATATATATGGAGGGTACTGAAGAGGTAAGGGATGATAGAAAATCCCTCCTCAACCAAGAGTATAAGGCCTTCAAGCAGGGCAAGAGTGAAACAATCTCCAACTGCTATGAGAGATTTTTCAAGATTCTGAATGGTCTGAGAAACTACAAAAGAGTGTTCACCAACTCTGATCTAAACGACAAATTTCTCAGATCACTTACAAAAGAATGGGACATCAAGATCTGTGCCATTAGATCTGAGAGCAATGAGGAATCAGAAGCCAGCTCCTCCAATTCTGATGACACTGATACAGAGGTGGCACTCCTCTCAAAACAGTTCAGAAAGTTGCTACACAGAAGAAGGAGGGACAACAACAGAAGTTCCTCCTCAAGCTCCAGAAGATCTGACTATCGTGAAAGATCCAAAGCTCCCAGGGAGGACAGGTACAGATCCAACTCTAGAAAACATGATTTAAATAATACTGTTTGTTATTCCTGCAGAAAAATAGGTCACATGGCTGTGGATTGTCCGTCTAAACCATGAAGAAAGAAGAAGCCCGAGGAGCAAGAGAAACTCTGAAAAAGGGTTCGTGACCAAGAAGACGAGAACGTTGAGTGACTCTAACTCAAGCTCCTCTGGGACTGAGGACGACGCAGTTATTGGATTGATGGCCATCAATGAAGGTAACCAGGATGACAACTCTCCTGGAAAGGTAAATCACAGAACCTCCCTGTCTGCCTCTGATTCTGAATCAGTGGCAAATTCTTTGCATGATGATGAGGATGTGTCTGCTGCCAACAACACAGCCTCAAGATCTCAATATGAAGTTGAATCTGAACTGATAAGGCAATACAAAGCCTTGTGGAAAACCTTCAGGGGCTGTAAGAAACTTCTCAAAGTCCAGACCAAGGAGTTAGATTCCTTGAAGCCTGTTCAATATGAGCTCCAGGAGACAGCTGAGAAGCTGGATGCTATGAGCAAAGAAGTGAACAAATTCAAGGAAGCCATAAGGCTTAAAAATGCTGAGTTAGGACAGAAGAACAAGGTCATTAAGGACCTTCAGGAAATGTGTTGGCTGAGAAGAAACTGGCATCCAGCTTCTCAATGCCCAAAACTATCCTGCCTATCATTGACACCTTCTCTGGATAGTTCAGAGCTGGTATTGGTTTTAATCAGGAGACAGTTAAGGGCAAAGATTCTGAAGCTAGACCTTCCTACATGAAGGTGCTGGTGTCAAGTCCTTCAGCCCACAGACCTGCAGCAACAACAATCAAGAGTAAGAGAAAAGCTGTTCCTACAAAACCTGTTCCCAAGAAGGTGAATCAAAATGTGGTGAGACCGATTCCACCCCAATCTCACACATATGAGGTTCACCCAAGATCTGTTAGACAAGAAGGATTCTCCTCTGCTCATCAGCACTGCCACCCCACTCAGATGGTGAAGCCGAAGAGAAGATACAACAGACATGAATGTTGGTGTTGTGGGAAAGTAGGCCACTTTACTTTGGACTGTTGGTTAAACCCAACAGGGCCCAATGCAAAAAGAGTGCATAACCCCTCGTGGTTTTGTGTTCCCTTATATCAACCTAACAGAAACCAAGGACCCAATCCATTTTGGGTACCTAAGGGGAAGTAATTTGTCTTGCAGGTAGGTCCAAATACCAACCAACCTCTAATTTGGTATTTGGACAGTGGCTGCTCTAGGCACATGACTGGATTCAGAAAGCACTTGAAGGAATTCACCCCTGTGGAGAATGGACCAATAGTGATTTTTGGAGGTTCAGAAAAGGGAGTGACCAGGGGCTATGGCAGCATCTCAAATGGGTTAGTCAACATCACAAGGGTGGCTTATGTGGAGGGATTGAAACACAATCTCAAAAGCATAAGTCAACTCTGTGACTTAGTATTTGTTATTACCTTCCACAAAGACAAGTGTCTAATTAAGAAATCCTTAAATTTTCAGGCTATCTTAACTGGCACTAGGAGTGGGAATATTTATTGTTTAAATTTTCTCATCACAAATTCTTCCATGCCTATATGTCTTGTGGCTGATGGTAAAGAGGCTCTCTGTGTTTAATGGCACAAGAGACTTGCACACATCAACTATAAGACAATAGGCAAGCTATTCTCACAAAACCAAGTCAGAAATGGACCTGATATTAAGTGCATCAAAGATGGTCCATGTCAAGCCTGCCAACTTGGAAAGCAGACTAGGACCAGCTTTAAAAGCATATCTAACAAAGAGTCCACTAGGTGCTTATTTCTTCTGCACCTGGATTCATTTGGTCCTATGTCAGTTCATGGCTTAGGAGGGAAGACCTATACCCTTGTAGTTGTTGATGATTATTCAAGGTTCACTTGGGTATTCTTCCTCAAAAACAAATCAGATACCCTAGACATCTTGAAAAATTTTGTCAGGCAGATCCAGAATGAGATGGACTGTACTGTGGTCAAACTCAGAAGTGACCATGGGGAAGAATTTCAATCTGGGTCCATGACAAAATTCTGCCAAGAAATAGGTATCTCCCAAGAATTCTCCTCACCCAGAACTCCCCAACAGAATGGGGTTGCTGAAAGGAAGAACAGAACCTTGATAGAGTCCAGTAGGACAATGCTAAGTGACTCCTATCTACCAGAATACTTCTGGGCAGAGGCTGTCAATACAACTAGTCATGTGATAAACAGGGATTCCATCATCAAAACCCACAAGAAAACCCCTTATGAGTTAATGAAGGGCAGAAAACCAACCTTATCCTACTTTAGGATCTTTGGAAGCAAATGCTATGTCCTTAATAATGGGAAATCCAAGCTAACCAAGTTTGCTGAGAAAAGTAGTGAGGGTATTTTTGTTCGTACAGCTCTCATAGCAAGGCCTATATAGTGTACAACATCAATAACCAAGCAGTGGAAGAATCTGTTCATGTGGTATTTGATGAGACTAGCCTTATACACAAGGTCCGGTCTAGTTCTCTAGTGAATGCAGGTACAGTGGAGAGAATAGGGAAGCTATCCATTAAAGACAATACTGATACTTCACTCAGAAATGAGAATCAGTCAGTGACAGTTGAAATCGAAGAAGAACCTGCAGAAAGCTCAGAAACGGCTGAAGAAGTGCAACCTGGAGAAGTTGCTGATGCAGAAATACCGAGAATTCTCCCAACTGCCTTGAAACAAGTAAGAGACCATCCCCAAGAGCAGATAATAGGAAATGTCAACCAAGGTGTACTAACAAGGAGCATTGTACCTGAGTTTTCTCTCTCAAATTGAACCCAAGAAGTTTGAGGATGCAAATCAGGATCCATTTTGGATTGCTGCAATGCAGGAGGAACTGAACTAGTTTAAGAGATGCAAGGTTTGGAAACTAGCTGCAAGACCCCAAGGACAGAATATCATCGGAACTAAATGGGTCTACAAAAATAAGTTGGATGAAAATGGAATCATCATCAAGAATAAAGCAAGACTGGTGGCAAAAGGCTACAGACAAGAGGAAGGGATAGATTTTGATCAGACGTTTGCTCCAGTAGCCAGACTGGAAGCAATAAGACTATTTTTAGCCTATGCGGCATACCAAGGTTTCAAAGTATACCAGATGGATGTGAAGTCAGCCTTCCTAAATGGTGACCTCAAAGAGGAGGTATATGTAGAGCATCCCTCAGGTTTTGTAGATCCTACTCATCCTAATTATGTTTATTTTCTTAGAAAAGCACTTTATGGCTTAAAACAGGCACCCAGAGCCTGGTATGAAACTCTGTCAAGCTTTCTAATTGAGAATAAGTTCTCAAGGGGATGGATTGATAAGACATTGTTCCTAAGGTAAGTGAAGGGAAAGATCTTGCTAGTGCAGATCTATGTGGATGACATCATCTTTGGATCTACAGATAACAATCTCTGCAAAAAGTTTGCCAACTTGATGCAAGGAAAGTTTGAGATAAGCAGTATGGGGAAGCTCAAATACTTCCTAGGTCTCCAAGTGAAACAATCTGAAGATGGTATATTCATCTCCCAGACCAAGTTCACTAGGGAGCTAGTCAAGAAATTTGGATTGGAGAGTGCTTCTTCAATGAAGACTCCAATGGGAACCAATGTGTCTCTAGACAAGGATGAGAAGGGCATACGCTTTGATGAAACCAAGTACATATGCATGATTGGATTCGCTCCATCTAACTGCAAGTAGGCCTGACATTATGTTTGCTACATGTGTCTGTGCTAGATATCAGGTGAATCCTAAGGAATCTCATCATGTCTCTGTCATGAGAATCTTAAGATACCTAAAGGGTACATCAAATCTTGGCCTATGGTACCCTAGGAACAATGGCTGTGAACTAACTGGATATTCAGATGCAGATTATGCAGGGTGCAAGGAAGACATGAAAAGTACATCAGGGACATGTCAATTCCTTGGTGGAAGACTGATCTCTTGGAGCAGTAAGAAGCAGACAAGTGTGGCAATATCAACAGCAGAATCAGACTATATCTCGGCTAGAAGCTGCTGTGCCTAACTGCTATGGATCAAACATCAACTGGAAGATTAAAACCTAAAGATGACCAAAACACCCCTATTTTGTGACTCTTCAAGCGCAATCTCAATTGCTAAGAATCCTGTCTCTCATAGCAGGACTAAGCATATTGAGATCAGGTATCACTTCATCAGGGAGCATGTGGAAAATGAAGATATCACCCTTGAGTTTGTCCCAACAGACAAACAAGTGGCTGATATATTTACAAAGCCCCTAGATGAAGCTAAGTTCAACTTCTTCAAATTCCAACTGGGAATGTTGAACTTAGAATAATTCTCTAGTTATTTTTCACTAATCCCTTTCTAGATGATTGGTTGGACAACCTTTCAGGATTTGGATGAACTATAACCGAGAAAGGGGGAGCCTTGAACTATTGTCTCCTAAGAGAAGTGCTCCATGAAAGAAGTCAGAAAGGGGGAGAAAGGGAATCAAATGTTCAAGAAAAGATGCTCATGAAGACGACCTCAAAGATAGGAGGAGCATAGAAGTAGGGGGGCTATAAAAGAAGAGACATCGAATTTAGGGGGAGATACAAGCTTGATGATGTACTCAGAAAGTTCAGCA
Organism: Dactylorhiza incarnata; assembly: GCA_033032865.1. Lineage (NCBI taxonomy): Eukaryota > Viridiplantae > Streptophyta > Magnoliopsida > Asparagales > Orchidaceae > Dactylorhiza > Dactylorhiza incarnata. Next base: position 7,191,222 of record JAWHQI010000078.1, on the reverse strand, counting down.
AAGATAAGTACAATCTTACATGCTCAAAGTTAAGATTATAATATTTATTGTCTAGTGAAAGTAGTCTTGAATTGAGATTCTTACTTCTTCAAATAGGGGGAGATTGTTGGGAATCTTGCCCCCATGATTTTGATTTGAAGAAGTCGCCAAGTCAAGAAAACTTCACTTTGTATTTGATCGCTTCTCTAGATTATAAATCTCAGGAAGATAGAAAAACAAGATTCGTCGAACGCAGAAGGGAATTCGTCGAAAGGAGAAGGAAGATCGACGACCGCTGAGAATTGGCGTGTTCGTCGAACGCAGAAGCAAGATCGTCGAACTTAGAAGGAAGTTCGTCGAACGCAGAACCAAGATCGTCGAACTCAGAATGAAGATCATCGAACACAGAAGCAAGATCGTCGAACTCAGAAGGAAGATCGTCGACCGCTGAGACTCGGCAAGATCGTCGAACGCAGAGAAGACACGGTATCGTCGACTTCACCAAAGTGGCCTTGTCGTCGAGAAAGAACAAACATCGTCGAGAAGAAGTCTTGTCGCTGAAAAGGCTAAGTATGACTAATGACGTCGAAACATCGTCGTAAAGAAGGCATGTCGTCGAGAGAACAACATGACTACGATGACAGACGGCAAGACAGAAGATCTCAACGACACAGTTACAGATAGCATATCGTCGTATATACAGAATCGCCAATATGTCTCGTATCGTCGAGATACCTGCTTCAGAAGCAGAAGCAAGAAGAGTTGAATATCTTCCAAGGTCAAAGGGATCGACAAAGTTCTGTTGTCGAGATAGTTTCCATGTCGGCGTAACAATGGAAATATCTCGACGACAGATTCAAATGTTGTGGACGCGCTGTCAGCATTTAATGCTGCCGCCTGATTGTCTAATTAGCGCGTGCTCTTAAGGAAAGGAGCGTCTAACACTTAAGGCACTTTTTCAGAAGACCGTTGGGGACCTCGCAGTCTTATAAAAGAGATAAGAGGTTGCCCTAACACGGTATCAATCGATCAGGAAGAAAGAACTTGCGCATATAGCGAATCGAACAGTACAAGCGGCGTAAGAAAGAAAGAAAGAAAAAGAATAAGCAATCATCTTCATCGACTGTAAAGTTGTCGATCTTCATCAGGCTAAGAATAGATTGAAGAAGAACTGTGCTGTCAAAGATCTAAATCAAAAAATCTTCTTCAATCGTAAGAAGTCAATCCTCATCAGGCTAAAGTTGCCAATCTTCATCCGGCAGAAGTAACAGTCTTATTACTGTAATCTCTTATAAAGGCTTGCGGGCCTATTTGTCTAGCTTGAGGGCTGGAGAGCTGTGAGGCTTGAGGGCCAGAGCAGTATACTTGCTGGTCCGACACCGTCTAGCTTGCGGGCTGGAGAGCTGTGAGGCTTGAGGGCCAGGGTAGTGGAGTTGCGGGTCCGACACCGTCTAGCTTGCGGGATGGAGAGCTGTGAGGCTTGAGGGCCAGGGCAGTGCACTTGCGGGTGCGATTTGTCGAGCTTGTGGGCTCGGGGGCAGTAGGGGCTTGTGGGCCTAGGCTGTTGGGACTTGTGGGTCCATGTTGTAAGGCTTGAGGGCCTGAAGTTTTTTGGCGGAGTTTTGCTGAGCCTAGCACACTGCTAGGTAGGCTTAGAGGGAAAGAGGACTACTCAAGAGACCCTGCTTGAGGAACCTCTATAGATCTTGTGTTGTCTATTGTGCTTTTTGTGTGTGACATTTTACTACTGTGCTTAAATACTCATAACTCACACTAACTTATTAAAAAGAACCAAGATCACCTAACACCCCCCCCCCCCCCCCCCCCCTCTAGGTGAACGTTCCATAACTAACAATAAGAAATATGATACTCTGAGTTTAGAAACATTACGTTTGAAAACAGAAATAATAAAAACCTTTTGTCTTTCTGAATTCTGCTTTTCAAAATCTTCTGCTTTGGATTTGATTCTCTGAGCAGTAGCAAAAAATGATTATCTGAATCTGTATCTGTTGCTTCTTCTATATCAAAAGCTGTATCTGAATCTGCATTAAGCTAGACAAAACACTGCATCTAAAATTTCAATATGTGAAGCTTGTTCATAAGTCATCTTCTCTTTTCTGAAAGCATCTCCCCCTGAGAGCATCTCCCCCTGAGACTGGAGGTTCTTTATAAAGCTCTTCCCGTTGAAACTATCTCCCCCTGCCTAGTTCATAGAACATCACCCCCTGAGCAAAAACATCATATGGAGCTTCTTCATATAACTTCTCCCCCTGCCTAGTTTCAGAAAGGCCTGAAGCTAGGCCCCTTGAAGAAGGGACATTTGATGGAGGTAGGGAAGGATGCAATTTTTTTTGGGACATTTGATGGAGGTAGGGAAGTATGCAATCTGATTTCCAGAAATTTGATCTGATAATGTTGTTGCATTCTTTGTCTTAAGGGTGTGTACCCATTCCTTTATTATCAGCCACTGGGAGTTTGATTCTGACACCAATTGAAAGTCCTGGTTTTCTGATATTGAACTTGCAATTTCATTTGTATTCTCTGTCTTGAGAGTGTAAACACATTCTTGTATTTCTGTGACTGATAGTTTTATCCCAATTGAGAGTCCTCTGATATCAGTTGAGGTCTATGATATCAAAAGAAAAATGAGTTTGATCCAGGTGGTTAATGACTTCTTAAGTTGTTGTTCTTCAAACAATTGAAGAATATCTTGGAAGAAATGACTGCTTGAGATAGTGATCCTGTACCTGCAAAATGTCTCTGGTAGAGGTGGTGTTCCTCTCCTTATTTGATACATTAGATGTTCTTGACCCAGACTACTTTGGGTCCTTTTGTATTACCACCAAATCTGAAATGAAAGACATTTCAGGTTGATCCTTATAACATTGAGGATGATATCTCCTTGGAGGAATTATCCACTCAGTAAAAGGATTGAAAGTATATGAAGAATAAAAATTCTTTGGATTTTCTGTATAGTTTCCATTCGACGAATTCAGGTGAGTTCGTCGATCGCTGTTCGACGAAGTGAAGTGTTTTCGTCGAGCGACGTTCGAATAATGACTATACTGAAATTCTGGCTTCAGAGTTTCTCGATCTCCGTTCGACGAAGTGAATTCATTTCGTCGAGCTCCGTTCGACGAATTCTGCTGAATTCCTTTATTCTTAACAGCCTTGCTTGAAATGTTTTTATTTACATCTACAGCCTCTTTGCTCTTAGCAGAAATGAATTTTATTGGTGTAGAAAGTATGTTCTTCTTAATAAGAGGTGGCTCACTTGATGATGCACCCAAGCCTAGTTTGCCACTTAAACTGGCATTTACTGTGCCTGTGATGTCCATCAGTTTGATACTTCTCCCATTTAGGGATTCTTCAAATTTCTTAGCCTCAGATAACTTGTTCTCAATGAGAATAATATGTTCTCTGGAGGCAGCCAAATCTTTCTTAAGATTAGCATTTTCTTCTCTAAGTTGGTTCATTTCAGCCAACTTATTTTTAAGAGAGATTATTTCCTTCTCAGATTTGATTGAGTCTAAGCAAAGAACTTTGAATTCATCTTTGAATTCAATTGAATTAAAATCAAAATTAGAGATTACCTGATCACTGTCAGATTCAGATTCTGATTCTTCTGAGTTGTTTGCTGAGGCATTGATAGCCATCATGCAGAAATTCTTTTCTTCTTCATCATCCTCATCATCACTAGAGCTAGATGAAGATGCTTTTTCTGACTCACTGCTTGAGTCATAAATAGCCATCAAGCATTGGTCTTCTTCATTTGCATTCTCTTCATCATCAGAAGAGCTGGATGAATATTCTGATTCTGTTTCACTCCATGTTTCTGCTACAAATCCTCTTCCCCTGTGTTTGTGTTTGTAGGAGGAAGACTGGCTGGAGTGCCTCTTTTCTTCTTTGTCTTTTCTCTTCTCCTTCTTTTGGTTCTCTGGACACTCAGGCATAATGTGTCCAGGTTTCCTGCAGCCATAACAAATAATTTCTTTAGGATTAGATTTGTCATACCATGGCTTTTATCTTGATCTGGAATCCTTCTTTCTGAAATCCTTTCTAGCCATCTTGTAGAACCTTTTGGATAGAAGGCTCATGAACTCCACTTCTCCTGGAGCTTTCTCTTCTTCTTCAGTAGCTTAGAAAGCTATACTTCTCTCCTTCTTGGATGCTGGAGATGAAGTGGATTGTTTAGCTTCTCTGGATTTGATAAGCTGCTCATAGGATTTGAGTTTGCCTAACAAGCTCTCAGTGGAGATCTCATTGATGCTTCTGGCTTCCTTGATTGGCCAGATCCTAGAGTCCCATGTGCTGGGGAAGCACATAAGGTTCTTATCATTGACCTCAGTGATGGAGATCACTTTGTCCAAGGTCTTCAGCTCATTGATTTTGAGGCTGAGCCTGTTATACATATCAGTTACTGTCTCAGATTCTCCTTTCTTGAAATTTTCATACTAGGAGATTATGTGAGATCTTCTATCCTTTCTTTCATCTGCTGGTCCTTTAATCATGTTGTTGAGTGAGATCTAGATTTCCCTTGCTGAAGTGCATTCCACAACTCTTTGGAAAATGTCATCAGACATTGTTTGTGCCAAAATATTCATAGCTTTGGCATCAGCACTTCTCTGCTTCTTCTGTGCTTTTGTCTACTCAGGTGGTGGAACAACATCGTTTGTTGTTGTCGTTTCAGCACTTGTTATTGCTGTAGGTGTTGGAGGTCCTGTCAAAATAACATTAAAAATATCCTCATCAATAGAATTCATGTACAATCTGATCCTTGCCTTCCATAGTGCAAACTTACTTAGATTGCACATTGGAGGTCTTGTGCTTGAATATTCTTTTTTTTTGCCATGAGTTTTTAAGAAATAGAAAACTCTAAAATAAATTTAAGATCTAATTGATCTTTTGATTCAGGTGTTAGCCTGTATACAATCAACCAAACTCTGATACCAATTGAAAGTGAGGTTAGATCTTAAAGTTACTCTAGGGGGGGGGGGGGTGAATAGAGTATTAAAAAGTTTTTCACTTATTTTTATAGCGGAATTAAAATAGTAATACTTATATGTGTATTGCAGAGTGAGTTATAAAATAGATAAAAAGAAATCACAACACACAGCACAGCAGACAGAAAATCACAACACAGAGGACACAAGGATTTTATAGTAGTTCCCCAATAAACCTGGGTACTTCTACTCTTCTACCACACTTGGTAGGATTCCACTAGGTTTTTGATCAGGTTCCCTATCACCAATGGGGTTTTGATCAGTGCCCAAAACACCGAGGAGCTTTTGATCAGGTGCTCTAACCAAACCACAGGTTTTGTTCAGGTGCCCTGCCACCTGATGAGTCCCAATTATATACACATTTCCGGACTCATCTGGGCTAGGTTTCATGCACTTGCACTTCACTTTAGGCCCAAATTTAATTCTATTTGATCACGTTGCCCATTTCACTCTTAGTGCACATTTATGCCCCATCTTGGTGTGATTTCATGTATTTTTGTGGTCTAGTATTTTTCCTGTAGGCCCTGGGATCGCGTGAACGTTCGGGATGGTGCGGGGAAATTTTTGGCCTAAAAAGCCTCTGATCATGCGCATTCCTTCGCGCACGATCAGGCGCACGACCAGTGGTCGTGCGTTAATTCCCTTCCCTGACAGAGCGTCTGCGCACGATCAGAGGATTCCTTCGCGCCCGACCACTGGTCGTGCGCCCCTGACCGTGCGTTATTTTCCGTCTTTTTCTTTGCTACAGGTTGACTGCGCACGATCATAGGCATTCCTTCGCGCAAGACCATTGGTCGTGCGCCACTGACCGTGCGCAGTGTTTAATCTACAAACTATAAAAGCGCCGGTTCCGCCCTAATCCAGGGAGAGACCGATTTCCTCCGCCGTTTTCCATGTTTTTGCAGGGTTTCGCCTCCTTCTTCACCGCCCACCTTAGGGAGGAGCTCCGGGCAAGCTTTCAACGCCAAATCTTCGCTGGAGCTTCCTCTTGGCCATCTCCTTCATCTAAGAGCTTCAAGAAGGGAGTCAACCTAGCTCTCACATTCGAGATCGGAGCAGCTTGTGTGATCATTCCACCAGTTCGCGACACGAAGAAGACGGGTCCATTGGAGAGTAGTGACAGCTCTCTCTACCCCGGAGGCAGTCGAGGACCGAGCTTGGACGCAGATTGACAACCCAGCGATTCCTTCCGTGAATCCTCAACAAGACTTCGGAGCCGGTCGATTTTGCACACTCACCTCCTCTTGTAGTTGATAGCTTAGTTAGGTTTCCTTATTTTTGATGAAGTATACTTTTATTTGTTAACATTAGTATGAAATCATGTCTATGTGATTGAGTAATCTTGTTATATTTTCATTTGAGGTGTGCCTTGTGGTGTGGATTGTTTGTTGTGTTGTGCCGCCCTAACAATTGTTAGTGGTGTGCTTTGCGAAGAGGTGCTTGCGACCCTCATTCCGCCGATCTCTCCACTCCATCCGCTAGCCTACTCTTCCATCCGCCTAGCGAAGCGTGGCATAGCGGCCCGTGTAATCCATTCGCCCAACGAAGCAGTGCGCTCAAGGCCTGTATAGTTCGACTCTGCTTGCCTACTCGTCCATCCGCCCTTGCGACGCAGAGCGCTCAAGGCCTGCCTAGTCTCCATCCCGCCAAGCAAAGCATTGCATAGTGGCATTGCATAGGAGTAGTTGTAGTTGTTTTCTTTTATTTTCCAAAAGCCAAACCAACTCTCCCGCATTCCATCCGACCTTTAGGACTTCGATCTCAAGTCCTTCCTTGAAAGTTAACTCCACCTTACTGTGTTCCTTTGAGATCGATACTTGGGGATTCATTCCCATTTTATATTACTTGAACGATCGGTACACTGCCGTTTTGTGTCGCAGTCTTACTACCGCCTATAACAATGTGCTAAGATTTGCGCATCAAGTTTTTGGCGCCGTTGCTGGGGAACACAGTCGTGTGAGTTTCTGGAGAGGGAGACGAGAGTTAGAAGTTCTTCCATTGTGTATAGTCCTCTTGTTATTTTGTTTGCTTTTTATTTAATTTTTGCTTTTCTTATTTTTATTATTTCCCACTTTCCTGTTTAATTTTTTTAGGCAAGTTGTTCCGAAGTAGTTTTAATTGATTGTGTAGATTTTCTTGCAAAGAATTTCAATTTTTGTTATATCTGCATCCTTCAAAAAAAATGTATTCCTGGACTGAACCTAGCATTTATTACAAGATGAGCGCTTATATCGATCAAATGAGGGAATTAAATGCTACGTATCGTAAGGGCTTTGTTTGTTTAATTTGTAAAATTGAAAATCATGTTTTGAAGGACTGCCCCAGTCTTTTACCTATTCCAATTCCCGACTGCAGTCCTTCACATCCTGATGACAAAGTCCCTATCACTCAGTCTTTACCCGTGGAGGGAATCGAGCCCTCAACCCCCGAGCTTATTTCTTACATGGACTCTTTGCTCCCTGTATATGGCTTTACTACTAGTGATGACGATGATTCATTTGATGGCCAACAAGGTGAGATTTGGGAGCTCCATGATGAACCAGAGTGGGATGAGGAGAGTGTTCTCTCTAGTGGGGAGGTGCTTGCAGATATTTTTGCGGAGGAACCTGATATTTTACTTTCTGATTCTGATGTTCCTCCAGTTTCTTTGCATGCTTTTTCTACACCTTTTTCTTATGATCCTGTCGAAGATTATTTGCAAAGTGATGTTTTGGACCTCCAAGCTGAACCGAAGTGGGATGACGAGGACGACCTTTCTGATGAGGAGTTGTGCACCTCTTCATTGGTGAAGGAGATCTGCCGCACCACTGATTCGTTCGAGTTCTCAGATGCACCTCATTTTGATTCTTATGACACCGACAGTGATCAGGCTTGGGAACCTGCCAGGTGTGACACCGGGGCCACTCCTTTTTTTGAACCTTTTACTTCTTCATCTATTTTATTTCCTAACCATCCCTCTTTTAATGCTAATATTGATAAATTCATCCTTCCTGCTTCCTCGCCTACTTTATTGTCTGATATTTCATTTACCCCTCTGCAGGTGCATGAATATCTAGACCCATTTTTGGGCAATTCTGTGTGGCAGTCTTGGAAGGAAAAGCAAACGGCAATGATGAAATCCATCGCCTATTCCACCTCATCATCATTGCCTGCGTTTTCCTTGAAAGACTGGGTGCAGGGTGGTAAACGCTACTTCATCCATGACCGCAGATTGGAGGAGAGGAAGAGGATGAAGAAAGATGAAATATGGAGATGGAAAGCTCCTGATCCTCTTGACTGCTGTTGTTGGGTCTTCGGGCCCATCTCTTTTATTTTTAGTTACCACTTTAAATCAACGTACAGTTGATCTTTTTGGCATGCTTGTAATAATTAGGATATTTTAGTTTTCTCTTTTATGTTTAGACAATATTATTAACTACATAATACAAGTATTAAGTCCAGCTTAAGGACGGTAAACAAAAGCGCTGCTGGGAGACAACCCAAGTTTCTTTTTTTTTATTTCTCTGATACGCTAATAGTGTAGTTATATATATATATATATATATATATATATATTTGCGTGGAGTCTTTTGCCTGCAGGTGTGCGGCAATTTCTTTGGTGGCGGACTCTTGGAGTGAAGTTTTCAGAATTTAACGCCAAATCTTCTGGTATGCTCATTTCTGAGCATGGGGTAACCTCTCCTCTTTTTATTCTCTTACACTCATGTTGATATTTCAGCTTACCTTATTGTGTAGATTAAGTCTGGGGGAGAGCTGTTTGTTACCCACTGTGCACACACATATTGCATTGCATACTAGAAGTAATTTTATTTTATCTATATAGTAAATTTGTTCATTTGCATCACACACCGTTTCACCCGCACGAGCGCGCACTAGCTTGTTTGCATGCTCCCGTATATTCAATTCTTGGTTGTGATGTAGGAAGTGCTGTATTAGACAAATTAATTGCAAGATGGAGTGGAATGTTGACTCCTGCAGTGCTCTAGTTGAGTACTCGTGTTTTGCTTAGGACTTTGAGTAGAATCAGTTCTTATTTATGCTCCTAATTTATAATTAGTTGATTTGCGTAGATTTTAGTTTATTTTACTCAAAATAGTGAATGTGGTTGAATCTAGTGGTAGCGTGGTATTGTGTGTAAGCGAATGCGAGGTTCGTGTTGCTCGAGTCGGGAGGAAGGATTACCTTTCTCGGGGGCTAAGAACTTGCCCCAAGCGACTCTCGAAGCATGGGTGTGAACGATTTGCAAGTTGAGCGTGACGTAGGCCATATTGTTGGCGAGCTTGAGTTTTGTTCTACCTTTCCTATACAACTAACCATTGCTAGCCTATTTTGTGCCTACCCGATCTTTTGGTTCAGCTCCACCATACTTCACCAAGGCCTAAAAGCTAATCCTATTATCGCAACCAAAATTAAATTAAAGCATTTATGAATTGTAATTTTCCAATGCGGTGCGGTGATGCGAAAGTTTAGTGTTGATGTGAAAGTTTTCAAAATTCCTGTGTGCTCAGCTTGTTGCGAAGAGACATGGGGATGAAAAGAAAAAAAAATAAAAAGCAAAGAGAAAAGAAAAAAAAAGTATATCCCTAGCATTTTAATTGAAACATCTATATAGTATTGATTGTTGTAGGCCTTGTGCACACCCGGTTTCAAAGTCAAGTCTGGGGGTGTGTTACACATGCATTATTGGGGGGCTGCTTTGAAGTAGCACTTTTGTGAGCTCTTTTGGGTTGCGATTAGCCATCATGTTTATCTTAGCATTCCAAACCGTGACCTAAGCCTCGTGTATACCTAAAGTCCTATCGATTCGTCTTGTGAGTTCACTAGCGCCGTGGAGAGAGTGTGACCAGGCGAGCTTATGGTCCTCGACGTTGATGGATTTCAACGGAGATAATTCCGAGTTCCGGTATTGGGTAACATTCACCTTCGCGACTTGCTTACTTTCGTACTACGCGTGACCACGAGATTCACCAACATTCCATTTTTGAGTAAAAATAAGTTCCTTTTTACGCATTTACACTTTTATAAATTAGATAGCATATTTAGACACTTCTTCTAATGAAGTTCTATGCACACAAGTAGGCAACTTCTCATTTTACTCCATGTTCGCAATTATTTGGCTACCAATGCTTTTTCCCACTCCGCTGGATTTGTTTGCTCGGGACGCGCAAACAGGTGAGTCTGGGGGTGTGATAAGTCCCAATTATATACACATTTCCGGACTCATCTGGGCTAGGTTTCATGCACTTGCACTTCACTTTAGGCCCATATATAATTCTATTTGATCACGTTGCCCATTTCACTCTTAGTGCACATTTATGCCCCATCTTGGTGTGATTTCATGTATTTTTGTGGTCTAGTATTTTTCCTGCAGGCCCTAGGATCGCGTGAACGTTCGGATGGTGCGAGGCAATTTTTGGCCTAAAAAGCCTCTGATCGTGCGCATTCCTTCGCGCACGATCAGGCGCAAGACCAGTGGTCGTGCTTTAATTCACTTCCCTGACAGAGCGTCTGCGCACGATCAGAGGATTCCTTCACGCACGATCACTGGTCGTGCGCCCCTGACCATGCATTATTTTCCATCTTTTTCTTTGCTACAGGTTGACTGCGCACGATCACAGGCATTCCTTCGCGCACGACCATTGGTCGTGCGCCACTGGCCGTGCACAGTGTTTAATCTGCAAACTATAAAAGCGCCGGTTCCACCCTAATCCAGGGAGAGAACGATTTCCTCCGTCGTTTTCCATGTTTTTTGCAGGGTTTCGCCTCCTTCTTCACCGCCCACCTTAGGGAGGAGCTCCGGGCAAGCTTTCAATGCCAAATCTTCGCCGGAGCTTCCACTTGGCCATCTCCTTCATCTAAGAGCTTCAAGAAGGGAGTCAACCTGGCTCTCACATTCGAGATCGGAGCAGCTTGTGTGATCATTCCACCGGTTCATGACACGAAGAAGACGGGTCCATTGGAGAGTAGTGACAACTCTCTCTACCCCGGACGCAGTCGAGGACCGAGCTTGGAAGCGGATTGACAACACAGCGATTCCTTCCGTGAATCCTCAACAAGACTTCAGAGTCGGTCGATTTTGCACACTCACCTCCTCTTGCAGTTGATAGCTTAGTTAGGTTTCCTTATTTTTGATGAAGTATACTTTTATTTGTTAACATTAGTATGAAATCATGTCTATGTGATTAAGTAATCTTGTTATATTTTCATTTGAGGTGTGCCTTGTGGTGTGGATTGTTTGTTGTGTTGTGCCGCCCTAACAATTGTTAGTGGTGTGCTTTACGAAGAGGTGCTTGCAACCCTCATTCCGCCGTTCTCTCCACTCCATCCACTAGCCCACTCTTCCATCCGCCTAGCGAAGCGTGGCATAGCGGCCTGTGTAATCCATTCGCCCAACGAAGCAGTGCGCTCAAGGCCTGCACAGTTCGACTCCGCTTGCCTACTCGTCCATCCGCCCTTGCGATGTAGTGCGCTCAAGGCCTGCCTAGTATCCATCCCTCCAAGCGAAGCCTTGCATAGCGGCATTGCATAGGAGTAGTTGTAGTTGTTTTCTTTTATTTTCCAAAAGCCAAACCAACTCTCCCGCATTCCATCCGACCTTTAGGACTTCGATCTCAAGTCCTTCCTTGAAAGTTAACTCCACCTTACTGTGTTCCTGATAAGTAATAAAATATATGTATTTTTGGTATAAGTATTAGTATAGTTTTAATTAATATTGTGAATTTTCTATGTAAATTAATGAATAAATTGCTTCTTTATTATTTCTGGTTTCTAACTTAGTTTTATTTTTGTTTTTGCAATTTTTTGCAAAATTTTCACAGGTCACGCCCTCAGACACGCCCGTGACCAAGGGCGTGTAATTTTAAAGATCAAATATCAACGGGACGGCTCAATTCAGATCAAATCCCGACAAATCGCTCAAGTCACGCCCGAGGTCACGCCCGTGACCAAGGGCGTGTAATTTTAAAAGCCAAATTTCCAGCTGGCAGCCGTTTTTAGGTGAAATCTCGAAGAGTTGATCAAGTCACGCCCGTGACTCTACAAGTCACGCCCGTGTTCCAGCAGAGTCACGCCCGTGAGCCGCCAGCGCGTCACGTCTCGAAGCCGCACCCATGCTGCCGACATCAGCCACCCATAGTCACGCCCGTGACTCACCAAGTCACGCCCGTGACATACCAAGTCACGCCCGTGTGCAGCCATGTTTGACGGCCAGACCTTCCAGAAGGCGGCGAATACAGCCGAGCAAATGTCACGCCCTAAGTCACGGCCGTGACATTCAAGTCACGCCCGTGACCTAGGGCGTGTAAAACTCAAATTTTCCCTATAAATAGAGGGGCTCGGCTGAAGTAATTTTCATCCAAATTTTGAGTGGTTTTTGTTGTATTGTGAGTTCTTTTGAGTGATTGTGAGCTTCTCTTCTGCATTTCAGTTTAAGTTCGTTTGTAGTTTTTTTTCGTCTTCCTAGTCTAGTTGTAATGCTGATTTCAGAAATAAAATGATGTTTTTCTCATTTGGATCATCTTCTTTTTATTAATGTTAGTGTGTGTGCGTGTATGAGTTTAGCTTTATTGCTTTCATAATTTAGTTTTATTGCTTTTATAGTTAGTTTTATTGCTTTCATAATCTAGGTTTACTGTTTTCATAGCTTAGATTTACAAGCTTTCATAAAATAGTTTTATCGTTTTCTTTTTCGCCTTATTTTATCGCTTTCATTTTAAACGCTTTCTTTTTCAGTTTCTTTTAGAGTGTGTGCGTGTATGAGATAGTATTTTCCTTTTTTGTAGCTTAGTTTTTATTTCAGTCTTTATATAACTGCTATATACCACCCCCTTCTCAAATAAGAGGCTAATTTACTTTAGCACTTATTTAAGTCGGTTGGGACGGATATTATTTCTGCACCTTTATAAGTCTTTTCATTTCTATACCACCCCCTTCTTAAATAAGAGGCTAAGAACTTTTTAGCACTTGTTTAAGGTGGTTGGGACGGATATTATTACTGTTTTTATATAAGTCTTTTTATTTCCTTTTTATCCGCTTATATCCGCTTTAATTATCAAACATGTATTTTTCAACCGATAATGCCGTCTCCATTCCGATGAGTGGCTAATTTCCTTTAGCACACGACGTCGAAGAGCATTGGGACACAAAAATAGTTTTTCTATAAAAATTAAAACATCTCTTTCTAAAATAATTAACGCTTAAGGTTTACCCGAGAATCACGTTGAGTGGAGCCACATAATCGATGTGTGGTTTTCATTTCCGTTTTCGTACCTAGTTAGCCGAGAGGCTCGTGTGTACGGACTGATCACTCACGGGTAAAGAGAAGTGCGCTCTACCCTCGAGAGAGGACGAGGTAACTCTCCCGAATTGGAAATAAAAACCCAATAGCGGGGTTCGCAACATAAAGCGAGTATTAAGAACATTCGATTGTAGAACGAGAGTTCGGTCGAATATTCATAATCTCAGGTGGGCGTACCCTCGAGAGAGGAGCGTTCATAATTATGGAACCTCCACGGCCAAGTCATCTTAATATTTTGAAAAGTCATCACTTTTAATTCTACGAAAAATCTATTTTCGTCTCAAGGTAATTCGACGTCGCGCGCTATATTTCTCATCACTTAGAACTCTAGTAAATCGCTTAAATCATCTTTCGCATTTTATCATTTAGAACTCTAGTTAAATCAACTAAAAATATTATTCCGATAAAATAATAGTTCGTCCCTCGAAGTAGCATAATCAACACGACCCGCGGAAATATACGATCCCGATATTTTCTAAAAATATCCTGTATTACTTGCGATAAGGTATACTTGCCTTTATCAAATGATTAATTTGGACTAAAAATTCAAACACAGCTTTTCAAACTCATTTAGTGCAAAACTCTCCTTTTCTACTATTCAATTCAATAGAATTCGGCATTGTAGCCGAAGCGTAATTGTCAATATTCCGAAAGAAGAAAAAGATCGTTACTTCTATCCTTCGATAGGATAACGGTTAATTTCTCAAAGTAGGAGTACTTGCGAGACTCTTCGAAAATATCCGCCAATTCTAAACTCTTAATATAAAGGTTATCTTTTATTTATAAAACAAAAAGAAGAAGCCCAAGTAATCATCAAGTTTTTGGCGCCGTTGCCGGGGACCTTTGTGTTGTTATTTGAAAGTAGGAACTGCTATTAATTTTATTCCTTATCTATATATTACAAAAAAAAGGCACAAAAAAAAAGAGGTTACAAAACTAATAAAAAAAAAATTATATAAATATAAAAACTTATATTAAAAAAAAAAAAATATATAATAATAATAAAACAGAAAATCCAAAAATATTGTTTTTTTAGTTTATGACCCGAGGAAACTCCTCGGACGATTCGACTATTCCTTTTGACCCCGAAATCGAGCGCACTCTTCGTAAGCGCATCCGATCTCGTGATCAAAACTTACTCGAAACCCCCGAAGAGTCAATCAGAGATACTGTAAATATGGGCGATCCAATTCCAAATGCGGCCCCGGCCCGGACCATGGCATATTATGCCCGGCCGAATTTGGAAGATACAGGATCCAGTATTACTCGCCCGACAGTTAATAATAATAATTTTTAAATAAAATCCAGCATAATTCAAATGGTACAACAGTCGATTCAGTTCGACGGTTTGCCAGATGAGGACCCAAATCAGCACCTTTCAAACTTTTTAGAAATATGCGACACCTTTAAAATTAATGGCGTCACTGATGACGCCATTCGTTTACGCTTATTTCCATTTTCGCTACGGTCAAAGGCCAAATCATGGTTGACTTCTCTTCCGAGAGGGTCCATAACCACGTGGGCCCAATTGACGGAATTTTTCTTAACTAAGTATTTTCCTCCGTCAAAAACCGCAAAACTACGCACGGATATCACATCCTTTGTGCAATTCGATTCCGAGTCTCTTTATGAGACTTGGGAGCGTTTTAAGGAATATTTGCGTAGGTGTCCTCATCACGCGCTACCAACTTGGCTACAGGTCCAAACGTTTTATAATGGTTTAAATTTTTCTACACGGCAGATGATTGATGCGGCTTCCGGGGGAACGTTAAACAACAAAACCCCAGAGACCGCTCAAGCTCTGATCGACGAAATGGCCATGAATGCGTACCAATGGAACGTGCCAAGGTCGCGTCCTACTAAACCGGCTGGTCTTTTTGAAGTGGACGCCACTACTTTCTTAGCCTCACAGGTAGAGCGGCTAAGTAAGCAGGTGGCGGAGATGACTGTTTCCTCCTCCACTCCCGCTTGGAATAATAATAATAATAATAACGTAATCGAAGAATCGGTGGATTACCTCGGTAATCCGGTTAGGCCCCCCTTCAACCCTAATAACAACCCGTATAGTAATACTTATAATCCAGGTTGGAGGAGCCACCCTAATTTCTCCTGGAGCAATCCTAACAATGCTCAGAGGCCCCCAAATATGAATCCTCAGGGATTTCCGCAAGGATTTCCGCAGGGATTCCAGCCTCCTCCTCCAAAACCTTCGCCGCTCGAAGATATTTTGTCTAAATACATCGCGTCCAACGATTCAAATATCCGGAATCTTACCGGATCGATTAAAAGCTTGGAAAACCAGGTTGGACAACTTGCAAAGATGGTCTCCGAGCGGCCATACGGAGCTTTACCAGGGAATACAGAGCCAAACCCAAGGGAAAATGCCAACGCTATAACCCTTCGAAGCGGCAAGGAGGTCGTCTCCCCATTGCGGGTTGAGCCTAAGGTATGCATTTCGCCTCCGACCCCTCCACCCTCTTCTTCGATTCTAATTGCTCCAGCTTCTCCGGTTGTGCCAAATGTTTCGAGTCCTCGAATTCCTTACCCGTCTAAAATTAATAAAGAGAAGGAGGACGAAAATTATCAAAAATTTTTGCGTATTTTAAAACAAATTCAAATAAACGTCCCCTTCTGCGAGGCACTCTCCCAAATGCCGAAATATGCGAAATATCTTAAAGAGTTGCTTTCTGATAAAAAGCGACTCGAGGATGTTTCACGTGTTTCCCTTAATGCGGAATGTTCGGCTGTTCTCCTTAACAAATTGCCGCCAAAACTAAACGACCCGGGACGGTTCTCCATCCCGTGTCTCTTTGGCAATATGTTAATAAAGTACGCTCTTGCAGACTTAGGCGCCAGCATCAATTTGATGCCTTTTTCTCTTTTCAAAAAACTCAATTTAGGCGTCCCGAGTCCGACAAAAATGAGCATCCAACTCGCGGATCGCTCGGTAAAGTACCCAATCGGGGTAGCGGAAGATGTTCTGGTCATGGTTGACAAGTTTATCTTCCCGGTAGACTTTGTCATCCTGGACATAGAGGAGGACGTCGAGGTACCCATCATCCTCGGTCGCCCCTTTCTCGCAACCTCCCGTGCGTTAATCGATGTCAGTAACGGTCGCCTCCTCCTTCGAGTTGGAGACGACGAAGTTACTTTACATATCAACCCCTCCATGCGGAACTCACTATCGAATGATGATTCCTGTTTCAATTTGGAATCCGCGTTTGTGGACGAGTGTTCTTCTCTTTCAGAATTGCTATCCTTAATGATAGACGATTCAGATCTGGCGAATCAACCTCCTTTAGAAGAATTACCGCCAGATTCGCCTTTCGAGCCTTTCGACTCGAAAGATTTAAAAATCTCCACTTCCTACGAAGAACCTCCGGTCTTGGAGCTTAAGCAACTCCCCGACCATCTAAAATATGCTTTTCTAGCCGCGAACTTAAAGCTTCCGGTTATAATATCTTCTACTTTAACTGATTCAGAAACATCCGAATTGGTTGAAGTTTTATCTAAACATCGCCGTGCAATTGCATGGCAAATTTCCGATATCAGGGGAATTAACCCCTCATTCTGCTCCCACAAAATTTTTCTCGAAGAAAACCCCCGCAAAACAATTCAGCCTCAACGACGACTTAACCCGAACATGTGGGAAGTCGTTAAGACTGAAATTATTAAACTCCTTGATGCGGGGATTATCTATCCTATTTCCGACAGTACGTGGGTAAGCCCCGTACAAGTCGTCCCGAAAAAGGGCGGTATAACGGTCGTGGCAAACACGAATAACGAATTAATCCCAACTCGTACTGTTACGGGTTGGAGGGTGTGCATCGACTACAGAAAACTAAACGATGCCACCAGAAAAGACCACTTTCCGTTACCGTTTATTGATCAAATCTTAGAGCGTCTCTCCGGTCACCCTTTTTATTGCTTCCTTGATGGTCTCTCGGGATTTTTCCAAATCCCTATTTCACCCGAGGACCAAGAAAAAATGACTTTTACTTGCCCTTTCGGCACCTTCGCATATCGGAGGATGCCGTTTGGCCTCTGTAACGCGCCAGCTACATTCCAAAGATGTATGCTGGCAATATTTGGCGAGCTAGTAGAAGACATAATGGAAGTCTTCATGGATGACTTCTCCGTCTTTGGAAACTCTTTTAAAAATTGTTTAAAAAATTTAGATAGAGTCCTCCAACGGTGCGAGGAGACGAACTTAGTCTTGAACTGGGAGAAATGCAACTTCATGGTCCGAGAGGGTTTAGTCCTCGGCCATAAAATTTCTTCCAAGGGGATGGAGGTCGATAAGGCCAAAGTCGCTATAATTGAACAACTTCCTGTTCCTTCGAACGTCAAATCAATTAGAAGTTTTCTTGGCCACGCAGGTTTTTTATCGGCGGTTCATTCAAGATTTTTCAAAAATAACCAAACCGCTAACTCACCTCCTGGAAAAAGATTCCCCATTCATTTTTGACACGGCCTGCGTAGAGGCGTTTAATTTTATTAAAAAGCAACTTATCAATTCTCCAATTCTGGTGGCGCCAGATTGGTCTCTTCCGTTTGAGATTATGTGCGACGCGAGCGATATCGCAGTAGGAGCTGTCTTAGGCCAACGCGTAAATAAATATTTTCATCCAATATATTACGCTTCTCGCACACTCAATGCCGCACAGGCTAACTACACCACAACGGAAAAGGAACTTCTCGCCGTCATCTTTGCTTTTGATAAATTCCGACCCTACGTAACCCTTTCACATGTAATCGTTTTCACTGATCACTCCGCCTTGAAATATCTTTTGGCCAAAGTTGATGCTAAGCCTCGCTTACTTCGATGGATCCTCCTTTTACAGGAATTTGACTTAGAGATCCGGGATAAGAAGGGGGCTGAAAATTTAGCAGCCGACCACCTCTCACGTTTAGAACACCCCGTCGCAGAAGCGCTCGTCGAACCCGAAATAGACGATCGATTTCCTGAGGAGCGCCTTTTAATCATAAATAATACCAAAACTTCTTCTACCCCTTGGTTCGCAGATTACGCGAACTATTTAGTCGCGCGGGTCCTTCCAAAAGATTTTTCGACTCAGCAGAAGAAGAAATTCTTCTCTGACTTAAAAAACTACTTTTGGGAGGACCCCTTTCTCTTTCGAGTCTGCGCAGACCAAGTGATACGAAGATGTGTTTCCAGCGAGGAGGGTGCGCAAATATTGCGACACTGCCATGAGGGGCCGGCTGGAGGGCATTATCAAGCCAACCGGACCGCGCGGAAAGCGTTAGAGTCAGGCTTTTATTGGCCCACTCTCTTTAAGGATGCTCACACTTTTGTGAGTATATGCGATAGCTGCCAGCGGTCGGGTAACATCTCCCGTCGTGACGAGATGCCCCAAAATTTTTATTTAGAATGCGAAATTTTCGATTTGTGGGGCATAGACTTTGTAGGCCCCCTACCTCCTTCTTTTAATAATCGCTATATCTTAGTGGCGGTCGACTATGTATCTAGGTGGGCGGAAGCGCAAGCTCTGCCCACCAATGATGCGCGAGTCGTCATCCATTTTCTAAAAAAATTATTTTCTCGCTTTGGCACGCCCCGTGCAATAGTAAGTAATAGGGGCACGCACTTCTGCAATGCCCAGTTTTCAAAAATTTTATCTAAATACGGCGTCACGCATAAGCTCGCCACCGCCTATCACCCCCAAATGAGCGGCCAAGTAGAGGTAGTAAATCGCGAGATAAAACGCATTCTGGAAAAAACCGTCTCTTTAAATAGGAAGGATTGGTCCTCAAAACTCGACGACGCGTTATGGGCGTATCGTACGGCATACAAGACCGCTATCGGTTGTACGCCCTATCGATTAGTCTACGGCAAAGCGTGCCATTTACCGGTAGAATTAGAACACCGCGCTTTTTGGGCCTTAAAATTTTTAAATCTCGATTCGAACTTAGCCTCCGAGAATAGGAAATTCCAACTCAATGAACTCGATGAATGGCGTGCGAACGCTTATGAGAGTAATAAATTTTATAAGGAGCGTTCTAAGTTCTACCACGATCGAAAAATTAAATTTCCAAAAACTTTCGCGCCGGGCGATCTTGTCCTTCTTTATAATTCACGTCTTCGTCTTTTTCCGGGTAAGCTCAAATCCCGCTGGTCCGGCCCCTTTGCAGTCAAAGAGGTTTGGCCGTATGGGACCGTTCTTATCTCTCACCCCGAAAAAGGCGATTTTAAACTCAACGGCCACCGTTTAAAACTATATCTTGCGGGCGATCCGGTAGACGGACACACAGAATCTTTAACCCTCCCCAATTTATAATCTCACCACGCCAAATGCGTCAAGCTACGCGACGGTAAACAAAGCGCTCGTGGGAGGCACCCCATATTTATCTAATATTTTTATTATGCTTTTTCTCTATTTTTGCAGGGTTTCTTCCGACCCCGCCAGCTTTACTTCAGGGAAGCCTTTTTGCTTCCTTTTTCCTTTTGTATATATTGCATTGTTATTTTCTCTTCTTCATACTTACATTACAACATTGGGGACAATGTTGGGTTTTACGTATGGGGGTGTATTTCCCGTTTTCAAAAAAAAATAAAAAAAAATAAATAAATAAATAATATGTATTTTTTGTAGTTGAAAAAAAAAAAACAAAAAAAATAAAAAACAAAAAAAAAATAAAAGAAAAAACTCCAAAAATAATAAACCCTAATTTACTTTTATTCTTAAAGCATTTAGTTTCGAGAGTATATGTTTGTGGATTTTCATAATCGCTAGTTTTACTATTTGTTTGTTTATCTAAGATCGATAGATTTAAACGTTCGGGGTTAAGTTTTAAAGAATATCTTGTGTTTTTAATTTAAATAGAGGCTTTGTTATCAAGCACTACTTCTACTAGCTAAAATAGAGACATGTGTATTATGTTAGCAAAACAACTTTAGACTGCAATTATCCCTACTTTATGTCTTCAGGAATCTAGGAATATTCAACTTACTAAGGTTGCTCTCAAAACTTTTTTTTATTATTCTAGAATTTCTCTTGAAAACCCCTTGTATACACCAATTTAGCATGGCAAAAACACAAAAAGAAGAAAAAAAAAAGATCTTATGTCAATGGGAATACAAAAATTCCGTAAACATAGGCACCCAATATTTGTTAAAAGAAATCCTATGTCAATGGGAATTGCAAATTCCGTAAACACAGGCATTGGGTTAATTAAAAAGGTCAATTTTCCCTCGTCCCTCGTACACCAACGATGGGAGTCAAAGGAAACTTTATAAGAGGGGTGAGATGATACAATTCATCACCCCTAATCCAAGTACTCTTCTATTTGCCAAGGCTTTTTACCCCCTTTTCCCTTAACCAAATTATTGTTTCTAGTTTTAATTCAAAAAATCATTTGAGAGCATAATTAGTAACTTATATTTTTCCTTTATGTTTCTTTAAACAAAGGTTATTATAATTTCGATCTAATCTCGTTTACTAATGATTGCAATTTTGTTTGCTATTTGGTTAATTAAGAAGTCTTTTGGCCAGGACATTTCTTCTACTTAAATCATTTGCATAATTTAGGACTTAACTCTTATTACTCCGAATTTTTATTTTTCAGTCTCTTATGATTAAAATAAAACGATAGCCAAAAATTAGAACTTATGTTAATCCCGTATAGATCTCTCTTACTTTTGCCCTGGAATAGCAAAAGCTTAAGTATGGGGGTATTTGATAAGTAATAAAATATATGTATTTTTGGTATAAGTATTAGTATAGTTTTAATTAATATTGTGAATTTTCTATGTAAATTAATGAATAAATTGCTTCTTTATTATTTCTGGTTTCTAACTTAGTTTTATTTTTGTTTTTGCAATTTTTTGCAAAATTTTCACAGGTCACGCCCTCAGACACGCCCGTGACCAAGGGCGTGTAATTTTAAAGATCAAATATCAACGGGACGGCTCAATTCAGA
Source organism: Dactylorhiza incarnata (assembly GCA_033032865.1). Lineage (NCBI taxonomy): Eukaryota > Viridiplantae > Streptophyta > Magnoliopsida > Asparagales > Orchidaceae > Dactylorhiza > Dactylorhiza incarnata. The sequence goes on along the minus strand of JAWHQI010000078.1, from coordinate 7,170,003 downwards.
TCAAATCCCGACAAATCGCTCAAGTCATGCCCGAGGTCACGCCCGTGACCAAGGGCGTGTAATTTTAAAAGCCAAATTTCCAGCTGGCAGCCGTTTTTAGGTGAAATCTCGAAGAGTTGATCAAGTCACGCCCGTGACTCTACAAGTCACGCCCGTGTTCCAGCAGAGTCACGCCCGTGAGCCGCCAGCGCGTCACGTCTCGAAGCCGCACCCATGCTGCCGACATCAGCCACCCATAGTCACGCCCGTGACTCACCAAGTCACGCCCGTGACATACCAAGTCACGCCCGTGTGCAGCCATGTTTGACGGCCAGACCTTCCAGAAGGCGGCGAATACAGCCGAGCAAATGTCACGCCCTAAGTCACGGCCGTGACATTCAAGTCACGCCCGTGACCTAGGGCGTGTAAAACTCAAATTTTCCCTATAAATAGAGGGGCTCGGCTGAAGTAATTTTCATCCAAATTTTGAGTGGTTTTTGTTGTATTGTGAGTTCTTTTGAGTGATTGTGAGCTTCTCTTCTGCATTTCAGTTTAAGTTCGTTTGTAGTTTTTTTTCGTCTTCCTAGTCTAGTTGTAATGCTGATTTCAGAAATAAAATGATGTTTTTCTCATTTGGATCATCTTCTTTTTATTAATGTTAGTGTGTGTGCGTGTATGAGTTTAGCTTTATTGCTTTCATAATTTAGTTTTATTGCTTTTATAGTTAGTTTTATTGCTTTCATAATCTAGGTTTACTGTTTTCATAGCTTAGATTTACAAGCTTTCATAAAATAGTTTTATCGTTTTCTTTTTCGCCTTATTTTATCGCTTTCATTTTAAACGCTTTCTTTTTCAGTTTCTTTTAGAGTGTGTGCGTGTATGAGATAGTATTTTCCTTTTTTGTAGCTTAGTTTTTATTTCAGTCTTTATATAACTGCTATATACCACCCCCTTCTCAAATAAGAGGCTAATTTACTTTAGCACTTATTTAAGTCGGTTGGGACGGATATTATTTCTGCACCTTTATAAGTCTTTTCATTTCTATACCACCCCCTTCTTAAATAAGAGGCTAAGAACTTTTTAGCACTTGTTTAAGGTGGTTGGGACGGATATTATTACTGTTTTTATATAAGTCTTTTTATTTCCTTTTTATCCGCTTATATCCGCTTTAATTATCAAACATGTATTTTTCAACCGATAATGCCGTCTCCATTCCGATGAGTGGCTAATTTCCTTTAGCGCACGACGTCGAAGAGCATTGGGACACAAAAATAGTTTTTCTATAAAAATTAAAACATCTCTTTCTAAAATAATTAACGCTTAAGGTTTACCCGAGAATCACGTTGAGTGGAGCCACATAATCGATGTGTGGTTTTCATTTCCGTTTTCGTACCTAGTTAGCCGAGAGGCTCGTGTGTACGGACTGATCACTCACGGGTAAAGAGAAGTGCGCTCTACCCTCGAGAGAGGACGAGGTAACTCTTCCGAATTGGAAATAAAAACCCAATAGCGGGGTTCGCAACATAAAGCGAGTATTAAGAACATTCGATTGTAGAACGAGAGTTCGGTCGAATATTCATAATCTCAGGTGGGCGTACCCTCGAGAGAGGAGCGTTCATAATTATGGAACCTCCACGGCCAAGTCATCTTAATATTTTGAAAAGTCATCACTTTTAATTCTACGAAAAATCTATTTTCGTCTCAAGGTAATTCGACGTCGCGCGCTATATTTCTCATCACTTAGAACTCTAGTAAATCCCTTAAATCATCTTTCGCATTTTATCATTTAGAACTCTAGTTAAATCAACTAAAAATATTATTCCGATAAAATAATAGTTCGTCCCTCGAAGTAGCATAATCAACACGACCCGCGGAAATATACGATCCCGATATTTTCTAAAAATATCCTGTATTACTTGCGATAAGGTATACTTGCCTTTATCAAATGATTAATTTGGACTAAAAATTCAAACACAGCTTTTCAAACTCATTTAGTGCAAAACTCTCCTTTTCTACTATTCAATTCAATAGAATTCGGCATTGTAGCCGAAGCGTAATTGTCAATATTCCGAAAGAAGAAAAAGATCGTTACTTCTATCCTTCGATAGGATAACGGTTAATTTCTCAAAGTAGGAGTACTTGCGAGACTCTTCGAAAATATCCGCCAATTCTAAACTCTTAATATAAAGGTTATCTTTTATTTATAAAACAAAAAGAAGAAGCCCAAGTAATCATCAGTTCCTTTGAGATCGATACTTGGGGATTCATTCACATTTTATATTACTTGAACGATCGGTACACTGCCGTTTCGTGCCTCAGTCTTACTACCACCAATAGCGGTGTGGTAAGATTTGCGCTGTTTGCCCGGAAAGCCCGCGATCTAGTCTTTATAATGCAAAATGGCGGTCTCAGCGGTCTTCGGAATTTCTGATCGCCCAGATCGCCAACCTTCAGCCTGACCTGGTTTTCTATGTTCCAAGCAGCCGAAGCCACTCGTGATCGTCAGTCCGAGCAGCTGGGCTTTTTCTATTTTTTCCTATTTGTACCCCATTTCACTGCCCCGGCTCTCCTGTACCCTGGGCAGCCCGTAGTTTTTCAGTTCTGCCCATTTGGGCAGCCCCCTCGTCTATAAATAGAGGGGTAGGGGTACCTGAAAAAGGACTTTTAGCTCCGAGGATCCATCTTACAACCTGTGTAAGCGGTCTCATTTTTCAGTGATCGATATCCTGTGATCGTTCTCCTCCTTTTTAGCCTCTCCTGTCTTAGTAACCTGCACTTCGCAGTTTTCTCCTGTCCCACTTAGTGTGAATTTTGGAGGTGCCATTTTTGGTGCCAACAGAACAAACACGCGGCCTTCAGATTCGAAGTGTCAGGTGAAATTCATAGACATTCAAGATGGCTGATCACCGTAGAGGTCGTCCTTTGCGATCTCCCAGTGTTCCCCCTTCCGATCACAACCCGTTAGAAGCGATGGAGCGCCGCTTCGAGCTTCGCGTGGATCAAGCTCTCCGTGAGGCCGCCCGAGCTAGGCAGGATGCCGCTGCTGTTCAGCAAGAGATCGCGCGGTCTCAGCAAGAGGCCGCTCGAGATCAGCAAGAAGTTGTCCGGACTCAGCAGGAGTCTGCGAAGTAGATTGAGGCTATGAGCCAGGTTCTAGCCACGATCTCCCAGAAGATCCTTCCTCAAACCTCTCAGGTCGCTACTCCTGACCGCATGGCAGGCGGTCACCCGAGCGATCATCCCGTTTTCCAGCCCGCAGCTCCTCAGCGATCTCAGCATGAGGAGTTTGCCGCCCGTCGTAATTCTTTCCGAGCCGCAGCCCAGGGGCCTCCGTCTCAGACCCTGAATTTTGAAGAAGGGTTTGCTTACCCTCAAGATCCTCCTGCTCCTTTTCTTCCTCCTCCAGGACCTTCTGCTTTCGGGGAGCCTTCCCCCTTTACTGATGAGATTCGTCGGGATCCAATTCCTCATGGATTCAGAGAGCCGCGTCTCCCTGTGTATACAGGAGAGACCGACCCGATGTGTCATCTTCAAGCCTTCGAGTCTGTTGTTGCCCTCAGGACCATTTCAGATGGAGTGAGGTGTAAGTTGATGGTCACCTCCTTTGATATGTCGGCCATGGAATGGTTCTATAAGCTGCTCTGTCAATTGATCTCGAGCTTTGTTGCTCTGAAGCAAGAGCTCCTTCTAAGGTTTGCCACCGCAAAGAAAAGGAAGAGTGGTCCTGCGACCCTCTTCAAGATTAAGCAAGGCGACAACGAAACTGCGGCGGATTTCATTGACCATTTTCAGAAAGAGATCTTGGGAGTCAGGGATATGGATCCCGAGCTCTATATGGTAGCTTTGATCAGTGGCCTGCAGGAGGGTCCTCTGAATTTCAAAGTCACAACCAAGGAGCCTAGCTCCTATCAGGAGCTGATCAGCATTGCCAATCGCTACATAGAAGAGGAGATCAACAACCCTACCTATGTGAGCAATTTGACAAACAGGGCCACTCAGAAAGGCTCTGCGGGATTTTATCCGGCTCCGTCTTCCTCAAAGCCTCGACAACAGCTCCCACCTCCAGCTCCGAGAGGTAAGAATTATCGCAACAACCGCTTCAATCGAGGTAACCATTCTTTCCCGCCTCAAGGTTCATTTCCTCAAACCCCTGCTACTCCTGCTCCGCAAGTCACCCCAGTCCACCAGATCCAGTACGCCCAACCTCCTCTTCTGCCCATTTCTTCACTCTACAATGAATCCCAAGAGTCCTTCACAGACTTTGGTGTTTCTATGAGTGAAGTGCTTCAAATCCTTCAAAAGCAGCCCTTTTTCAAGAAGCCAGCTCCGCTAAACTCGGATCCAAAGACCAGAAATCCTACTCTCTACTGTGAGTACCATAGAGATAGGGGACATTTGACAGAGGATTGTAGAGCTCTCCGCTTATTCTTAGAGAAGCTTCTGAAGGAGGGTAAGCTCCGAGATCTCATTCAGAAGAATGATTCTGCCAAAGCCTCAACCTCCAAGGCTAAGGAAGTAGTGGAAGTCCATTGGGCATGCGAAGAAGTGGACGATATTGGCCATCTCGGCAACATCGGTTTTCCCAGCGAATGTGTGGACGCTAATGATGAGGGTGCCTTGGGCAACCTTTTCTGCATCCATGGGGGGGCAGGTCCGGAGTCCTCGAGAAAGGCAAGCCTAAAAAGAGTTTATCAATCGAAGGTCGCTGCTACCTCTTCAGCACCGGTCCGAGGGACGGTCACTTTTGGAGATGAAGATCTTCCTCAGACCACGAATCCCTTTGACGACGCAGTCGTCATCAAAGCTGTAATTGAAAATTATACAGTAGAGAAGATTCTGATAGACACGGGAAGCTCAGTCAACGTGCTCTTCAAACCTGCCTTCGAGGCGTTGAAGACAGGTAAGCCCCTCCTTTCAATTGAAGGCCCCCTTTATGGTTTTTTAGGAGAGAAGAAAGAAGTAGAAGGGCTCGTCACTCTTTCTGTAATTTTGGGAGGGATAGTGAAGCTGGTCAAATTTATAGTCGTTGATGCTCCCAGTAGCTACAACGCCATCTTTGGAAGACCCTTCTTGAATGCATATCAAGCCATTGTCTCCACCTATCATCAAGCGGTGAAGTTCGCCTTGAACGGCAAACAACACCGAATCAGGAGCGACCCAAGGAAAGCAAGGGAATGCTACGTAAAGACGGTCAACATGATCGTGTCCTCTTCTCCCCAAGAAGTCATGATGGCTAAATCAATTGAAGTTCCTGAACAAATCCAAGCTGCAGAGGAAATTGAGGAGGATGCAAGAGATGGAGTTCGCTTGGAACCTGCCAAAGCAACTCAAGAGGTCCGGATCAGCGAGGAAGATGTGAGCAAGAGCCTTTCCATCAACGCTGAATTATCTGAAGCTGACAAGAGTCAGCTCATCTCTTGCCTTCTGCAAAATCTAGATATCTTCGCTTGGTCGGCAGATGATATGCCTGGAGTGGATCCGGATGTTGCTTGCCACCATCTCAATATTGACCCAAACTTCATCCCGATTCAGCAGAAGAAGAGGTCCGTTGCAACTACTCTAACACAGCCTATCCGTGAAGAGGTAGAGAAGCTCTTGAAGGCAAAGTTCGTTCAACCAATCCAATACCCAGAATGGGTGTCGAACGTTGTAATGGTAAAGAAGTCAGGTGGGAAATGGAGGATGTGTGTCGACTTTACTAAACTCAAAGCTTGCCCCAAGGATTGCTACCCCTTGCCTCGGATAGATTCTTTTGTAGATTCCGTGGTAGGTTATTCTTTTATGAGTTTTTTAGATGCTTTTTCAGGTTACCATCAAATCAGAATGCATAAACCAGATATACCTCATACTTCATTTATCACAAATGATGGTTGCTTTTGTTATCTCGTAATGCCTTTTGGGCTAAAGAATGCTGGAGCAACCTATCAGAAAATGATGGATACAGTTTTCAAAAACCAAAAAGGGAAAAACCTTGAGGTATATGTTGATGACCTCTTGGTAAAAAAGCAAATCATTCACTTCTCATCTTAGAGACCTCTCGGAAACTTTTGCAACCCTTCGAACTTTCAATATGAGGTTGAATCCGTTGAAATGCGTTTTCGGTGCAAGTAAAGGGAAATTTCTTGGTCATCTCCTTACTCCAGAAGGGCTGGAACCTAATCCTGACAAAGTGAAAGCTATTCTGGAGATGCCACCTCCCAAGTCCCCCAAAGAAATTCAGCAGCTAGGAGGGAGGCTGGCAGGCTTAAGTCGCTTCATCTCCCGATCAGGGGATAAAAGTGCACCCTTCATTAAGACCCTCCGGGGAGCGAGTAGGTTCGAGTGGACAAAAGAGTGTGATGATGCTTTCATTCAGCTTAAAAAGCAATTAACATCAACTCCTTTGCCCCAAAGTCCGCGAGAAGGAGAAAATTTATTTTTGTATATAGGAGTCGGAGCCGATGCTATAAGCTCTGTTTTGGTCCGAGAAGAGAAAAAGAAACAATTTCCAGTCTATTACGTAAGTCGAATCCTGAAGAATGCAGAGACTCGCTATCCTATTCTCGAGAAGTTGGCCCTAATGCTCGTGATTTCGACAAGAAGATTAAGACCATACTTTCAAGCCCATTCGATTCTAGTCGTCACTGATCTTCCATTGAAGAGTGTCTTGGAGAAACCAGAGCATTCAGGAAGGTTGGCAAAGTGGGCAATAGAGCTCAGTGAGTTTGACATATCTTATATCCCAAGGGTGGCAATCAAAGCTCAAGTTTTAGCAGACTTCATGGTGGATGCCAAAGAAGTTGAGTCGCAGAAGGGGGTCAGAGTACCCCTTGCTTGGACAATTTTCGTAGATGGGGCCTCAGGGAGAAATTCTTCCAGAGCTGGAGTTGTTTTAATCAACCCAAACGGAGTAAGGCTGGATCAGGCGCTGAAATTCTATTTTCAAGTAACCAATAATCAGGCGGAATATGAGGCTTTGATAGCTGGTCTCAGATTCGCTAGAAAGCTAGGAATCGATGATGTCAGAGTTCTCACGGATTCCTTGGTGATGGCTTCCCAAGTAAATGGAACTTTTGAAACCAGAGATAGTATTCTAAAACAATATCTAACCTTGGTAAAAATTGAGGTGGGAAAATTTAAAAGTTTTACCATCGAACATATTCCAAGGGGAGAGAACATGGAGGCAGACGGGTTAGCAAAGTTTGGCCTTCTCTCAGGAGGAACAACCTTGGAGTTGTTTCGTCCGGCAATTGAAGAAGGGGAGATCATGGAAATTGATCAGCGTCCGTCTTGGGTGGATCCATTTGTTCTTTATCTTTCGACTGGAAAGCTCCATTCAGCGGTAAAGGATAGGAGAAGGTTTAAACAAAAAGTAGCTAACTATTATCTTGTTGCAGGAGTACTTTATAGGAGAACTTTCCTTTCTCCATTAGCACGATGTGTCTCCGAAGAGGAAATTCCCGTAATTCTTCAAGAGATTCATGCGGGAGAATGCGGAAGTCACCCGGGAGCAAGAACTTTAGAGAAAAGAATCCTAAGACAAGGATATTTTTGGCCTCAAATGAGGAAGGATGCTGAAAAGTTTGCTAGAAAATGTGTCAAGTACCAGAAATTTGCTCCTCTCCAAAATCAGCCGGCTCAACAACTCAAATCAATAGCAACACCATGGCCATTTGCAGTTTGGGGGATGGATTTGATTGGGCCCTTTCCTATGGCAAGTGGGCAGCGCCGATATATTATAGTCATGATTGACTATTTCAGCAAGTGGATAGAGGCAAAAGCATTGGCCAGAATTACTACTCAAGCCGTGAAAAACTTTATTTGGGGGGAGATAGTATGTTGGCACGGAATTCCAATGGCAATCATCACGGATAATGGTTCTTAGTTCAATAATTCAACTCTTATTAATTTCTATAAGCAAATTGGCATTGAGCTACGTTTCGCTTCTGTGCATCATCCTAGAAGCAATGGGCAGGTAGAGGCCGCTAACAAGCTTATCATAAATCTCTTGAAAAAGAAAGTGGAAAATCTCAGAGGCAACTGGGCAGAACAACTACCTTCAGTTCTCTGGGCCTTAAGAACAACTCCAAGTTCTGCCACTGGAGAGACTCCTTTCAAGTTATCGCATGGTTCCGAAGCTCTTATACCGGTAGAATTCGAGGTAAAAAGTCCAAGGGTATTGTTAGCACAACAAAATCAGATTGATTGGATGGAAGAAAATGATGAAGAGTTGAGATGTAGTCTCGACTTAATTGAAGAATTGAGAGATGTAGCAACCATCAGGCAAGAGGAGGTGAAAAGAAGAATGGCAAGATTATTCGATAAAAATGTGAGAACCAAGGAATTTGTTGTTGGGGACTTGGTTTTGAAGAAAGTAGATGCAGCAGCAAGAGCCGGTTCGGTTGGAAAGCTTAACCCAAACTGGGCAGGACCATTCGTGGTAAAAAAGGTGCTGAGAAATGGTGCCTATCATCTCCAAACCCATGAGGGAGAGGAGTTGCCTCACTCTTGGAGTGGAGATGATCTCAAACTTTTCTTCTCTTAAAAAAGTTCGTATTCAATTTTTCCCCATTCAAATCTCCCATTCCTTTTCTTTCAAGTATTGTACAAATACGGCCAAAACATTCATGATATACGTGGTGAATGGCAAGTTTTGAATCAAATTGCTCATAAAAACCAAGAACTCATCAAGTAAGACGTCGACCAGTCCTACTTCATTCTCCCTCGGCTTGTTAGCTTGACGTGTAATTCTGCCAGGACCACAGATGTCGGGGAGATTTTGAATATGTGTAGCAGTGGCTCGCCAAGCTCGAGCGGTGAAAGTTTAGGATGCCGGGTCCTAGCTGGCATCTGGCACACCTTAGCAAGGAGGTCTGGGTGGCTGGCTCAGCTCTGTCATGCATTAAAAAGGACATTGTTATGGTCCTAATGATCTACGGGGAAAGCAATGTCGGTATAGCCTCATCGGCATGACCACACCTGCCCTACCGATCATTTTGATCTATAACTCTCGAATATTCATTAAAACATGATTAGGTAAGGGGAGGTCGGAAACATCTATGACCGTCGCCTGAACCTCAAAACATAATCTATCAGGGAAAGCAATGTCGGTATAGCCTCATCGGCATGACCACACCTGCCCCGTGAATTATTTTGAAATTCTCCTCTCCTTTTTTCCTCCTCCCTTTTTCTACAGTCTCATTTACTTCATAATATTGAGATCGAGCGGTCAGAGTATATGAGACCGCATATTTTCCTCTCTTCAAAGGGTGATCAACATTATTCATGGTTAATGACTTGATCTTCTCCAGGATTTGAATAAAAGTGATCGCCGGTATCAGTGTTTTGTGATCGCTAGACGAGATTTTCTAAAGAGGCTTGGTTTTAAGAAATTGTATGAAGAGATCTTGGTTATTTACGGTCGCTTGCTCGATCTTCTCTAGGACTTGGAAGTAATTGCCAGCCTTGGTTTTCAAAGATTGTTGGAAGAAGTCTAAGTTGTTTGTGATCGCCGGCTTCATTTTCTCCAGGATTGGGCAGAAGTGATCGTCGGGCAAGGCTTTCCGAAGATGATTGGAATCGTTATTCAGGAATCTCTTAAATTGTCTTGATAGCGATCGGTCTGATCATAATGAGATCGCGATCTAAATTTTTCTTATTCAAAGATTATATAAAAATGCTCATGATCCTTCAGTTCCTATCACTTGATGGTTGGGTTTTTTCCTCAAAGTGGCGGTCTGAGTATTGTTAGATCGCCGCAATGATATTCATAAAGATTTATTATCAAAAGTTCTAATTTTCTTACAGGTGGTCCGATTATTCGAGATCGCAGAGTTGTCCTTTTTATACAGTTTTGGATTTCTGTCAAGTTTCTAATCTCCACAAACTAGAAAACGGCGAAACCTAAAGCATTGAGATCAAATGTTAAATCTATTACGCTGTGATCGCATACGATAGAAGCCGTGATCGATTTACATGAATAATATAGCAAAAATAAATACAGAAAAGAGTCATCCACGAACAAAATAATTTTCCATTCATTTCAAAAAATTACAATATCAGGCGCGGTCATTGACTGGCAATTACATCACCTGTCTAGAAAAGGCAAAAATCTATTTCTTTTGTTTCTTTTTCCGCGGAGATCGCTCCTCCGATGAAGAAGTTGAACTCTCCGAGGACTCACTTTTGCTACCAGTCTCCCTTGATCCAGTGTCCGAGGCCGCTGCCGAGCTCATTTCTTCGCCCAGAAAAACACTTCCACTAGGAGAAGTATAGTCGTCTGGACTCCCAACGACCTCGACAGATTCATCTTCGGAGGTCTCTGCGGTCTTCGATTCCTTAGCTTTTTTCTTTTCCACCTCCTCGATCATTTCTGCAACCTCAGGAAAGAGATCGGCAAAAGTCGTATCCCGGAAATCAGCAGTAAGGCCATCTTTTTTGCGAAGAATAGCAATTGTTTTGTTTGATTCATCTCTGACATGAGTATATAGGGATCTGAGGTAGTCAGGATTATGGATATCATATGCGGTCTTCTTGAAATTATGTAAAGGAAATGTATCAGATCGAAGCGGTCAAGGTAAGATAATATTTAAAGATCGCATTTTCTTTGAATACTTACATTAAAACGATCCTGCAGACGCTCTGCATGCTTCAAGGATGCGCGAAGAGATCGCCCCATATGATGATTCAAAACCGTGCTTCGGGCGGTCACCTGAGCGCATACATCAGGGAGATCGTCGGTCCTGATCCTCAACGCTTCATTAGCATTCTTTTTCCCATAAACGGCAGAAGTGACCGCAAAAGCCTGATTCGAAAACCTCCCTCCCCAGAAAGGAAGATCGGTTGACACCTTCAGAGACTTTCCGGTCTCACTCCATCTCAGTAGAGATTTTCCTTTGATATCTTTTACTTTCTTTCCAAAACCCAATAGGGGAAATGGTCCCTCCTCCAGATCGCCCTCCTCGGCGATCTCTTTCGCTTTTCTCTGGCGATCTTGCTTCAGACGCTTTTCACGCTGGGTAAGGACTTCACCACTCGGCGTCACTGGGTCGACTTTTGGGATCGCGAATCCGGCTGTAAGAGGAAAACAGTTAAGAGGAAAATTCCAAATTCTAGTAAGGAGACCGCTGGGGATCGTAAAAAATTGTAGCTTACGTTCTTCCGGCAAGACCGCAGCAACATCGGGCCAGATCGCCAGGTAATGATTCAGATCGAATCGTTTCCCCGCCAGCCATTCCAAGAGTGCAAGTTCTTCCTCTGAAACAAGTTTTTCTTTTCTAAATATCTTCTCTGCTCGCGGAGAGGGACGTCTGGCGAGACCGCCGAGATCGCCTTCAAAGATCAGATACCTCTCAGTCCAGAGAGGGATTTTGTTCGGAAGATTTAGAACTTTTATTCCATTACAACTGAGATACAACAATCCTTTGAACTCTTCTTTATTCTGACCCTCTTTTAACACCTTGACAGAAAATGTGCCTCGGAAGATCGACATTGTGAATTTTAACTTCACCGATCTCAAGTAATTAATAAAGACAATCATCAGACCGATCGCGTTCGGCGGGATCTGGGCTAGAACGAGACCGTAATAATCCATCACTTCTAACATTTCCCAAGGGATGGGAATTTGAAGACCATAGGCGAAGTGATCAATCGGGATGACATATTTACTTTCATCCCCAGAGTTCAAGTCTTCATCTTCGAATGGAATTCTGATCATGATCTCGTCATCGATCTCATATTTTTCAATGAAGGAATAGTATTCCTTCTCCGAGATTTGACCGTATTTGTGATCGGAGTTCAAAAAGACCTCGGCAGCTTTGGAACGCGCGGACACCATTTTATGAGATCGCAGGGGTCAATAAACTGAAGAAAACTCAAGAAAAGTAAAATAATGATCCGGAAGAGCAGCCATTTATAGAAGGAAGAAGATGATTGTGCAATGATTACACTTCTTAAGATCACCCTGAAGACGGGTCAGACCGCCAAAAGCTATATAAGCTCAAAAATAGAGCCGGAAACATAAACAATAATTTCTTAGATCGCCCTGCAGATAGGATTAACAAACGGCTCGCTTAAAGATCGCGACACAGATTTTTTACAATACAAACACAAGTTAATAAGATCGCATTCATGAAAGCCAAAGATCACAAAATGAATATCACAGCATTAAAGTTAATACCATAAAACAAAATCAAATAAATCTTACAAACCCAGGAATTAAATATGTTTTCAAAAGAGATCGCTAAATATAAAAAGAAAGAAAACTGCGTTCTCATTTCCTCTGATCTCTTCTTCTTCCAACGAATGCCGCCACGTCTTGCATTTCGTTGACCGCAGTCCATGCAGATGCTAAACTGTGATTGGCCACCATGGCTGCCCTATGGATTTTAGACATCTCGCGATCTACTTGCTCCATAGGGATTACCACAATATCCGACGATCTGTTATCAGGGTGACCGCTGGAAGGACCTGCTTTCATGGACATATGAGGGCCACCCCTAAGGGCAGCGATCTCAACAGAAAGTGCAATAGCCTTCCCTCGATAGTATTCAGCATCTTTCTCATCCTTTCGGAGTTTTTCTTCATATCCTCCCCGAATCTGCTTTTCCTTGGCTTCAAAATTTGCGGTCTGGACTCGGAGGCGGTCTTCAAGCGCGCGTTCGCGATCTCGCATAACCCTTACATCTTCAAGCATCGGGCCGAGGAGATCAGCGAGCTCCAGAGGAATTGAGACCCTCCTTGGTATTTCACCTTCTTCAGAAACATAATTCGCATTCACATCTGCGATCAGGATAAAAAATAGTCAAAATTCAGAATTTGTTTTTCAAAAGAAAAGGAAAGATTTTATGCGCAGAACTTGACAGAGTAGCGAGACCGCAATCAAATAAAGTCTTTTCAACATCTTTTGAGACCGCAGTATCAGTGGTCAACAAATGGCGGTCAGATCCCCTTAAGCATTCTAAATTGATTTTTTCTAATTGTCTTTTTCGTGACTGCTCGCCTTCTTTCCTTCTTCTTTTTAACTCAGCATTACTAACAAGGATGTCATCAGTTTCAATAATGACAATCTCAGGTCGCTTTCTAGGAGATGTAGGGCGGAAAGCAAGTTTGGGAAGTGAATCAATCGGTCTCGCGACCATCTTCGCCTTACCAGTCTTAATAAAGTCTAACGCAGCTGCGCGGTCTGCCGCCTCCACATCCAGCTCTTTACCCACTTCTAACAAGACATCGCCGCGATCACTAGATGCAGCGGTCTTATTTTTCTCCTTCCCTTTCTCGGCCGAGACCGCCTCTCCAGCAATTCTCTTTTTCTCTTCTTTCCTCTTCTTCTTCTTCTCCTTATCCTTCTTCTTCTCAGCAACTAGAACTTGCTCTTTTTCTTTCTTTTCTTTCTCTGCGGCCATAGAAGTCACTTCTTTTTCTTTCCTCTCCCTCTCTGCTTTGGCGATCTCCTCTTGCTTTCTTTTCTCTTCTTCTCTCTTCTTTACACTCTCAGTGATCGCCGCAAGCCTGGCGATCTCGTCCTCTTTTACTTTTCTTTCTTCTTCCTTTCTTCTTCTCTCTTCTTCCTCTTCTTTCTTCTTTCTTTCTTCTTCTTTTCTTTTTTCTTCAGCAACTTCTTCCTCGACGATCACTCGAAGTCGTTCAGCTTCAAAAGGATCCATTAACTGTAATAATCAAGGAAAAATTAATAGAAGAGTCAATTTTAAAATAAGTACAAAATTCAAAATTCGATCGCTTACGCTTGAAACATTCTCAACAGGGTTATCTTCTGAAAGATAAGTCTGAAGATCGATGTCACCAGCGGTCACAATTTGTCCAGTTTTCATCCTTTTAGCAGTCCGATCAGGAGAGCTCGCTTCTTTTCTTTTTAAGTCTCTAACAACTTTTTCTTTATCAGCGATCTGGCTTCTAAGATTCTCAGCTGAAGCCTTCACCTGCAGCATAGCAGCCTTGATCGATTCTATAGAAGCGGTCTCTCCAGAGCGATCAGCAGGTTGATTGACCACTTCCGAGGTCGTCTTAACAGCAGCTTCTGCGACCGGTAAATCAACAAGAGCCTTTGAAGCAGGATCATCTTTTTTCTTTGAACCCTTGATCGATTTCTCCTTGCTGGAACTGACGGTCTTCTTCGAAATAACTTTCTTTGTTTTCGACGCAGATCCTGGTGATTTTCGGGATTGCGCTGACATTTTCATCAAATCTAAAGCATCCATCTCAAAAGAAAAATTCTTTTCGCGATCTCAATAAACAGTGACCGCTAAAGGACCGGGATCTCTCAATACTTTGGAATCTGAAGATCTGAGGTGGTATTTATAGCCCAAGCCGCATTTATGACAGTCGCGGTCTCAGTGGTCAAAGCTTACATTTTCGAAGTTCCAGCGTAACTTAAAAATGTGCGGGGATTATGTTTGCCCGGAAAGCCCGCGATCTAGTCTTTACAATGCACAATGGCGGTCTCAGCGGTCTTCGGAATTTGTGATCGCCCAGATCGCCAACCTTCAGCCTGACCTGGTTTTCTATGTTCAAAGCAGCCGAATCCACTCGTGATCGTCAGTCCGAGCGGTCTGGGCTTTTTTCTGTTTTTTACTATTTGTACCCCATTTCACTGCCCCGGCTCTCCTGTACCCCGGGCAGCCCGTAGTTTTTCAGTTCTGACCGTTTGGGCAGCCCCCTCATCTATAAATAGAGGGGTAGGGGTACTTGAAAAAGGACATTTAGCTCCGAGGCTCCAGCTTAAAACCTGTGTAAGCGGACTCATTTTTCAGTGATCGATATCCTGTGATCGTTCTCCTCCTTTTCAGCCTCTCCTGTCTTAGTAACCTGCACTTCGCAGTTTTCTCCTGTCCCTCTTAGTGTGAATTTTGGAGGTGCCATTTTTGGTGCCAACATGCGCATCAAGTTTTTGGCGCCGTTGCCGGGGAACACAGTCGTGTGAGTTTCTAGAGAGGGAGACGAGAGTTAGAAGTTCTTCCATTGTGTATAGTCCTCTTGTTATTTTGTTTGCTTTTTATTTAATTTTTTGCTTTTCTTATTTTTATTATTTCCCACTTTCCTGTTTAATTTTTTTAGGCAAGTGTTCCGAAGTAGTTTTAGTTGATTGTGTAGATTTTCTTGCAAAGAATTTCAATTTTTGTTATATCTGCATCCTTCAAAAAAAATGTATTCCTGGACTGAACCTAGCATTTATGACAAGATGAGCGCTTATATCGATCAAATGAGGGAATTAAATGCTACGTATCGTAAGGGCTTTGTTTGTTTAATTTGTAAAATTGAAAATCATGTTTTGAATGACTGCCCCAGTCTTTTACCTATTCCAATTCCTGACTGCAGTCCTTCACATCCTGATGATAAAGTCCCTATCACTCAGTCTTTACCCATGGAGGGAATCGAGCCCTCAACCCCCGAGCTTATTTCTTGCATGGACTCTTCGCTCCCTGTATATGGCTTTACTAATAGTGATGACGATGATTCATTTGATGGCCAATAAGGTGAGATTTGGGAGCTCCATGATGAACCAGTGTGGGATGAGGAGAGTGTTCTCTCTAGTGGGGAGGTGCTTGCAGATATTTTTGCGGAGGAACCTGATATTTTACTTTCTGATTCTGATGTTCCTCCAGTTTCTTTGCATGTTTTTTCTACACCTTTTTCTTATGATCCTGTCGAAGATTATTTGCAGAGTGATGTTTTGGACCTCCAAGCTGAACCGAAGTGGGATGACGAGGACGACCTTTCTGATGAGGAGTTGTGCACCTCTTCATTGGTGAAGGAGATCTGCCGCACCACTGATTCCTTCGAGTTCTCAGATGCACCTCATTTTGATTCTTATGACACCGACAGTGATCAGGCTTGGGAACCTGCCAGGAGTGACACCGGGGCCACTCCTCCTTTATTTGAACCTTTTACTTCTTCATCTATTTTATTTCTTAACCATCCCTCTTTTAATGCTAATATTGATAAATTCATCCTTCCTGCTTCCTCGCCTACTTTATTGTCTGATATTTCATTTACCCCTCTGCAGGTGCATGAATATCTAGACCCATTTTTGGGCAATTCTGTGTGGCAGTCTTGGAAGGAAAAGCAAACGGCAATGATGAAATCCATCGCCTATTCTACCTCATCATCATTGCCTGCGTTTTCCTTGAAAGACTGGGTGCAGGGTGGTAAACGCTACTTCATCCATGACCGCAGATTGGAGGAGAGGAAGAGGATGAAGAAAGATGAAATATGGAGATGGAAAGCTCCTGATCCTCTTGACTGCTATTGTTGGGTCTTCGGGCCCATCTCTTTTATTTTCAGTTACCACTTTAAATCAACGTACAGTTGATCTTTTTGGCATGCTTGTAATAATTAGGATATTTTAGTTTTCTCTTTTATGTTTAGACAATATTATTAACTACATAATACAAGTATTAAGTCCAGCTTGGAGGAGAGGAACGGGACAATCACAGCCTCGTCCACTGTACAGTACGCGTACAACTAGGGTACACCATGTGTAACGGGACAATCACAGCCTAATCAAAAACTTAACGAAGCTATAAATAAAGGAAAACTCAAGAAAAGCATTGCATTCAAAAAGGTAAAAATCTATCATAGATAATGGTTGGGCTTCATGTCCCCCAACGGGACTTATTTAAATCTTTTTTAGTGCAGATTAACTAATGGGCGAATGAAAGGGAAAATGTTCTGGTAATTGTTCACGTTCGCGTTTTGGTATCGGGTACCGAAACTGTGACAGAATAGTTACCCAAATACCAGTGTAATAATACCTGTCATGAATGTCAGGCATGAGTAAAATATATGTTGTGAAGCTCACCGTATCTAGCTCCACCTGCACCCGATTACTTTCAGTACTAAGCCATGTTACAGGCTCGTGCACCAATGGAACCGGCTCAAAAATGTGGTCGTGTAGAGAAGAAGACACGAGAGTGGGGTCAGGAAATAAAATAGATGAAGAACAAAAATAAACCTCATTTCCAGGGGCGATCCCGGCATCAGCCCCAATCAGTTGGACTGTAGGTGAATTGACACCGTTGTTTTGGATATTGCAAGAATATGCAAGTACTATAACTATCTCGTCCTCATATTGGACTTCCTCACATGGTGTCAGGGTGGCAACCTCAGCCATGCAGACATCCTC
This sequence comes from Dactylorhiza incarnata, assembly GCA_033032865.1. Taxonomy (NCBI): domain Eukaryota; kingdom Viridiplantae; phylum Streptophyta; class Magnoliopsida; order Asparagales; family Orchidaceae; genus Dactylorhiza; species Dactylorhiza incarnata. The sequence continues at coordinate 7,152,905 of JAWHQI010000078.1, read as the reverse complement.
TTTGACTGGATCTAACATAGGGTTGCAAGCACATGCTTCTGCTTGTGAGTCAACCGCAACAACAATGTCAGGAATAGATAAAATGTTATGCAAGGAAGATGGAAGAGCAGTGCTCGGTAAATCGTCTGGCATAGACTCCTCTCAAATAATGGACTCAATACAAGATGACATATGTTCCCTTGATGTAGATACATCCATGCCAGGGATTGAATCAACACAGGCATCGGTGCAAGTACTAGTGTTGCTCCCTTCAAAATCTGATGGTGGCACCAGTACATAACCCGATATAGAAGGGGTGCTGCAAGATACTGGAGTAGATACAACTCGAATATCCGGTTCGTCATCCTCCTCCAGCTGCGATAAGTATTCAGCATATTCCGCCACTGAGTGATCCAAACTCTGGCAAAATAGACACCGCTTAACCAGTTTCTTTGGCACAACAGGTGCTGAAGCCATAAAGAAGTGTGCCATAGAAGGTGCAGATGAGTATCCATAGGACTTTTGCACACCATAGGGAGTACCATACGAGGTCGGTGCTCCGTATTCTGAGCCTTGAGTACAAGGGCTACTATACTCCTTGGGGCATCTATTGCTTGCATGAGAAATGTCTCCGCACCAACGACAACGAATATTAAAATTTGCCCACATTGGCCAAGGACAATCAATCTTCAACACAAACTAACTTGCAAAGACTCAGAGCAAACAACACAGTGATTCCAAACTGATATTAAAAAGAAAATAGAAAAAGTAAAACTAGATTCGAAAGAAAAGAAGCAAACTGGTGTGTAACTATCCTAACACAACATAAAGTGAATACCGTACTGCATTCCCTTGCAACAACGCCAAAAACTTGATGCGTTACGGCAAGTGCTCCAGTCGCTGTTAAGTAATAAATTTGGGAATAATTTCCCCGAATGTCAATCTCTTGAGGAATGCAGGGTATGGTGAAGGGAATCATGTTGTGTGACCATTGTTATAACGAGAGAACAAAAATGAACATAGGGCTTTGGTTTGATTTCTATTTCTAACAACAATAAAATAAAGGTGCGAGTTGAAATCACCATTTCGCAAGGTGAGATGGAATGCGTCTGCCGCTATGCCGAGCTTCGTGAGGTGAGGGTGTGGGTCGCAATCACCTCTTCGCTAATCACCATTAGCCATTGCTAAAGTGAGTGAATAGAGCGAACGCTGGTGAGTGGTGATGAAGCGCAACACAATACAATATCCCAGATTAAGAAAAACAAGAAGCACTTTCATTCATAGACAAATGAGAGTACTCATGTTCATTACAAACTAATAACAACAATAGGAGAGGGGGAGAATAAACCAATAGAGTAGACTAGCCTTCGATCTCGGCCGAAATAGTGGGTTGACAAACCACATCCAGGCTCGGTCAATGTATGCTTCTGGGACCAAGAGACTGTCACTATCTCCGATCTTGCTCCGTCGTCTTCATTCGCCAGGTTTTCTTCTTCTTCTTCCAAAATGAAGTTGCAAAATTCGGAAACGGTGTTGTTGATGGCCGGGAATGCTTCCAAACTCTTGGAATCCACTAGAGTTTCACCGGAGAGTGGTTCCCGGATGAAGGAGATGAGTGGGGATGGAGGAGGAGCAAAAATGGCGTTGGGCGGAAATCCAAAATCATGGAGCGGATGTACGATCCACCCTAATTCGCGGGGAGGCGTCATTAAATACACGCTATGCAAAATAGTGCGCATGATCATTAGCGCACGACCAGTGGTCATGCACACTAGAAGTCAGTGCTCTTTCGTGTTGTTCTGGCAAAACCTGTAACAGAAAATCTCACAGAAAAATTAGATACGCACGACCAGTGGCGCACGATCAGTAATCGTGCGCACTATATCCAGTGGTCGTGCATTTGACAAGATAGACCTCGAAACTTAAGGGTTAAGTGTGCACGAGCAGTGATCATGCACAATATAGCCAATCGTCGTGCGCAGTATTCTTGGGCAGATTTGCACCGGGAACACATGCACGACCCCTGCTCCTACAGAAACACAAATCACTCTACTGAAAGTGGCACTCAACATTGCATGATAACTTATAAATAGGAAAAACATGATATTATGCCAAAATGGGCCTAGAAGTGCACTTAGCATGGAATAACAGATAACGATCAAATATGAATGATAATAGGTCTAAAGTGTTGTGCTTTGACTAGATTACCGGCCTAGATGAGTCCATAAAAGTGTATATAAATGAGACTCATCACAAGTCACAATAGGGCAACGCCGCCACCCTCCTCTCAGCCTCCGCCCCTCTATTCCTTCTTCTAGGACCGGCTCCTCCGGCTCCCGCTCCTCTTCCCATTCCTGGTCTCACTCGACCGACTGTCATTGCTTGCTGAGGCGGGTGGGGATGAGGTGGTATCGGACCCTGCCTCCATCCCAGCTGATGGGGTCTTCCTTGTCCTCCTTGGAAGTTACCCCCTCACTGGTGGAAACCCCTCCCCGGGCCTTGCAAGCCCCCTTATTGCTGCATCCACCCCACCTACGGGGCCCTCTCCTCTTCTCTTCTCCTTGCCTCCGGTTTCCTGACCTCCGGCTCGCTTAGCAATGCCAACCTTTTTGTGAAATTAGGGTTTGTTGTCTCCCCCTCTATTTCCTCCGCCGCTCTCTCCATCAGCTCCTCAAAAGACAAAGGAGCCCTCCTCTTGAGGTCCATCTTGAAGAACCACTCCCAGATCCCTACGATGAAGGAAAGCAGAAGGGTGTACCCCGACACCTCCTGGATGAGGAGGACCTATTGGAACATGCTTTCCGCATCTCTTGGTTTGACAATAACAAATCCTATTGTATTTGATCATACTTGCATTGTGTTTATAGTGTGCAGGATCTTCAACATTCAATCCCAAAAGGAGTGTGAAAAAGAAAGACGTTGAAGCGACATTAGGATGATTCTCTGTTGATACCGCGAAGCGTTAGCACTACCGCTGGCGCTAGAAGTTCGACGAAATGTGATGCGCTCGATGAAATGGTGTTCGATGAAAGTAGATGTCATTCGACGAACTGGTGTTTGACAAAATTGAGTTCGATGAAATGAAAACAACGTTTGACGAAATGTGAGGTAGTTCGACGAAGATGCGTTTGATGAAAAGAGGTGTGCTCTACCGCGGAGTGTTAGCACTACCGCTGGCGCTAGAATAAATGGAAACAATTGACGGGAAGGAAACAGTGGAGAAAAAGGAATGATTGGCGGGATGCATATTTAGCGTGCTCTACCGCGGCGCGGTATGTTTACCGCCCGACGGTAGCTTTTGGAATCCTCCCGTCTGCCTGTGATTGAGGAGCAAATATGGAAGGATATTTTGGCTAAAGGAAGGTTATCTCGCTATCGCGGAGCGTTAGAGTTACCGCAGCGCGCTAGTCAGAGCTCAAAGTTTGTCACTCAAAAGTTGCCTAAGTTGCCATGATCCGTGTGCTTGATAATTGCCTAATGTGGCTACCACGGGGCGGTAGTACTACCGCAGGCGGTAGCGGTTGATTCTATTTAAAGACATGCGCTTCCTCCGTTGTGGCTTGCTGATTGAGAATGAATTGAAGCCATATATTCAGAACACTCGTGAGAGCCTTCCCCAAGCAGCCCGAAGAACTCCGTCAACGTTCATGAATGCAAAGAACTTGAAGACCAATCCGATCGCATCTACATCAACATCAAGTTCTTCTTTTGAGGGAGTTTTTCGCTTGTGTTTTGTTTTTAGTTTCTAATTGTAACCTTTTATATATTTTGTTCGGTAGAGGAATTCGCCACAAGGCGACTAGGGCCTTGCGGGGACTAGGGGAAATTCGCCTCGTGTTGGCGACTAGGTCTAGGTAGGACTTAGGGAGGAATTCACCTCGTGTTGGCGATTGGGTCTAGGGAGTAGATCTAGGGGGTGCTCGAGGCCTTTCTTGTGATAGATTGGCTAGAGCGGCTTAAGGACGTATCTGGGGATAGATCGGCTAAAGCCAACTGGTTCGTGGGGATACGAGTCGGTATAGAAAACAAAAAGGGTTTTCATATTATTCGCTTCGATTTCTAGCGTCATAGAAATCAGATTTTGTAATCAACATTATTGTTAATGAAAAAATGTCTTTCTTCATCTCTATTTTGTGATCTCTGATTTTCATTACTATAACATAAAAAAATTCTCTGTCACTAACGCCGAGCGGTAACACTACCGCTCGCAATAGCAACAGAGAAAAATTTTTCATTTAAATATTCTCAAAAATCTAAGAACCCTTATTCACCCCCCTCTAAGGGCACCTACATATCCAACAAGTGGTATCAGAGCAGGTTATTCCAATTCAGCTTAACAACCGGGAATAATGACGTCTCATGATCTCGCTTCCACTAGTGGGGTAAATTTGTATGAAAAAGAAAAATCTCTTGCACCACCTTTATTCGAAGGAAGAAATTATAAAGGGTGGAAATTGTTAATGGAAACTTTTACTAAAAATTTATATATCGAAGCATGGAATATAGCAATCGTAAGACCAGCAGATGAAACAAATACAAAGGAATGTCACCTAAATGAAAAGGCGTTAAATAGCATCTTTTGTGTCTTATCTCAAGAAATTTTTAAATTGATTTATTATTTTTCCAGTGCATACAAAGTATGGAAATTTCTTGAAGAAATTTATGACTTTAACCTTACAGGTATGGAACGAATGCAAGAATTGGAGAACAAACAAGCTTGCATAGATGTTCAAGAAAGCTCCTCTCGTGATGGATCAATGGAGCACACATCAAATGGAAGAGAAGAAGAAATACTCTCTTTGGAAGAGGAATGCAAAAAAGATGTCAAAGAAACTATATGTTCAAATTGTGCCTCTCCCGAAAGCAATGTAAGGAAATGAAATACCATTTTTGTACTTCTATTTCTACATTATAATTGCTACAAATTACAAAGCGAAAAATTAAGAATTTAAAAAATGCTAATTACAAACTGCGCTTAGAAAATAAAGATTTAAAGGCAAAAATTAATGAAGAATCAAATATTGAGTTATCTAGGTCTACCCATGGCTCCTTAGTTGAAAACATTGCACCTTGTATAGAATTTAATGATTTATAAGAAAAATGCAAGGAACTTCTTTTTGTAAAAGAACAAAATGAAAGATTATGTTTAGAAAATTAATCCTTGAAAAATGATTGTGCTAAGTGTAAAGACTATAAAATTGAAATTAAAGAGATGGAAGAAACATTTTGATGAATATAGAAATAACTATCAAAATCATATTGATTCAATTGTTTCCACTCTTAAAAATAACACAATCGCTTATAATAAAGCTAGACATAATTTAAAGATCAAGAATGATGAATTAAAATCAAAAATCAACTTGCTTATGAAGATTGTAAATACAAATTCACAATATCAAACTATATCTAAAAATAAGTTGAATATGAATATGATCTTAACTAAGTTTAATAATGAGAGTAAGGAACATAAAGGATTTGTAAATCAAAATCAAAATCACCATTATTTACAAAATCACGTTTCTCCCAACATAAAATTAAATGTTAACCAATTACCTATAAACAATGTTTTACAAAATCATCATGGAAACATGACAAATAAAAACAATATTAAACCAAGGTTTGAATGGAGGCCCAAAGTTAAAGATGAAACACTAACTCCACTCAAAAGGGCCAATTCATCACTATCTCCCCAAAAGAAAACTCAATGTATTTGGGTACCCAAAGGAACAGTCACACCCGATCCTCTTTGGATACCTAAATCTCTCATTCATTAGTATCCAATCATTTGCATGAAGTAGAAATCAACTAAAAATGAAATATCATTATTCTACTTTTTTGTTTATTTTCCTTTTTGTTGAACCATCATGATATGATCACTTTATATAACTTGTGATATGACTTTCACATATTGAACCAAAATTCATAAATAAATCAAATTGAATAAAGTTGAATAAAAAGTCATATCATTTTTCAAGTGATCTACTTATCCTTTTTATGTTTATTCTTCTAGATCCATTTCCTATGAAAGTTATATATAAATTAAATCCTAAATTTGTTATGTATTATTAAGACTAATGAAATAATTGTCGAAATTGATTTAAAAGGTATTTTAGGGGTATTAGGCTAAATTTATAAAATGCGCAAGTTTTGCTTAGGTATTTAATATATTTGCGTCATTTTGATTACCCCTAGTATGTTTAATCATAATCATGTTAAATCGGAATTGAAAAATTACAAAATCATTTGTGTTTAAATAAAGAATCTCAACTCTGTTGCTAGCGCCTGACGTTAGGTTCTAACGCTGGCGATAGCATAATTTTCCTAAATTTTGATTTATCTATAATATTATTTTCTGAAAAATTATTGTATTACCTTTATCATCACTATGCTTTCATAAAACTATATATATATGTAATTTATTTAAATTTCAAAAATCAAAGAGAAAATTCACAAAAACTTTCTAAATAACCAAAAGTATTTTTCTCTTTTTATTTATCTTAAGTTTTCACCTTATAATATTTCTCTCTAATCATTCAAAAAGGATGAATATGAATGTTCTTTAATAATATCTCATTCATATCATCATGAACAATTAATTATGAGTATACAATTCCTATGTGTTAAAATTCATGGGCATGTATAATAATCTTGCCAATTCAATAGATCTATTTAACTCAAATATTAAAAATCTATAAAAGATCTTATTGATTCCAACAAATAGTTTGTGATCATGACCATTATATGAATCAATTATGTTTTGCATGTATCTCATTTATATGAAGATCATAGAATCATCTTTATATCTAAAATAATAAATTAACTAGAATCATCACATCATTCTATATCCAAAATTTGAATGACTAGGTTTGAATACATGCAACATTAACGCAATAAATCTTACGCCATAAAATTGTGATCAAACTCTTCTTTCTAGAATTATCAACAAATCAATACTATCTTTCATGCTAGTTATCTACTGATGCCATAATAAATCAATCTTAAATAAAAAACAATTGAAAGTTAAAATTCATAATGATTATGTTGCTTTAAAATCATATCTAATAAGAAATTAATCTCGCATAAAAGCCATAGTTTAAAAATTGGTTCAATAAGATTAAATGCTTAGTATGCCCGTGATCATTCAACCACATTATGTGTCTCACTATAGTGAGGGCGTAGGATTGGATGCATTAGAAACCTAACCGCTAAGTCATGTCTTGTCCTTAACCGGGAAGGGTTCCAGTGGGGCCTTGCGAGGCACTTGGGGGAAAGAGTGCTAGGTTGAGCATTGTCTTTTGTATGCATATCGGATTTACACCCCAATCTACGACATGTGTGCAGCTCCTCATGCCCATCCGTCACTTTGTACGGGGCTAGAATGTAGACATGTTGATTAGGGTATCTTGATCTTAGACATACTTATATTTTATAGATTGCATGAGTATTATTTTGCTTGTTTATGAACATTTCACTCATGCATACTGGTGCTCAAACATGTTATCTTATGTTTTTTACTATCTACTCTTTGAACTTTTATGCGTTTGAAAAACATAGGTATTTTGAAAGTGTATTGTGACTCCTTAGTCTAGAATTTGGGGTTTTGGACATATTAGCATAAAATCGTCAAACCTACATTTTTGTGTATGCGTGTCTGATATCTTTTCTAAAATGCGTTGTCCCTAAACATAACAAATATAATCTACAGAAATTTTTTGAAAAATTTCACATTTTCCCCCAAAAATTTGAGTTCTATCGCTAATGCGCAGTGGAAGCTAGTTACCGCTGGCGTTAGTGGGTATTTTCTGAATTTCCTGTTTCTTTTTCATTTTTTATTTTTCAGTTCCTGTCATTTTCTGTTAAAATTGTAAAAATAAAAAAACTGTAAAACAAATCAAAATCCAACCAAAAACATGCTTTGCTTTTCTATATATCAAAACAACTACAAAACTGAAAAACCAATTAAAACAACAAAAATATGCTTTTTATTTGTTTTATTTTTTGCTTTTGAAAAACTTAAAATTTATAAAAACTGATGTAATTTTCAAAGTTTCAATGATGATATGGTTTATCTTGCCAAGTTTAGAATACAATGTTGGAACACGGTCTTCCGCATCTCCTAGGTTTGAGAATAACAAATCCTATGTGTGTATTTAATCTTGTGTGATCTGAGTGTGCAGGATAACAGGTCAAAATGACTCAAGGTTTACATATGGTGGTTGCCCCCGAAATTGAGCCATCAACTCCAAACTGATCACTAGCGCAGGCGATAGTGGATAGCGCCGGCGCTAGCTCGATGCACAGAAGGCATGCTGGAATTGTTGCCTCGGATTGAAGATTCTGCCACGCAAAAAGTCTCCTAATATGAGATAGCGCAGGCGATAGTAGATAGCGCCGGCGCTAGCTTGATCCTCAGAAGGCATGCTGGAATTGTTGCCTCGGATTGGAGATTCTGGCGCGTACAATGTTTCTTAATCCGGGCTAGCGCCGGCGGTAGCGCTAGCGCCGGCAATAGCGTGAAGGCTATGAATTGGACCCCTTGCCTTCGTATTCTTTATCCTCTTTAGATCCCAAACTCCAGAGCCTCGTGCCACAGCAGAGAGAGGAAGTTGTAGAAAGATACTCCCACAAATCTGAAAAGCTGAAGGAGATCCGTGGAGAAGATTTCAACACGCGTCATCATCTTGACGAAAGACCGCATCAACTACGATCATACTCTGCGGGCCTTCATCCACTTCTCCAGGAGATCCACATAGGGAGTTGTATATTATTGTTTGTCTTTTCATTTCATTTCTTATTCTTGTAAACGGTTCGTTAATTCGCCTCGTGTTGGCGACTCGGTCTGGGTTAGACTTAGAGGGTAATTCGCCTCGTGTTGGCGACTAGGTCTAGGGAGTAGATCTAGGGGGTGCTCGAGGCCTTTCTGGTGATAGATTGGCTAGAGCGGCTTGAGGCCATATCTGGGGAGAGATCGGCTAAAGCCAACCGGTTCGTGGGGATACGAGTCGGTATAGAAAACGAAAAAGAGTTTTACTAGTCGCCTTAGATTTCTAGCGTCATAGAAGTCAAGTTTTGTAAAACATTATTTGATATTAATAAAGCATGTCTCTTCTTTTGTTTTTACAAAACTTCTTATTGTTTTAATATTGCATTATTTCAAAGTTATTAAATATAATCTAAACTTATTGAGAACCCTTATTCACCCCCCCCTCTAAGGGCGCCTACCGATCCAACAAGTGGTATCAGAGCGGTTTTATTCCAATCGGCTTAACAACCGGGAATAATGGCGTCTCATGATCTCGCTTCTACTAGTGGGGGAGATTTTTGTGAAGAGGAAAAATCACTTGCACCACCTTTATTTGAAGGAACAAATTATAAAGGATGGAAAATTTTAATGGAAAAATTTATTAAAAATTTAGATATCGAAGTATGGAACTTAGCAATTATAAGACGTGTGGATGAATCAAATAAAAAGGGACTTTATTTAGATGCAAAAGCTAAACATTATCTATTTTGTGGTCTCTCAAATGAAGTTTTCAAATTTGTGTATTGCTTTTCTAGTGCTTATAAAATATGGAAATTTCTTGAAGAAATGTATGATCTTCCTCTCGCAGGTATGGAACAAACACAGGAGGAAAAGAACGTACAAGCATCCATTATCATTCAAGAAGATCTCTCTCAGAGCGAAGCCATGGAGAATATTGAAATAGAAAAGGAGAACAATACACCAAGAGAAAAAGGAGAAGAAATCTTACTTTTGGAAGAGGAGTGCCAAGAAGAAGACAAAGGAACAATATGTTCAAATCCTCCCTCATCCAAAAGCAATGTAAGGAAATCAAATTCTATCTTTTGTACTTCTATCTCTTCATTGCAATTGTTACAAAATACTAAGCGCAAAATTAAGAAATTAAAGAATGCTAATAAACTATTGCGCTTAGAAAATAAAAATTTAAAAGCAAAAGTTAAAGTAGTATCAAAATCTGATTTATCTAGCTTTACTCATGTCACTTCAATTGAAAATACAAAACCTTGTCTTGATTATAATAATATTAAAGGAAAATTTTAAGGAACTTGAAAAAGAAATTATGTTTATAAAAAGACAAAATGAAAAATTATGTTTAGAAAATTCATCTTTAAAAATTAATTGTGCTAAGTGTAAAGACTATGAAATTGAAATAAAAGAGATGGATGAAACATTTGATGAGTATAGGGATAAATATGAAAAACATATTGACTCAATTGTTGCCACTCTTAAAAATAGCACAATAAATTATAATAAAGCTAGACATAATTTAAAAATCAAGAATGATGAACTAAAATCAAAAAACAACTTGCTTAAGGAAATCATTAAGAAAAACGCTCAAAACATTCATTCACAATCTCAAGGTATATCTAAAAGCAAGTTGAATATAATTTCTCAAAATATTGATAAATCCAACAAAGGAAATAAAGAATATCAAATGCTTGAAAATAAAATTCCAAATCATTATCATCTACAAAATAACCACTCTCCCAACATAAATTTAAAGATAAACAAATTTCCTATAAAGAATGTTTTGCAAAATCATCATGGAAATTTGATAAATAAGAATAATATTAAACCAATGTTTGAATGGCGGCCAAAAGTTAAAGATGAAACACAAACTCAAATCAAAAGGGCCCATTCAAACATATCTCCCCAAAAGAAAACACAATGTATTTGGGTACCCAAAGGAACCGTCACTCCCGGTCCTCTTTGGATATCTAAATCTCTTATTCATTAGTATCCCATCATTTGCATAAAGTAGAAATCAATTAAAATGAAATACACAAATTTTTACTTCATGATGTGCTTTAATGTCTTTTCTATTTTTTTCTTTTTGTTTTTCTTTTGAACTATCATGTCATGGTCATCCTATACAATTTTTGAAAATATGATCTTATCTCTTAAAAGCTCAATAATGTTTATAAAATCAAATTGATCAAAATTCCAAATCATATTTTATTTTGATGACCTATCTTTTATTCTTATATCCATTATTATAAATATCTTATATTATCCATATGAATCAAACTCTAAATTTGCTATAAGATATTTCAATTAAATCCGGTTATTAGGCTATTAAGATACTTAGCCTTCACCAACAAGTGGTTTAGTGAAATAACTTGATCTAAAAGAAAATTCAAGATTTAAATAAAAGCTCAACTTTCAATATGGGTGTCATTGCTCACAACAAAAAAGTATATTGTGTTCTCTCCTTGATGTCAAACATGATCTAAACCATCACTATTGTTCACCTATCAAAAAATCACATATATATTCAAAATTCTTAATTAAAGGAAAATCACTAAAATGTGTTGAAAGAAGTTATCTTCATAATGAATATTGAATTCACAAACACCACCATGATCTAGTAATATCTTTTGCTAAACATCTCTAAAATCATAATTCATATCAAGAATCATCTATCACATTTTATATAATGACAATTGGTATTATATTGCTTACTATGGTTGGTATATTATGTGTGTATTGTGATTTATTTCTAGTTTAGACCTTTGAATCATTTTGATATCAAATCAAATAGAATTGTCACTCCATTCTAGGTCTCTAAGTTGAAACACAATCAAAACTTGGTATTACATTAATCTCAAATTTATCATTCTAACTTTCCACCTAAAGAATATTTGTGTCTATGTTAGGCTTTGTTTGTTTACCAAGATATACAGGCTGTGTATTCTCATCTAGGGCTTATCCATAGTATGATTGTGCATGAACATTATTGTTAATCTCTAAAATCATGCATATTTGATTTGTTCAAACATGATATCTTGAGTTTTCATTTCCTATTTTTTCCGATTATAATCACAAGTCTCTAGAAAAGTCAAAATGAAAACATAAGTAAATATATCTCATGCAATAATTATTTTGTCAAGTATATAAGAAATCGCTAACGTTTCATGCAATTTGGATCATCCAAAACATCTCCTAAAAATCTGCAACTTCAGCATGGAACTACTATTAGGACACCTAATCAAGTTCAAGCATCAAAATTTTCAAAACCCTAAAAAATCACTTACTGTTTCCCGCTCTAGCGCTAGCGCCGGCGCTAGCGTCGAGGTACATTTTTCTGTATTTTTTAAATTTCTAAAAATCCCTTAAAATATATAAATCTATATTTTCTACTTAGTTTTGCACTTCTGTGTTTCTTTATTTTTTGAAAAATCAAATACAAAACTACAAAAACCAAATTACAAAAAATATGTTTTTTTTTGCTTGTGTTGTTTCCTTTATTTAAAGTTCATCTTTATGCAAAAATCAAATACAAAAATTGCAAAAGCAAAAATTACAAAAATATGTCTTTACTTGTAAAAATCAACTACAAAAATATAAAACAAAACAAATACAAGTATCAAAATTATTCTTCTTAAGTTTTCTATGTATCTTGCGAAAGGGTGATTTGGGCTATCATCCCATCATATCACCTAGTACCGGGCGAACCTCTCACAAGGTAGCCCTCGGGAAGTCCAAGATCAATTTTATGAGTTCAAACTTTAAATAAAAATTACTCTTTAAAAATATCAAAAATATTGTATGAACTTCATTGAAAATCAAGCATGATTTAATCTATTATTTAGAACTTCTATAATGTTAAAATTCATCTTTTCAAACTACTTTGAACATTGCCTTCATCATGCTTTGATACATCTATTAATATGTGCATAATTTATATTAAAAAAGTTGTGTAGAACTATGCGTAGCATGCCTCTAAGTATGAGTAATGTTTTATGTTTGATAATGATCGCAATTCACTCACTTATTTTGGCATTGTCTACTTATGTGTTTAATCTAAGAATGTGTGTGTATGTTCTGTAATAGTACAATGAATTAAAATTGCACAAGTATCTTACCTACACAACCTTTAAAAAGTTAAGAAAAGTGGTTATCTTTTTCATAAATTACATTGGTTTGCAAAACAAGTGTATTCGGAGAACTTTGCACAAAACAAAAAAATCATGAAATAATTTAACAAAGTTATCTCCACCAAGCACTACTTGAACCTCCTGATAAGTCTTAATAAGCGTTGTGAGGTTGAGCACCTTGGAAAGAATAGTAAAGTATCTTGTGCAAACCATTACTTTCTTTCAAAATAAAAACCACTTATTCTTAAGTACACCGGATCACAATAAAAAAAAACAAGAATAAAATTATGTGATCCCCCAAGCACTACTTTGCACCCTGATAAGTCTTAATGAGCATTGTGTGTGCAAAGCACCTTGGTAGTTGTACATTTTTTTGTGCATTGAAGTGAGTGGAAGTAAAACTATTTATGTTTTATTGTGCTCTTTACTTTACATATTACTTGTATTTTTGATTAAAACATTTGTTTACTCTATTCAAAATACACTTTTATGCACATCATTATCTTCCATAACACTTCTTCTCATGAGTATTGGATCCTAATGCTAATTCTATACTACTCTTTATTTATGAAATGCACTAGATAACCTAGCATGCTTTCTACAATGTTTGGTATGTTTTGAAATTGTGAATTAAAGTAACATTGTAGTAATCTCTTTTTGATAAGATTATTTCATGCTTGGTTACTGTATTGTCAAAACAAAAATTTTAAATGCAAAATGATTTACATAAACATCTTCTTTTTGAAATTAAACTTATATATTTTTTTTGGATGATCCTTGATTGCGATAAGATGTTTTTTGTATTTCTATAACACTTCCGCATCATAACCATAAAATTGTTTTACCTTGCACTTTCATGCTTATTTAATATCTTTCATCTTGTGTGCATCATCACTTGAATCTTCAAATTCCTTTCTTGCAACAAGTGGTAGACTTGCTTGGTAAACTTTATATTGGTTGATTTTTTTTGCTAAAAACTCTGATTTATTTCTCTGAAAACTTTCATGCTAAACACTCCTCAAACAAGTAAAATATTACTCATAAAAACATCCTCTTATTATTGAATTTCAAATCAAATTTTACCTCTTACTTCTAATTGCCAAAAGGATGTTATTTCTTTATTCAAAAATGTTTCAACTCTTATCTTTATAAAGTTCATTTTGAAACTCAAGAACATCTCCTTTTTGAACTTAAACTCTTATTTAGTATTATGATGTTTCTTTTTTCTTCCGCAATGCTCAAAACTCTGATCATTCATGAATTTCAATATAGCTAAGAGTATTTTTAAATAAAAATCCATATGCTATGAAATTTCCCATTAAGATTTAAATGCTTAATGTTTCCAATAATTATTATCCATGACTTCATTTCTCACCATAGCGGGGGCGTAGGGATATAGACATTAGATAACCTTATCTCTAGTCATGTCTTGTCCTTAACCGGGGAGGGTTCCAGTGGGGCCTTGCGAGGCACTGGGGGGAAAGAGTTATAGGTTAAGTTTTTTGTCTAATGTTTGCATATGGGATTAACACCCCAACCTACGACATGTTTGCAGCTCCTCATGCCCATCCGTCACTTAGTACGGGGCTAGGGTGTTGACATATTGTCTGGGTAGATCGGTTACTTGGACATCATGATTTTTTTTGCTTAAAACTCTTATTTAAAGGAGAAATCATTATTTTTTTGCTAAACTCTGATTTATAAAAGGGGGATAACTACAAACAAAATGGATAAAATAAATCATAACTCTGATCATTTTCAATGAAAGACAAGTCTAAAACTCCTTATCATTTACTTAAAAAGCTCGATCATGCCTTCTCTTTTATTTACACATTTTTTGGTGCTTTGTTTCCCTACCCGCTTTTGCTAATAACAAAGGGGAAGAACTAACATGATAAAATGCAAAAGAGAGAGAACTAACATGATAAATATAATCCGCTATCAAAATAAAAACCCAACATGATTAACTAAGATGATAGCTTACATATTAGGAGAGCATTCACATAGGGGGAGCATGTATTTAGGGGGAGCAATACTAAAATGCTATAATCATTATTTATCCTAAGTCATCCTTTTCACACACACACAAATATGTTTTTCATGCTTATTTAGATTAATGCTCTGATTTATCATTAATGGATTTGTTATTATCAAAAGGGGGAGTTTGTTGGAACACGGTCTTCCGCATCCCCTAGGTTTGAGAATAACAAATCCTATGTGTGTATTTAATCTTGTGTGATCTGAGTGTGCAGGATAACAGGTCAAAATGACTCAAGGTTTACATATGGTGGTTGCCCCCGAAATTGAGCCATCAACTCCAAACTGATCACTAGCGCAGGCGATAGTGGATAGCGCGCCGGCGCTAGCTCGATGCACAGAAGGCATGCTGGAATTGTTGCCTCAGATTGAAGATTCTGCCGCGCAAAAAGTCTCCTAATATGAGATAGCGCAGGCGATAGTAGATAGCGTCGGCGCTAGCTTGATACTCAGAAGGCATGCTGGAATTGTTGACTCGGATTGGAGATTTTGGCGCGTACAATGTTTCTTAATCCGGGCTAGCGCCGGCGGTAGCGCTAGCGCCGACGGTAGCGTGAAGGCTATAAATTGGACCCCTTGCCTTCGTATTCTTTATCCTCTTTAGATCCCAAACTCCAGAGCCTCGTGCCACAGCAAAGAGAGGAAGTTGTAGAGAGATACTCCCACAAATCTGAAAAGCTGAAGGAGATCCGTGGAGAAGATTTCAACACGCGTCATCATCTTGACGAAAGACCGCATCAACTACGATCATACTCTGCGGGCCTTCTTCCACTTCTCCAGGAGATCCACATAGGGAGTTTTATATTATTGTTTGTCTTTTCATTTCATTTCATATTCTTGTAAACGGTTCGTTAATTCGCCCCGTGTTGGCGACTCGGTCTGGGTTAGACTTAGGGGGTAATTTGCCTCGTGTTGGCGACTAGGTCTAGGGAGTAGATCTAGGGGGTGCTCGAGGCCTTTCTGGGGATAGATTGGCTAGAGCGGCTTGAGGCCGTATCTGGGGAGAGATCGGCTAAAGCCAACCGGTTCGTGGGGATACGAGTCGGTATAGAAAACGAAAAAGAGTTTTACTAGTCGCCTTAGATTTCTAGCGTCATAGAAGTCAAGTTTTGTAAAACATTATTTGATATTAATAAAGCATGTCTCTTCTTTTGTTTTTACAAAACTTCTTATTATTTTAATATTGCATTATTTCAAAGTTATTAAATATAATCTAAACTTATTGAGAACCCTTATTCACCCCCCCCCCCCCTCTAAGGGCGCCTACCGATCCAACATACAATGTTTCATTCTCTATTTCAAGTATCTTAATAACATTATTTTGTATCATGCCTTGATTATTATCTTATGTGTGCTTTGAAATTGATTATAGAAATAATGTGTAGTATAGCATAGCATGCCTCTATGTATGAGTAAATAGTTTATATTTGATAATGATTTATTCACTCACATTTTTGATAAAATACATATGAATTTAATCTACTCTTACATGATTGTGTAATGTAACAACCTAATATTATTGTTATGCATGCTTAGTTTTACCTACACCACAATTGAGAATCTTTTTCATGCACCTATTTTTGAAGAAGTGTGTCTTTTCCAAAAAAATTGTTTGCACATACAAGTGAATTCGATGTCCTTTGTCGTTAAGCAAAAATTCTCTACCTGTTATTGGGACGCGCAAATAGGTAAGTCTGGGGGTGTGATGAGTCCCATTTATATACAGATTTATGGACTCATCTGGGCCGGTATTTGAGTCAATGCACTACATTTTAGATCCATAATCACTCATATTTGTTCTCTACCTGTTATTCGAAGCTAAGTGCACTTTTAGGCCCGTTTCGATGTATTTTCTTGTTTATCTTACTCATGCTTTATGTTGCAATTCAATTTCTATATTTGAGAATGTGTGGAATGCCCATTTACGTGGCCTGATGATCTTTAATGTTGATACGGGGGTTGTGCGAGTGTTCCGGGGCGCAAAAACCGCACAGGAACACTGCGCACGACCACTGGACATAGTGCGCACGACCACTGGTCATGCGCTAGTGATCGTGCATTAATTCCCACCTAAAAAGTGGCCTGTCTGGCTTAACGCACAACCACTGGACATAGTGCGCACGACCACTGGTCGTGCGCCACTGATCGTGCGCATTGAAAACCTGCACCTGTCTATAAATAGCTGCTCCGCGAAAACAGCCGTAACTTCTTCGTTTCTAGGTGTTTTTGAGCGCCGTTTTTTGCGTTTTTTCATTCTAAGCCTCCTCTATTCATATAGGGACTTAAAGGAAGAGATTGGATCTTACTTTCATCATCAAGGAAGGTTTAAAGAGCATTTGGACATCGTCGGGTCGTGACACGAAGAAGACGGGCCATTGGGAGGAAGTGACAGCCCTCCTTTACCCCGGACGCAGTTGAGGACCGAGCTTGGACGCGGATTGACAACCCAGCGATTCCAACTGTGAATCCCAGCAAGGCTTCAGAGTCGGTCGAATCTCTTACTCTTTATTCTTTTGAAATGATGTTTGTATGCTAAACTCTCTATTTTTTGGATGAAGAGCTTGATAAATCCATATATGTAACTTTTATTTCATGTTTATGAAATTACTTTTGATTTATTCAAGTGTATGAGGTGCGCTATTGTCATTCATCTTCCATCCTCCATTACCCTCCATTCCATTCCGCTTAACTTCTCTTCCACTACGTGAGCCTACTCTTCCATTCGCCAAGCTAAGCGGTGCTAACGGCCCGTGTAATCCACTTCATTTCCGCTAGTGCGAACCACCTCATCCGCTTGCCTACTCGCCCATCCGCCTACCGAAGCAGTGCATCGCGGCCTGCATAGTTTCCATCCTCCCGGCGAAGCAGCGCATAGAGTCCTGCGTTGGAGTAGTGATTTAGTTGTTTTATTTTGTTTTCCGTAAATCAAACCAACCCTAGCCTTTCGCATCCATCCGACTTAAGGACTTCAATCTCAAGTCCTCCTCAATAGTCAACTCCACCTTACTGTGTTCCTTCCGAGATCGATACTCGGGGATTTACTCCTCGTTTTATATTACTTGAACGATCGGTACACTGCCGTGTCGTGCCGCAGTCTAGCCACCATCTATAGTGGTGTGTAGGATTTTGCGCATCACATGTATTCTCTAAATTCTTAGGTAAATGCACTAGATAGCTTTGCATGATCAATACAATGTATAAGTGTACTTGAGTTCTCAATTTAAGACATTGTATTCTTCTATCTTGACTTGATATGTTGCATCATGCTTACATGTTTTTTTTCCGCTACGCCATGTGTACTATTTATTGCTTACCTTTCAAAACAAGTGTATGGTTATGTTGCAACTGAAATCATTTTGTGCACTTAAATTGCTAGAACATCTATTTTTTTGTCTAAAGCTCTTAATTATCTACTATGCTTCACCATTCCTATATAGATGTTCACTTCAAATATATATTTCTTCATGCTTTCCACCTCTTTACTACTTGTACGCTCGATCATGAATACGTTTTCCCAACAAGTGTTTTCTTTATGACAATTTCTTCACATTCTATTTCTTACTCCTATATATTGTATTTTTCCTAAGCATTTATCTCTTTATCATGTTCATTCCCTCTCTAAACATTTATTGTACACGTTCCTGTTTGACTTTCTCTCCACCCTCTTTTGATAATACCAAAAGGGGGAGAATAAATTTGAAAGAAATTCACATGTTTGGGGAAGTCGAGTTCATAGGAAGTTTTGTTGTACGGGGAGCATTCACTTAGGGGGAACATTCATTTAGGGGGAGCATATGCACATGTCTTAAATTTCATGCTATTCTTTTTTAATAAACACAATTCCTATCTTTTGAACTATTTCTTTCTAAAGGGATTTGTTATTATCAAAAGGGGGAGTTTGTTGGAACATGCTTTCCGCATCTCTTGGTTTGACAATAAAAAATCCTATTGTATTTGATCATACTTGCATTGTGTTTATAGTGTGCAGGATCTTCAACATTCAATCCCCAAAGGAGTGTGAAAAAGAAAGATGTCGAAGCGACATCAGGATGATTCTCTGTTGATACCACAGAGTGTTAGCACTGCCGCTGGCGCTAGCGGTTCGACGAAATGTGATGCGCTCGATGAAATGGTGTTCGACGAAAGTAGATGTCATTTGATGAACTGGCATTCGACAAAATTGAGTTCGACGAAAAGAAAACAGCGTTCGACGAAATGTGAGGCAGTTCGACGAAGATGCGTTCGATGAAAAGAGGTGTGCTCTATAGCGGAGCGTTAGCACTACCGCTGGCGCTAGCATAAATGAAAACAAATGATGGGAAGGAAACAGTGGAGAAAAAGGAATGATTGGGGGATGCATATTTAGCGTGCTCTACCGCGGCGCGGCATGTCTACCTCCCGGCGGTAGCTTTTGGAATCATCCCGTCTGCCTGTGATTGTGGAGAAAATATGGAAGGATATATTTGTTGAAGGAAGGTTATCTCGCTATCCCGGAGCATTAGCATTACCGCGGCGTGCTAGTCGGAGCTCAAAGTTTGGCGCTCAAAAGTTGCCTAAGTTGCCACGATCCGTGTGCTTGATCATTGCCTAATGTGGCTACCGCGGGGCGGTAGTACTACTGCAGGCGATAGCAGCTGATTCTATTTAAAGACGCGTGCTTCCTCCATTGTGGCTTGCTGATTGAGAACGAATTGAAGCCATATATTCAGAACACTCGTGAGAGCATTCCCCAAGCAGCCCGAAGAACTCCATCAACGTTCGTGAATGCAAAGAACTTGAAGACCGATCCGATCGCATCTACTTCAACAACAAGTTTTCCTTTTGAGGGAGTTTTTTGCTTGTGTTTTGTTTTTAGTTTCTAATTGTAACCTTTATATCTTTTGTTCGGTAGAGAAATTCGCCACACGGCGACTAGGGCCTTGCGGGGACTAGGGGGAAATTTGCCTCGTGTTGGTGACTAGGTCTAGGTAGGACTTAGGGAGGAATTTGCCTCGTGTTGGCGACTGGGTCTAGGGAGTAGATCTAGGGGGTGCTCGCGGCCTTTCTGGTGATAATTTGGCTAGAGCGGCTTGAGGTCGTATCTAGGGAGAGCTCGGCTAAAGCCAACCAGTTTGTGGGGATATGAGTCGGTATAGAAAACAAAAAGGGTCTTCATATTATTCACTTCGATTTCTAGCGTCATTGAAATCAGATTTTGTAATCAACATTATTGTTAATGAAAATATGACTTTCTTCATCTCTGTTTTGTGATCTCTGATTTTCATTACTATAACATAAACAGATTTTCTCTGTCACTAACACCTAGCGGTAACACTACCGCTTGTGATAGCAACAGAGAATCATTTTTCATTTAAATATTCTCAAAAATCATAGAACCCTTATTCACTCCCCCCCTAAGGGCGCCTACAGATCCAACATGACCTCCTCCTGGAACTGATCCACATAATGAGCTAGCAACTCTCCCTGTATCTGCTTGATATTGAAGAGGGCCTCAGGGTCCTTATTCCTCTTCTTCGAGGTCGAGAGGCGTAGCAGGAAGCCATGACGTAGGTCCTCGAAGGCATAGATCAACCCGCAGGCCAATTGGTGGAACCAGTCCTTTGCTTTCTCTTTTAGGGTGGTGGCGAAGAGTCGACACTTGAAGGCGTCTGACATAGGTCTGATTGAGACCATGTTTTTGAACCACTGCAGGTGCTGTGTGGGGTCATCCTTGTCGGTATACAATGTCATGGCAGACTCGCTGAACCCTCGGGGAGTGGTGCCGAGAGCACAAACTCGCAGAACGGGCTCCCCCCTTCACACCTAACCTGCTCCACTGGCCCCACAAGCTCCCTAGGCGAACCGACTCCTACCAGTCTTGCACTTGCCGAGGGACCGCTCACCGGAACCCCACTGACTGTGATCCCTCCTCTCGAGACAGCGCTCGCCTGGACCCCACTCGCTCGCGCCAGGCTGGGGAAAAGATCCATCCCCACGAGGTCTCGCTCCGGCACCTAGGACATTGCTTCCTTCCCTGGCCTCTAACCCGGGCCGCTCTTGCCTGCTCTAGATGGAGGGGCCACCTGGGGAGCAGGGGTTGCGAGACCCCCAAGGGCCATGGCGAGGGAACACTGGAAGGCCCCGTGGAGGTCCCTCTTGAGGTTGGCCGGCATCTCCACCGTTGCCGGCGCGCCGGGTGGTGGTGAACTGCCGAAGTCTGCCTATCGCTCGTCGCCTCCTGCAATGTCTCTTCCTTAGGGCTTTCTTGAACTAGCTGCACTCCACTCTCACCGCACCAAAAATGTTGAAACCAAGACTTGGTCTCTTGTTGAGCTCGGGCCCTCAAAGATTAGGGGCAGTGATGAGTCCCATTTATATACACATTTATGGACTCATCTGGGCCGTATTTCTAGTCGATGCACTACACTTTAGGCATGTTTTTGATCATATTTGTTATTCCTTGCTAGGTGCACTCTTAGGCCCGTTTCAGTGTGCATTTGCGCTCCTTGTTATTGGGGGTAAGCACATGGTGCTCCCAATCCTTTTTCTGTGTTTATCTGGTGTTGGAGGTGTTTTCCAGCTATTTTGTCTTATGTGCAGGCGGTCAGATCATCCAATTTTTCCCCAGAATTCAGGATTGTGTACAACGCACGGTCGTGCATTTTTTTGACGCACGGACGGTTGCGGTCGTGCGTTCTCATCTGGGTAGAAAACAGGCGATCTGAGTTTAGTCGTGCGTTTTTACGCACGGGCGGATTTACTCATGCATGAATAAAACACACAGTTGCTTGTTTCTTCTTGTTGTTTTAGCGTTTCTGAATTTACCCGTGCGTTTTATGCACGGGCGGGTTTTCCCGTGCGTGAGTAAATCGTACAGGCAGTGCAGCTTCGTCTTCAAGTATGTTTTTATCATTAAATAACGCACGGGCAGCGCACGATCGTGCGTTCGCCCGTGCGTGACCAAAACTCTGTCTGTTTAGTATTTAAAGCAGGAAAAGATGCAGTCAACGGAGGCCCCCAATTCCACTCATAGGAAAAGCCAGGAATCCTGCCATTTTCGTCCCTTCCACCGGAGGAGACGAGAGGAGACCATTTTCGGCGATCTCCTTCACCATTCTTCCATCCGGGAGCATTTGCAAGTATTGTTCGCCACTATTTCAAGCATTCTTTGTCGTGGAGGCCATAGAAATAATGTAGATCGTTGGAGCGGTGACATCCTCCTTCGAGTCCGCACACCATCTGAGGGCCGAGCCCGCAGAGAGCCCGACAAACTATCATTCCGGCCGAGAACCCAAGACGTGGTGACATCCTCTTTTTGGTCCTTTCTTAACTTTGATGCTTGTGCTTCTCTTTGTGTTGTTGTAATGAACGTTCGTTAGAATAATTTTATGGATCCTTGCTTGTTGTTCATGTGCAATGATGCTGTGGTGGTGAGAATAGCTTTCCTTGTGGTTGTGATATTCTAAGTTGTTTGTGTGTGAAGCCTGTTGGGAATCTTGCCTACATGATTCCTGAGTTGAAAAAGTCACCAAGTCAAGACTACTTCACTCTGTATTTGATTATTTCTCTAGCTAAAGTCTCAGGAAATTAAAGTACTATATCTTCGAGAAGAATAGGAGACATCGTCGATAAAGTATGCTTGTCGTCGTGATGATGAGCAAAGCAACCACCGAGAAGTAGCGTGATCGTTGATCGCTGAGACATTGCAGACAAAGTATGCTTGTCATCGTGATGATGAGCGAAGCAACCGCCAAGAAGTAGCGTGTTCGTCGATCGCTGAGACATAGCAAGATTATCGAACGAAGAATGTCGATCGTTGAACGAAGGATGACAAGTTCGTCGATCGCAGAATGTAGTTCGTCGATCGCAGAATGCTATTCGTCGAACGCAGAAGGAAGATTGTCGAGCTCAGAAGGAAGATTGACGACCGCTGAGATTCAGCGTGTTTGTCGAATGCAGAAGCAAGATCGTCGAACGCAGAGAAGATGCAGTATCATCGACTTCACCAAAGTAGCCGTGTCGTCGAGAAAGAACAAGCATCGTCATAAAGAACGCATGTCATCGAGAGAACAATGTGATCACGATGACATGATGCAAGAAGGAAGAACGCGACGACATAGTCAGAGATAGCTAGTCGTTGTAATGATGGAAGTATCTTCAAGACAGAATTCAAATCTTACGGACGTGATGTCAGCAATTAATGCCATCGTCTGATTGTCTAATCAGTGCGTGCTCTTAAGGAAAGGAGTGTCTGACACTTAAGGCACTTTTTCAGAAGACCGTTGGGGACCTCACAGTCTTATAAAAGAGATAAGAAGTTGCCCTAATACGAAATCAATCGATCGAGAAGAAAATAAATAACTTGCGCACATAGCGAATCGAACAGTACAAGCGGCGCAAGAAAGTAAAAGAAGAAGTAGTCATCTTCATCGACTGTTAAGGTGCCAATCTTCATTAGGCTAAGAAAAGATTGAAGAAGATCTGCGCTGTCAAAGATCTGAATCTGAAGCATCTTTTTCAATCTCAAGGAGCAAATCTTCAACAGGCTAAAGTTGCTGATCTTCATCAGGCAAAAGAACAGCTGTATTACTGTATTTTCTTGTAAGGCTTGCGGGCCAATTTGTCTAGCTTGAGGGCTGGAGAGCTGTGAGGCTTGAGGGCCAAGGCAGTGCACTTGAGGGGGCGATTTGTCGAGCTTGAGGGCTCGGGGGAAGTAGGGGCTTACGGGCCTAGGCTGTTGGGACTTGCGAGTCCGCGTTGTAGGGATTGAGGGCCTGAGTGTCGAGCTTGCGGGCTCGGGGGCAGTAGGGGCTTGCATGCCTAGGCTGTTGGGACTTGCAGGTACGTGTTGTAAGGCTTGAGGGCCTAAAGATTTTGGCGGAGTTTGCCGAGACCAGCACACTACTGGGTAGGCGCAGAGGGAGAGAGGACTACTCAAGACACCCGGTCTTGAGGAACGTTTATAGATCATTGTGTGCTTTCTGTGTTTTGCTCTTTATTTTATAGATCCATTAATCAGAAACCAACAACTTCATAAAGGGGAAGAAATAATTTGAAAAACCTATTCACCCCCCCCCCTCTAGGTGATAAAGTAGACACCCCATAAACAACAAAGCCATCTAGCAATAGCTAGTGGTGATGTTGGCGAAGAGGTGAATACGACCCTCACAAAACCTCGCTCTATAGCCATTCCACCTGCTTACCGAAGCGCGGCATCACGGCCGCTGCACTCACCCACACCTTGCGATGCGGTGCTTTTCGACCCGTATTTCTCTCATTTCCGCAATAGCTTAGGAAACCAATCACAACGCCCCTATTTTATTTTATTCGCTCGTGTAACAATCGACTCACCACACGTTTCGTTCACCAGAACCTGCATTCCTCAAGAGATCGACATTCGGGGAAGCTATTCCCAAATTTATTACTTGACAGTGACCGGTGCACTTGTCGAACGCGCATCAAGTTTTTGGCACCGTTGCCGGGGAATGCAGGCGTGCAATGTTTTGTGTTGTGAATCATTGTTATAGGAGCTGTTGTTTAGTACTTTTGTTTGTGTTCTATTTTCTTGCTAGCCTTTGTGCTACTATTAGGATACACCTAGTTTTGTTTTTATCTATTTTCTTAACATGGCCAACGACTGTTTTGAAATATCTGCGGAGCTAATCACTTTTGTGCCTCAGGCTAACTTAATTTTAGGAATCCCCAGTGAGGTTGCATTGTCCCATTTGCAGAACTTTCTTGAAGTTTGTGGCACTTTTCAGCACACTGAAAATGTTTCGGAGAAAGTCAGGATTCAGTTATTTGCGTTCTCTTTGGCAGGAAAAGCTCGGGTTTGGTATCGGGAGATTCAAGCAAACAAAATCCAATCTTGGAGCAAAGTGGAAGAGGAATTCCTCGGTAGATTCTGTTCACGCTGTTACCTTCTGGAAATGCACAATAGATTGTTATTGTTTACGCAGGACGAGGACGAGACGTTGCATGACGTGTGGGAGAGATTCATTTCCCTTCAGAGGTTCTATTTCGTGCAAAGCCTCACAGAACTAGCACGCCTTCAGATATTCTATTGTGGGGTATCAGCTGGGTCTAGACCTTACTTCGATGTGGCCGCAGGTGGACCGTTGTTCAGCAGATCAAGCTCCGACGCGTGGTAAATTGTTAAAAAGGTTTCGCGAACCAGCACGATATGGCGTACCCCCGTGAGATGTAATGAGGCCATGAACATCACCTCTACAGCATCGTCGCTGGAAGACAGCATCCCACCCGAGCTTTCTGTTGATAAGTTTCGTGTTTTCATTGAATGTATCCTGGGATGCATGGAGGCCCAGAACTACGCTCTGCAGAGGGTCCCATCCATGGTTGTGAACATCATATCAATTGTCTCGGCAATTATGGTCCCCCAACTGAGAGATTGAACTCCATGCAGCTTAGGAGTGGAAAGTCGACCGCAGAACCCATCAGAAGGGATAAATCTCAAGATGGACCGAAAACCCATCAAGCGAAGAAAGGCCAAATGCTGATTCTGACCCCCCCCCCCCCCCCCCCCCCCCCCCCGCAATTGCTTAGTAGCCCAGTCTCCACCCAACCATCTACTACTCCCCCATTCCCGCACAGACTGAGGAATACGAGAAAGGAAAAAGAATTCCATAAGTTTCAAGAACTTATGAAAGGGGTGCATGTTAATATTCCTCTATTGGATGTCCTCATCCAGATCCCGATCTATTCAAAGTATCTAAAGGACTTGCTTATTCAGAACAAATGCCTTGAGACTGCCAAGTCTATGTCCACCCTGACTAAGGATGTCACTTTTGTTGTTGCACATTGGACGGTTAAACACAAGGACCCGGGGAATTTCACCATTCCTTGCACCATTGGGCACTCCGGTTGCTATCGGGCATTATGCGACTCTGGTGCATCAATTAATTTGATGCCCCTTTCAATTTTTTGGGAACTCAGATCTGGTAACTTGAGGCCCAGGAACATCAATCTCCAGTTGGCGGATCGGTCTATTAAGAAACCCATTGGTGTTGTCGAAGACTTGGCGGTATCTGTCAATGATTTGGTGTTTCCTACTGACTATGTAATCATGGATATTGCTTCAGATGTTGCAGTCCCTCTTATTTTGGGAAGACCATTTCTAGCCATAGCACGAGCTCTCATCGGTGCCGAGAAGGGAAGGTTAACTCTCTGTTTAGGCAACGTCTTGACCACATTTGACATGTATAAAGCAATCGGCAAGGACCATCATGCAGACGCTGACGCGCTCGAACTCTTGGATGGTGAGCCCAATCCTTTGTCTCCACCTCCTTGGGTTCAAGATGCTGAGGATGCTTCTTGGAATGTCGCCAGTGATAACCCGGATATGGCATATCATTCGCGAGACCCTGACGTAGAATGCACTACTGCTGCGTATTTCAATACTCCTCTAGCTTTGTCTCTCAAGACCCTGCCGACGACTTTGAAATATTTGTTTTTAGGAGAACAACAAAATTAGCCCATTATTATCTCTGTTTTGCTTCCACCCGAGCATGAGCGATGCTTAGGCGATCTCCTACGAACGCATAAGTGCGCATTCGGCTGGAACATTACAGACATAAAAGGAATCAGCCCCACTGTGTGTATGCATAAAATATTGTTGGAAGAGAGTTTCAAACTGACTGCACAACCTCAGCGGCGACTCAATCCAAGGATACAGGAAGTTGTCAAGAAAGAGGTGATCAAACTGCTTGATGCTGGAATTATATATCCGATCAGTGACAGCAAGTGAGTAAGTCCAGTGCAGTTAGTCCCAAAAAAGGGTGGTATCACTGTTGTCGAAAATGAGCATTGTAACCTAGTGCCAACTCGGGTTGTCACAGGATGGAGAGTGTGCATCGATTATAGGAATCTCAACGATGCGACACACAAGGATCATTTTCCTTTCCCATTCATTGATCAGATGATTGAGAGGTTGGCGGGACAGGACTATTACTGTTTTTTGGATGGCTACTCGGGATACAATCAGATTCTCATTGACCCAAAAGACCAAGAGAAGACTACGTTCACCTGCCCATACGGCACCTTTGCATTCAAGCGAATGCCATTTGGGTTGTGCAGCGCTCCTGCCACTTTTCAGCGATGTATGCTCTTTATTTTTCATGACATGGTAGGGGAGTTCCTAGAGGTCTTTATGGATGACTTTACTCTATTCGGTCCTAATTTTGACTCCTGCCTGCGGAATCTCTCGGCAGTTCTCACGCGATGTGACAGCACCAACCTAGTGCTGAACTGGGAGAAATGTCACTTTATGGTCCAGGAGGGAGTTGTTCTGGGACATAAAATTTCAAACAAAGGAATAGAAGTCGATCAAGCCAAAGTGGACATTATCAAGAAGCTCCCTCCTCCAACATCTGTGAGAGGGATGCGCAGTTTTCTGGGACATGCAGGTTTTTACCGACATTTTATCAAAAATTTCTCGTCTACAGCTAAGCCGCTATCAAATCTCTTAGGAAAGGATGAGAGGTTTGACTTCAGTACTGAATGTCTGCATGCGTTCAACGTACTGAAGAGTTGTCTAACGACTACCCCAGTGTTGACATCACCGGACTGGTCTCTTCCTTTTGAGCTTATGTGTGACGCCAGTGACATCGTTGTTGGTGCCGTCTTGGGGCAAAGAGTAAACAAGATCTTTTACATAATTCACTATGCAAGTCGCAAGCTGAATGGGGCTCAGCAGAATTATACAACCACCGAAAAGGTGCTATTGGCAGTCATTTTCTCTATTGAGAAATTTCACTCATACCTCATTCTGTCCAAGGTAATTGTGCATACAGATCACGCTGCTCTCAAATATCTTAAGCAAAAGAAGGATGCCAAACAAAGGCTCCTCTGTTGGATCCTGATGCTTCAGGAGTATGACCTTGAAATTCGTGACAAGAAGGGGGTTGAGAATGTGATTGCGGATCACCTATCCAGGCTAGAGTATGAGGTCCTTCTCATCCCAGCGCTCCGCCAATCTCTGACTCTTTTCCGGATGAGATGCTATCACAGTGGGAACATCCCCGAGCAACTCCCCGTGGTTTGCAGATGTGGCCAATTTCTTGGCGTGTGGTAAACTTCCCCCAAATCTTTCATTTCAGCAAAGAAAGAAATTCCTCTCAGACGCAAAGTATTATTTCTGGGAAGACCCGCGGTTATTCCGCACGTGCGCCGATGGGATTGTCTGCCGGTGTATTTCCGAACTGGAGCATAAGTCTATATGACTCCATTGTCATGATCGTGAAGCGGGTGGTCACATGGGGTCTGCACGGACAACACATAAGGTTCTTCAATGTGGCTTTTATTGGCCCACTCTCTTCCGTGACTCCTTTATGCACGTGAAGGAATAACTGAATGTCAAAGAACTGGGAACATCTCAAGAAAAGATGAAATGCCGCTCAATAACATGTTAGTTTGCGAACCATTTGATGTTTGGGGGATTGACTTCATGGGCCCATTCCCAATGTCCCATGGAAAGCTTTACATAATAGTGGCAGTAGATTATGTCTCAAAATGGGTGGAGGAAGAAGCAGTTGCTGCGAATTACGCCCGCACGATTTTTAAGTTCATCCACAAGAACATCTTCTCCAGATTCGGAGCGCCGCGAACAATCATAAGCGATGGGGGCAGACATTTTTGTAACAAATAGTTCCTTCAACTATTGAAGAAATTTGGTGTGCATCATAAAGTCTCGTTAGCCTATCACCCGCAAACATGTGGACAAGTGGAAGTTTCTAATAAAGAGCTTAAGAGGATAATAGAAAAATCAATCCACTCTAATAGAAAAGAATGGGCAATGAGGGTGGACGATGCATTGTGGGCTTACCGAACTGCTTTCAAGACCCCTATCGGGATGTCTCCATTTCAGCTATTTTACGGAAAGACATGTCACTTACCAGTAGAATTAGAACATAAAGCTCTATGGGCAACCAAATTATTGAACATGGACACCCATGCCACGGCAGACCGAGGTCTCGCCCAGTTAAACGAACTTGATGAATTTCGGCAGTTTGCTTATGAAAACGCACACATATATAAAGAAAGAACGAAGCGGTGGCATGATAAATGTATTGCGCCAAAAGAATTCAAAATTGGAGATCATGTTCTTCTTTACAATTCCCGAGAAAGCTGAAGTCACGTTGGAGTGGGCCCTTCGTGGTAACCAACGTTGCACCCTTCAGAGCAATTGAAATTTCCGGCGAAAAAGAAGGAAAATTCAAGGTGAACGGTCATCGCCTAAAGATCTACTAGGGAAGCATTGCCTTGTCTGATTGTCAAGTTGTATATTTAGTTGACTAAATGTTGCTACTCTATATCTAGGTTGTGTGGTTAATTTATTTGGACAACTTTTGTTTTGATGTTGTGTTGATATAATTGTAATTCGCTTCGTATGGCTTGATCTTGTCGGCCAGGGGCCATGTTCGCAAGCGTTGACTCTTATTTCAGATTCTTTGCATTTCTATCTATTTTGTCCTTCGTTAGTCTGCCTTGCTATGTTGTGTTTTTATTCAGTCTGAAACAATCTTTATAACTGCTGCTATCAAACTTTAATACAGGTATTTGGTCCACCTTTATGGACGTTAAACAAAAGGGCTTCTTGGGAGACAACCCATGAGAACCAACCGGTTCCATTTGCCTTTTAATTTCTTTTATGTTCTGTTATTTCCTTTTTGCTAACATCGTAGGCTGAAGCTCTCGCGTGGTGGATGAGGAAGGAGAAAATTTAAAGATGGAATTAACCCATTTCTGGCATGCTCATTCGTGAGCATAGGTCCAATCTACCCCTCTTTTCCTTATGTTTGAATTTTTTATTTTATTTGGTTTCGATCAAGTCTGGGGGAGAGAGCGAGCTGTGCACATGCACACACTTGCATGGCATGTTAGAATGTGCTGAGTTAGGAATTTTCAATTTTATTGTGCACATTGCATACACTTGCACCTAGTTCACGCGCACTTGAGCACGCGCGCTTATTGGGTATTGCTACGAGGTTCCCCGCTCGTAAGAATTGGATTGTTAGTGTAGGAGTGAGGAGTAGAGAAAAATGTCGACTCGGGTAGCGCTCTAGTCGAGTGCTGCCATCATGCCTAGAAATTCAATTAGAGTAGAATAAAATTAAATGTTGTAATTTAATTATTTCTATTATACTAGCTGCAATTTATTTTACTTTAGTGGTGAATTCGGTGAATCCAACGGTAGCATAGGGTCGAGTGTAGCTGGACTAGTAGTAGCTTATTACTAGGGTCGGAAGGAAGGAAAACCTTTCTCGGTGGCTAGAACTTGCACTAGGCGACTCTTGTAACGATTGCGTTGAAGTACTCGTTATAAAGTGTGATTTAGGCCATTTCTTGATCCGTTTGTGCTTTTGAAATCCTTACAAATGTAATCACCGTTGCAAGCCCACTTGAGCCTACCTGGCCTCCTTGTTTAACTCCACTAAAATATCACCAAAGCCATACGGCCAAACCTATTTTCGCACCAACAAAGAGCTGAAAGAAATTTAGTTATCTATAACCTTTGGTGTTATCTCTGTGGTGTATGGTAGCCTTGAAAAAGCTGAAGGAGAAGTTTTTATTGAGCCTACAAAAGATATTCTGTCGAGTAGAGAAAAGGAAAGAAAAAAAAATTGTTCAAAAAGAACTTTCAATTACATTCTCTCGACAAAAACAAAGTATGATTGGCTTAGCACGCACCTAGTGTTCAGTTGAATTCTGGGGTGTTGTGTAGTTCTTGAGAATGTTGTATTGGTGATTTTTATTCTCTTGAGTGCTTAGGTTATGTTGAGTACGATTCCCATCGTCGTTCTACTTATCTAGCCTAAAATCAACCTAAGCCAAATCTTAACCTATAAGTCCTATTGATTTTAGATACGAGTCATCTCATGCAGTAGAGAGAGTGCGAACATGCAAGCCTATGGACACCTCCTTTGATGGATTTCTTAGGAGATTGTCCCGAGCTTTGATTCGAGTAATACTCTACTCATTAGTCACGCTATTTTCGCTTGTACGTGACCGAAATATTCACCGGGATTCACCATCCAAGTAAGTAGAATTCAAATTACTGTTCTAGAAATAATTAGATATAATCTTGAATTTAATTCTATTCTAATGTATTTTTATGCACGTGAGCATGCGACTTCGTATGAGTCTCCACCGCTCAACCACACTCTAACATCCAATTGTTCGGACAGGAGAGCTGAGTAGTTTGCCCGGGACGTGCAAATGGTTAAGTCTGGGGGTGTGATGAGTCCCATTTATATACACATTTATGGACTCATCTGGGCCGTATTTCTAGTCGATGCACTACACTTTAGGCATATTTTTGATCATATTTGTTATTCCTTGCTAGGTGCACTCTTAGGCCTGTTTCGGTGTGCATTTGCGCTCCTTGTTATTCGGGGTAAGCACATGGTGCTCCCCAATCCTTTTTCTGTGTTTATCTGGTGCTGGAGGTGTTTTCCCAGCTATTTTGTCTTGTGTGCAGGCGGTCGGATCATCCACTTTTCCCGCAGAATTCATGATTGTGTACAACGCACAGTCGTGCGTTTCCTTGGGGAACGAATGGTTGTGGTCGTGCATTCTCATCTGGGTAGAAAATAGGCGATCTGAGTTTAGTCGTGCATGTTTACACACGGGCGGATTTACTCGTGCGTGAGTAAAACGCACGGTTTCCTGTTTGTTCTTGTTGTTTTAGCGTTTCTGAATTTACCCGTGCGTTTTACGCACGGGCGGGTTTTCCCATACGTGAGTAAATCGCCCGGGCGGTGCAGCTTCGTCTTCAAGTCTGTTTTTATCATTAAATAATGCATGGGCAGCGCACGATCGTGCGTTCGCCCGTGCGTGACCAAAACTCTGCCTGTTTAGTATTTAAAGCAGGAAAAGCTGCAGTGTAACACCCCCATCCGTTCAGAAGCATATAGCAGAAGGTCCGGCCGGGGCCCCACGCCATATACTATAAAACAAACGGAAACGTCACTTAATTGAATATGCAACGACACTATACCACGAAGCCTAACTCAGAGACTATGCGGAAGTAAAAGAGAGAGACAGAATTATAAACCACAAGACCCAAACTCGGGTATGTCCACTTCTATTAACTTGGAATAAAATGTTTTACAACTGATGCGATTATTCGGCAAGTGCACCGGTCGCGCAAGAAATAATAATGGGGAAATTCCCCGATTGTCGGTCTCTTGAGGAACACAGTAAGGTGGAGTTAGGTTTCGAGGAAGGACTTGAGATTGAAGTCCTTAAATCGGATGGAATGCGGGGGAGTTGGGTTGGCTTTTGGAAAATAAAATAAAAGCTATCAACTACTCCTATGCAATGCCGCTATGCAATGCTTCGCTTGGCGGGATGGAGACTAGGCAGGCCTTGAGCTCGCTGCGTCGAAAGGGCGGATGGACGAGTAGGCAAGCGGAATCGAACTATGCAGGCCTTGAGCGCACTGCTTCGTTAGGCGGGATGGAATACACGGGCCGCGATGCCACGCTTCGGTAGGCGGATGGATGAGTAGGCTAACGGAATGAGGGTCGCAAGCACCTCATCGACAAGCACGCCACTAGCAATTGCTAGTGCGGCACCGGACGTGACGGCGGGATGGAGGATGGAATGGGGCGCACCTCAAGCACACAAATAAACAAAAAGAGTATTTCACATAGACATGAAATAACTTTAAATAGCAAGGTCTATAGTGTTCTTCATCAAAATACAAAAGATCTAACTATTACAACAATCAATAAGAGGAGAACAAGGCAAGAAATCGACCGAATCCGAAGGCTCGTTGGAGATTCAAGGTTGGAATTGCCGGGTTGTCAATCCGCGTCCAAGCTCGGTACGCAACTACGTCCGGGGTAGAGAGAGCTGTCACGACTCTCCAATGGACCCGTCTTCTTCGTGTCACGATCCGGTAGAGGTTGCAAACTTCCTCTTGCTTGATGGTAATGGCGGCTAGGTCTTCCTTTGGAGCTCTTGGATGAAGGAGGAGGCCGAGAGGAAACTCCGGCTCAAGATTGGCGTGAAGAGCAAGCCCGGAGCACCTCCATATGGTGGGCGACGGTGGAGGGGCGAATCTGGACGGAACCGGGCGGAAAACGGCTGAAGAAAATCGGGGGCTTTACCTAAAATCGCGAGCAGGTCATTTTATAGGTGCTGGAATAAACAGTGCACACGGTCATTGGCGCACGACCAGTGGTCGTGCGCACTAGAATCCTGTGATCGTGCGCTCTGCCTGGACGGAGCCTGCAAAGACAGAAATTATAAAATAACATGTTCGCACGACCAGTGGCGCACGACCGGTGGTCGTGCGCACTATCGTAGGTGGTCGTGCGCACTGGTTGAAACAGAACTCATGAAATTGATGATAAGTGCGCACGAACAGTGGCGCACGACCGGTGGTCGTGCGCACTATCGTAGATGGTCGTGCGCACTGCACCAAACAGAACTCATGAAAAAAGTTTTAAGTGCACACGATCAGTGGCGCACGACCAGTGGTCGTGCGCAATAGAACCAGTGATCGTGCGCAGTGTTCCTGTGCAGAATTGCACCGGAAGCACCTGCACGACTCCTGTTCTAGCGTACAACCACGAATCCAGCTACTGAAAGTGGCACCTAACAGTGCATGAAAACTACTAATGAAGATAAACATGAAAACACACCAAAATGGGCCTAGAAGTGCACATAGCAAGTGATAACAAATATAAGCTAAAACAAGGCTAAAGTGCAGTGGAATGACTAGATAAACGGCCCAGATGAGTCCATATATGTGTATATAATCGGGACTCATCACACCCCCAGACTTACCTGTTTGCGCGTCCCGAGCAAACAAATTCTAAGCGAACGGGGAAAGAAAAGTAGATGGCTTAAAACTACAATATTGAGTACCATGCGAAGTCGCATACTCACGTGCATAAGAAGAATAGTAGAGAAGATTTCTGATTATATAAACAGTCTATATATTTCTAAATGAGTAAAAGCATATTACAACTACTCAAAATGGTGAAAAGCGGTGAATCGTTCGGTCATGCATAAGGAGAAAGTAAACTAAACGCTGAGATGAGCATTGCTCAAGATTGGGATGCCGGACAAACTCCACCGAAATCCATCGGTGTCGGTGACCATAGGCTTGCTCGGTCACATTCTCTCCACGGCACTGGTTTGACTCAAATGCGTGAATCAATAGGACTTTAGGTTTTAAATGAGGCTTGGGTTTAGGTGAGGAAAAACAAAGATAAAAACGACGGCTAAAGCACTAAACCCAAATGAGCTAATGCAGGAAACTATCCTCATTCACCACACAAACATGCGGGTACACAACACCCCCAGACTTGGAATTAACAGCATGGGTGCGTGCACCGCCTACTCCCAAACATAAATCTATACATAAAGATTTTCAAGTAAACATTCCTTCTCTTTCCTTTCTTTTTAACTTCTTTTCTTTTTCTCATTTTTTTTTCTTTTCTTATCATTTTCAGCAAATAAACAAAAGGACACATCCACATCTTCACAAACATATTACCACATCAACAACCCAACTCATGAAAATAATAAACAGCTAAAGCTCAAATTTTGGGTGTGCGACTAGGATTGGCTTTTGGGCTTTGGTGAAATAAAGTGGGGCTGAATCAAAGAACGGGTAGGCACAACTGGGCTAGCGAGGATATAGCGGTAGGGATAGGCACAAAGGCTCAACCGGGCCAAAATGATGGCCTATTTCACATTCACACAATTGACTAACCGTATACCCATGCTTCAAGAATCGCTTGGGGCAAGTTCTAGCCACCGAGAAAGATTCTCCTTTCTCCCGACTCAAGCAATACGAATCTAGCGATCGTATACACACATCCCTATGCTACTGTTTGATTCACACTGGATTCACCATTTGAGTAGAGTAAACAACATTTACACTAATAGAAAAAATATAAAACCATAAGTATAAAGAGAAGTCTAATCTACACGAATTTCTATGCAACCGAGCACTCGACTAGGAGCACTACTAGAGTCAACATTTTACTCTGCTGCATAGTCCTAAGCCATCACCTAATCTTTCCCAAATAAGCAGAAGAATTAAATTCACAACAGAGCAAGCAAACAGATGAGTACGCGCTCAAGTGGGTGATGTGGTGTGCAATGAAAATAAACAAAATATTTTAAATGAAATCTTCTAGCATGCAGTGCAATAGTGCACGTGAGCGGGTAAACAAAACTACTCTCTCCCAGACTTAAACTAAACAATCCGCATAATATATGACATGAAAATCAGAAAAAGCTAGGGAAAGCGAGTACCCAGTGCTCAGAAATGAGCACACCAGAAGATTGGCGTTTAAACCACGACTAAGCTGCAGCATCCGCCATCCAGAAGAAGTACCTGCAGGGGTCAGCTCCGCAAAACAAAAGAAACAGAAAAAGATAAACTACAATACTACAGCTAACTAAACAGGATTGAATAAAATAAAATGCATGAAAAGTAAGATAACTACTGGGGTTATTGTCATCCCAGCACGACTTATTCAGATTTTGTACAGTTCTAGCTTATAGGCCTATGAAAAGAAAAGTGCACAGGTAACTGTTCTAATATGCGCATCGGTAGCGGGTACCGATACGGAGACAGAGCAGTCACCCCTCTACCTAAATATAGATACCTGCTCCTCACAGGTAGAGGGTAGAGAATGTAAGAAAAGGAGGAGGCCTGGTCCTCACTCATCTCACAAAACACATCCTTGCCTAGCAAGGTATCGTCAACAGGGAGGCAACAGGAGGAAAAGGCAATGGCTGGAGCTTCCTCAACGGAGGGGGAATAAACCTCCTCACATGAGAGGATACTCTCATCATTGACTTGAGCAAAAAGCTCCAAGTCCTCCTGGGGCACCTGTAAAGACTCAACCTGCACAGGCTCGGAAGAAGAAGGGGGGTCCAGAAAGAAACGAGAAGAAAAACGTAAATCATCAACAATCTGGGGAGTGATCCCGGTTTCACTCCCAGCAAGATCCAAGGGTAGATCGCTATCATCATCGTAAATATCATAGCGAGGGGGACTTGAGAACTCAGGAGCCTCAGTGGTGATTTGGACCTCCTCGTCCCATGAAGAAGTGCAACCCTCCTCATCAGAGAGAGTATCCTCCTCATCCCACCGAGGTGCATCATCGTGTTCAAAGTATTCATTCTCCCCCTCAGGGAAAATGACATCCTCATCCCACTTTGGAGCACCCTCTGAGTCAGAAGCATCGCCCAGCTCCTTTACTTCGATAGGATCATAAAGAATATGTGTAGAAAAATCATGCAAAGAAACTGGAGGGACAAAAATATTCGGTTCCTCCGCAAAAAGATCTGCTAAAGCCTCCCCGATGGAAAGAATACTTTCCTCATCATACTCAGGCGCATCTAGGAGCTCCCATTCCTCTCCTTGTTGGCTAACAGATGAGTGATCATCATCACTGAGAGTGAAGCCATAAACAGGGAGTGAGGAGTCCGTGCACGAGACAAGCTCAGGGGTAGAGGGCACAATTGCCTCCATGGGTAAAGAATGAGCGATAGGGACAATGTTGTCCTGAGTGGAGGGGTGGCGGTCAGGCTTGAAAAGACTAGGACAGTCCTTCAATTCATGACCCTCTCCTCGACACAACAAGCAAACAATGTTCCTACACTGCCTAGCATTCAACTCATTCATTTGGTCTATATAATAAACCATCTTATCATTAAAGCCAGGTGAAATATCCCATGACGACATATTTGACAATTAAAGCAGATATAACGAGACTGAAATTCTTTGCAAGAAAATTTACACAAACTAATAAAACTTCTTGGATTAGACTTGCCTAAAACTTTAAAAATAAGAGGGAAAGAAATAAAAACAAGCAGTAATTAAGTAAAAAGCAAACAAAAATTAAAAAGGCGGCTATACACACTGGAAGAACTACTATCTCTCGGCTCTCCCTCTCAAGAAAACTCACACGTCTGTGTTCCCCGGCAACGGCGCCAAAAACTTGATGCGATTATTCGGCAAGTGCACCGGTCCCGCAAGTAATAATAATGGGGAAAATCCCCGAGTGTCGGTCTCTTGAGGAACACAGTAAGGTGGAGTTAGGTTTCGAGGAAGGACTTGAGATTGAAGTCCTTAAATCGGATGGAATGCGAAGGAGTTGGGTTGGCTTTTGGAAAATAAAATAAAAGCTATCAACTACTCCTATGCAATGCCGCTATGCAATGCTTCGCTTGGCGGGATGGAGACTAGGCAGGCCTTGAGCGCGCTGCGTCGAAAGGGCGGATGGACGAGTAGGCAAGCGAAATCGAACTATGCAGGCCTTGAGCGCACTGCTTCGTTAGGCGGGATGGAATACACGGGCCGCGATGCCACGCTTCGGTAGGCGGATGGACGAGTAGGCTAACGGAATGAGGGTCGCAAGCACCTCATCGACAAGCACGCCACTAGCAATTGCTAGTGCGGCACCGGACGTGACGGCGGGATGGAGGATGGAATGGGGCGCACCTCAAGCACACAAATAAACAAAAAGAGTATTTCACATAGACATGAAATAACTTTAAATAGCAAGGTCTATAGTGTTCTTCATCAAAATACAAAAGATCTAACTATTACAACAATCAATAAGAGGAGAACAAGGCAAGAAATCGACCGAATCCGAAGGCTCGTTGGAGATTCACGGTTGGAATTGCCGGGTTGTCAATCCGCGTCCAAGCTCGGTCCGCAACTACGTTCGGGGTAGAGAGAGCTGTCACGACTCTCCAATGGACCCGTCTTCTTCGTGTCACGATCCGGTAGAGGTTGCAAACTTCCTCTTGCTTGATGGTAATGGCGGCTAGGTCTTCCTTTGGAGCTCTTGGATGAAGGAGGAGGCCGAGAGGAAACTCCGGCTCAAGATTGGCGTGAAGAGCAAGCCCGGAGAACCTCCATATGGTGGGCGACGGTGGAGGGGCGAATCTGGACGGAACCGGGCGGAAAACGGCGGAAGAAAATCGGGGGCTTTACCTAAAATCGCGAGCAGGTCATTTTATAGGCGCTGGAATAAACAGTGCGCACGGTCATTGGCGCACGACCAGTGGTCGTGCGCACTAGAATCCTGTGATCGTGCGCTCTGCCTGGACGGAGCCTGCAAAGACAGAAATTATAAAATAACATGTTTGCACGACCAGTGGCGCACGACCGGTGGTCGTGCGCACTATCGTAGGTGGTCGTGCGCACTGGTTGAAACAGAACTCATGAAATTGATGATAAGTGCGCACGAACAGTGGCGCACGACCGGTGGTCGTGCGCACTATCGTAGATGGTCGTGCGCACTGCACCAAACAGAACTCATGAAAAAAGTGTTAAGTGCACACGATCAGTGGCGCACGACCAGTGGTCGTGCGCAATAGAACCAGTGATCGTGCGCAGTGTTCCTGTGCAGAATTGCACCGGAAGCACCTGCACGACTCCTGTTCTAGCGTACAACCACGAATCCAGCTACTGAAAGTGGCACCTAACAGTGCATGAAAACTACTAATGAAGATAAACATGAAAACACACCAAAATGGGCCTAGAAGTGCACATAGCAAGTGATAACAAATATAAGGTAAAACAAGGCTAAAGTGCAGTGGAATGACTAGATAAACGGCCCAGATGAGTCCATATATGTGTATATAATCGGGACTCACCAACAACACACAAAAGAGGCACGACGGCCTTACAGTTTACCAACATCGGCGCGCAGGCCAGCCATACATGAAAATGGAAGAAAGGACAAAAGGCCTTCAAGGGCCGGAGCAGCGCAGGTGCTTCAGCCCGCCAAGGTCCCGCTCGGTCCAGCTCCTGTACAACAAGCCCACCAAAGACGGTGGCAAAACAGGGCAACGGTCAGCTAAAGCTGACCAAGTTATAACGACCCCACCCCTTCGAGGGGATGGCAGTTCTAAACGTCCCTGCAAAACAGTCTCAACAGCATATATATATAAGAGTGCGACTAGCAAAGCCCACAACATTTCATACATATGCAACAACACAAACGTGGGAATGGCCTCCACGTCTCGTGCACTCAGGCACTCTTTGGTGTACTACGCCTTCCACCACCATCCACTCTTGATGGCTTTGCCCTTCGAGGCTAAAGTCGGCGGCTCAAATACCAGGGTCCTCCGTGCTTTAATTGTGAACATAACGTAGTCCGAAGACTCTGTCCCATTGCTGAACGAGGCTTACTAATCAGGTGCTACAATGGTGCGGTTTCAGGTTCGCCAACTGCCCGTTGTTCACAACTCTCGTTGTACAAAATGAAAAGCGGGTATAGCGTCCCCTCAGCCCAGGTATTCTCAATTAGCCGGCACCACGGGACGCTAAGTCATCCACCAGGACACCCCCCACAGGTCGGGTACACCGACCTCAGGTCCCCTCAACAGGTGGGCACAACAACATCACCAGAACTCAGTCTGGGAAGCTGTCGCCCTAGCGACATTCACTGTCGCCAGCGACAGTGCACAAAACCCTAATTTGGCTTCTAGCTGTGGGTGCTTCCCGGGGCACACCCCCAGGCATTGCTGCACATGCAGTAGCACTCCCACTGCCTCAGAACACCCAAATTCACCAGAACCCAATTCTGGGGAGATGTCGCCCAGGCGACAGTCACTGTCGCGCCAGCGACAGCTGGACAGAACTCCATTTCTGCCTTTTAACTTCGGGTGCTCCTCGGGGCACACCCCCGGGCATTGCTGCGCATGCAGTAGCACCCTCTAGCCCTACGAGGCAAGTATAACAACACGGGGTTTTTCCCCGGCATGCACAATACCAAAAAGTATCACCAATCCGGACGAACCGTCTCGGATGGGCTTCACACAGCGCGCCTATGTCCATCTCACGCGTGGACTCTACATGAATGCAAGCTTTGACGGGGATAACACGAATCAACCCGTCGGAGGCCATGACCTCAACCTTTTGGGTAGGGCCTCAACGATGCATGGGAAAGGACTAGAACATGTCCAAATGGGGTTAGAAGTGTTCGTTACCCTTAAACGCCGCTTCGAGCCCATGGCTTGACGTTTCACACGGATGGAAAGGAGCGCCTTGCCCTCCTCTACGCGTAGCCACCAACTTTGAAGGGATTGGATGAGTGTAGCTCCTCCAAACCCAAGCTCCAAGCTAGGGTTTACTATTTCTCCTTCTTCTCCAAGCTCCTCTCTCTCTCTCTTAAGAACCCTTAAGGAAATAATGGAAAAGGATAGGTTTTTTGGCCTTCTATGCTGCCACAGAGCCTCCCAAGCCAAAACCAGCCCCTCAAGTCAAAGTGCAATCAATGCCCTCAATTTCGGCCACAAAGTCCAACTTTGAGCTGTCGCCCGGCGACAGCCGCTGTCGCCCTGGCGAAAGCGATATGAACCGACATTGACCCGTCAACGCCGTCCGACAGCTCACAGCAGAACCTTCTCAACAGGACGCTATCGCCCGGGCGACAGCCACTATCGCCGGCGACAGCTCTGGATTCCAGAATTCTGAATTTTCTGATTTGGGGTCTTACAACCCTCCCCTCCTTATAAGAATTTCGTCCCGAAATTTTATAAAAACACGCATATATACATATATCAAAAAAATGTCTTTACACAAGGGGAAAAAAGATAAACGTCACCGAAACAGCTCGGGGAACTCCTCCATCATGGTCTGCTCACGCTCCCGTGAGAGCTCCTCGCGATCGCAGTTGTCCCAACGGGCCTTTACCATACGGATCGCCCTATTCCGCAACTGACTCACCTCAGCATCTTCGATGCTAATGGGCCTGACCGCCGTCTTAAGCCCACTATCCACGGGCATCTGATCCGCCGCGACCACCTTCGTAGGCTCTTGCACTGCCTTCCGCAATACGGAGATGTAGAATACATCGTGTAGCCCGCTCAGTTCCGCCGATAGCGCAAGCCTATAAGCCGCCTCGCCAACGCGCTCGATGACCTCAAAAGGTTCAAGGTATCTCGGACTCAGCTTTTTCAAGCGCCGAATCCTGGACACGCCCTTGAATGGCCTGATCTTCAAGTAGACGCAATCGCCAACGGCAAACTGGACGTCGCGGTGCTTCGCATTATAGTACTTCGCCTGCCTATCCTGCGCAACCAAAAGCCTCTCCCGGATCAAACGCACCGTCGAAGTCGCCTCTTCGACGTATTTCCTCTTGAAGAGCTTCGTCTCGCCCGTTTCCGCCCAAGCTAAGGGAGTGCGGCACTTCCTGCCATAGAGGGCCTCGAAAGGCGCCATCTGAATACTCGCCTGATAGCTGTTGTTGTACGCGAACTCAACAAGAAAGAGGTGATCTTCCCACCCCTTGCCAAAATCCAGGACGCACATCCGGAGCATGTCTTCCATCGTCCTGTTGGTACGCTCAGTTTGGCCATCCGTCTGAGGATGAAAGGTCGTGCTAAACTGCAGCTTCGTACCCAAAAGATGGTTGACTAGCCTC
This sequence comes from Dactylorhiza incarnata, assembly GCA_033032865.1. NCBI lineage: Eukaryota > Viridiplantae > Streptophyta > Magnoliopsida > Asparagales > Orchidaceae > Dactylorhiza > Dactylorhiza incarnata. The sequence goes on along the minus strand of JAWHQI010000078.1, from coordinate 7,111,578 downwards.
CAGTCGCTCGAAGTAAAGCATCCATCACGATCATTGACGATGCTACGGGGCACACCGTGCAGTCGCACTATAGTATCAACATACAACTTCACCAATTTATCCACCGAGTCATCCCTCCGGTTGGGGATAAAGTGCGCCACCTTCGTCAGCCGGTCTACGACTACCCAGATGGCATCGTTCCCGCTCTACGACCTCGGTAGTCCATGCACGAAATCCATGGAAATGTCATCTAACTTCCACTCCGGAACAGGCAATGACTGCAAAAAACCACCGGGCCTCTGACAATCCGCTTTCACTAGCGCACAAGTGTGGCACTTGGCCACGTAGTGAGCGATGTCCCTCTTCATACCCGGCCACCAGAAAAGGACCTTCATGTCTTTATACATCTTCGTTCTCCCCGGATGAACTGAATACCTAGTACGATGCGCCTCGTACATCAACTCATCGCGCAGCTCACCCACCTTGGGGATGCACAAACGGTCACCTCTCCACAGCAACCCATCTCGAACCTGAAACTGGGCATCCGGCCCACCACCAGCATCCTCCGCGTAGCGCTTTAAACTCGGATCGAGTTCAAAAGCCCGGCGGACTCTATCTGCGAGGTCGTACTGCACCTCAGTCCAACTCAAACAGGCACCGGCACCGCTCCTCTTCTCTACGCAAGAAATACCCAAGGCCTCCAGGTCACGTATCAGGTGCTCATCATGCATCTGAATCCAGTTGGCCTGCGCTGGAGCCCTGCGACTGAGTGCATCTGCAATAACATTCCCCTTCCCGGGAGTGTAGTGGATCTCGAAGGTGAAGTCCCCCAGGAACTCCATCCACCTCTGCTGCCGCATATTCAGCCCTTTCTGCGTCAGAAGGTACTTCAGGCTCTTATGGTCCGTGAAGATATCGATCTTCAAGCCATACACATAATGCCGCCAAAGCTTCAGGGCAAATATCACGGCCGCCAACTCCAAGTCGTGGACCGGATAGTTCCGCTCGTGCACTTTCAGCTGGCGAGAGTCATACGCTATAACCTTGCCATGCTGCTGTAGAACGCAGCCAAGGCCGCTCCCAGAAGCGTCGGTGTAGATTTCGTAGCCCTCCGTGCCGCAAGGCAAACATAAGATCGGAGCCGTCGTAAGCCGCCGCTTCAACTCCTCGAAAGCTTGCGCACACGCGGGCGTCCAAATGAACTCCTGCATCTTCCGTGTCAGCGTCGTAAGAGGCAACGCGATCCGTGAGAAGTTCTCCACGAAGCGCCTGTAATAACCGGCCAGCCCGAGAAAGCTATGGACCTCCGCTACAGTAGAAAGGACAGGCCACTCCCTGATGGCCGCAACCTTCACCGGATCTACCGCCACACCCGAACCACTAACCACATGGCCCAAGAACGCCACGGAAGGAAGCCAGAACTCGCACTTCGAGAACTTGGCATACAGCTGGTTCCTCCTCAGAACCTCCAAGACTACTCGCAGGTGATCACCGTGCTCCTCCTCGGACTGAGAGTAGACCAGTATGTCATCAAGGAAGACGACCACAAACCGGTCGAGGTACTCTCGGAAAATCCGGTGCATCAAGTCCATAAACACCGAAGGCGCATTAGACAGCCCAAACGGCATCAATGTGAACTCATACTGCCCGTACCTCGTACTAAAGGCAGTCTTCGGGATGTCGCACTCCCTGATCCGCACTTGATAATAGCCAGACTTCAAGTCCAGCTTCGAGTATACTGTCGAACCAACGAGCTGGTCGAACAAATCGTCTATCCTCGGAAGAGGATACTTGTTCTTCTCCGTCAGCTTGTTCAGCTCCCGATAATCGATGCAAAGCCGCAGGCTACCGTCCTTCTTTTTGACAAAGAGGACCGGTGCACTCCAAGGTGAGGAACTCGGACGCACGTAGCCCTACTCAAGCAGCTCCTGCAACTGCAACTTCAACTCTGCCAACTCTTTCGGAGCCATACGATACGGTGAGCGGGCCACAGGCTTAGCGCCTGGCACCAACTCAATCGTGAAATCTATCTCCCGCTGCGGTGGAGCACCGGGGAGCTCGCTCGGGAACACATCGAGGAACTCTGCTACTACCGGAACATCTACTCGGCTGGGCCTCAGCGTTGAAGCCTCCACAAGAGCAAAGAATAACTCCGCTCCCTGTCGCACTGCCTTGGACACCTGGAGAGCAGACATCAGCATCTTGCTCGATCCACGCATGCCCGCAAAGACCGTCTCACGGTCGGCACCTTGCCCAAACCTCACCTCCTTGGTGGTGCAATCAATACACGCACGCTGTTCCGACAGCCAGTCCATACCGAAGATAAGATCAAACTCAACTAGGGGGAGTAACGATGCCTTCAGGTCATACTCCCGACTACCAACTAGAACCTTTACGCAGCAACTCTTCTCCACACGCATCGAATCTCCATTCGGCAGTAGGACCTCCAGTCCATCTGCAGAAGCAATCGACGGCGCACCAATATGTAGGATGAAGTCCGACGATAAGAAGGAGTGCGAAGCTCCAGTATCGAAAAGCGCTCTCGCAGGAATGCCTAAAACATTTACATAGCCTACGCCGCCAAACAGGCTTAGCATGAACATTAGAACAGGTATATAAAACAGTAAAGACTGTATCTTAAATTGTACCTGTCACGACGTCCTTGGCTTTGATAGCCTCCTGCTGATCAATACTAAAGACTCTGGGCTGCGGGGGAGCCTTACGGGAGGCAGTGGACTCAGCTGCCTTCCCCTTCTCAGAATAAGCTGGCCCAGTCTTCTTCTCTAGCCTTGGAAGCCCACTGCGGCAATCCCGAGAGAAATGGCCAGGCTTGCCACAAGTGAAACAAATAAGAGGGCCACGTCCAGACGACGCGCCCGAAGCAGAGGGAGCTGGCCCAGATACTCGAGCCTTCTTCCAGCGACTCAACCTCCGCAACTTCGTCGCACTCGGCGCTTTGCCCTCCAGCACTGCCTCGACCACAGCCACCTTGCCCTTCTCCCTGAGCATGTCCTGCTCAAGTGCTCGGGCTGAACCCACGAGGGTCGTGAAACCCTGCGCCAACGGACCTGTCAGAAGGTGCCGCAACTCAGTACGCAAACCCCCATAGAACCTGTTCACCCTTCTCTCCTCATCATCGAAAGAAGTTCCAGCATAATGCCCGAGGCGGGTGAACTCATGCAGGTAGTCATCAACTAGTCTACCACCCTGTGTTAGAGCCAAGAACTGGTTCTCCATCGCGATCTGCTGCGACTGAGGCACATACTTTGCGAGGAAGATTCTCGAGAACTCTTCCATCGGCACATCAACTAGTTGCCTTCCCGCAAACTGGCGCCTCTCAACCTCATCCCACCACCACCTAGCTTCCTTTTCCAGCAAGTAAGAAGCAAAGGTCACCTTCTGCGCTTCCTCTGACTGTGTTGCTGTCAGAATTCGCTTCACATGCGACAACCAGTCCTCGGCCTCAGCTGGGGATTCAACCCCGGTAAACGGAGGAGGTCTAAATCCCAGAAAGTGCTTCAGCTGCTGCTCAGGAGCACGCCTCGTGGGGACTTGCTCCACTCTTAGTGGCTCTGGGTTCACTTCCTGCACCGGCGGTTGGCCTTGCCTTTCAGGCTGGCCATTCAACGCAGCTAGAACGACTTCAGTAACTAGCCGAACTAACTCAGCAGACCCACTACTCTCATGCACATCATGGGGATGCGACGGTCCCGCTGCACTTCGAGTGCCCTACACAAGAGCAACACACAGTTAGGCGACATCACAGTCGCAACTAACAACAAAAGGAACGCTCAGGTTCCAAAATCATGCAATTATTGTTGGTTTGTTGTTACATTTTATTCCTAAGTGGACATTTTTGGGTTTATTTTACGTCTCAACGGTAGCGCACACACGTGCTCACCACCCCTTAAAAGAATTCGTCCACGAATTCCGTAGAAGGATACGGAACCTTAGAAGCTGAAACCAATTTGTAACACCCCCATCCGTTTAGAAGCATATAGCAGAAGGTCCGGCCGGGGCCCCACGCCATATACTACAAAACAAACGGAAACGTCACTTAATTGAATATGCAATGACACTATACCATGAAGCCTAACTCAGAGCATTCTATGCGAAAGTAAAAGAGAGAGACAGAATTAAAAACCACAAGAACCGAACTCGGGTATGTCCACTTCTATTAACTTGGAATAAAATGTTTTACAACACACAAAAGAGGCACGACGGCCTTACAGTTTACCAACATCGGCGCGCAGGCCGACCATACATGAAAACAGATGAAAGGACAAAAGGCCTTCAAGGGCCGCATCAGCGCAGGGGCTTCAGCCCGCCAAGGTCTCGCTCGGTCCAGCTCCTGTACAACAAGCCCACCAAAGACGGTGGCAAAACAGGGCAACGGTCAGCTAAAGCTGACCAAGTTATAACGACGCCACCCCTTCGAGGGGGTGGCAGTTCTAAACGTCCCTGCAAAATAGTCTCAACAACATATAAATATATAAGAGTGCGACTAGCAAAGCCCACAACATTTCATACATATGCAACAACACAAATATGGGAATGGCCTCCACGTCTCGTGCACTCAGGCACTCTTTGATGTACTACTTCTTCCACCACCATCCACTCTTGATGGCTTTGCCCTTCGAGGCTAAAGTCGGTGGCCCGAATACCAGGGTCCTCCGTGCTTTAATTGTGAACATAAAGTAGTCCGAATACTCTGTCCCATTGCCTCCCGACATGCTGAACGAGGCTTACTAATCAGGTGCTGCAATGGTGCGGTTTCAGGTACGCCAACTGCCCGTTGTTCACAGCTCTCGTTGTACAACACGAAAAGCGGGTATGGCGTCCCCTCAGCCCAGGTATTCTCAATTAGCCGGCACCACGGGCCGCTAAGTCATCCACCAGGACACCCCCCACAGGTCGGGTACACCGGCCTCAGGTCCCCTCAACAGGTGGGCACAACAACATCACCAGAACTCAGTCTGGGAAGCTGTCGCCCTGGCGACATTCACTGTCGCCAGCGATAGTGCACAAAACCCTAATTTGGCTTCTAGCTGTGGGTGCTTCTCGGGGCACACCCCCAGGCATTACTGCACATGCAGTAGCACTCCTACTGCCTCAGAACACCCAAATTCACCAGAACCCAATTCTGGGGAGCTGTCGCCCAGGCGACAGTCACTGTCGCGCCAGCGACAGCTGGACAGAACTCCATTTCTGCCTTTTAACTTCGGGTGCTCCCCGGGGCACACCCCTGGGCATTGCTGCGCATGCAGTAGCACCCTCTAGCCCTACGAGGCAAGTATAACAACACGGGGTTTTTCCCCGGCATGCACAATACCAAATAGTATCACCAATCCGGACGAACCGTCTCGGATGGGCTTCACACAGCGCGCCTATGTCCATCTCACGCGTGGACTCTACATGAATGCAAGCTTTGACGGGGATAACACGAATCAACTCGTCGGAGGCTACGACCTTACCCTTTTGGGTAGGGCCTCAACGATGCATGGGAAAGGACTAGAACATGTCCAAATGGGGTTAAAAAAGTTCGTTACCCTTAAACGCCGCTTCGAGACCATGGCTTGACGTTCCACACGGATGGAAAGGAGCGCCTTACCCTCCTCTACGCGTAGCCACCAACTTTGAAGGGATTGGATGAGTGTAGCTCCTCCAAACCCAAGCTCCAAGCTAGGGTTTACTATTTCTCCTTCTTCTCCAAGCTCCTCTCTCTCTCTTAAGAACCCTTAAGGAAATAATGGAAAAGGATAGGTTTTTCGGCCTTCTATGCTGCCACCGAGCCTCCCAAGCCAAAACCAGCCCCCAAAGTCAAAGTGAAATCAATGCCCTCAATTTCGGCCACAAAGTCCAACTTTGAGCTGTCGCCCAGCGACAGCCGCTGTCGCCCTGGCGACAGCGATATGAACCGACATTGACCCGTCAACGCCGTCCGACAGCTCACGACAGAACCTTCTAAATAGGACGCTATTGCCCGGGCGACATCCACTATCGCCGGCGACAGCTCTGGATTCCAGAATTCTGAATTTTTTGATTTGGGGTCTTACATGCAGTCAACGGAGGCACCAGATTCCCCTCGCGGGAATAGCCAGGAATCCCACCATTTTTGTCCCTTCCACCGGAGGAGACGAGAGGAGACCATTTCCGGCGATCTCCTTCACCATTCTTCCATCCGGGAGCTTTTGCAAGTATTCTCCGCCAATAGTTCAAGCATTCTTCATCGTAGAGGCCATAGAAATGATGTAGATCGTTGGAGCAGTGACAGCCTCCTTCGAGTCCGCACACCATCTGAGGGCCAAGCCCGAAGAGAGCCCGACAACCTCTCATTCTGGCCGAGAACCCAAGATGCGGTGACATCCTCTTTTTGGCCCTTTCTAAACTTTGATGCTTGTGCTTTCTCTTTATGTTGTTGTAATGAACACTCGTTAGATTAATGTTATAGATCCTTGCTTGTTGTTCATGTGCAATGATGCTGTGGTGGTGAGAATAACTTTCCTTATTGTTGTGATATTCTAAGTTGTTTGTGTGTGAAGCCATCTAGCAATAGCTAGTGGCGATGTTGGCGAAGAGGTGAATACTACCCTCACAAAACCTTGCTCTGTGGCCATTCCACCTGCTTACCGAAGCGCGGCATCGCGGCCGCTGCACTCACCCACACCTTGCAAAGCGGTGCTTTTCGACCCGCATTTCTCTCATTTCCGCAATAGCTTAGGACACCAATCACAACGCCCCTATTTTATTTTATTCGCTCGTGTAACCATCGACTCACCACACGTTTCGTTCATCAGAACCTGCATTCCTCAAGAGATCGACATTCGGGGAAGCTATTCCCAAATTTATTACTTGACAGCGACCGGTGCACTTGTCGAATGCGCATCGGGAAGCTAACACTTACTGATTCCTCGGAAGGAACAGACAGGAGAATTGGAACTAGACGCAGACCTTTGGTTGCAACGAGGAGGTCCCACCACACACCCGAAATATCTTTGAGCGCTTCCCCTCCTAAGCCAAAGCTAAGACTAGGCACCTTGGAGAGCCTGAGAGCTAAGCCAAGATAACCTAGGGAGGATGAAGCTCAGAATACTGAGATTGGAATCCTCTCTAAAGGTGCCCTTCAAGGTCTATATATAGTTTTTTTACTCATAGTCTGCTAATAGCGGGATTCCGCCTTACTCTTTTCCTATACGCAACCTAAAATGGTCTGCCAACAGCCAAACTCCGCTGTTTGGAGGGGTTAACTGCAGACCACCGGGGGCTTCCAGGTAAAAGCACCCTTGGACCCTTACTAGGCGAGCCGCCCATAAGGGCCCCCTCTCGCGAACTATGAAGCCTGGCTCGCTCGCCTTCTCGCGAGCAACCAACGAGGGTCTAGGCCTGCTCTCCTTCTTGCGAGCGGCTGGCGAGAAACCGACTCGCCCGCTCCCCACGAGAAACCAGCGAGAGCCTGGCTCGCCCGCTTTCCTGTGAGCCTTCTCTGGGACCCTGGCTCGCCCTCCTTCTTACTCCAGCGGTTGAGAAAAAGGACTAGCTTGAATAGATTTGCACCAATGGAATACCATGCGAAGTCACATGCTCGGACATGCAGAAATACAGTAGACAAAATTCTAATTATGCACAATAATTTATACTTTCTTGTAGCGTAACTATATATTATTTCTACTCAAAACAAAAATCACGGTGAATCTTCCGGCCATGCGTAGGGAGAAAATAGACTGAGCTCTGAGATGACCATTGCCTAAGATCAGTGCTCGGGACAACCTCCAAAGAAATCCATCAATGTCTGTGACCATAAGCTCACCCATTTGCACTCTCTCCACGACACTAATTTGGTTCACCACGTGAGCTAGTAGAACATTAGGTTAGAGATGGGGCTTGGGTTACAGTAGGGCATAAAAATATAAACAGGAGGGCTTAATGCACCTAAACCAAAATGAGCTAGCACAAACAACAATCCATGCATTAACAAAAACACACAGGTGCACCGCACCCCCATACTTGGAGTTGACAACATGGGTGTGTGCACTGCTTACTCCCAATACAAATTTCCACAAATAATTTTCAATTGAACTTTTTCTCATTTGACTTATTCTTTTTCATTCTTTTTTCACACCTATTTATTTTTTTTTCAGCAAACTTTTCAAAGGAGCACATCAACATATCCACAATAATTAATCACCACATCAACACCCCAACATGAAAATATTAATTCATCTAAAGATCGGATTTGGGTGTGCGACTAGGATCAACCTTTTTGCTTTGGTGAGATATCGGTGGAGCTGAATTAAGAGGATGGGGTAGTGACAAATGGGGAGCGAGGATGAGATGATAGGAATGGTACACAAGCTCAACCAGGCCAAAATGATGGCCTACATCATGCTCACGTAACAAAACTAACTTGATACCAATGCTTCAATAGTCGGTTGGTGCAAGTTCTTAGCCATCGAGAAAGATAATCCTTCCTCCCGACTCGAGCAATATGAATCTAGCAAATGTCTACACTGTTGGATCTGTAAGCGCCCTTAGAGGGGGGGGGGGGGGGTGAATAAGGGTTTAAAAAACTTTAATAGAAAACTTTTGATATTTTGATCGAAGTTAAATCAAAAGTAAAGAGACAATGAAATTAGAAATGAAATCAATTTTATTAAACAAGAAAAGACATGATTATTATTTATAAAATTGATTACAAAATCTGATTTCAATGACGCTAGAAATCAAAGCGAATAATATGAAAACCCTTTTTGTTTTCTATACCGACTCGTATCCCCACGAACCGGTTGGCTTTAGCCGATCTCTCCCCAGATACGACGTCAAGCCACTCTAGCCCTTCCCTCACCGGAAAGGCCTCGAGCACCCCTAGATCTACTCCCTAGACCCAGTCGCCGTGTGGCGAATTCCTCCCTAAGTCCTACCTAGACCTAGTCGCCGTGTGGCGAATTCACCCTAGTCCCCGCAAGGCCCTAGCCGCCGTGTGGCGAGTTCCTCTACCGAACAAAAGATATAAAGGTTACAATTTGAAATTAAAACAAAACAAAAACTAAAGACTCCCTCAAAAGTAGAACTTGATCTCGATGTAGATGCGATCGTATTGGTCTTCAAGTTCTTTGCATTCATGAACATTGACGGAGTTTTTCGGGCTGCTTGGAGATGGCTCTCACGAGTTCTCTGAATATATGGATTCTATTCCTTCTGTATCAGCAAGCAAAAACGGAGGAGGCACGCGCATTTTTATAGATTCAGCCACTACTGCCTGCGGTAGTACTACCGCCCCGCGGTATCCATATAAGGCAATGAAGCACACGGATCGTGGTAGTTTACGCAACATTCTGAGCGCCAAACACTAGCATGTCGCGGTACCGCTAACACCCCGCGTTAGCGAGATTTCCTTCCTTCAGCCAATATCATCTTCCAAATCTGCTCTTTAATCAATTGCAGACAGGATGTTTCTAACAGCTACCGCCGGGCGTTAGACCTAATGCACCACGATAGTATATGCCAAACATAGCTTCCCGTCAACATTCCATTTTATCCACTGTCTCCTTCTCGTCAAATGTTTCCATTTATGCAAGCGCCAGCGATAGTGCTAACGCTCTGCGGTAGATCATTTCGTCGGGCGCATCTTTGTCGAGATGGCCTCACATTTTGTCAAGCGCAACATTCATTTCGTCGAACGAAACTAGCGCGCCGCGGTAACACTGACGCCCTGCAGTAGAGCGTACATTTCGTCGAATGTCAGCTTGCATCTCGGCGGTTTCTTCTCAGCGGTTCATTAATCCTAGCGCCAGTGGTAGAGTTAACGCGGCGTGGTAGAGCATTCAGATCTTCTCAACGGTTTCCTTCTCAGCGGTTTCATCTCAGCGGTTCGTTAGTGCTAGCGCCAGTGGTAGAGTTAACGCGGCGCGGTAGCAACAACAACACAGCACCATGGAGATATGAAAGCACAGAATCCTGCATACTATAAACACAAAACAAGTATGATCAAATACAATAGGATTTGTTATTGTCAAACCAAGAGATGCGGAAAGCATGTTCCAACAAACTCCCCCTTTAGATAATAACAAATCCCCTTAGAAAGAAATAATTCAATTGATAGGAATTTGTGTTTATAATAGAGATAAGCATGAAATTTGAGACATGTGCATATGCTCCCGCTAAATAAATGCTCCCCCTACAACAAAACTTCCTATGAACTTAACTCGCCAAACATGTTAATTTCTTTCAAATTTATTCTCCCCCTTTTGGTATTATCAAAAGAGTGCGGAGAGGAAGACCAACAAAAAGTGTGCAATTACTGTGTAGAGAGGGAATGAGCATGATAAAGAGTAAAACACTAAAGAAAAAAATACAATAGATAGAAGTGAAAAGAGAATGTGAAGAAATTGTCATAAAGGAACCACTTGTTGGGAAAATATATTCATGATTGAGTGTACAAGTAGTAAAGATGTGGAAAGCAAGACGAAATAATTTTTTTTGTTAAGTGAACATCTATATAGGAATTGTGAAGCATAGTAAATGATTAAGAATTTTAGACATAACAAAATAGATGTTGTAGCCTTGTAAGTACACAAAATAATTGCAGTTATAACATAGCCATATACTAGTTTTGAAAGATATGCAATACAGAGTTCTTATGGCGTAGCGAAAAAAATATGTAAGCATGATACAAGATATCAAGTCAAGATGGAAGAATACAATGTTCTAAATTGAGAAAACAAGTAAACTTATACATTGTATTGATCATGCAAGGCTATCTAGTGCATTTACTTAAGAATGTAGAGAATACATGTAGATATGCAATAGACTCCAATTCTCATGAGTAGAAGGCTTACAAGTGAAAATGATGTGTACAAAATAGTGTTTTTGATAAAAGTATACATAGGAGTTAATCAAAACACATGACATGTATAATGGAATAAACACAATAGTATTGAACAAGCATTTTTAGCGTTACCTCGTCCCACAAAGCAATATAAAATTTTCAATGCACATAGAAAAATAGTACAACTACCAAGGTGCTCTGCACACACAATTCTTATTAAGACTTATCAGGGTGCAAAGTAGTGCTTGGGGAATCACAATTATTATTTTGAATTTTAGTTATTTGTGATCCGGTGTACAAGAAGAAGTATTAAAAAAATGTTTGCAACAAGGTACTTTACAATTCTCTCCAAGGTGCTCAACCTCACAATGCTCATTAATACTTATCAGGAGGGTGAGTAGTGCTTGGTGGAGTTATCTTTGTCAATTATTTATTTGAATTTTTGCTTAACGACAAAGTTCTCCGAATGCACTTGTATGTGCAAACAAAATATTTTGGAAAGACATACTTCTTCAAAAATTAGGTGCATGAAAAAGATTTTTACATGTGGTGTAGGTAAAACTAAGCATGCCTTACAATAGTATTAAGATGTTACACTACACAATCATGAAGGAGAAGATTAAATTCATATGTAGTATATCAAAAAGTGTGAGTGAAAAAAAATCATTTGCAAATATAAGCCATTTACTCATACATAGAGGCATGCTATGCAATACTACACATGATATCTATAATCAATTTCAAAGCACACAAGAGATAATGATCAAGGCATGATACAAAAACAATGTTATTAAGATACTTGAAATAGAGTATGAAACATTGTATACTAAACTTGGCAAGATAAACCATATCATCCTTGAAACATAGAAAATTACACCATTTTTTGTTTTATTATAATTTTTTTGTTTTTCAAAAACAAAAAGAAACAAAGAACAACATATTTTTGATATTATAATTGGTTTTTCAATTTTGTAGTTGGTTTTGATATATAGAAAAAAAAACAAAGCATGTTTATGGTTGAATTTTGATTTGTTTTACAGTTTTTTTTGTGTTTAGATTTTTTTAAAAGAAAATAACAGGAACTGAAAAGTAAAAAGAATGAAAGAGAAAACTGGAAATTCAGAAATGACCCACTAACGCCAGTGGTACCCAGCTATCGCCTGGCGGTAGTGACAGAACTAGAATTTTGGGGAAAAATGTGAAATTTTTCATAAATTTTCTTTTGAGTATATTTGTGCAGATTTATGACAATTAAGTTCAGCAATGAAATCAGACATATGCATACACAAAAATGTGGATTTTCCAAGTTTAAGCTAATATGTCCAAAACCCCAAATTCTATCATAAGGTGTCACAATACACTTTCAGAATACATGAGTTTTTCACATGCATGAGAGTTCAGAAATAGATGATATGAAAAACATAAGATAACATATTTGAGCACAAATATGCATGAGTGAAATGATAATATTCATGCAAAATATACAACATATGTATGTCTAAGATCAAGATACCCAAACAACATGTCTACACTCTAGCCCCATACTAAGTGATGGATGGGCTACACGCGTGCTGTAGGTTGGGGTGTTAATCCCACATGCATACACAAGACAACGCTCACCTTAACACTCTTTCCCCCCAGTGCCTCGCAAGGCCCCACTGGAAGCCTTCCCGGTTAAGGACAAGACATGACATAGTGGTTAGGTTTCTAATCCACACAATCCTACGCCCTCTCTATAGTGAGACACATAGTGTGGTTGAATGATCATGGGCATACTAAGCACTTAATCTTATTGATCAATTTTTTAAACTATGGCTTTTATGCGAGATTAATTTTTTACTAGATTTGATTTTAAAGCAACATAGTTATTATGAATTCTAACTTTCAATTATTTTTTTTAAATTGATTTATTATGGCATCATTAGATCACTAACATGAAAGATAGTATTGATTAGTTGATAATGCTAGAAAGAAGAGTTTTATCACAATTTGATGGCGTAAGATTTATTTTAGTAATGTTGCATGTATTCAAAACTAGTCATTCAAATTTTGGACATAGAATGAAGTGATGATTCTAGTTAATTTATTCTTTTAGATATAAAGATGATTCTATGATCTTCATATAAATAAGATACATGCAAAACATGATTGATTCATATAATGGTCATGATCACAAACAATTTGATGAAATCAATAGGATCTTTTGTAGATTTTTAATATTTGAATTAAAAATATCTATTGAATTGGCAAGATTATTATACATGATCACGAATTTTAACGCATAGGAATTATATACTCATAATTAATTGTTCATGATGATATAAATGAGATATTATTAAAGAACATTCATATTCGTCCTTTTTGAATTATTAGAGAGAAATATTATAAGGTGAAAACTTAAGATAAATATAAAGAGAAAAATATTTTTGGTTATTTAGAAAGGTTTTGTAAATTTTCCCTTTGATTTTTGAAATCTTAAATAAATCACACATATATATAGTTTTATTAGGAATTATATATTTTTGATTTTTGCTATTTTTCAATTTCAATTTGACATGATTATTGATGAGTAATTTATTTACTCATCTTTTAGTTTAGGTTTATTATGTTTTTCATATAAAATTATGTTATTTGTAGGAATTTTATCATATAAATCCTTCCATTGTTATTTCATAAGCTAACTTAAGTTTATTTTGTGTTTTTAGGTTTTCTGGGCTGTTTCGAGCAAAAAGTTAAAATTACACGCCCAGGTCACGAGCGTGACCATGGGCGTGTAACCTACGAAATACTCCAGACCTGCGTCTGCCACTTCGGGGACGCTCCGTGAAGATTTCGCCAAGTACACGCCCCAGGTCACGGGCGTGACCAAGGGCGTGACCCAATGTCACGGCCACGACCCGCCACAAGAATTCGGGGCACGCCGCCATGTCAATTAAAATTACACGCCCTCGGTCACGGGCGTGACCAAGGGCGTGACATCCAGCACACGGGCGTGACTTTTCCCGCGCCAATTTCCAGCCGAAGCTTCCCGCCAGCAGCACTTAATTGAGATTACACGCCCTAGGTCACGGGCGTGACCTAGGGCGTGACACGTCCGTAATGCCTGCATTGAAGCCAGGCGGCGCCTTCTCCGCTCACAGCAAATCACGCCTCTTACACGCCCTTGGTCACGGGCGTGACCAAGGGCGTGTAACACCAAAAATTCAGCTATTTAAAGGGAGCTTTTCCAGATGTTTGGGGACGAATTTTGGGGAGTTCTAAGTTTATTTTCTTGCACTGTTTTTTGTCATTCTTAAGCTTGTAATCTTCCTTCTTAGCTTGCACTTTCATTTCAGGTTTGTAACTTCTTGTTTCCTAGTTGTAATTTCTTTTCAATTAATAAAATAATACTTTTTCTCTTATTCTACTCTCAATCTTCATTATGCACTTCTTGTATTTCATCAATTCCTCCATCTCCATGAGTAGCTAATTTTCATTAGTACTCGGCCGAGTTGATCCAAGGAAAATATAATTCATAATTTAGTTTAGAACTTCTTTTTCTCTTATTTAGATCGCTTAAGATTTATCCTTGAATTTATATTGATTGAGATTATATTATCGATATATAATCTCATTCTTGTTTTCGTAGTCTAATAATCGAGAGGTTTTGAGTTCGAATCGATCATTTCAAGGATAAAGAGATTTGAATGCACTCCTCGAGAGAGGACGACATAAATCTCCCGGATTGGAGTTATATCCAATAGAGGGGTTCACTTCGATAAAGCAAGTTTTAGGGGTTTCGATTGTAGAACGAGAGTTCGATTTATCAACCTAAACTCAGTTAGGCGCATCCTTGAAAGAGGTACGTTTATAAATCGGGAACCTCCACGGTCAAGCATTTCTCTTAAAGAGAATTAGAAGTTTTATTTCTTTACTTATTTATTTTTTCCAAGGTGATTCAAGGTTGAGTGCTAATCCTTCTTATCATAGTTTTAACAATTTATTTCTCTTTCTTGCAACCAACCAACCCAAGTTTCTTTCGATAAAATAATAGAGATTTTCCGAAGTAAGAGTTCTTAACCGCCCCGAGTCTAATACGACCTTGTTTTAACAACCTATACTACAATCGATACGGTACACTTGCCGTTATTATTTGCAAGCATAGTTTTGCGCATCAAGTTTTTGGCGCCGTTGCCGGGGACTCGGTTGATATTTCGAAAACCGAAATATCTATTAATTTTATCTTTTTTTCTTTTTCTTAATTTTAAGGTGCAACTAAATTCCTGGAAAGGACGCTTTGGGTTTGAATTCCCATCATAGCCTCTAGTACCTTGCAAACCCTTCAACGGGTAGATCTTGGGAAGTCCAGGACTAATTTTAATTCACCTAATAATAATAAAAAAATAAAAATCTAAAAAAATATAATAAACTAAAAATAAATTTACTTATCTAAAATCTTATTTTCCCTTTTTCTTTTTCCGCTTCTTTTCTTTTCTTTTGGTTTATGACCCGAGGAAACTCTTCAATTGATTTTGAATTTGGTTTTGATCCGGAAATCGAGCGCAACTTGCGGCGACGTCTCCGATTTAGTGATCTACCAATAATTCGCGAAGAGTCAGTCGGAGAGACTAACGAAGATATAATGGGTGACCCCGACCATAATGAGGCTCCACTACGGACTATGTCCTATTATGCGAGGCCAAATTGGGAGGGAACACAATCAAGTATTATTCGCCCGGCGGTGGCAAATAATAATTGTGAAATCAAAACGAGTATCATTCAAATGGTACAGCAAACCGTCATCTTTGACGGGTTACCAGATGAAGATCCAAATTTACATTTATTGAATTTTTTGGAAATTTGCGATACATTTAAAATTAATGGCGTCACCGATGACGCCATTCGCTTGCGTTTATTTCCATTTTCTTTGCGGACTAAGGTCAAGCAATGGTTGGGATCTCTTCCTAGAGGTTCCATCACTACATGGGCCGAGATGACGGAGAAATTTTTAACTAAATATTTTCCTCCGGCGAAGTCCGCTAAATTACGTACAGACATTCTCTCGTTTACGCAAATAGACTCGGAGTCTCTCTATGACACATGAGAGCGCATCAAGGAATTATTGCGGAGATGTCCTCACCACGCCCTTCCTTTATGGCAACAAGTTCAAACATTCTACAATGGTTTGAATCTCCAAACGAGGCAGATGATTGATGCAGCAGCTGGGGGAACTCTAAATAATAAAACCCCAGATGCCGCTCAAGAGCTTTTTGAGGAGATGGCAATGAATGCTTATCAGTGGAATGCGCCACGGTCGCGTCCTAACAAACCGACCGGACTCTTTGAAGTCGAGGCCACCTCGAATTTAGCATATCAAGTAGAATGGCTTACTAAGCAAATGACGGAGATGTCTGCTTCCTCCGTCATTAACGGGGCTAATAATTATAATAATAATAATTATTATAATAATAA
The DNA here is from genome assembly GCA_033032865.1 of Dactylorhiza incarnata. NCBI lineage: Eukaryota > Viridiplantae > Streptophyta > Magnoliopsida > Asparagales > Orchidaceae > Dactylorhiza > Dactylorhiza incarnata. Next base: position 7,095,323 of record JAWHQI010000078.1, on the reverse strand, counting down.
TTATAATCAAGAACAAGTTGATTATATGGGGAACTCCTATCGTCCTCCTTATAACCCAAATAATAATCTTCCTAATAGCTATAATCCGGGTTTAAGGAACCACCCGAATTTTTCATGGAGCAACCCCAATAATGCTCAACGCCCCCCATAAGTGAATCCTCCCGGATTCGCTCCACCACAACTACCAAAGGCCCCTTCACTTGAAGAGGTCTTCACCAAATACGTTGCTTCTACTGATGCCAATGTCCGGAAACTTTCCAGATCTATTAAAAGCCTAGAAAATCAGATTGGACAACTCGCCTAGATTTTCTCCGAACGCCAGCAGGGAGCTCTACCGGGCAATACTGAGCCCAATCCACGGGAGAGCGCCAACGCTATAACCCTCCACAGCGGAAAGGAGGTAAAAAGTTCAAATTTGGCCGAGCCTAAGGTAAACGTTTCAACTTCATCTCCGCAAGTTATTTCTTCTCCTACTCAACCTCCTTCTGCTTTAGCTCCTCGTATTCTTAAAAATCCTTCTATTCCTTATCCTTCACAATTTAAAGATGAACGCAATGAGGAGCAATATAGAAAATTCACTGAAATTTTTAAACAAATTCAAATAAACGTGCCATTTTTCGAAGCAATCGCCCAAATGCCCAAATACGCAAAATATCTACAAGATCTACTTTCCAATAAAAATAAACTTAAAAATTTTTCGCGTATATCTTTAAATGCTGAATGCTCGGCATTTTTATTAAATAAATTACCGCTAAAATTAAACGATCCGGGACGGTTTTCCATCCTATGTTTGTTCGGTAATTTCTTAATAAAACACGCCTTGGCAAATTTGGGCGCTAGTATAAATTTGATGCCATTTTCATTATTTAAAAGGCTTGGTTTGGGCACTCCAAGCCCAACCAATATTAGCATCCATCTAGCGGACAGATCTATTAAATACCCGATAGGGGTGATTGAGGACGTGCTTGTCAAGGTTGACAAATTTATCTTCCTGGTAGATTTTGTCATCCTAGACATTGAGGAAGACGCCGAAGTCCCAATTATACTCGGACGTCCTTTCCTCGTCACCTCTCGGGCAATCATTGATGTTAGTAATGGCAAACTTCTCCTACGAGTTGGGGATGAAGAAGTAACTTTTAGCATTAACAACTCTATGCGAAATTCGTTTTCTAATGACGACTCTTGCTTCACTTTAGAATCAAATTTTGAAGAAGAAATAACGTCATTTTCTGAATTAATTTCACCCTTATTTGAAAATCCGGAAATTGAAAATTTATTTTGTCTAAACGAAATAACTCGGCTGCTCAAATTTGAAGAAGTAAAATTAAATATTTCTAAAATAAAAACATCTTACGAGGAGCCACCAAGTTTGGAATTGAAACAACTGGCGGAACATTTAAGATATGTTTTTTTAGAAAAAGATTCAAAATTGCCTATGATTATATCTTCCGCGCTTAACGATTCGGAAATTTCCGAATTAATAAAAATATTAAATAATCACCGCCATGCAATTGCATGGCAAATTTCTGACATCAAGGGGATTAACCCCTCCTTTCGCACGCACAAAAATAATTTAGAAATAATTCTCGCAGTACTATTCAGCCTCAACGACGGCTTAATCCAAATATGAAGGACGTCGTTAAGGCCGAAATAATAAAATTATTAGTTGCGGGAATTATTTACCCAATCTCTGATAGCACTTGAGTTAGCCCAGTGCAAGTCGTGCCTAAAAAGGGTGGAATAACGGTAGTCACAAATGAAAATAATGAGTTGATCCCGACCCGTACTGTTACAGGTTGGCGAGTATGCATCGATTATAGAAAATTAAATGATGCTACCCGCAAAGATCACTTTCCGTTACCCTTTATTGACCAAATTTTAGAACGCTTATCCGATCACTCACACTACTGTTTTCTCAATGGTCTTTCAGGATATTTTCAAATCCCAATTGCACCCGAAGACCAAGAGAAAACCACATTCACCTATCCGTTCGGCACCTTTGCATATTGAAGAATGCCGTTTGGTCTTTGCAACGCGCCGGCTATATTTCAACGATGTATGCTGGCAATTTTTAATGAACTTGTAGAAGACGTCATGGAAATTTTCATGGACGATTTTTTTGTTTTTGGCGATTCGTTTAAAAATTGTTTAAATAATCTTGATCGTGTTCTTCAACGCTGCGAAGACACGAATTTGGCACTCAACTGGGAGAAGTTGCCACTTTATGGTCCAAGAGGGATTAGTCCTTCGGCATAAAATTTCTAATAAGGGGATCGAGGTCGATAGGGCCAAGATCGAGGTCATAGAAAAACTTCCCCTGTGAAATTTTTTCGAATCTTTATGGAGCGAGTAGGAGCTAGTCAACGTAGAGTTAAAAACCAAACAACCAGAAGCAAGTGGAGGCAAACAACTGATCTTTATTGATAACAATCTTCAAAATTACAAGGCAAGGCATGCTTGGCGAGACATGATTTCGCCAACACAAACACAAAAGGAAAGATACAAAGTTGAAGATAACTTGAGACCGCTCAGACCGCGCGACCTCCCTGCGATCTCAAAAGACTGCCAGACCGCAGCAACTTGACGATCACAGAACACCACCAGCTCGCTGATCAAACCGCCCACTTCTTTAGACCTCCTTATTCTCCCGAACTCAAGCACCACAACTCCAAGCCGCAGACCGCCCGAACACTTTCAGAGGAAGAGGTGATCGCTGCTGTCCGCATTATCCGCAGAAGCTGCACAAGAGAAGTTCAATCAGGAGATCGCCCGGTCACATAAACTCAGACCGCAGGAAAGAAGAAAGTTTAGCTTACGCTTGGTGTGTCTATTTGCTGCTACAATGGCCTCCTATTTATAGGCGCGGGACCTGATCCAGTCACCACCCTATGAGATAGGATCACCACCCCCAGACTGCGCGACCAGACCAGTCACACTGCGCGATCAGCAACATTACTTCTGCATCATTTTGGTGATCCCGCCACCTTCAATGTCGCCATGAGAGACCGCCACTCTCACAGCAGACCGCGACTCCACAAGGAACTCGCCAGACCGCCTGAAGCTATTCACCATCTGTGTTCGCACGAGACCGCGAACACAGTCAGTTCGCCATCAGACCGCGAACTCCTGTCCGCATGCCAATCTCCTCCTGAAACCGCGAACAGCAACCAGCTCGCATACCAGTCTCCTCCTGAGACCACGAACTGAGACCGCGCGACTAAGACCCTTAGTCCGCGAATACCCCCAGAAAGCCCGGTCAGCTACCAGACCGCATTCAGGAGAGAACCTGGATCAAACTGTGCGGTCACACCAGACCGCCACAGCCTTGAAGAGGACAGCACGACACGCGGTCACGCACAAACCGCGCATACCTGAAGACGAACAGCCAGCCACGCAGTCAGAGACAGGCCGAGCGACCTCCATCTTCAGCCGCCTTGAACCCATACCAGCGATCAAGCCAGGAGACCGCAGCTAGGCTTAGATCAGCCAGACCGCAGATGCAGACCGCCAGGTCGTGCGGTCACGTCAGACCGCCCGACCTCCTCCCAGACCGCCCAGGTCCAAAAAAACACTCCAAACTTCCACTTCAACAATTTCAACATCCCCCTCCTACCAATATAAAATCTATTAGAAGTTTTCTAGGACATGTGGGTTTTTATAGACAGTTTATAAAAGATTTCTCAAAAATTACGAAACCGCTAACTCATCTCCTAGAAAAAGAATCCGCGTTTAATTTTGATGAGGAATGTTTAAAGGCGTTTAATAAAATCAAAATTGTACTAATCAAATCCCCGATTTTAATCGCGCCAATCTGGTCTCTTCCGTGTTGGATCGGTCGGCGCCCTTAGAGGGGGGGGGGGGTGAATAAGGGTTTTCAAAAACTTTATATTTTATTTAGAAAACCTTGGAATATTGCAATAATAAAACAAGATGTCAAGTAAAACAAAAAGAGAGACAAGCTTTATTGATATTAACTAAGTTTTACAAAACTTGATCTCAATGGCGCTAGAGATCGGAGGCGAATAATAAAAACTCTTTTTCGTTTTCTATACCGACTCGTATCCCCACGAACCAGTTGGCTTTAGCCGATCTCTCCCCAGATACGGCCTCAAGCCGCTCTAGCCAATCTATCCCCAGAAAGGCCTCGAGCACCCCCTAGACCTAGTCTAGATCTAGTCGCCAACACGAGGCGAATTTCAGCCCAAAGTCCTACCCCAGACCTAGTCGCCAACACGAGGCGATTTCACTACCGTTTACAGAAAAGATATGAAATGAAAAAGACAATAATATAAAAACTCCCTCTATTTGGATCTCTTGGAGAAGTAGACGAAGATGCAGAGTATGATCGTAGTCGATGCGGTCTTTCGTCACGATGATGAAGCGTGTTGAAATCTTCTCCACGGATCTCCTTAAGGCTTTATGGAATTGTAGGAGTATCGCTCTGAAACTTCCTCTCTCTGCTGTGGCACGAAGCTCTGGAGTTTTGGATTAGAGGAGAATGAAGAATACGGAGCCAAAGCATCCAATTTATAGCCTCTACGCTATCGTCGGCGCTAGCGCTACCGCCGGCGCTAGCCCGGATTAGGAAACGTTTTGCGCGGCAGGATCTTCAATCCGCGGCAACATATTTCTCCATGCCTCTTGTGCGCCATGCTACCGCCAGCGCTAGTATCTAACGCCGGGCACTAGCTCATTCTAAAAACGATGCCAGAATCGCGCAGATCAACGCTAGCGCCGGGCGCTATAGCTACCGCCGGCGCTAGGGAGCCTCTTCGAATTGTGGCCTCAATTTTGGGGGCAGACATCATGTGTACTCCTTGAGTCATGTGGACTATGCTCACCTGCACACTTGAACACACAAGATCAAATACACATAAGATTTGTTATTCTCAAACCTAGGAGATGCGGAAGACCATGTTCCAACAAACTCCCCCATTTGATAATAACAAATCCATTAATGATTAATCAAAGCATAAATTGATAAGCATTATGAAACTATACTTGTGCGTGTGTGAGAGTGATGACTTAGGATAATAATTGATTCTAGCATGTTACACTTGCTCCCCCTAAATACATGCTCCCCCTATGTGAATGCTCCCCTAATATGTATGCTATCAACTTAATCAATCATGTTGGGTTTGCATTTTGATAGCGGATTATATATTTATCATGTTAGTTCTCCCCCTTTTGCATTTTATCATGTTAGTTCTCCCCTTTTGTTATTAGCAAAAGTGGGTAGGGAAACAAAGCACTAAATATGTGTAAATAAAAGAGAAGACATGATCGAGCTTTTTAAGTAAATGATAAGGAGTTTTAGACTTGTCTTTCATTGAAGATGATCAGAGTTATGACTTATTTTATCCCTTTTGTTTGTAGTTCTTCCCCTTTTATATATCAGAGTTTAAGCAAAAAATTAATGATTTCCCCTTTAAATAAGAGTTTTAAGCCTAACAAAAATCATGATTTCCAAGTAACCAATCTACCCAGACAATATGTCAACACCCTAGCCCCGTACTAAGTGACGGATGGGCATGAGGAGCTGCAAACATGCCGTAGGTTGGGGTGTTAATCCCATATGCAAACAATAGACAAAAACTTAACCTAGCACTCTTTTCCCCCAGTGCCTCGCAAGGCCCCACTGGAATCCTCACCGGTTAAGGACAAGACATGACTAGAGATAAGGTTATCTAATGTCTACAACCCTACGCCCCCGCTATGGTGAGAAATGAAGTCATGGATAATAATTATTGGAAACATTAAGCATTTAAATCTAATGGGAAATATCATAGCATATGGGTTTATATTTTTAATTGAATTTTTGAAATAAAACACACATAGCTATATTGAAATTCATGAATGAATCAGAGTTTGAGTATTGCGGAAGATTTCGAAAAAGAAACATCATAATACTAAATAAGAGTTTAAGTTAAAAAGAGATGTTTTATAAGCAATATTTCACTTGTTGGAGGAGTGTTTAGAATAGAAATAGATCAGAGTTATAAGCAAAAAAAAAATTCAACCAATATAAAATTTACTAAGCAAGTCTACCACTTGTTGCAAGAAAGGAATTTGAAGATTCAAGTGATGATGCACACAAGATGAAAGATTTTTTAAATAAGTATTAAAGTGCAAGGTAAAACAATTATAGATAGTTTTAGCAAAAGATATCAATAGATCATGGTGGTGTTTGTGAATTCAAAATTCATTATGAAGATAACTTCTTTCAATACATTTTAGTGATTTTCCTTTAATTAAGAATTTTGAATATATATATGTGATTTTTTGATAGGTGAATAATAGTGATGGTTTAGATCATGTTTGACATCAAGGAGAGAACACAATATAATTTTTTGTTGTGAACAATAACACCCATATTGAAAGTTGAGCTTTTATTTAAATCTTGAATTTTCTTTTAGATCAAGTTATTTCACTAAACCACTTGTTGGTGAAGGCTAAGAATCTTAATAGCCTAATAACCGGATTTAATTTGAAATATCTTATAGCAAATTTAGAGTTTGATTCATAAGGATAATATAAGATATTTAGAAGCATTGAATATAATAATAAAAGATAGGTCATCAAAATAAAAATATGATTTTGAATTTTGATCAAAAATGATTTATAAACTCATTAAGCTTTATGAGATAAAATCATATTTCCAATACTATATAAGATGACCATGGCATGATAGTTTAAAAAGAACACAAAAAGAAAAAGATAGAAAAGACATTAAAGCACATCATGAAGTAGAAATTTGTGTATTTCATTTTAATTTATTTCTACTTCATGCAAATGATGGGATACTAATGAATAAGAGATTTAGGTATCCAAAGAGGACTGGGAGTGACGGTTCCTTTGGGTACCCAGATGCATCGTGTTTGCTTTTGGGGAGATGTGATTGAATGGGCCTTTTTGATTTGAGTTTGTGTTTCATCTTTAACTTTTGGCTGCCATTCAAACATTGGTTTAATATTATTCTTATTTATCAAATTTCCATGACGATTTTGCAAAACATTCTTTATAGGAAATTTGTTTATCTTTAAATTTATGTTGGGAGAGTGGTTATTTTGTAAATGATAATGATTTGGAATTTTATTTTCAAGCATTTGATATTCTTTATTTCCTTTGTTGGATTTATCAACATTTTGAGAAAGTATATTCAACTTGCTTTTAGATATACCTTGAGATTGTGAATGAATGTTTTGAGCGTTTTTCTTAATGATTTCCTTAAGCAAGTTGATTTTTGATTTTAGTTCATCATTCTTGATTTTTAAATTATGTCTAGCTTTATTATAATTTATTGTGCTATTTTTGAGAGTGGTAACAATTGAGTCAATATGTTTTTCATATTTATCACTATACTCATCAAATGTTTCATCCATCTCTTCTATTTCAATTTCATAGTCCTTACACTTAGCACAATTAATTTTTAAAGATGAATTTTCTAAACATAATTTTTCATTTTGTTCTCTTATAAAAATAATTTCTTTTTCAAGTTCCTTAACTTTTGCTTTAATATCATTACAATCAAGACAAGGTTTTGTATTTTCAATTGAAGTGACATGAGTAAAGCTAGATAAATCAGATTTTGATATTACTTTAACTTTTGCTTTTAAATTTTTATTTTCTAAGCGCAATAGTTTATTAGCATTCTTTAATTTCTCAATTTTGCGCCTAGTATTTTGTAACAATTGTAATGAAGAGAAAGAAGTACAAAAGATAGAATTTGATTTCCTTATATTGCTTTTGGATGAGGGAGGATTTGAACATATTGTTCCTTTGTCTTCTTCTTGGCACTCCTCTTCCAAAAGTAAGATTTCTTCTCCTTTTTCTCTTGGTGTATTGTTCTCCTTTTCTATTTCAATATTCTCCATGGCTTCGCTCCGAGAGAGATCTTCTTGAATGATAATGGATGCTTGTACATTCGTTTCCTCCTGTGTTTGTTCCATACCTGCGAGAGGAAGATCATACATTTCTTCAAGAAATTTCCATACTTTATAAGCACTAGAAAAGCAATACACAAATTTGAAAACTTCATTTGAGAGACCACAAAATAGATAATGTTTAGCTTTTGCATCTAAATGAAATTCCTTTTTATTTGATTCATCCACACGTCTTATAATTGCTAAGTTCCATACTTCGATATCTAAAGTTTTAAAAAAAATTTCCATTAAAATTTTCCATCCTTTATAATTTGTTCCTTCAAATAAAGGTGGTGCAAGTGATTTTTCCTCTTCACAAAAATCTCCCCCACTAGTAGAAGCGAGATCATGAGACGCCATTATTCCCGGTTGTTAAGCCGATTGGAAAAATTCTTTTCAGATTTGAAAAACTATTTTTGGGAGGACCCCTTTTAATTTCGTGTCTGCGCGGACCAAGTGGTAAGAAGGTGTATTTTGGGCGAGGAAGGCGCCCAAATTCTACGGCACTGCCACGAAAGGCCAACCGGTGGCCATTATCAAGCGAACCGGACCGCAAGAAAGGCGCTAGAGTTGGGCTTCTATTGGCCCACCTTATTTAAAGATGCTCACAATTTCGTGAGTAACTGTGATCGGTGCCAACGGTCAGGTAACATTTCTAACCGGGACGAAATGCCCCAAAATATTTTTTTAGAATGCGAAATTTTTGATCTTTGGGGAATAGATTTCGTAGGTCCTTTACCCTCCTCTTTTAATAATAAATATATCCTTGTTGTGGTCGATTACGTGTCAAGGTGGGCGGAAGCACAAGCTTTTCCCACTAACGATGCGAGAGTCATCGTAAATTTTTAAAAAAATTTATTTTCACGATTTGGCACACCCCGAGCACTAATTAGTGATCGGGGCACACATTTTTGTAACAACCAACTTGCTAAAATTTTAGCAAAGTATGGAGTTACCCACAAGCTATCTACCGCCTACCACCCACAAGCAAATGGCCAAGTGGAGGTGGTAAACCGTGAACTTAAAAGAATTTTAGAAAAAACTTTGTCCGTTAATAGGAAGGATTGGTCGCTAAAATTAGACGACGCTCTATGGGCATATCGGACAGCATACAAAACTGCCATCGGATGTACACCGTACTGATTAGTCTATGGAAAAGCTTGTCATCTACCGGTGGAATTAGAACATCGCGCCTTTTGGGCGCTAAAATTTTTAAATTTGGATTTAAACTTAGCCTCTGAGCACAGAAAACTACAATTAAATGAATTAGACGAGTGGCGCGCAAATTCTTATGAAAATAATAAGATTTATAAGGAGGGCACAAAATTTTATCATGATAAAAAAATCAAAAATCCAAAAACTTTTTCACCGGGAGACTTAGTCCTATTATTTAATTCAAGACTTAGGCTTTTTTCGGGTAAATTAAAATCACGATGGTCCGGTCCCTTCATAGTTAAAGAAGTTTGGCCATACGGAACGGTGCTAATAGAGCACCCGGAAAAAGGCTCTTTCAAAGTCAACAGACAACGCTTAAAATTATATCACCCGGACGACCCAGCGGCCGGAAACATCGAAACCATTCACTTCCAAAATCTTTAAAATTACCACTTAGTCAAGCTACGCGACGGTAAACAAAGCGCTCTTGGGAGGCAACCCAATGTTAACCTCTTTATTTTTGTCCTTCTTTTCTTGTTTGTTTTTCTAATTTAACTCTGCAGGTGTTTGACCGGCAACCCCGACTACCATTCAGGGAAGCCCTCTTTACACTTTAGTAATTTATCTTGATTTTCTTTAATGTCATGTTTTTTTTAGTTTTATCTTTCATACTTAGTTTTAAACATTGGGGACAATGTTTAATTTTAAGTATGGGGGTGTAGCATAGCTTTCTTTGTAGTTTGACTTGAAAAATAAAAACAAAAAAATTTATAAAAAAAACTGAAATTAAATTTCTTGGAAAGGACGCTTTGGGCTTGAATTCCCATCATAGCCTCTAGTACCTTGCAAACCCTTCACCGGGCAGATCTTGGGAAGTCCAAGAACAAAAAAAAAATCTATTAGAAAATGTTCTTTTTATTCATCAAAACTCCCACTTGCTAAATTGTAAGTTCTAAGTAGACTGTTTTTCATATGGACTAAAAATAATTTTGTGCTAGAATAGTTTTTGAAACTTTTGAGTAAAATTGTTGACTCGTGTAGTGCTCCTAGTCATATGCTTGTCTTTGAGTAGTTTTGGTGTAAAATTAAATTCTTGCCATAGATCTAAAATTATGTTTTATTAATTTGCGTAGTAATAATTTATTTTACTTTTAAATTCGAATCCGGTCTTATCCAAAAGTAGTTTAGGTGAGTGTGTAGAAGATTGTTAGAAAGCTATTACTCGAATTGAACAAAAGGGTGTCCTTTCTCGATGTCTAGAACTTGCCCCAAGCTATTTTCGAAACATGTGCGCTTTAGACAAATTAACTTTACGGAAATGATTTAGGCCTTTCTTTGGATAGTTTGAGCCTTTTCACCCAACCTAGATTTACCACCATTGTTCACACAAATTTGAGCCTTACACCTTTATTTGATCCACCCTCATCATTTCAGAACCAAAGCTAAAAAGCCCCAAACCCAAATGAACACTTTGAAATTTTGAGCTAAATTGAAAAAAAAAAAAATTTTGGGTACGATTCTATGAAAAAATTATGGGTATCAATTCAAAAAAAAATGTTTAAATCTCAAAAAGCAATAATCTCATAATGATATGCGGCCTAGGTATGTACATGTATACTTGGAATGATCCCAATTAATTATGAAGATTCATGATTTAAATAAAAGAGTATGAGAGTGTTTCCCCTTTAAAAAAATGCGAGTATGGGGGTAAAGCTTCATTATTTTGTGGTGGCAATCATTTTCTTTTAGCTCAAAAATTTTGTTTAAGTGGAATGCGCCTTCATGTTTATCATTGTTACCTCACCCTTAAACCCAAGCCTTAAAATGTACCCTATTTAAGTCCTAAAGATCCATAAAGTCGATTTAGTTCGAAGTGTAGTGGAGAAAGTGCAAACGTGCAAGCCTATGGCCGTCGACAATGATGGATTTCTTTGGAGGCCACCCCGAATGTCTACATCTAGTAATTTAAATCTCAGCAATCATGCTATTTTCTCCCTTCACATAACTTTTTGATTGACAGTCGACTCATTTTTAAAGTAATAATAAATAATTATAACGCATTTTTTTGAAGTATTTCATAAATTAGCATTTATGCCAAGAACATCTTTTTACTAAAATATCTACACATGCCAGCATAATACTTCGCATTTTACTCTCTAGTCTTCATAATTCTATCTTGCATTAATTTTTCTTACCCTTGTGAAAAATGGATTGCCCGGAACGAGCAATGAGCAAGTATGGGGGTATTTGATGAGTAATTTATTTACTCATCTTTTAGTTTAGGTTTATTATGTTTTTCATATAAAATTATGTTATTTGTAGGAATTTTATCATATAAATCCTTCCATTATTATTTCATAAGCTAACTTAAGTTTATTTTGTGTTTTCAGGTTTTCTAGGCTGTTTCGAGCAAAAACTTAAAATTACACGCCCTAGGTCACGGGCGTGACCATGGGCGTGTAACCTATGAAATTCTCCAGACCTGCGTCTGCCACTCCGAGGACGCTCCGTGAAGATTTCACCAAGTACACGCCCCAGGTCACGGGCGTGACCAAGGGCGTGACCCAATGTCACGGCCACGACCCGCCACAAGCATCCGGAGCACGCCGCCACGTCAATTAAAATTACACGCCCTCGGTCACGGGCGTGACCAAGGGCGTGACATCCAGCACACGGGCGTGACTTTTCCCGGGCCAATTTCCAGCCGAAGCTTCCCGCCAGCAACACTTAATTGAGATTACATGCCCTAGGTCACGGACGTGACCTAGGGTGTGACACGTCTGTAACGCCTGCATTGAAGCTAGACGGCGCCTTCTCCGCTCACAGCAAATCACGCCTCTTACACGCCCTTGGACACGGGCGTGACCAAGGGCGTGTAACACCAAAAATTCAGCTATTTAAAGGGAGCTTTTCCAGATGTTTGGGGACGAATTTTGGGGAGTTCTAAGTTTATTTTCTTGCACTGTTTTTTGTCATTCTTAAGCTTGTAATCTTCCTTCTTAGCTTGCACTTTCATTTCAGGTTTGTAACTTCTTGTTTCCTAGTTGTAATTTCGTTTCAATTAATAAAATCGTACTTCTTCTCTTATTCTACTCTCAATCTTCATTATGCACTTCTTGTATTTCATCAATTCCTCCATCTCCATGAGTAGCTAATTTTCATTAGTACTCGGCCGAGATGATCCAAGGAAAATATAATTCATAATTTAGTTTAGAACTTCTTTTTCTCTTATTTAGATCGCTTAAGATTTATCCTTGAATTTATACTGATTGAGATTATATTATCGATATATAATCTCATTCTTGTTTTCGTAGTCTAATAATCGAGAGGTTTTGAGTTCGAATCGATCATTTCAAGGATAAAGAGATTTGAATGCACTCCTCGAGAGAGGACGACATTAATCTCCCGGATTGGAGTTATATCCAATAGAGGGGTTCACTTCGATATAGCGAGTTTTAGGGGTTTCGATTCTAGAACGAGAGTTCGATTGATCAACCTAAACTCAGTTAGTCGCATCCTTGAGAGAGGTACGTTTATAAATCGGGAACCTCCACGGTCAAGCATTTCTCTTAAAGAGAATTAGAAGTTTTATTTCTTTACTTATTTATTTTTTCCAAGGTGATTCAAGGTTGAGTGCTAATCCTTCTTATCATAGTTTTAACAATTTATTTCTCTTTCTTGCAACCAACCAACCCAAGTTTCTTTCGATAAAATAATAGAGATTTTCTGAAGTAAGAGTACTCAACCGCCTCGAGTCTAATACGACCTTGTTTTAACAACCTATACTACATTCGATACGGTACACTTGCCGTTATTGTTTGCAAGCATAGTTTTGCGCATCAATTATGATTAAACATACTAAGGGTAATCAAAATGACGCAAATATATTAAATACCTAAGCAAAACTTGCGCATTTCATAAATTTAGCGTAATACCCCTAAAGTACCTTTTAAATCCATTTCGACAATTATTTCATTTAGTCTTAATAATATCATATGACAAATTTAATTTTTCAAATTTTATAAGACTTTTTAGGAAATGGATTTAGAAGGATAAAAATAAAAAGGATAAGTAGATCACTTGAGAAATGATATGACTTTTTATTCAACTTTATTCAATTTGATTTATTTATGAATTTTGGTTTAATATGTGAGAGTCATATCACAAGTTATATAAAGTGATCATATCATGATGGTTCAATCAAAAAGGAAAATAAACAAACAAAAAGGAAATAAAGCATATCATGAAGTAGAGAATTGATATTTCATTTTTATTGATTTCTACTTCATGCAAAGAATTGGATACTAATGAATGAGAGATTTAGGTATCCAAAGAGGACCGGGTGTGGCGGTTCCTTTGGGTACCCAAATACAACATGTTTGCTTTTGGGGAGATAGTGATGAACGGGCCCTTTTGAGTGGAGTTAGTGTTTCATCTTTAACTATGGGTCTCCATTCAAATCTTGGCTTAACATTATTTTTATTTATCAAATTTCCATGATGATTTCGTAAAACATTGTTTATAGGAAATTTGTGAACATTTAATATGTTGGGAGAAACATGATTTTGTAAATGATAATGATTTGGTATTTCATTTTCAAGCATTTGATTTTTTTCATTTCTTTTGTTAGGCTTAGACATATTATGAAAATTCACATTTAACTTGCTTTTGGAATTTGCTTGAAATTGTTGATTTATGTGTTGGGAATTTATCTTTATAATTCCCTTAAGCAAGTTGACTTTAGTTTCCAATTCATAATTCTTAACTTTAAAATTATGTCTAGCTTTATTATAGGCTATTGTGCTATTTTTAAGAGTGGATACAATAAAATCAATATGATTTTGATAATTATTTCTATATTCATCAAATGTTACATCCATCTCTTCAATTTCAATTTTATAGTTATTACACTTCGCACAATCATTTTTCAGAGAAGAGTTTTCTAAAAATAATTTTTTATTTTGTTCTTTTACTAAAGTAAACTCTTTTTCAAGTTCCTTGAATCTATTGGATCGGTAGGCGCCCTTAGAGGGGGGGGGGGGTGAATAAGGGTTTTCAAAACTTTAGTGATATTTTTAAAAACTTTGTAATAATGCAAGATTAAGACAAATAGAAAGTCAAGTAAAACAATTGAAATAAAGTAGAGACATGCTTTATTAATATTAAATATGGTTTTACAAAATTGACATCTATGACGCTAGAAATCGGTGGCGATGAATAGTAAAATCTTTTTGTTTTCTATCCCGACTCGCATCCCCACGAACCGGTGGCCCTAGCCTATCCTCCCCGGATTCGGCCTCAAGCCGCTCTAGCCAACCCTTCCCCGGATGTGGCCTCGAGCACCCCCTAGACCTAGCCTAGATATAGTCGCCAACACGAGGCGAGTTTCCCCCTAAGTCCTACCCAGACCTAGTCGCCAACACGAGGCGATTTCACTAACTGTTTACAAGAAGAATTTGAAATGAAAATAAATAAAAACTCCCTTCTGAAGTTGGAGGCGAAGATCCGATGTAGAATAAGCGTTGTAGAAGCGGACTTCATTTGGATCCGTCATGATGAGATTCTCCTTCAGAAGTTTGCAGAACTTTGGTAGGACATCAACTTTCGACCAAGATAGCCTCTGGAATTCTAGCACTCTATCTCTGTCTGATATCTCTCTGATGTATGTCTGAAATGAGAGGAGAGGAGTCCTTTTTATAGCCTCATCGCTAGAGCATGCGCTAGCGCTACCGCCGGCGCTATCCCATATTAGGACACATTTTGCCCGACAGAATCTTCAATCCGAGGAAACAATTCCCCCTTGCCAACTGTGTTCCTCGCTATCGCCTGCGTTATCAGATATCGCCTGGCGCTATCTCTTTCTATAAGTTCTTCCGGCAATTTCGCTTCGAGCCAATATTTCATCAAACAGGAATTCGTCGATCGTCGCTAGCGCCTGCGCTAGGACTACCGCCAGCGCTAGTAGATGTATTGGATTTGTTGGCTCAACTTTGAGGGCAACCTTCTTATGTTATCCTTGAGTCATGTTTACTTTGTTATCCTGCACACTTAAACACACAAGATCAAATACACATGGGATTTGTTATTCTCAAACTTAGGAGATGCGGAAGCCCATGTTCCAACAAACTCCCCCTTTTGATAATAACAAATCCATTAATGATAAATCAGAGCATTAATATATAAGCATGAAGAAACATACTTGTGTGTGTGTGAGTGATGACTTAGGATAATTTTAGCATTTAGCATTTAGAATTGCTCCCCCTAAATACATGTTCCCCCTAAGTGAATTCTCCTAATATGTAAGCTATCATCTTAATTAAGCATTATAGTTAGATAGCAGATTAATATTTATCATGTTAGTGCTCCCCCTTTTGTTATTAGCAAAAGCGTGTAAGGAGACATCACCAAAAAGTTGATAATAAGATAAAAGCATGATCGAGCTTGTAGAGAATGAAATGAGAAAGAGTTTTAGAGTTATTTTCATCACAATATTGTCATAAATCAGAGTTTGTATCATAACCAAATAGAAGGTAAATGTAAAGTTGCGGAAGACTTAGAAAAACATCTTTTGTAAGACATGATAATTAAAAAATATAGGAGTTTAATTTTATAAAGAAGATGTTTTGTAAACATTTTAAAATCAGTAAGAAATTAACCAAGCATGAAATAATGATATCAGAAAAATAGTACTACAATGTTATGTTAATTCATGGTTTCAAAACATACTAAACATTGTAGAAAGCATGCTAGGTTATCCAGTGCATTTCATAAGTAAAGAATAGTATAGAATTAGCATTAGGATCCAATACTCATGAGAAGAAGTGTTATGGAAGATAATGATGTGCACATAAGTGTATTTTTGAGTAGAGTAAACACATGCTTTAATCAAAAATACAAGTAATATGTAAAGTAAGAGCACAATAAAACACAAATAATTTTACTTCCACAAACATCAATGCACAAAAAAAATGTACAACAACCAAGGTGCTTTGCACACACAATGTAACGCCCCTGATTTTTACGGTGTTTGTTTAATTCAGTAATGGCGTTTTAATGACGTCGGGGCATTACTTTTAACGTCGAGTTAGCGGCGCGTTGCCGTTTGCGCATTTTCGCGTCCGTTTGGGTCAAGTCGACCAAAATTTGCGACGACCCGGAATTGAAAAATTTTACGTTAGGAAATTGGATTATTTAATTTTAGACTTGCCTATAAGGTTTCGTCGTGATCCGAGCCATTTTGGAGCCTCGACGCATTTTAGAAGTTTTGTATATATTTAAAGCTCGCCGTAACTTCCGCCATTCATATCTCGAAAATGGCACGTCGGAATTTGATTCCAACTTCGCTGTTGGGTTCGTAGCGCCGCCGTTCACTTTAGGCGAAATTTTCGTAGGATTCGGCGTTCGTTATTTTTAATGATAAAATAATAATAATAATAATAATAATTATATTATTATTATTATTATAAAAAAATCAAAACGTAAATATATATATATACATTCATGCATCGATTTCCAGACCCCTCTCAAAGCATGCGTCGACACCCTTCCAGCCCCCTCTCAAAGCATGCGTCGACACCCCTCCAGCCCCCCCTCATGCATGCGTCGACTTCACTCTTCCAGCCTTGCATCGATTTCTCCACCCTTGCGTCGACTTCACCTCTTCCCTCGCGTCGACTTCACTCCTCCCTTCCTGCGTCGACTTCTCACCTCCTTTCTGCATGCATGCGTCGACCCCCTTTCTTCATTTATTAATAATAATAATAATAATGATATTATTATTATTAAAGTTATGTGATGTTGCCTTCTTCCTCATTCTGTCCGAACCAGAGAGTAGAATCGAGCGACGGGGACGGTGATTTCTCGAATCTTCCGGACGCCGCCGACGGAGCTCCGGTGGTCGGAATCGCGAGCCGAGCATAGATTCGGAAAGCTCTCGACGAGAGCTTCGTCCTCGTGGTAATTTCCTTCTGTTTCGTGAAACTTGTTTGTTAGGGTTTTCGGCCCTAACCTTCGTTTTGGCCATTTTTTCTGTAGATCTCGCCTCGTCGTGCCTCCTTTTGGGCCGATCTACGACGAGGAGTTGTTCGGAGAACGATTCCAGTGATTTGAAGGCAAGTGGTGATCTTGCTCCTTCTCCTTGCTAAAACCCCTTTATTTTTGTTCTCGCCTTTGCTTCCAGTAATTGGTTTTATGCTGAATTTTATCATCTGCCTCATTTTTGCTCCTTTTTACTCCATATAATTTTGCTCACCTCATTAACCAAAAATGTTGCCTTATGTTCTGATGGGCCTCGCCCCAATTTCTTTGAAATTGCACGAAAATATGAATTCTGTCGGAGGTCGTACATGATGTTGGCGGTGCCACCGGTGCGATGCTCCTTAATTTAATATATTCTGTTGGAGGCCGTACGCGGTGTGGTTTTTGCCCCCGGTGCGGTGCTCTTTTAAGCTTTTGATTGGGAGGCCGTACGCGGTGTGGTTTTTGCCCCCGGTGCGGTGCTCTTCATTTGGATGAGCTGATCAGTCTCTATAATTCTGAACAAGAGTAACATGATTAATAATTTGAAAACGGATGGCTTTTCTTTTGCTTATGGCGAGTTTTGTCATCGCTTGTGTTCTCACCTTTGTTTGGTGAGCATATTCTGCTGATTTTTAGTTGCTCTGCTGTTTTCCTTTTCTGCTTATGATTAGATACTTCTGCTATTTCTTTTCCTGTTGATTATTAGCTGCTAGCTTTGTCATCACTGACCCTTGCAGCTTCTGTTTCCCTCCGGTCTCGCGGAGGTTTGCTTACTTTCTTATTTTCTGCACCACTTGTACTTGCTTCTGAGGTGTTCTTTCTTTGAATGCCTCAGGTTCTGGACAGTAGCAGGTGTTAGTGCAGAGCTGCGTTAGTTGCCGTCTTCTGACTCTCTTGAGGTAGAGTATTCTGTGGACTTGTCGGCCCATGGGTTCGTGTCAGGTGTTGATGCTCGTGGTGCCGTTTACTTAGACTTTTGTTTCACTGCTGCTGTTACTTGTGGTTCACTTTTGAACACTTGTTCTGAAATGGTTAGATATTGGTTGGCTTTATGGCCCCTTGTTAGATATGTTAAGGTAATTGTTGCATTGCATATCATGTTTTGAAATGTTAATCTCACTACTTTTTGCGCGTGATGAATCTACTTTTATATATAGTATATCCACACATTCGATCTTGCATGGTGCACCTCACTAGGTCTTCATGTTCACTTAGGCCACTATGTAAATAAATCAAGTATTTTATTTCCGCTGCGTAAAACTATATTTTAAAAGCGTGGACTAGTTGATCCACCAAGCCGAGGGACGCAGCTTGTTAAATTTTTCTGCATAAATTTTATTTGAATCTCTTTGAGTTAATAATAACATTGCTTGGACTGTGATGAAGGATGAATTGCCTTAACGTCAGTAGGCATCCCCTACATGACGTGGCATCACAACGCGTAGCTTTCCCTACTCTGATAGCCTTTTCAATGTTGGGAAATTGCGGGTTGTGACAGTTGGTATCAGAGGGAGGTTCTGTGAAAAAGGTAGTTGGGTGGTTTGGCGTGTGAGCCAAACAACCGCCATCCTAAGCAGAACCTCATAAGACCATTTCATTGTATACACGCACCGATATGTCATCAATATGTCTCGACTGAAGCATAGACACCACACTCATAACATGATAAGAAGTATACAGGGCATATTATGTAGTATGGGATGCATAATATATGTTTGTATATGGATCCACCATAGGAGGCAACATGTGACGGCTATGTAGTATGGGATGCATAACCACCATTACATGGATGCCCATTAGCACGTTTTCTTTTTTCGTTACATGTAATGTTATGTAGTATGGGATGCATAACCTTACATGTGTACGCCGCTCATAACATGCAATAAGGCCTCTTTCTAGAATGCATAGCACTGCATACATTCATATCATCGCATAAGCACGCGTGCCAAGTTAAAGACATACCAGATGACATATGTACACACATGATTTGAAAAGAAATTTAAATGTTCATGCACTCATATCATAGCACAAGAGTCAATAAGATGATGGTGCATCATCCTAAGTTAATCATGGCATCATTTCATGAAATTCCAGAACAAGGTAACAGCAATAGCAGGTTGTTTTCTTTCCTGTTCCGAATCGATCCGTGAATTTTTCCGAGTCTGTTTGGCTTAAGCTTTGTAAGCCTGTTTCTGATTGAATGTCCATCCTTCTTGTAGACATGTCTCGTAGGAGAGTGACACGATCGACTCCCTTGCCTGAGGGAGAGTCTTCTGGTGGTCAGAGTGAGTTCGTGATCGAAAGCCTGCGGCAGAGAAATGAGGCTTTGACGAGATAGTTGGTCGCGATGCAGGCTCAGATTCAGTCTTTGGTGTCTGCTGCCTCGGTGCAGCAGCCTGTTGTGCAAGAACCGGTGGTGAGTCCAGCCGCTCCTGCTCCCCTAGTGACTCAAGTGGCATTGCCACCGGAGATGAACTTCATTTCACGCTTTCAGTGGTTGGGACCTCCTACCTATGATGGTAGGGCAGACTTCATGGCCCTGGATGACTGGGTGATCAGCATGGAGGAGATGTTCTCCTATTCAGGTGTCTCGAAGGCTTCGAAGGTGATGGTTGCTGCATTTCAGTTGAAGGGTTTGGCGAAAGGTTGGTGGATTAGGGAGAAGGAAGGTCTCACCGAGGGGTGCTCTTGGGAGACGTTTAAGGGGTTATTGCTTAAGAAGTTCCTCCCTTCGGTTGAGCGCGACCGATTGACGAACAACTTTCTGCATTTGAAGCAGAGGCAGCTCACCGTCAGTGAGTACGAGATCGAGTTCAGCAAGTTGAGCAGATTCGCCCCCGAGTTGGTGGCCTCGGAGGAAGGTAGAGTGAAGCGGTTTTTGGGTGGTCTCACTGGCGACGTCCAGCAGTGGGCTAGCGCCTATGGGTCAAAGACTTATACTGAAGCGGTGGAGGCCGCATTGAAGGCCGAATCTATTGAGAAGACGAAGATTCGTGGGCAGCAGATAAAGAGTGATAAGAGGAAATCTGATGATCGGGAGAGTTCTAAGGCGTCTCACTCGGACTCGAAGAAGAGGGGTGTGAGGCACTGTAGCTTCTGTGGCAAGCGGGGCCACCCGTTCGAAAGTTGTTTCAAGAGGCTCGAGGCGCTGGAGCCGTTAAAGGTTAGTGCAATTCAGGACGCACCTAAGGCGATCCCAGTGTGCTCTTTCTGTTCCAAGCCCGGGCATGAGGCGGCCCGATGTTACAAGAAGGCCGGTTGTTGTTTCCTGTGTGGGCAAAAAGGACATCGTAGGGCCGACTGCACGAATTCGCAGACCGTGACTTCAGCGGTTCCTCTGCAGACCTTGCAGCCGCCCCCGCAGTTCGTGGCAAGACTAAAGGCAAGCTTAATGTGATGACTAGAGAGGAAGCTCAAACCTCAGCGCATGTGATATCCGGTTAGTTTCTTTCCTCCTAACTTGTTCTCTTTTTTATGAATTTAGTTAGCTTACTAGTTGTCTAGTGACACACGCTTATTTAGGTGAATTCTAGGTGAAAAATAAGTGGGCGCGTGTCCTGTTTGATTCGGGAGCGTCTCACTGTTTTGTTGCTAGAAGTTTTGTTGATAGGCACCGATGGTCTGTTGATCGGTTGGATGGTGCCTTGTCCGTTAAGTTTCCATCTGGAGATCAGGTTACGTCAGATCGGGGTATCCGGGAGTGCCCCATTTCTTTGGGTGGTTGATGGGGCAAAACTATGCTTGCAAACGATAACGGCAAGTGTACCGTATCGAATGTAGTATAGGTTATTGAAACAAGGTCGTATTAGACTCGGGCGGTTGAGTACTCTTACTTCAAGAAAATCTCTATTATTTTATCAAATAGAACTTGGGAGCGATTTTGCAAACGGAAAATAAAAATAAGATTAAATTAAATGACGAGTAAAAAGGTCAGCACTCGATCTTTGAATCACCTTGGAGATAAAATAAGAACGAAGAAAAAAGCGCATTCTCTTAATAAAATAGCCTTGACCGTGGAGATTCCCGAATTATGAACGCACCTCTCTCGAGGATGCGCTCACCTGAGTTTAGGTTGATCAATCGAACTCTCGTTCTAGAATCGAAACCCCTAAAACTCGCCTTATCGAAGTGAATCCCGCTATTGGCTTTTACTCCAATCCGGAAGGGTAACGTCGTCCTCTCTCGAGGATTGCATTCTACTCTTTTTATCCTTGAATGATCGATTCGCCTTACGAGCTTGTTCGGCTAACTAAAGAACGAAAACAAGAACGAGAATTATAAACTAGAAAGTATAATCTCATTTCATTAAAATCAAGGATAAATCTTAAGCGTTTTTAGAAAAGAGAAAGAGCAATTCTAATTTACTTCAAAACCAATATTATTCCTTGGATCATCTCGATCGAGTACCAATAGAGATTTTAGGTACTCATGGAGATTGGGGAATCAAAATAAATAAAAGAGCGTATCATAAAAGAGAGAGGGAATGAGAGAAGAAAAGATCTAATTTATTAAATTACAAAAGAGAGTACAAGCTATGAAATTGAGAATTACGACTATTGAAATGAAAATACAATTTGCAAGAAGAAGGATTACAAGACTACTAAAACATGAAAAATAAACATGAAACGAAGTATCTAATCCTAAAAAAAACTCATCTTTAAACATCTGGAAAAGCTGGCTTTATATAGCTGAAAAAATGAGGTTACACGCCCTTGGTCACGCCCGTGACCAAGGGCGTGTAAGGGTCGTGATCGATGCTGGTGCGGAGAGGGCGCGTTCTGGCTTCAATGCAGGCGTTTCGCACGCGTCACGCCCTAGGTCACGCCCGTGACCTGGGGCGTGTAATCTTGAAATAGTGCTGCTGGCGGGAAACTCTGGCGGGAAGAAGCGCGGGGCGAGTCACGCCCATGACTGTTTGTCACGCCCTCGGTCACGCCCGTGACCGAGGGCGTGTAACTTTAAATGACGCGGCGGCTCGATCTGGATGCTGGTGGCGTGGTCCTGACCGTGACTTGGATGTCACGCCCTTGGTCACGGGCGTGACCTGGGGCGTGTACTTGGCGAATTTTCACGGAATGGGCCCGAAGTAGCGGCAGCAGGTCTGGAACACATCTTAGGCTGACACGCCCTTGGTCACGCCCATGACCTTGGGCGTGTACTTGATATTTTTGCTCAAAGTGCCCAGAAAACCTGCAAAACATAAACTAAACTTATATTAGTGACAGAAATAAAAAGGAATGATTATTATAAGATAAAACAAATAATTGATATAAATTCATATTAAAATTACATCAAAATTATGCTAAAAGATGAGTACAAATAGTACTCATCAAACACCCCCATACTTGAGCTTTTGCTATTCCAGAGCAAAAGAATGAGGGAAGAGTTACAAGACATCGGTATTATTTCTAATTAACTAAAATTTTATTAAACCAAGAATAAGTCAAAAGCAAATTTTAGGAATTCAAGAATTAAGTCATAAGTTATGTTGATAATTTAAAAAGAGGAATTTGTTTAGCTAACTACTTCTCAAGATAACTATTTAGCAATCGAATTTATAGAAATTTTCAAACAAAATTTGTTTAAAATTATAGACACTCTAACATAAAAGAAACTTAAGGAAAAGACACCTACCAAAATATTGCTCTCTTAATAATTTAGTTTAAGACTAGAAACAATGAAATTGGCTAGGAGTGTGTTTAAGCGGAATGGCAAAATGAAGACAAAGGATATGAAGAGGTTTTTGATTGGGGTGATGAATTTTATCCTCTCAGCCCCTTTTTTTCAATTTTTTTAAGTATATGTAATACCAGAGAATGATAGACTATTATCCTATCATTTCCACGACATATACACATTTTTCTCTCTTCATTTTTTTGGAATTTTGGGTTGCATATGTTTACCAGAGAATAAAGAACTGACATCTCCTTATTCCCATGACATATGATCTAACAAAAGGGGAAAAGAAAAAAATACATATGTTTACCAAGGGTAAAGAAAACTTCTAGTTTATAAATTAAACTATTTTGAGAGCAAATTTTTAGTGGAATGAAATTTCCTAAGATCTTAAAGTTAAAAGCGAATATAATGAAAAAAATCTAGAGATGTTTAGCCAATTTACCACAAAGTGAAGCTATTTAAAATTAAACGGAGAAGTAGTGCTAAATTAACTCTCTAATCGAATTAAAAACATAAAATGTTTCTTAAAACCAAATTACTTCAAATTTAAATTTAACAAATTTTGATAAAATAAAATATTAGCTAAATTAAAAAATGTAGGAATACTTATAATCGTACCTCAAACTAAATTTCTAGAATATTAAAAACAACAAGGCTAGGCGTTATTTATTATTATTACTATTTTTTTTTTCAAATAAAAAAAAATAATGAAAGCGAAGCTACACCCCCATACTTAAAATTAAACATTGTCCCAATGTTTAAAACTAAGTATGAAGAAAATTTTAAAAAATAAACTTTTTTTTTTAAAGAAAAATACATAAAATTAAAGATAGGCAAGGGGTGCCTCCCAAGAGCGCTTTCTTTTTCCCGTCTTTAAGCTAGACGGTTATTGTTAGGAAAATGGAAATTTGAAAGAGAAGTGAATAGGCAACTCCCCTAATTCACGCGTGGGTGAATGGGCCGGTGTCAGTCGCACGATAACTCCTCCGTTTATCTTGTGATTCTCCTTTTGTCCTTGAACTTGAATATGTAAATCCAAATCACCTATACATACCTGAGGTGATTTGAATTTATAAAGATGGGCGGCATATGGATCATCAATTAATTGGGGTAGCAACGGCTCATCTTCAACCTGGAAATTATTAGTATAAAGAGAATCACAATTAAACTTGTCAGATAATATTTCGCAAGGAGGAGGCGCTTGCGAAAATAAATGATTAAGATCCGGTTGTTCCTTTTCTATAATAATTATTTCTTTAGAAAAATCTAGTGTATTATCAAGCGGAATTAACTTTTCGGACACTAAATTTTCATGAATTTTTGGTTGGATAGAAGGAATTCGCGAGTATTCATGACAAAAAAAATAAAATCCGGGTGAAGTAGGGGAAGAAACTTGTTCTTCTTCTATTTCATCCGAGGTGCCCATAACTTTAAGAAATTCTTGGTAAAGTAATTTTTCTTCATCTTCGGTAAAAGAAGTTATAGGATTACATGAAACCACATGTTCCTCCATAACTAAATCATCCGAAGGTGGAGAAAAAATACTAGTAGAAATAAAATTTTCCTCTAAAATTTGGGGGGTAGTATCTATTTGAATCGGCGGACATTCCCCAAAATTAGAGCACGAAGGTTGCGGCGTAAAAGAAGAAGAACAAGAATTCGATTCTAAAGATTTATCTTCATCGCCCCGTAAACTATCCGGGTGACCTTGCCACCAAGAATAATCTACTTCGGGGATAGAAGAAAAATTATTAGAAGCCGAAAAATTATTCTTGTGAAAATTAGAGAAAACGCAGGACGAAATGACATTTTCCTCTAAATTTTGGGGGGAAGTATCTATATGAATTGGCGAAATTTCCCCCAAATTAGAGAACGAAGACAGCGGTGTATAAGAAGAAAAACAAAAATTCGGAACTAAAGATTTATCTTCATTGCTCCGTAAACTATCCGGGTGAGCTTGCCATGAGGAATAATCTACTTCGGAGCTAGAAGAACAATTATTAAATGCCGAAAGATTATTTTCATTAAAATTTGAAAAATTATTTTCATCGAAGTTTGAAAAATTATCAAAAGATGAGAAATTATGATCGTAGTTATTATCAAAATTATTTTCATAATATTGAGGATAATTATTTTCATAATAATTATTTTGAGAATAAGAATGCAAATAACATTCCTCACTTTGATGAGGCGCACCACAATAATGACAACTAAATTGGCGTTCTCGTGCGGCTTGTAAGAGATAAAGTTGGTTTCGAAGCTCGACAACCTTAACAGCCAATTCCGATTCTTTCATATTAAAATAAATAAAAAGGGAACAACCTTCACCTAAATGAATGGAATTTTATAAATATTTTTATTATAAATTTTATTTTTTCAAAAAGCGGGTTAAATTAGTCCCGGACTTCCCAAGATCTACCCGGTGAAGGGTTTGCAAGGTACTAGAGGCTATGATGGGAATTCAAACCCAAAGCGTCCTTTCCGAGAATTTAGATTGCGCTTTTTAAGATTTTTTTTTTATATAAAAATAAAATTAAAGAAAAGGGGGAGAAGAAAGAGAACGATAAAATTAATAAATATTTCTTTTTTCGGAATATCAACCGTGTCCCCGGCAACGGCGCCAAAAACTTGATGGGGCAAAACTATGCTTGCAAACGATAACGGCAAGTATACAGTATCGAATGTAGTATAGGTTATTGAAACAAGGTCGTATTAGACTCGGGGCGGTTGAGTACTCTTACTTCAAGAAAATCTCTATTATTTTATCAAATAGAACTTGGGAGCGATTTTGCAAACGGAAAATAAAAATAAGATTAAATTAAATGACGAGTAAAAAGGTCAGCACTCGATCTTTGAATCACCTTGGAGATAAAATAAGAACGAAGAAAAAAGCGCATTCTCTTAATAAAATAGCCTTGACCGTGAAGATTCCCGAATTATGAACGCACCTCTCTCGAGGATGCGCTCACCTGAGTTTAGGTTGATCAATCGAACTCTCGTTCTAGAATCAAAACCCCTAAAACTCGCCTTATCGAAGTGAATCCCGCTATTGGCTTTTACTCCAATCCAGAAGGGTAACGTCGTCCTCTCTCGAGGATTGCATTCTACTCTTTTTATCCTTGAATGATCGATTCGCCTTACGAGCTTGTTCGGCTAACTAAAGAACGAAAACAAGAACGAGAATTATAAACTAGAAAGTATAATCTCATTTCATTAAAATCAAGGATAAATCTTAAGCGTTTTTAGAAAAGAGAAAGAGCAATTCTAATTTACTTCAAAACCAATATTATTCCTTGGATCATCTCGATCGAGTACCAATAGAGATTTTAGGTACTCATGGAGATTGGGGAATCAAAATAAATAAAAGAGCGTATCATAAAAGAGAGAGGGAATGAGAGAAGAAAAGATCTAATTTATTAAATTACAAAAGAGAGTACAAGCTATGAAATTGAGAATTACGACTATTGAAATGAAAATACAATTTGCAAGAAGAAGGATTACAAGACTACTAAAACATGAAAAATAAACATGAAACGAAGTATCTAATCCTAAAAAAAACTCATCTTTAAACATCTGGAAAAGCTGGCTTTATATAGCTGAAAAAATGAGGTTACACGCCCTTGGTCACGCCCGTGACCAAGGGCGTGTAAGGGGCGTGATCGATGCTGGTGCGTAGAGGGCGCGTTCTGGCTTCAATGTAGGCGTTTCGGACGCGTCACGCCCTAGGTCACGCCCGTGACCTGGGGCGTGTAATCTTGAAATAGTGCTGCTGGCGGGAAACTCTGGCGGGAAGAAGCGCGGGGCGAGTCACGCCCTCGGTCACGCCCATGACCGAGGGCGTGTAACTTTAAATGACGCGGCGGCTCGATCTGGATGCTGGTGGCGTGGTCCCGACCGTGACTTGGATGTCACGCCCTTGGTCATGGGCGTGACCTGGGGCGTGTACTTGGCAAATTTTCACGGAATGGGCCCGAAGTAGCGGCAGCAGGTCTGGAACACATATTAGGCTGACACGCCCTTGGTCACGCCCGTGACCTTGGGCGTGTACTTGATATTTTTGCTCAAAGTGCCCAGAAAACCTGCAAAACATAAACTAAACTTATATTAGTGACAGAAATAAAAAGGAATGATTATTATAAGATAAAACAAATAATTGATATAAATTCATATTAAAATTACATCAAAATTATGCTAAAAGATGAGTACAAATAGTACTCATCAGTGGTGTCCAGGTTCTGGCAGATTTGAAGATGCTAGATTTGGCAGATTTCGACGTGATTCTCGGGATGGACTGGTTGTCCAAGTATGATGCCGTGATCAAGTGCAAGGAGAAGCGGCTAGATTTCAAGTTGGGTGATGGACGTCCTTTGAGCGTTTATGGTTTACCTCGGGAGAGTTCTCCGATTATTTCTGTGGTACGTGCTCGCCGAGCTTTAACCTCTGGTTGTTTGGGTTTTCTAGTTTCTATCTGCGCTGTGGATGCTTCTCGTGTGGAGCCAACCGTGGAGGGTATCCCGGTGGTGCGAGAGTTTCCCGATGTTTTTTCGGACAAGCTTTCCGCTCTTCCTCCCGAAAGAGAGGTGGAGTTTTCCATAGACCTCGAACCAGGCACCCGGCCCATTGCCAAGGCACCGTACCGCATGGTGCCTCGTGAATTAGAAGAATTGCGTGTTCAGTTGGATGAACTTCTGGAGTGTGGTTTCATCAGACCGAGCACTTCTCCATGGGCTGCTTCTGTTCTCTTTGTGAAGAAGAAGGACGGTTCCATGAGGCTGTGTATCGATTATCGGGAGTTGAACAAGGTGATGATCAAGAATAGATATCCGTTGCCGCGAATTGATGATTTATTCGATCAGCTGCGTGGGTGCACCAAATTCTCGAAGATTGATCTTCGTTCAGGCTACCACCAGTTTAGGGTTCGTGAGTCAGACATTCCTCTGACGGCTTTTAGATCCCGGTATGGGCATTTTGAGTTCCTCGTGTTGTCCTTTGGTTTGACCAACGCGCCTTCTGCGTTCATGGACCTGATGAACCGGGTATTCAAGGACTTTCTTGACCGTTTTGTGGTCATTTTCGTCGATGACGTTCTTGTCTATTCTCGCAGTGATGAGGAGCATGCCTATCACTTGCGTCTGGTTCTGTCTGTCTTGAGAGAGCATAAGTTGTATGCTAAGCTGAGCAAGTGCGAGTTTTGGCTGCCTCAGGTGTCCTTTTTAGGACATGTGGTGAGCAAGGATGGAATCTCCATTGATCCCGCCAAGATTTCAGCGGTGATGGATTGGAAGAGACCTTCTACTCCAAAGGAGATCAGCAGTTTCTTGGGTTTGGCCGGATATTATAGGAGATTTGTGGAGGGTTTCTCCACATTGTCCGCTCCAATGACCCGGCTTACGCAGAGGAATGTCGCCTTCATTTGGAGTGATAAGTGTGAGGAGGCTTTCTGATGAGTCCTGATCATATACACATTTATGGACTCATCTGGGCCGCTTTTTGAGTCATTCCACTGCACTTTAGCCCTGTTTCAGCTCATATTTGATACTCCATGCTATGTGCACCTCTAGGCCCGTTTTTGGTGTTATTTCATGTTCTTCATTTTTAGTAGTTTTCATGGATTGTTAAGTGCCACTTTCAGTGGCTTGATTCGTGGTTGTGCTGGAACAGGAGTCGTGCGGGTGTTCCCGATACAATTTTGTACAAGAACACTGCGCACGATCACTATTTCTATTGCGCATGACCACTAGTCGTGCGCCGCTGATCGTGTGCACTTAACCCTATTTTTTGAGTTCTGTCTCGGACAGTGCGCACGACCACCAACGATATTGCGCACGACCACCGGTCGTGCGCCGCTGTTCGTGCGCACTTAACAACAATTTTATGAGTTCTGTTTCGACCAGTGCGCACAACCACCTACGATAGTGCGCACGACCACCGGTCGTGCGCCATTGGTCGTGCAAACATGGTATTTTATAAATTTCTTACATTGCAGGCTCCACCCAGGCAGTCGCACGATCATAGAACTCCAGCGCGCACGACCACTGGTCGTGCGCCAATGACCGTGCGCACTATTTATTCCAGCGCCTATAAATATTCCTGCTCGCGATTTAGGTCGGATTTTTTCCGCATTTCTTCCGCCCAGCTCCGCCGTTCCGCCCATTTCCGCAGGTGTTCGCCCCCTAGGCCCCCTCCATCATCCAAGGGCTTCAAGGAGGATATTCTACACTCATCTTCATCGCCAAGGAAGGATTTCTTCGCATCGGACATGGCTGGATTGTAAAACGCTGGAGAAGACGGGTCCAATGGGAGGTGTGACAGCCCTCCTCTACCCCGGACGATAGTTGGGACCGAGCTAGGATGCGGATTGACAACCCGTTGCTTCGTACCGTGAATCTACAACGAGTCTCCGGATTCGGTCGTATCTCTTGCCTTTTTCTCTTCCTTATGTTGATGTAATGTTTGTAATCTCTATATTATTGATGATGTGCACCATAAACCATGCTATGTAATGCTTATTTCATCTTATTGAAATTATCTTTTGTTTATATGTGTGTATGAGGTGCGCCCCATCCATTTTCCATTCCGCCATCGTGTTCGTGTGCCGCACTAGCAATTGCTAGTGGCGTGCTTGTCGATGAGGTGCTTGCGACCCTCATCTGTATGCCTACTCGTCCATCCGCCTAGTGAAGCGTGGCATAGCGGCCCGTGTAATCCATTCACCCTACGAAGCAGTGCGCTCAAGGCCTACACAGTTCGATTCTGCTTTCCTACTCGTCCATCCGCCCTTGCGACGCAGCGCGCTCAAGGCCTGCCTAGTCTCTATCCCGCCAAGCAAAGCATTGCATAGCGGCATTGCATAGGAGTAGTTTAAGTTGTTTTCATTTATTTTCCACAAACCAAATCCCCCATTTCCGCATTCATCCGCTCGAAAGGACTTCAATCTCAAGTCCTTCCTCGATAATAAACTCCACCTTACTGTGTTCCTTTGAGATCGATACTTGGGGATTCATTCCCATTTTATACTACTTGAACGATCGGTACACTGCCGTTTCGTGCCGCAGTCTTACTACCGCCTATAGCGGTGTGCTAAGATACGCGCATCAAGTTTTTCGCGCCGTTGCCGGGGAACACAGTCGTGTGAGTTTTCTGGAGAGGGAAAACCCGAGAGAGAAGCCCTTCCATTTGTAAATTGCATTTCTTTGTTTTATTTCTTTTTATTCCATTTTCCTGTTTTAATTAGGTTGCTTTAGTAATTTTTGTTAGGTGTGGTATTTCGCACAATAGTGTTTTTTATTTTGAATCATTTTATCTCCACACTATGTGGGCACATCTCAATATCCGTTGCCGTTGGTGTAGAGATACCTCCCACTCTAGTGATGAATGCCCTACGGAGATTAGTAGGCATAATTCTTATAGCCCAGCATATGGAGCACCGACTTCGTCTAGTACTCCATATGGTGCGCGTAAGTCTTATGGCTACTCTGCTGAGCCTTTACCGTCATACTTCTTTTCGGCTTCAGCCCCCGCTGTGCCAAAGAAGCTCGCAAGGCAGTGCCTGTTTTGTCGGAGCACTGATCATGTCTTGAAGGACTGTGCCAAGTATCTTCGCCAATTGGACGAGGATGACGAGCCGGATATCCGGATCGTCCCAACTCCTAACTCTGGCGGCACACCTTCAACATCTGGTTATGTGTCTTTGTCACCTTCACATCTTGAAGGGTATGGCATGGACACGGTCACCGGATGTGCGGCTGATCTATGCACCGACATTGCTGAGCCAATTCTCCATGTGCATCCACCACCTCTAGTGGATTCGATTCTTTGTGAGGATTCGGTGCTCGACTTTTATCCGAGCACTATTCCTCTCCATGTTGTGCATACTACACTCGTCTCTAACAACATTGTTGATGATGTGTCACAAGAGGAGGCTGGTGACATTAGTGTCATGCATGTTCCTATGGAGGAGGACAACCTTCCAGGTGAAGAGGAGTTTTCCTCAACACCGGTGGAGGAAGTCCAAATCTTAGGCATGGTCACTGTCGATCCCTCAGAACCTTGTAGCATTGAGGACAATGCAAACATTATTTTACTTCCCCAACCTGATGGGAGTGAGACCGGGATCACTCCCCCGATTGATGTTTATTTATGTCCTTCGTCTTCTTTATTTCTTGATCCCCTTCCTTCATCTGAGTCTGTGCAGGTTGAATCTTCACAGGTACTTCAGGAGGACTTGGAGCTTTTTTCTCAAGTCAATGATGAGAGCATCCTCTCATGTGAGGGGGTTTATTCCCCCTCCGTAGAGGAAGCTCCACTCATTGCCTTCGCCTCCTGCTGCCTCCCTATTGACGACTCCTTACTAGGCAAGGATATTTTTGGTGAGATGAGTGAGGACCAGGCCTCCTCCTCTTCTTACTTTCTTTTCCCTCTACCTGTGAAGAGAAGGTATTATTATTTAGGTAGAGGGGTGACTGCCTTATCTCCGTATCGGTACCAGCTACCGAAACGGATAATGGAGCAGTTACCTGTGCATTTTCTTTTTCATAGGCCCATTAGCTAGAACCTTCATGTTTTTAAATAAGTCGTGCTGGGATGACAATAACCCCAGTAGTTATCTTCTTTTTCTTGCATTTTTAATTTATCTAATGCTGCGTAGTTAGTTTATTTTATTTCAGCGTTTCTCTTTTCTTTTGTTTTTGCGGAGCTGACCCCTGCAGGTATTCTTCTGGTTGGGTGCTGCAGCTTGGTCTAGAGTTAATCGCCAATCTTCTGGTATGCTCACTTGCAGAGCATTGGGTACTCTCTTCCCCTAGCCCTATTTTGATTTTCCTGTCATATATTATGTGGATTGTTTAGTTTAAGTCTGGGGGAGAGTAGTTTTGTTTACCCGCTCATGTGCACTATTGCACTGCATACTAGAAGATTTCATTTAAAATGTTTTGTTTATTTTTATTCCATGCTTCATACACCACTTCACCCACATAAGCGCGCGCTTACATGATTGTTATGTTTCCGAATAAATTATTTTGGTTTGGAATGTGAATTAGGGTGTTAGCTTAGGAATTACTATTGGG
Organism: Dactylorhiza incarnata; assembly: GCA_033032865.1. Lineage (NCBI taxonomy): Eukaryota > Viridiplantae > Streptophyta > Magnoliopsida > Asparagales > Orchidaceae > Dactylorhiza > Dactylorhiza incarnata. The sequence continues at coordinate 7,063,483 of JAWHQI010000078.1, read as the reverse complement.
AGTGCGATGTTGACTCGCGTAGTGTTCTAGTCGCATCTGCATGCTACAGTAGAATTTGAGTAAAATTAGATTATCTCTATGCGTTTAACTTATGATTAGTATTTTTGCATAGTTTTAGATTTGTTATACTCAAATGGTGAATGTGAACGAAATTGGTGATAACCCGGTGTTGTGTGTATACGAGCACTAGTTGTGTGTTGCTTGAGTCGGGAGGAAGGTTTACCTTTCTCGCGGGCTAAGAACTTGCCCCAAACGACTCTTGAAGCATGGGTGCGAGCGATTCTTCGAGTTAAATGTGATGTAGGCCACCTTTTGGCTAGTTTGAGCCTTGTCTTTCCCTGTCCTATTCGCTCACCTTTGCAAGCCAACATTTGCGCCTACCACTTCTTTGTTTCAGCTCCTCCTCCATTCACCAAATCCTGAAGCTCATCCTACTTTCGCAACCAAATAGCTGTTTAACTGTACGCTTGTTCTATTGGTGTGATGTTTGGAATCTATATGATGTGAAGGAAAAATAATTTTTATTTGTTGATTATGAACCAACCGGAGGATAAGAAAAAGAAGAAAAATAGGTTATTGAAATGAAATTCTAAAAAAAAAATTGTATTGAAAAGAAATCCTCCCGAGTTTAATAGAAAATCTATTGGTATTTGTGAAGTAGGCCGTGTGCACACCTAGTTTTTATGATAAGTCTGGGGGTGTGTCACACGAGCTTTGTTCTTGGCTTTGTTGGGTGCAACGTTCCGTTGACTCAATTTGGTTGCGTAGCCTTCGTGTTTATCCTTGAATATCATACCGCAACCTAAGCCCCAAAATAATCCTAAAGTCCTATTGATTTATCTCATGAGTTTGCTAGCGCCGTGGAGAGAGTGTGACCGGGCAAGCTTATGGTTCCCGACGTTGATGGATTTCAGCGGAGTTATTCCTGAACCCCGATCTTGTGCAACACCCTCCTTAGTGGCTTGTTACTTTCACACCGGGCACGATCGTTCAAGTTCTTCACAATTCACCAACTGAGTATTGATAAATCTTTATTTACGATCTAATGCTTTTGTAAGTTAGTTAGCATTGTTAGAATCTCTTTTTACTAAATTTCTATTAGCATGCTTTTGTTACTTCGCACCGTACTCCTTTGTGTAATTTCCTTTGTTAACTGCCATTTTCACACTCCGCCGAATTCGTTTGCTCTGGACGAGCAAACAGGTATGTCTGGGGGTGTGATGAGTCCTGATCATATACACATTTATGGACTCATCTGGGCCGCTTTTCGAGTCATTCCACTACACTTTAGCCCTGTTTCAGCTCATATTTGATACTCCATGCTAAGTGCACCTCTAGGCCCGTTTTTGGTGTTATTTCATGTTCTTCATTTTTAGTAGTTTTCATGGATTGTTAAGTGCCACTTTCAGTGGCTGGATTCATGGTTGTGCTGGAACAGGAGTCGTGTGGGTGTTCCCGGTACAATTCTGTACAAGAACACTGCGCACGATCACTGTTTCTATTACGCACGACCACTGGTCGTGCGCCGCTGATCGTGTGCACTTAACCCTATTTTTTGAGTTCTATCTCGGACAGTGCGCACGACCACCAACGATATTGCGCACGACCACCGGTCGTGCACCGCTGTTCGTGCGCACTTAACATCAATTTTATGAGATCTGTTTCGACCAGTGCGCACGACCACCTACGATAGTGCGCACGACCACCGGTCGTGCTCCACTGGTCGTGCTCCACTGGTCGTGTGAACAAGGTATTTTATAAATTTCTTACATTGCAGGCTCCACCCAGGCAGTCACACGATCACAGAACTCCAGCGCGCACGACCACTGGTCGTGCGCCAATGACCGTGCGCACTGTTTATTCCAGCGCCTATAAATATTCCTGCTCGCGATTTAGGTCGGATTTTTTCCGCATTTCTTCCGCCCAGCTCCGCCGTTCCGCCCATTTCCGCAGGTGTTTGCCACCTAGGACCCTCCATCATCCAAGGGCTTCAAGGAGGAGATTCTACACTCATCTTCATCACCAAGGAAGGATTTCTTCGCATCGGACATGGCCGGATTGTAAAATGCTGGAGAAGACGGGTCCAATGGGAGGTGTGACAGCCCTCCTCTACCTCGGACGATAGTTGGGACCGAGCTAGGACGCGGATTGACAACCGGGTGCTTCCTACCGTGAATCTACAACGAGTCTTTGGATTCGGTCATATCTCTTGCCTTTTTCTCTTCCTTATGTTGATGTAATGTTTGTAATCCCTATATTATTGATGATGTGCACCATAAACCATGCTATGTAATGCTTTTTTCATCTTATTGAAATTATCTTTTGTTTATATGTGTGTATGAGGTGCGCCCCATCCATTTTCCATTCCGCCATCATGTTCGTGTGCCGCACTAGCAATTGCTAGTGGCGTGCTTGTCGACGAGGTGCTTGCGACCCTCATCTGTATGCCTACTCGTCCATCCGCCTAGCGAAGCGTGGCATAGCGGCACGTGTAATCCATTCACCCTACGAAGCAGTGCGCTCAAGGCCTGCACAGTTTGATTCCGCTTGCCTACTCGTCCATCCGCCCTTGCGACGCAGCGCGCTCAAGGCCTGCCTAGTCTCCATCCCGCCAAGCGAAGCATTGCATAGCGGCATTGCATAGGAGTAGTTTAAGTTGTTTTCATTTATTTTCCACAAACCAAATCCCCCATTTCGTCATTCATCCGCTCGAAAGGACTTCAATCTCAAGTCCTTCCTCGATAATAAACTCCACCTTACTGTGTTCCTTTGAGATCGATACTTGGGGATTCATTCCCATTTTATACTACTTGAACGATCGGTACACTATCGTTTCGTGCCGCAGTCTTACTACCGCCTATAGCGGTGTGCTAAGATACGCGCATCACTTTCCAAGAGCTGAAGAGAAGGTTGTGCTCTGCCCCAATTCTCATTCTGCCTATCGATGGAGTGGAGTTTGCGGTGTATGTTGCTGCTTCCCACATCGGACTTGGATGCGTTCTGATGCAAGAGGGGAAGGTGATCTCCTATGGATCTAGGCAATTGAAGGTTCATGAGAAGAATTACCCTACCCATGATTTGGAGTTTGCGGCGGTGATCTATGCCCTGAAGCTGTGGAGACACTTACTGTATGGCGCTGTGTGCAAGATCTATACTGATCATAAAAGCTTGAAGTATGTATTCACACAAAAGGAGCTGAATTTGCGCCAACGCCAGTTGTTGGAATATGTTGCTGATTATGAAGTGGATATCCTTTATCATCCCGGTAAGGCCAATGTGGTGGCCGATGCGTTGAGTAGGAAGATGGCTCAGATCTTCAACTTATCTGTTCAAGCCTTAGTTGAGGAGTTTCTTTTGATGGATATTTCGGCGGTGAGTCGTGGCGAGCGCTCTCGCTGGGAGGCGGAAGAGCCTTCGTGGATCACTCTCACAAGGATACATCAGAAAGAGGACCCAGACCTTCAGCATCTCCGGGGAAGGGCCGAGAAAGGGGAATTATCTGATTTCTCCATAGAGGAGCTTGACACCCTCTTGTATAGAGGTAGATTCTATATTCCGGCGGTGGGAGATATTCGAGCTATGATTTGCAGGGAGGCTCACGGATCTAGTGTGTCCTACCACCCGGGTTCCACCAAGATGTATAGAGATCTGAGGCAAATCGTGTGGTGGTCGGGCATGAAGAACGACATTGCCAAATTTGTATCGGAGTGCTTCACATGCAAGCGGGTGAAGGCCGGTCATGGCAGGCCTGGAGGAAAACTAACCCCTTTGGAGATCCCCATGTGGAAATGGGAAAGTATATCGATGGACCTTATTACGGGTTTGCCGAGGTCCCCTCGTGGACATGATTCAGTCTGGGTTATAGTTGATCGATTGACAAAGTGTGCGCATTTCGTCCCCTTCAAAGTCGGCTATTCTATGAAGAAGATAGCAGAGTTATATTTGGATGAGGTCATTCGTTTGCATGGAGTGCCAGTGAGTATCGTGTCAGATTGAGAGTCCAGGTTTACGTCGTGATTCTGGCAGAGCTTACAGGGAGCTTTGTGCACCGACCTCAGGTTTTCGACCGCATACCATCCGCAGACTAATGGTCAAACGGAGCGAGTTAATCAGATTGTGGAAGACATGATCAGGTGTTATATTTTGGATCATGGTGGAGCTTGGGACGAGCGCCTCAGACTCATGGAGTTTGCATATAATAATAGCTTCCAAGAAATGGCCCCTTTTGAAGCATTGTATGGGAGGCGCTGCAGGACTCCCTTGTTTTGGGCCAAAGTCGGTGAGAGACCGTTGCTAGGTCCGGAAGCTTTAATGGAAATGGAGGATGCGGTGACTAATATTCAGGAGAAGCTCCGCGTTGCTCAGGAGCGGTACGAAAAGTATGCCAATCAAAGAAGGGCAGATCTGGAGTTTGCGGTTGGGGACAGTGTTTTTCTGAAGGTCTCTCCGATGCCAGGCATTAAAAGATTTGGGAAGAACCACAAGTTGGATCCCAGATATGTTGGGCCATTTCAGATCGTTGAGCGCATCGGAGTGTCTGCTTATAGATTGGAGTTACCTGCTACCTTCCCTGGCGTCCATGATGTGTTCCATGTGAGTCAGTTAAGGAAGTGTGTCCGCAGCATTCGTCAAGTCCTCGATTCGGTGCCTCAGATTCAGCCCAATTTATCTTTTGTTGAGGAGCCTGTTCGCATTTTGGAAACCCAAGAGCGGGTGTTGCGTAGGAAATCCATTCCCATGGTGAAAGTTCTTTGGCGGAATCATGACGTCGAGAGCGCAACATGGGAGCTGGAGTCAGCAATGCGAGAGTCTCATCCTCACCTTTTCAATTAATTAGCCCAGGTAAATCTTACACCATGTACCTATCTTAATGTTATTTTCTGCCCTTATGTCCAGTTTCGGGACAAAACTTTCTTTTAGGGGGAGTGCCTGTAACGCCCCTGATTTTTACGGTGCTTGTTTAATTTAGTAATGGCGTTTTAATGACGTCGGGGCGTTACTTTTAACGTCGAGTTAGCGGCGCGTTGCCGTTTGCGCATTTTCGCGTCCATTTGGATCAAGTCGACCAAAATTTGCGACGACCCGGAATTGAAAAATTTTACGTTAGGAAATTGGATTATTTAATTTTAGACTTGCCTATCAAGTTTCGTCGCGATCCGAGCCATTTTGGAGCCTCGGCGCATTTTAGAAGTTTTGTATATATTTAAAGCTCGTCGTAACTTCCGCCATTCATATCTCGAAAACGGCACATCGGAATTTGATTCCAACTTCGTCGCTGGGTTCGTAGCGCCGTCGTTCACTTTAGGCGAAATTTTCGTTGGATTCGGCGTTCGTTATTTTTAGTGATAAAATAATAATAATAATGATAATATTATTATTATAAAAAAAATCAAAACGTATTTATATATATATATATACATTCATGCATCGATTTCTAGACCCCTCTCAAAGCATGCGTCGACACCGTTCCAGCCCCCTCTCAAAGCATGCGTCGACACCCCTCCAGCCCCCCCTCATGCATACGTCGACTTCACTCTTCCAGCCTTGCGTCGATTTCTCCACCATTGCGTCGACTTCACCTCTTCCCTCGCGTCGACTTCACCTCTTCCCTCGCGTCGACTTCACTCCTCCCTTCCTACGTTGACTTCTCACCTCCTTTCTGCATGCATGCGTCGACCCCCTTTCTTCATTTATTATTAATAATAATAATAATGATATTATTATTCTTAAAGTTATGTGATGTTGCCTTCTTCCTCATTCTGTCTGAACTAGAGAGTAGAATCGAGCGATTGGGACGGCGATTTCTCGAACCTTCCGGACGCCGCCGACGGAGCTCCGGTGGTCGGAATCGCGAGCCAAGCATAGATTTAGAAAGCACTCGACGAGAGCTTTGTCCTCGTGGTAATTTCCTTCCGTTTCGTGAAACTTTTTCGTTAGGGTTTTCGGCCCTAACCTTCGTTTTGACCTTTTTTTTCTGTAGATCTCGCCTCGTCGTGCCTCCTTTTGGGCCGATCTACGACGAGGAGTTGTTCGGAGAACGATTTCGGTGATTTGAAGGTAAGTGGTGATCTTGCTCCTTCTCCTTGCTAAAACCCCTTTATTTTTGTTCTCGCCTTTGCTTCCAGTAATTGGTTTTATGCTGAATTTTATCATCTGCCTCATTTTTGCTCCTTTTTACTCCATATAATTTTGCTCACCTCATTAACCAAAAATGTTTCCTTATGTTCTGATGGGCCTCGCCCCTATTTCTTTGAAATTGCACGAAAATATGAATTCTGTCGGAGGTCGTACACGATGTTGGCGGTGCCACCGGTGCGATGCTCCTTAATTTAATATATTCTATTGGAGGCCGTACGCGGTGTGGTTTTTGCCCCCGGTGCGATGCTCTTTTAAGCTTTTGATTGGGAGGCCGTACATGGTGTGGTTTTTGCCCCCGGTGCGGTGCTCTTCTTTTGGATGAGCTGATTAGTCTCTATAATTCCGAACAAGAGTAACATGATTAATAATTTGAAAACTGATGGCTTTTCTTTTGCTTATGGCGAGTTTTGTCATCGCTTGTGTTCTCACCTTTGTTTGGTGACCATATTCTACTGATTTTTAGTTGCTCTGCTGTTTTCCTTTTCTGCTGATGATTAGATACTTATGCTATTTCTTTTCCTGTAGATTATTAGCTGCTAGCTTTGTCATCACTGACCCTTGCAGCTTCTGTTTCCCTCCGGTCTCGTGGAGGTTTGCTTACTTTCTTATTTTCTGCACCACTTGTACTTGCTTCTGAGGTGTTCTTTCTTTGAATTCCTCAGGTTCTGGACAGTAGCAGGTGTTAGTGCAGAGCTGCGTTAGTTGTCGTCTTTAGACTCTCTTGAGGTAGAGTATTCTGTAGACTTGTCAACCCATGGGTTCGTGTCAGGTGTTGACGCTCGTGGTGCCGTTTAGTTAGACTTTTGTTTCACTGCTGCTGTTACTTGTGGTTCACTTTTGAACACTTGTTCTGGAATGGTTAGATATTGGTTGGCTTTATGGCCCCTTGTTAGATATGTTAAGGTAATTGTTGCATTGCATATCATGTTTTGAAATGTTAATCTCACTACTTTTTGCGCGTGATGAATCTACTTTTATATATAGTATATCCACACATTCAATCTTGCATGGTGCACCTCACTAGGTCTTCATGTTCACTTAGGCCACTGTGTAAATAAATCAAGTATTTTATTTCCGCTGCGTAAAACTATATTTTAAAAGCGTGGACTAGTTGATCCACCAAGCCGAGGGACACGGCTTGTTAAATTTTTCTGCATAAATTTTATTTGAATCTCTTTGAGTTAATAATAACATTGCTTGGACTGTGATGAAGGATGAATTGCCTTAACGTAAGTAGGCATCCCCTACGTGACGTGGCATCACAACGCGTAGCTTTCCCTACTCTGATAGCCTTTTCAATGTTGGGAAAAGGCGGGTTGTGACACACAATGCTCATTAAGACTTATCAGGGTGCAAAGTAGTGCTTGGGGGATCACCTAGTTTTATTCTTCAAGATTGATTTTTATTGTGATCCAGTGTACTTAAGAATAAGTGGTTTTTATTTTGAAAGAAAGTTATGGTTTGCACAAGATATTTTACTATTCTTTCCAAGGTGCTCAACCTCACAATGCTTATTAAGACTTATCTGGAGGTTCAGTAGTGCTTGGCGGAGTTATCTTTGTCACTTTATTTTATGATTTTGTTTTGTACAAAGTTCTCCGAATACACTTGTTTTGTAAACCAATATAATTTATAAGAAAGATAACCACTTTTCTTAATTTTTAAAAGTGCAAATAAAGGAGTGTAGGTAAGATACTTGTGCAATTTTAATTCATTGTACTAATACAAAACATATACAAGCATTCTTATATTAAACACAAATGTAGACAATGCCAAAATAAGTGAGTGAATAAAGACCATCATCAAACATAAAACATTTACTCATACTTATAGGCATGCTACGCATAGTTCTACACAACTTTCAATATAATTGATGCACATGGTAATAGATATATCAAAGCATGATGAAAATAATGTTCAAAGTAGTTTGAAAATAAAATGCAACATTATGGAAGTTCTAAGGAATAGATTAAATCATGCTTGATTCTCATACGAAAATTCATACAGTTTTTTTTGATAGTTTCAGTGTTTTATATTTTTGTATTTTATTTTTCAAAAAGACATAAACTTTAAACAAAAAGCAAGACATATTTTTTTTGTAATTTGGATTTTGTAAAAATAATAGACTTTAAACAAAACATACATTTTTTTTTGTAGTTTTAGCTTTTGTATTTTTGTACTTGATTTTTCAAAAATAGACTTTAAACAAAACATATTTTTTGTAATTTTAACTTTTGTATTTTTGTATTTGATTTTTCAAAAATAAAATATAATAAGAAGTGCAAAAACAAATAGTACATACAGATTAATATATTTTTAAGAATTTTTCAAAATTTTAAAAATACAGAAAAACACATAAGTACGCTAGCGCCGGCGTTAGCGCTAGCGCGGGAAACAGTACACGATTTTTCATGATTTTGAAATTTTTGATTGTTGATCTTGATTAAATGTCCCAATAGTAGTTTCATGCTGAAATCTCAGATTCTTAGGAGATGTTTTCGATGGTTAAAACTTGCAAAAATTGTGTTTTGTGAATGTGTTTTAACTCGAAAGATCTAGGACACCTAACTCAAGTCGTAATAATCTAAATCTTGCATCAGGAAGAGGTTTAGTAAATATGTCAGCGAGTTAAGAGTCCGTGCCAATGAAGCTTACTTTTACATGCTCTTTCTTAATGTGATCCCTAATGAAATGATGACGAACATCGATGTGTTTGGATCTAGAGTGGTGTACGGGATTATATGTGAGGTCTCTTGCACTTTTGTTGTCACATTTAAGATCAATGTTTTTAAGATGAAATCCAAAATCCTATAGTGTTTGACTCACCATAAAGCTTGTGCACAACAACTACCAAGTGCGATATATTCGGCCTCTGTGGTGGAGAGTGCAACCGAAGATTGTTTTCGACTAGAACAAGCTACTAAAGAGGGTCCTAGAAAGTGACAAGTACCGCTAGTGCATTTTCGATCTAGTGAACACCCGGCGTAGTCCGAATCGGAATAGTCGTGGAGTGTGAATGAATCATTGTGTGGGTACCATAATCCTAATTTAGATGACCCTAATAGATAATGAAAAATACGTTTTACCGCTTTTAAATGAGATTCTTTTGGATTGGCTTGAAAGCGAGCACATAAACATACGGCAAACATTATATCTGGTCTAGATGCACTTAAGTAAGGAAGAGATCCTATCATTCCTCTATATAGCGTGTGATCAATTGAAATTCCGGATTCATCTTTTCCTAGTTTTAAAGAAGCACTCATGGGAGTAGAAGCTTGTTTGAGATTTTCAAATCCAAATCGTTTAAGCATATCGTGAACATATTTTGTTTGGCAAATAAAGATACCATAAATTTGTTGTGAGATTTGAAAACTAAGAAAATATGATAGTTCTCCTATAAGACTCATTTCAAATTCATTTTTCATTACTAATACTACTTCATTACACAACTCTTTTCTGAGTTGAGACCCTTTTATGAGTTTCTACGTTGCTCTTGTTGGATGATGCTTGAATATTAGAAAAAGCAGAAGATTTTTTTAACACTTGAGCTACCACCGGCGTTAGTGGCTAGCGCTGGGCGAGAGGTTCACTTTTATATCCGACCCCAAATTTTGCAGAACCATAACATTGGTTTCCCAAAATCATATCCAGGGATTTTTGACCAATCCCGAATTTTTTAATGGCTATATTGAGGTCATGATTTTGTTTTTTAAGAAAAGTATTTTCTTGTACAATCATAACACATTTGTTTTCAAATCCCTTTTTGTTATTTTGAATTTGTAAAAGAGAGTTTTTTAATTTCCTCTCTAAGTCCCCCTTTCCTTTTGCAATAGTTTTGTTTTGTGAGAGGGCTTTAGAAAGAGAAACTTCAAGTTCTTTTGCCAAAAATAAAGAGTGCTCACACTCTTAACATGAAACCTTTCTCTTTTCAAGGGAATTCACCTTTTTTGTGAGTTTATGATTTTCTTTGATAATAGATTCATTTTCACGATTTAATGTAATATTATCTTTTATACTTTGATAATAGGATTTGCAAGTTAAAACAAATTCATCATAGAGTTCTTCGAAAGTAGGAGGAATTACCTCAGTGTCGCTAAGAACACTGGTGTCGTCATCGTTGCTCTTTGCCATTAAGCATAAGTTTGGTTCCTCCTCGCTACTTGACACTGACTCATTTGACTCTTCAGAGGAAGAATCATCCCAAGTTGCGGCTTTTAGTACTTTCTTCTTCTCTTTTGCTTTGTGTTGTTCTTTTTGCTCCTTTTGATACTTTGGGCACTGACTTCGAATGTGCCCGGTCTTTCTGCAGTGGTAGCACTCTGGTGGTGGTCTTTCTTCTTCATCTTCGCTTCCTTTTTCTTTCCTTGATGAAGAGGAAGATCCATTTTGTCGAGTATCCTTTTAGAAGTATTTGCGGAATGTGTTCCTTCTTTCTAGATTCCTGATGAACTTCCTGAAGTTCTTCACCAGGAGACCTTCTTCATCTTCATCATCATCTTCGATGCTCTCCTTCTTTGAATTTAGTGCTAGCGCCTTTTTCTTTGGCTCTTTATTGTATTCATCGTGTTGAATCTGGAGTTCTACCTCATGGGTTTTAAGATTCCCAATAAGGTTCTCGATCTGGAGCGTTCTTAAGTTGTGCGACTCCGAGATGGATGTCACCTTTGGATTGAACCTTGGAGGTAAGGAACGAAGAATTTTCCTCACCAAGTCCCCGTCTGAGTAGGTCTTTCCAAGTGCCTTTGAAGCGTTGATGATCTTGGTGAAGCGGGTGTACATCGAGTAAATGTCCTCTTCGGTATCCATCCTGAATTTTTCATAATCAGATTCCAGTTGGAATAGCTTTGCATCTTTCACCTACGATGTACCTTCATGAGTAACTTCCAAATGATTCCAAATATCATAAGCAGTTGTGCATGCAGAAATTCTATTAAACTCAATCCTATTTAAAGCGCAATATAAAGCGTTCATTGCTTTAGCATTATTCTTACACCTTAGTTTATCGTTATCATCCCATTTATCAATAGGTTTTGCTAATGTTGCCTCTCCTACTACAGTTGTAGGAGGAGAGTACCGAACTTCTACCATGTTCCATACTTCTACATCCATGGTCATAAGAAAACACATCATTCCATTTTTCCAGTAGTTAAAATCTGACCCAGTAAAGAGAGGTGGTCGACTAACCCCTTGACCCTCAGGAAAAGCGAGATCATTAGACGCCATTATTCCCGGTTGTTAAGCCGATTGGAATAAAACCTACCTCTGATACCACTTGTTGGATCGGTAGGCGCCCTTAGAGGGGGGTGAATAAGGGTTTTCAAAACTTTAGTGATATTTTTAAAAACTTTGTAATAATGCAAGATTAAGACAATAGAAAGTCAAGTAAAACAATTGAAATAAAGTAGAGACATGCTTTATTAATATTAAATACGGTTTTACAAAAGTTGACTTCTTTGACGCTAGAAATCGGTGGCGATGAATAGTAAACTCTTTTTGTTTTCTATCCCGACTCGCATCCCCACGAACCGGTGGCCCTAGCCTATCCTCCCCGGATTCGGCCTCAAGCCGCTCTAGCCAACCCTTCCCCAGATGTGGCCTCGAGCACCCCCTAGACCTAGCCTAGATCTAGTCACCAACACGAGGCGAGTTTCCCCTGAAGTCCTACCCAGACCTAGTCGCCAACACGAGGCGATTTCACTAACCGTTTACAAGAAGAATTTGAAATGAAAATAAATAAAAACTCCCTTCTGAAGTTGGAGGCGAAGATCCACTGTAGAATAAGCATTGTAGAAGCGGACTTCGTTTGGATCAGGCGTGATGAGATTCTCCTTCAGAAGTTTGTCGAACTTTGGTAGGACATCAACTTTCGACCAAGATAGCCTCTAGAATTCTTGCACTATATCTCTCTCTGATATCTCTCTGATGTGTGTTTGAAACGAGAGGAGAGGAGTCCTTTTTATAGCCTCAGTGCTAGCGCCTGCGCTACCGCTACCGCCGGCGCTATCCCATATTAGGACACATTTTGCGCGGCAGAATCTTCAATCCGAGGAAACAATTCCCCCTCGCCAACTGTGTTCCTCGCTATCGCTTGCGCTATCAGATATCGACTGGCGCTATCTCTTTCTATAAGTTCTCCCTGCAATTTCGCTTTGAGCCAATATTTCGTCAAACAGGAATTCATCGATCGTTGCTAGCGCCTGCGCTAGGACAACCGCCAGTGCTAGTAGATATATTGGATTTGTTGGCTCAACTTTGAGGGCAACCTTCTTATGTAATCCTTGAGTCATGTTTACTTTGTTATCCTGCACACTTAAATACACATGGGATTTGTTATTCTCAAACTTAGGAGATGCGGAAGCCCATGTTCCAACAAACTCCCCCTTTTGATAATAACAAATCCATTAATGATAAATCAGAGCATTAATATATAAGCATGAAGAAACATACTTGTGTGTGTGTGTGAGTGATGACTTAGGATAATTTTAGCATTTAGAATTTAGAATTGCTCCCCCTAAATACATGTTCCCCCTAAGTGAATGTTCTCCTAATATGTAAGATATCATCTTAATTAAGCATTATAGTTTGATAGCAGATTAATATTTATCATGTTAGTGCTCCCCCTTTTGTTATTAGCAAAAGCGGGTAAGGAGACATCACCAAAAAGTTGATAATAAGATAAAAGCATGAGAGCTTGTAGAGAATGAAATGAGAAAGAGTTTTAGAGTTATTTTCATCACAATATTGTCATAAATCAGAGTTTGTAGCATAACCAAATAGAAGGTAAATGTAAAGTTGCGGAAGACATAGAAAAACATCTTTTGTAAGACATGATAATTAAAAAATATAGGAGTTTAATTTTATAAAGAAGATGTTTTGTAAACATTTTAAAATCAGTAAGAAATTAACCAAGCATGAAATAATGATATCAGAAAAATAGTACTACAATGTTATGTTAATTCATGGTTTCAAAACATACTAAACATTGTAGAAAGCATGCTAGGTTATCTAGTGCATTTCATAAGTAAAGAATAGTATAGAATTAACATTAGGATCCAATACTCATGAGAAGAAGTGTTATGGAAGATAATGATGTGCACATAAGTGTATTTTTGAGTAGAGTAAACACATGTTTTAATCAAAAATACAAGTAATATGTAAAGTAAGAGCACAATAAAACACAAATAATTTTACTTCCACAAACTTCAATGCACAAAAAAAATGTACAACAACCAAGGTGCTTTGCACACACAATGCTCATTAAGACTTATCAGGGTGCAAAGTAGTGCTTGGGGGATCACCTAGTTTTATTCTTCAAGATTGATTTTTATTGTGACCCGGTGTACTTAAGAATAAGTGGTTTTTATTTTGAAAGAAAGTTATGGTTTGCACAAGATACTTTACTATTCTTTCCAAGGTGCTCAACCTTACAACGCTTATTAAGACTTATCAGGAGGTTCAGTAGTGCTTGGTGGAGTTATCTTTGTCACTTTATTTTATGATTTTGTTTTGTACAAAGTTCTCCGAATACACTTGTTTTGTAAACCAATATAATTTATAAGAAAGATAACCACTTTTCTTAATTTTTAAAAGTGCAAATAAAGGAGTGTAGGTAAGATACTTGTGCAATTTTAATTCATTGTACTAATACAAAACATATACAAGCATTCTTAGATTAAACACAAATGTAGACAATGCCAAAATAAGTGAGTGAATAAAGATCATTATCAAACATAAAACATTTACTCATACTTAGAAGCATGCTACGCATAGTTCTACACAACTTTCAATATAATTGATGCAAATGGTAATAGATATATCAAAGCATGATGAAAACAATGTTCAAAGTAGTTTGAAAAAAAAAATTTGCAACATTATAGAAGTTCTAAGGAATAGATTAAATCATGCTTGATTCTCATACGAAAATTCATACAGTTTTTTTTATAGTTTTAGTGTTTTATATTTTTGTATTTTATTTTTCAAAAAGACAAACTTTAAACAAAAAGCAAGACATATTTTTTTTGTAATTTGGATTTTGTAAAATAATAGACTTTAAACAAAATATACATTTTTTTGTGGTTTTAGCTTTTGTATTTTTGTATTTGATTGTTCAAAAATATACTTTAAACAAAACATATTTCTTATAATTTTAACTTTTGTATTTTTGTATTTGATTTTTCAAAAATAAAATATAATAAGAAGTGCAAAAACAAATAGTTCATACAGATTAATATATTTTTAAGAATTTTTCAAAATTTTAAAAATACAGAAAAACACATAAGTACGCTAGCGCCGGCGTTAGCGCTAGCGCGGGAAACAGTACACGATTTTTCATGATTTTGAAATTTTTGATTGTTGATCTTGATTAAGTGTCCCAATAGTAGTTTCTTGCTGAAATCTCAGATTTATAGGAGATGTTTTCGATGGTTAAAACTTGCAAAAATTGTGTTTTGTGAATGTGTTTTAACTCGAAAGATCTAGGACACCTAACTCAAGTCGTAATAATCGAAATCTTGCATCGGGAAGAGGTTTAGTAAATATGTCAGCGAGTTGAGAGTCTGTGCCAATGAAGCTTACTTTTACATGCTCTTTCATAATGTGATCCCTAATGAAATGATGACGAACATCAATGTGTTTGGATCTAGAGTGGTGTACGCGATTATATGTGAGGTCTCTTGCACTTTTGTTGTCACATTTAAGATCAATGTTTGTAAGATGAAATCCAAAATCCACTAGTGTTTGACTCATCCATAAAGCTTGTGCACAACAGCTACCAAGTGCGATATGTTCGGCCTCTGTGGTGGAGAGTGCAACCGAAGATTGTTTTCGACTAGACCAAGCTACTAAAGAGGGTCCTAGAAATTGACAAGTACCGCTAGTGCTTTTTCGATCTAGTGAACACCCGGCGTAGTCCGAATCGGAATAGTCGTGGAGTGTGAATGAATCATTGTGTAGGTACCATAATCCTAATTTAGATGACCCTAATAGATAACAAAAAATATGTTTTACCGCTTTTAAATGAGATTCTTTTGGATTGGCTTGAAAGCGAGAACATAAACATACGTCAAACATTATATCTGGTATAGATGCACTTAAGGAAGAGATCCTATCATTCCTCTATATAGCGTTTGATCAATTGAAATTTCGGATTCATCTTTTCCTAGTTTTAAAGAAGCACTCATGGGAGTAGAAGCTTGTTTGAGATTTTCAAATCCAAATCGTTTAAGCAAATCGTGAACATATTTTGTTTGGCAAATAAAGATACCATCAGTTTTTTGTGAGATTTGAAAACCAAGAAAATATGATAGTTCTCCTACAAGACTCATTTCAAATTCTTTTTTCATTACTAATACTACTTCATTACACAACTCTTTTCTGAGTTGAGACCCTTTTTTGAGTTTCTACGTTGCTCTTGTTGGATGATGCTTGAATATTAGAAAAAGCAGAAGATTTTTTAACACTTGAGCTACCGCCGGCGTTAGTGGGTAGCGCTGGGCGGTAGGGTTCACTTTTATATCCGACCCCAAATTTTGCAGAACCATAACATTGGTTTCCCAAAATCATATCCATGGATTTTTGACCAATCCCGAATTTTTAATGGCTATATTGAGGTAATGATTTTGTCTTTTAAGAAAAGTATTTTCTTGTACAATCATAACACATTTGTTTTCAAATCCCTTTTTGTTATTTTGAATTTGTAAAAGAGAGTTTTTTAATTTTCTCTCTAAGTCCCCCTTTTCTTTTGCAATAGTTTTGTTTTGTGATAGGGCTTTAGAAAGAGAAACTTCAAGTTCTTTTGCCAAAAATAAAGAGTGCTCACACTCTTGACATGAAACCTTTCTCTTTTCAAGGGATTTCACCTTTTTTGTGAGTTTATGATTTTCTTTGATAATAGATTCATTTTCACGATTTAATATAATATTATCTTTTATACTTTGATAATAGGATTTGCAAGTTAAAACAAATTCATTATAGAGTTCTTCGAAAGTAGGAGGAATTACCTCAGTGTCGCTAAGAACACTGGTGTCGTCATCGTTGGTTTTCTCCATTAAGCATAAGTTTGCTTCCTCCTCGCTACTTGACTCAGACTCGTTTGACTCTTCAGAGGAAGAATCATCCCAAGTTGCGGATTTTAGTACTTTCTTCTTCTCTTTTGCTTTGTGTTGTTCTTTTTGCTCGTTTTGACACTTTGGGCACTGGCTCCGAATGTGGCCGGTCTTTCTGCAGTGGTAGCACTCTGGTGGTGGTCTTTCTTCTTCATCTTCGCTTCCTTTATCTTTCCTTGATGAAGAGGAAGATCCCTTTCGTCGAGTATCCTTTTGGAAGTATTTGCGGAATGTGTTCCTTCTTTACAGATTCCTGATGAACTTCCTGAAGTTCTTCACCAGGAGACCTTCTTCATCTTCATCATCATCTTCGATGCTCTCCTTCTTTGACTTTAGTGCTAGCGCCTTTTTCTTTGGCTCTTTGTTGTATTCATCGTGTTGAATCTGGAGTTCCACCTCATGGGTTTTAAGATTCCCAATAAGGTTCTCGATCTGGAGCGTTCTTAAGTTGTGTGACTCCGAGATGGCTGTCACCTTTGGATTGAACCATGGAGGTAAGGAACGAAGAATTTTCCTCACCAAGTCCCCGTCTGAGTAGGGCTTTCCAAGTGCCTTTGAAGCGTTGATGATCTTGGTGAAGCGGGTGTACATCGAGTTAATGTCCTCTTCGGTATCCATCCTGAATTTTTCATACTCAGATTCCAGTTGGAATAGCTTTGCATCTTTCACCTGCGATGTACCTTCATGAGTAACTTCCAAATGATTCCAAATATCATAAGCAGTTGTGCATGCAGAAATTCTATTAAGCTCAGTCCTATTTAAAGCGCAATATAAAGCGTTCATTGCTTTAGCATTATTTTTACACCTTAGTTTATTGTTATCATCCCATTTATCTTTAGGTTTTGCTAATGTCGCCTCTCCTGCTACAGTTGTAGGAGGAGAGTACCGAACTTCTACCATGTTCCATACTTCTACATCCATGGTCATAAGAAAACACATCATTCCATTTTTCCAGTAGTTAAAATCTGACCCAGTAAAGAGAGGTGGTCGACTAACCCCTTGACCCTCAGGAAAAGCGAGATCATGAGACGCCATTATTCCCGGTTGTTAAGCCGATTGGAATAAAACCTACCTCTGATACCACTTGTTGGATCGGTAGGCACCCTTAGAGGGGGGTGAATAAGGGTTTTCAAAACTTTAGTGATATTTTTAAAAACTTTGTAATAATGCAAGATTAAGACAATAGAAAGTCAAGTAAAATAATTGAAATAAAGTAGAGACATGCTTTATTAATATTAAATATGGTTTTACAAAAGTTGACTTCTATGACGCTAGAAATCGGTGGCGATGAATAGTAAACTCTTTTTGTTTTCTATCCCGACTCGCATCCCCACGAACCGGTGGCCCTAGCCTATCCTCTCCGGATTCGGCCTCAAGCCGCTCTAGCCAACCCTTCCCCGAATGTGGCCTCGAGCACCCCCTAGACCTAGCCTAGATCTAGTCGCCAACACGAGGCGAGTTTTACCCTAAGTCCTACCCAGACCTAGTCGCCAACACGAGGCGATTTCACTAACCGTTTACAAGAAGAATATGAAATGAAAATAAATAAAAACTCCCTTCTGAAGTTGGAGGCGAAGATCCGCTGTAGAATAAGCGTTGTAGAAGCGGACTTCGTTTGGATCCGGCGTGATGAGATTCTCCTTCAGAAGTTTGCAGAACTTTGGTAGGACATCAACTTTCGGCCAAGATAGCCTCTGGAATTCTAGCACTCTATCTCTCTCTGATATCTCTCTGATGTGTGTCTGAAATGAGAGGAGAGGAGTCCTTTTTATAGCCTCAGCGCTAGCGCCTGCGCTAGCGCTACCGCCGGCGCTATCCCATACTAGGACACATTTTGCGTGGCAGAATCTTCAATCCGAGGAAACAATTCCCCCTTGCCAACTGTGTTCCTCGCTATCGCCTGCGCTATCGGATATCGCCTGGTGCTTTCTCTTTCTATAAGTTCTCCCGGAAATTTTGCTTGGAGCCAATATTTTGTCGAACAGGAATTCGTCGATCGTCGCTAGCGCCTGCGCTAGGACTACCGCCAGCGCTAGTAGATGTATTGGATTTGTTGGCTCAACTTTGAGGGCAACCTTCTTATGTAATCCTTGAGTCATGTGGACTTTGTTATCCTGCACACTTAAACACACAAGATCAAATACACATGGGATTTTTTATTCTCAAACTTAGGAGATGTGGAAGCCCATGTTCCAACGGAATCTTTCTTTAATATTATTATAATCGAAAAAAGATATAGAGTTTTCAAATGAAGAGCAAGATGGAGATACAAACTTTTTATTTTTGGATTCTACATTCACATTTGCTTTCAAAGTTGTATTTTCAAAACGTAGTTTTGCATTATCCATTTTTAGTTTCTTAATATTACGTTTAGTAATTTGCAGCACTTGTAATGTAGAAATATAAGTACAAAAAATAGGAGATTTTGATTTTCTTCCATTACTTTCGGGAGAGGCACGATTTGAACATATCGTTTCTTTGACATCTTTTTTGCACTCCTCTTCCGAAGATATTACTTCTTCTTCTCTTTCACTTGATATGCACTTCGTGGATCCATCATGAGAGGAGCATTCTTGAAGGCTTGTGCAAGCTTGCATATTCTCCGGTTCTTGCGATTGTTCCATACCTGTAGAAGGAGAATCATACATTTCTTCAAGAAATTTCCATACTTTGTATGCACTAGAAAAATAATATATTAATTTGAAGATATCTTGAGATAAAGCACAGAAAATATAGTTCATAGCTTTTGCATTTAGGTGACACTCTTGTTTATTTAATTCGTCAGCTGGTCTTATTATTGCCATATCCCATACGTTGATATCTAATGTTTTAATAAACCTTTCAATTAACAATTACCACCCTTTGTAATTTCTTCCTTCAAATAAGGGTGGTGCAAGAGATTTTTCTTCTTCATAGAAGTTTCCCCCACTAATAGAAGCGAGATCATGAGACGCTATTATTCCCGGTTGTTAAGCCGATTTGGAATAACCTGGCTCTGATACCACTTGTTGGATCTGTAGGCGCCCTTAGAGGGGGGGGGGTGAATAAAGGTTTTATAAACTTTAAACTTTAATAGAAAACTTTTGATATTTTGATCGAAGTTAAATCAAAAGTAAAGAGACAATGAAATTAGAAATGAAATCAATTTTATTAAACAAGAAAAGACATTATTATTTATATAATTCATTACAAAATCTGATTTCAATGACGCTAGAAATCAAAGCGAATAATATGAAAACACTTTTCGTTTTCTATTCCGACTCGTATCCCCACGAACCGGTTGGATTTAGCCGATCTCTCCCCAGATACGGCCTCAAGCCGCGCTAGCCCTTCCCTCACCGGAAAGGCCTCGAGCACCCCCTAGATCTACTCCCTAGACCCAGTCGCCGTATGGCGAATTCCTCCCTAAGTCCTACCTAGACCTAGTCGTCGTGTGGCAAATTCCCCCTAGTCCCCGCAAGGCCTTAGTCGTCATGTGGCGAGTTCCTCTACCGAACAAAAGATATAAAGGTTACAATTTGAAAGTAAAACAAAACACAAACTAAAGACTCCCTCAAAAGTAGAACATGATGTCGATGTAGATGCGATCGACTTGGTCTACAAGTTCTTTGCGTTCACGAACGTTGATGGAGTTCTTCGAGCTGCTTGGAGAAGGCTCTCATGAGTTCTCTGAATATATGGATTCTATTCCTTTTGTATCAGCAAGCAACAACGGAGGAGGCGCGCGTCTTTTTATAGATTCAACCACTACCGCCTGCGATAGTACTACCGCCCCGCGGTATCCACATAATGCAATGAAGCACACAGATCGTGGTAGTTTAGGCAACATTCGGAGCGTCGAGCGTGTTAGCGAGATTTCCTTCCTTCAGCCAATATCATCTTCCAAATCCGCTCTTCAATCAATTGCAGACAGGATGTTTCCAAAAGCTACCGCCTACCGCCGGGCGTTAGATCTAACGCACCGCAATAGTACTTGCCAAACATAGCATCGCGTTGACATTCCATTTTCTCCACTGTTTCCTTCTCATCAAATGTTTCCATTTATGCTAGCACCAGCGATAGTGCTAACGCTCCGCGGTAGATCATTTCGTCGGGCGCATCTTCGTCGAGCTGGCCTCACATTTCATCGAGCGCAGCATTCATTTCGTCGAACGAAACTAGCGCGCCGCGGTAATGCTAACGCCCCACGGTAGAGCGTACATTTCATCGAACGCCAGCTTGCATCTCAGCGGTTCGTTAATGCTAGCGCCAACGGTAGAGTTAACGCGGCGCAGTAGAGCATTCAGATCTTCTCAGCGATTTCCTTCTTAGCGGTTTCGTCTCAGCGGTTCGTTAGTGCTAGCACTAGCGGTAGAGTTAACGCGGTGCGGTAGCAACAACAACACAACACCATGGAGATATGAAAGCACAGAATCCTGCATACTATAAACACAAAACAAGTATGATCAAATACAATAGGGTTTGTTATTGTCAAACCAAGAGATGCGGAAAGCATGTTCCAACATACACACATCCATGCGCAACCGTTAGATTCACACCGAATTCACAAATTTTGAGTAGAATAAATAATATTTACACAAATAGAAAAAGTATAAAACTATAAGCATAAAGAAAAATTATTTCTACATGGATTTCTATGCGAGACGCGAGCACTCGACTAGAAGCACTATAGGAGTCAAAATTTTACTCCGTCTCACAATCCTAAGCTTGCACGGGGATTTTCCAAATCGCGCAAAAGAAACAAGTTAAACTCGTGCCACGCCTACAGTTAAGTGCGCGATCAAGTGGTTGTTGTGGTGCGCAATGAAGATGAACAAATAATATACAAAAATTTATGAAATACTTCAGGCATGCTATGAATGTGCACGTGAGCAATGGGTAACGATAACCATAGTTCTCTCTACCCCAGACTTAATCTACGCAACAATAGTATAAGACAATCATTTAGAATAGAAGGAGCCAGCGAGTGGAGTTACCCATGCTCATAAATGAGCATACCAGAAGATTGGCATTAATACTGAGAAGAAACATCCGAGTCCACCACCAAAAGATCACCATCCCTACGAATGGGGAACTCCAGCACAACAGATAATAATCAACATAAAAACATAAGAGGGTTAAATAAGCAAATCACATAACTAGGTCATCTCCCACTAACCCTTTTGTTTACCATCCTTAAGGTAGACCACTGACCTGTATTAGCAGTTATATAATAAAAGAGTTCTCAGAATTGTCTATCATCGTTACCACATAAAAACAAACAAAACAAAATCGATTAAAGGAGCAAAACTACCTAACTGAACAGTAGCAAAAACAACCCGGAGACCCGTCGTGAATCAGCTATACGCTGACTTTGGTGATTTTTCCTAGCTACGCGAGATGGGCAGGCGGTGAAAGATTTAGGGCACAAGGGAGATGAACCTACTTTGCCCCTAACCTCCTCCTTCTCATGCCAGAGGGCAGCAAAATGCATAGCTTGTAACAACCTATCTTGTTTATGCTACTCCATAGTGGGAGAGCGCCATCGAGCACCATACACTCGATCCAAATCAGTTTCTGGCTTCATAGAAGAAGCAAGGAAATTCATTTCTTCACCCATCGTGAGTGACAGATCCGCCCATCAAACCCATTTTAAAAGTTTACAAAGCGACTCGGATTTTGTAGCAACATATGAATAATTTTCGGCCATGCTTGACGCATCAACACTCAACTTCACGACCTCGCCACCTTCATCCATCACAGCCTCGTCATCCATTACAGCCTTATACACTTTCTCAACCCCTTTAGCCCCCGACATAGTGATGAGTCCCAATTATATACATATTTTCGGACTCATTTGGGCCGATTTTCTAGTCTTTGCACCACACTTTAGGCGTGTTTTCATTTATATTTAATAGTCGTCTATTATTCCACTCTTAGTGCACATGTATGCCCGTTCTTGGTGTGATTCCTTGTAGTCCAGTGGTCCTGGACATTTTCATGCAGGTTCAAGGATCGTGCGATGCTTGGAGTCTGTTTTGGGGAAATTTCTGCCTGAAATGCCACTGATCGTGCGTTTCCTTCACGCACGATCAGTTGCTCAGGCACCTCTGATCGTGCGAGTTCATTTGCTTCCCAAAAACAGCTTCAGATTTTGGTCGTGCGTTTGCTACGCACGATTGTGCGCACGGTCGTGCGCTTTATATTTTCTCTACAGTTTTGTTTTGCAGATTTTGGGCACAGAGCGCACGATCACCAGCTTTCAGCGTGCATGATCAGTTGATCGTGCGCCACTGATCGCGCGCCCTGTTTTCTATAAATATCCAGCCCACGAAATTAGGTCGGACGACCATTCTGCTCCGCCATTTTCGAGTCCAGTTCGCCTCTTCCGCCCCCTGCATCATCTTCCACCACCAGGAGGTGCTCCGGGCTTGTTCTTCATGCCAATCTTGAGCCGGAGCTTCCTCTAGGCCTCCTCCTTCATCCTAGCGCTTCAAAGGAAGATCTAGCCGCCATCGCCATCAAGCAAGAGGAAGTTTGCAACCTCTACCGGATCGTGAGACAAAGAAGACGGGCTCATTGGAGAGTAGTGACAGCTCTCTCTACCCCGGACGTAGTTGCGGACCGAGCTTGGACGCGGATTGACAACCCGGCGATTCCAACCGCGAATCTACAACGAGCCTTCGGATTCGGTCAATTTCTTGCCTTGTTCTTCTCTTATTAATGTATATGTAGTTAGTTATAACATTATGATGAAGTAGCACTTAACTTTATTTGCATTTCTATACATTTCATGTCTATGTGAAATACTTTACTGTTTGAGTTTCTTGAGGTGCGCCCCATTCCTTCCTCCATCCCGCCGTCACGTTCGTCGCCGCACTAGCAATTGCTAGTGGCATGCTTGTCGAAGAGGTGCTTACAACCCTCACTCCATGTGCCTACTCGTCCTTCCGCCTAGCGAAGCGTGGCATAGCGGCCCGTGTAATCCACTCGCCCTATGAAGCAGCGCGCTCAAGGCCTGCATAGTTCGATTCCGCTTGCCTACTCGTCCATCCGCACTTACGAAGTAGCGCGCTCAAGGCCTACGTAGATTCCATCCCGCCAAGCGAAGCATTGCATAGCGGCATTGCATAGGAGTAGTTGTAGCATTTTCTCTTTATTTTCCACAATCCAAAACCCCCGTTTCCGCATCCATCCGACTAAAGGACTTCGATCTCAAGTCCTTCCTCGAACGTTAACTCCACCTTACTATGTTCCTTTGAGATCGATACTTGGGGATTCATTCCCATTTTATATTACTTGAACGATCGGTACACTGCCATTTCGTGCCGCAGTCTAGCTACCGCCTATAGCGGTGTGCGAGATTTGCGCCATCAAGTTTTTGGCGCCATTGCTGGGGAACACAGTCGTGTGAGTTTTCTGGAGAGGGAGAATCTGAGATTTGAGCCCTTCCATTTATGTATTGCATTCTTTTGCTTTATTTCTTCTTAATCTATTTTACTGTTTATATTAGGTTGCTTAGTAATTTACTGTTAGGTGTAGTGTTGTGCACAATCGTGTCTTTATTTTGAATCATTTTATCTTCACACTATGTGGTATTCATTCAATATTCGTTGCCATTTTTGTGGAGATATTTCTCATGCTAGTGATAGATGTCCAAAGGGAGATAGTAGCCCTAGCACTCCCAACCCAGCATATGGAGCACCGACTTCGTCTGGTACTCCATATGGTGCGCGAAAGTCTTATGGCTATTCTGCTACTCCTTTACCGTCAATCTTCTTTTCGGCTTCAGCACCCGCTGTGCCAAAGAAGCCTGTAAGGCAGTGCTTGTTTTGTCAGAGCATGGATCATGCCTTGAAGGACTGTGCCGAGTATCTTCGCCAATTGGACGAGGATGACGAGCCGGATATCCGGATCGTTCCGACTCCTATTTCTGGCAGCACACCCTCAACGTCTGGTTTTGTGGCCATATTACCTTCATCTTATGAAGGGTATGATGTGGACACGGTCACCAGATGTGTGGCTGATCTGGGCACTGACATGACTGAGCACATCTCCCCTGTACATCCATCACCTAGTGTGGATTTGAATCTTTGTGAGGAATCGGTGCTTGACATTTATCCAAGCCCTATTTCTCCCCCTGTTGTGCATACTACATTCGTCTCTGACGACATTGTTGAGGATGTGTCGCGGGATGAGGCTGGCGATCTACGTGTTATGCCTTCTCCTATGGAGGAGGACAACCTTCTAGGTGAAGAGGAGCTTTCCTCAACACCGGTGGAGGAAGTCCAAATCTTGGGCATGGCCACTGTTGATCCCGCTGAACCTTGCGGCATTGATGACAATGCCAACATTATTTTACTTTCCCAATCTGATGGGAGTGAGACCGGGACCACTCCCCCGCTTGATTTTTATTTAAGTCATTCTTCTTATTTATTTCTTGATCCCCTTTCGCCATCTGAGCTTGTGCAGGTTGAGTCTTCACAGGTACCCCAGGAGGACTTGGAGCATTCTGCTCAAGTCAATGATGAGTGTATCCTTTCATGTGAGGAGGTTGATCCCTCCTCCATAGAGGAAGCCTCATTCATTGCCTTCTCCTCCTGCCGCCTCCCTGAAGACGGTACCTTGCTAGGCAAGGATGTTTTTGGTGAGTTGAGTGAGGATATTTCCTCCTCCACTTACATTCTCTACCCTCTACCTGTGAGGAGCAGGTATCTATATTTAGGTAGAGGGGTGACTGTTCTATCACCGTATCGGTACCCGCTACCGACGCGGATATTGGGCCAGTTACCGGTCCACTTCTCCTTCCATACTCCCATTAGCTAGAACCGTTTTAATTTAGAATAAGTCGTGCTGGGAGAGAAATAACCCCAGTAGTTATCTTAATTTTTCCTGCATTTTCATTTCTTTTCTAATTCTGTTTAGTTAATTGCACTTTATTTTAGTTTTCTATTTTCTTTTGTTTTTGCGGAGCTGACCCCTGCAGGTTCATATTCTGGATGGCGGAAGCTGCTCTTTGTCTTAGTTTTCATGCGTCTTCTGGTATGCTCATTTCTGAGCATGGGTAACTTTTCTTCCCCTGGTCTTTTATTCTATTTTCATGATTACATCATTTGTATCGATTGCTTAGATTAAGCCTGCGGGAAAGCCGCTATATATGCCCACTCACGTGCACTTTTGCATAGCATGCTAGAAGTATATTATTTCAGTTATTTTATTTGTTCATTTTCACCGCACACCACTACACCCACTTTAGCGCGCACTCGCTTGATTGTATGCTCCTATATATTCAATTCTTGGTTTTGATGTAGAAATTGTTGTATTAGCCAAAATAATTGCAAGATGGAGTGGAATGTTGACTCCTGTAGTGCTCTAGTTGAGTACTCGTGTTTGCATAGGGATTTGAGTAGAATTAGTTTCTATTTATGCTTCTAATTTATAATTAGTAGATTTGCGTAGATTTTAGTTTATTTTACTCAAAATGGTGAATGTGGTTGAATTTAGTGGTAGCGTGGTATTGTGTGTAAGCGAATGCAAGGTTCGAGTTGCTCGAGTCGGGAGGAAGGATTACCTTTCTCGGGGGCTAAGAACTTGCCCCAAGCGACTCTTGAAGCATGGGTGCGAACGATTTGCAAGTTGAGCGTGACGTAGGCCATCTATTTGGCAAGCTTGAGCCTTGTTTTACCATTCCTATACACTAACCATTGCTAGCCTATTTTGTGCCTACCCGATCTTTTGATTCAGCTCCACCATACTTCACCAAGGCCTAAAAGCTAATCCTATTATCGCAACAAAAAATTAAGCTAAAAGCATTTATGAATTGTAATTTCCAATGCGGTGCGGTGATGCGAAACTTCAGTGTTGATGTGGAAGTTTTAAAAATGTCTATGTGCTGAAAATTGTGCTATTAGATCTAGGGATGAAAAGAAAAGAAAAAGAAAAGCAAAGAAAAAATAGATGTATACCCCCAGCGTTTTATTTGAAACATCTAAATGGTATTGATTGTTGTAGTCCGTGTGCACACCCGGTTTCAAAGTCATGTGTGGGGGTGTGTTACACGTGTATTAATGGGGTTGTTATGATTTAGCACTTTTGTGTGCTCATTTGGGTTGCGATTAGCCTTCACGTTTATCTTTGCATTCCAAACCATAACCAAAGCCTCATGTATACCTAAAGTCCTATCGATTCGTCTTGTGAGTTCACTAGCGCCATGGAGAGAGTGTGACCGGGCGAGCATATGGTTCTCGACGTTGATGGATTCAACAGAGATAATCCCGAGTTCCGGTCTTGGGTAACATTCACCTGCCCGTCTTTCTTACTTTCATACTATGCGTGACCACGAGATTCACCAACATTCCATTTTTGAGTAAAAATAAATTCCTTTTTACGCATTTACACTTTTATAAAGTAGCTAGCATATGTAAAAACTTCTTCTAATGAACTTCTATGCACACTAGTATGAAACTTCGCATTCTATTCCATGTTTGCAATTTTTTGGTTAGCTATGTTTTTCCTACTCCTCCGGATATGTTTGCTCGGGACGTGCAAACAGGTAAGTCTGGGGGTGTGATGAATCCCAATTATATACATATTTTCGGACTCATTTGGGCCGATTTTCTAGTCTTTGCACCACACTTTAGGCATGTTTTCATTTATATTTAATAGCCGTCTATTATTCCACTCTTAGTGCACATGTATGCCCGTTCTTGGTGTGATTCCTTGTAGTCCAGTGGTCCTGGACATTTTCATGCAGGTTCATGGATCGTGCGATGCTCGGAGTCTGTTTGGGGGCAATTTCTGCCTGAAATTCCATTGATTGTGCATTTCCTTCACGCACGATCAGTTGCTCGTGCGCCTCTGATCGTGCGAGTTCATTTGCTGCCCAAAAACAGCTTCGGATTTTGGTCGTGCGTTTGCTACGCACGATCGTGCGCACGGTCGTGCGCTTTATATTTTCTCTACAGTTTTGTTTTGCAGGTTTCGGGCACAGAGCGAACGATCACCAGCTTTCAGTGCGCACGATCAGTTGATCGTGAGCCACTGATCGTGCGCCCTATTTTTTATAAATATCCAGCCCGCGAACTTAGGTCGGACGACCATTCTGCTCTGTCGTTTTCGAGTCCTGTTCGCCTCTTCGGCCCCCTGCATCATCTTCCACCACCAGGAGGTGCTCCGGGCTTGTTCTTCACGCCAATCTTGAGCCGGAGCTTCCTCTCGGCCTCCTCCTTCATCCTAGCGCTTCAAAGGAAGATCTAGCCGCCATCGCCATCAAACAAGATGAAGTTTGCAACCTCTACCGAATCGTGAGACGAAGAAGACGGGCTCATTGGAGAGTAGTGACAGCTCTCTCTACCCCGGACGTAGTTGCGGACCGAGCTTGGACGCGGATTGACAACCCGGCGATTCCAACCATGAATCTACAATGAGCCTTCGGATTCGGTCGATTTCTTGCCTTGTTCTTCTCTTATTGATGTATATGTAGTTAGATCTAGCATTATGATGAAGTAGCACTTAACTTTATTTGCATTTCTATACATTTCATGTCTATGTGAAATACTTTACTGTTTGAGTTGCTTGAGGTGCGCCCCATTCCATCCTCCATCCCGTCGTCACGTTCGTCGCCGCACTAGCAATTGCTAGTGGCGTGCTTGTCGAAGAGGTGCTTATGACCCTCACTCCGTCTGCCTACTCGGCCTTCCGCCTAGAGAAGCATGGCATAGCGGCCCGTGTAATCCACTCGCCCTACGAAGCAGCGCGCTCAAGGCCTGCATAGTTTGATTCCGCTTGCCTACTCATCCATCCGCCCTTACGAAGTAGCGCGCTCAAGGCCTACGTAGATTCCATCCCGCCAAGCGAAGCATTGCATAGCGGCATTGCATAGGAGTAGTTGTAGCATTTTCTCTTTATTTTCCACAATCCAAAACCCCCGTTTCCGCATCCATCCGACTAAAGGACTTCGATCTCAAGTCCTTCCTCGAACGTTAACTCCACGTTACTGTGTTCCTTTGAGATCGATACTTGGGGATTCATTCCCATTTTATATTACTTGAATGATCGGTACACTGCCGTTTCGTGTCGCAGTCTAGCTACCGCCTATAGCGGTGTGCGAGATTTGCGCCAGCACTTAGCACTCACTTCACCCCTTACTATCTCAATAATTTTCGTCAGCTTATACCCTTCAGACCTGCATTCTTGATTACTTAAAGCCTCATCAAAATCAACAATAGATAAAACATTAAGGTCCTTTGTTATCATCCATGGACAAGTTTGGTGTGTCACTTTGGGTGGCAAAGTAACATAGTCGTCGGCAATATGAAGAGTGGCACCACTCTCTTTTAAGAAGGGGACACCAAAAATAGGAATAAAATTTTTTTCCATAGGTTCAAACACTTGAAAGTTAGTAACTACAAACGTTTCATCCACAATAAGTTCCACCTCCTTAACTTCTCCTTCGGTTTCCACCACCAACCCATTGGCCAGGATAAGGGATGTTCGATCATCAACATTAATATTTAAATTAAGCTTCTCAATGTCTTGAAAGGCAAGGACGTTGTGTGATGACCCCATGTCGCACAACGCGGTGGTTTCAACATCATTTATGGTACACTTAACTAACAATTTTCCCTCATGGCAACCATCTGTCTCGGCAAAGCTCTTCCCTTGCTCATGCAGATTCTTTTCAGTCATGCTAGGAAGGGCACCCTGAGTTCACTCAGATAGTACTTAGCCCAACTGGCCCAATAGCATCTCCAAGTTTCTCATCGAGGCTGTCTGGCTAGCCATGTTACATTGGGCCATGTTAGATTGGGCCATATCTACAAATTTTTCCATCATCTCTTCCAGAGCACTTTTCCTCTGGGCAGGAGCACCTTGAGTATAACTCAGTTGTGGCGACCTTGATTGACTTCCGGAGGCTTGATCATCAAAGTGATGCTGGCCCGGTTGCCATCATTGGACTGCAGTATTTTGGTTCCATGAAAAATTTGGGTAATTTCTCACACCGGGCTATACGTATTTAAGAACGGAGCTGAACGATTCTGATTATTCAAATAATTGACACTCTCATTAACATTCAAATTGGAAAAATCGGAAGAAAACTAACCAGCAGGACACTCATATGCATGGTGCCCAGGGTTTCTGCAAACATGGCATGAGATGGCCATCACTTGAGCAGAAGTAGAGGCAGACCTCTTCAACAAAGCTATGTTCTCGAGTGGTGATGGTGCCACATCATCTAGTAGTGTTTTATTTTTCACCTAAAATAAACCCCTTGTATTTCTCTGCGTGTTCCTACCGGCCATCCAAAAAATGCCATGGGAAGCAGTATCCTGCAGGATTCGTAGTGCCTCCTCGGGATTGTGGTTCATAATTTTACCACCACAGCGGCTTCGATCATGGCCCAGTAGTTGGGCTCTATAGCAAAGTAGAAATTCTCAACCAAGTTCCATGGTTGGAACTCGTGATGAGGGCACTTCCGTAGGAGGACCATAAATCTCTCTCATGCCTCCATGAGGGCCTCTTGATCATTCTGATGGAAGGTAGAGATCTCTCTCCGCATGCTCACAATTTAATCCACCGGGTGGTATTTGGCAAGGAACATGGATGGCAACGCATTGTAAAGGCCTGCCTTGCATTGGCACTACCGACCGTTAGACGCCTGATCCCATTGTCCAAACACCCAGGATACAGACCGCTTTAAAACACCCCAACCCATCCCTATGCCTGAATTGTTGAAGGTTTCTCATCAAGGGTGGCAGGGGTTCAAATCCCGCCATCAACAACCCACTGTGCTGAGAAACAGGCACAGGGAGGGGTTGTGGTGTTTCAAATTGGGCTGCAGCCCAGGCGTCTAGACAATGGGGCCAGGCGTCTAACGGTCGGTCGTGCCAATGCAAGGCGGGCCATTACAAAAACGAATCTCGGTTGGTGATGAGAACTGTTGAAGGTTTCTCATCAAGGGTGGCGGGGGTTCGAATCCCGCCATCAACAACCCACTGTGCTGATGCACTTTTTTGTAACGACCCTCCTTGCATTGGCCCTGTTGAAATTTGTTGAAGTGAAGTGGAAAGGAGTCCGGCCGGTCTGGAGGCTGGAGACCGCAGAGACCGCGCGGTCTGCGCTGGTGCTCTGGCGGTTTGGTTCTGGCGATCTGGTGTGATCGGCCAGCTTGCTTCTTGGGTTTGGTCGCTGGTTCTGGCGACCTGATGCGGGTTGTTTCCGGTCTTGTTCTTGTCGGTCTGTTCCTGGCTAACTGCTGTGACCGGGCGGCTTGGTTGTGTTGTTCTGGCGACTTAGTTCAAGTCGGCCAGTTGCTTCTCTGTGTTGGCGATCTCAGGAAGGGTGATCGCTGTGTTCGCACGGCTTGTGCGCGGCTTGCTGCTGTCTTCGGTCTTGGACTGAATTTTGTTCAAGTGCTGTGTTCGCGTTGTCTATCTTTTGAGACCGTTCGCGATCTGATGGGTGGTGACTGTATCCCGGTTTGTGCGGTGACGACATCCGTCCACCTGCCTATAAATAGGGGTGCATGGCCCGTCATTCCTAACAAGAACTGTAAGAACCAGATCCCGGATTGTTTCTCGCGGTCTCAAGTTTGAGTTCGCGCGACTTGGATGCGAGTTAACCTTTGTTGTGTTCGCAGGTTTGCGGTCAGCAGGGTGCGGTCTCCTTCCTTGGTGATTTCCGGTGGCTTGAATAAACAGTTCGTCTGCAGTCTGTCAGCGAACTGGGTTATTGTGTTCTTGTGCTGTTTGCAGCGGACTCAGTGATCAGGCGACCTTCTGCGGTTAGGCGGTCTGAGTTGCGGTCTGGCAACAGCTTCAGTTCTTTGTTCCAATAAGCTTCAGTTCGTGCGGTCTGGGATTGCGGTCTGGCAGTGCAGTTTGTCTGCTTCTGTTCGCGCGGTCTCAAGGTGTTTCTGCGGTCTGACTGTGCAAGCGATCTGGGAGTACAGCAGAACAAGCCGGGCGACCTGAGCCTTTGTTGCAGTCCGAGCGGTCTCTTTCTGGCAGACCGCTGGTTTCTGTTTTTTGGTGTGTTTGTTCTTCTCATCTCCGTGATTCTTATGAATCATGTCTCGCCATGTATGCCTCGCATTGTAAAGCAGTTCTATTTCAATAAAGATTTCCTGTGTTGCTGTTTTGGCATTGTGGTTGTTTGGCTATAACTCTTGTTGATACAACTCCTGCTTACTCCTAAACGGTTCAATCAAAATTTTTTAACATGGTATCAGAGGGAGGTTGCTGGAGTGGATAAGCAGTGATCAACTAGAGTTGCCATCGTCTTTGCGAAGAAGAGACCACTTTGGTTGCCATGGAAGGCGGATTCGCAAGAGGTCTTGGTATTGAACTCCTCACATCGACTAACTTTAAAAAGTGGAAGTCATGTATGGAGAGTTACTTGCTTGGCGAGGATCTATGGGAGGTAGTTGGCGGAGAAGACACACAAGAGGTGTTTCTAGCAGGAGATAATATGGCAGAGGTGAGACTTTGGAGGAGGTTGAATGCTAAGGCAGAGTTCACTCTCAAAAGGGCTATCTCACCGGAGTTGTTTGATCATATTATCGGATGTAAGTCTGCTGCTGAGATTTGGACATCCTTGGATGGATTGTTCAATAAGAAGAATGTAGCGAGGCTACAATTTCTTGAAAATGAGTTGGCGAGAGCCTCTCAAGGCGATCTTTCTATTTCTACCTTCTTCCTTAAGATGAAGAACCTCACGGCAGAGATTTCTGCTTTGGACCCTGATGAGCCAATCTCTGAGGCAAAGCTGAAGAGGCATATCATCCGCGGATTGCGGAAGGAGTATCTTGCTTTTGTAATTTCAGTTCAGGGTTGGGCAAATCAGCCGTCGTTGTTGGAGCTGGAGAACCTTCTTGCTTCGCAAGAAAGTTTAGCAAGACAGATGGCGGGGGTTTCTATCTCCGGGGGAGAGAGTGATGTGATGTTCTCTGGGAAGAGGAAAAAGAAGTGGGAAAAGAAGAAGCCGGGTCATGATGGAACCTCTACTTCAGGTCAACAAGATAGGGGTTATGCTCCTAAATATTATGGGAAGAAGAAAGGAGAGGGACCGAGGTGCTTTAGATGCAACAAGACCGGGCATTTCAAGAAAGATTGTCGGGTGAATCTTCAGCCAGGACATGCAGTGGAGAAGGAGATGCCAAAGTCTGATGAAGTTGGATGGGGAGGAGCCTTTGTGTCTAATATAACGGCGATGCCCATTAAGGCCTTGGCTTCCATCAACTATGAAGAAGACTGGATTGTTGATTCAGGGTGTGGACATCATCTCACCGGGGATGGATCAAAGTTCTCTTCTTTGGCACCTTACTCAGGTAACAATGCTATCATAACGGCTGATAATTCTATTCATCCAGTAGAGCACGAAGGAGTCGTCTCTCTGAGCAGTGATAAGGGTCCACTCACGTTGAGGAGTGTTTATCACGTGCCTAGTATGAAGAAGAATCTCTTCTCTGTGACCAATGCGGTCGATGTCGGTTATCACGTTCTGTTTGGCCCAACAGAAGTGAAGTTTCTCAAAACTAAACCGGAAATAAAAGGAGAAGTTATTCATGTCGGCAAGCGGGTGAAGGACTTGTTCGTTTTATCGACAAGTACCTATGTTGATAAGATGAGGACAAATGATAGTGCTGCCATCTGGCATGAAAGGTTGGGGCATGTAGGCATGGACAAATTGAAGGCTATGGCGGTAAGGGGCCTTGTCAATGGCTTGCCTAGCTTGTCCTCCTATGGAGACGGTCATGTCTGCGAAGGATGTCAGTTTGGTAAGTCTCATCGACTTCCATTTGACAAATCGCAAACAAGGTGCAAAGCACCGTTGGAATGCATCCACGGTGATTTGATGGGACCAACTGCCACCCCAAGCCTTGGAGGCAATAGATATATGTTGGTGTTGATTGACGATTACACCAGATATGTCTGGGTGTATTTCTTGAAAGAAAAGTCAGAAGCCTTTGCAAGGTTTGTGGAGTTCAAGGAGCTGGTGGAAGGTCGTTTAGGCCTGCGGGTGAAAAAATTGAGAACTGACAATGGTGGGGAGTTCACTTCTGGTGAGTTCTCAAGTTTTTGCAGGAAACACGCCGTTCGGAGAGAGTTCACTTGTGCCCATACTCCACAGCAGAATGGCGTTGCCGAAAGGAAGATCCGTCATCTGACGGAAACTTGCAAATGCTGGCTTCATGCCAAGAATATCCCAAAGTCCTTCTGGGCGGAGGGAATGTCTTGTGCAGCTTATGTCATCAACAGATTGCCTTTAAGTCCTATCAACATGAAGACCCCTCACGAACTAATGTTTAAGGAGAAGCCGAGTGTTGCTCACCTTCGGGTGTTCGGGTCAACCTGCTATGTGCATATTCCTGACGCTCTTCGAACAAAGCTAGATGCGAAAGCAAGGAAGCTAGTCTTTGTTGGGTATGATGAGCGGAAGAAGGGATGGAGATGCATGGATCCTGAGACACGGAGGTCAATTGTTTCTCGTGATGTGGTGTTCGATGAAGTGACTTCCTACAAGGGGAGTTCAGGAGTTGAACTACCAGAGAGCAGGATTGATGAAGGAGGAAAAGCTGCGGGAAGTCTTCAAGTGGAGCTGCCTGTTTCACCAGGAGCTCCAGTTGTGTCAAGCTCTGAGATGGGGGCTTCAGGTTCTGGTAGCAGGGGGAGCGATGCTCCAAGTTCATCTGGAAAAGAAGCTTGCACAAAAGAAGCGGCTGAGGAGGTGGTTAGTCAGGTGCAACCTCTTAGGAGGTCGAAGATGACTATTCAACCACCAGATCGATACACAGGAGGAAATATGGTGAACTTTGTTTCATGTTTCTTTGCTGGTCCCTTAGATGAAAGGGAGCCGTCGAGCTTTGAAAAGGCCAGAGGTGTGAAGGAGTGGGACATTGCTATGCAAGAAGAGATGACAGCTCTCGAGAAGAATGAGACCTGCAAGACTATGTTTGTAAATTGAAGAAGGCCCTGTACGGGTTGAAGCAAGCGCCTCGGGCGTGGTACGGGAAGATTGCAGAATATCTCTTATTCTGCGGATTCGTTGCTTCAGACTCTGATTCAAGCTTGTTCATCAAGAAGGAGGGGGTGCTTCGGGTGATTGTGCTGTTGTACGTGAATGACATGATTGTCACCGGGAACTCGAAGGAAGCTGTTGCAAGACTCAGGGCTGAGCTTGCTATCAGATTCGAGATGAAGGATCTGGGGGAGCTTCACCATTTCCTTGGACTCGAGGTCCAGAGGCGGGAGAGCGGAGTGCTCATTTCTCAGGAAGGATATGCGGAGCGAATCGTGAAACGATTTGGCATGGAGGAAGGAAAGAGCAGCTCTATACCTTTGGAGAAACATCATAAGCTTCGAAAGGATGAGGGGAGAGTCTTATCTGATCCGTTGGTGTTCCGAGCTCTGGTTGGGAGCTTGATCTACTTGACGATCACAAGGCCGGATATTGCTTATGCAGTTGGCAAGGTGAGTCGGTACATGGCGGAACCACGGAAACCTCATCTTCTGGCGGCTAAAGGCATCTTGAAGTATATGAAGTTGACCTCTAATTTGGGTCTCCGATATAAGAGAGGGTCAAGCTTGGAATTGTATGGTTACATGGATGCTGATTATGGGGGAGACGTGGATGATCGGAGATCAACGTCTGGTTTTGTCTTTATGACAGGCCCCACAGCTATTTCTTGGTGCAGCAAGAAGCAAGACTCGGTGTCTGTATCTACCACAGAAGCGGAGTACAAGGCTTCGGCCTTGGCAGCTCAGGAAGCTATTTGGCTCAGGAGGTTGGTAGAGGACGTTCATCAGGAGGTTCGAGGTCCCACTATGCTACGCGGAGACAATAAGAGTGCTCTCAAGCTGGTTAACAATCTAGTCTGTCACGCGAGGACCAAACATATAGAGATTGAGCACCATTTCATTCGTGAAAGGTGTTGGGAGGATCTCTTATGGTCGAGCATGTTCGGAGTGCGGACAATGTCGCAGACATCTTCACAAAGCCACTGGCGAAGGGACCGTTTACTCAGTTAAGGGAGTTGCTCGGGCTAGTTTCCACTTCCCACTTCAAGGGGGAGTGTTGAAATTTGTTGAAGTGAAGTGGAAAGGAGTCCGGCCGGTCTGGAGGCTGGAGACCGCAGAGACCGCGCGGTCTGCGCTGGTGCTCTGGCGGTTTGGTTCTGGCGATCTGGTGTGATCGGCCAGCTTGCTTCTTGGGTTTGGTCGCTTGTTCTGGCGACCTGATGCGGGTTGTTTCCGGTCTTGTTCTAGTTGGTCTGTTCCTGGCTAACTGCTGTGACCGGGCGGCTTGGTTGTGTTGTTCTAGCAACTTGGTTCAAGTCAGCCAGTTGCTTCTCTGTGTTGGCGATCTCAGGAAGGGTGATCGCTGTGTTCGCACGGCTTGTGCACGGCTTACTGCTGTCTTCGGTCTTGGACTGAATTTTGTTCAAGTGATGTGTTCGCGCGGTCTATCTTTTGAGACCGTTCGTGATCTGATGGGTGGTGACTGTATCCCGGTTTGTGCGGTGACGACATCCGTCCACCTGCCTATAAATAGGGGTGCATGGCCCGTCATTCCTAACAAGAACTGTAAGAACCAGAGCCCGGATTGTTTCTCGCGGTCTCAAGTTTGAGTTCGCGCGACTTGGATGCGAGTTAACCTTTGTTGTGTTCGCGGGTTTGCGGTCAGCAGGGTGCGGTCTCCTTCCTTGGTGATTTCCGGTGGCTTGAATAAACAGTTCATCTGCAGTCTGTCAGCGAACTGGGTTATTGTGTTCTTGTGCTGTTTGCAGCGGACTCAGTGATCAGGCGACCTTCTGCGGTTAGGCGGTCTGAGTTGCGGTCTGGCAACAGCTTCAGTTCTTTGTTCCAATAAGCTTCAGTTCGTGCGGTCTGGGATTGCGGTCTGGCAGTGCAGTTTGTCTGCTTCTGTTCGCGCGGTCTCAAGGTGTTTCTGCGGTCTGACTGTGCAAGCGATCTGGGAGTACAGCAGAACAAGCCGGGCGACCTGAGCCTTTGTTGCAGTCCGAGCGGTCTCTTTCTGGCAGACCGCTGGTTTCTGTTTTTTGGTGTGTTTGTTCTTCTCATCTCCGTGATTCTTATGAATCATGTCTCGCCATGTATGCCTCGCATTGTAAAGCAGTTCTATTTCAATAAAGATTTCCTGTGTTGCTGTTTTGGTATTGTGGTTGTTTGGCTATAACTCTTGTTGATACAACTCCTGTTTACTCCTAAACGGTTCAATCAAAAAATTTTAACAGGCCCTACCGACCGTTAGACGCCTAGCCCCGTTGTCTAGGCGCCCAGACTGCAGCCCACTTTGTAACACCCCAACCCCTCCCTGTGCTAGTTTCTCAGCACAATGGGTTGTTGATGGTGGGATTGGAACCCCCGCCACCCTTGATGAGAAACCTTCAACAGTTCTCATCAACATACATATGGGTGTTAAAAAGTGGGCTGCAACCCGGGCGCCTGGACAATGGGGCCAGACATCTAAAAGTAGGTAGGGCCATTGTAAGGCGGGCCGTTACAGCCATGCCTTCGCCTTATCCCGTAGAGGGAATGGAAACAACCTTAGCTTTACAATATCATCAGAGATGCTGGCGTACAAGAATGTTCCATAGAATTCAGTGAACTCTACCAAGTGAAGATGTTGGTCTTCACTTGCCATCCTCGAGAACTGAGCGTTAGTGCTGATGATGTTCAAGATGACTGACATGATTTTAAATTGATTATTTGTGATGACCGGGCCAAATCCAGGGTACACACACCCAATAGTGGGAGTGGTGTAATCACACATTGTCTGGGCCTTGGATGAATCACATCATGTTCGTCAACAACTTGGCCAACACTGGGCACATCCTCTCCCCTGTGGTCATTCAAATTATTCTGGTTACCCTCCTTGGCAGCAATAACCAGGTGGCGCGCATGTGATGAATAGTAAATATACGCATTTTTCTATATAATTTTTAGTATAATTTTACTTAGATTTCTAAATAATATATATAAATTAATGAATAAAATGTTTGTTTTTGTTATTTTTGTTTTTAACTTAGTTTTATTTTCATTTTGTAAAGTTTATGTAATTTTGTTAAGTCACGCCCTTGGTCACGCCCGTGTCCAAGGGCGTGTTCACTAATCCCTAACATTTTCTTCTCTGTTCTTTTTCCAACTCAAACATCAAGTCACGCCCTCGGTCACGCCCGTGAGCGAGGTCGTGTACCATGGTCACGCCCGTGTTGGATATCCATCCCAGATTCCAGCCACTTGAAGCATTTCATCCAAAAAATCAAAGTCACGGCCGTAACATTTCAGACACGCCCGTGACCCTCAACTCCTTCCAGAAGAACAAAGGACACGCCGCCCGTCACGCCCAACAGCCGACAGCACAATGCCGACATCGAACACGCCCGTGTTCCCTGGAACACGCCCGTGTACTTCCAAGTCGCCGGTCAAGCCTTCCAGATACCTGCCTGGATCCAGCTGTTCTGGCTATTCGCACCCCAAGCCATGTCACGCCCTCAGACACGCCCGTGTCCGAGGGCGTGTCATCCAAAATTTTTTTCTATAAATAGCCAGATTCAGCTGAGTGCAAGGGTTCAAAATTTTGGGAGCTTCTCTTAAGGTTTTGTTCCATTTTGCTGATTTTTGGTGTTTTGTAATTTTTGTAATTTTGCACTTTCTCTCTCTAGTTTTGTAACCCCTTTTTTGATGGAAATAAATTAAGCTTATTTTGTAATTATTGTCTCTCTTTGTTTTAGTGTGTGTGTGTTCTCTTTTTGTTCTTTTTCTTTTTATTTTTAGTTTTATGTAATTTTGTAATTTTTGTTAAGTTGTCATTTTAATTTGGGTGTGTGTGTGTATGAGTGTAATTTTCTTGTTTTTAGTTTTGTTGAAATTTTTAGATGATTTCATATTAGTGTGTGTGAGTGTAGGAGGTTAATTAGTTTTTTTTTGTTTTGTTTTATTTTCATTTGTTCTTTTTACTTTCTTTTTGCTTTTTTGTAAGTGTGCGTGTGTGTGTATGAGAGTAGATTTTCTTTTATTTTTAACTTAGTTTCATTATTGTTGTGTGTGTGAGTGTATGAGTTTATATTTGTTTTATTTTAATTAGATTTCATTAACGTAGAGTGGGTGTGTGTATGAGTAAAAAGTTTGCGCCTTTTTTGTAATCGAATAGTTTCTATTTCTGTCACGCCTTTATTTCCCGCCTATCCGTTTGGATAGGACTTGCTCACGCATTTATTTCCCGCCTATCCGTTTGGATAGGACTTGCTCACGCTTTTATTTCGCGCCTATCCGTTTGGATAGGACTTGCTCACGCATTTATTTCCCGCCTATCCGTTTGGATAGGACTTGCTCACGCATTTATTTCCCCTCTACCTATTTGGGTGGGGATCGCATTTCTTTAATTCCTGCAATTTACAGCTTTCATTTTAATTCTGTAGAGTGTGTGCGTTTTCAATTAGTGCGTCTTTTGTTTTTAATATAATCGCTTTTTGCTTAATTCCGCTACCCGCTCAATCGCTTATTATCGCCGTAGTTATCATTATCGTTTTATAAAACCCTAAAAAAATTCTAAGCAAAACTACTTTTTAAATTAACGTTTTCGTTCTTGTTCTTTTCATCGCTTTTCTTGTTTTTGCTAAACGCACACCAAGCCCACGATAGTTATCATTTTCGTCACTAACTTTTCTATAAAATCATAAAAATCAATTTCAAACTCTTTTCGATAAAATAATAGCGCGTTCCTAAGAAGTAGAAATAATCGATACGACCTTGGAAAAATACGACCTTGATATTTCAAAAGAAATATCCTATACTACTATCGATAAGGTCCACTTGCCTTTATTGATTTTAGTCCGGATAATTACATAAACCCAAAAGCTTTCTCTCTAAAGCACTTTTTAAAACTCTCTTTTAAAAACACTAAAAAATTTGTTGCAACACCTCTTTGGTTGTTGCAACTAGCTCAAGGTAAAAGAAGTTTTAAAACGCTCTTAAAGAATCGTTGCAACTACTCAAAAAATTGTTGCAACAATATTTTCAAAAAGCTTTCAATTTTAATTTCAACATAAAACCCTTTTTCAATCTTTTCTACTTAGCTTTTGGCGACGCGGCCAAAGAGTAATCTTCGATATTTCGAAAGAGGAAAAGGTCGTTACTTCTATCTTTCGATAGGATAACGGGTAATTCCTCGAAGTAGGATTACACGCGGGACTCTTCGAAAACGCCGCCGAATTCTAATAAAACAAGAAAGCAAGGCTTCACACTTAAAAAAAAACTAATTTTAACGTATCAAGTTTTTGGCGCCGTTGCCGGGGAATTGTGTCGTTATTTTGAAATAGGAAACGTTATTAATTTTATCTTATATTTCATCTCTTTTTCTATCTAAAAAACCAAAAACTAATAAAATATACTATCTAAGTAAAGAAAAATAAAAAAATATATATATACATATATTTTTCAATTTTCCTTTTTTATATATATTTTCGAATATAGCTACATATATTTTCATATAAAAGCCCCACAAAAAAAATCAAACCCAAAAAAAATATATATTTATATATTTTACTTAAGTAAAGAAAAACCCAAAAAAATATATTATTCTCTTTTACTTATTTTCCTTTCTTTTTCATCTTTGTAAAAATATTTCTAAAACAAAAACATCAAAAAAAATCTATAAAAGAAAAAAAAACTCTTCAAAAAAAAATAATTAAAGAATAGTGTTTGACCCGAGGAGAATCTTCGGATAATCCAATTTTACCTTTTGATCCCGAAATCGAGCGCACGCTTCTCGAGCGCCGCCGATCTCGTAATCAAAATCTACAAATAGCTCCCGAAGAATCCGTCGGCGATATACATATAGGCGTGATGGGCGATCCTAATCTAAATGCGGCCCCACCGAGGACCATGGCCTATTATGCTAGGCCAAATTTAGAGGATACAGGATCGAGCGTCACCCGCCCCGCGGTAGCTAATAATAATTTCGAAATCAAATCCAGTATAATTCAAATGGTACAACAGTCGATTCAGTTCGACGGTTTGCCAGATGAGGACCCAAACCAACACCTTAATAATTTTTTAGAAATTTGCGACACCTTCAAGATCAATGGCGTCAGCGATGACGCCATTCGCTTGCGCTTATTTCCCTTTTCCCTGCGGACAAAGGCGAAATCGTGGTTGACTTCTCTTCCGAGAGGGTCCATAACCACGTGGGCCGAATTGACGGAGAATTTTCTAACTAAATATTTTCCTCCGTCAAAAACCGCTAAATTACGCACCGATATCGCATCCTTCATTCAATTCGATTCTGAGTCTCTCTACGAGACTTGGGAATGTTTTAAAGAATATTTGCGTAGGTGTCCTCATCACGCGCTACCAACTTGGCTTCAGGTACAAACGTTCTATAACGACTTGAATTTCTCAATGAGACAGATGATCGACGCAGCCGCTGGGGGAACGTTAAACAACAAAACCCCGGAGGCCTCTCAAGCTCTGATCGAAGAAATGGCCATGAACGCGTACCAATGGAACGTGCCAAGGTCGCGTCCTCCTAAACC
Organism: Dactylorhiza incarnata; assembly: GCA_033032865.1. Lineage (NCBI taxonomy): Eukaryota > Viridiplantae > Streptophyta > Magnoliopsida > Asparagales > Orchidaceae > Dactylorhiza > Dactylorhiza incarnata. Next base: position 7,022,707 of record JAWHQI010000078.1, on the reverse strand, counting down.
GGCTGGTATTTTTGAAGTGGATGCCACTACTCACTTAGCCTCGCAGGTAGAGCGGCTAAGTAAGCAAGTGGCGGAGATGACTGCTTCCTCCTCCACTCCCGCTTGGGCTAATAATCCTAATAATAATAATAATAATAATTTTAATAATCCAAATAATAATAATAATAATAATTTTAATAATCTTAATAATAATAATCTTAATAATAATAATCTTAATAATAATATTAATAATAACAATAATTTAAGCGAGGAATCGGTGGATTACGTGGGCAATCAAATACGGGCGCCCATCAACCCATATAGTAATAACTATAACCCGGGTTGGAGGAGCCACCCGAACTTCTCCTGGAGTAACCCTAATAATGCGCAACGCCCTCCACCTGCGATCCCGCAAGGATTTCTGCATGGATATCCCCAAGGATTTCAGCAGGGTTTTGCGCCTCCTCCTCCAAAACCTTCTCCGCTCGAGGAGATTTTTGCAAAATACATGGCTTCCAACGACGCAAATATCCGAAATATAACCGGATCGCTAAAAAATTTAGAAATGCAGGTTGGCCAGCTTGCAAAAATGGTCTCCGAGCGGCCACTTGGAGCACTACCGGGGAACTCGGAGCAGAACCCGCGTGAAAATGCCCACGCCATTACCCTTCGCAGCGGCAAGGAGGTCGACTCCCCATTGCGGGTTGAGCATCAGGTAACTGTTTCGCCTTCGACCCCTGCACCCTCGTCTTTTATTTTATTAGATACGGAAAAATCATTAGCGCAGGGCGTCTCTTTCCCGCAAATTCCGTACCCCGCAAAACTTAATAAAGAGAAAGAGGACGAACATTACAAAAAGTTTTTACAAATTTTTAAACAAATTCAAATTAACGTCCCCTTCTGCGAGGCACTCTCTCAGATGCCGAAATACGCGAAATACCTTAAGGAGCTCCTTTCTAATAAAAAGAAGCTCGAGGGTATTTCACGTGTCTCCTTAAATGCGGAATGCTCGGCGGTCCTACTTAATAAATTGCCGCCAAAACTAAACGACCCCGGAAGGTTTTCCATCCCGTGCCTATTCGGCAATTTATTAATAAAGTACGCCCTAGCGGACCTGGGAGCGAGCATCAATTTGATGCCCTTCTCCCTCTTTAAAAAACTAGATTTGGGTGTTCCCACCCCAACAAAAATGAGCATCCAACTCGCGGATCGCTCGATAAAATATCCTATCGGGGTAGTGGAGGACGTTCTGGTCAAGGTTGACAAGTTTATCTTTCCGGTAGACTTCGTCATTCTCGACATCGAGGAGGACGCCGAGGTGCCAATTATCCTCGGTCGCCCTTTCCTCGCGACCTCCCGCTCATTAATTGATATGAGTAACGGTCGCCTCCTCCTTCGGGTAGGGGACGACGAAGTTACCCTTCTTATTAATCCCTCGATGCGAAATTCTTTATCGAACGATGATTCTTTCTTTCACTTAGAATCCGCGTTCGAGGATGAGTGTTCTTCGCTTTATGAATTACTCGCTTTAAATTTAGATGAACCGGATTTGGCGGGCCTCGCCCCTTTGGACGAGCTACCGCCAGATTCGCCTTTCGAATCTTTTAATTCTAAAAATTTAAAAATAACAACTTCTTACGAAGAACCCCCGGTCTTGGAGCTTAAGCCACTCCCCGACCATCTAAAATACGCTTTTCTCGCCGCGGACTTAAAACTCCCGGTTATTATTTCGTCTTCTTTATCTGATTCGGAAACCTCCGAATTAGTTAAAGTTTTGTCCACGCATCGCCATGCAATTGCATGGCAGATTTCGGATATTAGGGGGATAAATCCCTCTTTTTGCACGCACAAAATCTTCTTAGAAGATAATTCCCGCAAAACCATCCAGCCTCAGCGACGATTAAACCCAAATATGCGGGAGGTCGTTAAGGCTGAAGTAATAAAATTAATGGATGCGGGGATTATCTTCCCTATATCCGACAGCACGTGGGTTAGTCCCATTCATGTCGTGCCTAAAAAGGGCTGTATAACGGTAGTGGAAAATGAACATAACGAATTAATTCCAACTCGTACTGTTACGGGTTGGAGGGTGTGCATCGATTACCGAAAATTAAATGATGCCACCCGCAAAGACCACTTTCTGTTACCATTTATCGATCAAATTTTGGAGCGACTATCGGGTCATCCTTATTATTGTTTTCTCGATGGTCTATCGGAATTTTTACAAATTCCTATCTCCCCCGAAGACCAGGAGAAAACAACCTTTACGTGCCCCTTCGGTACCTTCGCGTACCGAAGGATGCCATTCGGCCTCTGCAACGCGCCAGCTACATTTCAACGATGTATGATGGCGATTTTTGGAGAGCTCGTAGAGGATATTATGGAAGTCTTTATGGATGACTTCTCGGTTTTTGGAAGCTCCTTCCAAAACTGCCTCCAAAATTTGGATCGAGTCCTCCAACGATGCGAAGACACGAACCTGGTTTTAAACTGGGAAAAGTGTAATTTTATGGTTCGAGAAGGCTTAGTTCTCGGGCAAAAAATTTCTGAATGAGGGATGGAGGTCGACAAGGCCAAGGTCGAAATAATTGAAAAACTCCCCGCGCCCTCAAATATAAAATCAATCCGTAGTTTTCTTGGCCACGCGGGTTTCTATAGGCGGTTTTTTCAAAACTTTTCCAAAATAACAAAACCGCTAACCCACCTCCTGGAGAAGGAATCTCCATTTATTTTTGATAACGCGTGCGTAGAGGCATTCAATGCCATAAAAAATAAACTTATCCATTCTCCCATTCTGGTGGCGCCCAATTGGACCCTTCCGTTTGAGATTATGTGCGACGCGAGTGATATAGCGGTAGGGGCCGTATTAGGCCAACGCGTTAATAAATATTTTCATCCTATCTACTACGCGTCCCGCACGCTCACGGCCGCACAGGCTAATTACACGACAACAAAAAAGGAACTCCTTGCCGTCGTCTTCGCCATAGATAAGTGTAGGCCCTACGCCACGCTTTCAAAAATTATAGTATTTACCGACCACTCCGCCCTAAAATATTTATTAGAAAAAATGGACGCTAAGCCCCGCCTTCTTCGATGGATCCTCCTATTACAAGAATTTGATTTAGAGATCCGCGATAAGAAGGGGGCCGAAAATTTAGCGGCCGACCACCTTTCTCGTTTAGAACACCCAATCGCGGCAGCGCTCTTCGAACCGGAAATCGATGATCGATTTCCCGAGGAGCGTCTTTTAGCTTTAAATAATTTAAAAACTTCTCCCTCGCCTTGGTTCGCAGACTACGCCAACTATTTAGTTGCGCGGGTGCTCCCGAAAGACTTTTCAAAACAGCAAAAGAAGAAATTCTTTTCTGATTTGAAAAATTACTTTTGGGAGGACCCTTTCTTATTTCGCGTCTGCGCGGACCAAGTCGTGCGGAGATGCGTTTCGAGCGAGGAGGGTGCGCAAATTTTGCGGCACTGCCACGAAGGGCCGGCCGGGGGGCATTATCAAGCCAACCGGACTGCGCAGAAGGCGCTGGAGGCGGGCTTTTATTGGCCCGCTCTCTTCAAAGACGCTCACACTTTTGTGAGCGCATGCGATAGCTGTCAACGGTCGGGTAACATCTCTCGTCGCGACGAGATGCCCCAAAATTTTTATTTAGAATGCGAGATTTTCGATTTATGGGGCATAGATTTCATAGGCCCCCTACCTCCTTCATTTACAAATCGCTACATTTTAGTGGCGGTCGACTACGTATCTAGGTGGGCGGAAGCGCAAGCTCTCCCCACCAACGATGCGAGAGTCGTCGTCAAATTTCTTAAAAAATTATTTTCTCGCTTCGGTACGCCCCGTGCGATAGTTAGTGATAGGGGTACGCACTTTTGCAACGCCCAGTTTGCAAAAATATTAACCAAATATGGCGTCACGCATAAGCTCGCCACCGCTTATCACCCCCAAACGAGCGGCCAAGTGGAGGTAGTAAATCGGGAAATCAAACGCATATTAGAAAAAACCGTTTCAACTAATAGGAAGGATTGGTCACTTAAATTAGACGACGCGCTGTGGGCATATCGTACGGCGTACAAGACCGCAATCGGTTGTACGCCTTATCGATTAGTCTACGGCAAGGCATGCCATTTGCCCGTAGAATTAGAGCACCGCGCTTTTTGGGCGTTAAAACTCTTAAATCTCGATCATAATTTAACCGCCGAAAACTGGAAATTCCAATTAAACGAACTCGATGAATGGCGTGCGAACGCTTACGAGAGTAATAAATTTTATAAGGAACGCTCGAAATTTTACCACGACCGGAAAATAAAATATCCAAAATCATTTGCGCCGGGCGATCTCGTCCTCCTATTTAATTCACGTCTTCGTCTTTTTCCGGGGAAACTAAAATCCCGTTGGTCCGGCCCCTTTCAAGTGAAAGAGGTTTGGCCATACGGGACCGTCCTTATCACCCACCCGGAAAAAGGCGACTTAAAAGTTAACGGTCACCGACTAAAACTCTACCACGCGGGGGATCAATTGGGAGGGAAGTTAAATTCCATACCCCTCCCCCACCTCTAAAAAGATCGTACCCCGCCAACGAGTCAAGCTACGAGACGGTAAACAAAGCGCTCGTGGGAGGCACCCCCATATTTATCCAATTACGTTCCTTTTTTTTTATAAAACCAAAAAAAAAATGTTGAAATAAATTTTCATCTCAAAAAAAATAAAAACTTAAACAAAAATAATAATAATAAATAATAATAAATAATAATAATAAATAATAAATAAAAAAAATAAAAATAAATAATAAAATTAATAATTATGCATATTTTAAATTATCATTCTTTTTCAAAAAAGAAACATAAAACAAAATAAAATATGCAAAAACTTTAAAACAAAAATCAAAAAGAATTTTGGGAATTTTAAGATAAGACAATAGGAAGTTTCTCAAAGTAGGATTACTCGACAGACCCGAGAGGGGATTTTTGTCGATATTTCGAAATGAGAAAACCCCGTTGCTTTTACCTTTTTATTTCTCTTCTTTCTTCCTTGGTTTTTATCTTAAAGCCTTTTCTTTATTTTACCTTATTTTATCTTTCTTAAAATTTAGATATATTTTAAAACATGCATATTTTAAAATTAAAACCCAAAAAAAAAATACATATAATATAAATAATAACATAAAAAGATGATAAAAATTTATTTTTATCATACCAAAAAAATATATGTTTTTTTTACTTCTTGTATTCATGTTTTGTACATTTCAAAAAACTAAAACAACCCAAAAAAAAAAACAATTTTGTATATATTCGTGGAGTTTTTTTTTTGTAACTATCCTTGTATATATTTTTTTCTATTTTGTAATTAAAATCTTCATCCTTTTTTTGTAAATATTTTCGTTCCTCACACTTACCTTCAACATTGAGGACAATGTTGGTTTTAAGTATGGGGGCATGTTTTCCCTCTTTTTGTAATTATTTTAGCCCCTCCAATATTAGAAAAAATCCAAAAAAAAATCTTTAATTAACTTAGAAAAAAATTTAAAAACACACAAAAACAAAAACAAAAAATTTTATATAAATGTTTTATGTTTATGTCTTTTTTTTGTATATAAAAATCCTTATTTATAATAATAAATCAAAATCCAAAAAAAATGATGAAAAACTTATCAAAAATCCAAAAATAAAATAAAACCCCTACTTAGCTTTTTGTTATTTCCAAGGCTAGGTTAGTTTTATCTTTAAGCGTTTTTCATTATTTATGATTTGCTAAAACAATTTTGTTTATTTCATAGTTTGAAAAATTTAAATCGAGGAATTTTTAGTAGTAAAAAAATCTTGCGATCTTAATTTAATTTGAGAACAAAATTTTTAGCACTACCTCGGGTTTACCCTAAATAGATTCCTTTTTGTATTATATTGGCAAACCATCTTTAGATTCAATTATTCTAACTCTAAACTTGTGAAACTTTAGGAATGTTTTTAATCTACTAAACTTGCTCTCAAAAATCTTTTTTTATTAATCTAGAATTTCTCTTGAAACCCCCCTTATAAACACCCCTTAGCTTGGCATAAAAATAATAAAAGTAGGAGTTTTAAAAGAAATCCTGTGTCAATGGGAATAAAGAGATTCCGTAAACACAGGCACCCAATATTGTTAAAAGAAATCCCGTGTCAATGGGAATAAAAAATTTAATAATTCCGTAAACATGGGCATTGGGTTAAGTTTAGAAATGATTTCAATTCTCCCGCGTAAACCAACGCTGGGAATCAAAGCAAATGCCACCAAAAAGGTGGGGTGAGAGGATAAAATCCGTCACCCCTAAATCCAAGCACTCTTCTTTTTGCCAAGGCTACCTTTTTTCCCTACCCCTTAGCCAATAAAATTGTACCTAGATTTTAATTTAAAAAAGTTTGAGAGAGCATAATTAGTAGGCTTTATTTATTCTTAAAAACTTTCTTAAAAAGGTTAAAGTTTTATATAATTCTATTCTAATTAAAAGGTACCAAAGACTGCAATAATCGACGCTATTTAGCTAACTTTAGAAGTCTCGCTAAAAATTTTTCGCTCTTTTTAAATTACTTTCATAGTTTTGGACTTACCTCTTTAAATACCCTAAATTTATTTCGATCTTACTTTTGATTTAATAAAAACTTTAGTAAATTGGAAATTTTATTAAACGTCTTATAGGTATCCCTTACTTTTGCTCTGGAATAGCAAAAGCTTAAGTATGGGGGTGTTTGATGAATAGTAAATATACGCATTTTTCTATATAATTTTTAGTATAATTTTAATTAGATTTCTAAATAATATATATAAATTAATGAATAAAATGTTTGTTTTTGTTATTTTTGTTTTTAACCTAGTTTTATTTTCATTTTGTAAAGTTTCTATAATTTTGTTAAGTCACGCCCTTGGTCACGCCCGTGTCCAAGGGCGTGTTCACTAATCCCTAGCATTTTCTTCTCTGTTCTTTTTCCAACTCAAACATCAAGTCACGCCCTCGGTCACGCCCGTGACCGAGGCCGTGTACCATGGTCACGCCCGTGTTGGATATCCATCCAAGATTCCAGCCACTTGAAGCATTTCATCCAAAAAATCAAAGTCACGGCCGTGACATTTCAGACACGCCCGTGACCCTCAACTCCTTCCAGAAGAACAAAGGACACGCCGCCCGTCACGCCCAACAGCCGACAGCACAATGCCGACATCGAACACGCCCGTGTTCCCTGGAACACGCCCGTGTACTTCAAAGTCGCCGGTCAAGCCTTCCAGATACCTGCCTGGATCCAGCTGTTCTGGCTATTCGCACCCCAAGCCATGTCACGCCCTCAGACACGCCCGTGTCCGAGGGCGTGTAATCCAAATTTTTTTTCTATAAATAGCCAGATTCAGCTGAGTGCAAGGGTTCAAAATTTTGGGAGCTTCTCTTAAGGTTTTGTTCCATTTTGCTGATTTTTGGTGTTTTGTAATTTTTGTAATTTTGCACTTTCTCTCTCTAGTTTTGTAACCCCTTTTTTGATGGAAATAAATTAAGCTTGTTTTGTAATTATTGCCTCTCTTTGTTTTAGTGTGTGTGTGTTCTCTTTTTGTTCTTTTTCTTTTTATTTTTAGTTTTATGTAATTTTGTAATTTTTGTTAAGTTGTCATTTTAATTTGGGTGTGTGTGTGTATGAGTGTAATTTTCTTGTTTTTAGTTTTGTTGAAATTTTTAGATGATTTCATATTAGTGTGTGTGAGTGTAGGAGGTTAATTAGTTTTTTTTGTTTTGTTTTATTTTCATTTGTTCTTTTTACTTTCTTTTTGCTTTTTTGTAAGTGTGTGTGTGTATGAGAGTAGATTTTCTTTTCATTTTAACTTAGTTTCATTATTGTTGTGTGTGTGAGTGTATGAGTTTAGATTTGTTTTATTTTAATTAGATTTCATTAACGTAGAGTGGGTGTGTGTATGAGTATAAAGTTTGCGCCTTTTTGGTAATCGAATAGTTTCCATTTCCGTCACGCATTTATTTCCCGCCTATCCGTTTGGATAGGACTTGCTCACGCATTTATTTCCCGCCTATCCGTTTGGATAGGACTTGCTCACGCATTTATTTCCCGCCTATCCGTTTGGATAGGACTTGCTCACGCATTTATTTCCCGCCTATCCGTTTGGATAGGACTTGCTCACGCATTTATTTCCCCTCTACCTATTTGGGTGGGGATCGCATTTCTTTAATTCCTGCAATTTACAGCTTTCATTTTAATTCTGTAGAGTGTGTGCGTTTTCAATTAGTGCGTCTTTTTTTTAATATAATCGCTTTTTGCTTAATTCCGCTACCCGCTCAATCGCTTATTATCGCCGTAGTTATCATTATCGTTTTATAAAACCCTAAAAAAATTCTAAGCAAAACAACTTTTTAAATTAACGTTTTCGTTCTTGTTCTTTTCATCGCTTTTCTTGGTTTTTGCTAAACGCACACCAAGCCCGCGATAGTTATCATTTTCGTCACTAACTTTTTTATGAAATCATAAAAATCAATTTCAAACTCTTTTCGATAAAATAATAGCGCGTTCCTAAGAAGTAGAAATAATCGATACGACCTTGGAAAAATACGACCTTGATATTTCAAAAGAAATATCCTATACTACTATCGATAAGGTCCACTTGCCTTTATTGATTTTAGTCCGGATAATTACATAAACCCAAAAGCTTTCTCTCTAAAGCACTTTTTAACACTCTCTTTTAAAAACACTAAAAAATTTGTTGCAACACCTCTTTGGTTGTTGCAACTAGCTCAAGGTAAAAGAAGTTTTAAAACGCTCTTAAAGAATCGTTGCAACTACTCAAAAAATTGTTGCAACAATATTTTCAAAAAGCTTTCAATTTTAATTTCAACATAAAGCCCTTTTTCAATCTTTTCTACTTAGCTTTTGGCGACGCGGCCAAAGAGTAATCTTCGATATTTCGAAAGAGGAAAAGGCCGTTACTTCTATATTTTGATAGGATAACGGGTAATTCCTTGAAGTAGGATTACTCGCGGGACTCTTCGAAAACGCCGCCGAATTCTAATAAAAGAAGAAAGCAAGGCTTCACACTTTAAAAAAAACTAATTTTAACGTATCAGCATGCAGCATCCGCTCTATCTATAGATCGAACTCAACTAAATCTCCAGGGCCTCGCCCCTTCATACCCTCAAATCCGACAAAACAAAAATCCAAAACAACAAATCTTTATATACAACTTCTTAAACAGAAAAATAACACGGCGCATGCGTTCCCAGCAACGATGCCAAAAACTTGATGCACTCACGACTTGTGTACCTGTCACACAAGTAATATAAATTGTGGATGTAACTCCCCAAGTATCGATATCAGAGGAACGCACGATGTGGCATGTGATTTTATAGTTAGAAAACTAATTATAAAGATTTAAACGAATATACAGACTTTGGATTCAGGTTTTGAAAAGCAAAAAGAAACAGTAACTATGCTAATGCGGGTCGCACACACTGCTTCATAAGGTGGATGAAAACTATGCAGTCTGTTATGCACTGCTTCAGTAGGCGGATGGGTGAGAAGGAAAGCGGGTGGATGATTCGCTTAGGCAGAATGAGGGTCGAAGGAACCTCGTCACAAAGCACACCACTAGCAATTGCTAATGCGACAACTCCACGCGACTTTGTGATGGAAGATGAAATGGGGGCGCTCCTCACTTGCATAAACCATAACACATTTTCATATAGACATAAAATCAACTCAATAGCATAATAGGTTTTGCAAACATCATTCACAAAAACATAATATCCAAGGAGAAAAATACTACAATAGGAAGGTGGTGAGATTACAAACAGAGGGAAGGAGACTCATTGGAGGTTCATTGCCGGAATCTTGGGTTGTCAAGCCTTGTCCGAGCTCAGGCCCTATCTGCCATCCCGGGTCCGAAAGAGTTGTCACCTTTTTCTAATGCACCCATTTTCTCTGTCACTTGTCTTCAGCCACGACCTCACCGAAAAACTTCACACATGCAGCAAAAAATTCCTTGAAATCACCCTTGGAAGCAAGTGAATGATGGAGGAGGCCACAGAGGATGTTCGAGATTAGAATTTGCAAGAAAATGATGGCCGAAGCTTCTCCTGAAGGTGGGCGGTGGTGGAGCGGTGAAAGATAACAGAGCTGAGTACCTTGGCGCAAAAAAATGGCGGGCCTGTTGATTCCTCTAGAATAGGGTGATTTCCTGCACTTATACAGTAACTAGTCAGAAAATAGGCATGCATGGTCGAACGCATGATCGAGCATGGATCGTGCAAATTTTCTCCCACAGGAAGCCCAAGAAGGCAAGGCAGAAGTACCCGGACGATTTTACTCATGCACGGTCGAAACCGACCATGCGAGAACAAAATGCACGGGTAGAAGCAGATCGCTGAAAATCAGGCCAAAAGAGAAGATCATGTGATTTCTTTTCGCATGGTTGAATCCAATCGTGCGTGAAGGAAACGCACGGGCAGTTAAATCATGAAATTTTACGACAAAAAGAGAAGCTTGTGCAATTTTACTCATGCACGGTCGAAACTGACCATGCTCGGACAAAATGCACAAGTTGGGGCATAACTTTTCTGGGGCACAAATGAATGTGCACGGGTGTAAGACCCTTTTTATTTATTTGATTTCTGGATCGTACCACCCAAAACCGCCTCCTTGCGGTGACACCAACACTTGGGTTAGTCGCCACTATGAGACGTCGATCCTGCCAGCTAATATCAAACATCTAGGCCAACTATGAATCACAGATAGAAGTAAATAAGACTAAGTCCACAAATCACATCATGACCAAATATAATCAAAAGTAGAGTCCACCGACGAGATAAACAGAGTACAGATAAATAAAAGGGCTTAAGCCCAGTACATCATATCCTCACTACAAACACTCGCGGATGAAAAGCTAAAATCTCTACACACTCACTACTATCACTGCTGCGGTAGGTGCTAGCCGGGGGTGGATCACCTCATCACGATCATCCCCCCTAATGTGCTGGATCTGCTTCTACTGGAGCTCCTATTTGTTCTGCCACATAAGATCGTTAGTCAAAAGACTAAGTGGTTTCATCCATCTCCCCCCATGACTCTTAGGCACCAGGCGAGAGTACGAGGATAAAAGGTATACAAGCAGAATAACAAAGTAGGTGGCATGGCTCTCACTATCATAGTTTGTGTAAAGTAGGTATAGCTACGCTAGCTGTTCTACTAAGCAAGTACTATAGTAAAGAGCAGTAATAATGAGCAATAGCAAAAGAGCAATAATTAAGTAAAGTATGGCGTAATAAAGTAATAAGTAGACTACCACACTATCATCATAAGAGGACCTTAACTTATATGAATGCCCAAACAAACTTATAAGTTAAGATTTCTGTAAATGTAACTTATCATATAAAAGATCCCATTCTAATTTTATGATAAGGATTTGTAAGTGCGTATGCCTATAAGATGTATCTATGTTATGATATGTTCATACAGTGCAACTCACCCACATGACTCTACGCACAGACCTTTTGTTCCCACTCTTTGGAGGTAGCAAGCCTCTCAGGTACTTCTGTCGTAGCTACAGAAACAGTGGATTGGGCACTCCTCTCCTAGGTGGGAATACACAGTACCGGGCCTAGACCTTATGTTCGATGTTGTACATGTCCTAGGTGCACTTCTGTGAGCTCTTGCGTACTCTTACTGGCTATCCCACTAGTCTTGTATGGTCAGGTGTGCATTTATGGGGATCATCCTCCAGACCACAGTATAAATAACCTACTAGACCCTCAAACCCTCACACAATGCCAGAGTCAACGTACTGCCATCAGTGTGACGACTGGACAAGTACCGAAGACCCGCCACTAATTTTTGCACATGCAAACTTTAACTCACCACCCGAGCCTCCAGCTCACAGGACCAACCCATCCCGATATCATTACCTCTAGAGACTCCATCTCGTTGGACTAACAAGTCCTTGCACCATTCTGTCCCATATTTTGGGAGGAGGTTTACTTTTATCAAGTTCTCCTACTTAGACTACTCTTCTCTATTATTTTGTTGATCATAACGGTTTAAGGTGAAACCTGGACTTCCCGAAGTCTACCCGGTGAATGGCTCACAGTCATACTAGAAGGTATGCTGGGGTGACATCCCCAAACCTTCCTTTCTCAAAATATTTACTTTTATTGGTGTCTATCTGATTCTAAGCCCTCTCTCATTGTTACTCTTATCCTAAGATGGCTTATGATATTTGTATGGGATTCCAAGACTAGAACTATCCTTAATATATGTGTACACTAACACTTAGAACCATATGGTGCCTTTCCCTAGAACTTCTAATTCCAGAAGTTTGCCTTACTTCTATCATCTCCTTGTCTCATCATAATGTCTTTTATATGACTTTAGCCTTATCAAGCTTTTTACTAAATACAACCCAATCTTATACTCAAGTATTGACACCCAATTTAAATGTCCTACAATTAACCAATTATTCTTTAGTATTGATCCCTATATGCATGGTGTCTATGAGATGATCAGTTGGGCTCCATATTCTTTAGATTTGTATTTGTCTATTCACAGACCAATATTTATTCTAGTTATACCATATGTCAATCATGAAGTACATAGCCATTTCTCAAGTTCAAATGACCTAATATTAAATCCAGAGGTCCTATATGACATATGAAGTAATTTCATGCTAATTTGAACATTTTCCATAACGGAGCCTAATTATTTACCATTGTATACTTGATAAGTTAATTCCAAATTACATGTGAACTATAATTTTCGGATGTCTAAGCTATCTACAAAATTTCACAGAGATTCTCTAAGGTCTAAGATATACTTTTAGAGAGATTTATAATTTTCCATTTCCATTTAGTCATAATAAATACCATTTCATCAATTAGGGATTCTTCCACATTTACAATGGATCTATGTGGATTCGTCATCTAAAAATTACAGCAAAATTTCCAAAGAATATAATTGATCCAAAAAGTGTTCTAACTAATTTTCATAATTTTCCAGATAGATTTATACACATAAATTAAATTTACTAAAAAAAGTAATAAACCATAATTGTACTAGAACTAAATAATTACATCATCAATAAATTCCCAAAAATTCTCCAGTGGTTCTCCATGCTCACACATGTGCTCTAACAGAGTTTTCTATTTTACGTATACGAATGTCCACCCATAATAAATAATCTCCAAAATAAACAACTTTCAATATTATTCAGAACTACTGGATATTAACTACCACTAATTATGATAAATTTTCGAGAGGTTCATAATGTTCTAGTGAGAGTCTATCCAGGGATTGAGAATTTGCCACGTAATATAGGCCACAAATATTCCCATAATACAAAAGTGTGATAAATTAGATTTTGATATTTTTCGAGGTAAAGGACTCCCAAAAATTCTAATAAATTTACCAGAGATGTAATATAACCAAAATCATCATGTGATAGAAAATTTGTTTTTACTAAGTAATTTGGTCTCCTTCATTTCAATAATTTAGTTGTGCGACATATCTTAATTAATTAGATATCTAGGATTTTTAACTCCAAAAATCCTAATTTTCTAGTGATGAACCCTTTCATCATATTACTTGCATGCCCCAAATTTCATGGGCATACATCAAGGGAATATTGAGACATTCATAAAAGCATGAAATTTTGCTACATGCACACCATTCCCTAACATTTACCAAACTTGCATGTGAGATATCTCAGCATGAACTAGTCCAAATGGTCCAAAATTTGGGACAGGCACTTTTCTTCACCTAGTATTCCTTCCACAAGAGATTTGAGTGTATTTAACTTCATTAAACCCTTGATCCACCACATGCATGGATATTTAATTTATTTCTAATACTGTGGAACTTATGTCTCCAAAAATTCTGATTTTTGGTAAGCATGTGAATCCCACTATGTTACATGCATGGTAAAATTTCTAGCTCATTTGGTTGAATCAAAAGGTGGGGGCACACATATTTTTGTCTAGGGTTCACTTTATACACCCTTCACCAAAACAAGTGCCTAGGGATTTGTGGTACACCAAATCACTCGAAACAAATTTGTATGTGTAGTTAAGACACAGATCTAAATTTTTCATATTGAATACTATCCATGGTTCAGGATGTAAGGTACCTAAATAATTCCTTAAACCTACTGCATGAAGTGTGACAATAACACACAAATATGTTATATGCACACAAACTCGCAAACACCACTATCTCTTGTAAGTAGAATATACCAACATGCAGAGGTCCAAATGACCTAATATTTTTACCAGTGACTTAACATGATCTATTAAACATACCACCCATGATTTGGGTCAACTTGGCCTAGTCTAGCCTTATTAATTTCAAAGATATGAAACATCACATTTCTTATAAAACTATTGAAAAATGATGCCCAAAAATTCTGATTTTTGGGCAGGGGGTGTGTTTGGCATGTGTACTTGAATGGACAAATTATTAGGCCCATGCATCCACCCATGTGTAGTGTATACACATTGTAATGACTCACCCTCCCTTAGGACATAACTCAGTAAAATGCCTTTTGTGTGGCTGTAAAGCTCCAGATGGTGTAATTTAAAATCCTATAGAAAATAAACACCAAAGGACAATTGTTGTCTCTGGCCACGTTTCCTAAAACAACTTCTAAGTGGCTTAAAATTGATCATGAATAAACTAAATAAAGTGTGACAGAAGTTGAATGATTATTTCATAATATCATCCTGGCTTGCAAATAGCCATCATCCAAGATTCGACGACCCTGCACTAGTCTTCAACCTCCAGCCAACGGCTAGAAATTCTTCTAGCTGGGCCGACTTCCAAGGCGATTTCCCGACAACCTCCTACACTCCACGACCATCCACCACCACCACCACCACCTCTGTTGAGGTGGTGGCCATCAATTGGCGGCAAAATGCCAGCCGGAAACCACCTCTCTAGTGATCCCGAGCAAGGTAAAAAGCTCAGAAATTTCACTTTCACCTCACATGGATTCAAGCCCTATTGAGCTCAAAATCTCTCCTAATCGATATAGATGCTAACACAAGGGGAGGGAGAGAGGGAAAATGTATTTATTAAAGCTTGTTGAAGGGTATTTGCCCATGATGCCATGACTGACCTATTCCTTGACGGCCTTTGCTGATCTCCACCACCAATGCCCGATTTCTCCTCCAAAGTGGGGGCTTTAATTCTCTCAGTCTCCTGAAAGTGTTGGGAAGGTCAATTGAAGAGGAGGAATGATATTTCATGTGTTGCCATTAATGGCCACTTTTGCCCTGTAACATCCCAATTCGAACTAGACCCCTCGAGTGACACGTGGTCATTCGAAGGTGCTTGGGCTAGGAATGAGTCTTGAGATCCTAATGGTGCCAAGAATATACCCCGATCTCCAGGAGTGGGTGTAACCATCACCCCCATGAAGTTAGAAAGAAAATGGCATAGGATTGGTAAAAGGGAGATAACGCCGGCGGTAGCGGCCGAATCAGTGCATGTGATTTTCCATGATAGATGGATTAAATTCCCTAAAAAATGAGTTAATAGTGGAATTAAATGCTTATAATCAGCTGGCACATAGGTGGAGAATTTCAACATAAAGCTTGGGAAGGGGAATTTGCATTTTATGCTTATAAATGCTCTCTCTCTCCATTCTCTCCTAACCCAAATGGCATGATATCTCTTAATCAGATGCCCTATTCATCATCTTCTTCATCTTCTTCTTCTTCTCTTCTTCTTTTCTTCATCTTCTTCCTCATCCCTAAAGAGAGTTAACTTAGGGTTCTTGAAAGAGCAAGCTTGGAGAAGGATTTGAGCTCGGCCAACCGCTGCCATGTCGCCGAGGTGACAACCGCGATCGTCGGCCGGAAATCAGGTGACTTCCGACCCCTCTCCCTGGGTGCTAGATCTTTAGATCTAATTAGGAGAGATATCGAGCTCAAAAGAGATTGAATTTGTAAGAGTAATGGAGTTTTGTAGGAAGAGGCCATGCTAGAATTTATGTTCTAGGGTCTCGTTCGTCACGAAAATGTCTTTGATCAACTCCTCTCTTCAATACGAAGTCAAAGGAGTTAATTTCATGAAGATCTGTGGCCTAATGAGGGAGTATTGGAGGAGAGAAGGTGAGATAACCTAAGTTTTGTTTGGGGAAGATGATGAATAGTCCCTTGTTAAAGAGGGTTTTTAATTACACTATTTCACTTGATTAATAAGGGGACTCATGATTAGTGGTGAAATTCCAGCAACAAAGGAAAAGAATAATGGAACTTGATTGGAGTTGTAACATCCCCCAAACAACTAGACCCCCAAGTTGGTTTTGTCATAACTAGGTCATGACAAAACCATAGGAAGAGCTCAAGACCATGTGAGTTTGGGTGAGAAAGGAGAAAACCCAAGTGGTCTGCTAATAGTAATTTTTAGATACCAAACCTAGGGTTGGACTTTAGGGCCTCATCTTAAACCTTGACCCCACCATTGAGTCCCAGGAGCACCAGGGAACCATTGGGGTCAACAAAAGGTGACAAGTTGACCAAAGCCAACCCTAAACCTAAATTGGTCAAACTAGCTCAATTAGGGCCAATTGACCTCCACCATGCCAAATTGACCCTGCCCTACCCTCATAGGGTCACTAGGGACCTAATGGACCAAAAAGCTCCATCATGGGACCTCTAAATTGGCCAATTTACCCTAAGTCAACCTTAGCCCTAATCTTGGTCAAAGTGCCCTACAAAGGGGCAATTCACCCACACCTTGACGAATTGACATTTCCTAGACCTTCCTAACCCTTAAGGGAGCCCATTGGAGCCTAAGCCACCCATTGGGGTCAACCCAATTGGTCAATTTGACCAAAGTCAACCTTGTCCTAAATTAGGTCAAAATAACCCAATTTCCCCAAATTAAACCCAATTCACTTGAGCTAGACTCAATTGGTGTGGTCCACCACCTCATGGGGATTGAATGCTGATGAGTTGGCCATCCAATTTGAAAAGAGTCGGCCAAGAGAGAGAAAATGGAGGTTTCCCCCAAATTGGAGAGAGGGGAAGAACATTCATGGTGATTGAAGGCATTTGATCCTTCAATTTCACTCCCCAATTGATGAGCATTCACCTCACCCCTTCAGTTACAAACAGAATCCTGAAGTTCTATGGCCAAGGGAGCCGAATTAGGGGAGAATTAGAGGTGGCCGAAATCTCTATTCATGGCCATTAATGGCAATTAATGCCAAGGCTCCACCCCTCCCCCAATTGATCTCCTTAACACCGTAGGGATCAGAGAGGAGTGAAACCCCTTATTCCCCGATGAAATCGAGCATCAAAAGCTAGGATTGACATGGCGCTGAAAGCTCCACCTCCGACCATGTTGACTCACAGGAATACGCGCCACCAATCCCCCACACAGGTCTGATCCGCCTCCTCTCCCTTAGTGCTAGATCTTATGATAATTTGGGGATTGATCCGAGCTCAATTAGGCTCGGATCATGCTTCTGAAAGGACTCAATTAGGGCTCTCTTTCCCCTCCTCTAAACCCTGATTCCGACCACCTCCGGCCGGCCAACCACCCCCTATCGTCGGCCACCACCTCAACGGAGGTTGTGGTGGCATTGGCCGGCCGGGAAGAGGCACAAGTGGCCGGGAAATCGTCCAGCAAAGAAGCCCAGGATAGGCTGCCGTGCGCCGTCCATCCATCGAGGACGATGACCATGAGCCTATTGTTGTGATCAGCTATTTGCAGATTTAAATGATTATGTTATAATGTTATTTCATTTTGAAAGTGCGGCCGTTGCTGAATAGTCGATCAGAATTCAGAGAAAATAAATAACTGATCCTTCAGAGATTGTTAAGCTGGAGAAAAAATTCGTCAAGCTATAGGCTGAGTTCGTCGAACTGAAAGTTGAGTTCGTTGAACTGAATCTAGAGTTCGTTGAACTGAATTATTTCATCGAACACAATCTGGTGTTCGTCGAACTGAATCTGGAGTTCGTCGAACTGAATTAATTTGTCGAGCACAATCTGGAGTTCGTCAAACTGAATTTAGAGTTCGTTGAACTGAGAGATAATCTGCTGAACTGGCTAGAGAATTGAATTCGTCGAGCTGTGACGCAATTTTGTCGAACTGAAGCATGACGTTCGTCGAACGCAGAATGGATTTCATCGAACGCAGATTGAAGTTCATCGAACGCAGAGACTTGGAATTTTCCTAACTTCTATCTACTCAAACACACTTTAAACCTTGACCCTTAGACTATACAATGGGGTCAACTTAGTCCTAATCAATAGATAGTGATCCTTGCCCAAATCAGTAATAGGGTTGTTCCAACACATTTTGCCACACTTCCTGCAGAATTTATTTTAATTATTAAAAATACTAGGACCCCTCAAATGAAAAAGTACCCAACATTAATGTTGTAGCCCTTGGTGTCTAGATTAAGTGAAAATTTGTTTTAGTTCAATAGGAGCACTATAGCTCCCCGTGGAGTCATTTTTCTAGGACTGGTCCCTAGGGTAGGGCAGTAAAAAATTCTTAAATATCATTCTATTGGTAAATGGTATTGCCTTGCAATTTCATGCCTAGGCTATTTACACCTACCCACACGTCATACCCAAAGATGGGAATTATAGGGGAACCTTTTTTTTAAGGTTTTTGTAATAATTTCATAAATCAAATATTAATTAATTAGTGGGTCAAATGACCTCCAATGCCCTCCAAATCTTGTTGGGTGCTCCTTGGAGTTATTGTTTGACCTTGGTAAAAATCTCAGCCCAATTGGGACTGATTTGGTTGGGTAATTTGTCAACCCAATTTAGGTCAAATTGGGTCAAAGTTAGGGCATGGTGTTTATCTTGGGGTATCGTGGTCAAAACTCATCACCATGAGTTGAAACCTTGGCCACTGGTTTAGGATCACCTAAAACACCTTCATGAGTAAGATGGGGTGGTGTAGATGTGGATATGCCCTAGGACCCTAGTTTTACCCCTTGGTGTGCATATAGAACCTTGTGAAGGCCATGTGGTCAAATCCCTAGAATGGCCATGGAATTTAGGATATATGTTCATGGGGTGTGATTATGCTCTAGGGAATTTTGAGAGAATTTTAGGAGTACTTATTTCCCCTAAATTAGGTCATAACCCCTTTAGGGAAATTTCTTATAAGAGATATTTACATATTCTAATGGCCTTGGATGGTGATGAAACCTTGGTAGTGCTTTTATATTCACATGATGGACCTCTGGTAATTTTTGTGAAATTAATTAGATAATTTAACCAGCACTTCATTTACAAGGCACTTATTTTACCTTAATCTTAATAAATATAATTAGGGGTCCAAAACTCTCTGGAAAAATATGCAACTTAGTGATAGGACATTTCAGAGCACTAGGAAGCTCTGTAAATTTTTATATAATTTTTGGAGTTTGTTATCAGTAGGCTACTTCACAACATGCTCATATTAGGATTTCTTTGGAATATTTATTTAAGTGGTTAATATGCCTTTATAAATTCTAACATTTGGCATGAGAACTTTCCTGATCAATATAAATGTCTTGTAATATTCCCATAATTTTTGGACAAGTATTGTTGGTGGTTGCTTCTTTAATTTCTAATTTTGGTTAAATATTCAATATTATAATTAGAGGACAATTCCTAATTGTAAAATTGTGACACTCTGTATTTACTGTTATTTTGGCATGATAGATTTATTCTAATTTTATGAGAGTCATGTCATAAGAATGCCTTAAACTTCATGTTCATATTCATACTTGGCAAATATTAGAGAAATTTAAATAAATGCTAAAATTTTGAGGATTTATATGATTCTCTGGATTTAGTCTTAAAATACCATGGTAGTCCTCCAGTAAAAATCTTGTGTCATGTGGATGAATATTCAAAGTACTTCTACTTATTAGCTACATATAGTTAGTTTGGTCTACGTATAGTAAAAATGTGAAACTTGGGTATTTAGGGGATTTTCACTATTGTTGGGAAAATGATTTCTCTTAACCCCTAGAAATGAGTTAAAGAAAGAGTTTTATGAATGAATAACAAAGACAAAGTAAATATGCGTCGAATGGTATTCGACGCTACGTCGAAATAGAGTCGACGTCTTCTTCAGGATATGTCGAAGTAACTTTAGGAAGATTTCGACGTAGGTCCTGTCGACGCTACTCTGATTTCTAGTCGACGCATACAAAGAAGTCGACGCACCTTTGTCGACGCACATTCCTTATATCTCTCTCGACGTTGGGCTAAGATAAATTCGACGCTTACGTCGAATAGTAATCGACGCACGTCGATTTGTTTGACAGATTTAAATCTGCGCCAGATCTCTTTCCTTCTTTTCTGAAGATCTGATTTATATAGAATGATGTTAATATTTTATAGCCGTTCTGAATCATTCTTTCCTTCTATTTGATTCTTGGCTAAATTGATGAAATCTGTTTTGGATATTATTTGAAATCTAAATTAACATTTTCCATTTATGATTAAATTTGCTATGGAAATATTTCTCTCTACCTAAATCTCTGGCTGCTAATTGATTCCTCTCCTATAGTACTATCTTATTACACAGAGCTATAAAATAAAGAGCAAGTCGGCAGGAAACAGCAGAAGAGTGATCCACCACACATTTATGATATAGAGGAAAAGCTCCCAAAAGAAAAGAGAGACATTGAGAAAAAGCTCTGCAGCAACTTCCATCCATTTCCACTTCTGCTTCTGCTCACTGATCACTGCTGCAAAATCTGATTGCTCTCACTAAAAGAGAGAAAGGCTACAAATCTTCTTCTCTCTATAGAAGAAAGATTCAATTCTTAACTTGTGCTTCAAATCTTCTTGCTAGGAAGAAGATTCATTATTGGCTTTATTCCATTCTTTCTTTTTCATTCTTATTCACTATTGTAAAAGAGTTTTTAGAATCTCTCTTCAAAAAATTCAGTGTACTGGTTCTAAGAGTCTCCTTTTCAAAAGACTCAGTTGGTTCTAAGAGTCTCCTTATCAAAAGACTCAGGGTGGTTCTAAGAGTCTCCTTATCAAAAGACTCAGTGCAAGTTAGTGAATTCCTACCAAGGGGGTAGAAGAGTGGACTACCCAAGGTTTGGGGAACCACTATATTTTCTTGTGTTGTGCTGTGGATTTTCTTTCTTACATTTGCTTTATTGTTTTAATTCTTGTTGGTGTGTGTGGGAAGCTCTAATCTGTGATCATACATATATATATATATTAACTTTGCACAAAATATTTCAAATCTCTATTCACCCCCCCTCTAGAGAAATCTAGTGAGGTTAACTGTGCACTTTCACCTATCAAGTGGAAGTGGCATGTAGATGGTGTGCATGGTCAGGTTGAAGAGGATGAGGTCATCAAAAGGAGTTTAGGAGATAAGAGTGCTAGGTGGGCTAAGGGTAAGATCGTGCTTGGGATTGACGAAAGATCATCTTTCCCCTAGCGTGTCATACACCACCTAGGGTTAATACAAGTGAAAAGATAAGAGGCTTAGGCATATTGGTAGATACACATAATATTAAATGTCTTGAGAAAGGGAGCCTTGGGGTGTCATCCTATTGTAGCTCCTAGTACCGTTGCGAGCCCCTAATAGGAGAATCCTCGGGAAGTCCAAGATTAACCATAAACTATAGGGCTAAGTTGCTATACAAGATTAACTAAGTAATATACTCACTCACACTCCATTTTCACGGGTGCTTAGTCATTTTGGTCTTACGAGCGGTAGGCTCGGTGGTTATAGTAATAGACTTACTAGTCTGGTGAGTTATGACTCAACCATGTTTGTTGTGCCGGACGGGTTAGCCTGGGGAGCTTATGGCTCGGAGGTAAATGTAAACCTGTTTGCATGTGCATAAGGTGGTGGGTCCTTAGTGTTGATGGTCGTTGCATCGACATTAATACTTGGGCTCGGTAAGTGAGGAGAACCCTTTACCAAAACAAGTATGGTGGTCGTACCTGTAAGAGTACGCAGTAGCTCTGCTATTGTGTTCTTAACATTGGGCGTACATTAGGTCTAGGTTAGGTAGTGCAAATACCAACCTAAAGGTGGGCAAGGCCCAACCCACTGCTTCCGTTTGCCACTACAGAAGTATCCTGGGAGTTTTGCTAGCTCCAAAAAGGGGGAACTAAAGGCCTGTGTGCATAGAGTCATAGTGTGTGAGTTGCACTTGTGTGAACATAACATTTAATTGCTTATATGCATGTCATAGCATCAACATTGCATTTCAACCCCTACCCCTATTGTATAAGTTGGTTATGGGACTTCTTATATGATAGGCCTTGCTTAACGACCCCTTGGTCTATAGGTTTGTGTGGGCATTCCTATAAATCAACGGTTACTTTTATTTACTTACCTTATATGCTTGCTCTACTTGTTTACTTTACCTGTTTGTACTTTACTTTACTTACTGCTTCAGTTATGATATATATATTTCGCATAGTGGTAGACATTCCCTGTGCCACTGTCACTTGCTATTGTTTTCACCCCTTGTAGTCCTCCGCTTCATTCCTCCCGCACGGTGCCTAGGAGTCACCAGGGGAGGGGTGGGAGATTGGCTTAGTCATTTGACTAACAGTTGGTGGACCTTATCATTTTAGGGGACCGAGGAGATGTTGCAGCACCAGAGGCCGGTGGAGATGGAGATGGGGCAGTCTAGTACGGGAGCACCATTGGCAGGATCCGTGAGTGACTTACTAGTTTTAGTTGGTTTTCTTCTGCGGGTGTCTGTGTAGTGAGGATTTGATGTATTGGGCAGGAGCCCTTATTATTTATATCTTTTGCTTCAGTTACATTTATGTGGACATCTCTTTGTGATGATTTACTATTTATGTGATGTGGACTTATCTTCTCAAGTTTGTAACTCTTACTTTTTCTGTGATCGATTAGGCCGGTAGGATCGGCGTTTTGTAGTGGCGACCTTCCCGAGTGATGGTGCCACCGCAAAGCGGCGGTTCTGGGCATAAGACCTGGGTTGCAAAAAGAAAAAAAAGGGGTCTTACAGGAGTTGGGAGTTCACGGGAGAAAAGGGGATGTGTATAACAGAGAAATGATTCTCTGTTAGCTAGCGCCGGCGGTAGCACTACCGTCGGCGTTAGTAGGTTGACTTGTCGTGGGGAAGGGGTAAATTCCCGCCGACCCTTAAAGAAAATGGAAAGTAGTGCTGGTGGAATCGTTAACGCCCGACGTTAACGCTCTTGCCGGCGTTAGCTGGTCGACTTATCGTCGGGAAGGGGTAACTTCCCGTCAACCCTTAAAGACAATGGAAAGTAGTGCTCATGGAATCGCTAATGCCCGGCGTTAACTCTACCACCGACGTTAGCTGGTTGACTTGTCGATGGGAATGGGTAACTTCCCGTCGACCCTTAATGACAATTGGAAGTATTGTTGGTAGAATCGCTAATGCCCAGCGGTAACGCTACTGCCGGCATTAGCGGGTCGACTTGTCGACGGGAGGGGTAACTTCCCATCGACTGTTAATGTCGACGGGAAGGGTTAGCTTCCCGTCGACATCGACGGGAAGGGTAGCTTCCCGTCGAAATCGACGGGAAGGTGTCGTCTGGATTACTAACGCCTGGCGGTAGCGCAACCGCTGGCATTAGCAAACATAGAATTTTAGATTCTCCTCCTTTGGTGTGGTAGGAGTTCCTGGGTTGCTTTGTCAATTGGGGGAGGCGTAGGAGAATGTTATGATTCTGAAATGGGACACTGCAATGCATAATTGAAAGTGGAATTGAGAGGATATGATTATATAAATGCTCTCGTCATTTGATAATCTATCCGATGATTAGATTTGTGATAACAATATGTACATCCCTGTTGGATTTCATAATTTTTGGATAAGTAGTAATAGAGAGATATTGTTGTTTCATTTTATAACTTGAAGGAGATATAAATGCTGGATGTGAAGGTCGATTGGGCTGAAATTTTGTATGAATCATGTACGTGCTGGTATGGACCTGTGATAATAATTTCAAATTTATTTCTGTTGAGATGTCTCCTTAAATGAACCTTCAATTGTTAGTTTTATGGGAATCGTAAGAAGGGCATGTTTATATAATTGAGCACATCGTTTGACAATTTATCAGATATTTAGATTGGTGATAACCTCTCAATAAGGTTGATAACTTTAATTGTGTTGGAACACGCTGTGATTTGTGCATGAGGATTGAATATTGGTGATATGTTCGGGCTTACTTATGTAGTAAAATATGAATATGTCCCTATATGCACAAGTAGTCCTGTAGGATCTTGTAGAGTAATTTCCATGTTATATGCATGCCACCACACAAGAGTTATAACAACTCGGCACAGGTAGAATTGATGGCTTGATGCGTGTAATAAGATATGGTTATATCTTATGGTGAAATGTTGAGGGCCTAGTTGCTGGGGGCCTTGGATGCTAATTAGCATTGGTTGAACTTGTAAGATGTGAAAGGTAAGAAGGCTCCATCTGTAGGTCCTTGGGTGCTTGATATCACAGACAATGCATGGGAATTACATGAAGGTGCACGGTTTCCACAAGGTGGTGTAATGATCCTGGTTCTAGGATTGCTTGTGGCAGATCTACGGGCTGGCCAGTCATCACACCGACGGGAGCTAGCATATAGATCTTGGCTGGTTGGGCTGTGCTCTTTGTGTTTACTTCCAAAGACCCCTTCCGTGCCTAGAGACTGCTTGGGCTGTGCTCTTGGTGTTTAGTTCCCATGACCCTTTCCGAGTCCAGTATGCAGGTGCTCCGTTGTTATGTTCTTAGCGTCGAGGCGTACGAAAGGCCTAGGTCTGGTAGTGTGCATACCCTCCTAGTAGTGGAGAAGACCATTCTTCTGCCACCATCTGGCCAGGATGGGGGGCACCTGAGAGGTTAGCTACCCTCAAAAAATGGGAACTATAGGTATATGTCGACATAACAAATATTCATGGGTGTGTCATCATATCATAATCATTGCATTACCTTCATCTTTTCATGATCATACTGTTGGATCGGTAGCCGCCCTTAGAGGGGGGGGGTGAATAAGGGTTTTAAAAAAATTTCTTATATTTTGAATATCTTGAAATAATAAGAGATTAAGATGGTGAGAAATCAAACAAACTAAGTAAAATAAAATAGACACATGTTTTATTAATATGAAATATGGGTTTACAAAAATTGATTTATATAATGTTAGAAATCGGTGGCGAATAATAATAAACTCGTTTTGTTTTCTATCCTGACTCGCATCCCCATGAACCTGTGGCCCTAGCCTATCCTTCCCCGGATTTTCCCTCAAGCCGCTCTAGCCAATCCTACCCCGGATATGGCATTGAGCACCTAACCTAGATCTAGTCGCAAACACGAGGCGAATTTCTACCCTAAGTCCTACCAAGACCTAGTCGCCAATACGAGGTGAATTCTCTAACGGTTTACAAAAGATATGAAATGATAATAATGAAAACTCCCTCTTGAAGAACTTCTGAAGTTGGAGACGAAGATTCGCTGTAGAATAAGCGTTGTTGAAGCGGATGTCATTTGGATCCGGCATGAAGAAGCCCTCCTTCAGAAATTCGCAGAGCTTTGGTGGGAGATCAACTTTCGGCCAAATCAGGCTCTGGAATTCTAGCACTCAACCTCTCTCTCTCTGATGGTTGTTCAAAATGAGAGAAGAGGGGTAAAATTTATAGCCTTAGCATTAGCGCCAGTGCTACCGCTACCGCCGACGCTATCCCATATTTGGACATATTCTGCGCGGGAGAATCTTCAATCAGAGGAAACATTTTCATCTTGCCTTCTGTGCTCCGCGCTACCGCCTGCGCTATCCGCTACCACCTGGCGCTAGCGCCTTCTAAATATGTTCCCGGGATTGCGCTAATCATCGATAACACCAGGCGCTAGGTACTACCACCGGCGCTAGTGGGCATGTTGGATTTATTGGCTCAATTTTGGGGGCAACCTTCTTATGTTATCCTTGAGTCATATGGACTTTGTTTCCTGCACACTTAGACACACAAAATCAAATACACATAGGATTTGTTATTCTCAAACCTTGGAGATGCGGAAGACCATGTTCCAATAAAATCCACCTTTTGATAATAAAAAATCCATTAATGATAAATCAGAGCATTAATATATAAGCATGATGAAACCTATTTGTGTGTGTGTGTGTGAGAGTGATGACTTAGGAAAATTATTGATTTTAGTATTTAGAATTGCTCCCCCTAAATACATGCCCCCTAAGTGAATGCTCCCCTAATAGGTAAGCTATCATCTTAATTAATCATGCTAGTTTTCCATTTTGATAGCGGATTATATTTATCATGTTAGTTCTCCCCCTTTTGTTATTAGCAAAAGTGGGTAAGGAAGCAAAACACATAAATTTTTTGATAATAAGATAAAAGAATGATCGAGCTTCGAGAGAGAAGGAAATGATAAGGAGTTCTATAATTATTTCCATAGAAATAAATCAGAGTTTTTAGCATAAGTATGTTCATAGAAATAAATCAGAGTTTTTTGCTTTAAAAATAAAAGAATAATATAACATTTACCCATGCAAGTCTACCATTTGGCAAAAAAATTTTGAGTTGGAAAACTTGAGATAAGCATGAAAAGAACACACGGTAAACGTAATGTTGCAGAAGACTTATATAAATATAACAAACATCTTTGTGCACGACCTGATGATTCATAAAAAATACGAGTGAAGGTCCAAAAATGAAAAAGAGGTTTTTGTAAATCATTTTTCTTTGAAAATCTATAAAGATTATCATGAAGTAACCAAGCATGAAAGATATGTATGAAAAAAGAGACTACTACAATGTTATTCCAATTCATAAATTCAAAACATACCAAATGTTCAATCCGAAAATGCACCTCCGAAGGAAATCAGAGGTTGTCGGCTGTTGGTTACTTTTTTGTTAGAGAAAATGAGACCGCGGGCAGCGGTCAAGGCCAGACTTTGCCCGTCATGGCGAATGCCACTCCTGCGGTGGCAGACCGGGCGGTCTGAGGAGGCTAGTCGCCCGGTTCGGACCCGACAAGGTCGGCCAGTACAAATTGAGCGGTCTGATAGGTTTCGGATCGCGTCCAAGGATTGAAGACTATCAAGACTCAAGTCCAGAAGGCAAGCCGCGGTCTCAAGATGGAGACAGCCTGGGTTGCACTATGAAGACTATCAAGGCTTAAGTCCAGAAGGCAAGCCGCGGTCTTAAGATGGAGACCGCCTGGGTTGCGCTATGAAGACTATCAAGGCTCAAGTACAGAAGGCAAGCCGCGGTCTCATGACGGAGACCGCCTGGGTTGCTCTATGAAGACTATCAAGGCTCAAGTCCAGAAGGCTAGCCGCGGTCTCAAGACGGAGACTGCTCGGGTTGCTCTATGAAGACTATCAAGGTTCAAGTCCAGAAGACAAGCCGCGATCTTATGATAGAGACCGCCGGGGTAGCATCATTGCCTTGATCGTAGCATCTTCATTCTCCGTACAGGACACATCGAAAGCGCAAGTCGCCAAGCCGCGCGACTTCTTTCTTTTCTCCTTTCTGTATCCCGTCACCGCCTGCCCGATTCTCCTGTACCCGGGCAGGCGGTTATTTTATCCCTGCCTGTTCGTGCAGACTCCCAAGCCTATAAATAGGGGGCGGCGACGTTCCCAAGGCACGCACACTCGAATCCAAGAGCTCGCTTGCTTGAGCTGCGGTCTCGAGTTTCCCGTCTTGCGACCTGTCTGACCGGCCAATTTCTGCTTTCCTGCATCTCTAACCGCCGTAACCTCTTTGTTTCAATCAAAGGAAAGCCCGTCACAGGAGTGGCATTCACCATGACGAGCGAAGTCTGGCCTTGACTGACCAGCGGACTCATTTTCTCTAACTAAAAAGTAACCGACAGTCCGCAGCCTCCGATTTCCTTCGGAGGTGCATTTTCGGATTCAACAGAAACACGCGACCTTCAGATCGCGGACTATCGGTGAAACCTTTGTCAAAATGTAAGACCGCCAGTTCCCCATTGGAGACCGCTCCGACCACATCGAAGATTCCCTGTGGGAGGCTTTGGAGCAATTGAAAAGAGAAGCTGAGCGGGCTCAGAAAGCTACTGACCAGCGTCTGGACGCAATCAGTTAGGCTTGCACTATTAACCGAGTGGTTAGTTCCACAGCAAACCGCGGTTAACCATGCGGTGACTCTGGTCCCTCCTCCACCTCCTCCTTACCCGCTACCACAAGTCGCCAACTTCCAGCCGCTGCAAGAAGGTTGTGCGGCCAGGCATAACTTCTACCAAGAGGCCGTGCACAGCATGCCGACCCGAGTTCTTGATTTCCAGGGGGCGGCTTCTCATGCTGCCAGACTTTCCTACCCGCAAGAAGGCACGACCTGTCTTTCCAACCCTCTTGAGGTCCCTGCTCATCATTCCTACCCGCCAGAAGCCGCTGCCCGTTCCTCCTACCAGGCGGCTTGTCCGCGAGAAGCCGCATCTTAGGCTGCTTATTATTCTGCTCCTCTGCTCTATGAAGATACTGAAGATAATTCTCCCTTCATGGATGAAGTCCGAGGGGAGCCAGCCCCAAATAATTTCTGGGAGCCGCGTCTGCCGGCGTACAATGCAGAAACTGATCCAACCGTCCATCTTCAGGCCTTTGGGTCGGCCATTGCTCTGAGGATCCTCTCAGATGCAACCAAGTGTAAACTCCTTGTGACATCCTTCGAAGGACAAGAAAGGGAGTGGTTTTATGGGTTGCACCCCAGGTCGATTAGTTGCTTTGCTGAGCTACGCATGGAATTTCAGCTAAGATTTTCTACTTCGAGAAAGAGGAAAAGTGGCACGGCGGCCCTTTTTGATATAAGGCAGCTAGAAGATGAAACGTGGGCCCGTTTCGTGGACCGTTTCCAGAAAGAAATCATGGAAGTTCAGAACATAGATCTGGAGCTGTATAGGGTGGCCCTCATTCATGGCTTGAGGGAAGGCCCCCTGAAATTCGAGGCAAACATAAGGGAGCCAAGAACTTATCAGGAAATGATAAGTTTGGCCAACATGTTCATCAGAGGAGAAAAAAGTAACCCCGGCTACGTCGCGAAATTGGTGAGTGACAAGGAGCAATCTAATCCATCCTTTAATCATCCACCAGCAACCCAACCCCACTTTGAGCCCCATTCCCAGAGGGGAAGAAATTACAAAAACAAGCAACCCTTCATCGGCCATCAACGGTTTCAGGATCAGAAACTGTCGTTGGCCATCGCACCCGCTCCATCCGTTCCTCTGCCACAAATAATACCAGTATACCTGCCACAGTATGCTGCACAACCACCTCTAGCCATTCCATCAACCCAGTATGATGACTCGCAAGAGTCATTTACTCCTCTGATTGTCACCATGGACGAAGTCGTCCAAATCCTCCAGAAAAGGCCGGATTTCAAAAGGCCCGCTCCTATGAAATCGGATGTTCATAACCAAAATCTGAATCTTTACCGCGAATATCACAAGGAGGGAGGGCATCTGACTGAAGATTGTTGGGCCATCCACTTGTTGATAGAAAGGCTCTTGGGAGAGGGAAAGCTCCGGGGCCTAGTCCGGAAGGAAGTAATTGCCGAACCAGCGGCTGAGAAAAAGAAGGAAACAATGGAAGTAACTTGGGAATGCGCCGACGTTGAAGACGTCGTCTGCTATGGAGATACTCACCCTTCGACTAAATGCATAGAGGTCAATGATGTTGGCCCCTGGGGGACATTTATTGCATTCATGGAGGGGCTGGAGCTGAATCGTCTCGTAAATCCAGCATTGCGAGAGTTTTTAAACAAGAAGTGGCAGCGACCACAACTTCTCCCCCTGAAAGCACCATCGTCACTTTTGGTCAAGATGACCTTCCTCCAAATGCCAATCCCTTTGACGATGTCGTGGTCATCAAAGCCGTTATTGAGAATTATACTATTCACAAGATCCAGATCGACACGGGCAGTTCTGTTAACCTCCTCTTCCGTTCAATTTTTGAAGCCCTGAAGACTGGCAAGCCTCTGCATTCCACCGATGGGCCCCTCTATGACTTTTTCGAGGAGAAAAAGGAAGTGGAAGGTTCTGAAAGCTCCTGGTTTCTCTGGGGGGAGTGATAAAGCTGATCTA
This sequence comes from Dactylorhiza incarnata, assembly GCA_033032865.1. Taxonomy (NCBI): domain Eukaryota; kingdom Viridiplantae; phylum Streptophyta; class Magnoliopsida; order Asparagales; family Orchidaceae; genus Dactylorhiza; species Dactylorhiza incarnata. Next base: position 6,992,652 of record JAWHQI010000078.1, on the reverse strand, counting down.
CTTCGTGGTGGTGAATGCCCCAAGCAACTACTACGCCATCTTCGGAAGGCCCATTCTCAATACATACATGGCAGTAGTGTCCACTTTCCACCTTGCTCCTAAATTTGCTGCGGAGGGAAGGAAGTATCGGATCAGAAGCAACCCAAAGGTGGCTCAAGAGTGTTACGCGCGAACCGTCAACATGATCACCAACATTCCTCTTCCCGAGGCCACAGTTGAAGTTCTTGAAGTTGCAGAATCTTCCAAGGTTGCTGATGAGAGGAAAGATCGAGAAGGGGCTCACCTGGAACCTTCCCAGGTGACCCAAGAGGTCCCCATTACTAAAGGGGAAGACAAGAAGATGATCATCAATTCGGAGCTTCCGAAAGAAGAAAAGGTGCAGCTGATCTCCTGTCTTTTGGAGAACCTGGATATCTTCGCCTGGTCAGTGGAGGATATGCCAGGAGTGGATCTGGACATGGCTTGACATCATCTGAACATATCTCCTGAGTTCAAGCTAGTCCAGCAGAAGAAAAGAGAAGTGGCAACCAAGCAGGCAGTGCCCATCATAGAGGAGGTTGCCAAACTCCTGAAAGCGAACTTTATTTCTGAAATACAATACCCCACGTGGATGTCAAATGTTGTAATGGTTAAAAAATCCGGTGGGAAGTGGCGCATGTGTGTGGATTTTACTAAACTTAATAAAGCGTTCCCCAAATATTGCCACCCTTTGCCTCGGATAGATGTTTTAGTAGATTCCGTGGTTGGGTATAATTTTATGAGCTTTCTCGACGCATTTTCGGGGTACCACCAAATCAAAATGCACAAACCTGATATGCCGCACACTTCTTTCATCACGAATGATGAGTCCCAATTATATACACATATGGGGACTCATCTGGGCAGATTTTCTAGTCTATGCACTGCACTTTAGCCCTGTTTTAGCTCATATTTGTTATTCCATGCTATGTGCACTTCTAGGCCCGTTTTGGTGTTATTTCCTATTTATCTTAGCTATTAGTTTTCATGCATTGTTAAGCGCCACCTTCAGTGGCTAGATTGGTGTTGTATGCTGGAACAGGAGTCGTGCAGGTGTTCTCGGTACAATTCTGTACAGGAACACTGCGCACGATCACTGGTTCTATTGCGCACGACCACTGGTCGTGCGCCACTGATCGTGTGCACTTAACCCCTAAAAACTGAGTTCTGTCTTCCTTATCGCACGACTACTTACGATAGCGCGCACGACCACTGGTCGTGCGCCACTGGTCGTGCGAACATTGTATTTTATAATTTTCTTACCTTGCAGGCTCCGTCCAGGCAGGCGCACGATCACAGGATTCTAGTGCGCACGACCACTGGTCGTGCGCCAATGACCGTGCGCACTGTTTATTCCAGCGCCTATAAATTGACCTGCTCGCGAATTAGGTCGGGATCCTCGCCATTTTTCCGCCCAGCTCCGCCGTTCCGCCCATTTCCGCAGGTTTTCGCCCCCTAGGCCTCCTCCATCATCCAAGGGCTTCAAGGAAGAGATTCTACACTCATCTTCATCGCCAAGGAAGGAGTTCCTCGCATCGGACGTGGCCGGATTGTAAAACGCTGGAGAAGACGGGTCCATTGGGAGGTGTGACAGCCCTCCTCTACCCCGGACGCAGTTGGGACCGAGCCAGGACGTGGATTGACAACCCGATGAATCCTATCGTGAATCTACAACAAGACTCCGGATTCGATCGTATCTCTTGCCTCTTTCTTCTACTTGTGTTGTTGTATTTGTTTGTAATCTCTATATTTAGATGATGACACTATGAATCTTGTTTATTAATGTTTATTTCATGTTTATGGAATCATATTATTCATATGAGTGAATGAGGTCCGCCGCCATCCATTTTCCACTCCACCACCATGTCCGGTGCCGCACTAGCAATTGCTAGTGGCGTGCTTGTCGAAGAGGTGCCGGCGACCCTCATTCCGTTAGCCTACTCGCCCATCCGCCTACCGAAGCGTGGCATAGCGGCCCGTGTATTCCATCCCGCCTAACGAAGCAGCGCGCTCAAGGCCTGCATAGTTCGATCCGTTAGCCTACTCGTCCATCCGACCTTGCGACGCAGTGCGTTCAAGGCCTGCCTAGTCTCCATTCCGCCAAGCGAAGCATTGCATAGCGGCATTGCATAGGAGTAGTTGTAATATTTTATTTTATTGTTCGCAAACCAAATCCCCCATCACCGCCTATAGCATGCTAGAAGTACTTTTATTGTAGCTTATTGGAAATTGTTGTTCATTTTCATTGCACGCCACAGCAGCCACTTGAGCGCGTACTCATTTGTTTGCTTGCTCTGTTGTGAATTTAATTCTTCTGCTTATGTGGGAAAGTCTAAGTGATGGCTTATGACTATGTAGCAGTGTAAAATGTTGACTCCAGTAGTGCTCCTAGTCGAGTGCTCGGTTGCATAGAAATTTGTGTAGATTAGACTTCTCTTTATACTTATGGTTTTATATTTTTCTCTATTAGTGTAAATGTTGTTTACTCTACTCAAATGGTGAATCCGGTGGAATCAAACGGTAGCGTAGGGATGGCTGTAAACGATCGCTAGACTCATATTGCTTGAGTCGGGAGAAAGGAGAATCTTTCTCTATGGCTAGTACTTGCCCCAAGTGATTCTTGAAGCATTGGCATAGGATAGTTCTAGTGCGTGAGAATGACGTAGGCCATTATTTTGGCCCGGTTGAGCTTTTTATTTCATGCCTATCATCTACCCTTGCTAGCCCCTTTGTGCCTACCCCTTCCTCTTGATTCAGCCCCACTTTTATCACACCAAAGCCTAAAAGCCTAACTAGTCGCACACCCAAATCTGAGCTTTAGTTGTAGTTTTATTTACATTGTGGGGTGTTTTGATTGTGGTGTTTATTATGTGAATCTGTGGATATGCTCATTTGAAAATTTTGCTGAAAGAAAAAAGACAAGAAAAAGAAGATAGAAAGAAAAAAAAATGAAAAGGAAAAGAAAAAAAAAGAAAAATTAGCTTTATTGAAAAATCATGTAGAAAAATTATGTATTGGGAGTAGGCGGTGCACACACCTATGTTGCAAAAGTACAAGTCTGGGGGTGTGGTGCACTTGCATTCGATTTTGGTGCGCGGGTAGTTATATTAAAGCTCATTTGGGTTGCGTGTTATAAGCCCTCTTGTTTATCATTGTTTATCACACCGTAACCCAAGCCTCAATTAAAACCTAAAAGTCCTACCGACTCACGCTATGGACCAATCTAGTGTCGTGGAGAGAATGTGACCGGGTGAGCCTATGGTCGCCGACACCGATGGATTTCGGTGGAGTTTGTCCAGCACCCCAATCTTGAGCAATGCTCATCTCAGCGCTTAGTTTACTTTCTCTGTATGCATGACCGGATGATTCACCGTAGTTCACCATTTTGAGTGGTTGTAATATGCTTTTACTCTTTTAGAAATATATAAACTGTTTGTGTATAATGAGAAATCTTCTCTACTATTTTTCTTATGCACGTGAGCATGCGACTTCGCATGGTACTCTGTATTGTAATTTTAAGCCATCTACTTTTCTTTCCTCGTTCGCGTAGAATTTGTTTGCTCGGGACGCGCAAACAGGTAAGTCTGGGGGTATGATGAGTCCCAATTATATACACATATATGGACTCATCTGGGCCGATTTTCTAGTCTATGCACTGCACTTTAGCCCTGTTTTAGCTCATATTTGTTATTCCATGCTATGTGCACTTCTAGGCCCGTTTTGGTGTTATTTCCTGTTTATCTTAGCTATTAGTTTTCATGCATTGTTAAGCGCCACCTTCAGTGGCTAGATTGGTGTTGTATGCTGGAACAGGAGTCGTGCAGGTGTTCCCGGTACAATTCTGTACAGGAACACTGCGCACGATCACTGGTTCTATTGCGCACGACCACTGGTCGTGCGCCACTGATCGTGTGCACTTAACCCCTGAAAACTGAGTTCTGTCTTCCTTATCGCACGGCCACTTACGATAGCGCGCACGACCACTGGTCGTGCGAACATTGTATTTTATAATTTTCTTACCTTGCAGGCTCCGTCCAGGCAGGCGCACGATCACAGGATTCTAGTGCGCACGACCACTGGTCGTGCGCCAATGACCGTGCGCACTGTTTATTCCAGCACCTATAAATTGACCTGCTCGCGAATTAGGTCGGGATCCTCGCCGTTTTTCCGCCCAGCTCCGCCGTTCCGTCCATTTCCGCAGGTTTTCGCCCCCTAGGCCTCCTCCATCATCCAAGGGCTTCAAGGAAGAGATTCTACACTCATCTTCATCGCCAAGGAAGGAGTTCCTCGCATCGGACGTGGCCGAATTGTAAAACGCTGGAGAAGACGGGTCCATTGGGAGGTGTGACAGCCCTCCTCTACCCCGGACGCAGTTGGAACCGAGCTAGGACGTGGATTGACAACCCGACGATTCCTACCGTGAATCTACAACAAGACTACGGATTCGGTCGTATCTCTTGCCTCTTTCTTCTACTTGTGTGGTTGTATTTGTTTGTAATCTCTATATTTAGATGATGACACTATGAATCTTGTTTATTAATGTTTATTTCATGTTTATGGAATCATATTATTCATATGTGTGAATGAGGTCCGCCGCCATCCATTTTCCACTCCACTACCGTGTCCGGTGGCGCACTAGCAATTGCTAGTGGCGTGCTTGTCGAAGAGGTGCTGGCGACCCTCATTCCGTTAGCCTACTCGCCCATCTGCCTACCGAAGCGTGGCATAGCGGCCCGTGTTTCCATCCCGCCTAACAAAGCAGCGCGCTCAAGGCCTGCATAGTTTGATTCCGCTTGCCTACTTGTCCATCCGCCCTTGCGACGCAGCGTGCTCAAGGCCTGCCTAGTCTCCATTCCGCCAAGCGAAGCATTGCATAGCGGCATTGCATAGGAGTAGTCATATCATTTTCTCTTTATTTTCCACAATCCAAAATCCCCGTTTCCGCATCCATCTGCTCGAAAGGACTTCAATCTCAAGTCCTTCCTCGATAATAAACACCACCTTATTGTGTTCCTTGAGAGATTCGATACTCGGGGATTACTCCTCATTTTATATTACTTGAACGATCGGTACACTGCCGTTTCGTGCCGCAGTCGAGCCACCGCCTATAGCGGTGTGTGAGATTTGCGCCATCAAGTTTTTGGCGCCGTTGTCGGGGATAGGACTTCTTTCATCACGAACGATAGGTGTTATTGTTATCTCGTAATGCCCTTCGGACTCAAAATGTGGGTGCAACATACCAGAGAATGATGGATACAGTTTTTAAAGATCAAAAAGGCAGGAATCTTGAAGTTTATGTTGATGATCTCCTCCTGAAAAGTAAAACATTTTCAATACATTTGAAAGACCTCGTAGAGACGTTCGCTACTCTACGGAGGTTCAAATTAAAATTGAACTCATTGAAATGTGTGTTTGGAGCAAACAAGGGGATGTTTCTCGGGCATCTCCTCACTCCTGATGGCCTTGCACCGAACCCAGATAAGGTGAAGTCCATCCTCGATATGACTCCCCCTCGTAATACTAAGGAGGTCCAACAACTTGGAGGAAGGTTGGCAGGGCTGAGCAGGTATATTTCCAAATCAGGAGATAAAAGTGCTCCATTCTTTAAGACACTCAGAGGAGGATCAAAGTTTGAATGGAGCGAAGAGTGCGACAAGGCTCTTGAACAGTTGAAAATGCAGTTGACCTCGACCCCTTTACTTCAAAGTCCCCATGAAGGGGAAATATTGTTCCTATACTTGGGGGTCGGCCCGGATGCAGTAAGTTCTGTTCTCGTCCGGGAGGAAAAGAAGAAGCAATTTTCGATCTACTATGTCAGACATAACCTCAAGGATGCAGAAACCAGATATTCGATTTTGGAAAAGCTAGCTTTGGCTTTGGGCATGTCATCACGAAGGCTTCATCCTTATTTTCAGGCTCATCCTATCCAAGTAATTACAGATCATCCTCTGAGAAGTATTCTTGAAAAGCCAGATCATTCTGGGAGGCTGGACAAATGGGCTATTGAATTGAGCAAGTTTGAAATATCCTATATTCCCAGAATAGCAATCAAAGCACAGGTCCTGGCAGATTTCATTGTTGATACAACAAAATCCAGTCCTGAACATGTGGAGGAATCCCCTCTGGCTTGGGTTGTTTACGTGGATGGGGCTTCTGGAAAAAACTCTGTGGGAGCCGGAGTAGTATTGGTCAGCCCAAATGGCATCAAACTTGAGCAGGATATCAAATTATTCTTTCCAGTTACAAATAATCAGGGAGAATACGAGGCACTCCTGGCTGGTTTGAGGCTTGCAACGGAACTGGGCATAGAACACGTACATGTTAAAACTGACTCACTTGTAATGTCTTCTCAGGTTCTGGGGAATTACGAAACAAGGGATCCAATTCTGAGGAAGTATCTGATGCTAGCTAAGAAGGAGATCGGGAGATTCAAGTCATTCATCATCGAGCATATTCCTAGGACACAAAACGAAGAAGCAGATTAGTTGTCAAAGTTTAGTCTTCCATCAGGGGGAGTGACCTTTGACCTTTTCCATCCGGCAACAGATGAAGGGGAACTTATGCAAATCGATCAGAATCCTTCCTGGAAGGATCCTTACGAGCAATTCTTATCAAAAGGAGAATTTCATCATTCCGTCAAAGACAGAAAGAGATTTAGAAGAAAGGCGGCCTATTATTACTTGATAGCGGGAGTCCTTTACAGGAAAACATTGATTTCTCCCTCGGCACGATGTGTTTCAGAAGACGAAATTCCAACCATACTTCAGGAGGTTCATCCGGGAAATGTGGCAGCCATTCAGGGGCAAATACTATGGAGAAAAGGATCTTGAGGCAAGGGTATTTCTGGACAACCATGAGGAAAGATGCCGAAGCATTTGCCAAGCGATGTGTTCAGTGTCAAAAGTTTGCTCCTCTTCAACATTTGCCTGCTCAATCACTTAGATCAATAACTGCACCTTGGCCCTTCGCAGTTTGGGGGATGGATCTAATTGGACCATTCCCAATGGCTACCGGCCAGCGTCGTTTTATAATTGTGATGATTGATTATTTCAGTAAGTGGATTGAGGCGAAGGCACTAGCAAAGACTACAACACAGGTCATCAAAAACTTCATCTGGGGAGAAATAGTTTGTCGGCATGGAATCCCGCTAGCAATTGTCACTGACAATGGTCCACAGTTCAACAATTCAGAAATGATTAACTTCTGTGATCAGGTTGGAATTGATCTTTGGATCTCCTCGGTTCATCATCCAAGGACTAATGGCCAGGTGGAAGCAGCAAATAGGCAAATCCAATAGCTTCTGATGAAGAGAGTCTTGAATCAAAGAGGATATTGGGCAGAACAACTTCCTTCCATCCTTTGGACTCTTCATACTACTCCGTCTTCGGCTACGGGGGAGACACCATTCAAATTATCTCATGGCTCGGAGGCAGTCGTTCCAATAGAGTTTGAGGTGGTCACCCCCAGAGTGGTGTATGCAAAGGAGGGAGGAGAGGCATGGATAAAGGATAATGATGAGGCCATCAAATATAGTCTGGATTTGATTGAAGAGCTTCGGGATGAGGCAACAATCAAGTAGGAGGAAGTAAAAAAGAGAATGGCCAAATACTATGACAGAAACGTCAGGGTAAAGCATTTTGCAGTTGGTGATGTTGTACTAAAGAAGGTTGATGCCGCAGCCAGAGCAGGCAACGTCGGAAAATTAAATCCCAACTGGGCAGGACCTTTAATTATAAAAGAGGTAATAAAAATCGGGGCTTATCGCCTCCAGACAAGCGAAGGAGAGGACTTCTCACACACCTGGAGCGGTGACGACCTTACACGGTTCTATCCTTAAAATGTCTTCTTTATTTTCTTGCATTTTTTTTGATATTTCAATGAAAAGCCCCATACTGACACTTATCCATGTCTGGTGATTTTTTTTACACTTTTTTAAATATATCTCCCTCACTGAACCGCGGAGACATCGCCAAGTTCTGCTTAACCCCCTCGGATTGTAGTCATTAGCGTAAAACCACGAAGATCATGTGTAGTGGGGAGTTTTCGCATACGTGTAGTTGTAGCTTGCCAATTCTCGTGCGGTGGTCTTCAGAATCTTGGATCCCAGCTGATATCTAACACACCCCTGCATCAAGGGAGGTCTAGGTGAATGTTAGATCTATCATGCCCCGAGAGGGATATAGTTACAGCTTTGATGATCTTTCTGAGGAAAGCAATGTTCACCGCCTAGGACCACCTGCCCAACTGATCATCTTAGCCTGTGACCATCGAATACTCCTAGGTACTCTCAAGCGATGCCTAAACGGGACCCACAACTGAGTTGATCTCTCTAAGGAAAGCAATGTTCGTCGCCTAGGCCCACCTGCCCAATTGATCAACTCAGCTTGTAACCCTAGGCAAGAGAGCAGTTGAGTAGCTTACAGCCCTTATGACCACTTGAGAAAAGCAATGTTCGCCGCCTAGGCCCACCTGCCCACTTGGTCATCTAGGTCTGTACTTATCTTTTTCTTATTTTTACAGCTCTTATTACCACTTGAGGAAAGCAATGTTCGCCACCTACGCCCACCTGCCCACTTGGTCATCTGAGTCTGTAGCTATTGCTTATTTCATTACAGGAAGTTGTCTCATCTCATATGGTCTTTCTGAACCATTTGGGGAGAAAAACAGGATTTCAACAAGTACCTAACAGACCGGGAGGTTTGATTGTTAAACTGGTCGGTTTGAAATAAGTTGGTACATCATAACCAGGCGGTTTGATTTTCAAACCGGGCAGCTGATGGCGCAAATCTTAGCACACTGCTATAGGCGGTAGTAAGACTGCGGCACGAATTGGCAGTGTACCGATCGTTCAAGTAATATAAAACAAGGAGTAATCCCCGAGTATCGAATCTCTCAAGGAACACAGTAAGGTGGAGTTAATGTTCGAGGAAGGACTTGAGATCGAAGTCCAGCGATAGGTGGAGTGCGGACGAAAGGGATTTGGTTTGTGAATAATAAAATAAAATATTACAACTACTCCTATGCAATGCCGCTATGCAAATCTTCGCTCGGCGGGATGGAAGACTACGTAGGCCTTGAGCGCACTACTTCGTTGGGCGGATGGACGAGTAGGCTAGCGGAATCGAACTATGCAGGCCTTAAGCGCGCTGCTTCGTTAGGCGAATGGAATACGGGCCACGATGCCACACTTCGGTAGGCGGATGGACGAGTAGGCATACGGATGAGGGTCGCAAGCACCTCGTCGACAAGCACGCCACTAGGAATTGATAGTGCGGCACACGAACACGAAGGCGGAATGGAAATTAGATGGGGGCGCACCTCATAAACACATATGAATAGTATAATCTCAAATAAATGAAATAGACATTACATAACAAGATTCATTGTGTATATCATCAAAATAAAGAAGAGTCTAACTTAAACAATCATCAACATAAAGAAGGAAAAAGAGGGTAAAGGAGTCGACCACATCCGAAGCCTTGCCGAAGATTCACGGTTGGAATCGCTGGGTTGTCAATCCGCGTCCAAGCTCGGTCTTCAACTGCGTCCGAGGTAGAGGAGGGCTGTCACTTCCTCCCAATGGCTCGTCTTCTTCGTGTCACGATCAAATCTACTCCGATACATGATCTCCTTGCTCGACGTTGGCGATCTTTGGGCTAGAAACCTCTCCTTGGAGCTCAAGGATGATGGAGGAGGCCTAGGGGGGAGGAGAACCGGCGGAAGTGGCGAAAACGGCGGACTGGACAACAGAAATGCGGAGTCCCCGACCTAAATCGCGAGCAGGACAATATATAGGCGCTGGAATAAACAGTGCGCACGGTCATTGGCGCACGACCAGTGGTCGTGCGCGCTGGAGTTCTGTGATCGCGCGCCTACCTGGGTGGAGCCTGCAAAGTAAGAAATTTATAAAATACCATGTTCGCACGACCAGTCGCGCACGACCGGTGGTCGTGCGCACTATCGTAGGTGGTCGTGCGCACTGGTCGAAACAGAACTCATGAAATTGATGTTAAGTGCGCACGAACAGTGGCACACGACCGGTGGTCGTGCGCACTATCGTAGGTGGTCGTGCGCACTGTCCGAGACAGAACTCAGAAAAAGGGTTAAGTGCACACGATCAGCGGCGCACGACCAATGGTCGTGCGCTATAGAACCCGCGATCGTGCGCAGTGTTCCTATACAGATTTGTACCGGGAACACCTGCACAACTCCTGTTTCAGCATACAACACCAATCTAGCCACTGAAGGTGTCACTTAACCATGCATGAAAACTAATAATGACGAAGAACATGAAATAACACCAAAAACGGGCCTAGAGGTGCACGCAGCATGGAGTATCAAATATGAGTGAAAACATGTCTAAAGTGAAGTGCATAGACTAGAAAATCGGCCCAGATGAGTCCATAAATGTGTATATATTTGGGACTCATCACACCCCCAGACTTAACTATTTGCGCGTCCGAGCAAACCATCTCTCGCGGACAGGAAAAACATAAGCTGGCGAAGAAATTATCAAGAGTAGTACCATGCAAAGTCGCATGCTCATGTGCGTAGAAGTACAGTAGACAAAATTTCTAATTATACAGATTAGTTTATGATTTTCTAGGAGCGTATTTATATATTACGTTTACTCAAAAAGTGAATCCTGGTGAATCATAAGGTCGTACATAGGAAGAAAGTAAACTGAACGCCGAGGTGAGCATTGCCAAAGATCGGGGTTCGGGACAACTCCATTGAAATCCATCAATGTCGGTGACCATAAGCTTGCCCGTTCGCATTCTCTCCACGGCACTGGTTTGACTCAAATGCGTGAATCAATAGGACTTAAGGTTTTAGATGAGGCTTGGGTTTAGGTGAGGTAAACAAATATAAACATGAAGGCTTAGAACACAAAAACCCATATGAGCAAATGCATAACACTATCCAAGTAGCCATAAAACACGCGGGTGCACCACACCCCCAGACTTAGAGTTAGACGCATGGGTGTGTGCACCGCCTACTCCCAAATATAAATCCCAAACAGATTTTTTTTAATTAAACTTTTCATTCTTCTTTTTCTTTCTTTAGCAATTTCAGCAAATTTTCAAAGATGCACATCCACATTTCCACATTGTACTTCCACAATCAACACCACCAATTTAAAATTTAAACAAAATGCTTGCATCTTGGGTGTGCGACTAGGATGGGAGTTTAGGCTTTGGTGACCAATAGTGGAGCTGAACCAAAAGAATGGGGTAGGCACAACTGGGCTAATGAGGAAATAATGATAGGAATGGCACAAAGGCTCAACCGGGCCAAAATGATGGCCTATATCACATTCACGCAATTGGATAACCGTATACCCATGCTTCAAGAATCGCTTGGGGCAAGTTCTTAGCCACCGAGAAAGATAATCCTTTCTCCCGGCTCAGGTAATACGAGGCTAACGAACGTCTACACACATCCCTATGCTACCGTTTGATTCACACCGGATTCACCAATTTTTGAGTGTAGTAAACAATATTTACGCTAATAGATAAATAAAAACTAAAAGCATAAAAAGAAATTGAATCTACACGAATTTCTATGTGAGACATGAGCACTCGACTAGGAGCACTATCGAAGTCAACATTTTACTCCTACTCACAATCCTAAGCCAGCACAATGATTTTCCCAAATCACACAAACAGAAATGAGTTCAGCTCAAGACGTGCCAACAGCTAAGTGCACGCTCAAGTGGGTGTAGTGGTGTGCAGTGCATATGAAAAACTTATAAGCTGAAATAAACTAAAAGCTAAAATAATAATACTACTGGAATGCGTGCGTGCGTGCACGTGCATGGTTCGCACTCTCCCCCTGACTTACGTGAAAGCATAATCTAAAATATGATCCTATAAACATTCAACTAAGGAGAAAAGGATGAGTGTACCCCATGCTCAGAAGTGAGCATACCGGAAGAATTGGCGTTAAATTCTGAAAATCACCAGGTTCCCTGCCCGAAAAATCACTGCTCCTGCGAGTAAAGTAAGCACAACACCAAAAAGACAAGAGAACATAATATAGATGAAGTTCCAAAATGATGCCCAGAAGAGCATTCACAAAACTAATGTTAATAATAATACAAAACATACTAAGAGATGATTGGTCAAATAACAAGATAGTTAATAAAAACAAGAAAAACACGACAGGGCTGTGATTGACTCGCACACATGACTATAAATCACTCCTCGTCGCTATCAGTGTCATGAATAATAACAGGAGATGGAGGATGCCTGGATGAAGACGCAAAATGAGCAGGAGGCGGAAGTACATGCAGCCCTCCCCGCAAAGCTTGCTGGTTGACAAAGTTTGTCAGCCAATACTGATTTGCTTCCAAATCGGCGAGACGCTGGTTGACGTTTGGAATCTCCTGTCCTCGTGAAGAACTGCCCTCCTCCTTGGGTCTCCACTCCTGCTTGAATGACTGACGCCGCGGCTGCGAGAGGGCTATCTCACGGTGAGTAGTCGGTGGCTCAGCCGACTCTCCATGCTCCTCATCATCACGCCTCTCCCTAGGCGCATCACCCGGCATCACGACCACAAAACTCCTGCTACTCTTCTTCCCCACGACCCGAAGTAGATGAAAGCTCACCATGGTGGCCCTGGTGATGAAGGAGGGCACAGTCACGTGCACCATCAGAGGCAGCTGACTCCAAACCCCCAATCCATTTGCAATGCGTGTGATAAAATAGGCACCACCAATGGCACCAGTGAGACCGTAGGTGGCCTCGTGATGGAAGAAGAAAGCAAGCATGTAGCCTAGATGCACGGGCTCCCGGAATTCCATACTATATAAGGAGATCAAATCTTGCCACCCCACGACGTTCTGACTGAGAGCTCGGGCGACAAGAGAATGACTAAGGACATGCTGCAAGAATCGGAGAGCAGGCGCGACGATCCAGGTGGATTTACTTTTCCTGGCCACATACTCTTCGTCCCATCCTGTGAGAGCACACCACGCGGCACGCGGGGTGACGCCGTCAGGGAAGGAGACATCCATATTCTGAAAATCGATCGCAGCAGCCTCCGCTTCAGTGTAGAAGCATGCGTGTACAGCGAGCTCCGGCAAAGACAATGTGACGACACTCCCCATAATTCGGAAAGAGCATGTTGGCGGCCGGCAACCGGAGGGCATCACCTCCCACTCGAACGTCGAAAGGAACTCTAAGGTGAGCTCTTTGTAGCCAAGATCATCGCACTCAAACACCTTACTCCAGTGATCGAACGAGTAGCGGAGGAGGACGGCCTCCCTCAAAACTCCATTGTCTCCGATTGAGCTAAGCTCACTCCAATCTACCAATCTCTGAGAGAGAAATGGTTTATCCTTTAGCGAGTTGTAGCGCCGGGTGTGCACATACTTTGAGAATTTACCCATACAGGCCAAGATCTGGGCCGGAGATGCAGAGGCCCGACCTGAGCGACGGTAGGTCTTGGCGGAGTGACGATCTCCCGCATTCATGGTAGCAATAGGCGGATAAGAAAGGGGAGGAAGCTACGAAACTCACCGGAGGAGAGGCGGCACGCACGATCAGCGGGATACCAAGTGGTGCGGCGCACAAACAGCAGCGAACGAACCCAGAAAGCGGAAACCTAGAATGTGCGCAGATAGCTCGGGCGAATCGGGTTTTATAATAATCTGGGCCGATCGCACGACCAGTGGTCGTGCGCGATAAGTAATGCGCACGATCAATGGTCGTGCGCAAAGGGAATTTTTGGGCAGCCAAATTTGTAGTGAAAACCCAATCCGTCGTGCAGTATGCGTGCAAATAGGGTTCAGCGCATGCAGCGAGACAATCACAACCTTATGAACAACTTAACTAAGCTAGAAGAAAAATAAAAATTCAGGAAAAAGAAAGATAACTGCTGGGGTTAATGTCATCCCAGCACGAATTATTCAAAAACTAAAGGTTCTAGCTAATGGGCGTATGAAAAAGGAAATGAACAGGTAACTGTTCTAATACGCGTGTCGGTAACAGGTACCGATACAGTGACAAAACAGTTACTCCTCTACCCAAATGATAATACCTACATAACGCAGGTAGAGGAAACAGAAAGTAAGAAGAGGAGGAGATATCCTCACTCAACTCACCAAACACATCCTTGCCTAGTAAGGTGTCGTCAACAGGGAGGTGGCAGGTGGAAATGGCAATGAGTGGAGCTTCCTCTACGGAGGGGAATCAGCCTCCTCACTTGAGAGGATGCTCGCATCATTGACTTGAGCATCGTGCTCCAAGCCCTCCTGAAGTACCTGTGAAGACTCGACCTACACAGGCTCGGATAAAGAAGGGGGATCAAGAAATAAAGAAGAAGAATGACTTAAATAAAAATCAAACGGGGGAGTGATACCGGTCTCACTCCCATCAGGTTGGGGAAGTGAAATAATGTTTGCATTGTCATCAATGCTACAAGGTTCAGCGGGATCAACGGTGGCCAGGCTTAGGATTTGGACTTCCTCCACCGGTGCTGAGGTAAACTCCTCTTCACCTAGAAGGTTGTCCTCCTCCATAGGAGTAGGCACAACACTCAGATCAACAGCTTCCTCTTGTGACACATCATCGACAATGTCGTCAGAGACGATTGTAGTATGCACAACAGGGGGAAGAATAGTGCTCGGGTAAAAGTCGAGCACCAACTCCTCATAAAGAATCGAATCCACTAGAGGTGGTGGATGTACATGGAGAATAGGATCAGCAATGTCGGTGCATAGATCAGCCGCACATCCGGTGACCGTGTCCATACCATACCCTTCAAGATGTGAAGGTGACAAAGACACATAACCGGGTGTTGAATGTGTGCCGCCAGAGTTAGGAGTTGGGATGATCCGGATATCCGGCTCGTCATCCTCGTCCAATTGGCGAAGATACTCGGCACAGTCCTTCAAGACATGATCAGTGCTCTGACAAAACCGGCACTGCCTTGCGGGCTTCTTTGGTACAGCGGGAGCTGAAGCCGAAAAGAAGTATGACGGTAAAGGCTCAGCAGAGTAGCCATAAGACTTACGCGCACCATATGGAGTACCAGACGAAGTCGGTGCTCAATATGCTGGGCTATAAGAATCATGCCTACTATTCTCCGTAGGGCATTCATCACTAGAGTGGGAGGTATCTCTACACCAACGGCAACGGATATTGAGATGTGCCCACATAGTGTGAAGATAATACGATTCAAAAATAAAAAGCTATTGTGCAAAATACTACACCTAACAAAAAATTACTGAAGCAACCTAATATAAAACAGGAAACAAAATACGAGGAAATAAAACAAAGGAATGCAATTTACAAATGGAAGGGCTTCTCTCTCAGGTTCTCCCTCTCCAGAAAACTCACACGACTGTAGTTCCCCGGCAACGGCGCCAAAAACTTGATGGCGCAAATCTTAGCACACCGCTATAGGCGGTAGTAAGACTGCGGAACGAAACGGCAGTGTACCGATCGTTCAAGTATTATAAAATGAGGAGTAATCCCCGAGTATCGAATCTCTTAAGGAACACAGTAAGGTGGAGTTAACGTTCGAGGAAGGACTTGAGATCGAAATCCAGCGATAGGTGGAGTGCGGACGAAAGGGATTTGGTTTGTGAATAATAAAATAAAATATTACAACTACTCCTATGCAATGCCGCTATGCAAAGCTTCGCTCGGCGGGATGGAAGACTACGTAGGCCTTGAGTGCACTACTTCGTTGGGCGGATGGACGAGTAGGCTAGCGGAATCGAACTATGCAGGCCTTGAGCGCGCTGCTTCGTTAGGCGAATGGAATACGGGCCGGGATGCCACGCTTCGGTAGGCGGATGGACGAGTAGGCATACGGATGAGGGTCGCAAGCACCTCGTCGACAAGCACGCCACTAGCAATTGCTAGTGCGGCACACGAACACGAAGGCGGAATGGAAATTAGATGGGGGCGCACCTCATAAACACATATGAATAGTATAATCTCAAATAAATGAAATAGACATTACATAACAAGATTCATTGTGTATATCATCAAAATATAGAAGAGTCTAACTTAAATAATCATCAACATAAAGAAGGAAAAAGAGGGTAAAGGAGTCGACCACATCCGAAGCCTTGCCGAAGATTCACGGTTGGAATCGCTAGGTTGTCAATCCGCGTCCAAGCTCGGTCTTCAACTGCGTCCGAGGTAGAGGAGGGCTGTCACTTCCTCCCAATGGCTCGTCTTCTTCGTGTCACGATCAAATCTACTCTGATACACGATCTCCTTACTCGACGTTGGCGATCTTTGGGCTAGAAACCTCTCCTTGGAGCTCAAGGATGATGGAGGAGGCCTAGGGGGGCGGAGAACCGGCGGAAGGGGCGAAAATGGCGGACTGGACAGCAGAAATGTGATGAGTCCTGATCATATACACTTTTATGGACTCATCTGGGCCGTTTAGTTAGTCATTTCACCGCACTTTAGCCCTGTTTCAGTTCATATTTGATATTCTAGGCTAGGAGCACTTTTTGGCCCATTTTGGTGTAATTTCATGCTTATCCTCATCAGTAGTTTTCATGCACTGTTAGGTGCCACTTTCAGTGGCTGGATTCGTGGTTGTACGCTAGAACAGGAGTCGTGCGGGTGTTTCCGGTGCAATTCTGCACAGGAACACTGCGCACGATCACTGGTTCTATTGCGCACGACCACTGGTCGTGCGCCACTGATCGTGTGCACTTAATGTTTTTTTCATAAGTTCTGTTTGGTGTAATGCGCACGATCATCAACTCCAGCGCGCACGACCACCGGTCGTGCGCCACTGCTCGTGCGCACTGACCATTAATTTTTAAGTTCTGTTTCATCTATTGCGCACGACCACTGACGCTAGTGCGCACGACCATCGGTCGTGCGCCACTGGTCGTGCGAACATTTTATTTTATAATTTCTGTCTTTGCAGGTTCTGTCCAGGCAGAGCGCACGATCACAGGATTCCAGTGCGCACGACCACTGGTCGTGCGCCACTGACCGTGCGCACTGTTTAATTCCAGCGCCTATAAATTCCCTGCTCGCGATTTTAGGTCATCATCCCGATTTCCAGCCGCCGTTTTCCGCCCGATTCCGCCCGATTTCGCTCCTCCACCGTCGCCCACCATATTGAGGTGCTCCGGGCTTGCTCTTCACGCCTATCTTGAGCCGGAGTATCCTCTCGGCCTCCTCCTTCATCCGAGAGCTCCAAAGGAAGACCTAGCCGCTATCTCCATTGAGCAAGAGGAAGTTGGCAACCTCCACCGGATCGTGACACGAAGAAGACGGGTCCATTGGAGAGTCGTGACAGCTCTCTCTACCCCGGACGTAGTTGTGGACCGAGCTTGGACGCGGATTGACAACCCGGCGATTCCAACCGTGAATCTTCAACGAGCCTTCGGATTCGGTCGATTTCTTGCCTTGTTCTCCTTTTATTGATGTATTTGCAACTAGATCTAACATTATGATGAAGTGTATTTTGATTAAATAGCATTTTTACTTGATTATGTCTATGTGATTGAGTATTTTTGTTTATATTATTGAGGTGCGCCTTGTGGTGTGGTTTGTTGGTTGTCCGGTGCCGCACTAGCAATTGCTAGTGGCGTGCTTGGTGAAGAGGTGCTTGCGACCCTCAATCCGTAAGCCTACTCGTCCATCCGCCTACCGAAGCGTGGCATCGCGGCCCGTATTCCATTCGCCTAACGAAGCAGCGCGCTCAAGGCCTGCATAGTTCGACTCTGTTAGCCTACTCGTCCATCCGCCCTTTCGACGCAGCGCGCTCAAGGCCTGCCTAGTCTCCATCCCGCCAAGCGAAGCTTTGCATAGCGGCATTGCATAGGAGTAGTTGATAGCTCTTATTTTATTTTCCAAAAGCCCAATCACCCCATTTCCGCATTCCATCCGACGTTAAGGACTTCAATCTCAAGTCCTTCCTCGACATTTAACTCCACCTTACTGTGTTCCTCAAGAGACCGACACTCGGGGATTTATTCCCAATTTTTATTACTTGAATGATCGGTACACTGCCGTTTCGTGTCGCAGTCGAGCTACCGCCTATAGCGGTGTGTGAGATTTGCGCATCAAGTTTTTGGCGCCGTTGCCGGGGAACACAGACGTGTGAGTTTTCTGGAGAGGGAGAATTTGAGAGAAAAGCCCTTCCATTTGTAAATTGCATCTTTTATTTTATTTCTGTTCTTTTTATTCCTTCTTCTTGTTTTATATCAGGTTGCTTTAGTAATTTTTATTTGGTTTAGTATTTGCATAATGATGAGTCCTGATCATATATACATTTATGGACTCATCCGGGCCGTTATTTTGTCAATATCACGCACTTTAGCCTTATTATAGTCTATATTTGATAACCCATGCTAGGTGCACATTTAGGCCCACTTTGGTGTGTTTTCGTGTGTATTATCTTTAGTAGTATTCACATGTTGTTAAGTGCCACTTTCGGTGGCTAGATCTGTGTTTGTGCTGGAATAGGAGGCGTGCAAGTGTTTCCGGTGCAATTCTGCACAGGAACACTGCGCACGATCACTTGTTCTAGTGCGCACGACCACCGGTCGTGCGCCACTAATCGTGCGCACTTAACCCTTTTTCACGAGTTCTGTCTGGTGCAGTGCGCACGACCATCGACTCTAGTGCGCACGACCGTCGGTCGTGCGCCACTGCTCGTGCGCATTGACCATTAAATTTCTGAGTTCTGTTTGCTGTAGTGCGCACGACCATCAACTCCAGTGCGCACGACCACCGGTCGTGCGCCACTGGTCGTGCGAACATTGTATTTCATGATTTCATCTCGTGCAGGTTCTGTCCAGGCAGTGCGCACGATCGCAGGATTCCAGTGCGCACGACCACTGGTCGTGCGCCAATGATCGTGCGCAGTGTTTAATCCAGCGCCTATTTAAGCGCCTGTTGCGATTTTAGGGGGGATCATCATTCCGGGAGCGGGATTTCTGCTCCGCACGCCACCGACCGCCCCCTTGGATCGCCCCTACTTCATCTCCTACGCAAGGGGAAGCTTCCTCGGTCCATTCCTAGACATCCTCCATCGTCCGTGAGTGTTCTCCATCATCCGCAAGCCTCCAAGCAATCATTTTCGCTTTCCGCCCGGTGAGAAGAAGAAGAGACCTTGAGTCGAAGACGACGGAGCACGTAGGGAGATTGTGACAGCCCTCTACGCCGGAAGCATCGTCCGCCCGAGTCCGGAGGTAGCCCGACAACCTACCATTCCGGCCGTGAACGGCCGCTAGTCTTCACCGCCGGTTATCTCCTTCCCTCTTTCCTTGATTGTACCCCTGTGAAGCTTTCACTAAATGAATATTGTGATATCTACTTGATGAGAATGAATGTTTCTGTGTTCTTATTCATGGGTTGGTTGTGATTCACCGCGTTCAAGCGCACTCACTCACACACGCACGCAAGGTGTTTGCTCCGTGTTGGCAAGAGCTAACGACGGTTGTGAAGAGGTGTTTGCGACCCTCACTCTCTCGCGCCTGAGTCCACCTCATTCGCCTCACGAAGCACGGCATCGCGGCCGTTGCATCCACCTCACGTTGCGAAGCGGTGTTCTCGACCCGCATCTCTTTTATTGTTGTTAAAATTAGGAAAACCAACCAAAAACCCCTTATTGTGTTTGTGAAACGCTTGTGTAACAATATTCACTGCACGATTCGATCACCCATCCTGCATTCCTCAAGAGACCGACATCCGGGGAATTTATTCTCCACAATTATTACTTGACAGCGACCGGTGCACTTGCCGACGCGCATCAAGTTTTTGGCGCCGTTGCCGGGGACTGCAGACGTGATGAATTCGTCTGTGTGAAGCTTTGTTGCACAAGAATTTCCCTTTCTTTCACCTCTTTTGTTCATCTCTGTATTCGCAGCATGACCTCTATTCAGGAATGCATCTACCATGGAAGCTTAAACGATTTAAGGGATCAAGCAAAAAGGAACAATCATGACTTTGGGATCTCCGCCGACGTCATTGAGTACATGTATGGGAACTGCAAGTTCAGCGGAGATGAGCATGAAGATGCGGGGCAACACATGCGGGATTTCTTAGACATCTATTACACTTGTATTTTCAGTGGAGTTGAAAATGACCCACAGAAGATTCTGGCATTTTCATTCTCCCTGCACAAAAAAGCCAAAAGCTGGTATTGGGATACCCGGAAACGAGAGGTGATCACATGGAAACAACTCGAAGGGAGATTTTTACAAGAGTTTCAACATCGTACTCAAGCCTTGGATAAGTACAGGGAACTCATGACCTTTGAACAAGGGAAGGAGGAGACGTTAGACAATGCTTGGGAACGTTTCCAGTCCCTGCATAGGGGTTGTTACCGTGGTGATCTCTCGGAAGCTTTCTTAATTCAGATTTTTTATTTTGGAGTGCGGGAGAAATTCCGTCTTCTATTTGATGTGGCAGCCGGTGGGGCCCTGTTTAATAAATCAGGGAAGGACGCATGGGAAGTGGTCGTGAATATTGTTCACACCAGTCAGCATTGGAGTCATGTCATTTGCTCCACAAGTACCGCTGCAGTTAATGCCGTGACGCTCAAGGGAGCAGCGGATTTGGTGCCTCCTGATCAACCAGAACAGTTAGCAACCTTGGTGGTTGGGGTATTGAACAAAATGAATGACCAATCAGTCGCAATCCAACAGCTTCGCTCTACTATTGGGACTCTTTCTGATGTTGTTTCTGGACTTGCAATTCAGCATCCTGAGTCAGTAAATACCATGCGATTGAGAAGTGGGAGAAGTGTAGACAATCCCCCTCGACCGGAACCGCTTGCGGTTTCCACTGACAAGCCTAATGAAGACATCCACGAGAAGCCGACTCAGATTCATTTCGAGCCACACCCCGTGAGTGAGGCACAACCCTCGAAAAGCGCTGCTCACCCCCCATTTCCCCACAGGCTGCGCAACGAGAAATCCGAGAAGCAATTCCACAGATTCTTGGAAGTAATGAAAGGAGTGCAAGTGAGCATACCCCTCATTGAAGCTATCTCTCAAATGCCGGGCTACTCCAAGTTTTTGAAAGACTTGATCTCGAAGCGGAAGCAGTTGGAGGGTCTCAAAACTATCGACCTCACCGAGGAGTGCTCCGCCATCGTTTCCAATTTACCCACAAAGTGCAAGGATCCGGGCAGCTTCACGATCCCTTGCAGGATTGGCCAGCACCGTTTCAGCCAGGCACTCTGTGACTTGGGGGCATCAATCAACTTGATGCCACTCTCTATCTTTCGTGAACTTGGTGCGGGTATCTTGAAGCCAACACAGGTAATGCTGCAACTCGCTGATCGGTCGATCAAGAAGCCATCAGGAATTGTCGAGGACCTCACAATCATTGTAAACGGTCTCGCTTTCCCAGCTGATTTTATCATTCTCGACATGAAGGTCGATACAAATGTACCCATTATCTTGGGGCGGCCCTTTCTGGCTACTGCTCGTGCCATTATTAATGTGGAGCAGGGGGAGCTCACTCTAAGACTGGGGGAGAATGCTATATCGTTCAATGTCCATAGTCCTTCGCAACTCTTTGAAATAACGGAGTGTGAGCCAGCAGAGGCACTTGAAGAATTCGATGGTCAGAACGATGTGGAGTTGGATAACCGCGAGGTGTGTTGGCAGCACAAAGACAAGGAGGAGGAGGGTGTTCACTCAAACCAGCCCGATTTGGCACATTCAATTGGAGAGCCCTCCAACGTTTCTGCTGATCCAGACCCTTGTTCGGCTCTCAAACAACTTCCGGACTCTCTCAAGTATGTCTTTCTTGGAGAAACAAACACGCATCCGGTGATTATCTCGGCAGCCCTCTCCGCTGCCAACGAAACTGCACTAGTGGGTGTGCTGAGAAGGTACCACAAGGTCTTCGGACGTTCTCTAGCTGACATCAAGGGAATCAGCCCCACGGTCTGCATGCATAAGATCCTCCTTGAAGATCAGTACAAACCGACAGCACAACCCCAAAGGCGGCTGAACCCGAAAATGCAAGAGGTTGTGAAGGCTGAAGTGATAAAGCTTTTAGATGCTGGGATCATTTACCCAATCAGCGACAGCAAATGGGTCAGTCCAGTCCAGGTGGTCCCAAAGAAGGGCGGGATCACTGTCGTTGCTAACGAGAAGAATGAGCTGCTACCGACCCGAATGATCACTGGGTGGAGAGTCTGCATTGACTACCGCAAGCTGAACGATGCGACGCGCAAGGACCATTTCCCACTCCCCTTCATTGATCAGATGCTAGAAAAGTTAGCAGGGCAGGATTACTACTGTTTCTTGGATGGGTACTCAGGGTACAATCAGATTTTAATTGACCCTTCTGATCAAGACAAGACTACATTCACATGTCCATCCGGTACCTTCGCGTTCAAAAGAATGCCATTCGGACTGTGTAATGCCCCCGCAACTTTCCAACGTTGTATGCTCGCCATTTTTGCTGATATGGTAGGGGATTTCCTCGAAGTCTTTATGGACGATTTCACTCTATTTGGCAGTAGTTTTGACAGTTGCCTCGCAAATTTGGCCAAGACATTGAAGCGGTGTGAAGACACCAATCTTATCTTAAACTGGGAGAAATGCCACTTCATGGTGCGCGAAGGAATCGTCTTGGGGCATAAAGTTTCCTGCGAAGGGGTTGAAGTGGATCAAGCGAAAGTTAGTGTCATCAGAAACCTCCCTCCACCCATGTCAGTGAAGGGCATTCGAAGTTTTCTTGGCCATGTGGGCTTCTATCGAAGGTTCATCAAGGACTTCTCCTCCATCTCAAAGCCTTTATCTCGCCTGCTGGTTAAGGACGTCCCATTCCATTTCGATGAAGCATGCATGCACGCCTTCGAAACTTTACGGGGGCAACTCATCTCAGCCCCAATTCTGGTGGCACCTGACTGGACTCTACCTTTCATTATCATGTGCGACGCAAGTGATGTGGCCGTAGGTGCTGTTCTCGGTCAAAAGAAAGACAAGACTTTTCACACTATCGCGTATGCCAGTCGAACTCTCAACAGTGCACAAGCCAATTATACCACCACGGAGAAAGAAATGCTAGCTGTGGTCTTCGCTTTTGAAAAGTTTCACTCATACTTGGTACTCTCCGAAGTGATCGTGTATACGGACCACGCCGCTCTCAGGTATCTTTTCAGTAAGAAAGAATCCAAATCGCGTCTGATTCGTTGGATTTTACTCTTGCAGGAATACAATCTGGAAATCAAAGATAAGAAAGGGGTGGAGAATGTGATTGCTGATCATCTCTCACGTTTGGAGTACGACACTCCTAATTGCGTTGTGGAGGAAACTGACGACTATTTCCCGGATGAAAAGTTATTTGCAATCACTACATCCTCCCCGACCGCACCTTGGTATGCAGATATTGCTAATTACTTGGCTTGTGGAACACTCTCCCCGAGTTTGTCCCCTCAGCAAAGACGGAAGCTTGTCTCCGACGCAAAATACTATTTTTGGGAAGATCCGCTCTTGTTCCACACATGCAGCGACGGGATTATTAGGCGTTGCATTCCGGAAGTTGAGTTTCAGTCTGTATTACAGCATTGTCATGACAGAGAGGCCGGCGGGCACTTCGGGGCCGTTCGAACAGCACGAAAAATCCTGCAATGTGGATTGTTCTGGCCGACCCTCTTCCGGGATGCCCATGCCTATGTCACCAAGTGCGACGAATGTCAAAGGACTGGGAATATTTCCCGGCGTGATGAGATGCCCCTTAATAACATGCTGGTTTGCGAACCCTTTGACGTCTGGGGAATAGACTTCATGGGCCCTTTCCCAATGTCTCATGGTAAGCATTACATTATTGTGGCAGTTGATTATGTCTCGAAGTGGGTGGAAGCTGAGGCGGTTGCCACGAATGACGCCAACACTGTGCTGCACTTTATCCACAAGAACATCTTCTCCAGGTTTGGGACGCCGAGAACTATCATCAGCGACGGCGGGAGTCATTTTTGCAATAGACAGTTTGTGCAGCTCATGAAAAAGTTTGGGGTCCATCATAAAATTTCTTTGGCTTACCACCCCCAAACATGCGGGCAAGTCGAAGTCTCCAACCGCGAGCTCAAGCGAATAATTGAGAAATCAATACATTCAAATAGGAAGGAGTGGGCTAAGAAGGTCGATGACGCATTATGGGCCTACCGGACTGCGTTCAAAACACCCATTGGAATGACTCCGTTTCAATTAGTCTATGGCAAGGCATGTCACCTCCCTGTAGAGCTGGAGCATAAAGCATTATGGGCCACCAAACTGTTGAACATGGATATTGGAGCCGCGGCCGAAGGGCGTCGGTCCCAACTCAACGAGTTAGAGGAGCTCCGTCATTTTGCTTATGAAAACGCTCGCATCTATAAGGAGAAAACGAAGAAATGGCATGATCAACATATAATTCCTAAGGAGTTCAAAATTGGGGACCAGGTGCTACTCTACAACTCCCGTCTCCGCCTCTTCCCAGGGAAGCTTAAATCGAGGTGGAGTGGTCCTTTCTCCGTGACCGATGTCTCGCCTTTTGGTGCCATTGAAATATCTGGAGATAAGGGGGACAAGTTTAAGGTCAATGGACATCGGCTGAAGTTATATGATGGCGCCACTATTAACAAGGAGCGTCAGTTGTTGGCATTGGGAGATGGACTTCATACAAGCACCGGCAGCTGATTTCCTATTCTTGTCTCTTATCTTTTGTGTGAAACTCTAGTTCTGAACTTTTTCTTTTTAAAGTCCTGCACGCTTTATAAACAATGCTAATACAGGTATTTGGTCCAGCTTAAGGACGTTAAATGAAAGCGCTACTGGGAGACAACCCAGATTTCCGTTTTTTTTATATATATTTCCTTTTATCTAACCTTTCCCAGTTCAGTTTTTGTTTTTGCTTTTGTTGTTTTGAGTTTTGCTTGCAGGTTTTGTGTTCGATGGTGGATGTTGCGGACTATTTTTGATTTTAAACGCCATTCTTCGGGTATGCTCACGTGCTGAGCATTGGGTAACTTCTTCCCTAGCTTTCAATTTTGATTTTCACTGTCATATCATTATGTTGTATGGTTTTGATTAGGTCTGGGGGAGAGCCGTTTCTTTGTCACCCACTGCACATGCTCATCTCATTTGCATACTAGAAGTATTTTAATTTCAGTTATTTAGTTTCGTTCATCTTCACACACCACTTCACCCACTTGAGTGCGTGTTTTCTTTTGTGTTGTTCCGTTTAAGCTAGTTTGGTTGGAATGTGAAATAGGCTATTAACACAGGAATTATTATTTGGAGCGCGGTGTCGACTCATGTAGTGTTCTAGTCGCTTCGCATGCTATAGTAGGACCTGAGTAGAATTAGATTTTCTTTATGCATTTAATTTATGTGTAGTATCTTTGCGTAAATTTAGATTTAATGTACTCAAGTGGTGAATTCGAATGAAATTGATGATAACCCGGTGTTGTGTGTGTGCGATTGCTAGTCGTGTGTTGCTCGAGTCGGGAGGAAGGTTTATCTTTCTCGTGGGCTAAGAACTTGCCCCAAGCGACTCTCGAAGCATGGGTGAGAGCTACTCGTTGAGTTAAAAATGACGTAGGCCACCATTTGGCTAGTTTGAGCTTTGTTATTCCATGTCCATTTCATTCACCTTTGCGAGCCAAATTTGTGCCTACCAATCCTTTGTTCAGCTCCTCTTCATCCACCAAAGCCTGAAACCTATCCTACACCCGCAACCAAAAATGTTTTAACTGTGCTCATAATTTTCAACTTGTGTGGTGTTTGGAACCATTGTGTTATGAAGGGAAAATAAAGTTTATCCGCTGATTTTGAACCAACCGGAGGATACATAAAAGAAGAAAAATATGTAAAAGAAAAAAAAAGTAGTTTGAAAAAAAAAAATCCTCCTGAGCTAAAAACAGAAAATCTGTTGGAATTTGTGAAGTAGGCCGTGTGCACACCTGGTTTTCATGATAAGTCTGGGGGTGTGTCACACGAGCATAGTTGTTTGGTTTTGTGGGGTGCAGCGTTCCGATAGCTCACTTGGGTTGCGCAGCCATCGTGTTTAACTTTGAATATCATACCGTAACCTAAGCCTCGTTTTAATCCTATAAGTCCTACTGATTTGATTTGCGAGTTTGCTAGCGCCGTGGAGAGAGTGTGACCGGGCGAGCGTATGGTTCACGACGTTGATGGATTTCAGCGGAGTTATTCCTAAGCCCCGATCTTTTGCAACACCCGCCTCAGTGTCTCGTCGCTTTCATACCGGGCATGATCGCCAAATTTGTCATAATTCACCAACTGAGTATAATTAAATCTCTACTTACGCTTTAATACTTACGTAAATTAGTTAGCATAGTTAGAATCTCTTTCCACTAGAATTTCTACTCGCATGCGTATGTTACTTCGCACCGTACTCCCTTGTGTAATTCTCTATGTTAACTATCGTTTTCGCGCTCCGCCGGATTCGTTTGCTCGGGACGCGCAAACAGTTAAGTCTGGGGGTGTGATGAGTCCTGATCATATATACATTTATGGACTCATCCGGGCCGTTATTTTGTCAATATCACGCACTTTAGCCTTATTATAGTCTATATTTGATAACCCATGCTAGGTGCACATTTAGGCCCACTTTGGTGTGTTTTCGTGTGTATTATCTTTAGTAGTATTCACATGTTGTTAAGTGCCACTTTCGGTGGCTAGATCTGTGTTTGTGCTGGAATAGGAGGCGTGCAAGTGTTTCCGGTGCAATTCTGCACAGGAACACTGCGCACGATCACTTGTTCTAGTGCGCACGACCACCGGTCGTGCGCCACTAATCGTGCGCACTTAACCCTTTTTCACGAGTTCTGTCTGGTGCAGTGCGCACGACCATCGACTCTAGTGCGCACGACCGTCGGTCGTGCGCCACTGCTCGTGCGCATTGACCATTAAATTTCTGAGTTCTGTTTGCTGTAGTGCGCACGACCATCAACTCCAGTGCGCACGACCACCGGTCGTGCGCCACTGGTCGTGCGAACATTGTATTTCATGATTTCATCTCGTGCAGGTTCTGTCCAGGCAGTGCGCACGATCGCAGGATTCCAGTGCGCACGACCACTGGTCGTGCGCCAATGATCGTGCGCAGTGTTTAATCCAGCGCCTATTTAAGCGCCTGTTGCGATTTTAGGGGGGATCATCATTCCGGGAGCGGGATTTCTGCTCCGCACGCCACCGACCGCCCCCTTGGATCGCCCCTACTTCATCTCCTACGCAAGGGGAAGCTTCCTCGGTCCATTCCTAGACATCCTCCATCGTCCGTGAGTGTTCTCCATCATCCGCAAGCCTCCAAGCAATCATTTTCGCTTTCCGCCCGGTGAGAAGAAGAAGAGACCTTGAGTCGAAGACGACGGAGCACGTAGGGAGATTGTGACAGCCCTCTACGCCGGAAGCATCGTCCGCCCGAGTCCGGAGGTAGCCCGACAACCTACCATTCCGGCCGTGAACGGCCGCTAGTCTTCACCGCCGGTTATCTCCTTCCCTCTTTCCTTGATTGTACCCCTGTGAAGCTTTCACTAAATGAATATTGTGATATCTACTTGATGAGAATGAATGTTTCTGTGTTCTTATTCATGGGTTGGTTGTGATTCACCGCGTTCAAGCGCACTCACTCACACACGCACGCAAGGTGTTTGCTCCGTGTTGGCAAGAGCTAACGACGGTTGTGAAGAGGTGTTTGCGACCCTCACTCTCTCGCGCCTGAGTCCACCTCATTCGCCTCACGAAGCACGGCATCGCGGCCGTTGCATCCACCTCACGTTGCGAAGCGGTGTTCTCGACCCGCATCTCTTTTATTGTTGTTAAAATTAGGAAAACCAACCAAAAACCCCTTATTGTGTTTGTGAAACGCTTGTGTAACAATATTCACTGCACGATTCGATCACCCATCCTGCATTCCTCAAGAGACCGACATCCGGGGAATTTATTCTCCACAATTATTACTTGACAGCGACCGGTGCACTTGCCGACGCGCATCACATAATAGCAGTTTTTTTTTTGAATCGTTTTATCTTCACACTATGTGGGCACATCTTAATTTCCGTTGTCGTTGGTGTGGAGCTACTTCCCACTCTAGTGTTGAATGCCCGACGGAGAATAGTAGGCATAATTCCTCTCGCCCAGCATATAGAGCATCGACTCCGTCTGATACTCCATATGGTGCGCGTAAGTCTTATGGCTACTCTGCTGAGCCATTACCGTCATACTTCTTTTCGGCTCCAGCTCCCGCTGTGCCAAAGAAGCCTGCTAGGCAGTGCCAGTTTTGTCGGAGCACAGATCACGCCCTGAAGGATTGTGCTGCTTTTCATCGCCAATTGGATGAGGATGACGAGCCGGATATTCAGATCGTCCCAACTCCTAGCTCTGGCGGCACACCTTCAACATCCGGCTATGTGTCTTTGTCACCTTCACATTTTGAAGGGTATGGCATGGATACGGTCACCGGATGTGCGGCTGATCTATGCACCGATATTGCTGAGCCCATTCTCCCAGTGCATCCACCACCTCTAGTGGATTCGATTCTTTGTGAGGAATCGGTGCTCGACTTTTATCCGAGCACTATTCCCCTCCCTATTGTGCATACTACACTCGTCTCTGACGACATTGTTGATGATGTGTCGCAGGAGGAGGCGGTTGATCTGAGTGTTGTGCCTATTCCTATGGAGGAGGACAACCTTCTAGGTGAAGAGGAGTTTTCCTCAACACCGGTGGAGGAAGTCCAAATCTGGGGCAGGGCCACTGTCGATCCCGCTGAATCTTGTAGCATTGATGACAATGCAAACATTATTTTACTTCCCCAACCTAATGGGAGTGAGACCGGGACCACTCCCCCGATTTTTGATTATTTATGTTCTTCATCTTGTTTATTTCTCGATCCCCCCTCTTCACCCGAGCCTGTGCAGGTTGAATCTTCACAGGTACTTCAGGAGGACTTGGAGCTTTGTGCTCAAGTCAATGATGAGTGTGTCCTTTTATGCGAGGAGGTTGATCCCTCCTCCATTAAGGAAGCCTCATTCGTTGCCTTCTCCTCCTGCGGACCTGCTGTGGACGATACCTTGCTGGGCAAGGATAGTTTAGGTGAGATGAGTGAGGACCAGGCCTCCTCCTCTTCTTACTTTCTTTTCCCTCTGCCTGTGAGGAGCAGGTATCTATATTTAGGTAGAGGGGTGACTGTTCTATCTCCGTATCGGTACCCGCTACCGACACGCATATTAGGCCAGTTACCTGTCCACTTCTCCTTCCATAGGCCCATTAGCTAGAATCGTTAAGATTTTGAATAAGTCGTGCTGGGATGACAATAACCCCAGTAGTTATCTTCCTTTTCTGCAATTTTTATTTTTATCTAATCATGTTTAGTTAGTAGTATTTTCTTTTCAGTTTTCTATTTTCTTCTGTTTTTGCGGAGCTGACCCCCTGCAGGTATCTCTTCTGGATGACGGACGCTGCAGCTTAGTCCAGGTTTACACGCCAATCTTCTGGTGTGCTCATTTCTGAGCACTGGGTACTCTCTTTCCCTAGCATTATTCTGAATTTTATAGCTGCATTTTGCGCATATTGTTTAGTTTAAGTCTGGGGGGGGGGGGAGTGTACCGAGTGTTCACTACACGTGTACACGTTTTTGCATATCAGAAGTATATTTTTATCATTACACACCACTACACCCACTTGAGCGCGCACTCATCTGTTTGCTTGCTCTGTTGTGAATTTAATTCTTTTGCTTATTTGGGAAAATCTAGGTGATGGCTTAGGACTATGTAGCAGAGTAAAATGTTGACTCTATTAGTGCTCCTAGTCGAGTGCTCGGTTGCATAGAAATTTGTGTAGATTAGACTTCTTTTTATACTATGGTTTTATATTTTTCTTATTAGTGTAAATGTTGTTTACTTTACTCAAATGGTGAATCTGGTGTGAATCAAACGGTAGCATAGGGATGTGTGTAAACGATCGCTAGACTCGTATTGCTTGAGTCGGGAGAAAGGAGAATCTTTCTCGGTGGCTAGAACTTGCCCCAAGCGATTCTTGAAGCATGGGCATACGGTTAGTCAATTGTGTGAATGTGATATAGGCCA
Source organism: Dactylorhiza incarnata (assembly GCA_033032865.1). NCBI lineage: Eukaryota > Viridiplantae > Streptophyta > Magnoliopsida > Asparagales > Orchidaceae > Dactylorhiza > Dactylorhiza incarnata. The sequence goes on along the minus strand of JAWHQI010000078.1, from coordinate 6,962,589 downwards.
TCATTTTGGCCCGGTTGAGCCTTTGTGCCTATCCCTACCGCTATATCCTCGCTAGCCCAGTTGTGCCTACCCGTTCTTTGATTCAGCCCCACTTTTATTTCACCAAAGTCCAAAAGCCAATCCTAGTCGCACACCCAAATCTGAGCTTTAGCTGTTTATTATTTTCATAAGTTGGGTTGTTGATGTGGTAATATGTTTGTGAAGATGTGGATGTGTCTTTTTGTTTATTTGCTGAAAATGATAAGAAAAGAAAAAAAAAATGAGAAAAAGAAAAGAAGTTAAAAAGAAAGGAAAGAGAAGGAATGTTTAATTGAAAATCTTTATGTAGATTTATGTTTGGGAGTAGGCGGTGCACGCACCCATGCTGTTAAGTCCAAGTCTGGGGGTGTTGTGTACCCGCGTGTTTGTGTGGCGAATGAGGATAGTTTCCTGCATTAGCTCATTTGGGTTTAGTGTTTGAGCCGTCGTTTTTATCTTTGTTTTTTCCTCACCTAAACCCAAGCCTCATTTAAAACCTAAAGTCCTATTGATTCACGCATTTGAGTCAAACCAGTGCCGTGGAGAGAATGTGACCGGGCAAGCCTATGGTCACCGACACCGATGGATTTCGGTGGAGTTTGTTCGGCATCCCAATCTTGAGCAATGCTCATCTCAGCGTTTAGTTTACTTTCTCCTTATGCATGACCGAACGATTCACCGCTTTTCACCATTTTGAGTAGTTGTAATATGCTTTTACTCTTTTAGAAATTTATAAACTGTTTGTATAATCAGTAGTCTTTTCTACTAATTTTCTTATGCACATGAGCATGCGACTTCGCATGGTACTCTGCATTGTAGTTTTAAGCCATCTACTTTTCTTTCCCCGTTCGCTTAGAATTTGTTTGCTCGGGACGCGCAAACAGTTAAGTCTGGGGGTGTGATGAGTCCTGATCATATACACTTTTATGGACTCATCTGGGCCGTTTAGTTAGTCATTTCACCGCACTTTAGCCCTGTTTCAGTTCATATTTGATATTCTAGGCTAGGAGCACTTTTTGGCCCATTTTGGTGTAATTTCATGCTTATCCTCATCAGTAGTTTTCATGCACTGTTAGGTGCCACTTTCAGTGGCTGGATTCGTGGTTGTACGCTAGAACAGGAGTCGTGCGGGTGTTTCCGGTGCAATTCTGCACAGGAACACTGCGCACGATCACTGGTTCTATTGCGCACGACCACTGGTCGTGCGCCACTGATCGTGTGCACTTAACGCTTTTTTCATAAGTTCTGTTTGGTGTAATGCGCACGATCATCAACTCCAGCGCGCACGACCACCGGTCGTGCGCCACTGCTCGTGCGCACTGACCATTAATTTTTAAGTTCTGTTTCATCTATTGCGCACGACCACTGACGCTAGTGCGCACGACCATCGGTCGTGCGCCACTGGTCGTGCGAACATTTTATTTTATAATTTCTGTCTTTGCAGGTTCTATCCAGGCAGAGCGCACGATCACAGGATTCCAGTGCGCACGACCACTGGTCGTGCGCCACTGACCGTGCGCACTGTTTAATTCCAGCGCCTATAAATTCCCTGCTCGCGATTTTAGGTCATCATCCCGATTTCCAGCCGCCGTTTTCCGCCCGATTCCGCCCGATTTCGCTCCTCCACCGTCGCCCACCATATTGAGGTGCTCCGGGCTTGCTCTTCACGCCTATCTTGAGCCGGAGTATCCTCTTGGCCTCCTCCTTCATCCGAGAGCTCCAAAGGAAGACCTAGCCGCTATCTCCATTGAGCAAGAGGAAGTTGGCAACCTCCACCGGATCGTGACACGAAGAAGACGGGTCCATTGGAGAGTCGTGACAGCTCTCTCTACCCCGGACGTAGTTGTGGACCGAGCTTGGACGCGGATTGACAACCCGGCGATTCCAACCGTGAATCTTCAACGAGCCTTCGGATTCGGTCGATTTCTTGCCTTGTTCTCCTTTTATTGATGTATTTGCAACTAGATCTAACATTATGATGAAGTGTATTTTGATTAAATAGCATTTTTACTTGATTATGTCTATGTGATTGAGTATTTTTGTTTATATTATTGAGGTGCGCCTTGTGGTGTGGTTTGTTGGTTGTCCGGTGCCGCACTAGCAATTGCTAGTGGCGTGCTTGGTGAAGAGGTGCTTGCGACCCTCAATCCGTAAGCCTACTCGTCCATCCGCCTACCGAAGCGTGGCATCGCGGCCCGTATTCCATTCGCCTAACGAAGCAGCGCGCTCAAGGCCTGCATAGTTCGACTCCGTTAGCCTACTCGTCCATCCGCCCTTTCGACGCAGCGCGCTCAAGGCCTGCCTAGTCTCCATCCCGCCAAGCGAAGCTTTGCATAGCGGCATTGCATAGGAGTAGTTGATAGCTCTTATTTTATTTTCCAAAAGCCCAATCACCCCATTTCCGCATTCCATCCGACGTTAAGGACTTCAATCTCAAGTCCTTCCTCGACATTTAACTCCACCTTACTGTGTTCCTCAAGAGACCGACACTCGGGGATTTATTCCCAATTTTTATTACTTGAATGATCGGTACACTGCCGTTTCGTGTCGCAGTCGAGCTACCGCCTATAGCGGTGTGTGAGATTTGCGCCATCAAAATGCGGAGTCCCCGACCTAAATCGCGAGTAGGAAAATTTATAGGCGCTGGAATAAACAGTGCGCACGGTCATTGGCGCACGACCAGTGGTCGTGCGCGCTGGAGTTCTGTGATCGTTCGCCTACCTGGGTGGAGCCTGCAAAGTAAGAAATTTATAAAATACCATGTTCGCATGACCAGTCGTGCACGACAGGTGGTCGTGCGCACTATCGTAGGTGGTCGTGTGCACTGGTCGAAACAGAACTCATGAAATTGATGTTAAGTGCTCACGAACAGTGGCGCACGACCGGTGGTCGTGCGCACAATCGTAGGTGGTCGTGCGCACTGTCCGAGACAGAACTCAGAAAAAAGGGTTAAGTACACACGATCAGCGGCGCACGACCAGTGGCTGTGCCCTATAGAACCAGCGATCGTGCGTAGTGTTCCTGTACAGAGTTGTACCGGGAACACCTGCACAACTCCTATTTCAGCATACAACACCAATCTAGCCAATGAAGGTGGCACTTAACCATGCATGAAAACTAATAATGACGAAGAACATGAAATAACACCAAAAATGGGCCTAGAGGTGCACGCAGCATGGAGTATCAAATATGAGTGAAAACATGTCTAAAGTGAAGTGCATAGACTAGATAATCGGCCCAGATGAGTCCATAAATGTGTATATATTTGGGACTCATCAGCAGCTTGATATAAGTAGGTACCATAACTATCAGGCGATTTTGAATATTTAAAACCAGTCGGTTCAATCATATCAGGCGGCTTAAAACCAGTCAGTTTTACAATGGGTTATCATAAAATGCCACAAGGCGGGTATCAGAATACAAAGTATAACCGTGATCGATCGGTCTCTTCGTTCGATCTATTCTGTCATCCTTATGGGTATCAATTCTACCCGCTCGGTTAAAAACAAGCTTTTTCACAGAAAAGTGATTATGATTCTTGTGGGGATGGAAATCATTATCCAGTATCAAGTCACTGATCGCCCGAGTTATATATAGGCCGCGCGGGCTTATCAGTTAATAATTATATTCATAAGGGTGACCTTACAGAAATCTGAATTATAAGTCGTTCGGATTAAATACTAACCGCGCGACCTGTTGATTGTTCTTTTATGACTTGGTATTCTCTATTTTACGAAGCAATTATGTAAAGCTGGGTAATTGTCACGCGACTTGGTCTCAAATATGTGGAGCCATCTAATCGCACATGACACATTCAAATCGCATAATCTATAAATCAGGATCCTATAGCAGCTTAAAGTTGTGTTCGGTTTCTAATTATCTCGGGGCATTCATAAAACGATAATGCAGAGCTCGAATTTCTATTCGCTCGATAATATACTAAAACCGCGTCGATTATTCCTCAAAATGTCATAATTGGTGTTTGTCGGGTTACATTGAATTCACCGAGTCAGAATCTCAAAGAGACAGGCCGCCCGAACAAACTTTACGGTGTTCAAACGACTATCTAATTGAAATTCTAAAGTTCAATGCTCTGACCGACTGGGTTGTTCTCAAACCGCACGACCTGGTGAAAAGAGAAGGAGACCGCAACAATCACAAGTAAGTCCTTACATCATTTTGTAACAGACCGGCTAAAGCCGCCAGTTATGCAAAATACAAAAAAAAAATACAAAAAAATAACGATCACAGCTATTCGTCCGGTTTGAGCTTTTTGGCCATAGGAGAACTTGAACCTTCACTTCCATCTATGTCTACGTCGGGCGAGTATCCTTTGTTGAAAGATGAGGAACTTGAAGAACTGCTACCCGAGCTGCCCGACTTTCGGGACTTAGACCGCCCAGTTTCACCAGAGTCGCTGGACTTTGCATCCAAGCTGTCTTCTTTCTCTTCGGCAGCCGCCGCGGGTTCTTCTACGACCTCTTCTTCATCATCATTCTCTTCCTCTGAACTACTGGACTCGGCCTCCCCGAGCTTGACCGAATGAATGGCCGCCTCACTCCTCATCTGCGGGTTGACCTGCAAAAACCCGAGGGGGCCTTCGAACATTATGTATCTTTCAGACCAACTCGTCACCTTGTTCGCGAGGTTGACGACCTTCATCCCCCGGCATCTGAAATAAATATGCCCCCTGAAGATGGAGGTTCCGGCGTCCGGAATAGACCGTACGGAAAAGAATTTTCGGAACTGGGTGATTGAGAACTTGACCCATTCTGACCGCAGATACGAGAATGGAGTTCGGCGGGAGTTGTCCGGCCACAACCCCATAGTGATCAAAAATGGTAATAACCTCAAGTGGCAAGAATATTCAATGGTTTGCACATAGACAAGTCAGACCGCAACCACGTACTTTGTAACCGCTCGGTCTGGACCTTGTATATTAAATAAATTGAATGGAAAAACTGTGGATAAGCAGAGTAAGCCGATCGGACAGCAGACTGCATCATCATGTTAGTAGAGTTCAACAGAAAAAAGTCTCAAGCGTTTAACATAGGTCGCGCGACCTGCATAACAATTCAGATTATGAATGCAAAGGTCTAGATTATTCAAACACAATCGCACGGATTGTATGGATATCAGAAAGCATTAAAAGAAAATATTGTCCAACAGATCCAATCATCAGACCATCCCGAGAAACAAACAAATAATATTACAAATATTGTTCTCAAAATTAAAAGCCATTCACGGCTGACGACGCTCTGGAGAGGGATCTTTGCGGTGAAGATGTGCGACCTGGTCGCCGGTTTGAAGAAGGAGACTATATATCTGGCTTGAATGATAATGAAGATGATTAAGTGTGCTATGAAGTCGCGCGGCTTCCCGCTCTACCCGTACAGCGGGAACCGTACGAGCAGGAGGAGTCGCGACAGACTCATCAGTAGCAGGATCGTCCGCCCTGACTGGCGGGGGATTTGAGGTCGCCCAAGTAGCCATGCGGTTCGATATCCTCACCCTTTCAACATTAACAGGACGGCAGCTTCCGCCGACTTCTCATGGTAGTATTTGTAGTCTTCTTCGAACTTCGAGGCCATTTTCTTTTCCCTATCAAGCTGCGCGGTTATGGAGGCAATCTGATCTACCAGCAACTTTTCATTATCAATTCACTTCTTCTCGATTTCATAGAAATAAATCAGAGTTTTTTGCTTTAAAAATAAAAGAATAATATAACATTTACCCATGCAAGTCTACCATTTGGAAAAAAAATTTTTGAGTTGGAAAACTTGAGATAAGCATGAAAAGAACACATGGTAAACGTAATGTTGCAGAAGACTTATATAAATATAAAAAACATCTTTGTGCACGACCTGATGATTCATAAAAAATACGAGTGAAGGTCCAAAAATGAAAAAGAGGATTTTGTAAATCATTTTTCTTTGAAAATCTATAAAGATTATCATGAAGTAACCAAGCATGAAAGAGATGTATGAAAAAAGAGACTACTACAATGTTATTCCAATTCATAAATTCAAAACATACCAAATGTTCAATCCGAAAATGCACCTCCGAAGGAAATCGGAGATTGTGGGTTGTTGGTTACTTTTTTGTTAGAGAAAATGAGACCGCGGGCAGCGGTCAATGCCAGACTTCGCCCGTCATGGCGAATGCCACTCTTGCGGTGGCAGACCGGGCGGTCTGAGGAGGCTAGTCGCCCGGTTCGGACCCGACAAGGTCGGCCAGTACAAATCGAGCGGTCTGATAGGATTCAGATCGCGTCCAAAGATTGAAGACTATCAAGACTCAAGTCCAGAAGGCAAGCCGCGGTCTCAAGACGGAGACAGCCTGGGTTGCGCTATGAAGACTATCAAGGCTCAATTCCAGAAGGCAAGCCGCGGTATCAAGATGGAGACCGCCTGGGTTGCGCTATGAAGACTATCAAGGCTCAAGTATAGAAGGCAAGCCGCGGTCTCATGACGGAGACCGCCTGGGTTGTTCTATGAAGACTATCAAGGCTCAAGTCCAGAAGGCAAGTCGCGGTCTCAAGACGGAGACTGCTCGGGTTGCGCTATGAAGACTATCAAGGTTCAAGTCCAGAAGACAAGCTGCGGTCTTATGACAGAGACCGCCCGGGTAGCATCATTTCCTTGATCGTAGCATCTTCATTCTTCGTCCAGGACACATCGAAAGCGCAAGTCGCCAAGCCGCGCGACTTCTTTCTTTTCTCCTTTCTGTATCCCGTCACCGCCTGCCCGATTCTCCTGTACCCGGGCAGGCGGTTATTTTATCCCTGCCCGTTCGGGCAGACCTCCAAGCCTATAAATAGGGGGCGGAGACATTCCCAAGGCACGCACACTCGAATCCAAGAGCTCGCTTGCTTGAGCTGCGGTCTCGAGTTTCCCGTCTTGCGACCTGTCTGACCAGCCGATTTCTGCTTTCCTGCATCTGTAACCGCTGTAACCTCTTCGTTTCAATCAAAGGAAAGCCCGTCACAGGAGTGGCATTCACCATGACGGGCAAAGTCTGGCTTTGACTGACCAGCTGACTCATTTTCTCTAACTAAAAAGTAACCGACAGCCCGCAGCCTCCGATTTCCTTCAGAGGTGCATTTTCGGATTCAACTGAAACACGCGACCTTCAGATCGCGGACTATCGGTGAAACCTTTGTCAAAATGTAAGACCGCCAATTCCCCATTGGAGACCGCTCCGACCACATCCAAGATTCCCTGTGGGAGGCTTTGGAGCAATTGAAAAGAGAAGCTGAGCGGGCTCAGAAAGCTACTGACCAGCGTCTGGACGCAATCATCTAGGCTTGCACTATTAACCGAGCGGTTTGTTCCACAGCAAACTACGGTTAACCACGCGGTGACTCTGGTCCCTCCTCCACCTCCTCCTTACCCGCTACCACAAGTCGCCAACTTCCAGCCGCTGCAAGAAGGTTGTGTGGCCAGGCATAACTTCTACCAAGAGGCCGCGCACAGCATGCCGGCCCGAGTTCTTGATTTCCAGGGGGCGGCTTCTCATGCTGCCCGACTTTCCAACCTGCAAGAAGGCACGACCTGTCTTTCCTACCCTCCTGAGGTCCCTGCTCATCATTCCTACCCGCCAGAAGCCGCTGACCGTTCCTCCTACCAGGCGGCTTGTCCGCGAGAAGCCGCAGCTTAGGCTGCTTATTATTCTTCTCCTCTGCTCTATGAAGATACTGAAGATAATTCTCCCTTCATGGACGAAGTCCGAGGGGAGCCAGCCCCAAATAATTTCTGGGAGCCGCGTCTGCCGACGTACAATGCAAAAACTGATCCAACCGTCCATCTTCAGGCCTTTGGGTCGGCCATTGCTCTGAGGACCCTCTCAGATGCAACCAAGTGTAAACTCCTTGTGACATCCTTCGAAGGACAAGAGAGGGAGTGGTTTTATGGGTTGCACCCCAGGTCGATTAGTTGCTTTGCTGAGCTGCGCATTGAATTTCAGCTAAGATTTTCTACTTCGAGAAAGAGGAAAAGTGGCACGGCGGCCCTTTTTGATATAAGGCAGCGAGAAGATGAAACGTGGGCCCGTTTCGTGGACCGTTTCCAGAAGGAAATCATGGAAGTTCAGAACATAGATCTGGAGCTGTATAGGGTGGCCCTCATTCATGGCTTGAGGGAAGGCCCCCTGAAATTCGAGGCAAACATAAGGGAGCCAAGAACTTATCAGGAAATGATAAGTTTGGCCAACATGTTCATCAGAGGAGAAAAAAGTAACCTCGGCTACGTCGCGAAATTGGTGAGTGACAAGGAGCAATCTAATCCATCCTTAAATCATCCACCAGCAACCCAACCCCACTTTGAGCCCCATTCCCAAAGGGGAAGAAATTACAAAAACAAGCAACCCTTCATCGGCCATCAACGGTTTCAGGATCAGAAACCGTCGTTGGCCATCGCACCCGCTCCATCCATTCCTCTGCCATAAATAATGCCAGTATACCTGCCACAGTATGCTGCACAGCCACCTCTAGCCATTCCATCCACCCAGTATGATGACTCGCAAGAGTCATTTACTCCTCTGAATGTCACCATGGACGAAGTCGTCCAAATCCTCCAGAAAAGGCCGGAATTCAAAAGGCCCGCTCCTATGAAATCGGATGTTCATAACCGAAATCCGAATCTTTACTGCGAATATCACAAGGAGGGAGGGCATCTGACCGAAGATTGTCGGGCCCTCCGCTTGTTGATAGAAAGGCTCTTGGGAGAGGGAAAGCTCCGGGGCCTAGTCTGGAAGGAAGTAATTGCCGAACCAGCGGCTGAGAAAAAGAAGGAAACAGTGGAAGTAACTTGGGAATGCGCCGACGTTGAAGACGTCGTCTTCTATGGAGATATTCAGCCTTCGACTGAATGCATAGAGGTCAATGATGTTGGCCCATGGGGGACATTTATTGGATTCATGGAGGGGCTGGAGCTGAATCGTCTCGTAAATCCAGCATTGCGAGAGTTTTGAAACAAGAAGTGGCAGCGACCACAACTTCTCCCCCTGAAAGCACCATCGTCACTTTTGGTCAAGATGACCTTCCTCCAAATGCCAATCCCTTTGACGATGTCGTGGTCATCAAAGCCGTTATTGAGAATTATACTGTTCACAAGATCCTGATCGACACGGGCAGTTCTGCTAACCTCCTCTTCCGTTCAATTTTAAGCCCTGAAGACTGGCAAGCCTCTGCATTCCACCGATGGGCCCCTCTATGACTTTTCCGAGGAGAAAAAAAAGTGGAAGGTTCTGTAAAGCTCCTGGTTTCTCTGGGTTAGTGATAAAGCTGATCAACTTCGTGGTGGTGGATGCCCCAAGCAACTACTGCGCCATCTTTGGAAGGCCCATTCTCAATACATACATGGCAGTAGTGTCCACTTTCCACCTTGCTCTTAAATTTGCTGCCGAGGGAAGGTAGTATCGGATCAGAAGCAACCCAAAGGTGGCTCAAGAGTGTTACGTGCGAACCGTCAACATGATCACCAACATTCCTCTTCCCGAGGCCACAGTTGAAGTTCTTGAAGTTGCAGAATCTTCCAAGGTTGCTGAGGAGAGGAAAGATCGAGAAGGGGCTCAACTGGAACCTTCCCAGGTGACCCAAGAGGTCCCCATTACTGAACGGGAAGACAAGAAGATGATCATCAATGCGGAGCTGCCGAAAGAAGAAAAGGTGCAGCTGATCTCCTGTCTTTTGGAGAACCTGGATATCTTCTCTTGGTCAGTGGAGGATATGCCAGGAGTGGATCTGGACATGGCTTGACATCATCTGAACATATCTACTGAGTTCAAGCCAGTCCAGCAGAAGAAAAGAGAAGTGGCAACCAAGCTGGCAGTGCCCATCAGAGAGGAGGTTGCCAAACTCCTGAAAGCGAACTTTATTTCTGAAATACAATACCCCACGTGGATGTCAAATGTTGTAATGGTTAAAAAATCTGGTGGAAAGTGGCGCATGTGTGTGGATTTTACTTAACTTAATAAAGCGTGCCCCAAAGATTGCTACCCTTTGCCTCGGATAGATGTTTTAGTAGATTCCGTGGTTGGGTATAATTTTATGAGCTTTCTCGATGCATTTTCGGGGTACCACCAAATCAAAATGCAGAAACCTGATATACCGCACACTTCTTTCATCACGAACGATAGGTGTTATTGTTATCTCGTAATGCCCTTCGGACTCAAAAATGCGGGTGCAACATACCAGAGAATGATGGATACAGTTTTTAAACATCAAAAAGGCAGGAATCTTGAAGTTTATGTTGATGATCTCCTCCTGAAAAGTAAAACATTTTCAATACATTTGAAAGACCTCGTAGAGACGTTCGTTACTCTACGGAGGTTCAAATTAAAATTGAACTCATTGAAATGTGTGTTCAGAGCAAACAAGGGGATGTTTCTCGGGCATCTCCTCACTCCCGATGACCTTGCACCGAACCCAGATAAGGTGAAGTCCATCCTCGATATGACTCCCCCTCGTAATACTAAGGAGGTCCAACAACTTGGAGGAAGGTTGGCAGGGCTGAGCAGGTATATTTCCAAATCAGGAGATAAAAGTGCTCCATTCTTTAAGACACTCCGAGGAGGATCAAAGTTTGAATGGAGCGAAGAGTGCGACAAGGCTCTTGAACAGTTGAAAATGCAGTTGACCTCAACCCCTCTACTTCAAAGTCCCCATGAAGGGGAAATATTGTTCCTATACTTGTGGGTCGGCCCGGATGCAGTAAGTTCTGTTCTCGTCCGGGAGGAAAAGAAGAAGCAATTTTTGATCTACTATGTCAGACATAACCTCAAGGATGTAGAAACCAGATATTCGATTTTGGAAAAGCTAGCTTTGGCTTTGGGCATGTCATCACGAAGGCTTCATCCTTATTTTCAGGCTCATCCTATCCAAGTAATTACAGATCATCCTCTGAGAAGTATTCTTGAAAAGCCAGATCATTCAGGGAGGCTGGACAAATGGGCTGTTGAATTGAGCGAGTTTGAAATATCCTATATTCCCAGAATAGCAATCAAAGCACAGGTCCTGGCAGATTTCATTGTTGATACAACAAAATCCAGTCCTGAACAAGTGGAGGAATCCCCTCTGGCTTGGGTTGTTTACGTGGATGGGGCTTCTGAAAAAAACTCCGTGGGAGCCAGAGTAGTATTGGTCAGCCCAAATGGCATCAAACTTGAGCAGGATATCAAATTATTCTTTCCAGTTACAAATAATCAGGGAGAATACGAGGCACTCCTGGCTGGTTTGAGGCTTGCAATGGAACTGGGCATAGAACACGTACATGTTAAAACTGACTCACTTGTAATGTCTTCTCAGGTTCTGGGGAATTACGAAACAAGGGATCCAATTCTGAGGAAGTATCTGATGCTAGCTAAGAAGGAGATCGGGAGATTCAAGTCATTCATCATCGAGCATATTCCTAGGACACAAAACGAAGAAGCAGATGAGTTGTCAAAGTTTAGTCTTCCATCAGGGGGAGTGACCTTTGAACTTTTCCATCCGGCAACAGATGAAGGGGAACTTATGCAAATCGATCAGAATCCTTCCTGGAAAGATCCTTACGAGCTATTCTTATCAAAAGGAGAATTCCATCATTCCGTCAAAGACAGAAAGAGATTTAGAAGAAAGGAGGCCTATTTTTACTTGATAGCGGGAGTCCTTTACAGGAAAACATTGATTTCTCCCTCGGCACGATGTGTTTCAGAAGACGAAATTCCAACCATACTTCAGGAGGTTCATCCGGGGAATGTGGCAGCCATTCAGGGGCAAATACTATGGAGAAAAGGATCTTGAGGCTAGGGTATTTCTGGACAACCATGAGGAAAGATGCCGAAGCATTTGCCAAGCGATGCGTTCAGTGTCAAAAGTTTGCTCCTCTTCAACATTTGCCTGCTCAATCACTTAGATCAATAACTGCACCTTGGCCCTTCGCAGTTTGGGGGATGGATCTAATCGAACCATTCCCAATGGCTACCGGCCAGCGTCGTTTTATAATTATGATGATTGATTATTTCAGTAAGTGGATTGAGGCGAAGGCACTAGCAAATTCTACAACACAGGTCATCAAAAACTTCATCTGGGGGGAAATAGTTTGTCGGCATGGAATCCCGCTAGCAATTGTTACTGACAGTGGTCCACAGTTCAACAATTCAGAAATGATTAACTTCTGTGATCAGGTTGGAATTGATCTTCGGATCTCCTCGGTTCATCATCCAAGGACTAATGGCCAGGTGGAAGCAGCAAATAGGCAAATCCAATAGTTTCTGATGAAGAGAGTCTTGAATCAAAGAGGAAATTGGGCAGAACAACTTCCTTCCATCCTTTGGACTCTTCATACTACTCCGTCTTCGGCTACGGGGGAGACACCATTCAAATTATCTCATGGCTCGGAGGCAGTCATTCCAATAGAGTTTGAGGTGGTCACCCCCAGAGTGGTGTATGCAAAGGAGGGAGGAGAGGCATGGATATAGGATAATGATGAGGCCATCAAATATAGTCTGGATTTGATTGAAGAGCTTCAGGATGAGGCAACAATCAAGTAGGAGGAAGTAAAAAAGAGAATGGCCAAATACTTTGACAGAAACGTCAGGGTAAAGCATTTTGCAGTTGGTGATGTTGTAATAAAGAAGGTTGATGCCGCAGCCAGAGCAGGCAACGTCGAAAAATTAAATCCCAACTGGGCATGACCTTTCATTATAAAAGAGGTAATAAAAATCGGGGCTTATCGCCTCCAGACAAGTGAAGGAGAGGACATCTCACACACCTGGAGCGGTGACGACCTTATACGGTTCTATCCTTAAAATGTCTTCTTTATTTTCTTTCATTTTTTTGATATTTCAATGAAAAGCCCCATACTGACACTTCTCCATGTCTGGTGATTTTTTTTAGACTTTTTTAAATATATCTCCCTCACTGAACCGCAGAGACATCGCCAAGTTCTGCTTGAACCCCCTCGGATTGTAGTCATTAGCGTAAAACCAAAAAGATCATGTGTAGTGGGGAGTTTTCGCACACGTGTAGTTGTAGCTTGCCAATTCTCGTGCGGTGGTCTTCAGAATCTTGGAACCCGGCTGATATCTAACACACCCCTGCATCAAGGGAGGTCTAGGTGAATGTTAGCTCTATCATGCCCCGAGAGGGATATAGTTACAGTTTTGATGATCTTTCTGAGGAAAGCAATGTTCACCGCCTAGGACCACCTTCCCAACTGATCATCTTAGCCTGTGACCATCGAATACTCCTAGGTACTTTCAAGCGATGCCTAAACGGGACCCACAACTGAGTTGATCTCTCTGAGGAAAGCATTGTTCGTCGCCTAGGCCCACCTGCCCAATTGATCAACTCAGCTTGTAACCCTAGGTAAGAGAGCAGTTGAGTAGCTTACAGCCCTTATGACCACTTGAGGAAAGCAATGTTCGCCGCCTAGGCCCACCTGCCCACTTGGTCATCTGGGTCTGTACTTATCTTTTTCTTATTTTTACAGCTCTTATTACCACTTGAGGAAAGCAATGTTCGCCGCCTACGCCCACCTGCCCACTTGGTCATCTGAGTCTGTAGCTATTGCTTATTTCATTACAGGAAGTTGTCTCATCTCATATGGTCTTTCTGAACCATTTGGGGAGAAAAACAGGATTTCAACAAGTACCTAACAGACCGGGCGGTTTGATTGTTAAACCGGTCGGTTTGAAATAAGATGGTACATCATAACCAGGCGGTTTGATTTTCAAACCGGACAGCTTGAAATAAGTAGGTACCATAACTATCAGGCGATTTTGAATATTTAAAACCAGTCGGTTCAATCATATCCGGCGGCTTAAAACCAGTCAGTTTTACAATGGGTTATCATAAAATGCCACAAGGCGGGTATCAGAATACAAAGTATAACCGTGATCGGTCGGTCTCTTCGTTCGATCTATTCTGTCATCCTTATGGGTATCAATTCTACCCGCTCGGTTAAAAACAAGCTTTTTCACAGAAAAGTGATTATGATTCTTATGGGGATGGAAATCATTATCCAGTATCAAGTCACTGATCGCCCGAGTTATATACAGGTCGCGCGGGCTTATCAGTTAATAATTATATTCATAAGGGTGACCTTACAGAAATCTGAATTATAAGTCGTTCGGATTAAATACTAACCGCGCGACCTGTTGATTGTTCTCTTATGACTTGGTATTCTCTATTTTACGAAGCAATTATGTAAAGCCGGGTAATTGTCGCGCGACTTGGTCTCAAATATGTGGAGCCATCTAATCGCACATGACACATTCAAATCGCATAATCCATAAATCAGGATCCTATAGCAGCTTAAAGTTGTGTTCGGTTTCTAATTATCTCGGGGCATTCATAAAAAGATAAGGCAGAGCTCGAATTTCTATTCGCTCGATTATATACTAAAACCGCGTCGATTATTCCTCAAAATGTCATAATTGGTGTTTGTCGGGTTACATTGAATTCATCGAGTCAGGATCTCAAAGAGACAGGCCGCCCGAACAAACTTTACGGTGTTCAAACGACTATCTAATTGAAATTCTAAAGTTCAATGCTCTGACCGACTGGGTTGTTCTCAAACCGCACGACCTGGTGAAAAGAGAAGGAGACCGCAACAATCACAAGTAAGTCCTTACATCATTTTGTAACAGACCGGCTAAAGCCGCCAGTTATGCAAAATACAAAAAAAAATACAAAAAAATAACGATCACAGCTATTCGTCCGGTTTGAGCTTTTTGGCCATAGGAGAACTTGAACCTTCACTTCCATCTATGTCTACGTCGGGCGAGTATCCTTTGTTGAAAGATGAGGAACTTGAAGAACTGCTACCCGAGCTGCCCGACTTTCGGGACTTAGACCGCCCAGTTTCACCAGAGTCGCTGGACTTTGCATCCAAGCTGTCTTCTTTCTCTTCGGCAGCCGCCGCGGGTTCTTCTACGACCTCTTCTTCATCATCATTCTCTTCCTCTGAACTACTGGACTCGGCCTCCCCGAGCTTGACCGAATGAATGGCCGCCTCACTCCTCATCTGCGGGTTGACCTGCAAAAACCCGAGGGGGCCTTCGAACATTATGTATCTTTCAGACCAACTCGTCACCTTGTTCGCGAGGTTGACGACCTTCATCCCCCGGCATCTGAAATAAATATGCCCCCTGAAGATGGAGGTTCCGGCGTCCGGAATAGACCGTACGGAAAAGAATTTTCGGAACTGGGTGATTGAGAACTTTACCCATTCTGACCGCAGATACGAGAATGGAGTTCGGCGGGAGTTGTCCGGCCACAACCCCATAGTGATCAAAAATGGTAATAACCTCAAGTGGCAAGAATATTCAATGGTTTGCACATAGACAAGTCAGACCGCAACCACGTACTTTGTAACCGCTCGGTCTGGACCTTGTATATTAAATATATTGAATGGAAAAACCGCGGATAAGCAGAGTAAGCCGATCGGACAACAGACTGCATCATCATGTTAGTAGAGTTCAACAGAAAAAAGTCTCAAGCGTTTAACATAGGTCGCGCGACCTGCATAACATTTTGGATTATGAATGCAAAGGTCTAGATTATTCAAACACAATCGCACGGATTGTATGGATATCAGAAAGCATTAAAAGAAAATATTGTCCAACAGATCCAATCATCAGACCGTCCCGAGAAACAAACAAATAATATTACAAATATTGTTCTCAAAATTAAAAGCCATTCACGGCTGACGACGCTCTGGAGAGGGATCTTCGCGGTGAAGATGTGCGACCTGGTCGCCGGTTTGAAGAAGGAGACTATATATCTTGCTTGAATGATAATGAAGATGATTAAGTGTGCTATGAAGTCGCGCGGCTTCCCGCTCTACCCGTACAACGGGAACCGTACGAGCAGGAGGAGCCGCGACAGACTCATCAGTAGCAGGATCGGCCGCCCTGACTGGCGGGGGATTTGAGGTCGCCCAAGTAGCCGGCGGTTCGATATCCTCACCCTTTCATCATTAACAGGACGCCGGTTTCCGCCGACTTCCCTGGTCAATCGAAGATATTTCTCTTGGTAGTATTTGTAGTCTTCTTCGAACTTCGAGGCCGTTTTCTTTTCCCTATCAAGTCGCGCGGTTATGGAGGCAATCTGATCTATCAGCATCTTTTCATTATCAATTCGTGCCTTCTTCTCGATTTCCAGCTGAGTCGCCAGCTCCTTCTCCCTCTCTAGTCGCGCCTTCTTCTCGACCTCCAGTGCAATCCGAGCGGCCTCCTCCCGGCCTTCGAACTCCTTCATCTTTTCTCTTAAAACACAAAGAAGTCTTTGAAGATTGTCCAGCTCTTCCTGCCCTCAATTCAAGCTGTGCACAAGGACTAGAACTTGAGAGGAAAGTGGGGGAAGGCTTGACACGAGATCGCCAGGCTTTACTCTGTCTTCCGGCTTGTCTACAAATAAAAGATACAGTTAGCACAGCCAAAGGCGAATAGCAAAACAAAAGGATTATAAGATTAATGCCTGAATGCACAGGCCGCTTCAACTGTTTCGGGTCCATTCTCAGGCATTGTTCTCACCAGATTCTTTCACTATTCTTTCGTCTAATGGCTAAGGCTTGGGTCATGGATGGGAAGAAGCTCGATGGCGGATACAATAGCAAGATATTTTGCATTTTTCGAGGACGCGGAATGAAGAAGCGGACAGGTTCGTAACCCGCATCATGCTTACCTGGGGCGAAAGGGTCGGGCAGTTGTGACTTGCCCAGAGCCCGCATCTTCTCCGTCTTCATCCTCATCAAACGCAGCCCATTCATTGCCGGGTCATTTTCTTTTTGCGCGGATTTTTCGGGATCATCCCCATCCTCGCCTGGGGGGATTACTTGGCTCGAAGTCGCAGGACTGTCGAGTAACTTGTCTTGCTTCAGGAAATCATCCATTCCCCTGAGAACGCCGCCAATCTACACGCTATTTGCGTAATCCAGAGTAAGACCGTCTGACTTGAGGGGGGGGGGGGGGGGGGGGGGGGGGGGGGGGCTGGATCGTCATTCTCCTCCTTCACGCACGGGTTGCTCTGAAGACAGGACGATGTTGGTTTCTTGAAGGCTTTGTTCTTGGCCTTCAATCTCTGGAGCTTCCTGGCAACTCGCACCGCCGTCGAATAGGCCCTTTTCCTCTTCTTATTCCCCGATTCTGGGTTGTCCTGCTTGGAAGGGCTGGAATCATCCTCAAGGATCACCACCGGCGAGGTGGACAACCCGTCCGACTTAGAGGAGACGACTTACCCTTCTTCTTCGACATTCAACTTTATATGGGGAGTCCCCGACAGAGTGAACTTCATGTCAAAGGAAGGGGTAGAGTGGTCCGCGCCGAGTTCCGCCGACTTCTTCTTTGTGGTCTTCTCCTCAGTCGGTGTGACCTCTGTGGCCTTAACCCTCGTCGCCTCTTCCTCTGTGGCTTTAAACCTCGCCGCCTCTTCCTCTGCGGCTTTAACCCTTGCCGCCTCTTCCTCTACGGCTTTAGCTTTTTCTGCCTCTTCCTCTGTGGCTTTAACCCTTGCCGCCTCTTCCTCTGCGGCTTTAGCTTTTGCCGCCTCTTCTTCTGCGGCTTTAGCCTTTGCCGCCTCTTCATCCGCAGCCCTTTTTCTGGCCGTCAACTCCTCAGCGGCTTTTGTCTCCTCTGCCTTCTCCTCTACAGTCTTCCCCCACCAGTGTTCTTCTTATGGGCAGAAGTTTCCACCTTAGAAGTCCGCACGGTCTTCTCAGATCGCTGACCCTTCTTTCTCTTCCGGGCGTCCTTTTCCTTTCGTTCTTCATCCTTTTTTCTGTCACCAACCTTGTCCACATGGGTTTGGAGTGAATCCAGGAAATTCATTTTACAAAGAGGTGCCGGTTTGCAAAATCTTGACCGCAATCGGCTATTAGCGTCTCGTGATCTCAAAGGAATTATGCAAAGTGGAGAGCTCTCAGGCAATTTTATTGGCTTGAGTACAAGGCGGGCGTTGTCTCCCGGCTAGAACTAATATTTTTGAAATCTCTTCGGGATATGAAAATATGCGGGGATTATGTTTACCCAGAAGACCGCCTCCGAGTAAAACTTCTCGCAGACCGGGCAGTCTGAGGAGTCTAGTCGCCCGGTTCGGACCCGACAAGGTCGGCCAGTACAAACTGAGCGGTCTGATAGGATTCGGATCGCCTCCAAGGATTGAAGACTATCAAGACTCAAGTCCAGAAGGCATGCCGCGGTCTCAAGACGGAGACCGCCTGTGTTGCGCTATGAAGACTATCAAGGCTCAAGTCCATAAGGCAAGCCTCGGTCTCAAGATGGAGACCGTCTGGGTTGCGCTATGAAGACTATCAAGGCTCAAATCCAGAAGGCAAGCCGCAGTCTCAAGACGGAGACCGCCCAGGTTGCGCTATGAGGACTATCAAGGCTCAAGTGCAGAAGGCAAGCCGCGTTCTCAAGACGGAGACCACCCGGGTTGCACTATGAAGACTATCAAGGTTCAAGTCCAGAAGGCAAGCCGCAGTCTTATGACAGAGACCGCCCGGGTTGCATCATTTCCTTGATCGTAGCATCTTCATTCTCCGCCCAGGACATATCAGAAGCGCAAGTCACCAAGCCGCGCGACTTCTTTCTTTTCTCCTTTCTGTATCACGTCACTGCCGGCACGATTCTCCTGTACCTGGGCAGGCGGTTATTTTATCCCTTCCCATTCGGGCAGGCCCCCAAGCCTATTAATAGGGGGTGGCGACGTTCCCAAGGCACGCACACTCGAATCCAGGAGCTCGCTTGTTTGAGCTGCGATCTCGAGTTTCCCGTCTTGCGACCTATCTGACCGGCCGGCTTCTGCTTTCCTGCATCTGTAACCCGCTGTAACCTCTTCGTTTAAATCAAAGGAAAGCCCATCACAGGAGTGTCATTCTCCATGACAGGTGAAGTCTGGCCTAGACCGCTGCCAGCGGTCTCATTTTCTCTAACTAAAAAGTAACCGATAGCTCGCAGCCTCCGATTTCCTTCGGAGGTGCATTTTCGGATTCAACACCAAACATTGTAGAGAGCATGTTAGGTTATCTAGTGCATTTAGATATAAAAATTATTATAGAATTAGCATTAGAATCCAATACTCATGAGAAGTGTTTTGTAAGATAATGATGTGCACATAAGTGTATTTTGAAAAGAGTAAACAAATGTTATAATAAAAAATACAAGACATGTGTAAAATAAAGTGCACAATAAAACACAAATATGATTACTTCCACACACTTTTAATGCACAAACAAAAAATGTACAACTACCAAGGTGCTTTGCACACACAATGCTAATTAAGACTTATCAGGGTGCAAAGTAGTGCTTGGGGGATCATACAATTTATTTTTCAATATTAATTTTTTGTGATCCAGTATACTTAAGAATAAGTGGTTTTAAAAAATGAAGGTTTGCACAAGACACTTTACTATTCTTTCCAAGGTGCTCAATCTAACAACGCTTATTAAGACTTCTCAAGAGGTTCAAGTAGTTCTTGGTGGAGTTATCTTTGTCAATTTATTTCATGATTTTTTTTTTGTAGAAAGTTCTCCGAATACACTTGCTTTGCAAACCAATTAAATTTTGAAAGTATAACCACTTTTCTTAATATTTAATAGTGCAAATAAATGTAGTGTAGGTAAGTGTACAACCCCATATTCACCGAGTGTACTCCAAAGGGCCCCTTAGAGTCTTAGCTGGTGGCATGGTCCCAGACAGGAGGAGTAGTAGAGGCGAGGGGGCGAGCGGTGGAGGCGGAGGCCTCTCGCTCGCCCAGCCTGTATAGGGGGGCGAGAGGTGGAGGGGCCAGCCCTCCCTCTCGCACCGCCCCCAGCAGGAGGGGGAGATCCCCAGTGGGTAGGGGGGCGAGCTCCACTCGCCCCGCACCAAGGTAGGGGGCGAGATCCACTCGCCCCGCCCCAAGGTAGGGGGGGCGAGCTCCACTCGCCCCGCCCCAAGGTAGGGGGCGAGCTCCACTCGCCCCACCCCAGCAAAGGGGAGAAACCAGTAGAGGGGAGAAACCAGCAGAGGGCCGGCCCTGGCTGGGTCTCGCCCAGCCCCAGCAGAGGGGCGAGACCAGCAGGGGGACGACCCTGGCTGGTTCTTGCCCAACCCCAACAGAGGGGCGAGACCAGCAGGGGGCCAATCCTGGCTGGGTCTCACCCAGCCCTAGCAGAGGAGTGAGACCAGCAGGGGGCCGACCCTGGCTAGGTCTCGCCCAGCCCTAGCAGAGGGGCGAGACAAGCAGGGGGCCGACCCTAGCTGGGTCTTGCCCAGCCCCAGCAGAGGGGCGAGACCAGCAGGGGGCCGACCCTGGCTTGGTCTCGCCCAGCCCTAGCAGAGGGGTAAGACCTGCAGGGGGCCGACCCTGGCTGGGTCTCGCCCAGCCCCAGCAGGGGGCGAGAGTAGTAGGTGGCCGACCCCCGGGTCTCGCCCCACCCCAGTTAGGAGGGCACGCCGAGCCCCGTGAAGAACCCCCTCTCGCCCAATTCTGAGGGGAGGGGTCGGTATGCGTTTAGCGCTGTTGAACAATGGGTTTTGGCTGTTCGCAGGCCAAATCCAAGGGTATTTTGGTATTTTCAGGGACCAGTTGTGGTTATTTGCAGCCCAAGTTCAGGAATCCTATAAATAGGACAAGGGGGCACCATTTGGAGGCAAGCTTGTTCTAGGCTAGCTCTCTCTCTCTCTCTTCCTCCCCAAATCTCTCTCTAGTGGAGGGAGGACAGCCTCCAGTGGTGCCCAAGCCCGGCATTGGCTTGGGAGGGGAAGCGCTTTAAAGATCTTCTGGGTATGTGGTGGTACCTCCTCGCCGAGCCCTTAGTCCTATTCATAGTTCCGACACCTTCAACCTAGAGCTCTCCCTGGGGGGAGTAAGAGTTGGCTACTGATGCGCGTCGGCAAGTGCACCGGTCGCTGTCAAGTAATAATTGTGGAGAATAAATTCCCCGGATGTCGGTCTCTTGAGGAATGCAGGATGGGTGATCGCATCGCGCAGTGAATATTGTTACACAAGCGTTTCACAAACACAAAGAGGGGTTTTTGGTTGGTTTTCCTAATTTTAACAACAATAAAAGAGATCCGGGTCGAGAACACCGCTTCGCAACGTGAGGTGGATGCAACGGCCGCGATGCCGTGCTTCGTGAGGCGAATGAAGTGGACTCAGGCGCGAGAGAGTGAGGGCCGCAAACACCTCTTCACAACCGTCGTTAGCTCTTGCCAACACGGAGCAAACACCTTGCGTGCGTGTGTGAGTGAGTGCGCTTGAACGTGGTGAATCACAACCAACCCATGAATAAGAACACAGAAACATTCATTCTCATCAAGTAAATATCACAATATTCATTTAGTAAAAGATTCAAAGGGGTACAATCAAGGAAAGAGGAAGGAGATAACCGGTGGTGAAGACTAGCGGCCGTTCACGGCCGGAATGGTAGGTTGTCGGGCTACCTCCGGACTCGGGCGGACGATGCTTCCGGCGTAGAGGGCTGTCACAATCTCCCTACGTGCTCCGTCGTCTTCGACTCAAGGTCTCTTCTTCTTCTCACCGGGCGGAAAGCGAAAATGATTGCTTGGAGGCTTGCGGATGATGGAGAACACTCACGGACGATGGAGGATGTCTAGGAATGGACCGAGGAAGCTTCCCCTTGCGTAGGAGATGAAGTAAGGGCGATCCAAGGGGGCGGTCGGCGGCGTACGGAACAGAAATCCCGCTCCCGGAATGAATAATCCGCCCTAAAATCGCAACAGGCGCTTAAATAGGCGCTGGATTAAACACTGCGCACGATCATTGGCGCACGACCAGTGGTCGTGCGCACTGGAATCCTGCGATCGTGCGCACTGCCTGGACAGAACCTGCACGAGATGAAATCATAAAATAAAATGTTCGCACGACCAGTGGCGCACGACCATTGGTCGTGCGCACTAGCGTCGGTGGTCGTGCGCAATAGGTGAGACAGAACTCATAAAATTACTATTAAGTGCGCACGGACAGTGGCGCACGACCGGTGGTCGTGCGCACTGGAGTTGATGGTCGTGCGCACTGCACCAGACAGAACTCGTAAAAAGGGGTTAAGTGCGCACGATCAGTGGCGCACGACCGGTGGTCGTGCGCACTAGAACAAGTGATCGTGCGCAGTGTTCCTGTGCAGAATTGCACCGGAAACACTTGCACGCCTCCTATTCCAGCACAAACACAGATCTAGCCACCGAAAGTGGCACTTAACAACATATGAGTACTATGAAAGGAAATAAACACGAAAACACACCAAAGTGGGCCAAAATGTGCACCTAGCATGGGTTATCAATTATAAACTATAATAAGGCTAAAGTGCGTGATATTGACTAAATAATGGCCCGGATGAGTCCATGAAGGTGTATATAATCAGGACTCATCACACCCCCAGACTTAACTGTTTGCGCGTCCCGAGCAAACGAATCCGGCGGAAGCTGAAAAAGATAATTAAAATAGCGAATTACGCAGGGGAGTACAGTGCGAAGTAACATACGCATGCGAGTAGGAATTCTAGTAGAAGAAGATTCTAGCTATGCTAACTAATTTACGTAAGTACTAAAGCGTAATCAAAGATTTAATTGTACTCAGTGGGTGAATTATGAAGAATTTGACGATCATGCCCGGTATGAAAGTGACGAGACGCTGAGGCGGGTGTTGCAAAAGATCAGGGCTTAGGAATAACTCCGCTGAAATCCATCAACGTCGTGAACCATACGCTTGCCCGGTCACACTCTCTCCACGGCGCTAGCAAACTCGCAAGTCAAATCAGTAGGACTTATAGGATTAAAACGGGGCTTAGGTTACGGAATGATATGCAAAGATAAACATGACGGCTACGCAACCCAAATGAGCCAACGGCACACTGCACCTTACAAAACCAAACAACTATGCTCGTGTGACACACCCCCAGACTTATCATGAAAACCAGGTGTGCACACAGCCTACTTTACAAATACCAACAGATTTTTCTCTTTAGCTTGGGAGGATTATTTTCAGGATACTCTTCTTTTTTTTTTCTTTTATATATTTTTCTTCTTTCAAGCAACCTCCAGTTGGTTCAAAATCAGCGGATAGACATTATTTTCTCTTCAAAACACAATGATACCACACACCACACAAGTTGGAAATTATGAGCACAGTTAAAACATTTTTTTTTTGGTTGCGGGCGTAGGATAGGCTTCAGGCTTTGGTGGATGAGGAGGAGCTGAACATAAAAATGGTAGGCACAAATTTGGCTTGCAAAGGTGAATGAAAGGGGCATGGAATAACAAAGCTCAAACTAGCCAAATGGTGGCCTACATCATGCTTGACTCAACAAGTAGCTCTCACCCATGCTTCAAGAGTTGCTTGGGGCAAGTTCTTGGCCCACGAGAAAGATAAACCTTCCTCCCGACTCGAGCAACACACGTTTAGCGACCGCACACACACAACACCGGGTTATCATCAATTTCATTCGAATTCACGACTTGAGTACATTAAATCTAAATTTACGCAGAGATACTACACATAAATTAAATGCATAAAGAAAATCTAATTCTACTCAGGTTCTACTATAGCATGCGAAGCGACTAGAACACTACATGAGTCGACACCGCGCTCCAAATAATAATTCCTGTGTTAATAGCCTATTTCACATTCCAACCAAACTAGTTTAAACGGAACAACACAAAAGAAAGCACGCACTCAAGTGGGTGAAGTGGTGTGTGAAGATGAACGATACTAAATAACTGAAATTAAAATACTTCTAGTATGCAAATGAGATGAGCATGTGCAGTGGGTGACAAAGAAACGGCTCTCCCCCAGACTTAATCAAAACCATACAACATAATGATATGACAGTGAAAATCGAAATTGAAAGCTAAGGAAGAAGTTACCCAATGCTCAGCACGTGAGCATACCAGAAGAATGGCGTTTAAAATCAAGACAATCCGCAGCATCCACCATCGAACACAAAACCTGCAAGCAAAACTCAAAACAACAAAAGCAAAAACAAAAACTGAACTAGGAAAGGTTAGATAAAAGGAAATATATAAAAAAAACGGAAATCTGGGTTGTCTCCCAGTAGCGCTTTCATTTAACGTCCTTAAGCTGGACCAAATACCTGTATTAGCATTGTTTATAAAGAGTGCAGGAATTAAGAAGACATACTCAAAAATAGTTCATTACAGCAATTAAAAACACGCATCAACTAAAAGCGCTCTTGTGGTGCGCATCTCCCGTAGCATGTAGGCGGGAGGTGAAGGCTTTAGGGCCAGCACTGGTATTACCCAATGCTCCCCTAACCTCCGCCATCTTGCTACGAAGAGCGGCAGCACGAGCGTCACGCAGAAGTTTTTCTTTTTTCAGTTTGGTGACGGTTGGAGATTGCCACCGTTGTGAACTCTCAGATTTTTCCTCCTTAGAATCAGGTGGCGTCACTTCCGGTGTCACTGTGACCACCGGATCGGCCCAAGAGACGGAACGCTTAAACAGTTTATTACACGATTCATCACAAGAAGAAAAATAATCAGCATTCTTGACTAAATCCACATCATCATTTCCCGGACAGCCGTCATCCTCCTTCTCGGCGTCGAATTCTTTCCGAAAGTCAATCACTTCCTCCTCATCAGATTTGAGCTCCTCCATTTCCCCTTCACCTGTTTCTTGGAAATGCGTCTTCCCTGCACAACTCAGAAGTTCATCAGAAATAACAAGAGGGGGAGGAGTGGATGTGTCGGCGCTAGCTTCGAGACGAATGGGCTGCAGCGCCGTGTTAGGTAAGATGACACACCCCGTGGCAAAGTCAAGGGTGGCGCCGCTCTCTTTCAAGAATGGCACCCCCAAGATAGGGATGGATTGATTTTCCCGGGGGCCCAACACCTGAAAGTCCGCGACCACAGTTGTCCCCTCAACTATTACTTCCACGTTTCTCACCTCTCCCTCGGATTGAATAATGGTGCCGTTAGCGAGAATCAGCGATTTCTTTTCCTCTGTGTTAATCTCCAATTGAAGTTTCGCAACATCTTGCAGCGCAATAACATTGCGAGAGGAACCGGAATCGCATAGAGCCTTTGTTTCAACCTGATTGATGGAACACGAGATTATCAGCTCACTCGGATTGGCATCCACCACATCCCCCAGACTTTTCCCTTGATCAATGGGATTCTTTTCCGTATTACTGGGAAGGGACCCCTGCGAACGCTCAGTTAGCGCTTGGGCCAATTGGCCCAAATGCGTCTCCAAGTTTCGCATAGATGCAGTTTGGTTTGCCATATTCGAGTTAGCTACAAGCATGAATTTTTCCATCATTTCTTCTAAATTACTCTTCTTTTGAGTAGGGGGTGCTTGGTTGTAATCCGGGTGCGGCGGCCTCGGTTGGCTCCCGGAGGCGTAAGCATCATTTTGATGCTGCCCCGGTGACCATCGTTGGCCGGGCGTGTTGGGATTCCACGAGAAGTTCGGATGACTTCTCGCTCCCGGATTATAAGTGTTATTATACGGCGCCCCCTTGGACTGATTTCCAACATAATTCACAGATTCATTTAAAGATAAGTGCGCGAAATCACCTATCACTTGGTTCCCCGAGCATTCGTAAGCATGGTGGCCTCCACCTCCACATCCTTCGCAAGTAATGATGGCAGCAGGTGGAGACGGAGAAGGAAGAGAATCAACCATGAAGAGTCCTCGGCTGCTTCTTGGAGCGTTTCTCCCTGCAGTCCAGAAGGTACTGTGGGAGGCAGTGTCACGCAAAATCCGCAGGGCATCTTCAGGGGTGTGGTTCATCAAGGTACCACCGGCCGCAGCATCGATCATTGCCCTATAATTGGGCTCGATCGCGAAGTAGAACAATTCAACCACGTTCCATGGCTGGAGCTCGTGGCCAGGGCAACGGCGAAGGAGTTCATTGAGGCGCTCCCAAGCTTCCGCAAGAGTCTCTTGATCCAACTGCCGAAATGTGGCGATTTCACGCCGCAAGCTTACAATCTTATCCACCGGGTGGAATTTAGCCAGGAATTTGGATGCAAGGGCATCCCATGTTACAGCAGTCCCGGGCGGGATGGAATGAAGCCATACTTTTGCTTTATCACGGAGGGAGAAGGGGAACAGTCTCAGTTTGACTGTGTCATCAGCAATGCCCGCATAGCGGAAAGTTCCGCAAATATCAGAGAATTCTGCCAGATGCAGATGCGGGTCTTCGCTAGCCATCCCCGAAAACTGAGCATGGTTTCGGATAATGTTTAAGATCGCCGGCTTTATCTCAAACTGATTGTTCATGATATTGGGCCCAAAGCCCGGATACACGCTTCCAGCAGTGGGGGTGGTATAATCTCTCATAGTACGAGGCCGAGGTCTCTCCGCCTCCTGTTCATCAGTGGCCGGATTTTGCCCCTCATCGTGCACTCGCGCATCAGCATCATTCGGGTTCACATGATCACCCATGGCTGCTTGCAGAGCCGCAGCACGCCTTCGCGCGCGAGCGGTTCGTTCGATTTCTGGGTCAAAAGGTGCAAGTTCACCTGCAATCTGCCTCTGCATGCACTGTCAACAACAAGAAGAAAACGAAAAGATCAAAAAAAACTGCTCGTGCAACGAGAGTCACGACACAAGACGATACACGCCTGCGTTCCCCGGCAACGGCGCCAAAAACTTGATGGCGCAAATCTCACACACCGCTATAGGCGGTAGCTCGACTGCGGCACGAAACGGTAGTGTACCGATCGTTCAAGTAATATAAAACGAGGAGTAATCCCCGAGTATCGGATCTCGAAGGAACACAGTAAGGTGGAGTTTATTATCAAGGAAGGCCTTGAGATTGAAGTCCTGCGAAAGGCGGAATGCGAACGAAATGGCTTTGGGGGTTCGTGAATACTTAAAATAAATATTACCACTACTCCTATGCAATGCTGCTATGCAATGCTTCGATTGGTGAGAAGGAGACTAGGCAGGCCTTGAGCGCGCTGCGTCGAAAGGGCGGATGGATGAGAAGGCAAGCGGAGTGAGGGTCGTGAGCACCTCTTCGTCAAGCACGCCACTAGCAATTGCTAGTGCGGCACCGATCGTGGTGGTGGAATGGAAAATGAAATAAAGCACACCTCAATAACACAGATGAACAAAATGATTTCATAAACATGAAATAAGCAATATTAGACATGATTCATAGTGTTCATCATCAAAATAAAGAGAATACATCACACATAACCACATAAGTAGAGGAAAAAGGCGAGAGATACGACCGAATCCAGAGTCTCGTTGTAGATTCACGGTAGGAAGCACCGGGTTGTCAATCCGCATCCTAGCTCGGTCCCAACTGCGTCCGGGGTAGAAGAGGGCTGTCACACCTCCCAATGGACCCGTCTTCTCCAGCGATTTACCATCCGGCAACGTCTATTGCGAAGAACCTCTTCCTTAGCGGTCAAAGTGACTGTAGGAACCCTTCCTTTAAGCCTTTGGATGATGGAGGAGGCCTAGGGGGTGAAAACCCTCTGAAAACGGCGGAGACGGCGGACAGAACGGAGCAAAATCGCCTCCCGGAATGAATAATCCGCCCTAAAATCGCAACAGGCGCTTAAATAGGCGCTGGATTAAACACTGCGCACGATCATTGGCGCACGACCAGTGGTCGTGCGCACTGGAATCCTGCGATCGTGCGCACTGCCTGGACAGAACCTGCACGAGATGAAATCATAAAATAAAATGTTCGCACGACCAGTGGCGCACGACCATTGGTCGTGCGCACTAGCGTCGGTGGTCGTGCGCAATAGGTGAGACAGAACTCATAAAATTACTATTAAGTGCGCACGGACAGTGGCGCACGACCGCTGGTCGTGCGCACTGGAGTTGATGGTCGTGCGCACTGCACCAGACAGAACTCGTAAAAAGGGGTTAAGTGCGCACGATCAGTGGCGCACGACCGGTGGTCGTGCGCACTAGAACAAGTGATCGTGCGCAGTGTTCCTGTGCAGAATTGCACCGGAAACACTTGCACGCCTCCTATTCCAGCACAAACACAGATCTAGCCACCGAAAGTGGCACTTAACAACATATGAGTACTATGAAAGGAAATAAACACGAAAACACACCAAAGTGGGCCAAAATGTGCACCTAGCATGGGTTATCAATTATAAACTATAATAAGGCTAAAGTGCGTGATATTGACTAAATAATGGCCCGGATGAGTCCATGAAGGTGTATATAATCAGGACTCATCAGCTACCCGTCAACTTGTTGGATGCCCCGAACTCCACAGAGACCGAGAAATCAGTTTCAACATTATGGTGCGGTGAGTGTGGAGTGTGACCAACTCAATAAAGTCTCAAGCTGAGCTCCATGGCTGGAGGTGGAGGATCCGAGCCAGGTAACTCGCAGCCCCGGGTGGCTGGGGTGACATTGGAGATGTTCGAAGATTTCAGGCAAGAGGTCTTACAGACCTTCCAGGTTGCTTTCGCCATGATAGTCGTAGGCAGAAGAAGAGATAGTCCAGAGGTCCCGCCCCAGTAGGTGAATGAGGTAACTCTCGGCCAACAGTCTAGGAAAGAGGTACCGGTGGGGGGAGAGTGGGGAGGTTCCATACCCCCTCTCGCCCATCCCCAAGGGGGCGAGCTCAGGAGGGAGGAGCCCTCCCAGCTCGCCCTGCCCCTTCAAGGGGCGAGCTCAGGAGGGAGGCGCCCTCCCAGCTCGCCCCGCCCCTCCAAGGGGGCGAGCTTAGGAGGGAGGCGCCCTACCAGCTCGTCCCGCCCCTTTTAGCCCAGCCCCAAAGGAGTCGAGTGAATGTTGGTGGGCGAGGCCACCCCGAGCTGCGACCATCCAGTAGCTCGGTGAGTGCAGAGATCAGCAATTCAACTCCGCGAGAGCAAGGAAGGAAGGGCTTTCAAAGAAAAAGAGCCAACTGCTCGGGGTGGAGGCAGTGATCGAACACACCCTCTCCACCACCTCAGCTAACCACGACGATTGGTTGGAAAAGGAGGAGAGACAGGAAAGTGGAAAGAAGAGGAAGAGGAGGGGATGGGGTGGAGTTACCATGCTGTGACTTCCACGAGGAGGGTCATGCGACCTCCGCCTGCCCTGAGTTCTTGAAATGAAGGATGCGAGGGGCCCAAGGAAGCAACAACAGCTACCAGAAAAAGTCAAGGAAGACCGGCCTAGGAGTGAGAGATACAGTTCGGTTTCCACGCTTAGTTTTCTTTTCATTCTCTAAGTTCATGTAATGCGATGTTTCGTTTCCATACCTAGTTTTCTCACATGTATTAGAATGATTAATATAATGAAAGTTTTTCAAAAGACAGTTAGCCCCGATGCTGGCCCGCCGACCAGGCTCCCACCTAGCTGGCATGGCCGGGAACCGCTCTGGGAAGGAAAGAAAACTATTCCATCTCTAGTTGAGCTTGGCTCCTAGATTGTGTCGACCCTATATCCACCTCTAGTTGAGCTCGCCTCCTAGAGTGTGTCGACCTTATGTCCACTTCTAGATAAGTTCGGCTCCTAGATTGTGTCGACCCTATATCCACCTCTAGTCGAGCTCAGCTCCTAGAGTGTGTCGACCTTATGTCCACCTCTAGTCGAGCTCGGCTCCTAGAGTGTGTCGACCTTATGTCCACCTCTAGTTGAGCTCGGCTCCTAGATTGTGTCGACTATATATCCACCTCTAATTGAGCCCGGCTCCTAGATAGTGTCGACCTTATATCCACCTCTAGTCGAGCTCGGCTCCTAGAGTGTGTCGACCTTATATCCACCTCTAGTCGAGCTCGGCTCCAAGATTGTGTCGACCTTAAGTCCACCTCTAGTTGAGCACGGCTCCTAGATTGTGTCGACCTTATGTCCACCTCTAGTTGAGCTCGGCTCCTAGATTGTGTCGACCTTATGTCCACCTCTACTTGAGCTCGGCTCCTAGATTGTGTCGACCTTATGTCCACCTCTAGTTGAGCTCGACTCCTAGATTGTGTCGACCTTATATCCACATCTAGTTGATCTCGCCTCCTTGATTGTGTCGACCCTATATCCACCTCTACTTGAGCTCAGCTCCTAGAGTGTGTCGACCCTATATCCACCTATAGTTGAGCCCGGCTCCTAGAGTGTGTCGACCTTAAGACCACCTCTAGTTGAGCTTGGCTCCTAGATTGTGTCGACCTTATATCCACCTCTAGTTGAGCTCAGCTCCTAGATTGTGTCGACCCTATATCCACCTCTAGTTGAGCTCGGCTCCTAGAGTGTGTCGACCCTATATTCACCTCTAGTTGTGCTCGGCTCCTAGATTGTGTCGACCTTATATCCACCTCTATTTGAGCTCGGCTCCTAGATTGTGTCGACCTTATGTCCACCTCTAGTTGAGCTCGGCTCCTAGATTGTGTCGAACTTATGTCCACCTCTAGTTGAGCTCGGCTCCTAAATTGTGTCGACCTTATACCCACCTCTAGTTGAGATCGGCTCCTAGATTGTGTCGACCCTATGTCCACCTCTAGTTGAGCTCGGCTCTTATAGTGTGTCGACCTTATGTCCACCTCTAGTTGAGCTCGGCTCCTAGATTGTGTCGACCCTATATCCACCTCTAGTTGAGCTCAACTCCTAGATTGTGTCGACCTTATGTCCACCTCTAGTTGAGCTCGACTCCTAGATTGTGTCGACCTTATCTCCACCTCTAGTTGAGCTCGGCTCCTAGATTGTGTCGACCTTATGTCCACCTCTAGTTGAGCTCGGCTCCTAGATTGTGTCGACCTTATGTCCACCTCTAGTTGAGCTCGGCTCCTAGATTGTGTCGACCTTATGTCCACCTCTAGTTGAGCTCGGGTCCTAGATTGTATCCACCTTATGTCCACCTCTAGTTGAGCTCGGCTCCTAGATTGTGTCGACACTATATCCACCTCTAGTTGAGGTCGGCTCCTAGATTGTGTCGACCTTATGTCCACCTCTAGTTGAGCTCGACTCCTAGATTGTGTCGACCTTATGTCCACCTCTAGTTGAGCTCGGCTCCTATATTTTGTCGACCTTATGTCCACCTCTAGTTGAGCTCGGCTCCTAGATTGTGTCGACCTTATGTCCACCTCTAGTCGAGCTCGGCTCTTAGAGTGTGTCGACCTTAGCCCCGACGTTGGCCCGCTGACTAGGCTCTCACCTAGCTGGCAGGGCCGGGAATCGCTCGGTGGTAGGGAGTTTATTAAGTAGTTTTTCTTTTCCCAAGGGGGACCTCGCCTATGGCGCAATTTTCAGCACCACTCGCCGAATATGTGGGGTTGGACATTTCTTTCCGAGCTTGTACCTCTCTCGAAAAGAGCGGGGATTATGTACAACCCCATATTCGCCGAGTGTACTCCTAAGGGCCCCTTAGAGTCTTGTCTGGTGGCATGGTCCCAGACAGGAGGAGTAGTAGAGGCGAGGGGGCGAGCGGTGGAGGTGGAGGCGTCCCGCTCGCCCAGCCCGTATAGGGGGGCGAGAGGTGGGGAGGGGCCAGCCCTCCCTCTCGCCCCGCCCCCACCAGGAGGGGGCGAGACTCAGTGGGTAGGGGGGCGGGGGGGGGGGGGGGGGGGGGGGGGGGGGGGGGGGGGGGGGGGGCGAGCTCCACTCGCCCCGCCCCAAGGTAGGGGGGCGAGCTCCACTCGCCCCGCCCCAAGGTAGGGGGGCGAGGTCCACTCGCCCCGCCCCAAGGTAGGGGGCGAGCTCCACTCGCCCCCGCACCCGCACCAGCAAAGGGGCGAGACCAGTAGGGGGATGACCCTGGCTGGGTCTCGCCCAGCCCCAGCAGAGGGGCGAGACCAGCAGGGGGCCGACACTGGCTGGGTCTTGCCCATCCCCGGCAGAGTGGCGAAACCAGCAGGGGGCCAACCTTGGCTGGGTCTCGCCCAGCCCTAGCAGAGGGGGGAGACCAGCAGGGGGCCGACCCTGGCCGGGTCTCGCCCAGCCCCAGCAGAGGGGCGACACCAGCAGGGGGCCGACCCTGGCTAGGTCTTGCCCAGCCCCAATAGAGGGGCGAGACCAGCAGGGGGCCGACCCTGGCTGGGTCTCGCCCAGCCCTAGCAGAGGGGTGAGACCAGCAGGGGGCCAACCCTGGCTGAGTCTCACCGAGCCCTAGTAGGGGGGCGAGACTAGTAGGGGGTCAACCCCCGGGTCTCGCCCCACCCCAGTTAGGCGGGCACGCTGAGCCCCGTGAAGTACCCCCTCTCACCCAATTTCGGGGGGAGGGGTCGGTCTGCATTTAGCGCTGTTGAACAGCGGGTTTTGGCTGTTCGCAGGCCCAATCCAAGGGTATTTTGGTATTTTCAGGGACCAGTTGTGGTTATTTGCAGACCAAGTTCAGGACTCCTATAAATAGGATAAGGGGGCACCATTTGGAGGCAAGCTTGTTCTAGGCTAGCTCTATCTCTCTCTTCCTCCCCAAATCTCTCTCTAGTGGAGGGAGGAGAGCCTCTAGTGGTGCCCAAGCCTGGCATTGGCTTGGGAGGGGAAGCGCTCTAAAGATATTTTGGGTATGTGGTGGGACCTCCTCGCCGAGCCCTTAGTCCTGTTCATAGTTCCTGTTGAAACCGATTTCTCGGTCTCTTGTGGAGCTCGGGGCCCTCACCGAAATGAGGGGCAGCTAGCCCTTACCGGTCCCTCGGGAGAGGTAAGGCGGACGATTTGAACAAAGAACAGAGACCCTAGTCTCAGCGAGGAGGTCCCTCCACTAACCCGGAAGATCGTTGAGCGCTTCCCCTCCCAAGCCAAAGCTAAGACTCGGGCACCTTGGAGAGCTAGAGAGCCCAAACCAAAGCGACCTAGGGAGAGAAGAGCTCAAAGATAATGAACCGCCTTCTTCCAAGGTGCCCTTCAAGGTCTATTTATAGATTTTGGTTTTGTGGTCTGTCAATAGCCAACTCCCGCTGTCCGTTCTTACTATCCGCACCCCAAATTGGTCTGCTAACAACCAAACTCCGCTGTCCGGAGGGTCTAACCGCAGGCCACCAGGGGTTTTCTGGTAAAAGACCATCCCAATTACCAGCGAACCCGAGACCCTCGACCTGTTCAGCGAACATGAGGTTCGCCAAGGCCACCTAGCGAGCTCCTTCGGCTGGCTGGCTCGTCTCTTCTCAGGCTCGCCCCCACCTGTGCTCGCCTTCTGTTGCCTGGCGAACTGGGCAGGTCGGCTGGCTCGCCTGTCTCTACGGCTTGCCCGCTGAACCACTCCTTAGCGGGTCGAGCTCGCCAAAATGGCTATCTGTACCCCAGAAATGGCTATTTGCACCCCAAGGGCCCGGACCTGCCCAGCGAGCTCCTCCGACCGGCTGGCTCGCCTCTTCCCGGGCTCGCCCGCTGAACCACTCCTTAGCGGGTCGAGCTCGCCAAAATGGCTATCTGTACCCCAGAAATGGCTATTTGCACCCCAAGGGCCCGGACCCGCCCAGCGAGCTCCTCCGACCGGCTGGCTCGCCTCTTCCTGGGCTCGCCCCCATCTGGGCTCGCCTTCGGTCGCCTGGCGAACTTCTTCAGCCGGCTGGCTCGCCTGTCTCTACGGCTTGCCCGCTGAACCACTCCTTAGCGGGTCGAGCTCGCCGAAATGGCTAACTGTACCCCAGAAATGACTATTTGCACCCCAAGGGCCCGGACCCGCCCAGCGAGCTCCTCCGACCGGCTGGCTCGCCTCTTCCCGGGCTCGCCCCCATCTAGGCTCGCCTTCGGTCGCCTGGCGAACTTCTTCAGCCGGCTGGCTCGCCCGGTCGTGCGAACTTGGAACCCCCTCCCTGGCGAACATCGGGGTTGTACACAATCCCCGCTCTTCACGAGGTTGTCTTGAGCTCGCGAAGAAACATCCAACCCTGGTGTTCGCCGATTCGGCTGACGTGGCGGGAATCTTGTGGTGGGTCCCACGCCCAAAGCTATAAATACCGTCCGCCGCGGCCAGTGATCAAGCTTTTTCTTCCCCATCATCCTCGAGGAAAACAACTCAGAATGTCCTACACGCTGAGCGCGTGAGATCGACTGAAGGCTTCGAGAGAGATGGCGAAGGCCCAGGTCGCCGAGAGCAACGCCTGGATGTTCAACTTGGCCACATCTCCTTCCCCACAGCCTAAGAAGGCCAAGACGGTTCGGATGTCGCAGGGGGAGGACGTGTCGTCGCCTCCTGCCTCGCCCTCGCCGCCGGATACCGGGCTCGCACAACAGGTATTCTTCGTCTAGACATTTTTATATCGCCTACCCATTTATTCCTTTTCCTTTCGCAGAACCCTCCACCCGAGGAACGTATGGCGGGCCTCACGCTGACCTCCTCTCGCCCTCCGTTCCCCGCAAGGTTGGGATCGCTAGATGCTGGGATCGGGACTTCGACTCAGCAGGCGCCGACCTCGCGACCCCGTAAGTCATGCGTATCCTCCCTCATCTCCGCTTAAGTCCGTGTGATATCTACTCGTTGGTGGCCTTTGCAGATACCCCACCGCCGAGTCCCAAGGAGAAAGTCTCCACCCCGGTGAACTCGCCGGTCCCGCTTAAGGTTAACGTGGCGACCCCTGGCTTCGGTCTGATGGGCAGGCGAAGTCCAGGCGGCTCGCTTCTCGACGGCGCCCAAGTCGCGGAGAGAGTGGTGTACCCTCCTGGTCTGGAGAAACCCCACGTCCCGGGATTCCGCGAAAACTTCCAGGGTCGGCCGGAGTCTTCGCGCAAGCCCCATCGCGAGTCTCCCTCCTCGCCAGGTTAGCATGTTTTCGCGAGCTCCCATCTCTTGCTCGTCCCCGGATCCTACTAACTCTTCCTTCGTTGAAATCCCAGGAGCCACCCCTGAGTCAGAGCACGGGAGGATGGAGATGTCACCACCGCCTTCGCCTAGCCAGATCGAAGACTTCTTGGGTGACCCTGGCGACCCCGTGCGGATGAAGAGTCGGGTGTCCGAGGTGCTTCAGAAGCACGGCATGATGTTACGCGAGTTGGAGGAGCGGTATGACGCGGACCGGGCTTCCTTTGATGAGAGATTCGCCGTGTTGGAAGACGCGAATGTGCGCTTGATCGCCGAGGCGGAGCCGGTGCCTCGCGCAGATGTTACCTCGCCCGGCGTACACATCTCGCGGGGCGAGGATCAAGCACACCTAATCCTGCGCGAGTTTAAAGCGCTTCGCGAATACCATTATCCGAGAGTGCCGCCGCGTGCGGGCAAGCGGGGTCGGGGTCGCTGGAAATGGCTTCCTTACCCCTGAGGCTGCCGCGGGTTTAATTATACTATCCTTTTGCCTTTATTCCTTTCATGACGTCTGTTGAACAAATCTGGTGTGGTAATATTCGCGAGTCCGTCGCGACTCGCCTTTTATCGTTTTTCCTTCTTAATTTTTCCCGTTATTTCTGTGGTGTGCATGTGGTTTATTCGGTTCGTCCGCTGTGTTTGATATGATCGCCCTCGCGGAGCGCTTGCGAGCTTCTGTGCAATGCTATGCCCGGACCCCTTTTCCTCGCGGGCGGGACTCAATTACCGCGCAACGGCGAACCCTGGCTCGCAAGACTGCAGTCCCTTTGAGCAGAAATCTACTTTATTTTAGCTATCCGCACTCCCGACGCTTCGATTCCCGTGCCCATCCGAATTTCTTATAAATAGTTCGGATTCACTCTCCTACCCGTCGCATTTATTTCTCCAGCCTTCTCGCGTCTACGCTCATCTCCATTCTCGCAAGATCGTGCTCACGTTCGCTGCTTGTAAGTTGCCTCTTCCTGACTCGATGCGGACGAATCAGCAAATGAGAGCGGAGGGCGAGAGCGAGGGGCGGTCAAAATGCGCCTCAGCGTTTCAAGCCAACGAGTTCTACTGCGCGAACATCACAGCTGAGGAGTATAAACTCGCTGTGGACCGCTATCTCCCGGAGGGTTATTCGGCTCGCTGTCCGAGTGAGAGATCTACATTGAACGAGACCGGGGCCGACGAGCTCGCGATCCCCATCGCGCACTTCGAGAATGGGTTGCGACTCCCTTTGTGGCCTGAAATTCGTCAGGTACTTCGCCCAGCCTTCTCGCTGCTTCGTGCCCGCTATTGCAACTTTCTCATCGTTCTTTGTAGGTGTTGCGGTATTATGGGGTGTTACCGAGCCAGTTGACCCCAAATGCGATCGCGGATATTGTCGCGTTCGCCAGTTACCTGCGGGAGGAGAGGATCGAGTTCAGCCTCCTCGTCTTCCGCAAGGTATTTTCCTTCCGCGCCTTCCGAGATGGGACTACCTATTTCGCGAGTCAGCACGTCACCGTCTGCGAGACGATGAACAAGAGTCACTATTGGACCCAGAAGTTCCTCCTGGTGAAGGGACCCTTCGGCAATCTTCACTTCACCCCCATCCAGCGGGATGACGCTACTTACCACCCTCCGAGCTCGCTGAGTGGTGCCGACGCCAAACTTCTCCAATACCTCTCCGGCAAGAACTTTGAAGTCGCCTATCTGCGGCGCAATGTCGACTCGCTACTCGCCGTTCCTCAAGGGGAAGGTAGGGCTCGCTCTCGCCCCACTCTCCTCTCCTTTCTTCGTTGTATAACACTCTTACTTTACAGGCAAGCGCGAGATCCCTGTTAATCCCCCGCACGCACAAGGCATCACTCTCACGGCGGACACCCTCGCGACCGCGGCGGCAGAGGCTTGCCGCGATCTTCCCGCCGTCGGGTCCGGCAAGAAGCGGCCTCCTTCTGCGAGTCAGCCGGGTTCGCGGTCCTCCAAGAAGTTGAAGGGAAGGTCCCTCGCTACCAAGGATAGGAGCGCGGTCGTCTATCTAAGCGAGACCGACGGCTCGCCTACTTCCCCTGCGAAAAAGCCTGACCCCCCGGCGGACCAGGGTGCTGGGAGTTCTTCCGTGACCCCCCAACCCAAAGGCCACAGGAACTTCGGTCTGGGCGAGAAAGTTTCTGACATCCTCGACGAACCCCTGCTCGCTTGGGACCCCAATGCCAACCGGATTTCCTGCTCCACCCTTCACCCCTCCTGGGTGGAGCTCGGTAAGGCCGGGGAGGAGGCGTTCTCTCTCTCCTTCGGCTTATATGGCCGTGAGGACGCCGCTGCTTATAAAGATATGGGGCCACGGCAACTGGTCTATGAAGAAATGCGAGCCCAGTTCCGCTCGACGGAACTCGCGCATATGGCGGGGCGCCGCTATCTGCAGGCGGATAGGGATATCCGCGCGTACCGGAGGAGCTCAAGAGAGCTCGCGAAGAGATCAAGGGTCTTAAGGAGAGGGAGGAGGTGACGGAAAGCCTTCTCGCCGGGATGCAGGGCAAGATGGTAAGTGATCCTTGGGTCTCTTTTCTTTGCCGTTTGCGACCTCTAGCCTTCTCTTAACTCATTTGATGCTCAGGATGCCAACGTAGCAACCCAGCTTCTCGCTCGCAACGGTGAGCTGGAGTTGGAGAATACTATGCTGAAGACCCGGGTGGACGAGCTGGTTCGCAGCGTGCTACCCCCTTCTCCTGGGCGAGCCGGCTCTAAATAGAGGGCTGCCGAAGGCGAGGAACAGAGGCGGCGAGATGCGCAGGAGGTCGCCAATCTCGTCTTCACGACCCTTAAGAACGCGAGTCTGCTCGCGGAAGACGCGATGGAGTTCACAGCCGAAGATGTCTGTCCGGACCTCTTTGACTTGGCGCCGTGGTTGGGAGCCCGCAAGAACGGCGAGGGCCCCCCAGAATGAACTCCTTTAGCTTCTTCTCCTCTTGAATGTATATTATTCTTTTTGGGCTGGCGAGATCGCCGCCGAACATAGAAAAATCTTGAGTAATGCTAGTTATAATTTTTTCGTTGGTGTTTATGTGCATGCTCGCGTCTCTTTGCTCTTTCTCTCGCATTTGATCTTTTTTCTGCTCATGACAAGTTAAGCGGCAGTGCTTCCGGAAGGCCCGCGAATGCGGGTGTCTAGGCTCGCCTTCGCCGGGGCTCTCTTCTTATGGGCCTCGCGAGCTCGAGCTGTCATCGCCCGCGGGTATTGCCCGGCGAACTCGACCTTTGCGAGCTGAGGCATCGGCATTCTGCGAACCAAAAAATCCCCTGGCTCTAGTGTCTCGACCCATTACCTCAGGCCTTACCTGCCTCAATCCTTTCAATTTTGCGAACCAAACCCTTCTGGCTCTACCACTTCAATCTATTATCTTAGCCCTTGACCCTTACTACCAGCCTTGGCATTCTAGCACTAATGTCCAACCTTGCCAGCCTCTCCAGAGATCAACCAGAACCCCCCGTCTAGGTGAGAGCCCGGGAGCGGA
Organism: Dactylorhiza incarnata; assembly: GCA_033032865.1. Taxonomy (NCBI): domain Eukaryota; kingdom Viridiplantae; phylum Streptophyta; class Magnoliopsida; order Asparagales; family Orchidaceae; genus Dactylorhiza; species Dactylorhiza incarnata. The sequence continues at coordinate 6,924,446 of JAWHQI010000078.1, read as the reverse complement.
ATCGATCTGGGGCATTCCAGCACCAATGTCTAACCTTGCCAGCCTCTCCAGAGATCAACCAGAACCCCCCGTCTAGGTGAGAGCCCGGGAGCAGAATCGATCTGGGGCATTCCAGCACCAATGTCCAACCTTTCCAGCCTCTCCAGAGATCAACCAGAACCCCCCGTCTAGGTGAGAGCCCGGGAGCGGAATCGATCTGGGGCATTCCAGCACCAATGTCTAACCTTGCCAGCCTCTCCAGAGATCAACCAGAACCCCCCGTCTAGGTGAGAGCCCGGGAGCGGAATCGATCTGGGGCACTCCAGCACCAATGTCCAACCTTGCTAGCCTACCAGAGATCAACCAGAACCCCCCGTCTAGGTGAGAGCCCGGGAGCGGAATCGATCTGGGGCATTCCAGCACCAATATGTCTAACCTTGACAGCCTCTCCAGAGATCAACCAGAACCCCCCGTCTAGGTGAGAGCCCGGGAGCGGAATCGATCTGGGGCACTCCAGCACCAATGTCCAACCTTGCCAGCCTCTCCAGAGATCAACCAGAACCCCCCGTCTAGGTGAGATCCCGGGAGCGGAATCGATCTGGGGCATTCCAGTACCAATATGTCCAACCTTGCCAGCCTCTCCAGTACAGCAGTAGTTATAAGCATTATATACAAAAGAAAAGATGAGTAAGCCATTTATTAATCATGACAAAGCGTTCAAGGGTAGAATCGTTTCAAGTCGTCCCCACTCCGGGCTCGGTCGAGAGGCACCCCCTCCACATCCTGGAGGTGATACCCTCCCGACTTGAGCACGTCGCTTACAATATATGGGCCCTCCCAGTTGGGGTTAAGCTTACCCACTGTGGCCCCTCTGCCGGTCGCATCGACCTTCTTCAGGACTAGGTACCTTTTCTGAAAGTGCTTGATCCGGATATGTTTGTCGAAATATCGAGCCATCCGCCGTTTGACCTCTTCCTGTCTGATGGTGGCCAAGTCCCGGAGTTCTTCCATCAGGTCCAAAGACAGCCTCTGCTCTGCGTTGTTTCCCTCTAGCCACCCTTCATCCCCCTCGCTTGCGGTGATCACCCCGTCTTCACCTCAAACTCTATGGGGAGGATGGCCTCGGACCCGTGAGAGAGCTTGAATGGAGTCTCCCGGTGGCGGTATTCGGAGTAGTCCTCATTGCCCAGAGGACGGAGGGTAGCTGTTCAACCCAGTTTCCTCGAAGGTTCTCCACTTTCTTTTTTAGTAGGTTGACGATTATTTTGTTTGCCGCCTCCACCTGCCCATTGCTCCTCGGGTGGTGGACCGATGCGAACCTAAGATCAATGCCGAGCTGGGTGCAGAAACTGACAAACTCTTCACTAGCAAACTGCGGCCCGTTGTCCGTCACTATAGCTAGAGGGAGTCCATGCCTGCAAATTATCTCCCCCCACACAAAATTCCTTACAACCTGAGAGGTTACCTTAGCGAGTGCTTTCACTTCTACCCACTTGGAGAAGTAGTCGATCATGACCAGCAGGAACTTCCTCTGGCCGCTGGCTTGGGGGAAGGGACCGACCAGGTCCAGCCCCCATATGGCGAAGGGCCAGGGAGCCATGATGGTCCGGAGTCTTTGGGCTGGGAGGAGCTGGAGCGGAGCATAGAGCTGGCATTTTGGACATTTCCTTGCGAACTCAGCCGCGTCTTTGCTGAGAGTGGGCCAGAAGTAGCCTTGCCTCAACACTCTCCCTTCCAGGGTCCGACTCCCGGAGTGGCTGCCGCACTCCCCGGAGTGGATTTCTTCCAGCACTCTTGGGACCTCCTCTTCGGAGACACAACGGGCCAGGAGCCCCGAGAGGGTCTTTCTATATAGCCCCCCTGCATGCAAAGAGTAATAGGCGGACTTATACCTGAAGCGTCTCTTGTCCACATCCTCTCCAGGGAACTTCCCGGAGGATAGGAAGGTGATGAACGGATCCATCCATGAGGCTTGTTGATCCACTTCCATCAATTCTCCTTCCTCGATGGAGGGCAGGAAGAGTTCCGAAGTCGTGCCCCCCGCTCGGGGACCGAACTTGGCTAGGAGGTCCGCCTGGGTGCTTTCCTCCCTCGGCACGTGCTTGATCGAGAAGGTGCGGAACTGCCCGATGACCCCCTTAACTTTTTCCAGGTATAGTAGGAGGGTTGGATCTTTTGCTTCAAATTCTCCTTTGATCTGGCATGCTACCACCATGGAGTCCGTGGAGACCTCCACGTCCTGCACACCCAGTTCCCGGGCCAGCCGAAGGCCCGCTATCACTGCTTCGTACTCAGCCTGGTTGTTGGTGATTGGGAAACGGATGTTTAGGGCTTGTTCAATCCGAGTCCCCTGAGGACTCACCAGGACTATCCCCCCTCCATAGGAGTATTTTCCCGACGCTCCGTCCACCAACATCTTCCATGCTTCTGGGGGAGGTGGCTCGTGCTCCCCCACTTCGGCCGCATAGTCGGCATGAAGTCTGCCACTGCTTGGGCCCTGATGGATGTCCTGGGTACGAACGTGATACTGAATTCGCTTAACTCCACGGACCACTTTGCCAACCTTCCTGAGTGCTCCACCCCTTCCATGATTTTGCGGAGTGGATGGTCCGTCACTACTTTAATTGAATGGGCTTGAAAGTAAGGCCGGAGCCTCCGGGCCGACACCACCAATGCGAAGGCTAACTTTTCTAGGATCGGGTATCGGAGTTCCGCCTTCTTCAGGACCCGGCTGACATAGTAGATTGGGAACTGTTTCTTCCCCTCCTCCCGGATCAGCACGGAACTTACTGCTTCGGATCCTACCCCTAGGTATAGAGATAGGTCCTCCCCTGGCCTCGGTCCCTGGAGCAGAGGGGTTTGAGTGAGCTGTTCTTTCAGAGCCTGGAAGGCCTTCTCGCACTCCGGGGTCCATTTAAACTTCTTGTTTCCCCGCAGTACTTTGAAGAAAGGTGCACACTTTTCCCCCGCCTTGGAGAGGAATCTGCTGAGCCCAGCCAATTTCCCTGTGAGGCTCTGAACCTCCTTCGGATTTCTCGGCGACTCCAACTCCATCACCGCTTTAACTTTGTCCGGGTTGGGCTCCACTCCTGTGGGGGTGAGCAAGTGGCCCAGGAACTTCCCTCGGCTCGCCCCGAAGACACACTTCAAGGGATTGAGCTTCAACTTGTACCGCCGCAGGGTCCCAAATGTCTCTTCGAGGTCGCGGAGGTGAGTCTCGAGGTCTCGGCTCTTAACCATGAGGTCGTTGACATAGACTTCTAAATTTCTTCCTTTCTGCTCGCGGAAGACCCTATCCATCATCCTTTGGTACGTAGCCCTTGCGTTCTTGAGCCCGAAGGGCAACATCTTGTAGCAATATCATCCATCCCCCGTGATGAAGGAAACATCCTTGATGTCCGGGGGATGCATGCGAATTTGATGTAACCTGAAAAAGCATCTAAGAAAGACATTACAGAAAAACCAACGGCTGAGTCAACTAGCGCGTCGATCCTGGGCAGGGGGGTAGCAATCTTTCGGGCATGATTTATTAAGAAGCGAAAAGTCGATACACATACGCCACATACCTCCTCCCTTTTTTACCATAACGACGTTGGAGACCCAGCCTGGATACTGGATCTCCGATACAAACCCGGCCTGCAGGAGTTTGCCCACCTCTTCGCGGATGGGTCCTTCTAGCTTGTCTGCGACGGCCCTCCTCTTCTGACGGATGGGGCGGGCACCGGGGTCGAGGTTGAGGCGATGGCACGCCACATCCGCGTCGATCTCGGGCATTTCCGCGGCACTCCAAGCGAAGACGTCCACGTTCTTTTGTACGCAAGCCAGGATCTCCGCTTGATCTCCTGGGCTGAGTTCTCCGCTGACCCGTACTTTTTCCACCACCCCTAGCCGGGTGGTGACCTCGAGCTCCACGACCTCGTCCACAGCCTCCAACCGGGACTGCTCTCCCCAAGCCCTTTCCTCTTCGGCATAAGCGGGAGCTTGGGTCTCTTCCTCGACTTCCTTCCCTACCACCATCAGCTCTTCCGCCCTTCCCTCCTGGGCCTTCTCCTCTTCTTCCTTTCTCCCCTCCCGGGGTACTTCAGCTACCCCTTCCTGGGCATGAACTTCATCTCCCTCCTTCTCTTCGGCTACCCCCAAACCTCCGGCTTCGGCCGCCTCCTCCATCACCTTATCCCACTCCTCAGCTTCTCCCATCCAGGAGATGGTGTTGACAGCCGTCACGTAGCACTGTCTTGCCACCTTGGGATCCCCCCTGATCCGCACCTGGACCCCTCCGTCGTTGAACTTGAGGCACTGATGAAAAGTGGAAGGGACGCAGCGGAACGCGCTGATGAGTGGCCGTCCGAAGATGGCGCTGTAATGGTTCGGGGCGTCCACTATGACAAAGCGACAGTTCCGAGACTGCCCACCCAGGGTCACATGGAGCCCCACTCCTCCTTCTACCTCCTTCCTCTCCCCCGAAAATCCGAACAGAGGGCCATCTGAGGCCAACACCCTTCTGGGTTCAACCTCCATCTTGTCGAATGCCTTCTTGAAGATGACATTGACCGAACTCCCGTTGTCCACTAGGATTCGGGAGACGGTGAAGTTCTCGATCGCCGTCTGGATGACCAGCGCATCGCAGAACGGGTCCTCGTAGCTCGGCATGTCCTTCTGGGTGAAAACAATTTTTTTGGCCGGGGGTGGAGCGGTGGATGTTGACGCTACGCTCCGGCGATAGATGGTATGGAGACTAGCCTTGCGGGTTGCCTCCACCCCTACCCCCCCCATGGATCACTCTGATCCCTCCCCTACTCCCCAGATCTGCTCTATCCTCACATCTTTCCTCCTCCTCCTCTCGAGGTTCCACCTCCACGATCCTTAATGGCTGCTGCTGTGGTGGCGCGGGCGCTCTGCCCCTCTTCACCTCCAGGAACTCTGGACAGGTGTCCGTTGAGTGGCCTTCCACATCGTGGAAGATGCAATATGGCACCGCCACTTCCCTTGCCTCGGTCTCTGCTACCCTGTTCCTTCTTCTCCTAGCGGCCGCCGTTTCCGCTTCTCCTCCCCTTCCCCTTCCTCTCCCCGGCCAATTGTCATGGCCTGTTGAGGTGGGGGAGGTAACTGCATCGGGCCCTGCCTCCACCCCAACTGGGGGGGTCTCCATTGACCTTCGAAACGGTTACCCCTTCCTGGGCCATAACCCCTTCCCTGCCCCTGCATTCCTCCGCCTTGCGGCCTCCATCCCCCCTCCGGGGCCCGGGGCTCTTCCCTTCTTCTGACCTCTTGCTGCCTCATCTCCGGCTCACTGAGCTTTGCAAGCCTCTTGGTGAGCTCGGGGTTGGCTTCTTCGCTTGCTACTTCCTCCGCCACCCTCTCCATCAGCTCCTCATAGGAGACGGGGGCCTTCCTCTTCAACGCCATCTTGAAGAAACTTTCCTTCAACCCGACCGTGAAGGCGAGTTGAAGTGCAAACCCAGGCACCTCCTGAGTGAGCTGCACTTCCTCCTGGAACCGATCCGCATACTGAGCCAACGTCTCCCTGGACTCCTGCTTCACCGCGAAGAGGGAATCAGCGTCCTTCTTCCTCCTTTTTGAAGTTGAAAATCTCAACAAAAAACTTCGGCGCATGTCCTCGAATGCGTAGATAGAGCCGGCCGGAAGTGAATGAAACCAGTCCCTGGCCTTCTCTTTGAGAGTGACGGCGAAGAGCCGACACTTGAAGGCATCGGACATCGGCCTGATGGAGACCGAGTCCTCGAAAGATTGCAGATGCTGAACTGGGTCATCTCTACCATTGTAGTACACTCTATCCCATTCTCCGAATCCCGCTGGAACGGGTGCAGACAACACCGACTCGCAGAAGGGACTTCCCCCTCCTGCCATCTTTTCTCGCTCGGCTCGCGGACATAGCTCGCTCGCCAAGCTTGGGATTGCACTCGCGAGGGCGACGCTCGCCTGAACCACCCCGACTGTCGCCGCATCCTCCTGGCGCGCGCTCGCCTGCGCTGCGCTTGCTGGGGCAGAGCTTGTCGGCACCGAACTCGCCAGCGCGGAGCTCACCAACACCGGGCTCGCCAGACTGGTGAACAGCACTCGCCCTTCCCTGTCATGTCTTGGTTCAACGGCAACTTCTTTTCCAGCCCTTCCTCCTGGTGCCCTCTCGCCGACTGCTGTTGGGGGAGTGGTTGCCTGAGGTGCCGGGGTCGCAAACTCACTTCGCAGAGCCGTGACCGTGAACCCCAAGGTGTCGAGCACCTCCTTCCTGAAATCCACGAACATCCTAGCCATTGCTTCCTGAGGTGTCTCGCCGAACTCCTCGCCCTGCTCTTCATCTCCAGCCATAACTCTTCTCTGGGACTTTCTTGAACCAGCCGCGCTCCACGCTCACCGCACCAAAATGTTGAAATCGATTTCTCGGTCTCTTGTGGAGCTCGGGGCCCTCACCAAAATGAGGGGCAGCTAGCCCTTACCGGTCCCTCGGGAGAGGTAAGGCCGACGATTTGAACAAAGAACAGAGACCCTAGTCTCAGCGAGGAGGTCCCTCCACTAACCCGGAAGTTCGTTGAGCGCTTCCCCTCCCAAGCCAAAGCTAAGACTCGGGCACCTTGGAGAGCTAGAGAGCCCAAACCAAAGCGACCTAGGGAGAGAAGAGCTCAAAGATAATGAACCGCCTTCTTCCAAGGTGCCCTTCAAGGTCTATTTATAGATTTTGGTTTTGTGGTCTGTCAATAGCCAACTCCCGCTGTCCGTTCTTACTATCCGCACCCCAAATTGGTCTGCTAACAGCCAAACTCCGCTGTCCGGAGGGGCTAACCGCAGGCCACCAGGGGTTTTCTGGTAAAAGACCATCCCAATTACCAGCGAACCCGAGACCCTCGACCTGTTCAGCGAACATGAGGTTCGCCAAGTCCACCTAGCGAGCTCCTTCGGCTGGCTGGCTCGTCTCTTCTCAGGCTCGCCCCCACCTGTGCTCGCCTTCGGTTGCCTGGAGAACTGGGCAGGTCGGCTGGCTCGCCTGTCTCTACGGCTTGCCCGCTGAACCACTCCTTAGCGGGTCGAGCTCGCCAAAATGGCTATCTGTACCCCAGAAATGGCTATTTGCACCCCAAGGGCCCGGACCTGCCCAGCGAGCTCCTCCGACCAGCTGGCTCGCCTCTTCCCGGGCTCGCTGATGAGTCCTGATCATATACACTTTTATGGACTCATCTGGGCCGTTTATCTAGTCATTCCACTGCACTTTAGCCTTGTTTTAGCTTATATTTGTTATCACTTGCTATGTGCACTTCTAGGCCCATTTTGGTGTGTTTTCATGTTTATCTTCATTAGTAGTTTTCATGCACTGTTAGGTGCCACTTTCAGTAGCTGGATTCGTGGTTGTACGCTAGAACAGGAGTCGTGCAGGTGCTTCCGGTGCAATTCTGCACAGGAACACTGCACACGATCACTGGTTCTATTGCGCACGACCACTGGTCGTGCGCCACTGATCGTGTGCACTTAACACCTTTTTCATGAGTTCTGTTTGGTGCAGTGCGCACGACCACCGGTCGTGCGCCACTGTTCGTGCGCACTTATCATCAATTTCATGAGTTCTGTTTCAACCAGTGCGCACGACCACCTACGATAGTGCGCACGACCACCGGTCGTGCGCCACTGGTCGTGCGAACATGTTATTTCATAATTTCTGTCTTCGCAGGTTCCGTCCAGGCAGAGCGCAGGATCACCGAATTCTAGTGCGCACGACCACTGGTCGTGCGCCACTGACCGTGCGCACTGTTTATTCCAGCGCCTATAAATCGACCTGCTCGCGATTTAGGTCGAGGCCCCGATTTTCTTCCGCCGTTTTCCGCCCGGTTCCGTCCAGATTCGCCCCTCCACCGTCGCCCACCATATGGAGGTGCTCCGGGCTTTCTCTTCACGCCAATCTTGAGCCGGAGTTTCCTCTCGGCCTCCTCCTTCATCCAAGAGCTCCAAAGGAAGACCTAGCCGCCATTACCATCAAGCAAGAGGAAGTTTGCAACCTCTACCGGATCGTGACACGAAGAAGACGGGTCCATTGGAGAGTCGTGACAGCTCTCTCTACCCCGGACGTAGTTGCGGACCGAGCTTGGACGCGGATTGACAACCCGGCGATTCCAACCGTGAATCTACAACAAGACTTCGGATTCGGTCGATTTCTTGCCTTATTCTTCTCTTTTTGATGTATATGTAACTAGATCTAATCATGATGATGAAGTGGCACTTGAATTAGTTATATTTACATATATATTTCATGTCTATGTGATTGTGTAATTTATCTATTTGAGTTGCTTGAGGTGCGCCGCCGTCCATTTCCATTCCGCCGTCACGTTCGTGTGCCGCACTAGCAATTGCTAGTGGCGTGCTTGTCGAAGAGGTGCTTGCGACCCTCACTCCGCTAGCCAACTCGTCCATCCGCCTACCGAAGCGTGGCATCGCGGCCCGTATTCCATCCCGCCTAACGAAGCAGTGCGCTCAAGGCCTGCATAGCTCATTCCCGTTAGCCTTCTCGTCCATCCGCCCTTTCGACGCAGCGCGCTCAAGGCCTGCCTAGTTTCCATCCCGCCGATCGAAGCATTGCATAGCGGTATTGCATAGGAGTAGGCGTAGTATTTACTTTTGTTTGCAAACCTCAAGGCCCCTTTCGTTCGCATTCCACCTACCGCAGGACTTCGATCTCAAGTCCTTCCTCGATAATAAACTCCACCTTACTGTGTTCCTCAAGAGACCGACACTCGGGAATTCTATTCCCAAAATTTATTACTTGCGCGACCGGTGCACTTGCCGAATCTTCGCATCAAGTTTTTGGCGCCGTTGCCGGGGAACACAGACGTGTGAGTTTTCTGGAGAGGGAGAGTCTGAGAGAGAAGCCCTTCCATTTGTAAATTGCATCTCTTATTTTATTTCTGTTCTTTTTATTCCTTTTCTTGTTTTATAGTAGGTTGCTTTAGTAAATTTTTGTTAGGTGTAGTATTTCGCACAATAGTGTTCGTCTTTTTGAATCGTTTTATCTTCGCACTATGTGGGAACATCTTAATTTCCGTTGCCGTTGGTGTGGAGCTACCTCCCACTCTAGTGATGAATGCCCTACGAAGAATAGTAGACATAATTCTTATAGCCCAGCATATGGAGCACCGACTTCGTCTGGTACTCCATATGGTGCGCATAAGTCTTATGGCTACTCTGCTGAGCCTTTACCGTCATACTTCTTTTCGGCTTCAGCACCAGCTATGCCAAAGAAGCCCGCTAGGCAGTGCCAGTTTTGTCGGAGCACAGATCATGCCCTGAAGGATTGTGTTGCTTATCTTCGCCAATTGGATGAGGATGACGAGCCGGATATCCGGATCGTCCCGAATCCTAACTCTGGCGGCACACCTTCAACATCCGGTTATGTGTCTTTGTCAGCTTCACATCTTGAAGGGTATGGCATGGACACGGTCACTGGATGTGTGGCTGATCTGGGCACCGACACTACTGAGCCTATTCTCCCGGTGCATCCACCACCTCTAGTGGATTCGATTCTTTGTGAGGAATCGGTGCTCGACTTTTATCCGAGTACTACTCCTCTCCCTGTTGTGCATACTACACTCGTCTCTGACGACATTGTTGATGATGTGTCGCAGGAGGAGGCGGTTGATCTGAGTGTTGTGCCTACTCCTATGGAGGAGGACAACCTTCTAGGTGAAGAGGAATTTTCCTCAGCACCGGTGGAGGAAGTCCAAATCCTAAGCCTGGCCACCGTTGATCCCGCCGAATCTTGTAGCATTGATGACAATGCAAACATTATTTTACTTCCCCAACCTAATGGGAGTGAGACCGGGACCACTTCCCCGATTTTTGATTATTTATGTTCTTCATCTTGTTTATTTCTCGATCCCCCCTCTTCACCCGAGCCTGTGCAGGTTGAATCTTCACAGGTACTTCAGGAGGACTTGGAGCTTTGTGCTCAAGTCAATGATGAGTGTGTCCTTTTATGCGAGGAGGTTGATCCCTCCTCCATTAAGGAAGCCTCATTCGTTGCCTTCTCCTCCTGCGGACCTGCTGTGGACGATACCTTGCTGGGCAAGGATAGTTTTGGTGAGATGAGTGAGGACCAGGCCTCCTCCTCTTCTTACTTTCTTTTCCCTCTACCTGTGAGGAGCAGGTATTTATATTCGGGTAGAGGCGTGAATGTTCTTTCTCCGTATAGGTACCCGCTACCGACACGGATATTAGGCCAGTTACCTGTCCACTTCTCCTTCCATAGGCCCATTAGCTAGAACTCTTAAAGTTTGAATAAGTCGTGGTGGGAGGACAATAACCCCAGTAGTTATCTTTCTTTTCCTGCATTCTTATTTCTTCTAATCATGTTTAGTTAGTAGTACTTTCTTTTCAGTTTTCTTTTGTCTTTTGTTTTTGCGGAGCTGACCCCTGTAGGTATCTTCTCTGGATGGCGGATGTTGCAGCTCATTTTAGCTTACACGCCAATCTTCTGGTATGCTCACTTGCTGAGCATTGGGTACTCTCTTCCCCTAGCCTTTGATGATTTTCATGTCATAAATTATGCGGATTGTTTAGTTTAAGTCTGGGGGAGAGTAGTTTTGTTTACCCGCTCACGTGCACTATTGCACTGCATACTAGAAGATTTCATTTAAATTGTTGTTCATTTTCATTGCACACCACCGCACCCACTTGAGCACGTACTCGCCTGTATGCATGCTCTATAGTGAATTTAATTCTTCTGCTTATGTGGGAAAGTCTAGGTGATGGCTTAGGACTATGTAGCAGAGTAAAATGTTGACTCTAGTAGTGCTCCTAGTCGAGTGCTCGGTTGCATAGAAATTTGTGTAGATTAGACTTCTCTTTATACTTATGGTTTTATATTTTTTTTTTCTATTAGTGTAAATGTTGTTTACTCTACTCAAATGGTGAATCCGGTGGAATCAAACGGTAGCATAGGGATGTGTGTAAACGATCGCTAGATTCGTATTGCTTGAGTCGGGAGAAAGGAGAATCTTTCTCGGTGGCTAGAACTTGCCCCAAGCGATTCTTGAAGCATGGGTATACGGTTAGTCAATTGCGTGAATGTGATATAGGCCATCATCTTGGCCCGGTTGAGCCTTTGTGCCATTCCTATCATCATTTCCTCGCTAGCCCAATTGTGCCTACCCCATTCTTTTGGTTCAGCCCCACTATTGTTCACCAAAGCCTAAACTCCAATCCTAGTCGCACACCCAAAAAGCAAGCATTTTGTTTAAATTTCAAATTGGTGGTGTTGATTGTGGTAGTACATTGTGAAAATGTGGTTGTGCATCTTTGAAAAGTTGCTGAAATTGTTAAAGAAAGATAAAGAAAAGAAGAAAAAGATTTGAAAAGAAAAAGAAGAATAAAAAGTTTAATTGAAAAAAATCTATTTGAGATTTATATTTGGGAGTAGGCGGTGCACACACCCATGCGTCTAAGTCTAAGTCTGGGGGTGTGGTGCATCCGCGTGTTTTGTGGCCACTTGGATAATGTTATGCATTTGCTCATTTGGGTTTAGTATTTGAACCATCGTCTTTATCATTGTATACCTCACCTAAACCCAAGCCCCAATTGAAACCTAAAGTCCTATTGATTCACGCATTTGAGTCAAACCAGTGCCGTGGAGAGAATGTGACCGGGCGAGCCTATGGTCACCGACACCGATGGATTTCGGTGGAGTTTGTTCGGCATCCCAATCTTGAGCAATGCTCATCTCAGCGTTTAGTTTACTTTCTCCTTATGCATGACCGAACGATTCACCGCTTTTCACCATTTTGAGTAGTTGTAATATGCTTTTACTCTTTTAGAAATATATAAACTGTTTTTATAATCAGAAATCTTTTCTACTATTTTTCTTATGCACGTGAGCATGCGACTTCGCATGGTACTCTGTAGTGTAATCATTAAGCCATCTACTGTTCTTTCCTAGTTCGCTTAGAATTTGTTTGCTCGGGACGCGCAAACAGTTAAGTCTGGGGGTGTGATGAGTCCTGATCATATACACTTTTATGGACTCATCTGGGCCGTTTATCTAGTCATTCCACTGCACTTTAGCCTTGTTTTAGCTTATATTTGTTATCACTTGCTATGTGCACTTCTAGGCCCATTTTGGTGTGTTTTCATGTTTATCTTCATTAGTAGTTTTCATGCACTGTTAGGTGCCACTTTCAGTAGCTGGATTCGTGGTTGTACGCTAGAACAGGAGTCGTGCAGGTGCTTCCGGTGCAATTCTGCACAGGAACACTGCGCACGATCACTGGTTCTATTGCGCACGACCACTGGTCGTGCGCCACTGATCGTGTGCACTTAACACCTTTTTCATGAGTTCTGTTTGGTGCAGTGCACACGACCACCGGTCGTGCGCCATTGTTCGTGCGCACTTATCATCAATTTCATGAGTTCTGTTTCAACCAGTGCGCACGACCACCTACGATAGTGCGCACGACCACCGGTCGTGCGCCACTGGTCGTGCGAACATGTTATTTCATAATTTCTGTCTTCGCAGGTTCCGTCCAGGCAGAGCGCACGATCACCGAATTCTAGTGCGCACGACCACTGGTCGTGCGCCACTGACCGTGCGCACTGTTTATTCCAGCGCCTATAAATCGACCTGCTCGCGATTTAGGTCGAGGCCCCGATTTTCTTCCGCCGTTTTCCGCCCGGTTCCGTCCAGATTCGCCCCTCCACCGTCGCCCACCATATGGAGGTGCTCCGGGCTTGCTCTTCACGCCAATCTTGAGCCGGAGTTTCCTCTCGGCCTCCTCCTTCATCCAAGAGCTCCAAAGGAAGACCTAGCCGCCATTACCATCAAGCAAGAGGAAGTTTGCAACCTCTACCGGATCGTGACACGAAGAAGACGGGTCCATTGGAGAGTCGTGACAGCTCTCTCTACCCCGGACGTAGTTGCGGACCGAGCTTGGACGCGGATTGACAACCCGGCGATTCCAACCGTGAATCTACAACAAGACTTCGGATTCGGTCGATTTCTTGCCTTATTCTTCTCTTTTTGATGTATATGTAACTAGATCTAATCATGATGATGAAGTGGCACTTGAATTAGTTATATTTACATATATATTTCATGTCTATGTGATTGTGTAATTTATCTATTTGAGTTGCTTGAGGTGCGCCGCCGTCCATTTCCATTCCGCCGTCACGTTCGTATGCCGCACTAGCAATTGCTAGTGGCGTGCTTGTCGAAGAGGTGCTTGCGACCCTCACTCCGCTAGCCTACTCGTCCATCCGCCTACCAAAGCGTGGCATCGCGGCCCGTATTCCATCCCGCCTAACGAAGCAGTGCGCTCAAGGCCTGCATAGCTCGTTCCCGTTAGCCTTCTCGTCCATCCGCCCTTTCGATGCAGCCCGCTCAAGGCCTGCCTAGTTTCCATCCCGCCGATCGAAGCATTGCATAGCGGCATTGCATAGGAGTAGGCGTAGTATTTACTTTTGTTTGCAAACCTCAAGGCCCCTTTCGTTCGCATTCCACCTACCGCAGGACTTCGATCTCAAGTCCTTCCTCGATAATAAACTCCACCTTACTGTGTTCCTCAAGAGACTGACACTCGGGAATTCTATTCCCAAAATTTATTACTTGCGCGACCGGTGCACTTGCCGAATCTTCGCATCACTCGCCCGCTGAACCACTCCTTAGCGGGTCGAGCTCGCCAAAATGGCTATCTGTACCCCAGAAATGGCTATTTGCACCCCAAGGGCCCGGACCCGCCCAGCGAGCTCCTCCGACCGGCTGGCTCGCCTCTTCCCGGGCTCGCCCCCATCTGGGCTCGCCTTCGGTCGCCTGGCGAACTTCTTCAGCCGGCTGGCTCGCCTGTCTCTACGGCTCGCCCGCTGAACCACTCCTTAGCGGGTCGAGCTCGCCGAAATGGCTAACTGTACCCCAGAAATGACTATTTGCACCCAAGGGCCCGGACCCGCCCAGCGAGCTCCTCCGACCGGCTGGCTCGCCTCTTCCCGGGCTCGCCCCCATCTGGGCTCGCCTTCGGTCTCCTGGCGAACTTCTTCAGCCGGCTGGCTCGCCCGGTCGTGCGAACTTGGAACCCCCTCCCTGGCGAACATCGGGGTTGTACAGTTCCGACACCTTCAACATAGATCTCTCCCTTGTGGGGAGTAAGAGTTGGCCACCCCTCAACTTGTTGGGGGCCCCGAACTCCACAAAGAACGAGAAATCAGTTTCAACAGTAAGATACTTGTGCAAATTTAATTTATTGTACAATTACAATACACTAGCAAGAATTCTTAGATTAAGAAACACAAGTAGGCTTAGCCAAAAAGTGAGTGAAGAAAAATCATTATCAACCAAAAAACATTTACTCATACTTAGAGGCATGCTATGATTGGTTCTATACTACTTTTACAATATAATTGATGCACATATTAATAGATATATCAAAGCATGATAAGAGCAATGTTCAAAGTAGTTTGACAAGATAAATTGTAACATTGTAGAAGTTCTAAATGATAGATTAAATCATGCTTGATTTTCACAATAAAGTCCATACAATGTTTTTTTGATAATTTTATATTTTTATATTTTTTATTTGATTTTTGCATTTAGAAATAGAATTTAAACAAATGAACAAAGAAAAAAGAGTAAAAGAACTATTTTTTGTCATTTGGCTTTTGTAGTTTTTTTTTGTTTTAATTTTGCAAAAATTAATTCAAAACAGAACTGCAAAACTATGTAGTACATATAATAAAGAATAATTTTAGGTATTTTATAAAATTTGAAAAAAACATAAAAACAGAACCAAACGATATCGCTCGAGCTAACGATGGCGCTGGCGGTAGCGCTGCTTTAGTTAAATCCCCTTTTCACTTGTCATTTCGTCCATTGCACATCAAGCTCTCCCGATAATCCCTAGAAGACAACGCAGCCCACGTATAGATCTAAGGTAAGACTTCATCATTTCTTATGATTTTTGTTTTAAACTTTGATTTTGATGTTTAAGATAAAGATATTTGAAGTTATCAAGTGATTTTAGATGCTAGATCTACAATGCTTGATTCTTTTATTTTTGAAGAGAGGAACTAGGACAAATATCATAATTTTTATGATTCTTGTTCTAAATATTTGATTTTGATGTTTGTGATGAAGATTTTTGAACTCATTTAAGAAAAACTTTTGATTTTGATGATGGATCTAAAAGAAGGTTAGATCAAAAAGAGGATCTTCATTATTTATAATTTTTGTTTTTCATTTTGAATTTTTATGAAGATTTCTAGTTTTGATTATAGCTTAGATTATGTGGGTTTCTTGGATCTAGCAATTTCAGAAGGTTAGGATTTGGAAATATTTTATAGTAGAGAGATCTTATTATTTTAGATCAGAGGACTAGCGTCGGCGCTGTTTGAGCCAAAAATGCTCAAGGTCCACACTCGCTCAAGCTGAAAAGAGGTGGAGGAAGGAAACTGTTAGATGGTTGGTTACTTTGAGCTATGATGGAAGACAAGAGGGAGGAGAAAAAGAGATGTCGAGAATCTCTTGGGAGTAGATAACAGAATCTGCTGAAAAAGATGTAACGATGTCTCATAAATGAGATAGCTCCAGCTGCCGAAATGAAGTATTGACGATCTCAAAAATGAGACCGCCTCAGCTGCTGAGAAGAGATACGATGGTCTCAGAAATGAGACCGCTCATGTCAAAGGCAAGGGCTGGAAGCTCTCCAAAGAGCCCGAAACCAATGCCCCTACCCCTTTATTTATAGGCGAGGGGGCCTGCCCAAACGGGCAGGTAAGGAAGGAACGTGCTGCCCGGGGCTGAGACCTCCCAGGCCGAGGTCGCCCTAGGGGGGACGACCTGATGAGGTCGCCCAGAGGGCGGCCTCAGGCTGAGACTGCCCCAGGTGGGGCGATCTGCCTCAGGCCGAGGTCGCCCCAAAGGGATGACCTGGCGAGATCGCCCAGAGGGCGACCTAGGCTGAGATCGCCCCAGCTGGGGCGATCTGCCTCAGGCCGAGGTCGCCCCAAAGGGATGACCTGGCGAGGTCACCTAGTGGGCAACCTCTGGTCAAGATCGCCCCAGCTAGGGCGATCTGCCTCAGGCCAAGGTCGCCCCAAAAGGGACGACCTGGCGAGGTCACCCAGAGGGCGACCTCAGGCCGAGATCGCCCCAGCTGGGGCAATCTGCCTCAGGTCGAGGTCTCCCCAAAGGGACGACCTGGAGAGGTTGCTTAGAGGGAGACGTCAGGCCGAGATCGCCCCAGCTGGGGTGATCTGCCTCAGGCCGAGGTCGTCGCAAAGGGACGACCTCAGGCCGAGATCGCCCCAGCTGGAGCAATATGCCTCAGGCCGAGGTCGCCCCAAAGGGACGACCTGGCGAGGTCGCCCAGAGGGCGACCTCAGGCTGAGATCTCCCCAGCTGGGGCAATGTGCCTCTGGCCGAGGTCGCCCCAAAGGGACGACCTGGCGATCTCGCCCACAGGGCGACCTCAGGCCGAGATCGCCCCAGCTGGAGCGATCTGCCTCAGGCTGAGGTCGCCCCAAGGGGACGACCTGGTGAGGTCGCCCCAAGGGGACGACCTGGTGAGGTCGCCCCAAGGGGACGACCTGGTGAGGTCGCCCAGAGGGCGACCTCAGGCCGAGATAACCCCAGCTGGGGCGATCTGCCTCTGGCCGAGGTCGCCCCAAAGGAACGACCTAGCGAGGTCGGCCAGAGGGCGACCTAAGGACGATATCGCCCCAGTTGGGGAGATCTACCTCAGGTCGAGGTCGCCCCAAAGGGACAACCTGACGAGGTCACCCAGAGGGCGACCTCAGGCCGAGATCGCCCCAACTGGGGTGATCTGCATCAAGTCGAGGTCGCCCCAAAGGGACGACCTGGCGAGGTCATCCAGAGGGAAAACTCAGGCTGAGATCGCCCCAGCTGGGGCGATCTGCCTCAGGCCGAGGTCACCCCAAAGGGACGACCTGGCGAGGTGCCCCATAGGGCGACCTCAGGCCGAGATCGCCCCAGCTAGGGCGATCTGCCTCAGGCCGAGGTCGCCCCAAAGGGATGACCTGGCGAGGTCGCCCAAAGGGAGACCTCAGGACGAGATCGCCCCAGGCTGAAGTCACCCCAAAGGGGTGACCTCTCGAGGGAGTGATCACGCGGGGCGTGACCTCTAGGTGAGGTCGAGCGAAGAGTGACCTCTACGATACGAAAGGCGAGACCACCCGGGCGATGAGGGACCGCCAGAGCTTGGATCTTCGGCAAAAAATACCTAGACTGCCGGGAGAGGGTGTGGATTGCTTCGGTTACCTGCAAAAAGCTAGCTCAAGGTGATCGCTGATTTCTGGGTAAACATAATCCCCTCATTTTTTTAAGTTTTGAGAAGCTTGAAAAAATAGAACTTACCCATGCAAATCAAGATCCACCTCTCTTGTGAAGACATAATATGCGTATATAAAAATGTAAATACCTGTGAGGACTTGTCAATGCCAAAAGAGAATTTTCCCGCGAGCACATACATATTCCTGAATATGGACTTGCGAACACCTGCTTCTATCTTCAAAAAGGTATAGGAACTTGTATATGAAAAATTTAGTATGCGAGTACCTGAAGAGAACTCGCAAGCACCTGTTTTTTATCTGCAAAGGATATAAGAACAAATATATAGAAAATTTTTGTATGCGAATACCTAAAGAGAACTCGCAAGCACCTATTTTTATCTGCAAAAAGGACATAACAAAAGGTATAGGAAAAATCTAGTATGCGAGTACCTGAAGAGAACTCGCAAGCACCTATTTTTATCTGCAAAAGGACATAAGAATAGGTATATGAAAAATCTAGTATGCGAGTACCTGAAGAGAACTTACAAGCACCCGTTTTTATCTGCAAAAGGACATAAGAACAGGTATATGAAAAATCTAGTATGCGAGTACCTGAAGAGAACTCGCAAGCACCTGTATATCTCTAAAAAAGATATAAGAACAGGTAATGAAGATCTAAAGTATGTCACCGCACCATTTCTTTTTATTCATACTTGAAGTGTATGAGAGAGATTATCCCATTTATATAGAGTATATGAGTGTTTATTCACAATCACTTTGCTTTGATGTTGATGAAATGATATATGTGGAGAGATAAACTAACATTCAAATATCATTACATTTACATATTCCAGATCAGTAAGTGTGAAGTCCATATAGCTGGCACATTCTGACTTGATGATATAATATTTTTATTGAGGTTATGTTAGCTGATGCCCAAACCAGCGTATGATTTTGCGAAATCGAGAAATGATAAATAGATTTATCATGGAATCCCAAAGTCCAGAAATCTAGAAAATCTGACATGATATATATATATATATGTGAAGTCCATGGTACCTAAAAAATTAGTAGCCAACAAATAATTGCATAATTATTTGGTGGTCGTTGTAGTACATACTAAAGTCAGTATGTTTTTCTTGCCAACGGATGTCAATCATAACATTAGTTGTTAGCATTTTATCATAACCAATATGTTATCAGATGTAATCATCTGTGTCAAGCAAAGCAAGTTGATTAACTCGACGAGATGTCATGGCAATCAATGACAATCATTATAGAGAAGGAGATAGAGAGGAAAAGAGGCTGGGCTACCACTACACATCTGCGAGTGCTTCAAGCGAGATGTGGTCGCAGTGGGTTTTACGACCCTCACCCAAATCAGAGGTAATATTTCTACCATTTGCAACCATGCAATTTTATAAGTATTGATGAAAATAGCAGGAAGTAGAATAACGAAAAAATCTTAAGACATAAAAAGGATAAATGATTGCAATGAAGGATACAAGAGTGAATGTGGATATGACGTTTGATGTATCTGACTACTGAGAAGATCTTCGCGATGATAGCTGCTGATAGAACCCCAGTCACTGTCATACTTATTACAAGTAAAACTAAAAAAGAAAAGATACGAAAAAAGCTCCAAACAAATGGGAGTCATACAAAATAGGGAATAAAGTGATATCTTATCTCTTTCTATTCTATGCAATTCTTTTATTTGAGGGAAAACTCTCTGCTTTGTAAAGTTGTCTCTGCTAGAAAAAAACAATCTTCATATTACCAAGTAACATAGTCTTGTAATTTTCCTGCCTTCAACAGTTGGTCTATCAACTTTCGGAGAGCACGACTATCTTCTGTATCATGACCAATATCTGAATGATATGCGCAGAAGAGCTCTTGATTGTGATTTTCAGCCTTAGACTTTATAAGACGAGGTCTTCTATACTCGGGCATATTTTGAATATTTGTAAGGACCTCTTCCAAGGAGAGATTCAACTTAGTAGATCCTTCTAGTGATTTTCATATTCAAGTGTTGTAGGATCATAAGACTGAATGGGAGAGACTTCCAAGTATGGAGATGATATATTCTGAGGAAGAGAGTAAGACTCAAACTGCTCAACTTGCGGAGGGCTTTGTGTCGAAGATGAGTGACTATGATAGAAATTTCTCTGATGTTGCTGAATCTTATGGTTCTGAGAACGCACATAGTTAGGATTCATCGCTTCACCTTCAATAAACTGATTTGCTATTTTGATGAGATGTTCATAGGACTTTGGCTCTTTTATGCTGACTTTATATTTGAGAGGGCCTTCTCGAAGTCCATGAATGAAGGCACATTTATACATCTCTTGATCAACATTAACAACCTCAAGAAGCTCTCTCTGGAATCTATCGATGAAGTGAGCGAAAGTTTCATTAACTCCTTGCTTGATTTAAAAAAGAGCTGCTGGGCGTCTCTTTCGTTTCCTTGAGGTAGCAAATTTCAAGAGAAGTTCTCTTCTGAGATCCATAAAGCAAGTAACTGATTGAGGTGGTTGCTTGTAGAACCATTCCAGAGCTTGACCGCCAAAGGTCATGATGAGAAGCTTGCACCTGATGCTATCTGATATAGTTCTCAACGCAACAGCTAACTCAAAGGCTTGAAGGTGGGAGATTGGATCTTCTCCTCCTGAGAAGGTTCGTAGACGGGGTTCCTTAAACCCAGTAGGAGCAGGTTCCCAACGAATTCTATCTGTAAAAGGAGAAGACTCCTCTACTTCAGCTATAACTAGAGGGGCTGAAGGAGTTGCGACTTGAGGAGGAAGCTGCTGAATGATAGTTGTTATAGCTTGATTAATCCCATTAAATTGCTGACGAGTCTGCTCCAGCTGTTGATCAAGTTCTTTGCAAAATTGCTCCAGACAAATCTTTATGCGAAGCTCAAGAGCTTCCAGAGTAAGTTCACCACTTGAATGATCTTGAACCTTTGTTATCTCCATTGCTACTAAAAAATAGAAATTGCAGAAATTGCCAATAAAGAGAAAACTGCAATAACTTCTAAATGGGGCCGAATTTTTTCAATCTGAGGGCTAGAAAATGCCTGAACAGGGTACCCGCTTCAATTTTTGGATAGTTCAGGTCGATCCGGTTGCGACAAGCTTTGAATTTTTGAATTCCGACACCGGGATCAAAAGTTATGACCATTTTAAGATTTGGTGTTATGCTCGGCAAAATCTCATATCTTCACCACAGCTGCTATTCATTAACCATTCCGATCTGAAGGTCGCGTGTTATGTTCGAGCCAAAAATTCTCCAGTTCCACACTCGCTCAAGCTGAAAAGAGGTGGAGGAAGGAAACTGTTAGATGGTTGGTTACTTTGAGCTATGATGGAAGACAAGAGGGAGGAGAAAAAGAGATGTCGAGAATCTCTTGGGAGGAGATAACAGAATCTGCTGAAAAAGAGGTAATGAGGTCTCAGAAATGAGATAGCTCCAGCTGCCGAAATGAAGTATTGATGATCTCAAAAATGAGACCGCCCCAGCTGCTGAGAAGAGATACGATGGTCTCCAAAATGAGACCTCTCATGTCAAAGGCAAGGGCTGGAAGCTCTCCAAAGCTCTCGAAACCAATGCCCCTACCCCTTTATTTATAGGCGAGGGAGCCTGCCCAAATGGGCAGGTAAGGAAGGAATGGGCTACCCGGGGCCGAGACCTCCCAAGCCGAGGTCGCCCCAGGGGGGACGACCAGGCGAGGTCGACCAGAGGGAGACCTCAGGCCGAGATCGCCCCAGCTGGGGCGATCTGCCTCAGACCAAGGTTGCCCCAAAGGGATGACCTGGAGAAGTCGCCCAGAGAGAGACCTCAGGCCGAGATCGCCCCAGCTAGGGTGATCTGCCTCAGGCCGACGTCGCCCCAAAGGGGTGACCTGGCGAGGTCGCCCTGAGGGAGTCCTCAGGCCGAGCTCGCCCAAGCTGGGGCGATCTGACTCAGGCCGAGGTCGCCCCAAAAGGGACGACCTGGCGAGGTCGCCTAGAGGGCGACTTCAAGCCCAGATCTCCCCAGCTGGAGCGATCTGCCTCAGGCCGAGGTCGCCCCAACGAGACAACCTGGCGAGGTCCCTCAGAGGGCGACCTCATGCCGAGATTGCCCTAGCTGGGGCGATCTGCCTCAGGCCGAGGTCGCCCCAAAGGGACGACTTGACAAGGTCGCCCAGAGGTGACCTCAGGCCAAGATTGACCAAGCTGGGGCGATCTTCCTCAGGCCGAGGTCGCCCAAAAGGGACAACCTGGCGAGGTCGCCCAGAGGGAGACCTTAGGCCGAGATCGCCCCAGATGGGGGATCTGCGTCAGGCTGACGTCGCCCCAAAGGGATGACCTAGAGAGGTTGCCCAGAGGGCGACCTCAGGACGAGATCGCCCCAGATAAGGCGATCTGCCTTAGGCCGAGGTCGCCCCAAAGGGATGACCTGGCGAGTTTGCCCAGAGGGCGTCCTCAGGCCGAGATCGCACCAGCTGGGGCGATCTACCTCAGGCCGAGGTCACCCCAAAGGGACGACCTGACGAGGTCACCCAGAGGACGAGATCGTCCCAGCTGGGGCGATCTGCCTCAGGCTAAGGTCACCCCAAAGGGACGACCTGACTAGGTTGCCCAGAGGGCGACCTTAGGCCGAGATCGCTCCAGCTGGGGAGATCTGCCTCAGGCCAAGGTCTCCCCAAATGGACGACCTTGCGAGGTCGCCCAGAGGGCGACCTCAGGCCTAGATTACCCCAGCTGGGGTGATCTGCCTCAGGCCGAGGTCGCCTAAAAGGGACGACCTGGCGAGGTCGCCCAGAGGGCGACCTCAGGCCGAGATCGCCCCAACTGGGGCGATCTGCCTCAGGCCGAGGTCGCCCCAAAGGGACGACCTGGCAAGGTCTCCCAGAGAGCGACCTCAGGACAAGATCGCACTAGCTGGGGTGATCTGCCTCAGGCCAAGGTCACCCCAAAGGGGTGACCTCTCGAGGGAGGGATCACGCGGGGCGTGACCTCTAGGTGAGGTCGAGCGAAGCGCGACCTCTATGAGACGAAAGGCGAGACCAACCAGGCGATGAGGGACCGCCAAGGCTTGGATCTTCGGCGAACAATACCTGGACTACCGAGAGATGGTGTGGATTGCTTCAGTTACCTGCAAAAAGCTAGCTCAAGGTGATCGCTGATTTCTGGGTAAACAGGCGCTAATGATTTTTGCTTAATTTTAATTTCTCTTATAATGTGGCAAATGACTCCTGGATAAAAGGGGAAGAAGCAAGCAGGACTAGTAGTGGAGACAACCATAGTGGGTATCCCATATTTTGTGGAGTTTTCTATGCCAAGAAACCACCACATCATGCAGCTGTTCGCCAACTCCGAAGTGTTGAATGTGTTTCTTTCGGAGGGCTTTTCTTAGAAGTTAGTACGATAGTATTATATGCACTTGGAAGACCTGTCGCAGACTGATCTGGATGGAGGAGTGCGGTCTCACGTGCAGGGACAAGTGGTTACTATCACCCATGAAAACCTGAGGGTCGTGTTTGGATTGATGGAGCATCCAAATTGGTTCGAGATAGTTGAGAAGTTTAGGGTTTATAGGTATTTGACTCAGGTGAATTTGGTGCAGCATAATAGGGCATGCAAGAGTCTGATTACCTCTCTGTCGACACGTACAGTAGATGCCCTTGTAGTTCAGGATGTATTACGCCACACTATTATGCTGAAGTTAGGTGATACAGTGAAGGTCAAAGCACAACTCATCTATGTCTCCTATTTTATTTTGGAGGAGAAGAAATTTGACGTGGCTGACTTGTTACTCTCTTTGATTCGTTACTCATACAAGTTGCAGCAACCTTCTTGCTAGAGATATAACAACTTGCCCCTTGGTTGCATCATACAAAGGGTCATTCTAATGATGTACCCTTCTATTGAGATCTGTTTTTACTTGATGGATTGCTTTCCTCCTATCTACAGTACCTCACACTTATGATTTACATCCCTCCCAAATGAGCCATCAACGTCTACTCGACCACCACTGTGGTGAGGAGCGTCAGCCCGAGAGACACGGGATGGTTCATTTGATTGATTTTGAGATGATATGGGAGAATGGATGACACAAGTGGAGGAGGATATATCAGAGGTAAAGAAGGATGTGTCCGGCATGAAGAAGATGTTGAAATTTATGATCAAGGCCTTAAAGCTGAAACCGCCATCACCAGAAAGAAGGGAATGGGATAGCCCTACAGAGAATCCGCCAAGACATTTTGTTCGGTGAACTCGCAAATGATGGTCACCAAGTCCAAGTGTGGAAGAGGTAGATGAGGAAGAGTAGTGGATTAGGAAGGACCTGAGGGTAACTAAGTTTTCAGTTTTGTAATAATATAGGAATTTGAAAATATGTTCTTGGTTACTGTCTGCTAGCGCCGGTGCTACCAGCTAGCGCTAGCGCTATCGGTTATATTTACTTTTGTTGTTTGTGGATGTTTGACTATCTTTATCTGGTCCTTCTTTTGTAGTTTTTGAAGGTTTTGTTTTACGTTTTATTTATAAATTTGAAGTCATATGAAGTGGAGATGTTTATGAAAATTTAAAATCATATGAAGTAGTATATGTTTGAAATCATATGACTTGAGATTTTAATATCACATAGAAAATTTTGAATTCAATTTATGTTGATGATATATGATGTATATATATATATATACAATGAGTTTAGGAAGAATAGATTGGTCATTAGAAATAAAGGGCATGACTTTAAAATTTGATAATTTGATTTATAAATCTTTAAGTGATAATGTCTTGTGTCTATATGATGACCATACCATGATAGCAAAAAAAAACAAATAAATTAAGGCATATCATGAAGTAGTAATTTGAATATTTTATTTTAAAATTATTCTACTTCATGCATTTGGTGATACCTAATGAATAAGAGATTTAGGTATCCAAAGGAAACCAAGTGTGGTGGTTCCTTTGGGTACCCAAATATAATGTTTAGGTTTGTGAGTAGATATTGTTGAATGGGTCCATTCATGTGAAGTTAAAGTTTCAGTTTTAATCTTGGGCCTCCATTCAAACCTTGGTTTCTTATGTATCAAATTTCCATTGTGATAATCTCTATATTGAAGATTATTATTGTAATGATTATTGAAGGTATTGTTTATAGGAAATTTGTGTAATGTTACTTTTAAGTTGGGAGAAACATGATTTTGTAAATAATGGTAATTTTGACTTTGATTTACAAATATGTTGTGTTTCTTATTTCCATTATTTGGTTTAGTTAAAATATTCATATTCATATTCAACATGTTTTTAGATATTTCTTGAAATTGTGCTTTTTTATTTATAATTTTTATAAGCAAGTTGATTTTAGATTTTAATTCATCATTCTTGATCTGTAGATTATGCCTATCTTTATTATAAGCTATTGTGCTATTTTTAAGAGTGGAAACAATAGAGTCAATATGATTTTGATAGTCATTTCTAAATTCCTCAAATGTTTCGTCTATCTCCTTGATTTCACTTTTTTAATTTTGGCATGTAGCATAATCATTTCTTAATGATGAATTTTCTAAAGATAATTTTTCATTATGTTTTTTTACAAAAATAATTTCTTTTTCAAGTTCCTTAAATTTTTCTTTAATATCATTACAATCAAAACAAGGTTTTGTATTTTCAATTGAAGAGACATGGGTAAATCTAGATAAATCAGAATTTGATTCTACTTTAACTTTTGCTTTTAAAATTTTATTTTCTAAGAGCAATTTGTAATTTGCATTTTTTAATTTCTTAATTTTGCGCTTTGTAATTTGTAGCAATTGTAAAGTAGAAATAGAGTTGCAAACAATAAGAGGATTTGATTTCCTTATAGTGCTTTTGGATGCTGTGAGATTCGAGCATGAATTTTCTTTGTTATCTTCATCTATTTGGTATTCCTCTTCTAAAGAAAGGATTTCTTCTTTTCCACTTGATGTGCACTCCATTAATCCATCATGAGAGGAGCTTTCTTGATCATTTAAGCAATCTTGTATGTTCTCCACTTCTTGTATTTGTTCCATACCTGTAGATGGAGAATCATACATTTCTTCAAGAAAATTCCAAACTTTATATGCACTAGAAAAACAATATATTAATTTGAAAACTTCATTTGAAAAACCACAAAATAAATAGTGTTTGGCTTTTGCATATAGATGACGTTCCTTTTTATTTGATTCATCCGCTGGTCTAATTATTGCTAAATTCCCTGCTTCGATATCTATAGTTTTAATAAAACTTTCAATTAAAACTTTCCATCCTCTATATTTTGTCCCTTTAAATAAAGGTGGTGCTAGTGATTTTTCTTCTTTATAAAAATTTATCCCACTAATAGAAGCGAGATCATGAGACCCCATTATTCCCGGTTGTTAAGCCGATTAGAATAAAACCCCTCTGATACCACTTGTTGGATCAGTAGGCTCCCTTAGAGGGGGGGGGGGGGGTGAATAAGGGTTTTAAAACTTTTTCTTATATTTTGAATATCTTGAAATAATAAGAGATTACGATGGTGAGAAATCAAACAAAGTAAAATAAAATAGAGACATGTTTTATTAATATCAAATATGGGTTTACAAAAATTGATTTCTATAACGCTAGAAATTGGTGGCGAATAATAATAAACTCTTTTTGTTTTCTATCCCGACTCGCATCCCCACGAACCGGTGGCCCTAGCCTATCCTTCCCCAGATTCTCCCTCAAGCCGCTCTAGCCAATCCTACCCTTGATATGGCCTTGAGCACCCCCTAGACCTATCCTAGATCTAGTCTCCAACACGAGGCGAATTTCTGCCCTAAGTCCCACCCAGACCTAGTCACCAACACGAGGCGAATTCTCTAACGGTTTACAAATGATATGAAATGATAATAATAAAAAATCCCTCTTGAAGAACTTCTGAAGTTGGAGACGAAGATCCGCAGTAGAATAAGCGTTGTTGAAGCGGACGTCGTTTGGATCCGGCGTGAAGAAGTCCTCCTTCAGAAATTCGCAGAGCTTTGGTGGGAGATTAACTTTCGGCCAAATCAGGCTCTGAAATTCTAACACCTAACCTCTCTCTCTGATGGTTGTTCAAAACGAGAGAAGAGGGGTCCAATTTATAGCCTTAGCGCTAGCGCCAACGCTACAGCTACTGTCGGCGCTATCCCAAATTAGGACATATTCTACGCGGGAGAATCTTCAATACAAGGAAACATTTTCATCTTGCCTTCTGTGCTCCGTGCTACCGCCTGTGCTATCCGCTACCGCATGGCGCTAGCGCATTCTAAATGTGCTCCTTGGATTGCGATAATCATCACTAGCTTCGGGCGCTAGGTGCTACCACCGGCGCTAGTGGGCATGTTGGATTTATTGGCTTAATTTTGGGGGCAACCTTCTTATGTTATCCTTGAGTCATATGGCCTTTGTTTCCTGCACACTTAGACACACAAAATCAAATATACATAGGATTTGTTATTCTCAAACCTAGGAGATGCGGAATACCATGTTCCAACACATAACATTGAACTGCATTGGATCCTCATCATATAAACTTGTGTGGGCACCTTTATATGATGGGTTACTTTATGTTCAGATCCTTAATTATAAGCTTGTATGGGCATCCCTATAAGTTAAGTTCAATTCAGTTATCTATATCCTTTGCTTGCTTATACTTTGTTGCTGACCATACTATACTGCTAGATGTTCTTTCATGCATGCTAGTACTTCTTGATGCTTACATAGACATATGATGCTCTCATATTATACTGTCATATACCAACTGTTGTATTGTATTTACTGTTTATATTGCAGCTTCTCTTCATTCCCTTCCGCCCGGTGCCTTGTATTCACCGGGGGAGAGGATGTGAAGCCACTTTGTCTTATGACTAACGGTTGTTACACCACTACTTTTTGGAGCGCACCCAGGTGGAGCAGCATCGTACGACACCTGAGGACAAATAGGCCAGGGTGACAGGGTTGGTGACTACGATATCTTGGCTACCGTCAGTGGCAGATATGAGCGAGTGTTCGAGATCTAGCCTTAGGGAAAGTTTGTACTCTGATGTTTAAGAGGAGCTTATATAGCTTTATGTTCTTTTGTATTTTATCGGACATTATTACTTAGTTGTGAATAAATGGCTTCTGTTGTTTTTGCATTATTGATGGGTTGGCATGATGATATTTGAGAATAGACGGCATGATGTGCATCTTGTGGAGGGGGCTAGCCCATGTGTTGGCACTTCCGCAAGGGGGCTGTCCTGGGCATAGGAATCCCCTCGGCCGTGTCTTGTGTTCCGGGAGGGGGGGGGAGTCTTACAAATGAAATCATCTTACAACGATCCTGAGATAAAAAAGTCCATTAAACCACTAGGCCACCCCTGCTAGCTAAATCAGTTTGAGGACAAACTGATGCAGCGGAAGCTGTGGTGTGCCCATGTGGGATTCACATTAAGTATGTCCACTAATCCTTAGAACTAGTGCCAACCTAACTAGGACACCCCCTTATTCTAATTGAACAAGACGTTTTGTGGCATCGCCTAGTTAAAATTCGAGCTCAGGTATGGATTTGGTTGAGACATGAGGACACACAAAGTGATTATGGGAAGAGTTTACTGTGAGAGTAGATTTTCAAGTCTTACACTATAATGCGCACCTTGGCTTATTGAGAGATATTACCACCTTTTACCCAGACTAATTGGTTATCTGGAGGAGAAGTTGATGCCCATGAAACTATTATTGAAATAGTAGGAGACTCGTAAGCCTAATCGTGTTGCCGATAACTTGTCACTTCCCATTTTGTTGTATTAAAGCAATCACCATGACGAATACCAGAGGTTGAATAAGAATTGGAATCCAGAATAGGACCATTTTTGATTTGGTCACATGTTGACCTTAAAAAGGGTGTCGTTAATAGTAACCCTAAGGGCCCGAAGAATGAATTAAGTCCAGGATAAAAATCCGAGTCGATGGTGGTATGCCCTCATAATTGTGTGCACATATAGGGTGATTGCACCATGTTGGTGGTCGAAGAGACTTAGCCCAGGAATTCCGAGGGGCTAATCTCTTCGTTTATTGGGCTAGTGATCTACCGACTGGAGATTTCTCAGGGAATTATAAATCTTCAAAATTTTCAACTCTAGAAAGTGGTAATCCTTGAACAATTAGTTCATCTCGAGCAGGGTGAACTGCTAACACCATGTTTTTATCAAGAGAAAACTTCATTATCAGAATAAGAAAATCGAACGTTCCAAGGATAAACATTGTCTCTTTATGATTCCCTGAGATCTTGTGGATAAGGAAATGAGGAGAATAGTAAGCTAACCCTTGGGGGTATGTATTTGTATTTGTCTACATGTAGAGTTTTGATAACATAATCGTCTGGGACTTGATGAAATTTCGTACAAACAAGAGGATATAATAAAATTTTGTATATGGACGATTGGTATGATGATGACAGTATTTAAGTAGTAATACAGACATGGTAACGTGAGACTAGGAAATTAAAACAACATTAATCTTTGAGGTTTCGACCTAGAGAGAGGCTATGCATGCTTGAGGTACGAATAACATGAACTTACGTTTTGAATTCCTCTTCGGATAATTACCCAAGCATTTGGGTGTTGTTACATATCACCGTACCTGCCCTAGGAAGAGCTCCAGGTAGGCGGAGCTGATGGGGGAGCATTATTCCCTTAAGTTCAGAAGTTTAATTGATAATCGTTCGTGGTGAAGATAACACGATTAGTATGAATTATTGTGTGATTTGACATCTCAACTTTATCTGAAAATAAACATGTCTTGAATGATCATTGGCAGGGATGGTAGGACGCTTGGAATTGATTGGATTTAGTTTATCATATTGGGAATTATGCCTTACCTTTGGTGTCTGCTTAACCCGTGTGGATGGGAAATCATCTCGAACCTTGCACCTTGGTTCAAGTCAAGTTCAAACATATATTAAATGTACCAGTTGGTTGGATGTTATTTGTACATGCTCTCTTCACCCTGAGATGCAACGTGGGTGCCGCCATAAAATCTAATTTTTTCTACATCACGGCTGATATGCAAGTGCGTTGATATGGGGATTTATAGGGTAAGAACCCTAAGTCGGCGGATATATGCCCCTAAGGATTGTGCCCATACATGAGATGAATGCACCACATGGGTGGTGGAATAAACCTAGTCCAAATGTGTGGGGGCTTATCTCTTCGTTTATTGGACTAATTACGTACCGACTTGGGTTTTTCCCTAAATCTTATTTTTTGATGGTGTGATACAGACGTACGATATCAAGGTCTTGTTATTTGAATAATACGTGAATGATGATGATTATGCTTGGTCAGCGATTAAGATATTGTGGAATTTGGGAAAAGGAGTTCACAAAAGTATTCACTTCAGTGTTTGATCTGGAAAGAGGTCGCGCATACTTGAGGTACAGATAGCAGAAACTTATATGTTGAAATTATCAAAGTTGTATTACTTATTGGATGATATAAATCTCCACCTTGTAGTGCGGAATAAGTATGTCATGCATGTGATTAATAGCATCAGAATAAGGAAGGAGCATGCACATCAATTATATACTACTCCCAAGCAGACAATAAGTGTTATCTCAGATGTTTGCGTTGGAGAAGGGGGTACTTATTTAACACCCACATGAGGTGAAGTCAAGACCTATTAATGCACAACGACTTCCCTTGTGTAAAGAGCAGTTGCAAATTACCAAGAGATGTAGCAAATTCCTCCAAAGCATCAAATTTTGGTCAACCTTGGAGGTTGGGGAGAATGCACAAATAAGTAAGAGTACGTGTAACAATATTGCCTCCACAAGATAGATATCTAGAGAGCGTGTATCATGACCCAACTGTTGATTAAGGGTTAGGTTCACAGTTGAAATACCCTTTAAATAAAATGTCTAAATCACAAAAGAAATTTGGCATGACTTTTGAGTTCGGTGCAAGTCCAAGCAGGACCTAGATTACACAAGTTGTATTAGACTCGGGTCCTCTTGTTCTTAAAATGGAACGATGTGATTATAACCCATGCGAGTCAAGGAGTCAAGATTCACCTCCTATTTGCTCTTTAGACCATGGTTCGTACTATCATCAGGTCAAATTGCTAAATATCAAATAGTGAGCCGTGATACAAAGTTTGAAGGGATCATAGAGAGTGATGCCATGACTTAAAAATTTCACTGCATTAGAGTTATGATAGTTCACTATTGGTAATGGTGATGGTTAATGTAATTGGAAGGATATGGTTATATCCTGTAGTATATGGTAAGGACCAAGTTTGTAGGTCCTTGGGTGCTAATTAGCACCGGGTGTACTTATAGAATAATGAATTGAGTAAGGAATTGGTGGAAGTCCTTGAGTGCTTGTTAGCACGACTTGGTCATGAGAATCATATGGGCGTCTATGAATGGTAAATGATTGTATCGACCAACTGCTCATGCATATTTGAGGGAGATACAAAAATTTGATCATAATGAGCAGGGTTACAAGACCCTAGCTATACAAAACAACGATGGTCTTCATCACTGTGAGAGACTTTCAGGTGTCTTCTTATACGTAATTTTGATCACGACTTTGGTGGAGAATTATAAAGGTACCCTTGGGGGGAATTTGGGGTGATGCACGATGCAATGTGGATAAGTAATACCACGCACAAGGGTTGAGTGGTAGTCAGGACCTACTTAATTAATAACCTCGTCAAGTGTACTCCGAATTTAGATTTACATAGCTTGACCTTCAATCCGCATAGCCCCAACCTAATTTCGGGGATGAAATTGTTTTCTCGTTTATTGGATTTGTAACATCCCAATTCGAACTAGACCCCTCGAGTGACACGTGGGTCACTTGGAGGTGCTTGGGCTAGGAATGAGTCTTGAGATCCTAATGGTGCCAAGAATGTGCCCTGATCTCTAGGGGTGGGTGTAACCATCACCCCCTTGAAGTTAGAAAGCAAATGGCAAAGGATTGGTAAAAAGGAGCTAACGTCGACGGTAGCAGCTGAATCAGTGCACGTGATTTTCCATGATAGATGGATTAAATTGCCTAAAAATGAGTTAATAGTGGAATTAAAAGCTTATAACCAGCTGGCACTTAGGTAGAGAATTTCAACATAAAGCTTGGGAAGGGGAATTTGCATTTAATGCTTATAAATGCTCTCTCTCTCTCTCCATTCTCACCTAACCCAAATGGGTTGATATATCCTAATCAGATGCCCTATTCAAATTCTTCTTCATCATCTTCTTATTCTCCTTCTTCTTTTCTTCATCTTCTTCCTCATCCCTAAAGAGAGTTAACTTAGGGTTCTTGACAATGGGAATTATTGTTCGTAGAATCGCAAACGCCCAGTGGTAATGCTACCGCCGATGTTAGCGGGACGACTTGTCGACAGGAAGGGGTAACTTCCTGTCGACTCTAAATGTCGACGGGAAGGGTTAGCTTCCCGTATACATTGACGGGATGGTGTCGTCTAGATTACTAATGCCTAGCGGTAGCGCTACCGCCGGCGTTATTAAACATAGAATTTTTGATTCTCCTCCTTTGGTGTGGTAGGAGTTCCTGGGTTGCTTTGTTAATTGGGCGAGGCGTAGGAGAATGTTATGATTCTGAAATGGGACATTGTGATGCATAATTGAATGAGGAATTGAGAGGATATGATTATATAAATGCTCCCATCATTTGATAATCTATCGGATGATTAGATTTTTTATAACAATATGTACATCCCTGTTGGATTTCATAATTTTTGGTTATGTAGTAATAAAGATATTGCCGTTTCATTTGATAACTTGAAGGAGATATAAATGCTGGATGTGAAGGCCGATTGGGACGAAATTTTGTATGAATCATGTACATACTGGTATGGACCTGTGATAATAATTTTAGATTTATTTCTGTTGAGATGTCTCCTTAAATGAACCTTGAATTGTTAGTTTTATGTGGAATCGTAAGAAGGGCATGTTTATATAATTGCGCACATCGTTTGACAATCATTCAGATATTTAGATTTGTGACAACCTCTCAATAAGGTTGATAGCTTTAATCGTGTTGGAACAAACTGTGATTTGTGCTTGAGGATTGAATATTGGTGATATGTTTGGGCTTACTTATGTAGTAAAATATGAATATGCCCCTATACGCACAAGTAGTCCTGCAGGATCTTGTAGAGTAATTTCCAAGTTATACACACGCCACCACACAAGAGTTATAACAACTCGGCATGGGTAGCATTGATGGCTTGATGCGGGTTTTAAGATATGGTTATATCTTACGGTGAAATGTTAAGGGCCCGGTTGTTGGGTGCCTTGGATACTAATTAGCATCGGTTGAACCTGTATGATGTGAAAGGTAAGAAGGCTCCATTCGTGGGTCCTTAGGTGCTTGATATCACAGACTATGCATGGGAATTACATGAAGGTGCAAGGTTTACACATGGTGGTGTAATGATCCTGGTTGAAGGAGTGCTTGTGGCAGATGTACGAGCTCACCAGTCGTCACACCGATGGGAGCTGGCAGATAGATCATGGCTGGTTGGGCTGTGCTCTTTGTGTTTACTTCCAAAAACCCCTTACAGGCCTAACGACCGGTTGGTATGTGCTCTTGGTGTTTAATTCCTAAGACCCTTTCCGAGTCCAGTACGCAGGTGCTCCGCTGTTGTGTTCTTAGCGTCGAGGCGCACGAAAGGCCTAGGTCTGGTAGTGTGCATACCCACCTAGTAGTGGAGAAGCCCATTGTACTGCCACCGTCTGGCCACGACGCGGGGCACCTGAGAGGTTAGATACCCTCGAAAAGTGGGAACTACAGGTCTATGTTGACATAACAAATATGGAGGGGTGTGTCATCATATCATAATCATTGCATTGCATTCATCTTTTCTTGATCAAAGCATTGCACTGCATTGGATCCTCATTATATAAACTTGTATGGGCACCTTTATATGATGTGTTACTTTATGTTCATATTCTTAACATATAAGCTAGAATGGGCATCCTTATAAGTTAAGTTCAATTCAGTTATCTATATCCTTTGCTTGCTTATACTTTGTCACTGACCCTACTATACTGCTAGATGTTCTTTCATACACGCTAGTATTTCTTGATGCTTACATAGACATATGATGCTCTCATATTATACTGTCATATACCACCTGTTGTATTGTATTTACTGTTTATATTGCATCTTCTCTTCATTCCCTTCCGCCATGTGCCTTGGATTCGTCGGGGGAGAGGATGTGAAGACACTTAGTCTTATGACTAACGGTTGTTACACCACTACTTTTAGGAGCGCACCTAGGTGTAGCAGCAGCATACGACATAGGAGGGCAGCCAGTCCAGGGCGACAGGGCTAGTGACTATGATACCTTGGCTACCGTAAGTGGCGGATATGAGCGAGTGTTCGAGATCTAGCCTTAGGGCAAGTTTGTACTTTGATGTTTAACATGAGCTTATGTTGCTTCCTGTTCTTTTGTATTGTATCAGACATTATTACTTAGTTGTGAATAAATGGCTTCTATTGTTTTTATTTTATTGATGGGTTGGCATGATGATATTTAACAATAGCCCACAGGATAGGCGTCTTGTGGAGGGGCTAGCCCGTGTGCTGGCACTTCCGCAAGGCGACTGTCCTGGGCATAGGACTCCCCTCGGTCGTGTCTTGTGTTTCGGGAGGGGGTTCTTACATGCTCCCCCCATTTCTCCTCAATTCCATCCACTTGGCTATCCACCTGCTGGGAAAAGGCTGAAAGTTCTCTGTGAATTCTCAGAGAAGGACTTTGGAGGAGAAGTTGAGTGCCAATTGGCACTCCTTCCCTCTTTTCCTCCTTAGATTCTTTCAAATTGGGGAAAATCTACAATTTTCCCCTTTGCATGTCAATTTTCTCCCCAAATCTGAGGGCATGCATGGTAATAAGGTTTAGGGCAACAGGACGGGCCTCAAATTAAGGCCTTAGCTCACTTGATTTTGGCTTGGGCTATTTTGACCTAATGGGCTCAAATTAGGCTAAGTGGGGTTATGGTTGACCCTAAGTCAATTTAATCAATGTGGCTGAGCCACATTGGTAGGATTGAGTTCATAGACACCAATTAGGGTGAAATGTGGCTTGGTTAGGTCAATTAGGATTCATTTAACCTAATTGGCCCAACTTGAGCTAAGTGGTCCCAATGATGATTTTGACCTAAACCATGGTCTTGGCCTGATCCAATGAATTATTAGTGACCAATTGATCTCTCCAAGGTGTTATGAAGACTTAGGTGGGGTCACCTTAAGCTTGTGAGTTCAATTTGAGGTAAATTGGCCTAGGTTGACTTTTATCTATAGAGGCTCACTAGGTGAGGTCACCTAGTCTCTTTGGTCTCTAGGGTCACCTTTTCGCCCTAGATCAAATGTCATGACACTTGTCATGGCCTATTTTACATTAGGGGTATAGTAGGAGGGCATGTTAGACACAGGTGGATAGATCGCCTGTCAAGGAAATGCATGACCGTGCAATTCACACAGGAAAGAATTCCACCAAAAATGGTTATCTGCCCACTTGCACAACAAATCAACCAACTGGGGCACAAGCCCCCACCACAAAGAAATCCATAAGAACAACAAAATAAAAAGATGTGGAGCACAATGTGCTTACCCCGAATAGAATAGTGCGCAATAGCACACCACAACAGGCCGATTTGTGCACTTCGTGTGAGAAGAGTGAACGAGTGCAATATAAACAATAATGAACGAAAAGTGAAGTGCAAGTGAGTGAAAACTAGCCCAGATGAGTTCAAATAACCCAATATAAATCAGACTCATCACCAATATAGCATTTCCTGATAGTCATTGGAGCAACGTATACCCAAAACTGCCGCCCTTCCAAGGGGAACTTTGTCAGTTGCTGATATGATGATATTATGTCCTGGTTGTCATTCAGGAGAGGCCTTCCAAAGATTGTATTATAGTTTCTTTGTGCATCTATCACTAGGAAGGGCTTCTAACTGGTTATCACATACATGGTTACTGATAGATTGATGCCTACTTCAACATCTTTTATTTATCCTGAGAAGTCGTATAAGGGACCATTAAGAGCCTTCAATGGCTTACCTGTATTTATGTCATCAAACAATGGATTAAAGAGTACATTGACTGAGCTACCGATGTCGATGAGAATTATTGACACCATATAGTTATTAAAACACTACTTTAATCATGACCCCATATTGAAATGTATTCGCTGTGTTTGGGAGATCCTCCTACCTAAAAATAACTACCCCTCTGAGGGGGATCCTAGAGAGGTGGAAGCAACATCCTTCTCTTGGAGTCATTTGATGCGAGCCTTCTTAGAGGACCCAAGACCTGCTCCCCAATGTATACAGAGTATATTGGCAATTTGGATGATATATTCATTCTCCACGCATCCCTCATCTCCTACATCTTCGTAGATGCAAGCATCTTCTTATTCTATGCACAAACATTATGATGTGCTTGATCCTAACATATCTTTCTCCTTACCTTTTTCTAAGGTAGAGGCACCTTTGGCATTGCTGCCAAAGAGATCTGTCCATTTTCCTTCTTTCAAATGTTTCTCTGCCAGGTCACGGAGGGATATATAGTTCTTTGTGTCGTGCCCTACATCACGATGAAACTTGCAGTAAAGGCCCTTATCACTATTCCTGAAGCCCTCCTTCAGGTGTTGTGGCCTCCTGAAGTCTGGCTCTCTATAATAATTCTACCACTTCATCTATAGACATGCAAACGTCTGTGTATTCTTCCTTTATCTCTCCCCACGACTAGGAATGAGTTTGTGTTGTGGTCAGGAGAGGAGGAGGTGCATTCCCATCCTACACAGGGAGGTTAAGCTGTGCATGCCTTATCTACTTAAATTGATGGGGGCAATATGGGGGACGATAATGAAAATTCCTCCTTCATTGATCTAGAGGCCAAAATACAAGCCGCCATTTCTTTTCAGCAATGTTGCAAACCTCTGGGACAACTCCTTTTTTAATGCTTTTAATTAGTCGGTAGAGTGGGGATGGAGCTTATGGAACCACTCTCTCTCCTTTCCATCAATGTCATGGTGAGTAACCAACATTATAGACCATCTGAATGGGTTGTAGGTAGGTTTCCTAGTCGAAACACTAGAGATGGTATGCTGGATCTTCCTTCTTGGAGAACATGGAAAGTTGGTGTTCTCAAAATCCAACAGGAGCGACACTGCCATGACATGGTCAGCAAAGGGGGAATTTGAATCATACTCAACCAATTCTGGCTCTTCCTCGAATAGGGTTTTGACTTGATAGGTTGTTGTAGTCTCCTTGAAAAGTCCATGCGCTCGCGCGCATAGTCTCCACAGACCTAAAGCTCAAAGGCAGACTCTGATAGTTGTGGCATATGTTCCAGAGTGGCGGTCTTGTTGGGGAGCGAGGGGTCTAAAAGAGTATTCTCCTTTTTTACCAAATGGGAGACCATATCCATCAAGATGTTGATCTTCTCGTTTAACTCCTCTCTAGTGACCGCACCTTCCCATGGAGGGTTGGAGGTGTTGTGCGAATTCAAGGGTTGTTGTCCACCAGCCATAATGGGAATTTTGACTACTGTCCTCGCATTGTTGTAGCAATTTTGTCTACTACATGCTTCCATGCTCACCGCACGAGAACTATCGAGTTTGATTTTGTTCCATGTCCACACACTCCGCTGCGAGCTGCGAGAGAGCACGATAGATTGGGGGGGGGGGGGGGGGTGCAAGCGGCCCATTACTAGTTGGAAAGGGTAAGAGAGAGAGAGAGAGAGAGAGAGAGAGAGAGAGAGAGAGAGAGAGAGAGAGAGAGAGAGAGAGAGAGAGAGAGTGGAGAGAACTGTTGTGAACACGACCACACCAGATGTTCCCTTAATGGGTATGAAACCCTCTTGTTGTAGGAAGTAATGTTGATTCATTGAAAAGCTATTACAAGAAATAATAAGGCATAAAGGCATGAGAGTTGTATGTGATAGGTGGTGACCATAAACTTGTAACTATGCCTACTACTAGGAAAATTCTGGCTCAAGGCTTGTGCACCCTCTGAGTACCCCTAGCCCTCTATTTATACAAATGGAGTGCTACCTGAATTGGTGGGTGCAATATATGTAAGCAACCCAGGATACAAGAGAGGGTGCGTCCATAATAGGCTTTTATCGCACCAACCATGGCTAAGGATAGGGGATCAGGGGGGACAATGGTGTGTTTTCTTGGACCCCTCGAGGCTTAGACTACTCTCTGGGGCTGACTTGCTTTGTCATCTCTGGAGATCGGAGAAGGTGATGCAATTACCCAAAATGTAACTATTGGATCTATAGGCACCCTTAGAGGGGGGTGACTAAGGGATTTAAGAACTTTTGATCTTAATTGATTTTATTCAAATGTGTTGACAGTATTTTCAAGAATATCTTAGTTTAAATACTACAATAAACCTTATTATAAAAGTGGGATGTATTTGACACAACATAAGTGAACTCTGTTGCTACCGCCTGCGGTAGCGCTATCGCACGACGTTAGTGATAGAGAACCCCTTTTACATTTAGATTTCAACGATCAAAAATTGCAAGACAATATTACAGAATACATAAAATAATATTGCATAAAAATATTACAAAAGCCTATCCTAATGATGCTTGAGATAGAGGCGAATGAGTAAAAATCTTTTTGGTTTTATATACCGACCCTTATCCCAAGGACCGGTTGGCTCTAGCCTATCTCTCCCAAGATGACGCCTCGAGCCACCCCCTAGATCTAACCCTAGACCTAGTCGGCACACCTACGAGGCAAATTTTACCTAGTCCTCGCAAGGCCCTAGTCGCCAACCACACGACAAATTTCTCTACCAATAAAAATATGAAAGTTATAAACAATAAAAACTAAAACATCAAAGAAACTCCCTCAAAGCATGAACTTTAAGACAAAGTTGATGCAGTTGATCTTTCTTCAAATCCTAAGTGTTCACGAACGTTGATGGAGTTCTCCTGGATACAAATAGGAGGCTCTCAAAAATATAGGAGTGGTGGCTTTGATATCTCCTCAAATGGGCTAATCGGCTCTTTAAAACGAAGGCGGACTACTATTTAAATAGGCTCGGATCCTAGAGACAGCGGTAGTGCTACCACCAGGCGGTAGCCTCTTTAGGCAACATTCTGGCATGCGGATCGAGCCATTTTTGGCAACCTTCTGGATACAGAATTGGCATCCCCTCCTACCGTGCCGTAGTAATGCTAATGCGCCGCGTTAGAATATATTATTCCGAGCGATCAGATTTCGTTCCTTTTCTCCTCATCAATCAGCATCGTGATTGCGGGACTTCCATATGTTACCTTGGGCGTTAGCCTTAACAATCTGCGGTAAGAGGTTCCATATTTAGTCTTGACGACCTTCCTTTCTCGATGAATGTTTCCTTTTCAACAAAGTTTCCAAATCTACATAGCTACCTCCAACGGTAGCATTGCGCGCTGCGCTAGCACCAGAGCTTTGACCTGGTAGGAAATTCACCATCTTTCTTTCTTCACATGTAGAGGCATGAGAACAAAAGATCCTGCACACTATAAACACATGGCAAGTATGATCTAATACAATTGAATTTGTTATTCTCAAACCAAGAGATGTGGAAAGCATGTTCCAACAAACTCCCCCTTTTGATAATAACAAATCCTCTTTAGAAAGAAAGCATTCAACAATAAGAAATGTGTTTATAGCAAAGGATAGGCGTGATAGTACGATTATGCTCGCCCTATATAGATTCTCCCCCTATATGAGTGCTCCCCCTAAATCAAAGCATCCTATGTATGTTCTCCCCATAAGTGTGAATTTCATTCAAAGTTATTCTCCCCCTTTTAGTATTATCAAAAGAGGGTGGATGAGTAAAGGATAAAGCATGATAATGATTTATGACTTAGTGATACTACATGGTTAATAAGTAAAGGATGCAGTTCAAATTACTTTGATATTCTCCTCCTTTTGTAGGAAGTTTGGGTAAGAATGAGTATCAATAGATAGGGAGCCAATATTACTTGTTGGGTAAGAAAAATATTCATGATCAAGCGTACAAATAGAAAGTATAGTGGAAAGCATGATTCAAGATAAATAAACATCTTTATGGGAGTTTGAAGCATAGTAAATGAGTAAGAGTTTTGTGTTAGTGAAAAATAGATGTTTTAGCAATTTATGTCCAAGATCAAAATATCATTTGTTATCACAACACAATAACACTTGTTTAAAGAGTAAATTGGCAAGAGTGTCATACAAGGCATAGCGGAAGATAAGTTAAAGTACTTTTAAAATTAACATCCTTTTTTAAGTTTGCAAGCATAATAATTAAGAGTGTTGGGTTTGAAAAAAGTTGTTTTGAACTTGAAATGCAAGATATGCTTTTGGTATACAAAAAATAACTCAATCATGATTTTAATTTATCAAGACAAGATAGAAAACTACAATGTTCTAAATTCACAATTCAAGTATACTTATACATTGTAGAAATCATGCAAAGCAATCTAGTGCATCTACTCAAAATTGTAGAAAAAAATATGTATGAAAGTGAGGTTAGATCTTAAAGTCACTCTAGAGGGGGGGTGAATAGAGTATTAAAAAGTTTTTCACTTATTTTTATAGCGGAATTAAAATAGTGATATTTATATGTGTATAACAGAGTGAGTTATACAAACAAAATAAAAACAAAGCACAACACATTACATAAAATCACACAAACACAGAGAACACGAGGATTTATAGTAGTTACCCAATAAACCTGGGTACATCTACTCTTCTACCACCCTTGGTAGGAATATACTAGGTTTTTGATCAGGTGCCCTATCACCAATGGGGTTTTGATCAGGTGCCCAATACAACAACTAAGCTTTTGATCAGGTGCTCAAACCAAACTACAGGTTTTTGTTCAGGTGCCCTGCCACCAAGGAGTTAACTTTTGAAGGGAGTTATAACTCTGTACAAGAGGGGATGAAAAGGGTTATGAAGTTCTTCTCTGTCAATAATCTGAGAGAAGACTAGTGGATTTCTTGTTGTAAAGCTCCCCCTGTCTGATTGAAATGGTTAATAGTTGAGGATGGAGATTTCACTTGAATGAAACAAATCTTCTTCGAAGCTGATGAATCTGAGAGACAGTGTTTCTCAGATTTGTTGTTGCTCTTGAAGATTTGAATATGCAGCAGAAAACTGAGAGAAGATTTTTGTTGTTGTTCTCTGAAATTGAGAGAGCTACTGCTTGAGGAAGATGCAGATCTGAAAGTCTTTTCTTTTTCTTTCTGTATATCTTTCTCTCGACAGTTCCTTCTTCTTTTTTCCTCTATCTTGATGTACTGCTATAATGTAATAATACTGTATATCTTCTTCTTCCTAATTCCTTTGATAATATATCTCTGATTTGAAATTCAAATCCTCTGAATAAGGAATATAATAATCAGGAGGATTATTTCTTGGAACTGTAAGCCAATATTTAATTCTTTTTCCTTTTTAATTAATGTATCCTTTTCCGCCAAACGGCTATTTTCTCAGGAAGAGAATGGAAAGGAATAAAAAAAAGGAAAGATAATATCCTTGACTTATCTGGAAATGAATAACTCAAAATAATAGAATAGATCCGTTAATGATGATCTGAGTTCGGAGAATAGAATAAAAATAATCCTTCTGAAATACTGAACTGAATAGAAATTTCGTCGATCTAAATAAATTCGTCGAACAGAATGTTGAGTTCATTGACCTGAATGATAAACAACTGAATCTGGTTGGAAGAATTGAATTAGTCGATCTGAGAAGAACTTTCGTCGATCTGAATCAGTTCGTCGACCGCTGAGACTTGGTCGAACGTTGAGACTTGGTCAACCGCTGAGACTGAAGTTCATCAACCACTGAGACTGAAGTTCATCGACCGCAGAGACATTGCCAAGTTCGTCAAACGCAGGAGCATGTCATTCGTCGAATGCAGGATGCATTTTGTCGAACGCAGAAACTGAGCTTTTCCTTAAGTTCTAACAGCCTAAAACCTTGACCCTTTAGACTATACATTGGAGTCAACTTAGTCCTAGTCAACAGATAGTGATCCTATCCCAAATCAGTAATTGGGTTGTTCCAACAATCTCCCCCTATTTGAGTTAGGACACTATTTGACAAAATTGAATAATAAAACAAACAACAAAATGTTGGAACATGCTTTCTACATCTCTTGGTTTGACAATAACAAATCCTATTGTATTTGATCATACTTGTTTTGTATTTATAGTATGCAGGATTTAGTGCTTTCAAATCTCCATGGAAATATGTTTTTGTTACTACCGCGCAGTGTTAAGACTACCGTTGGTGCTAACAAACCGCTGAGAAGAAACCGCTGAGAAGGAAACCTGCGTTCGACGAAATGGAAGCTGCGTTCGATGAACTGGCGCTCGACAAAATGAAACCTGCGTTCGACGAACTGCATGCTCTACCACGACGCTCGACGAAATGCATGCTTTACAGCGGCGTGCTAGAACTACCGCTGGCGCTAGCAATCGACGAAATGGAGGCCGACGAAATGAAGGCGGCGTTCGACGAAGATGCGCCCGACGAAAAGAAAAGTGCTCTACCACGGAGCGTTAGCACTATCGCTGGCGCTAACATAAATGGAAACATTTGACGAGAAGGAAATAGTGGAGAAAAAGGAATGTCAACGGGTCGCTATGTTTGGCATGCACTATCGCGGCGCGTTAGGTCTAACGCCCGGCGGTAGCTTTTGGAAACATCCCGTCTGCAGTTGATTGAGGAGCAGTTTTTGGAAGAAGATTATGGCAGAAGGAAGGAAATCTCGCTAACGCGGGGCGTTAGCGGTACTGCGGCACGCTAGTGTTTGGCGCTCAGAATGTTGCCTAAACTACCACGATCTGTGTGCTTCATTGCCTTAAGTGGATACCGCGGGGTGGTAGTACTACCGCAGGCGGTAGTGGCTGATTCTATAAAAAGATGCGCGCTTCCTCCATTATTGCTTGCTGATACAGAATGATTTGAAGCCATATTTTCAGAGGACTCGTGAGAGACTTCCCAAGCAGCCCAAAAAACTTCATCAATGATCGTGAACGCAAAAGAACTTGAAGACCGATCAGATCGCATCTACATCGACATCAAGTTCTTCATTTGAGGGAGTCTTAGTTCTTTTCTTGATTTAGTTTTCAAATTGTAATCTTTATAACTTTTGTTAAGTTGAGGAACTCGCCACACGACGACTAGGGCCTTGCGGACTAGGGGGAATTCACCACACGGCAACTAGGTCTAGGCTGTAGATCTAGGGATTGCTCAAGGCCTTTCCGGTGAGGGAAGGGCTAGTGCGGCTTGAGGCCTTGTCTAGTGAGAGATAGGCTAAAGCCAACCGGTCCTTAGGAGAAGGGACGGTCTAGAAAACCAAAAGTGTTTTCATTGGTCGCCTCTTTCCAAGCGTTATTGGGAAATGTTTTGTAATCACATTTATTTCAAGTTAATGATTAATGAAAATATGTTTGTCTCTTTATCTCTGATTCGTGCTTAATGATTTTCATTGATTCCAAACAAAAAGTTATTAATTTCTCTAAATAATTTCAAAAATCTTAAAACCCTTATTCACCCCCCCCCCTCTAAGGGTGCCTACAAATCCAACAAGTGGTATCTGAGATAGGTTATTCCAATTCGGTCTAACAACCAGGAATAATGGCGCTCCGTGATCTCGCTTTCCATGAGGGGCAGGGAATAAGTAGACCTCCACTGTTTCCCGGAACTGATTATAATTACTGGAGAACGCATATGCGTTGTTTTCTAATAAACTTAGATCTAGATGTATGGGCATGTATTGAAACTCCATACACTTCTCCTACATACATTGTTGGAGAAGTAACCATGGAAAAACCTAGGGATAAATGGGACGATGGAGATAAGGCTAGGTGTAAGAATAATGCGAAAGCAATGAATGCTCTGTTCTGTGCTCTTGATAGGAATGAATTTAATTGAGTCAGTGCATGTTAATCTGCTTATGATATTTGGAACTTATTAGAAATAACGCATGAAGGTACCTCGCAGGTCAAAGATTAAAAACTATTCCAACTAGAATCTGAATTTGAGAGGTTCGGGATGGATCCAAATGAGGACGTCGACGCCATGTACACTCAATTCACCAAGATCGTCAATGCCTCAAAAATTCTTGGAAAAACATTTTGAAACGGCGACTTGGTGAGAAAGCTTCTTCGATCACTCCCACCAAAGTTCAATCCAGAAGTGACGGCGATTTCAGAATTGCATGATCTTAGGCTGCTCCAAATTGAGAGCCTCATTGGGAATCTTAAAACCCATGAGGTAGAACTCAAGATTCAAGAAGAGGAGTACAACAAGGAACCAAAGAAGAAAGTCTTGGCACTGAAGTCAAGAAAAGAAGATGACGACGAGGAAGATGACGAGGAGAGTCTCTTTGTGAAGAACTTCACTAAGTTCATGAGGAATCCGGAAAGGAGGAACACCTTCCGGAAATTTTTCTGAAAGGGCTCTTCATCCAAAAAAGAGAAGAAGGAGAAGTCTAGCGACGACGACGAAGAGCGGCCACCTCCCGAGTGCTTCCACTGTAGGAAGACCGGGCATATTAGAAGTCAATGCCCAAAATTCCTTAAGGAGCAAAAAGTAAAATGGGTTAAAGGAAAGGAGAAGAAGAAGGTCTTAAAAGCTGCAACATGGGATGACTCTTCCTCCGGTTGCTCAAGTATTTCAAGCTCAAGCGATGATGATGAGGCAAACTTGTGACTTATGGGTAAAAGCAATGAATCAACTGACGATGAGTGCAGTGTCCAAAGCGACATTGAAGTAATCCCCTCTAACTATGATGATCTTTATTCCGAATACTTAAAAACTTGCAAATCTTTTGGCAAAAATTTAAAAGATCTTGATCTACTTAAATCTGAAAATAAAAATTCTTTTGAAACAAAATCAAAAATTAAATAAGGTAGTTTTTGCCTTGGGAAAGGAGATGGAGTCTTGCCAAAAGAATGATGATCTCTTGGCAAGGACTAGCAAACATGAAACTGATCTTTCTAATGCTCTCTCCAATATCGAATCACTCTCGAAACAAAAGAGAAACTTAGAAAGAAATTTGAAACTCTCTCTTTCTAATGTTGAGAATGAAAAGAATAATTTTGCAAATAGATGCGGAAATTTAGTTAGTGAAAATTTTGCATTAAAAGCTAAAATCCATGACCTTAACTTAGCCAAAGAAAAATTCGGTGTTGGCCAGAAAAGTCTTGATATGATTTTGGCCAACCAAAGGCATGGTAGTGCAAAAACTGGTCTAGGTTTTGTCTCTACTAACTACCGCCCTGCGGTAACGACTAACGCTGGCGGTAGTACCAAAACTCATAATTCATCAAATAATCACAAATCTGGAATCTATTCTGCTGATTCCCTATCCGCCAGCAAGAGTCCACAATAAAAACTGGAAAAGGTCTCAACCCCTTTTGTGTTATGTGCCAAGTGCCATCACTTCGGGCATACCTTGGACTCCTGCAGGATGAAGGGTCGATGTACTGTCAAGTAAATCTGGGTGCGTAAGGTTTCCACCAATTCTATGGGAGGAACCACCTGGGTATCTAGATCTTCACTCTCATCTTCTTGTTAGGTATGTTGGCAGGCTAAGGAAAAGGAAGACATGTGGTACTTGGACTCAGGGTGCTCCAAGCACATGACGGGTGATAAAGCGAAATTCCTTAGCCTCACTAAGAAGAAAGGAGGA
The DNA here is from genome assembly GCA_033032865.1 of Dactylorhiza incarnata. Taxonomy (NCBI): domain Eukaryota; kingdom Viridiplantae; phylum Streptophyta; class Magnoliopsida; order Asparagales; family Orchidaceae; genus Dactylorhiza; species Dactylorhiza incarnata. The sequence goes on along the minus strand of JAWHQI010000078.1, from coordinate 6,879,473 downwards.
ATGGTGATATTTGGGGACAATGGAAAGGGAAGGATATTAGGCACCGGTACTGTTGGTAACAATTCTTTCTCTCTTACTAATGTCTTATATGTAGAAGGTTTGAAACATAACTTGATTTCTATTAGTCAACTTTGCGATAAAGGTCTAAATGTTTTATTTGAGTCTTCTACTGATTTATGCAAAATTATAGATCCTAAAACCAAGAGTATTGTACTCACTTCACCACGAATTCACAATGTGTATCAAATTGCCTTTCATGATCTATCACGTACGTCTCTCAAATGTCTTATATCAAAAAATGAAGAACTTCAATTATGGCATAGGCGTCTCGGTCACTCTAGCATCAAATTAATTTTAAAATTGTCAAAGAATAAACTCATTAAAGGTATGTCTATGCTAAATGGAAATCTATCTTCTTTATGCTCGTCATGCCAAAAGAAAAATTTTCAAAAACATCGTTTAAGAGTAAAAAGGAAATATCAACTTCAAGACCCTTACAACTAATTCACATGTATCTTTTTGGACCCATTAGCACATGTAGTCTTGGTGGTAAAAAGTACACTTATGTTTTAATTGATGATTATTCTAGATTTACTTGGACCTCATTTCTCACCTCCAAATCTGATGTGTTTTCTGAATTTACAAAGCTTTGCAATCGTATTCAAAATGAATTAGATCTAAAAATCAAGTGTATACGATCAGATCATGGAGGAGAATTTGAAAATGATAGCTTCACCACTTTCTGTAATAATCTAGGTATTAAACACGAATTTTTCGCTCCACGGACCCCCCAACAAAACGGTGTGGTGGAGAGGAAAAATAGAACTCATCAAGAATTTGCACGTACCATGCTATCCGAATATGGGTTGCCTAGATATTTTTGGGCCGGATTCGTAAATACATCATGTTATGTCATAAATCGTGTTATGCTTCGCCCAATTTTGAAATAAACTCCATATGAATTATACTTTCAAAAGAAACCTAATGTATCGTATTTTCATGTCTTTGGTTGAAAATGTTTTATCCTAAACACCAAGGATGCATTAGCTAAATTTGATGAAAAATGTGATGAAGGTATTTTTCTTGGTTACACTTCCATTAGCAAAGCATATAGAGTTTATAATTAAAAATCTAAAAAGGTTGAAGAGTCTATTCATGTGAAGTTTGATGAACTTGTGCCTTGTGTAGATTCTACTTGTGCAGGAAATGAAGATGTACCTCTTTCACCATTGGAGCATGATGATGATGATCCACTTGGAGAAGAAAAAGAAGTAGAGACAGTGCAAGAGGAGCTCGTGCCTCCAAGTGTGCTTCGATTTAAAAGAGATCATCCAAGGGAGCTTATAATTGGGGAACCATCAAGAGGGGTAACTACACGTTCTTCTTTTAATGAATCTGTTTCAAACTTATGCTTTGTTTCCGAAATAGAACCGAAATATGTTTCCACCGCTTTGAATGATGAATTTTGGTTTATTGCTATGAATGACGAATTGAATCAATTTGAACGCAATAGGGTTTGGAAACTAGTTTAAAAACTATGTAATCACCCAGTTATCGGTGTCAAATGGATATTTAAAAATAAATTAGATGGAGAATCTAGAATAACTAGGAACAAAGCTTGATTAGTGGCACAAGGTTATTCTCAAATTGAGGGGGTAGACTTTGATGAAACATTTGCACCCGTTGCTCGCCTTGAATCAATTAGAATTTTTTTAGCTTTTGCGAGTTATAAGAAGTTTAAATTATTTTAAATGGATGTTAAAAGGGCCTTCTTAAACAGGATAATTAAAGAAGAAGTCTATGTCAAACAACCCTCCGGATTTATTGATGAAAAATTTCCTAACCATGTATATCGATTAGAAAAAGTGCTTTATTGTCTAAAACAAGCGCCCCGTGCCTGGTATGAACGCTTAACATCTTTTTTATTAAAGCACGGTTATAAAATGGGTAGTGCCGATAACACGCTCTTCATTAAGCACTGTGATAATGATTTGATTATTTTACAAATATACGTTGACGATAATATTTTTGGAGCAACTAATGAAGAGTTGTGTAAGGAAGTTATTCAAGTGATGCAAAATGAATTTGAGATGAGTCTAGTGGGTGAACTAACATATTTTTTATGATTTCAAATAACTCAAAGAAATGATGGAATTTTTATATGTCAATCCAAATATGTCCATGATATGCTACAATGTTTTGGGTTTGAAAATTTAAAACAAGCTAGTACTCCAATGAGCGCATCACTAAAATTAGGAAAAGATGAAGCCGAAATTCAATGGACCAAACTTTATATAGAGGAATGATTGGATCCCTATTATACCTTAGTGCATCTAGACCCGATATTATGTTTGTCGTATGTTTATGCGCTAGATTTCAAGCAAATCCAAAAGAATCTCATTTAAAAGCGGTGAAACAAATTTTTCGATATCTAATCTTCACATCTAAATTAGGAATTTGGTATTCAAATAATGATTCTTTTCTCTTGCATGGGTATTCAGATTCTGATTATGTGGGTTGTTCATTAGATAGGAAAAGCACTAGTGGTACCTGTCACTTCTTCGGTCCTTCTCTACTTGCATGGTCAAGTAGAAAACAAAATTCTGTTGCTCTCTCCACCACCGAGGCAGAATACATGCACTAGGAAGTTGTTGTGCCCAAGCATTATGGATGACTCAAACCTTAGAAGACTTTGATGTTCATTTAACTAATATTGAACTTAAGTGTGACAACAAGAGTGCTATTGACTTAACAAACAACCCTGTTCATAACTCACGATCTAAACACATAGATGTAAGACACCACTTCATTAGGGATCACATCAAAAAGGAACATGTTCATGTAAATTTCATTGGAACTGATTCGCAACTTGCGGACATCTTTACCAAGCCTCTACCCGATTCCCGATTTGCTCTACTTAGACTAGAACTAGGGGTCTTGGACATTCATAGTTAATCATGCAAAGCCCGCATTTTTGTGACCACATATATAAGATTTCTGTACTAAATCACAGTGTCACCAATCTGCACAACTATATTCATAAGAAAAATTCTGAAAAATTTCATGTTTTTCCAAAAAATTATAGTTCTGTCACTAACGCCCGATGATAGCATAGTACAGCTGGCGTTAGTGAATATTTCTGAATTTCCAATTTTTCTCTTTCATTTTTTATATTTCAGTTCCTGTTATTTTTTTAAAAAAAATATTCTACAAAAAAACTATAAAACAAATCAAAATCCAACCATAGACATGCTTTGTTTTATTTCTCTAAAATAAACTTTGTTTTATCTGTTTTTTTTAAACCAACTACAAAAATTGAAAAGCCAATCAAAACAACAAAAACATGCTTTTTATTTGTTTTCTTTTTGTTTTTGAAAAACTTAAAATTTATAAAAACTGATGTAATTTTCTATGTTTCAAGGATGATATGGTTTATCTTGCCAAGTTTTGTATATAATGTTTCATTCTCTATTTCAAGTATCTTAATAACATTGTTTTTTGTATCATGTGTTGATCATCATCTTATGTGTGCTTTGAAATTGATTATATAAATCATGTATAGTATTGCGTAGCATGCCTATATGTATGAGTAAATGGCTTATATTTGCTAATGCTTTTGTTTTCACTCACACTTTTTGATAAACTACATATGAATTTAATATTCTCTTACTTGATTGTGTAGTGTAACAACTTCATATTATTGTTAGGCATGCTTAGTTTTACCTTCACCACATGTTAAAATCTTTTTCATGCACCTATCTTTGAAGAAGCGTGTCTTTTCAAAAATCTTTTGTTTGCACATACAAGTGAATTCGGAGACCTTTGTCGTTAAGCAAAAATTCAAATGAATAAATTGACAAAGATAACTCCACCAAGCACTACTCACCCTCCTGATAAGTCTTAATGAGCATTGTGAGGTTGAGCACCTTGGAGAGAATTGTAAAGTGCCTTGTCGCAAACATTTTCCTTTTACACTAATTCTTCTTGTACACCGAATCACAAATAAATAAAATTCAAAATAATAATTGTGATTCACCAAGCACTACTTTGCACCATGATAAGTCTTAATAAGCATTGTGTGTGCAGAGCACCTTGGTAGTTGTACTATTTCTTCTATGTGCATTGAAATATTTATATAGCTTTGTGGGAAGAGGTAATTCTAAAAACGCTTGTTCAATAATATTGTGTTTATTCCATTATTCATGTCATGTGTTTTGATTAACTCATATGTAAAATTTTATCAAAAACACCATTTTGTACACATCATTATCACTTGTAAGCCTTCTACTCATGAGAATTGGAGTGTATTGCATAACTACATGTATTTTCTAAATTCTTAAGTAAATGCACTAGATAGCCTTGCATGATAAATACAATGTATAAGTGTACTTGGTTTCTCAATTTAGAACATTGTATTCTTCCATCTTGACTTGATATCTTGTATCATGCTTTCATATTTTTTCGGCTTCGCCATGAGAACTCTGTATTGCATACCTTTCAAAACTAGTGTATGGCTATGTTTCAACTGATATTTTTTGTATTCTTAAAATGCTACAACATCTATTTTTTATATCTAAAATTCTTAATCATCTACCTTGCTTCTCAATTCCTATATAGATGTTCACTTAAAAAAAGTATTTCGTCATGCTTTCCACCTCTTTACTACTTGTAGGCTCGATCATGAATACGTTGTCCCAACAAGTGATTTCTTTATGAAAAATTCGTCACATTCCTTTCTTTTCTCTCCTATCTATTGTATTTTTCCTAAGCGTTTCACTCTTTATCGTGATCATTCCCTCTCTACACAATTATTGCACACTTTTTGTTGGACTACCTCTCCACCCTCTTTTGATAATACCAAAAGGGGGAGAATAAATTTGAAAGAAATTAACATGTTTAGGGAAGTCAAGTTCATAGGAAGTTTTTTTGTGTAGGGGGAGCATTCACTTAGGGGAGCATTCATTTAGTGGGAGCATATGCACATGTATTAAATTTCATGCTTATCTCTACTATAAACACAAATTCCTATCAATTGAATTATTTCTTTCTAAGGGGATTTGTTATTATCAAAAGGGGGAGTTTGTTAGAACATGCTTTCCGCATCTCTTGGTTTGACAATAACAAATCCTATTGTATTTGATCATACTTGTTTTGTGTTTATAGTATGCAGGATTTAGTGCTTTCAAATCTCCATGGAAATATGTTTTTGTTACTACCGCGCATCGTTAAGACTACCGCTGGTGCTAACAAACCGCTGAGAAGAAACCGCTGAGAAGGAAACCTGCGTTCGACGAAATGGAAGGTGCGTTCGACGAACTGGCGCTCGACAAAATGAAACCTGCGTTTGACGAACTGCATGCTCTACCAGGGCGCTCGACAAAATGCATGCTTTACAACGGCGAACTAGAATTACCGCTGGCGCTAGCGATCGACAAAATGGAGGTCGATGAAATGAAGGCAGCGTTCGACAAAGATGCGCCCGACGAAAAGAAATGTGCTCTACCGCGGAGCGTTAGCGCTAAGATAAATGGAAACATTTGACGAGAAGGAAATAATGGAGAAAAAGGAATGTCGACGGGTCGCTATGTTTGGAATGTACTATCGCGGCGCGTTAGGTCTAACGCCCGGCGGTAGCTTTTGGAAACATCCCGTCTGCAGTTGATTGAGGAGCAGTTTTTGGAAGAAGATTATGGCTGAAGGAAGGAAATCTCGCTAACGCGATGCGTTAGCAGTACCGCGCCGTGCTAGTGTTTGGCGCTCAAAATGTTGCCTAAACTACCACGATCCGTGTGCTTCATTGCCTTATGTGGATACCGCGGGGCGGTAGTACTACCGCAGGCAGTAGTACTACCGCAGGCAGTAGTGGCTGATTCTATAAAAAGTTGCGAGCCTCCTCCGTTATTGCTTGCTGATACAGAACGATTTGAAGCCATATTTTCAGAGTACTCGTGAGAGCCTTCCCAAGCAGCCCAAAGAACTCCATCAACGATCGTGAACAGAAAAGAACTTGAAGACCGATCCGATCGCATCTACATCGACATCAAGTTCTTCATTTGAGGGAGTCTTAGTTCTTGTCTTGATTTAGTTTTCAAATTGTAATCTTTATAACTTTTGTTAAGTAGAGGAATTCGCCACACGGCGACTAGGGCCTTGCGGGGACTAGGGGGAATTCGCCACACGGAAACTAGGTCTAGGCTGTACATCTAGGGAGTGCTCGAGGCCTTTCTGGTGAGGGAAGGGCTAGAGCGGGTTGAGGCCTTGTCTAGTGAGAGATAGGCTAAACCCAACCGGTCCTTAGGAGAAGGGTTTGTATAGAAAACCAAAAGTGTTTTCATTGGTCGCCTCTTTCCAAGCGTTATTGGGAAAAGTTTGTAATCACATTTATTTCAAGTTAATGATTAAAGAAAATATGTATGTCTCTTTATCTCTAATTCGTGCTTAATGATTTTCATTGATTCCAAACTAAAAGTAATTAATTTCTCTAAATAATTTCAAAAATCTTAAAACCCTTATTCACACCCCCCCTCTAAGGGCGCCTACAGATCCAACACAAAACAAAAGAGCATATATATATCTGATAGATTTTAAATATTTCAGCAGATATAAAATATGATACTCTTAGTTTTGAAATTTTACATTGAAAACAGAAATAAAAACAAATAATCAAAACCTTTTGCTTTCTCTAAAGGAGGCTTGAATGTGATTTGCCTTTCAAATCCTTGCTTTCTGAATTCTGAATTCCTTGCCTTCAGCTTTCTGAATTTGTTTATCTGAACTGAATCTGTCATATCTCAAACTGCATTTTCAACTTTTGCTTTTGTTGATCTGAACTATAGCAATAACTGAATTGCTTTGTTGAATCTGTCATATCTGAATTATTTCTGAATCTGCATCTGTATTTATTATATCTGAATCTTCAAACTGAAATAAAAACTGCTGTGAGCTTCTTCAAATAACTGAAATCTATCATAAAGGGGCTTCTTCATCAACAGAATGATTTTTTGCTTCTTCATACAGCATCTCCCCTTGAAACATGAGCTTCTACATAAAGCATCTCCCCCTATCAAAAAAAGGAGAGCATATCCCCTAACAAAAAGGAGTTTCTTCAAAACATCTCCCCCTGCCATAAAGGAGCTTCTTCATGAAACATCTCCCCCTGCCTAGTTTCAGGAAGGCCTGAAGCTAGGCCCCTAGAAGAAGGGACATATGAGGACGTAGGGAAGGAAGCAATCTTTTTGAAGAAATATTTCTATTGTTCATGCAAAATAAAATAGAGATCAAGTGCAAAGGAACTGGAAAGAGAAGCAATTTCTGTAGGCATACAGTTAAAATGAAATAAAAGATTTGATTATAACGAAATATCTGAAACATAGGCTTCATCAAAACTGCGTTCGATGAAAAATAAATTTTCGTCGATCTAAGTTCGACGATCTAGATGACTTCGTTGATCTCCATTCGACAAACGATTAGATTTCGTCGATCTCAGTTCGATGAAGGATGGGATAAGTAGAAAATTTAATTTTTAATTGATTGAATCTCCATCTATCATTCCTAGTCGATTTATAAAGAAAATTTATTTCTTTTCATCCAAGGGTTTGGTGAAAATATCTGATGGACAACACTATGCTTGCAAACGATAATGGCAAGTGTACCGTATCGAATGTAGTATAGGTTGTTAAAACAAGGTCGTATTAGACTCGGGGCGGTTGAATACTCTTACTTCGGAAAATCTCTATTATTTTATCGAATAAAACTTGTGGTTGGTTGGTTGCGAGAAAGAGAAATAGCTTAATTAAATTAATGAGTTAAAGGTTAGTACTCAACCTTGAATCACCTCGGGAAAATAAAATATAAAAAAGAGCAAGTTTTAAATCTCTCATGAAAATACTTGACCGTGGAGGTTCCCGAATTATGAACGCACCTCTCTCGAGGATACGCTCAACTGAGTTTAGTTGATCAACGAACTTTCGTTCTAGAATCAAGATCTAAAACTCGCCTTATCGTAGTTTGACTCTAATCCGGGAGAATTATGTCATCCTCGCTTGAGGGGTGCATTCAACTCTCTTATTCTTGAAATGATCGATTCGAATCGAAACCTCTCGGTTATAAGATTGCGAAAACAAAGATGAGAATTATATATCGATAATATAATCTCAATCCAAAAGTAGTTCAAGAATAAATCAAGATTATTCTACGGAAGAAAGAGAAGCTAAAATTTAGATCAAGAATTATATTTCCCTTGGATCATATCGGCCGAGTACTAATAGAGTTTAGCTACTCATAGAGATGGAGGAAATGATGAGATTGAAGAAGTGCATAATGAAAATAAGAAGACAAGTAAGAGGGAAAGAACTATTTTATTACTTAGCAAAAGAAATTACAACTAGAAAATTTAGGGTTACAAGATTTTGAAATGAAAGTGCAAGAAGAAAAGGACATACAAGATTAAAATCAGTGTAAGAAAATAGGCTGGAACTCCAAAACTTTCGTCCCCAAACATCTGAAAAAGCTCCCTTTAAATAGGCAGAAATTTGATGTTACACGCCCTTGGTCACGCCCGTGACCAAGGGCGTGTAAGGAGCGTGATCGATGCTAGTGCGAAGAGGGCGCGTTCTGGCTTCAATGCAGGCGTTACGGACGTGTCACGCCCTAGGTCACACCCGTGACCTAGGGCGTGTAATCTCAATTAAGTGCTGCTGGCGGGAAGCTTCGGCGGGAAATTGGCGTGGGAAAAGTCACGCCCGTGTGCTGGATGTCACGCCCTTGGTCACGCCCGTGACCAAGGGCGTGTAATTTTAATTGACGTGGCGGCGTGCTCCGGATGCTTGTGGCGGGTCGTGGCCGTGACATTGGGTCACGCCCTTGGTCATGCCCGTGACCTGGGGCGTGTACTTGGCGAAAACTTCACGGAGCGTCCCCGGAGTGGCAGAAGCAGGTCTGGAGTATTTCGTAGGTTACACGCCCATGGTCAAGCCCGTGACCTGGGGCGTGTAATTTTAACTTTTTGCTCGAAACAGCCCAGAAAACCTGAAAACACAAAACAAACTTAAGTTAGCTTATTAAATAACAGTGGAAGGATTTATATGATAAAATTCCTAAAAATAACATAATTTTATATAAAAAACATAATAAACCTAAACTAAAAGATGAGTAAATAAATTACTCATCAATATCAGCCTTTGCAAATCAGTATAAATGAATTGTAGGCAAATTTTATTTTTATCCATATTATCTCTGATAAAGTGGTGCCTAATTTCTATGTGTTTAGTCCTACTATGGAGTACTGGATTTTTTGTTATAGATATTGCACTAGTATTGTCACAAAATATAATTGAATTATTTAAGTTTATACCATAGTCTAGAAGTTGATTTTGTATCCACAATATCTGTGAGCAGTAACTGTCTGCAGCAATATATTCTACTTCAGCTGTTGATGTAGACACAGATGTCTATTTCTTACAAAACCAAGACACAAGCCTATCACCAAGAAACTGGCAAGTTCCTGATGTGCTTTTCCTGTCTACTCTGCATCCGGCATAATCAGAATCTGAGAATCTAGTTAATTCAAATTCTGAAGTTGTTGGATACCAAAGTCCTATATTTGGACAACCCTTAATTTATATATCTCAAAATTCTTTTTAATAAAATTAGGTGAGATTCTTTGGGGTTAACTTGGAACCTAGCACAAATACATGTAGCAAACATTATGTCTGGCCTACTAGCTGTTAAGTAAAGTAGTGAGCCAACAATTGCTCTATATACTTTCTGATCAACAGGTTTCCCTGATTCATCAGTGTCAACAACAGCATTGGAGGGCATGGGTGTTTTCATAGTGGAAGTATCAGACATACCAAATCTTTTCACTAATTCCTTAGCATACTTGGATTGTGATATGAATATGCCATTTGGAGTTTGCTTCACTTGAAGGCCGAGGAAGTAAAATAACTCACCCATACTACTCATTTCAAATTTAGATTGCATTAGGTTAGAAAACCTTTTGCATATATTTGAATCAGTAGAGCCAAATAGGATATCATCTACATATATTTGAACTAGTAAAGTTTGATTTTTATGTATCCTGAAAAATAGGGTTTTATCAACAATGCCTCTACAAAAATTTTTCTCCAAAAGAAAATTAGCTAAGGTCTCATACCATGCTCTGGGAGCTTGCTTGAGACCATAGAGAGCTTTATTAAGTTTAAATACATAAGAAGACTGAGTTGGAGAGATAAAACCTGGTGGTTGTTCCACATAGACTTCTTCTTTGATATCTCCATTCAAGAATGCACTCTTCACATCCATCTGATAGACTTTGAATTTCTTGAAGGCAGCAAAAGCAAGGAATATCCTTATAGCTTCAAGTCTAGCAACAGGAGCAAAGGTTTGATCAAAATCAATTCCTTCTTCCTAAGAATATCCTTGGGCTACTAATCTTGCTTTATTTTTGATGATTATGCCTTGATCATCTAGCTTGTTCCTGAAGACCCACTTGGTGTCAATGACTAGATGGCCTTTTGGTCTTCGAACCAAATCCCAAACCTTGTTCCTTTCAAATTGGTTGAGATCCTCTTGCATTGCAAGAATCCAGTTTGGATCTTGTTCTGCATCTTTTATGGTTTGAGGTTCAACTTGTGATAGGAAACAAGTGTGCATCTGATTTTGGGGTAGTTGATGCCTTGTTTGAACACCTGCTGAAATATCTCCAATGATTTGAGATATTGGATGATCTCTAACTGTGATGTGATCAATAGTAGGAGTTGGTTCAGCAATGGTTTCCACTTGGTGAATTTGATCAGCTGTCACTTGATTTGAATTATCAGCAAGATCTGTATTATCCTCCTCTTCACAGTCTTCAATTATTTCATTTGATGGAAGTAGAGAATCTTTATTCTGTAGATCCAATCCATTAAGTTTTTCACATAGAGCTGGTACCTGCAAAGTATGTTTGGTAGAGGTGGTATTCCTTGTAACACCCCAAAAATCGTAGTCCAGCGAGGTAGGCGGAGTGGTTGCGTCGCGCTCGGAATAGGCTCACTGGCCTCCTTCGTGCACGACCAGTGGTCGTGCGCCTGATCGTGCGTTAATTCATAAGGGTTGAAGGTCGGCTGATTGTGTAGTGCGCACGATCAGGGGATGTTGGCCGCGCACGATCACTGACCGTGCGCCGATGCTCGTGCGCACTGTTTATTCTGCTCCGCAAAAAGTGACGGTGAAGATGATCCGGCCGTCAAAAAATGTTGGGATTTTATCCAACGGTTGCGATGGATGGCTGGGGGGTTTTAGGGCTTGGTAGAGGAGTTAAACCCTCATTATTTCCAAGACTTTTTCTCGCTTAGGTTGGAGAAAGGAGGAGGAGGCAAGGAGGAAGAAGAAGGGGAATCCGCCATTGCCGGATCTTCGGAGCTCCGTTCGCCGATCCGAGACCGGCAACGCGTAGAGGGCGTCGAGGCGCTTCTTCTCCACTGTTTGTTTGCAAGCTTCTCATGGCTAAGAGGAGAACTCAAAAGGTAACGACATTTCTCCTCCCGGTCTTTAGGATGCGTGCATGGCATCCCTTTAATTTCTGCATTTTGGCACCGGATCCGTCGAGTGAGAGGGATCCGGGTCGCCTTGGTTCAAAAGGAACCATCGGGTTGATTGTGTCCGTCCCCGACATGATTTGCACTAGAGATCTGATGAGTCCTGATCATATACACTTTTATGGACTCATCTGGGCCGTTTATCTAGTCATTCCACTGCACTTTAGCCTTGTTTTAGCTTATATTTGTTATCACTTGCTATGTGCACTTCTAGGCCCATTTTGGTGTGTTTTCATGTTTATCTTCATTAGTAGTTTTCATGCACTGTTAGGTGCCACTTTCAGTAGCTGGATTCGTGGTTGTACGCTAGAACAGGAGTCGTGCAGGTGCTTCCGGTGCAATTCTGCACAGGAACACTGCGCACGATCACTGGTTCTATTGCGCACGACCACTGGTCGTGCGCCACTGATAGTGTGCACTTAACACCTTTTTCATGAGTTCTGTTTGGTGCAGTGCGCACGACCATCTACGATAGTGCGCACGACCACCGGTCGTGCGCCACTGTTCGTGCGCACTTATCATCAATTTCATGAGTTCTGTTTCAACCAGTGCGCACGACCACCTACGATAGTGCGCACGACCACCGGTCGTGCGCCACTGGTCGTGCGAACATGTTATTTCATAATTTCTGTCTTCGCAGGTTCCGTCCAGGCAGAGCGCACGATCACCAAATTCTAGTGCGCACGACCACTGGTCGTGCGCCACTGACCGTGCGCACTGTTTATTCCAGCGCCTATAAATCGACCTGCTCGCGATTTAGGTCAAGGCCCGATTTTCTTCCGCCGTTTTCCGCCCGGTTCCGTCCAGATTCGCCCCTCCACCGTCGCCCACCATATGGAGGTGCTCCGGGCTTGCTCTTCACGCCAATCTTGAGCCGGAGTTTCCTCTCGGCCTCCTCCTTCATCCAAGAGCTCCAAAGGAAGACCTAGCCGCCATTACCATCAAGCAAGAGGAAGTTTGCAACCTCTACCGGATCGTGACACGAAGAAGACGGGTCCATTGGAGAGTCGTGACAGCTCTCTCTACCCCGGACGTAGTTGCGGACCGAGCTTGGACGCGGATTGACAACCCGGCGATTCCAACCGTGAATCTACAACAAGACTTCGGATTCGGTCGATTTCTTGCCTTATTCTTCTCTTTTTGATGTATATGTAACTAGATCTAATCATGATGATGAAGTGGCAATTGAATTAGTTATATTTACATATATATTTCATGTCTATGTGATTGTGTAATTTATCTATTTGAGTTGCTTGAGGTGCGCCGCCGTCCATTTCCATTCCGCCGTCACGTTCGTGTGCCGCACTAGCAATTGCTAGTGGCGTGCTTGTCGAAGAGGTGCTTGCGACCCTCACTCCGCTAGCCTACTCGTCCATCCGCCTACCGAAGCGTGGCATCGCGGCCCGTATTCCATCCCGCCTAACAAAGCAGTGCGCTCAAGGCCTGCATAGCTCGTTCCCGTTAGCCTTCTCGTCCATCCGCCCTTTCGACGCAGCGCGCTCAAGGCCTGCCTAGTTTCCATCCCGCCGATCGAAGCATTGCATAGCGGCATTGCATAGGAGTAGGCGTAGTATTTACTTTTGTTTGCAAACCTCAAGGCCCCTTTCGTTCGCATTCCACCTACCGCAGGACTTCGATCTCAAGTCCTTCCTCGATAATAAACTCCACCTTACTGTGTTACTCAAGAGACCGACACTCGGGAATTCTATTCCCAAAATTTATTACTTGCGCGACCGGTGCACTTGCCGAAAATATCGCATCAAGTTTTTGGCGCCGTTGCCGGGGAACACAGACGTGTGAGTTTTCTGGAGAGGGAGAGTCTGAGAGAGAAGCCCTTCCATTTGTAAATTGCATCTCTTATTTTATTTCTGTTCTTTTTATTCCTTTTCTTGTTTTATAGTAGGTTGCTTTAGTAAATTTTTGTTAGGTGTAGTATTTCGCACAATAGTGTTCGTCTTTTTGAATCGTTTTATCTTCGCACTATGTGGGCACATCTTAATTTCCGTTGCCGTTGGTGTGGAGCTACCTCCCACTCTAGTGATGAATGCCCTACGAAGAATAGTTGGCATAATTCTTATAGCCCAGCATATGGAGCACCGACTTCGTCTGGTACTCCATATGGTGCGCATAAGTCTTATGGCTACTCTGCTGAGCCTTTACCGTCATACTTCTTTTCGGCTTCAGCACCCGCTGTGCCAAAGAAGCCCGCTAGGCAGTGCCAGTTTTGTCGGAGCACAGATCATGCCCTGAAGGATTGTGTTGCTTATCTTCGCCAATTGGATGAGGATGACGAGCCGGATATCCGGATCGTCCCGAATCCTAACTCTGGCGGCACACCTTCAACATCCGGTTATGTGTCTTTGTCACCTTCACATCTTGAAGGGTATGGCATGGACACGGTCACTGGATGTGTGGCTGATCTGGGCACCGACACTACTGAGCCTATTCTCCCGGTGCATCCACCACCTCTGGTGGATTCGATTCTTTGTGAGGAATCGGTGCTCGACTTTTATCCGAGCACTACTCCTCTCCCTGTTGTGCATACTACACTCGTCTCTGACGACATTGTTGATGATGTGTCGCAGGAGGAGGCGGTTGATCTGAGTGTTGTGCCTACTCCTATGGAGGAGGACAACCTTCTAGGTGAAGAGGAATTTTCCTCAGCACCGGTGGAGGAAGTCCAAATCCTAAGCCTGGCCACCGTTGATCCCGCCGAATCTTGTAGCATTGATGACAATGCAAACATTATTTTACTTCCCCAACCTAATGGGAGTGAGACCGGGACCACTCCCCCGATTTTTGATTATTTATGTTCTTCATCTTGTTTATTTCTCGATCCCCCCTCTTCACCCGAGCCTGTGTAGGTTGAATCTTCACAGGTACTTCAGGAGGACTTGGAGCTTTGTGCTCAAGTCAATGATGAGTGTGTCCTTTTATGCGAGGAGGTTGATCCCTCCTCCATTAAGGAAGCCTCATTCGTTGCCTTCTCCTCCTGCGGACCTGCTGTGGACGATACCTTGCTGGGCAAGGATAGTTTTGGTGAGATGAGTGAGGACCAGGCCTCCTCCTCTTCTTACTTTCTTTTCCCTCTACCTGTGAGGAGCAGGTATTTATATTCGGGTAGAGGCGTGAATGTTCTTTCTCCGTATAGGTACCCGCTACCGACACGGATATTAGGCCAGTTACCTGTCCACTTCTCCTTCCATAGGCCCATTAGCTAGAACTCTTAAAGTTTGAATAAGTCATGCTGGGAGGACAATAACCCCAGTAGTTATCTTTCTTTTCCTGCATTCTTATTTCTTCTAATCATGTTTAGTTAGTAGTACTGTCTTTTCAGTTTTCTTTTGTCTTTTGTTTTTGCGGAGCTGACCCCTGCAGGTATCTTCTCTGGATGGCGGATGTTGCAGCTCATTTTAGCTTACACGCCAATCTTCTGGTATGCTCACTTGCTGAGCATTGGGTACTCTCTTCCCCTAGCCTTTGATGATTTTCATGTCATAAATTATGCGGATTGTTTAGTTTAAGTCTGGGGGAGAGTACTTTTGTTTACCCGCTCACGTGCACTATTGCACTACATACTAGAAGATTTCATTTAAATTGTTGTTCATTTTCATTGCACACCACCGCACCCACTTGAGCACGTAATCGCCTGTATGCATGCTCTGTAGTGAATTTAATTCTTCTGCTTATGTGGGAAAGTCTAGGTGATGGCTTAGGACTATGTAGCAGAGTAAAATGTTGACTCTAGTAGTGCTCCTAGTCGAGTGCTCGGTTGCATAGAAATTTGTGTAGATTAGACTTCTCTTTATACTTATGGTTTTATATTTTTTTTTCTATTAGTGTAAATGTTGTTTACTCTACTCAAATGGTGAATCCGGTGGAATCAAACGGAGCATAGGGATGTGTGTAAACGATCGCTAGATTCGTATTGCTTGAGTCGGGAGAAAGGAGAATCTTTCTCGGTGGCTAGAACTTGCCCCAAGCGATTCTTGAAGCATGGGTATACGGTTAGTCAATTGCGTGAATGTGATATAGGCCATCATCTTGGCCCGGTTGAGCCTTTGTGCCATTCCTATCATCATTTCCTCGCTAGCCCAATTGTGCCTACCCCATTCTTTTGGTTCAGCCCCACTATTGTTCACCAAAGCCTAAACTCCAATCCTAGTCGCACACCCAAAAGCAAGCATTTTGTTTAAATTTCAAATTGGTGGTGTTGATTGTGGTAGTACATTGTGAAAATGTGGTTGTGCATCTTTGAAAAGTTGCTGAAATTGTTAAAGAAAGATAATGAAAAGAAGAAAAAGATTTGAAAAGAAAAAGAAGAATGAAAAGTTTAATTGAAAAAAATCTGTTTGAGATTTATATTTGGGAGTAGGCGGTGCACACACCCATGCGTCTAAGTCTAAGTCTGGGGGTGTGGTGCATCCGCGTGTTTTGTGGCCACTTGGATAATGTTATGCATTTGCTCATTTGGGTTTAGTATTTGAACCATCGTCTTTATCATTGTATACCTCACCTAAACCCAAGCCCCAATTGAAACCTAAAGTCCTATTGATTCACGCATTTGAGTCAAACCAGTGCCGTGGAGAGAATGTGACCGGGCGAGCCTATGGTCACCGACACCGATGGATTTCGGTGGAGTTTGTTCGGCATCCCAATCTTGAGCAATGCTCATCTCAGCGTTTAGTTTACTTTCTCCTTATGCATGACCGAACGATTCACCGTTTTTCACCATTTTGAGTAGTTGTAATATGCTTTTACTCTTTTAGAAATATATAAACTGTTTTTATAATCAGAAATCTTTTCTACTATTTTTCTTATGCACGTGAGCATGCGACTTCGCATGGTACTCTGTAGTGTAATCATTAAGCCATCTACTGTTCTTTCCTAGTTCGCTTAGAATTTGTTTGCTCGGGACGCGCAAACAGTTAAGTCAGGGGGTGTGATGAGTCCTGATCATATACACTTTTATGGACTCATCTGGGCCGTTTATCTAGTCATTCCACTGCACTTTAGCCTTGTTTTAGCTTATATTTGTTATCACTTGCTATGTGCACTTCTAGGCCCATTTTGGTGTGTTTTCATGTTTATCTTCATTAGTAGTTTTCATGCACTGTTAGGTGCCACTTTCAGTAGCTGAATTCGTGGTTGTACGCTAGAACAGGAGTCGTGCAGGTGCTTCCGGTGCAATTCTGCACAGGAACACTGCGCACGATCACTGGTTCTATTGCGCACGACCACTGGTCGTGCGCCACTGATCGTGTGCACTTAACACCTTTTTCATGAGTTCTGTTTGGTGCAGTGCGCACGACCATCTACGATAGTGCGCACGACCACCGGTCGTGCGCCACTGTTCGTGCGCACTTATCATCAATTTCATGAGTTCTGTTTCAACCAGTGCGCACGACCACCTACGATAGTGTGCACGACCCCCGGTCGTGCGCCACTGATCGTGCGAACATGTTATTTCATAATTTCTGTCTTCGCAGGTTCCGTCCAGGCAGAGCGCACGATCACCGAATTCTAGTGCGCACGACCACTGGTCGTGCGCCACTGACCGTGCGCACTGTTTATTCCAGCGCCTATAAATCGACCTGCTCGCGATTTAGGTCAAGGCCCGATTTTCTTCCGCCGTTTTCTGCCCGGTTCCGTCCAGATTCGCCCCTCCACCGTCGCCCACCATATGGAGGTGCTCCGGGCTTGCTCTTCACGCCAATCTTGAGCCGGAGTTTCCTCTCGGCCTCCTCCTTCATCCAAGAGCTCCAAAGGAAGACCTAGCCGCCATTACCATCAAGCAAGAGGAAGTTTGCAACCTCTACCGGATCGTGACACGAAGAAGACGGGTCCATTGGAGAGTCGTGACAGCTCTCTCTACCCCGGACGTAGTTGTGGACCGAGCTTGGACGCGGATTGACAACCCGGCGATTCCAACCGTGAATCTACAACAAGACTTCAGATTCGGTCGATTTCTTGCCTTATTCTTCTCTTTTTGATGTATATGTAACTAGATCTAATCATGATGATGAAGTGGCACTTGAATTAGTTATATTTACATATATATTTCATGTCTATGTGATTGTGTAATTTATCTATTTGAGTTGCTTGAGGTGCGCCGCCGTCCATTTCCATTCCGCCGTCACGTTCGTGTGCCGCACAAGCAATTGCTAGTGGCGTGCTTGTCGAAGAGGTGCTTGCGACCCTCACTCCGCTAGCCTACTCGTCCATCCGCCTACCGAAGCGTGGCATCGCGGCCCGTATTCCATCCCGCCTAACGAAGCAGTGCGCTCAAGGCCTGCATAGCTCGTTCCCGTTAGCCTTCTCGTCCATCTGCCCTTTCGACGCAGCGCGCTCAAGGCCTGCCTAGTTTCCATCCCGCCGATCGAAGCATTGCATAGCGGCATTGCATAGGAGTAGGCGTAGTATTTACTTTTGTTTGCAAACCTCAAGGCCCCTTTCGTTCGCATTCCACCTACCGCAGGACTTCGATCTCAAGTCCTTCCTCGATAATAAACTCCACCTTACTGTGTTCCTCAAGAGACCGACACTCGGGAATTCTATTCCCAAAATTTATTACTTGCGCGACCGGTGCACTTGCCGAAAATATCGCATCAAGTTTTTGGCGCCGTTGCCGGGGAACACAGACGTGTGAGTTTTCTGGAGAGGGAGAGTCTGAGAGAGAAGCCCTTCCATTTGTAAATTTCATCTCTTATTTTATTTATGTTCTTTTTATTCCTTTTCTTGTTTTATAGTAGGTTGCTTTAGTAAATTTTTGTTAGGTGTAGTATTTCGCACAATAGTGTTCGTCTTTTTGAATCGTTTTATCTTCGCACTATGTGGGCACATCTTAATTTCCGTTGCCGTTGGTGTGGAGCTACCTCCCACTCTAGTGATGAATGCCCTACGAAGAATAGTAGACCCTCATTTACCGCTCTTTGTGATTTGGTTGCAGGGCAAGAATCGCAGGCTGGACCCAGTGCGCCGGCCAAAAAGGCCTAAAGCTTCATGAAGTGTTTACCTTGTCTTCATGCACTTCTATTATTACATTTTGTTGTAACCGGTTTGCATGCCGAGGTAGTTTAGATAAAACTACTATCTGTCCCCTTTTGTTGGGACGTCCTTTTGTGTTGAATGTTTGGTGATTTGGACTATGGTTTTGTATGGCCTTAAGGCCAGTTGGACTCCTATGTAGTGTGGACAATCTCTGTGTTTTATGTTTGTTTCCGCTGTGTTGTCTGAGTTTTGAGAATGGGTAGTAAATATCATCTTTTAATACTAAAATTGTGGCGGTTATATGCCGTGGGGTCCCGGCCGGACCCATGTTATATGATCATTGCAGGGGAGGTGTTACATTCCTCTCCTCAATTAACATATCAGTTTCATCAAAAGATACATGCATGGACTCTTCTTTCTTAAGAGTAGATTTGTTGTAAACTCTATATGCTTTACTAGAAAGAGAATATCCAAGGAATATACCTTCAGCAGATTTTGCTTCAAATTTCCTGAGATACTTCTTATCATTGTTATTCACATAGCATTTACATCCAAATATCTTAAAATAGTTAACCTTAGGCTTTTTATTCTTAAGTAATTCATAGGGAGTTTTACCCATAAGCTTATGTATCAGGCTTCTGTTCAACACATAATTTGTTGTGTTCACTGCCTCTTGTCACGTCGGGGTAAAGTCCCCGGAGGATTTTAGAGAAATCTAGGTCCTTGGAGAACATGTACATAGAGAACTCTGGAAGAATGTGGAAGCTCTCTAGAATGATCTCTTGGGAACATTCTAGAGAACTCGGGAAGATTGTATATTCATGAGGGTTGTAGAATAGTCTAGAACCTTAGGCATTCTAGATCCTTCCATCTTTTGGAGGGAAATTCTTTTGGGGCCTATAAAAGGGGAAGGCCCCCTCATTTGTTAGCATCCAAGTTTGGAGAAGCAATAAGAGTTCTTTGAGTTTCCTTTACAATTGTGTTCTCTTGAGTTCTACCTTGCATCCTTTCTTCGTCACCACCTAGTTCTTACAGGAGAGGCTGACTTAGCTTGGCTATGCAGAGTGGAAAGGAGGAGCTAAGGCCGCACGGGAGCTTGTAAGAAGACAAGTCCGTGATAGTTGGTATCAAAGCCAAGTTGCTCAAGTTCATGGTTGGTGTCAGAGAAGACTAGATGGCTGCTGAAGGGAACAACAACTCAAGCGTGGTGGATGAGCGCGGAAGGGAGATGCTTCCCCAGTCCGAGAAGAAGAGGCGGAGCCAAAGCAAATCTAGGGATGAAGCGCACGTGGACCGCATACTAGCCGAATGGGAGGAGCTCATGATGGCGGTGGAGGAAGACCACTCATATGTTCGCGGAGAACTAGAAGCTGTCAAACAAGCGCTACCGGCTCGCGGAGAGCTGGAACTTTTGAAGGCCAAAGTCCAAGCATGTCTTGGTGCAAATGTGGAGCTTACTCAAAGGTGTGATCAGCTTGAGGATGACTATGAGGAGCGGATCGCCAAATTAGAAGAAGAATTGGCCTTGTGAAAGAGGGCCATTGCTAATGGAGGAGGTAGTGGGGTTGTGGCAAACCAAAGGATCGATGTGCCTAAGCCAAAACCCTTCTCGGGGAATAGGGATGCCAAGGAAGTTGAACACTTCCTTTATAAAATGGAGGTCTACTTCAAAGGATGTAATTTCACTGAGGAAGTACTCAAGGTAAAGACGGCTAGCTACATTTTCTGATTCTCCCTTCTTGAAGTTCTCATATTGAGAAATCAGATGAGATCTTCTATCTTTTCTTTCATCTGCTTCGCCTGCCACCATGTTGTTGAGAGATTCCCAAATTTCTCTTGCTGAGGTGCACTCAACAACCTTCTAGAATATGTCATCTGACATAGTTAGGGCCAGAATGTTCAGGGCCTTTGCATCTGCATTTCTCTGCTTCTTCTGAGCTTCAGCCCACTCAGGAGGTGGAACAACAGTATTGTCTGTTGTTGCTGCAGTGCTAGTTGATGTTGTAAGTGCTGGAGGCCCTGTTAGAATAACATTAAAAATCTCTTCATCAATGGAGTTCATATAGAGCCTAATCCTTGCTTTCCATAGTGCAAACTTATTGAGATTGCACATAGGAGGTCTTGTGCTGGAATATTCCTTTTTTTGTGCCATGAGTTTTAAATGAGATAAAAATAGAGAGAAAGAAACTCTTAGAAAAATTAAGATCTGGTTGATCTTTGTGATTCAGGTGTTAGCTGATGCGTGTCGGCAAGTGCACCGGTCGCGCAAGTAATAATAATGGGGAAAATCCCCGAGTGTCGGTCTCTTGAGGAACACAGTAAGGTGGAATTTAATATCGAGGAAGGACTTGAGATCGAAGTCCTTGGTCGGTGTTACAATGGATGGTTGGTTTGGTTTGCGAATAATAAAATAAAATACTACGCCTACTCCTATGCAATGCCGCTATGCAATGCTTCGATTGGCGAGATGGAGACTAAGCAGGCCTTGAGCGCGCTGCGTCGAAAGGGCGGATGGGCGAGAAGGCAAGCGGAATGAGGGTCGCAAGCACCTCGTCAACATTAAGCACGCCACAAGCAATTGCTAGTGCGGCACCGGTCACGGTGGTGGAGTGGGAGATGGAATAGGGCGCACCTCAATAACACAAATGAACTAGATAATTCCAAAATCATGAAATAAGCAATAATACACATGGTTCATAGCATTCATCATCTAAATAAAGAGATTACAACAAATATAACCACACAAGTAGAAGAAAAAGGCAAGAAATACGACCGAATCCGGAGTCTCGTTGTAGATTCACGGTAGGAAGCACCGGGTTATCAATCCGCGTCCTAGCTCGGTCCCAACTGCGTCTGGGGTAGAGGAGGGCTATCACAACTCCCAATGGACCCGTCTTCTCCAGCGATTTACCATCCGGTCACGTCTAGAGCGAAGAACTTCTTCCTTAGCGATCAAAATGAGTGTAGAATCTCTTCTTTCAAGCCCTTGGATGATGGAGGAGGCCTAGGGGGTGAAAAACCTCTGGAAATGGCGAAAACGGCAGACTGAACGGAGTCCAAATGCCTCATCCTGACCTAATTCGCGATCAGGTCATTATATAGGCGCTGAATTAAACAGCGCGCACGGTCATTGGCGCACGACCAGTGGTCGTGCGCACTAGAATCCTGTGATCGTGCGCCTGTCTGGGTAGAACCTGCAAGAAACGGAGTTTATAGAGGATAATGTTCGCACGACCAGTGGCGCACGACCGGTGGTCGTGCGCACTATCGTTGATGGTCGTGCGCAATACAGCAAACAGAACTCAGAATTTTAATGATAAGTGCGCACGAGCAGTGGCGCACGACCGGTGGTCGTGCGCACTGGCGTTGGTGGTCGTGCGCACTGCACCAAACAGAACTCGTGAAAAAGGGTTAAGTGCACACGATCAGTGGAGCACGACCAGTGGTCGTGCGCAATAGAACCGGTGATCGTGCGCAGTGTTCCTGTGCAGAATTGCACCGGGAACACTTGCACGACTCCTATTCCCGCACAACCACAGATCTAGCCACTGAAAGTGGCACTTAACAGCACATGAACACTACTAATGACAATAAGCACGAAAATCACACCAAAGTGGGCCTAGATGTGCACCTAGCATGGATTATCAAATATAAACTAAAACAAGGCTAAAGTGCGGAGAAATGACTAAATAACGGCCCGGATGAGTCCATAAATGTGTATATGATCAGGACTCATCACACCCCCAGACTTAACTGTTTGCGCGTCCCGAGCAAACGAATCCGGCGGAGCGTGAAAACGATAATTAACATAGAGAATTACACAAAGGAGTACGGTGCGAAGTAACATACGCATGCAAGTAGAGATTCTAGTAGACGGAGAGTTTAACTATGCTAACTAATTTACATAAGTATTAAAGCGTAATTAAAGATTTAGTTATACTCAGTTGGTGAATTATGAAGAATTTGACGATCATGCCCGGTATGAAAGTGACGAGACACTGAGGCGGGTGTTGCAAAAGATCGGGGCTTAGGAATAACTCCGCTGAAATCCATCACCGTCGTGAACCATACGCTTGCTCGGTCACACTCTCTCCACGGCGCTAGCAAACTCGCAAGTCAAATCAGTAGGGCTTTTAGGATTAAATCGGGGCTTAGGTTACGGTATGATATTTCAAAGTTAAACGCGGTGGCTACGCAACCCAAGTGAGCTAACGGAACGCTGCACCACACAAGACCAACAAACTATGCTCGTGTGACACACCCCCAGACTTATCCTGAAAACCAGGTGTGCACACGGCCTACTTCACAAATACCAACAGATTTTCTGTTTTTAGCTCGGGAGGATTTTTTTTTCACAATACTCCTTTTTTTTTCTTTTACACATTTTACTTCTTTTAAGTAACCCCCGGTTGGTTCAAAATCAGCAGATGGACGTTATTTTCCCATCATAACACAACGATTCCACACTCCACACAAGTTTAGAATTATGAGCGCAGTTAAAAACAATTTGGTTGCGGGCGTGGGATAGGCTTCAGGCTTTGGTGGATGAAGAGGGGCTGTACAAAGGAATGGTAGGCACAAAATGGCTTGCAAAGGTGAATGAAATGGACATGGAATAACAAAGCTCAAACTAGCCAAAGGGTGGCCTACATCATGTTTGACTCAACGAGTAGCTCTCACCCATGCTTCGAGAGTCGCTTGGGGCAAGTTCTTAGCCCACGAGAAAGATAAACCTTCCTCCCGACTCGAGCAACACACGACTAGCAATCGCACACACACAACACCGGGTTATCGTCAATTCCATTCGAATTCACCACTTGAGTATATTAAATCTAAATTTACGCAGAAATACTAAACATAAATTAGATGCATAAAGAAAATCTAGTTCTACACAAATTCTACCATAGCATGCGAAGTGACTAGAACACTACATGAGTCAACATCGCACTCCAAATAATAATTCCTGCGTTAACAACCTATTTCACATTACAACCAAACTAGTTTAAACGGAACAACAACAAAAAAACAAGCACGCACTCAAGTGGGTGAAGTGGTGTGAGAAGAATGCAACGATGATAATGAAAATGATAAATAAAAAGCAACCTTCTAGTATGCAATGCAGCATGTGCACATTGGATAACAACAACCGCTCCCCCAGACTTAAGCGAAGCGATATATCTAGAAATTGAAGCAAAAAGAGGGAAGGAAGTGTTACCCAATGCTCAGAAATGAGCATACCAGACGATTGGCGTTTACGATCAAGACTAGTCCGCAGCATCCGCTCTCATGAGAAACAAAGACCACCTGAAAGTTATACACTAGAGCAACAAAAATAGTAAAAACTGAACTAAACATGTGAGAGCACAAAAAAAAATCAAGAATTCTAAGTTATCACCCATGGGAGTGAACTTGTTCCTGCAATAAATATTGAGCACTCGCACACAAAATAAGGGAACAGAAAAAGCTGAATAAATAAAACTATGCCCAGAAGAGCATTCCACAAGCAAAATGTTATTATTACAAACATCAAAAGAGAAGGAGTTCAAACGACTCAACAAAAGAAACTAAACAGAAAGCACGGCTTAGAATATCTCGCATGCAGGGAGGAAGATCACTCGTCATCGCTGTCGCTATCTAACACCACAACGGACGGCGACCGTCTGGAAGATGATGCGGCCCGACCCGGAGGTGGGGGGATGTTTAGCCCTCCCCGCAGTGCTTGCTGATAGACGAAATCCGTAAGGCAGTACTGGTTTGCTTCCAGATCAGAGAGGCGCCGATCGAAACTTGGCACCTCCGGCGCTCTAGAAGAACTGCCCTCCTCCTTGGCTCTCCGCTCCTGCTGAAATGAATGCCTTCGCGGCTGCAGAAGGGCTACCTCGCGGTGAGTACTTGGCGGCTCAGCCAGCTCTCCGTGCTCCTCGTCGCCTTGCCTCTCCCTAGGCGCATCTCCCGGCATCACGACCACAAAGCGTCTACTACTCTTCTTCCCCACGACTCGTAATAGATGGAAACTCACCATGGTGGCCTGAGTGATGAAGGAGGGCGCAGTCACCTGCACCATCGGAGGCAGATGACTCCAAACCCCCAGGCTTTTGGCGATGCGGGTAATATAGTAGGCACCACCAATGGCACCTGTGAGACCGTAAGTGGCCTCGTGGTGGAAGAAGAAAGCGAGCATGTAGCCAAGATGCAAAGGCTGCCGAAATTCCATACTATAGAGGGAGATCAGATCTTGCCACCCCACTACATTCTGACTAAGGGCACGGGCGACAAGAGAGTGGCTAAGGACGTGCTGCAGGTATCGGAGAGCAGGCGCGACGATCCATGTGGATTTGCTTTTTCTGGCCACATATTCTTCATCACGACCCGTGAGGGCACACCACGCGGCACGCGGGGTAACACCATCAGGGAAGGAGACATCCAAATCCAGAAAAGGGATCGTCGTGGCCTTGGCTTCGGTGTAAAATCCAGCGTGCACCGCCAACTCGGATAAGGAGAGAGTGAAAACCTTGCCCAAAATTCGGAAAGAGCACTTTCCCGGACGTTGACCGGAGGGCAACACTTCCCACTCAAACGTAGCAAGAAATTCCAAGGTGAGCTCCCGGTAGCCGAGGTCATTGCACTCGAACACCCCGCTCCAATGATCGAAATAATAGCGTTGGCGGACGGCCTCCCCCAACTCCCCATTGTCGCCGATAGAGTTCAACTCGTTCCAATCCACGAGACGTTGTGATAGGAATGGCTTCTCCTTAAGAGAATTGAATCGCCGCGTGTGCGAATCCTTGGAAAAAGTCGCCATCCTAGCGAGGATCTGAGCAGGAGAGGCGGAAGAGCGGCCGGAGCGTTGGTAGACCTTTTGGCGATCTCTGGAGCTCATGGTGGTAGGAGGGCAAAGGAAGGAGGAGAAATAGGGAATGGGCTCACCGGAAGGGAAGGAGGCGCACGATCGGCGGCAAGCAGGCAGAAACGGCGCACGGACGTCGGAGAACGAAAACCCTAGATCGTGCGCGAAAGGCTCGGGCGGACGGGCTTTTTATAAAAATCTGGGCCGATCGCACGACCAGTGGTCGTGCGCGATAAGTAGTGCGCACGACCAGTGATCGTGCGCCTTAGGAATTTTCCAGCGGCCAAAATTTTAGTAGAATGTCCATCCACCGTGCAGTTTACGCACAAACAGGATTCAGCACCAGCGGCGCGGTATTCACAGCCTTAACAAAACTTAACTAAACTAAACAAAATAAAATTTCAGGAAAAAGAAAGATAACTACTGGGGTTACTGTCATCCCAGCACGACTTATTTGAAAACTTAAAGGTCCTAGCTAATGGGCCTATGGAAGATAAAATGCACAGGTAACTGTTCCACTATCCATTTCGGTTGCGGGTACCGATACGGTGATAGAACAGTCACCCCGCTACCTAAATAATGATACCTGCTCCTCACAGGTAGAGGGTAGAGAATGTAAGAAAAGGAGGCAGCCTGGTCCTTACTCAACTCACAAAACACATCCTTGCCTAGCAAGGTATCGTCCACAGCAAGTTTACAGGAGGAGGAGGCAACGAATGAGGCTTCCTTAACGGAGGAGGGGTCAACCTCCTCGCATATGAGGATGCAATCATCATTGACTCGGGCAAGAAGCTCCAAGTCCTCCTGAAGTACCTGTGAAGACTCAACCTGCACAGGCTCAGATGGAGAAGGGGGGTTAGGAAATAAAAGAGAAGAATGACATAAATAATCAAACAGCGGGGGAGTGGTCCCGGTCTTACTCCCAGCAGGATCCAAGGATAGATCGCTATCATCATCGTAAGTATCATGGCGAGGAGAACTCAAGAACTCAGGGTCCTCAGTGGTGGTTTGGACCTCCTCGTCCCATGAAGAGGTGTAAACCTCCTCATCAGAGATAGTATCCTCCTCAACCCACTTTGGAGCACCCTTCGAGTCAGAAGCATCACCCAGCTCCTTTACTTCGATAGGATCATAAAGAATGTGCGTAGAAAAAGTATGCAAAGAAATTGGAGGAACGAGAAGGTTTGGTTCCTCAGCAAAAAGATCTGCTAAAGCCTCCCCGACGGAAAGAATACTTTCCTCGTCAAACTCAGGTGCATCTAGGATCTCCCATTCCTCTCCCTGTTGACAAACGGATGAGTGATCATCATCACTGGGCGTGAAGCCAAACACAGGGAGTGAGGAGTCCATGCACGAAACAGGCTCTGGGGTAGAAGGTGCAACAACCTCCATGGGTAAAGAATGAGTGATAGGGACAATGTCGTCCTGAGTGGAGGAGCGGCGGTCAGGCTTGACAAGACTAGGACAGTCCTTCAATTCATGACCCTCTCCTCGACACAGCAAGCAAACAATGTTCCTACACTGCCTAGCATTTAATTCATTCATTTGGTCTAAATAATAGTCCATCATGTCGTAAGTGCCAGGAGAAATATCCCATGAAGACATTTTCAATAATAAAAGCAGATATAAAGAGGCTGAAATTCTTTGCAAGGAAATCTACACAAACTAATAAAACTCCTTGGATTAAACTTGCTTAAAACTTTAAAATAGGAGAGAAGAAATAAAAACAAACAATATAAATTTAAAAAGCAAACAAAAATAAAAAGGCGGCTATAAACACTGGAAGAAACTTCTCTCTCTCAGCTCTCCCTCTCAAGAAAACTCACACGTCTGTGTTCCCCGACAACGGCGCCAAAAACTTGATGCGTGTCGGCAAGTGCACCGGTCGCGCAAGTAATAATAATGGGGAAAATCCCCGAGTGTCGGTCTCTTGAGGAACACAGTAAGGTGGAATTTAATATCGAGGAAGGACTTGAGATCGAAGTCCTTGGTCGGTGTTACAATGGATGGTTGGTTTGGTTTGCGAATAATAAAATAAAATACTACGCCTACTCCTATGCAATGCCGCTATGCAATGCTTCGATTGGCGAGATGGAGACTAAGCAGGCCTTGAGCGCGCTGCGTCGAAAGGGCGGATGGGCGAGAAGGCAAGCGGAATGAGGGTCGCAAGCACCTCGTCAACATTAAGCACGCCACAAGCAATTGCTAGTGCGGCACCAGTCACGGTGGTGGAGTTGGAGATGGAATAGGGCGCACCTCAATAACACAAATGAACTAGATAATTCCAAAATCATGAAATAAGCAATAATACACATGGTTCATAGCATTCATCATCTAAATAAAGAGATTACAACAAATATAACCACACAAGTAGAAGAAAAAGGCAAGAAATACGACCGAATCCGGAGTCTCGTTGTAGATTCACGGTAGGAAGCACCGGGTTGTCAATTCGTGTCGTAGCTCGGTCCCAACTGCGTCTGGGGTAGAGGAGGGCTGTCACAACTCCCAATGGACCCGTCTTCTCCAGCGATTTACCATCCGGTCACGTCTAGTGCGAAGAACTTCTTCCTTAGCGATCAAAATGAGTGTAGAATCTCTTCTTTCAAGCCCTTGGATGATGGAGGAGGCCTAGGGGGTGAAAAACCTCTGGAAATGGCGAAAACGGCGGACTGAACGGAGTCCAAATGCCTCATCCCGACCTAATTCGCGATCAGGTCATTATATAGGCGTTGAATTAAACAGCGCGCACGGTCATTGGCGCACGACCAGTGGTCGTGCGCACTAGAATCCTGTGATCGTGCGCCTGTCTGGGTAGAACCTGCAAGAAACGGAGTTTATAGAAGATAATGTTCGCACGACCAGTGGCGCACGACCGGTGGTCGTGCGCACTATCGTTGATGGTCGTGCGCAATATAGCAAACATAACTCAGAATTTTAATGATAAGTGCGCACGAGCAGTGGCGCACGACCGGTGGTCGTGCACACTGGCATTGGTGGTCGTGCGCACTGCACCAAACAGAACTCGTGAAAAAGGGTTAAGTGCACACGATCAGTGGCGCACGACCAGTGGTCGTGCGCAATAGAACCGGTGATCGTGCGCAGTGTTCCTGTGCAGAATTGCACCGGGAACACTTGCACGACTCCTATTCCCGCACAACCACAGATCTAGCCACTGAAAGTGGCACTTAACAGCACATGAACACTACTAATGACAATAAGCACGAAAATCACACCAAAGTGGGCCTAGATGTGCACCTAGCATGGATTATCAAATATAAACTAAAACAAGGCTAAAGTGCGGAGAAATGACTAAATAACGGCCCGGATGAGTCCATAAATGTGTATATGATCAGGACTCATCATTAGCCTGTAAAGAATCAACCGCCTCTGATACCAATTGAAAGTGGAGGTCAGATCTTAAATTACTCTAGAGGGGGAGGTGAATAGAGTATTGAAACTTTTTATTTAGTTTTATAGCGGAATTTAAAATACTGTTTAAGTATATGTGTAATCAGTGATAGTTAAAGATAAAGACAGAAACAGTAAAAAGCACACAGTACAAGCACACAGAAATAAGCAAGCTCAAAAGACACAAGGAGCTATAGTAGTTCCCCAATAAATCTGGGTACGTCTACTATTCTACCACCCTTGGAGGAATCCACTAGGAGGGTTGATCAGGTGCCCAGGAACCAAGGGGTTTTTGATAAGGTGTCCACACACCAATAAGCTTTTGATAAGGTGCTTAAAAACCACACAAGGAGTTTTTGATAAGGTGTCTTGCCACCACTGGGTAAACTTTTGAAGGGAGAATTAACCATGTACAAGATGAGATAAAAGGCTTAGAATGTTCTTCTCTGTCAATGATCTGAGTGAAGACAAAGGTGTTGAAGCAGAAAGCTCCCCCTGTCTGATGAGAGTTGATGACAGTTTGTGGACAGAGCTTTCTCAACCAGAAGTCTTTGTAGCAGATTATCTGGAAGAAATTAATCTTCAGATTGTTGTTGCTCTTTGAAAGACTTTATCTTGCAGCAGATCTGAGAAGTTGAATCTTGTTCTCAGAATGATGAGGATGCTGCCTTGATGAGGAAGAAAACTGGAGAGAATCGTATCTTCTCTTCTTCTTCTTCTTTCTCTAATACTTCTTCTGTTCTCCTTGTTCTGTGATAACAGAGAGACTGAGAGATGTTGAAGTTTTTCTCTGTTCTCTGTAAGAAAATCGACTGTCTCTGTTGATTATTTTCTTCTCTGATAACTTGTCTATATTCAAATTCAAATCTTCTGCCGTTTAAGGAATATATTTTTCTAACTTAAATCCTTCTTGGAACTAGGTAGCCACCCAAAACAATTTTGGCAGGTCCTTTCAATTCCTTTTGTCGAGAAAGATGCCTTGGCATTAAATGTCAACGGCTATTCTTTTTCTTGGAATAGAAAGAATATAAGGAAATAATAAATAAGAAAGATATCCTTACATGGCTGACTGAATACGTCCAAGGAGAAATAAATATATCCGTTATTCTGTTGATTTGTGTTCAGAGAACTGATATCCAACTGAGAATATTAATCTGAGCTTCAGAAAGGAATTTGTCGAGCGCTGGCTAGAATTCGTCGAGCACTGCTAGCCATTTGTCGAGCGCTGGCTAGAATTCGTCGAGCGCTGCTAGCCATTTGTTGAGCGCTGCTCAGAAAATGTCGAGTGCTGGAACTGGCTATATTTCTTCAGTCTGCTGAAAACAATTTGTCGAACAAAGATGGTCATTCGTCGAACGCCACTCGCCATTTGATTGAGCTTGAATTTTCCTAAGTTCTGACTAATCTAATCAGCCTAAAACTTGACCCTAAGACTATACAATGGGGTCAATATAGATCCTAATCAACATATAGTGATCCTAGCCCAAATCAGTAATAGGGTTGTTCCAACACACCTACTGATGTTAAGGCAACTCATCCTCCCTCGCAGTTCAAGAAATTATTATTAAATCAAAGTAATTCAAATATTATTTATGCAGAAAATTAACAAAGTTGTGTCCCTCGGCTAGGTGGATCAACTAGTCCACACTTTTAAAATATAGTTTTACACAGCGAAAAATACTTGATTTAGTTACTTAGTGGCCTAAGTGTACATGAAGACCAAGTGAGGTGCACCATGCATGATCGTACATCTAGATTTACTGTATATAAAAGTAGATTTATCATCCGCAGAAAGTAGTGAGACTAACATTTCAAATCATGATATGCAATGCTCCAAATGCCTTAGCATATCTAAACAAGGGGGATATCAAGCCAACCCATATCTAAACATTCCAGAACAAGTGTCCAAAAGTAAACAACAAGTAACAGCAGCAGGGTAGCAAAAGTCTAACCAAACGGCACCATGGGCGTCGACACCCGACACGAAAACATGGGCCGAAAAGGTCATAGAAAACCCTACCTCAAGAGGGTCAGAAAACAGCAACCATCGTAACTCCACACTAACATCTGCTACTGTCCAGAACCTGAGCTATTCAAAGAAAGAACACCTCAGAAACAAGTTACAAGTGGTGCAGAAAATAAGAAAGTAAGCAAACCTCCGCGAGATCGGAGGGAAACAGTAGCTGCAACGATCAGTGATGACAACGCTAGCCATAAATAATCAACAGGAAAAAAGAAACAGCAGAAGTAATCAATAATCAGCAGAAAAACACTCACCAAACAAAAGTGTGAAAACAGGCAAGGTCAAAGCTCGCCATAAGCAAATAACCATCAACATTCAAATTATTAATCATGTTACTCTTGTTCAAATTATAGAGACTGATCAGCTCATCAGAAAAGGAGAAGCTGTGCGAGGATAATTCCATCTCCTATCATCACGACCCTCAGAGCACCGCACCGGTGGCACCGCCAACATCGTTTACGACATCCAACAAAATTATTATTTTACAAGAGTGTCGCACTGGTGGCACCGCAAACATCATGTACGACCTCCGACAGAATATTCACATTTTCATGTTTCTTTCAAAGGAAAAGGGGCGAGGCCCATCAGAACATAAGATCTAATTTCGGGTAATCAAAATGAGAAAAATTTATATTGAGCAAAAAGGAATGTGAATCAGAAGATGTAACTTTGCATATACTGGAAGAAAAAGGCGAGAAAAAGGGGGGGGGGGAGTAGCAAAGAGAAAGAGCAAGATCACCACTTGCATTGAAATCACCGGAATCGTCTTCCGAACAACTCCTCGTCGTAGATCGGTCCAAAAGGAGGTACGACGAGGCGAGATCTACAGAAAAAGGGCCAAACTGAAGGTTAGGGACGAAAACTCTAACGCAAAAAGTCCAAGAAACGGGAAATACTCACCACGAAAGCGAAGCTCTCGTCGAGAGCTTTCCGGATCTATGCTCGGTTGAAAATTTCCTCCACCGGAGCTCCGTCGGCGGCGACTGGAAGATTCACGAAAAGCTCTCTCTCTCTCTCCGTCTCTCGCTCTCTGGTTCGGTCAGAATAAAGAAGAAGAAGAAGGTTTATTCTTATTTATACCTAATAATAATAATAACTCTATGCGACAACAGGAATGAACTCACGCCCAACTGAATATCGTCGAAATGGAGGGTTGTGCTGGATATCATCGAATGCAGGAGGCTGTGTCGTCGAAGGGCTGGATCGACGAAATGGTTTAGATCGTCGAATGAGAGAGGACTGGATCGACGAATGCATAATGAAGGGGGCTGATCTTCGAACGAAGCTTTCCATATTCATACATATATATATATGATTTTTATATAATAATAATAATAATAATATTATTATTATATTATTACTAAAAACTAAACGATCGCCGAACCCAACGAAAATTTCGCCTAAGGTGAACGGCGACGCTATGAATCCAACGGTGATGTCGGAATCAAAATCCGACGTGCCGTTCTCGAGATATAAATGGCCGAAGTTTACGGCAAATGTTAAATACATGCAAATTTTCTAAAATGCGCCGAGGCTCCAAAATGACTCGAATCGCAACGAAACTTGACGGGCAAGTCTAAATTTAAATAATTTAATTTCCTAACGTAAAATTTTCCAATTCCGGGACATCTCAAAATTTGGTCGACTTGACCCAAACGGACGCGAAAACACACAAACGGCGACGCAACGCTAACTCGACGTTAAAAGTAACGCCCTGACGGCATAAACACTCCATCACTGAATTAAATAATTACCGAAAAATCAGGGGCGTTACAGTCACCCCTCCCAAAAAGAAGATTCGTCCCGAAACTTACACACAGCTCAAAACCAAAGAACCAGGAATAGTCAAAGGCTAACAAATGAATGACTTAGTAGAAAAAACTAGGAGAAAAGATGTGGATGAGATTCCCTCATCGCTGACTCCAACTCCCACGTCGCGCTCTCGACGTCTTGATTCCACCAAAGAACTTTTACCATGGGGATTGTCTTTCTCCGCAACACTCGATCCTGAGTCTCCAGAATACGAACAGGTTCTTCAACATTTGAAAGATTGGGCTGCAACTGGGGCACCGAGTCAAGGACGCGATGATCACTAAGAACACACTTCTGCAACTAACTCACATGAAACACATCATGGACGCCAGGGAAGGTAGCAGGTAGATCCAGCCTATGCGCTAACACTCTAATGCACTCAACAATCCGGAAGGGTCCCACATACTGGGGATCCAATTTGTGATTCCTCCCAAATCTTTTAACACCGGGCATCGAAGAAACATTCAGAAAAACCAAGTCCCCAACTGCGAATTCTAGATCAACCCTTCGCTGCTTTGCATACTTCTCATAACGCTCTTGAGCTACATGAAGCTTTTCCCGAATGTGAGTTACAACAATACTCATCTCTTCAAGTGATTCCGGACATAGCAGTGGCTTCTCACCGACCTCGGCCCAAAACAAGGGAGTCCTACAACGCCTCCCATACAAAGCCTCGAACGGGGCCATATGCAAACTTTCTTGAAAGCTATTATTGTATGCAAACTCCATAAGTCTGAGGCGCTCGTCCCAAGCTCCACCATGCTCCAATATGTAACATCTGATCATATCTTCCACAATCTGATAAACTCGCTCAGTTTGACCATTGGTCTGCAGATGGTATGCGGTCGAAAACCTGAGGTCGGTGCCCAAAGCTCCTTGTAAGCTCTGCCAGAATCGCGACATAAACCTGGAGTCTCGATCTGACATGATACTCACTAGCACTCCATGCAAACGGATTACCTCATCCAAATACAACTCTGCTATCTTCTTCATAGAATATCCGATCTTGAAAGGCATGAATTGAGCACACTTTGTCAGTCTATCAACAATTACCCACACCGAGTCTTGCCCTCGTGGAGATCTTGGCAAAACAGTGATAAAGTCCATCGATAAACTCTCCCACTTACAACTCGGTATTTCCAAAGGAGTCAACTTGCCACCAGGCCTTTTGTGATCTTCCTTGACACGCTTGCAGGTGAAGCACTCAGACACAAACTTAGCTATGTCATTCTTCATTCCATACCACCACACGATCTGCTTCAAATCTCTATACATTTTCGTAGAACGAGGGTGGTAGGCCACACTAGAACCATGTGCTTCATCGCAAATCCTAGTCCGAATATTTCCCACCGCGGGAATACAAAATCTACCTCAGTACTTTAGAGTACCATTTTCGTCTATCGAGAAGTCAGGCAATTCTCCCTTCTTTGTCCTTCCTCGGAGATGCTGAAGATCTGGGTCTTCTTTCTGATGTAACCTTGTGAGGGTGATCCACGAAGGCTCTTCTACCTCCAAGCGAGAGGGCCCGACACTATTGCCTACAAAAATGTCCATCAAAAGGAACTCCTCAACCAACGACTGCACGGTAAGGTTGAAGATCTGCGCGGTCTTTCTGCTCAACGCAGCAGCTACTACATTAGCCTTACCAGGATGATAGAGGATGTCCACTTCAAAATTAGCAACATACTCCAACCACTGGCGCTGGCGCAAATTCAGCTCCTTTTTTGTGAATACATACTTCAAGTATTTATGATCAGTATAAATCTTGCACACCGCGCCACATAGTAAGTGTCTCCACAGCTTCAGGGCATAGATCACTGCCGCAAACTCCAAATCATGAGTAGGGTAATTCTTCTCATGGACCTTCAATTGCCTAGATCCATAGGCGATCACCTTCCCCTCTTGCATCAGAATGCAACCAAGTCCAATGTGGGAAGCATCAACATACACCGCATACTCCACTCCCTCAAAAGGCAGAATCAAAATTGGGGCAGTGCACAACCTTCTCTTCAACTCTTGAAATGTCTCCTCACACTTATCACTCCAAATGAAGGCTGCATTCTTTTGCGTACGACGGGTCATCGGAGCGGACAATGTGGAGAAACCCTCCACAAATCTCCTATAGTATCCGACCAAGCCCAAGAAACTTCTGATCTCTTTTGGAGTAGAAGGTCTCTTCCAATCCATCACCGCTGAAATCTTGGCGGGATCAACAGAGATTCCATCCTTGCTCACCACATGTCCTAAAAAGGACACCTGAGGCAGCCAAAACTCGCACTTGCTTAGCTTAGCATACAACTTATGCTCTCTCAAGACAGACAGAACCAGACGCAAGTGATAGGCATGCTCATCATCACTGCGAGAAAAGACGAGAAAGTTGATGATTACTTGGGCTTCTTCTTTTTGTTTTATAAATAAAAGATAACCTTTATATTAAGAGTTTAGAATTGGCGGATATTTTCGAAGAGTCTCGCAAGTACTCCTACTTTGAGAAATTAACCGTTATCCTATCGAAGGATAGAAGTAACGATCTTTTTCTTCTTTCGGAATATTGACAATTACGCTTCGGCTACAATGCCGAATTCTATTGAATTGAATAGTAGAAAAGGAGAGTTTTGCACTAAATGAGTTTGAAAAGCTGTGTTTGAATTTTTAGTCCAAATTAATCATTTGATAAAGGCAAGTATACCTTATCGCAAGTAATACAGGATATTTTTAGAAAATATCGGGATCGTATATTTCCGCGGGTCGTGTTGATTATGCTACTTCGAGGGACGAACTATTATTTTATCGGAATAATATTTTTAGTTGATTTAACTAGAGTTCTAAATGATAAAATGCGAAAGATGATTTAAGCGATTTACTAGAGTTCTAAGTGATGAGAAATATAGCGCGCGACGTCGAATTACCTTGAGACGAAAATAGATTTTTCGTAGAATTAAAAGTGATGACTTTTCAAAATATTAAGATGACTTGGCCGTGGAGGTTCCATAATTATGAACGCTCCTCTCTCGAGGGTATGCCCACCTGAGATTATGAATATTCGACCGAACTCTCGTTCTACAATCGAATGTTCTTAATACTCGCTTTATGTTGCGAACCCTGCTATTGGGTTTTTATTTCCAATTCGGGAGAGTTACCTCGTCCTCTCTCGAGGGTAGAGCGCACTTCTCTTTACCCGTGAGTGATCAGTCCGTACACACGAGCCTCTCGGCTAACTAGGTACGAAAATGGAAATGAAAACCACACATCGATTATGTGGCTCCACTCAACGTGATTCTCGGGTAAACCTTAAGCGTTAGTTATTTTAGAAAGAGATGTTTTAATTTTTATAGAAAAACTATTTTTGTGTCCCAATGCTCTTCGACGTCGTGCGCTAAAGGAAATTAGCCACTCATCGGAATGGAGACGGCATTATCGGTTGAAAAATACATGTTTGATAATTAAAGCGGATATAAGCGGATAAAAAGGAAATAAAAAGACTTATATAAAAATAGTAATAATATCCGTCCCAACCACCTTAAACAAGTGCTAAAAAGTTCTTAGCCTCTTATTTAAGAAGGGGGTGGTATAGAAATGAAAAGACTTATAAAGGTGCAGAAATAATATCCGTCCCAACCGACTTAAATAAGTGCTAAAGTAAATTAGCCTCTTATTTGAGAAGGGGGTGGTATATAGCAGTTATATAAAGACTGAAATAAAAACTAAGCTACAAAAAAGGAAAATACTATCTCATACACGCACACACTCTAAAAGAAACTGAAAAAGAAAGCGTTTAAAATGAAAGCGATAAAATAAGGCGAAGAAGAAAACGATAAAACTATTTTATGAAAGCTTGTAAATCTAAGCTATGAAAACAGTAAACCTAGATTATGAAAGCAATAAAACTAACTATAAAAGCAATAAAACTAAATTATGAAAGCAATAAAGCTAAACTCATACACGCACACACACTAACATTAATAAAAAGAAGATGATCCAAATGAGAAAAACATCATTTTATTTCTGAAATCAGCATTACAACTAGACTAGGAAGACGAAAAAAAACTACAAACGAACTTAAACTGAAATGCAGAAGAGAAGCTCACAATCACTCAAAAGAACTCACAATACAACAAAAACCACTCAAAATTTGGATGAAAATTACTTCAGCCGAGCCCCTCTATTTATAGGGAAAATTTGAGTTTTACACGCCCTAGGTCACGGGCGTGACTTGAATGTCACGGCCGTGACTTAGGGCGTGACATTTGCTCGGCTGTATTCGCCGCCTTCTGGAAGGTCTGGCCGTCAAACATGGCTGCACACGGGCGTGACTTGGTATGTCACGGGCGTGACTTGGTGAGTCACGGGCGTGACTATGGGTGGCTGATGTCGGCAGCATGGGTGCGGCTTCGAGACGTGACGCGCTGGCGGCTCACGGGCGTGACTCTGCTGGAACACGGGCGTGACTTGTAGAGTCACGGGCGTGACTTGATCAACTCTTCGAGATTTCACCTGAAAACGGCTGCCAGCTGGAAATTTGGCTTTTAAAATTACACGCCCTTGGTCACGGGCGTGACCTCGGGCGTGACTTGAGCGATTTGTCGGGATTTGATCTGAATTGAGCCGTCCCGTTGATATTTGATCTTTAAAATTACACGCCCTTGGTCACGGGCGTGTCTGAGGGCGTGACCTGTGAAAATTTTGCAAAAAATTGCAAAAACAAAAATAAAACTAAGTTAGAAACCAGAAATAATAAAGAAGCAATTTATTCATTAATTTACATAGAAAATTCACAATATTAATTAAAACTATACTAATACTTATACCAAAAATACATATATTTTATTACTTATCAAATACCCCCATACTTAAGCTTTTGCTATTCCAGGGCAAAAGTAAGAGAGATCTATACGGGATTAACATAAGTTCTAATTTTTGGCTATCGTTTTATTTTAATCATAAGAGACTGAAAAATAAAAATTCGGAGTAATAAGAGTTAAGTCCTAAATTATGCAAATGATTTAAGTAGAAGAAATGTCCTGGCCAAAAGACTTCTTAATTAACCAAATAGCAAACAAAATTGCAATCATTAGTAAACGAGATTAGATCGAAATTATAATAACCTTTGTTTAAAGAAACATAAAGGAAAAATATAAGTTACTAATTATGCTCTCAAATGATTTTTTGAATTAAAACTAGAAACAATAATTTGGTTAAGGGAAAAGGGGGGTAAAAAGCCTTGGCAAATAGAAGAGTACTTGGATTAGGGGTGATGAATTGTATCATCTCACCCCTCTTATAAAGTTTCCTTTGACTCCCATCGTTGGTGTACGAGGGACGAGGGAAAATTGACCTTTTTAATTAACCCAATGCCTGTGTTTACGGAATTTGCAATTCCCATTGACATAGGATTTCTTTTAACAAATATTGGGTGCCTATGTTTACGGAATTTTTGTATTCCCATTGACATAAGATCTTTTTTTTTCTTTTTGTGTTTTTGCCATGCTAAATTGGTGTATACAAGGGGTTTTCAAGGGGTTTTCAAGAGAAATTCTAGAATAATAAAAAAAAGTTTTGAGAGCAACCTTAGTAAGTTGAATATTCCTAGATTCCTGAAGACATAAAGTAGGGATAATTGCAGTCTAAAGTTGTTTTGCTAACATAATACACATGTCTCTATTTTAGCTAGTAGAAGTAGTGCTTGATAACAAAGCCTCTATTTAAATTAAAAACACAAGATATTCTTTAAAACTTAACCCCGAACGTTTAAATCTATCGATCTTAGATAAACAAACAAATAGTAAAACTAGCGATTATGAAAATCCACAAACATATACTCTCGAAACTAAATGCTTTAAGAATAAAAGTAAAGTAGGGTTTATTATTTTTGGAGTTTTTCTTTTGTTTTTTTTTTTGTTTTTTTTTTTTTGTTTTTTTTGTTTTTTTTTTTTTTTTTTTGTTTTTTATTTTTTTTTTTTTTATTTTTTTTTTTTTTATTTTTTTTTTCTACTACAAAAAATACATATTATTTTTTTTTTTTTTTTGAAAACGGGAAATACACCCCCATACGTAAAACCCAACATTGTCCCCAATGTTGTAATGTAAGTATGAAGAAGAGAAAATAACAATGCAATATATACAAAAGGAAAAAGAAAGCAAAAAGGCTTCCCTGAAGTAAAGCTGGCGGGGTCGGAAGAAACCCTGCAAAAATAGAGAAAAAGCATAATAAAAATATTAGATAAATATGGGGTGCCTCCCACGAGCGCTTTGTTTACCGTCGCGTAGCTTGACGCATTTGGCGTGGTGAGATTATAAATTGGGGAGGGTTAAAGATTCTGTGTGTCCGTCCACTGGATCGCCCGTAAGATATAGTTTTAAACGGTGGCCGTTGACTTTAAAATCGCCTTTTTCGGGGTGAGAGATAAGAACGGTCCCATACGGCCAAACCTCTTTGACTGCAAAGGGGCCGGACCAGCGGGATTTGAGCTTACCCGGAAAAAGACGAAGACGTGAATTATAAAGAAGGACAAGATCGCCCGGCGCGAAAGTTTTTGGAAATTTAATTTTTCGATCGTGGTAGAACTTAGAACGCTCCTTATAAAATTGATTACTCTCATAAGCGTTCGCACGCCATTCATCGAGTTCATTGAGTTGGAATTTCCTATTCTCGGAGGCTAAGTTCGAATCGAGATTTAAAAATTTTAAGGCCCAAAAAGCGCGGTGTTCTAATTCTACCGGTAAATGGCACGCTTTGCCGTAGACTAATCGATAGGGCGTACAACCGATAGCGGTCTTGTATGCCGTACGATACGCCCATAACGCGTCGTCGAGTTTTGAGGACCAATCCTTCCTATTTAAAGAGACGGTTTTTTTCCAGAATGCGTTTTATCTCGCGATTTACTACCTCTACTTGGCCGCTCGTTTGGGGGTGATAGGCGGTGGCGAGCTTATGCGTGACGCCGTATTTAGATAAAATTTTTGAAAACTGGGCATTGCAGAAGTGCGTGCCCCTATCACTTACTATTGCACGGGGCGTGCCAAAGCGAGAAAATAATTTTTTTAGAAAATGGACGACGACTCGCGCATCATTGGTGGGCAGAGCTTGCGCTTCCGCCCACCTAGATACATAGTCGACCGCCACTAAGATATAGCGATTATTAAAAGAAGGAGGTAGGGGGCCTACAAAGTCTATGCCCCACAAATCGAAAATTTCGCATTCTAAATAAAAATTTTGGGGCATCTCGTCACGACGGGAGATGTTACCCGACCGCTGGCAGCTATCGCATATACTCACAAAAGTGTGAGCATCCTTAAAGAGAGTGGGCCAATAAAAGCCTGACTCTAACGCTTTCCGCGCGGTCCGGTTGGCTTGATAATGCCCTCCAGCCGGCCCCTCATGGCAGTGTCGCAATATTTGCGCACCCTCCTCGCTGGAAACACATCTTCGTATCACTTGGTCTGCGCAGACTCGAAAGAGAAAGGGGTCCTCCCAAAAGTAGTTTTTTAAGTCAGAGAAGAATTTCTTCTTCTGCTGAGTCGAAAAATCTTTTGGAAGGACCCGCGCGACTAAATAGTTCGCGTAATCTGCGAACCAAGGGGTAGAAGAAGTTTTGGTATTATTTATGATTAAAAGGTGCTCCTCAGGAAATCGATCGTCTATTTCGGGTTCGACGAGCGCTTCTGCGACGGGGTGTTCTAAACGTGAGAGGTGGTCGGCTGCTAAATTTTCAGCCCCCTTCTTATCCCGGATCTCTAAGTCAAATTCCTGTAAAAGGAGGATCCATCGAAGTAAGCGAGGCTTAGCATCAACTTTGGCCAAAAGATATTTCAAGGCGGAGTGATCAGTGAAAACGATTACATGTGAAAGGGTTACGTAGGGTCGGAATTTATCAAAAGCAAAGATGACGGCGAGAAGTTCCTTTT
This sequence comes from Dactylorhiza incarnata, assembly GCA_033032865.1. Taxonomy (NCBI): domain Eukaryota; kingdom Viridiplantae; phylum Streptophyta; class Magnoliopsida; order Asparagales; family Orchidaceae; genus Dactylorhiza; species Dactylorhiza incarnata. Next base: position 6,838,909 of record JAWHQI010000078.1, on the reverse strand, counting down.
CCGTTGTGGTGTAGTTAGCCTGTGCGGTATTGAGTGTGCGAGAAGCGTAATATATTGGATGAAAATATTTATTTACGCGTTGGCCTAAGACAGCTCCTACTGCGATATCGCTCGCGTCGCACATAATCTCAAACGGAAGAGACCAATCTGGCGCCACCAGAATTGGAGAATTGATAAGTTGCTTTTTAATAAAATTAAACGCCTCTACGCAGGCTGTGTCAAAAATGAATGGGGAATCTTTTTCCAGGAGGTGAGTTAGCGGTTTGGTTATTTTTGAAAAATCTTGAATGAACCGCCGATAAAAACCTGCGTGGCCAAGAAAACTTCTAATTGATTTGACGTTCGAAGGAACAGGAAGTTGTTCAATTATAGCGACTTTGGCCTTATCGACCTCCATCCCCTTGGAAGAAATTTTATGGCCGAGGACTAAACCCTCTCGGACCATGAAGTTGCATTTCTCCCAGTTCAAGACTAAGTTCGTCTCCTCGCACCGTTGGAGGACTCTATCTAAATTTTTTAAACAATTTTTAAAAGAGTTTCCAAAGACGGAGAAGTCATCCATGAAGACTTCCATTATGTCTTCTACTAGCTCGCCAAATATTGCCAGCATACATCTTTGGAATGTAGCTGGCGCGTTACAGAGGCCAAACGGCATCCTCCGATATGCGAAGGTGCCGAAAGGGCAAGTAAAAGTCGTTTTTTCTTGGTCCTCGGGTGAAATAGGGATTTGGAAAAATCCCGAGAGACCATCAAGGAAGCAATAAAAAGGGTGACCGGAGAGACGCTCTAAGATTTGATCAATAAACGGTAACGGAAAGTGGTCTTTTCTGGTGGCATCGTTTAGTTTTCTGTAGTCGATGCACACCCTCCAACCCGTAACAGTACGAGTTGGGATTAATTCGTTATTCGTGTTTGCCACGACCGTTATACCGCCCTTTTTCGGGACGACTTGTACGGGGCTTACCCACGTACTGTCGGAAATAGGATAGATAATCCCCGCATCAAGGAGTTTAATAATTTCAGTCTTAACGACTTCCCGCATGTTCGGGTTAAGTCGTCGTTGAGGCTGAATTGTTTTGCGGGGGTTTTCTTCGAGAAAAATTTTGTGGGAGCAGAATGAGGGGTTAATTCCCCTGATATCGGAAATTTGCCATGCAATTGCACGGCGATGTTTAGATAAAACTTCAACCAATTCGGATGTTTCTGAATCAGTTAAAGTAGAAGATATTATAACCGGAAGCTTTAAGTTCGCGGCTAGAAAAGCATATTTTAGATGGTCGGGGAGTTGCTTAAGCTCCAAGACCGGAGGTTCTTCGTAGGAAGTGGAGATTTTTAAATCTTTCGAGTCGAAAGGCTCGAAAGGCGAATCTGGCGGTAATTCTTCTAAAGGAGGTTGATTCGCCAGATCCGAATCGTCTATCATTAAGGATAGCAATTCTGAAAGAGAAGAACACTCGTCCACAAACGCGGATTCCAAATTGAAACAGGAATCATCATTCGATAGTGAGTTCCGCATGGAGGGGTTGATATGTAAAGTAACTTCGTCGTCTCCAACTCGAAGGAGGAGGCGACCGTTACTGACATCGATTAACGCACGGGAGGTTGCGAGAAAGGGGCGACCGAGGATGATGGGTACCTCGACGTCCTCCTCTATGTCCAGGATGACAAAGTCTACCGGGAAGATAAACTTGTCAACCATGACCAGAACATCTTCCGCTACCCCGATTGGGTACTTTACCGAGCGATCCGCGAGTTGGATGCTCATTTTTGTCGGACTCGGGACGCCTAAATTGAGTTTTTTGAAAAGAGAAAAAGGCATCAAATTGATGCTGGCGCCTAAGTCTGCAAGAGCGTACTTTATTAACATATTGCCAAAGAGACACGGGATGGAGAACCGTCCCGGGTCGTTTAGTTTTGGCGGCAATTTGTTAAGGAGAACAGCCGAACATTCCGCATTAAGGGAAACACGCGAAACATCCTCGAGTCGCTTTTTATTAGAAAGCAACTCTTTAAGATATTTCGCATATTTCGGCATTTGGGAGAGTGCCTCGCAGAAGGGGACGTTTATTTGAATTTGTTTTAAAATACGCAAAATTTTTTGATAATTTTCGTCCTCCTTCTCTTTATTAATTTTAGACGGGTAAGGAATTCGAGGACTCGAAACATTTGGCACAACCGGAGAAGCTGGAGCAATTAGAATCGAAGAAGAGGGTGGAGGGGTCGGAGGCGAAATGCATACCTTAGGCTCAACCCGCAATGGGGAGACGACCTCCTTGCCGCTTCGAAGGGTTATAGCGTTGGCATTTTCCCTTGAGTTTGGCTCTGTATTCCCTGGTAAAGCTCCGTATGGCCGTTCGGAGACCATCTTTGCAAGTTGTCCAACCTGGTTTTCCAAGCTTTTAATCGATCCGGTAAGATTCCGGATATTTGAATCGTTGGACGCGATGTATTTAGACAAAATATCTTCGAGCGGCGAAGGTTTTGGAGGAGGAGGCTGGAATCCCTGCGGAAATCCTTGCGGAAATCCCTGAGGATTCATATTTGGGGGCCTCTGAGCATTGTTAGGATTGCTCCAGGAGAAATTAGGGTGGCTCCTCCAACCTGGATTATAAGTATTACTATACGGGTTGTTATTAGGGTTGAAGGGGGGCCTAACCGGATTACCGAGGTAATCCACCGATTCTTCGATTACGTTATTATTATTATTATTATTATTCCAAGCGGGAGTGGAGGAGGAAACAGTCATCTCCGCCACCTGCTTACTTAGCCGCTCTACCTGTGAGGCTAAGAAAGTAGTGGCGTCCACTTCAAAAAGACCAGCCGGTTTAGTAGGACGCGACCTTGGCACGTTCCATTGGTACGCATTCATGGCCATTTCGTCGATCAGAGCTTGAGCGGTCTCTGGGGTTTTGTTGTTTAACGTTCCCCCGGAAGCCGCATCAATCATCTGCCGTGTAGAAAAATTTAAACCATTATAAAACGTTTGGACCTGTAGCCAAGTTGGTAGCGCGTGATGAGGACACCTACGCAAATATTCCTTAAAACGCTCCCAAGTCTCATAAAGAGACTCGGAATCGAATTGCACAAAGGATGTGATATCCGTGCGTAGTTTTGCGGTTTTTGACGGAGGAAAATACTTAGTTAAGAAAAATTCCGTCAATTGGGCCCACGTGGTTATGGACCCTCTCGGAAGAGAAGTCAACCATGATTTGGCCTTTGACCGTAGCGAAAATGGAAATAAGCGTAAACGAATGGCGTCATCAGTGACGCCATTAATTTTAAAGGTGTCGCATATTTCTAAAAAGTTTGAAAGGTGCTGATTTGGGTCCTCATCTGGCAAACCGTCGAACTGAATCGACTGTTGTACCATTTGAATTATGCTGGATTTTATTTAAAAATTATTATTATTAACTGTCGGGCGAGTAATACTGGATCCTGTATCTTCCAAATTCGGCCGGGCATAATATGCCATGGTCCGGGCCGGGGCCGCATTTGGAATTGGATCGCCCATATTTACAGTATCTCTGATTGACTCTTCGGGGGTTTCGAGTAAGTTTTGATCACGAGATCGGATGCGCTCACGAAGAGTGCGCTCGATTTCGGGGTCAAAAGGAATAGTCGAATCGTCCGAGGAGTTTCCTCGGGTCATAAACTAAAAAATAATATTTTTGGATTTTCTGTTTTAGTATTATTATATATTTTTTTTTTTATATAAGTTTTTATATTTATATAAATTTTTTTTTTATTAGTTTTGTAACCTCTTTTTTTTTTTTGTGCCTTTTTTTTTTTGTAATATATAGATAAGGAATAAAATTAATAGCAGTTCCTACTTTCAAATAACAACACAAAGCTCCCCGGCAACGGCGCCAAAAACTTGATGATTACTTGGGCTTCTTCTTTTTGTTTTATAAATAAAAGATAACCTTTATATTAAGAGTTTAGAATTGGCGGATATTTTCGAAGAGTCTCGCAAGTACTCCTACTTTGAGAAATTAACCGTTATCCTATCGAAGGATAGAAGTAACGATCTTTTTCTTCTTTCGGAATATTGACAATTACGCTTCGGCTACAATGCCGAATTCTATTGAATTGAATAGTAGAAAAGGAGAGTTTTGCACTAAATGAGTTTGAAAAGCTGTGTTTGAATTTTTAGTCCAAATTAATCATTTGATAAAGGCAAGTATACCTTATCGCAAGTAATACAGGATATTTTTAGAAAATATCGGGATCGTATATTTCCGCGGGTCGTGTTGATTATGCTACTTCGAGGGACGAACTATTATTTTATCGGAATAATATTTTTAGTTGATTTAACTAGAGTTCTAAATGATAAAATGCGAAAGATGATTTAAGCGATTTACTAGAGTTCTAAGTGATGAGAAATATAGCGCGCGACGTCGAATTACCTTGAGACGAAAATAGATTTTTCGTAGAATTAAAAGTGATGACTTTTCAAAATATTAAGATGACTTGGCCGTGGAGGTTCCATAATTATGAACGCTCCTCTCTCGAGGGTACGCCCACCTGAGATTATGAATATTCGACCGAACTCTCGTTCTACAATCGAATGTTCTTAATACTCGCTTTATGTTGCGAACCCCGCTATTGGGTTTTTATTTCCAATTCGGGAGAGTTACCTCGTCCTCTCTCGAGGGTAGAGCGCACTTCTCTTTACCCGTGAGTGATCAGTCCGTACACACGAGCCTCTCGGCTAACTAGGTACGAAAACGGAAATGAAAACCACACATCGATTATGTGGCTCCACTCAACGAGATTCTCGGGTAAACCTTAAGCGTTAGTTATTTTAGAAAGAGATGTTTTAATTTTTATAGAAAAACTATTTTTGTGTCCCAATGCTCTTCGACGTCGTGCGCTAAAGGAAATTAGCCACTCATCGGAATGGAGACGGCATTATCGGTTGAAAAATACATGTTTGATAATTAAAGCGGATATAAGCGGATAAAAAGGAAATAAAAAGACTTATATAAAAACAGTAATAATATCCGTCCCAACCACCTTAAACAAGTGCTAAAAAGTTCTTAGCCTCTTATTTAAGAAGGGGGTGGTATAGAAATGAAAAGACTTATAAAGGTGCAGAAATAATATCCGTCCCAACCGACTTAAATAAGTGCTAAAGTAAATTAGCCTCTTATTTGAGAAGGGGGTGGTATATAGCAGTTATATAAAGACTGAAATAAAAACTAAGCTACAAAAAAGGAAAATACTATCTCATACACGCACACACTCTAAAAGAAACTGAAAAAGAAAGCGTTTAAAATGAAAGCGATAAAATAAGGCGAAAAAGAAAACGATAAAACTATTTTATGAAAGCTTGTAAATCTAAGCTATGAAAACAGTAAACCTAGATTATGAAAGCAATAAAACTAACTATAAAAGCAATAAAACTAAATTATGAAAGCAATAAAGCTAAACTCATACACGCACACACACTAACATTAATAAAAAGAAGATGATCCAAATGAGAAAAACATCATTTTATTTCTGAAATCAGCATTACAACTAGACTAGGAAGACGAAAAAAAACTACAAACGAACTTAAACTGAAATGCAGAAGAGAAGCTCACAATCACTCAAAAGAACTCACAATACAACAAAAACCACTCAAAATTTGGATGAAAATTACTTCAGCCGAGCCCCTCTATTTATAGGGAAAATTTGAGTTTTACACGCCCTAGGTCACGGGCGTGACTTGAATGTCACGGCCGTGACTTAGGGCGTGACATTTGCTCGGCTGTATTCGCCGCCTTCTGGAAGGTCTGGCCGTCAAACATGGCTGCACACGGGCGTGACTTGGTATGTCACGGGCGTGACTTGGTGAGTCACGGGCGTGACTATGGGTGGCTGATGTCGGCAGCATGGGTGCGGCTTCGAGACGTGACGCGCTGGCGGCTCACGGGCGTGACTCTGCTGGAACACGGGCGTGACTTGTAGAGTCACGGGCGTGACTTGATCAACTCTTCGAGATTTCACCTGAAAACGGCTGCCAGCTGGAAATTTGGCTTTTAAAATTACACGCCCTTGGTCACGGGCGTGACCTCGGGCGTGACTTGAGCGATTTGTCGGGATTTGATCTGAATTGAGCCGTCCCGTTGATATTTGATCTTTAAAATTACACGCCCTTGGTCACGGGCGTGTCTGAGGGCGTGACCTGTGAAAATTTTGCAAAAAATTGCAAAAACAAAAATAAAACTAAGTTAGAAACCAGAAATAATAAAGAAGCAATTTATTCATTAATTTACATAGAAAATTCACAATATTAATTAAAACTATACTAATACTTATACCAAAAATACATATATTTTATTACTTATCAAAAGTCGTCGACGAAGACGACCACAAAACGGTAAAGAAAATCCTTGAATACACGATTCATCAGATCCATGAACGCAGAAGGCACATTAGTCAAACCAAAGAACAACACGAGGAACTCAAAATGTCCATACCGGGATCTAAAAGCTGTCAGAGGAATGTCTGACTCACGAACCCTCATCTGGTGGTAGCCTGAATGAAGATCAATCTTTGAGAATCTGGTGCACCCACGCAGCTGATCGAACAAATCATCAATCCGCGGCAACGGATATCAATTCTTGATCGTCATCTTGTTCAGCCCTCGATAATCGATACACAGCCTCATGTAACCATCATTCTTCTTCACAAAGAGAACAGGAGCGGCCCATGGAGAAGTACTCGGTCTGATGAAACCACACTCCAGAAGCTCATCCAACTGAACACGTAATTCTTCTAACTTGTGAGGCGCCATGCGGTACGGTGCCTTGGCAATGGGTCGGATGCCTGGCTCGAGGTCTATGGAAAACTCCACCTCCCTTTCGGGAGGGAGATCGGAAATCTTTTCTGGAAAAACGTCGAGAAACACTCGCACCAACGGGATACCCTCCACGGTTGGCTCCACATGAGAAGCATCCACAACACAGATAGAAACTAGAAAACCCTCGCAACCAGAAGCTAAAGATCGGCAGGCACATACCGCAGAAATAATCAGAGAACCCTTCCGAGGTAGACCATAAATACTCGATGGACGTCCGTCGCCCAACTTGAAATCTAGCCGCTTCTCCTTGCACTTGATCACGGCATCATACCTGGACAACCAGTCCATTCCAAGAATCACATCAAAATCTTCCAAATCTAGCATCTTCAAATCCGCTAGAACCTAGACACCACCCAAGGAAATGAGGCACTCCCGGATACCCCGATCTGACGTAACCTGGTCTCCAGACAGAAACTTAACGGACAAGGCCTCATCCAACCGATTAATAGACCATCGGTGCCTATAAACAAAACTCCTAGCAACAAAATAGTGATACCCTCCCAAATCAAACAGGACACGCGCCCACTTATTCTTCACCTTGAATTCACCTAAATAAGCATGCATCACTAGACAACTAGTAAGCTAAATCTAGAAGAAAGAGAACAAGTTAGCAGGAAAGAAACCAACCAGATATCACGTGCGCTGAGGCTTGAACTTCCCCTCTAGTCAGCACATTAAGCTTGCCTCTCCCCTTGCCCACGAACTGTGGGGGCGGCGGCAAGGTCTGCAGAGGAACCGCTGAAGACACAGTCTGAGAGTCCTGGCAGTCGGCCCTACGATGTCCTCTTTGTCCACACAGGAAACAACACCCAGTCTTCTTGAAACACCGGGCTGCCTCATGCCCAGGCTTAGAGCAGAATGATCACACTGGGACCGCCTTGGGTGCGTCTTGAATTGCACTAACCTTTAACGTCTCCTGCGCCTCGAGCCTCTTGAAACACCTCTCGAATGGATGGCCCCGCTTGCCACAGAAGCTACAATTCCCCACACCCCTCTTCTTTGAGTCCGAGTGAGATACCTTGGAACTCTCCCGATCATCTAATTTTCTCTTATCACTCTTTGCCTGCTGCCCACGAGTCTTCGTCTTTTCAATCAACTCGGCCTTTAATGCGGCCTCCACCGCTTCAGCATAAGTCTCAGACCCATAGGCCTTAGCCCACTGCTGGACGTCGCCAGCGAGACCACCCAAAAACTGCTTCACTCTTCCTTCCTCCGAGGCCACCAACTCCGGGGCGAATCTGCTCAACTTGCTGAACTCGATCTCGTACTCACTGACGGTGAGCTGCCTCTGCTTCAGATGCAGGAAGTTGTTCATCAATCGGTCGTGCTCAACCGAAGGGAGGAACTTCTTAAGCAACAACCTCTTAAACGTCTCCCAAGAGCATCCCTTGGCGAGACCTTCCTTCTCCCTAATCCACCAACCTTTCGCCAAACCTTTCAGCTAATATGCAGCCACCATCACCTTCAAAACCTCAGAGATATCTGAATATGAGAACATCTCCTCCATGCTGATCACCCAATCATCCAAGGCCATGTAGTCTTCCCTACCATTATAGGTAGTAGGACCCAAATGCTGAAAGTGCGAAATGAAGTTCATCTCCGGCAGTAATGCCACTAGAGGCACCAGGGGAGCAGGAACGGCTGGACTCACCACCGGTTCTTGCACAACAGGCTGTTGCACCGAGGCATCAGACACAAAGGACTGAACCTGAGTCTGCATCGCTACCAACTGTCTCGTCAAAGCCCCATTGCTCTGTCGCAGACTTTCGATCACGGACTCACTCTGACCACCAGAAGACTCTCCCTCAGGCTGGGGAGTCGATCGCGTCGCTCTCCTATGAGACATGTCTACGAGATAGATGGACATCCAATAAGAAACAGGCTTAAGATGCTTAAGCCAAACACACTCGGAAATATCCCGGATCAATTCGGAATAGGAAAGAAAATAACCTGCCATTGCTGTTACCTTGCTCTGGAATTTCATGAAATGATGCAATGATTAAATTTAGGATGATGCACCATCATCCTATTGAATCTTGTGCTATGACATGAGTGCATGAACATTTAAATTCCTTTTCAAATCATGTGTGTACATATGTCATCTGGTATGTCTTTAACTTGGCACGCGTGCTTATGCGATGATATGAATGTATGCAGTGCTATCCATTCTAGGAAAAGGCCTTAATGCATGTTATGAGTGGCGTACATCTGTAATGTTATGCATCCCATACTACATAACATTACATGTAACGAAAAAAAGGAAATGTGCTAATGGGCATCCATGTAATGGTGGTTATGCATCCCATACTACAATACCGTCACATGTTGCCACCTATGGTGGATCCATATACGAACACATATTATTCATCCCATACTACATAATATGCCCCGTATACTTCTTATCATACTATGAGTGTAGTGACCATGCTTCGGTCAAGACATACTGATGACATATCGGTGTGTGTATACAATGAAATGATCTTATGAGGTTCTGCATAGGATAGCGGTAATTTGGCTCCCACGCCAACCCACCCAACTACCTTTTTCACAGAACCTACCTGTTGAAATTTTGAAGTGAAGTGGAGGAGACTGGGCGGTCTGATTTTGGAGACCGCCGAGACCGCACGGCCTATGCTTGTATTCTGCCAGTCTGGCTCTGCCAGTCTATTCTGGTGGTCTACTAGTTCTGCCGGTTTGTTCTTTGTAGATGTGGTCTGTTCCCGAGATGGTGTGCTAGTTTGGTCTGTCTTCTTTGTTGGAAGATCGGGCGGTCTGTTCCTATGTGTGACCGCCTGTCCGGGCGGTTTGTGCTTGGCGATCTGTAGACTTGTTCTAAGTCAGCCAGATGGTTCCTGGTTTGCTCTTGGTGATCTAAGGAAGGGGTACCTATGTGACCGCGAGACTTGTGCGCGGTCTCATGCTCGCGCGACCTGTGCGCGATCTTGTCTGCTGATCTGCGTCTTGGTTAGATGATCGTCCAAGAGGTCTGATCGCGCGGTCAGCCTTATGAGACCGCTGGCGATCTGACGGGTGGTGATTGTATCTCTTCTGTGCGGTGACGACATCCGTCTACCCGTCTATAAATAGAGGTGCACGACCCGTCATTCCTAACGAGAACTGTAAGAACTGAGCCTTGGTTAATTCAACCCGATCTCACTTTGAGGTCGGGCGGTCTCAGAAGCGAGCTGACTGTTTGTTGTGTTCGCAGGTTTGCGATCAGCAGGTTGCGGTCTTCTTCCTTGGTGATTCCCAGCGGCTTGAATAAACAGTTCGACAGCGGTCAGTCTGCGAACTGGTTTATGTTCGTTCTTGTGCTGTTCGCAGCGAGCTCAGCGATCAGGCGACCTTCAGCGGTTAGGCGATCTGAGTTGTGGTCTGGCGACAGCTTCAGTTCTTCGTTCCAATAAAGCTCTAGTTCGTGCGGTGTGAGGTGCGGTCTTGTAGTGCTGGCGGTCTGTCCGGTTTCTGTTTGAGCGGTCTCAGGTCAAGTCGGGCGACTTCTGGAGTCGAGCGGTCTGTGCGGTCTCAGCTTGTCTAGCCTTCAGATTTGTTTTTGGTGTGTTTTGTTCTTCTCGTCTCCGTGATTCTGATGAATCATGTCTCGTCATGTATACCTCGCACTGTAAATGAAGTTTGTGTTTCAATTAAGTTTCTTGTGTTGCTGTGTGGCATTGTGGTTGTATGGCTTTAACTCAGTTGATGCAACTCCTGCTTACTCCTAAACGATTCAAATAAAAAAAATTAACATGGTATCAGAGCTAGGTTGTTGGAGTGGATAAGCAGGGATCGACTTGAGTTGCCATCATCTTTGTGAAGAAGAGACGACTTAGATTGCCATGGAAGGCGGATTCGCAAGAGGGCTTGGTATTGATCTCCTTACATCGACTAACTATAAGAAATGGAGGTCATGTATGGAGAGCTATTTACTTGGCGAGGATCTTTGGGAGATAGTTGGAGGAGAAGACACACAAGATGTATTTCTAGCAGGAGATAATATGGCAGAGGTGAGACTTTGGAGGAGGACGAATGCTAAGGCAGAGTTCACTCTCAAGAGGGCTATCTCACCGGAGCTGTTTGATCACATCATCGGATGTAAATCTGCTGCTGAGATTTGGACGTCTTTGGACGGGCTGTTCAATAAGAAGAATGTAGCTCGGCTACAGTTTCTTGAAAATGAGTTGGCGAAGGCCTCTCAAGGCGATCTTTCTATTTCTACCTTCTTTCTCAAGATGAAGAACCTCACAACAGAGATTTCTGCATTGGACCATGATGAGCCCATCTCGGAGGCAAAACTGAAGAGGCATATAATCCGCGGGTTGCGGAAGGAGTATCTTGCCTTTGTGACTTCAGTTCAAGGTTGGGCAAATCAACCATTTCTATTGGAGCTGGAGAACTTACTTGCTTCACAAGAAAGTTTGGCAAGACAGATGGCGGGGACTTCTATCTCTGGGGGAGATAGTGATGTGTTGTTCTCTGGAAAGAAGAAGAAGAAGTGGGAGAAGAAGAAGTGGGAGAAGAAGAAGCCGGGTTATGATGGACCCTCTACTTCAGGTCAGCAAGATAAGGGTTATGTTCCTAAGTCTGATGGGAAGAAGAAGGGAGATGGACCAAGGTGCTTCAGGTGTAATAAGACCGGCCACTTCAAGAAAGATTGTCGGGTTAATCTTCAGTCAGGACATGTAGCAGAGAAGGAGAAGCCAAAGTCTGATGAAGCTGGATGGGGAGGAGCCTTTGCGGCTAATATGACGACGATGCCCGTTAAAGCCTTAGCTGCCATTAACTTCGAAGAGGATTGGATTGTTGATTCACGGTGTGGACATCATCTCACCGGGGATGAATTAAAGTTCTCTTCTTTGGCGCCTTACTCAAGTAACGATGCTATCATTACGGCTGATAATTCTGTTCATGCTGTCGAACAAGAAGGTGTTGTCTCCCTGAGCAGTGATAAGGGTCCACTCACGTTAAGGAGTGTTTATCACGTGCCTGGTATGAGGTAGAATCTCATCTCTGTGACCAGTGCGGTCGATGCCGGTTATCACGTTCTGTTTGGCCCAACATAAGTGAAGTTTCTTAAAACTCAACCGGAGATAAGGGGAGATGTTATCCATGTTGGAAAGAGGGTGAAGGACTTGTTCGTGTTATTGACAAGTACCTATGTTGATAAGATGAAGACCAACGATAGCGTGGCTATCTGGCATGAAAGGTTGGGGCATGTTGGCATGGACAAATTGAAGGCTATGGCGTTAAGGGGCCTTGTTAAGAGCTTGCCTATCTTGTCCTCTTATGGAGACGGTCATGTTTGTGCTTGATGTCAGTTTGGCAAGTCTCATCGACTTCCATTTGATAAATCGCAAACTAGATGCAAAGCGCCGTTGGAGTGCATCCACGGTGATTTGATGGGACCGACAGCCACCCCAAGTCTTGGAGGCAATAGATATATGTTGGTGTTGATTGACGATTACACCAGATATGTCTGGGTGTATTTTCTGAAAGAGAAGTCGGAAGCCTTTGCGAAATTTGTGGAATTCAAGGAGCTGGTGGAAGGTCGGTTAGGCCCGCGGGTGAAGAAATTGAGAACTGACAATGGTGGGGAGTTCACCTCTGGAGAGTTCTCAAGTTTTTGTAGGAAACACGGCGTTCGAAGAGAGCTCACTTGTGCCCATACTCCACAGCAAAATGGCGTTGCGGAGAGGAAGATCTGTCATCTGACGGAAACCTGCAAATGTTGGCTTCATGCCAAGAGTATCCCAAAGTCCTTTTGGGCTGAGGGAATGTCTTGTGTGGCTTACGTCATCAACAGAATGCCTCTAAGTCCTATCAACATGAAGACCCCTCACGAACTGATGTTCAAGGAGAAACCGAGTGTCGCTCACCTTCCGGTGTTCGGGTCAACCTGCTATGTGCATATTCCTGATGCTCTTCGGACAAAGCTAGATGCGAAAGCAAGGAGGCTAGTCTTTGTTGGATATGATGAGCGGAAGAAAGGATGGAGATGCATAGATCCTGAGACACGGAGATCAGTGGTATCTCGGGATGTGGTGTTCGATGAAGTGACTTCCTACAAGGGGAGTTTAGGAGTTGAACTACCGGAGAGCAGGATTGATGAAGCAGGGAAAGCTGTAGGATGTCTTCAAGTGGAGTTGCCTGTTTCACCAGGAGCTCCAGCCGTGTCAAGCTCTGAGATGGAGGCTTCAGATTTTAGAAGCAAGGGGAGCGATGCTCCAAGTTCATCTGGAAGAGGAGCTTGCACAGAAGAAGTTGCTGAGGAGGTGGTTAGTCAGGTGCAACCTCTTAGGAGGTCGAAGAGGACTATCAAGCCACCAGATCGATACACAGGAGGAAACATGGTGAGCTTCGTCTCATGTTTCTTCGCTGGTCCCTTGGATGAAAGAGAGCCGTCGAGCTTTGAGAAATCCAAAGGCGTGAAGCAGAGGGATATTGCTATGCAAGAAGAGATGGATGCTCTCAAGAAGAATGAGACTTGGTCTCTAGTGCCCAGGCCTAAGGGCATTACCCCTGTAACATGCAAATGGGTTTACAAGCTCAAGAAGAAAGCTGACGGCACGATCGAGCGATACAAGGCTCACCTTGTAGCCCGCGGGTTCTCACAGCAGTACGGTGAAGATTATGATGAGACGTTTAGTCTAGTGGCAAAGATGACTTCGGTCAGATTTGTTATTGCTTTGGCGGCATCTTGTGGATGGGAGATTTGGCAGCTCGATGTTAAGAATGCCTTCTTATATGGAGAGATTGGCAAGGATATCTTCATGATCCAGCCGCCGGGTTTCATTTTGGAGGATCGTCCGGACTACGTCTGCAAACTGAAGAAGGCCTTATATGGGTTGAAGCAAGCGCCTCGGGCGTGGTATGGAAAGATCGTGGAGTATCTCTTATTCTGCGGGTTCTTTGCTTCAGACTCTGATTCTAGCTTGTTTGTCAAGAAGGAGGGGGCGCTTCGGGTTATTGTGCTGCTGTATGTGGATGACATGATTGTCACCAAGAACTCAAAGGAGGCGGTAGCAAGGCTGAGAGTTGAGCTTGCTATCAGGTTCGAGATGAAGAATCTGGGGGAGCTTCACCATTTTCTTGAACTCGAGGTCCATAGGCGGGAGAGCAGAGTGCTCATTTCTCCGGAATTTTATGCGGAGCGGATCGTTCAACGATTTGGCATGGAAGAAGGGAAGAGCAGCTCTATACCTCTGGAACGGCATCATTAACTTCGGAAGGATGAGGGAAGAGTTCTATCTGATCCGTTGGTGTTCCAAGCTCTGGTTGGGAGCTTGATTTACTTGACCATCACGAGGCCTGATATTGCTTATGCAGTTGGCAAAGTGAGTCGGTATATGGCGGAGCCACGGAAGCCTCATCTTCTGGTGGCAAAAGGGATTCTGAAATATGTGAAGTCGACCTCTGATTTGGGTTTCCTATTTAGGAGAGGGTCAAGCTTGGAGTTGCATGGATACATGGATGCTGACTACGGGGGAGACATGGATGATCGGAGATCAACGTCTGGTTATATCTTTATGACGGGCCCCACAGCTATCTCTTGGTGCAGCAGAAAACAGGACTCGGTGTCCGTATCTACCACAGAAGTGGAATACAAGGCTTCGGCCTTGGCAGCTCAGGTAGCCATTTGGCTCAGGAGGTTGGTGGAGGACGTTCATGAGGAGGTTCTAGGTCCCACTATGCTACGCGGGGACAATGAGAGTGCTCTCAAGCTGGTTAATAATCCAGTCTGTCACGCGAGGACCAAGCATATTGAGATTGAGCACCATTTCATTCGTGAAAAGGTGTTGGGAGGATCTCTTATGGTCGAGCATGTTCGGAGTGCGGACAATGTCGCAGACATCTTCACAAAGCAGCTAGAGAAGGGACCATTTACACGGTTGCGGAGTATACTCGGGCTAGTCTCCACTTCCCACTTCAAGGGGGAGTGTTGAAATTTTGAAGTGAAGTGGAGGAGACTGGGAGGTCTGATTTTGGAGACCGCCGAGACCGCGCAGCCTATGCTTATATTATGCCAGACTCGCTCTGCCGGTCTGTTCTGGCGGTCTGCTGGTTCTGCCGGTTTGTTCTTTATAGCTGCGGTTTGTTCCTGAGTTGGTGTGCTGGTTTGGTCTGTCTTCTTTGTTGGAAGATCGGGCGGTCTGTTCCTATGTGTGACCGCCTGTCCGGGCGGTTTGTGCTTGGCGATCTGGTGACTTGTTTTAAGTCAGCCAGATGGTTCCTGGTTTGCTCCTGGTGATCTAAGGAAGGAGTACCTATGTAACACCCTGCCAGTACAAATAATATAATAGTAGGTCCGGCCAGGACCCCACGCTATACTAACCACACTAGCTAGGCGTTAAAAGGAGATATACAGAAAAGAACTCCACCAGAGTATACTAAACATAAGCCGAAGCATAAAGATTTAACATTTCTTTTAGAATACATCACTATCACAGGAAAGAAACAATAAAGTGTAGAGTTACGGCCTTAAGGCCTTACATTCCAAACGTACAAAACACCCTAAACATACTTCGGCACGCAGGCCAGCAATACATGAAAAGCAGAAAAGAGGATGGCCTTCGAGGGCCAACACAGCAAAAGGGCCACCGCCCGCTATTTCCCGCTAGGCCCACCTGCACCTGCATAAGAAGATTCCACCAAGAGGTGGCAAACAAAGCAACAGTCAGCACAGCTGACCAAATTATAACGACCCCACCCCTTTCTCGGGGTGGCGGAGCATCTTCCCTGCGTACAAGCCGTACTAGCAACATGTACTAGTATAAGGAAGATGCAAACTACACAAGGTGAGGTTTCAAACACAATCAATCTTCTAGGTGTAGCATCAAATAAAGTTGATCCTAGGAATGCACATGATGTTGGTTGGGTTCACCCTGAGGTTCCCCACAACCTCCTAAGAAATCGCATGAGGCTATCACATCATCATTTCAAAACATCACAAATGCGGGTACTCACGACCACACGCTCCATGCTCACATGGCATGAATCCAAGGTACTCTTTCGAGAGCACCAACTCCACTCTAAGTTCGGAAACCTTAGGTGGTTAAAGAGCTTCTGGCCCGTCTAGGTGAACACCTTCCGCGGCCTCTCCCATGATCGTACGACGTCCAGGAGGTGCTACCTCGCGCCGAGTCGCATGGAAACAGGGTTCGACTCAGCTTCGCCCGTGCTCTCACCATCGTGTCGCTCGCACGACGCGGGTACGGCTTCGCCTAGTTCCGGCATGATTTTAGCACATGCAAGTGCTACACAAAACATAAGTTACAACAACCAACCATTCACAAGGACATAGGATTTATAAGCAACCAAGAAGGAGGTATACAACGACTCACTTCAATTTCGTGGTGAAGGTTTGCCTTCAACCACTCGCAAAGCATGGGGCTTTCGTTAGGATCTTCACAAGACGCCTACGCTTAAATCCCGCAATGTTATAGATGATCTCACAGAGTCATTATCCGACACGCATTCTAGGCTTAACCTAAATGCAACATCGCAATCCAAGCATCACCGATCCGGGCTCACGGCCACGAATAGGCTTCACACACAATGCCTAAATCCGTTCGACTACCGGATTTCAACATGCAAATATGCCGGGGACGGACACAATCAACCCGGAGTTCCGAAGAACTAGAGGAAATCCTACACTTCACCCATTTGGTGAAAGGGAGTCCTCATGCAAGCATAGAAAAAGGAATGAGAGGACAAAGAACACGTCCTAAGACTGGGAGGGAGAATCGTTACCCTTGGAGTATGCTTCGGCGCCATGGAACAAAACTTGTTCGGTGGGAAACGATGGCAGCGAACTCCTCTCCACAAATCCGGTCTCGGTTTGTGAATCCGAGCTTTGGAGCTCCTTCAATGGGGGAAAATGGCTCCTCCTTCTCTCTAGGTTTTCAAAGGTAAGAGAGAGAGAGTGGGGTGGGTGAAATGAGGTTCTAAACCCTCATTTACCGACCTTAATCCATCAGGAAATATTTCCCAGCATCAGATCTCCTCACAACTCAACGGATGGGTCAGATTTAAACTTAAAACGGGCTGGAAAAACCCGCACACGGCTTGGCACACGGCCGTGTGCCAGACCGTGTGAACACACAGGAAAAACTGGAGCTAGACACACCCCTGCACACGGCCATGTCTATGGCCGTGTGGATCTACACGGTTAGGGACACAACCGTGTGCCTAGCCGTGACCTTCTCTGCCAAAGTTTGACGCTTAAAATTCACGGACACGGCCTTGCATGTGGCCGTATCGCAAGCCATGTCAAAAAACAGATTCTCTAAAAAGCTTCCAAACACCCCCAAATATCCCCAAAACCCCATGGGACTCCTATAATGCTCTTAGGGTCTTCATGGAAAGCAATTATATGAATTTTGGGGTGTTACAACTCTACACCCCTTATAAGAATTTCGTCCCAAAATTTCTAATATGAAAGCAATCAAACATAAGTCGTACCTGAGAGAAATAGCTCGGGGTACTCCGCAAGCATTTCCTGCTCTTTTTCCCAAGAGAGTTCCTCTCGCCCGCAATTATTCCAACCGACTTTCACCATCCGAATGGACTTGTTCCGCAACTGCTTCACTTCAGTGTCTTCAATGCAAATGGGTTTGACTTTCGTCGCTAGCCCTCCATCTACCGACACTTCGCTGACCGCAGCAACAAGATTTGGATCCTTAACAGCCTTCCGCAACACAGAGATGTGGAATACATCATGCAACCCGCTCAGCTCCGAAGATAGAGCAAGCCGGTAGGAAGCTTCACCAAAGCGCTCCAAGATCTCGAACGGTCCTAAGTACCTCGGACTTAGCTTTTTCAAGCATCGGATCCTCGATACTCCTTTGAACGGTTTGATCTTGAGATAAACCCAGTTGCCAACGCCGAACTCGACATTCCGATGATTTGCATTATAGTGTTTTGCCTGCCGATCTTGGGCAATGAGCATTCGCTCCCGAATAGCCCGAATCGATGTATTTGCCTCCTCCACATCCTTAAGTTTCAACAACTTAGTGTCGCCCGTTTCAGCCCAAGATAACGGTGTGCGACATTTCCTACCATAAAGAGCCTCGAAAGGGGCCATATTTTCTCTTGCTTGGTAGCTGTTGTTGTAAGCAAACTCAATCATATAGAGATGGTCCTCCCATCTCTTTCCGAAGTCCAGGGTGCACATCCTCGGCATGTCCTCCATCGTCCTATTGGTCCTTTTGGTCTGTCCATCCATTTGCGGGTGGAAGGCCGTGCTAAACTTTAGCTTGGTACCCAATATTTGATGAATCAGCCTCCAATCATTTGATGTGAACCGCCCATCGCAACCGTACGATGTTATCCAATATGTGAACCACCCGTGCAACCGTACGATGTTATCGACGTACAACTTTGACAGCTTCTCCACAGAATCATCCTTCCGGTTCGGAATAAAGTGTGATACCTTCGTCAATCGGTCCACGATCACCCAGACGGCGTCGTTTCCAATGATGCGATCTCGGCAATCCGTGCACAAAATCCATCGAAATATCATCGAACTTCCATTCCGGAATCTGCAATGACTTCAGAAACCCACCGGTACGTTGACATTCCACCTTCACCAACGCGCAAGTATGACACTTGGCCACATAGAGGGCAATGTCTTTCTTCATACCCGGCCACCAGAAGAGTTTCTTCATAACCATGTACATTTTCGTGCTCCCTGGGTGGATCGAGTACTTGGTATGATGAGCCTCGTACATCAACTCCGCCGGTAATATACCAACATTTGGGATGCACAATCTGCCATTCTTCCACATAAGGCCATCTCGAAAGAGAAATCAGCGTTTGACCCATCAACGGTCTCCGCTTTACAACGTTTCATTCTCTCATCCAGCTCCAATGCTTGTCAAACTCGGTCGGCGAGGTCGTATTGAACCTCCAACCAGTTCAAGCATGCTGAAGGAGACGCTCTTCTAACGACGCAAATGATTTCCATAACTTCTAGCTCGCGGATTAGACTCTCATCGTGCATCAAAATCCAATTTGCTTGAGTTGGAGCCCGATGACTCAACGCGTCCGCAACTACATTTCCCTTACTAGGAGTATTTGATGTCGAAGGTGTAGTCCCCAAGGAATTCCATCCACCTCCTCTGACGCATATTCAACTCCCTTTGATCCAGCAGGTACTTGAGGCTCTTGTGGTTAGTAAAGATATCGATCTTCACGCCATACAAGTAATGCCTACAAAGCTTGAGGGCGAAAACCACGGCCGCTAGCTCCAAATCATGGACCGGGTAGTTCCTTGCATGAACCTTCAGTTGTCGGGAGCCGTAGGCAATTACCTTTCTGAACTGCACTAAGACGCAACCCAAACCATTTCCCGAGGCGTCACTATAAATTTTGTAGCCTTCAGTACCACATAGCGAGCATAGAATGGGCGCCGTGGTCAGACGGCTCTTCAGTTCTTCAAAAGTTCGAGCGCACTCGGGCGACAAGCCGAACTTATGATCTTTCCTAGTTAGTTTAGTGAGAGGGAGTGCGACCCTCGAGAAGTTTTCCACAAAGAGCCTATAATAGCCAGCAAGTCCTAAGAAACTTCGGACTTCCGCTACGTTTTTCAACGCAGGCCACGGTCGGATCGCTTCTATTTTCGACGGATCAACCGCAATTCCATCCCCACTAACAATATGACCCAGGAATGCTACTGACGATAGCCAAAACTCGCACTTGGAGAACTAGGCATATAATTGACTCCTCCTCTGGGTGCTCAAAACTGCGTGCAGATGCTCTGCATGCACCTCCTCCGACTGAGAGTATACCAAAATGTCGTCGATGAAGACGATCACAAATTGATCCAAATACTCTCGAAACGTTCTATTCATTAAGTCCATAAATACCGACGGTGCTTTAGAAAGACCGAACGTCATAACCGTGAACTCATAGTGCCCAAAGCGGGTACTGAACGTTGTCTTTGGAATATCACATTCCCTTACGAAGTTGATAATAGTCGGACCTTAAGTCAAGCTTAGAGTATACCGTCGACCCAACCGATTGGTCGAATAAGTCGTCGATTCTCGGAATCGGATAACGGTTCTTCTAGGTCAGCTTGGTCCGCTACTACTAGGACAACACCAAAGCTGGGCTTAGGCCCCGAATCCTTCAACAAGGTGAAGAACATCTTCGCGCCTTTTCACAGCTTCTCCTATCCGTGCTCACTCAAGATCTATTAGTCAGCATTACCTCCAATCTATCCTTGACTAAGGTAAACGACACTCCGATTCATAACACGAAGTCCTTAGACAGATAAGAGAGCGATGCTCCCGCACCAACAGAGCTCTCGTCGAATAGTCGATAATTAGGACAAGGCCTAATTGCACAAAAATACAAGACGTAAAATTTCGCTGACATCGAATATGGTGGCCACACTGCTATCTCTATCCACACACGGGGTAGACATCATAATATGAGATGATCATCCATACCTATGGCAACATCGTATTGTTGAATGACCTCTTGCTGGCCATAGGAGTAGTCTCTCGACTGGGTTAGAGAATGCTGGGAAGTCGAAGACTCCACCGCCTTGCCTTTTTCCATAAAAGTTGAACCCATCACACGAGCATAGTCCACTTCTCCGCTTTTTGCCTTTGGGGGACCACTTCGACACACTCGGGCTTTGTGTCCCACCTTTCCGCAAGTGAAACAAAATAAGGAACACGGTGCAGTCCTAGCTTCCACAGAGTTAAACTTTCTCTTAACTCTTCTTAACTCAGACTTGGACTGAGAGACCGGCGTATGAAACTCTGGCTTTTTTACATTGATGTCTTTCGCGCGTTGCATACTCTCCATATCCATTTCCAGAGATTTTGCTGCTTTCACTAAGACGTTGAAGCCAAGTAACATTGGAACCACAAGCATTAGTCTTAGGTCATCTCGCAGACCATTGTAGAACTTGTTGACCTTGGTCTCCTCATCTTCCCACATAGACCTCTCATAACGGCCCAGACTGATGAACTAATTCAGGTACTCGTCCACTGAGTGCGCTCCCTGCTCCAGGTGTCAACACTGGTTCTGTAGTGCCAAATGATCTGTTGAGAGCATGTACCTCCGAAGGAATGATTCAAGGAAGTTTTCCCAAGAGATTTCGGTAAGTTGTCTCCCACCAAACTTGTGCACCAACTCTTCTTCCCACCAAAGACTTGCTTTTCTTTTAAGTAGGAAGGTGGCTAAGGCTACCAACCTCTCTTTGCTTATAAGCATTGACATTAAAGTCCTTTTTATTTCTGACAACCACTCCGCCGCTCTCTTTGGGGATTCGGTTCCCAAGAATGTTGGAGGGTTAAATCTCAGGAAGTGCTTTAATTGCTGGTCACGTGATCGTCCCACAACTGCTTGCTCAACTCGACGTTCCACCCTCGGCTCTACCGCAGATTCCACTGCAGCAACAGTTACAGGGGCCACATCCGGAGTCGGAGTAGTAGGATGTGCAAGCTGCCCAGACCGAGTGTTGATCATCGCGAAGACCGCTTCAGCGACTAACCTGATCATCTCAGCAGAAGGAGTGATCGCTGGTACCTCAACAAACGCACTACTTTCAGCAATGTTACGGGGTTGAAACTGCCCCGCACCACTCCTAGTCACTTATAATCATGGAAGACACAATTTAGTGACTGAAAACAAGGCGAACAACAATCATGGAACTCTCAGGTTCCGCAAACAAGTATGTTTTTCCATTCCTAAGTGGACATTCTTATTAGTTTTTAACGTTTTGGGTGAGCGCACATCCCGTGCACACCACCCCTTAAAAGGAATTCGTCCCGAATTCGCTAAACTACGGATCGACGCCCTAAGTCCGATACCAAATTGTAACACCCTGCCAATACAAATAATATAACAGTAGGTCCGGCCGGGACCCCACGCTATACTAACCACACTAGCTAGGCGTTAAAAGGAGATATACAGAAAAGAAATCCACCAGAGTATACTAAACATAAGCGGAAGCATAAAGATTTAACATTTCTTTTAGAATAGTCCACTATCACAGGAATGAAATAATAAAGTGTAGAGTTACGGCATTAAGGCCTTACATTCCAAACGTACAAAACTCCCTAAACATACTTTGGCACGCAGGCCGGCAATACATGAAAAGAAGAAAAGAGGCTGGCCTTCGAGGGCCAACACAGCAAAAGGTCCACCGCCCGCTATTTCCCGCTAGGCCCACCTGCACCTGCATAAGAAGATTCCACCAAGAGGTGGCAAACAAAGCAACGGTCAGCACAGCTGACCAAATTATAACGACTGAAGTATCTAGTTGCCTACCTAAATCACCTAGAGGGGGGTGAATAGGTGATCTCTACGTCTTTTGCGGAATTAAAAATAAACGTAAAGCACAGCACACAAAATTAATCACAGCCACAGATAACACCAGGAATTTATAGTGGTTCCCCGTACTTGGGTACTCCACTGCCGGCCTCGCCAATCTAGCACCATAGCTAGACTTGACTACTCACTAAATCTCGGATCAAGAACGATCCTACAGTCTCGGAGTCAAACTCCTACAAACTCAGAGAGAACCTCTCTTACAACTCGGAGAAAACTTCTCCTACAACTCGGAGAACAACCTCTCCTACAACTCGGAGATAACAACTCCTACAACTCGGAGATAACAACTCCTACAATAGATTGAAAAGGGGTTTGAACAATACTAAACCAGATCTGAATAACAGAGGCGTTTTCTTCCTTCTTCTTGAATGGTTTTGAGAACGATGAGGAAGAACAACGATCCTTCAAATCTGTCTTTGGCAATCCGAAACGATCCAATAGAGATTGTAGAACCTGAGTATGGATCAATCGAACCCTTCTTGAAAGAAATCGCCAACTCCAATGAGAAGAACGATCTCCAATCGTAGGCGACGGCGAGCGGCGTTTTTCACGTTCTTTTTGATCGGGAGAGAGATTAGGTCTGGAACGATTCTTGAAAACTTCTTTAAAATAACCCAAGAGCAACTCTATATATGGAGAGGAGCGATTAAGGTTAAATCGGTCTTAAACGTACTCAAAATAGCCGTTAGAAATGAAGAGGGGCGATCACGATCCGTCAGAACAGAGAAAAAAACGAAATTAGAAATTTACGGACAGATGTCTCGAGACATGAGGGATCTCTCGAGACATAAGGGATCTCTCGAGACATGAAACGGAAAGAGCAGGAAAGAGATGTCTCGAGAACTAAATGATCTCTCGAGACATTACAAAAATTTCAGACTTAAGATCTCTCGAGACAAACACGATCTCTCGAGACATGTCTGATCTCTCGAGACATATCCTTAGGAAAAAATTTTTTTCACAAAAAATTTCTTTTCTTCTCTTGAACACATGCAGCAGCCGCACTCCAAAGTCTTCAATAGTCTTGAAAAAGAAGTGTACCCCAATAGTGAGATCACACATGAGTCATCACCATGTTTCATATAATGAGGGATTACATTTTATGAAACTGTGTTTGCAGACCCATTGTGACCTGACATTGGTTTACACTTAGCCATGATAATCTGCAAGACAATACTAGAAAAGCATATCAAATACAAAAGCAATTCAATCTTAGTTTAAGGGTGACTTCTCACAAATAAAGGTAATTGTGAATGCAATTTCCAACAATCTCCCCCTATTTGTAGAAGTCAGAACCCTGTACACTAAGTTGAATTACAGCAGTTAAAGAATAAATATGCTATACTACACAAAGATATAGAAATGAAAAAGTAAAGAACATCAAAACATCAAATATATATATATATATCTAAATTTGAATTGTTCAGAAGACTTGATGTTCACTAAATCATAATGAAAACAAAATACGTCTTGTCAGCATCATCATCATCATCATCATCCTTCAAGACCTCCTTTTCCTCTTTTCTTCTTGTCTGGAGAAGAAGGCATGAGGCTTGGGATGGTAAAACGGAGGAGGTTCCGGAGCATCATCATTATTATAACCAAACGCTCTGAAATGAATCCTTCGCTTCCTTTGAGATGTCTCATGTTTTTCCCATTCTTGAGAGTTGTAGCATTCAGATCTGTTCATTTTACCTTCATGAACTAACTTGTAGGTTTCAAGAAAAATGTCTTTTGAGACGGGGCTCCAGATTTCTGGATAACTTTTCTCAGCCTTAGCTTTGCACTGACCTATTGAGCTAGAACTAGGAACTGATCGACTGGCAGAAGAACCTTCACCAAATTTTCTTTTTCCTTTGGTCCCAGCCCTATCTGATTGATCTTCAACAATAGGAGCCTTCCCAAGTAGTTCTTCTGGCCTGGGAGAAAACTGAGGAACAGGAACATCTGGATCAATCGCCAACTCAGGAAAAATCTGATTATGAAGCCACGTTGCTGTTTTGAATGAATAAGCATTAATATCAGCAACTTGCTTCATCATCCTAGAAGAGAACTGCTCAAACTGAGAATTCCATGAGCTTTGAAGAGCAAAAACGGAGCTTTCAATCAAATCTGTCATTTTAGCTACTATATTTTCCTCCCCCTTTCTGACTTCTACAGATAGGGTTTGGAGAGTATCATCTTTGAACTTTCCGACTTCATCAACAATTCTGAATGTATTGGCTTCAGCCTTGTCAGACACTGATTCTTGAAGCTTTGTCAGTATAACAGTCTGAGTCAACACTGTGCCTACACCTTCAGTTGCATGATCAATTTGCTTGCTCCCTAGGCTCATCAAATCAGAGAGATTTTCATAATTGGATTTTATCTTAGCTAACTCTCTGCCTAGTTCACTTTCAACTGAGGCAATTTTCCTGTGAACAGTCGTCAAAGAATTTTCAAACTGTGCACTCTGCTTCTTGAGCAGTGCTTCAATCTTTCCTAGAAGAGAATCTTCTGCACAACCTAGCTCATCTGGAGCATTCTTGGTTGTGTCAAACTCTGACTCCCCCTCAACATGTACTAGGGGAGGTGACAATTCATGAACTGACATGACATCATCATCATCTATGTTAAAAACAAAATCAGCACCAGACCCTGCCTGTTGGCCACTGGGACTGTGCTCTTCAGATACTGGAGGGGATTCTGTTGGAGCTGATGAGGATTTACCTTTGGCTTTTGAACGGATTTGCAGCTTGGCACGACCTGAAGCTTTAGAGCGAGTTCGAGAGGAAAGTGGCAATGATCTTACCAAGGGTGCTTGATCTTCAGAAGAAGGAGCTGGAGTTTCTGCTTCTCTTGCCACTGCAGATTTAAGAGTCTCCCCCTCAGAAGGAGCACCAGCCATTTCCGGCTTCTTGATACGAATGTCCCATCTCTGCAAGGAGCTGACATCTATCTTCTTAAGGTGATGGATAACTGTACCTTTGGACATGTTGAAAATAGCAGGGTTAAACTGATTTAGAAACAGTGAGATAATCCGGGCAAAGTTAGGAGTGTTTATGCAAGCTTTGATATTTGAGAATAAGATTGAGGCCCAATCTCTCTTCTTTCCAGTAACAATGCCAATCATCAACAGAAACATCTCTTCAGACACATGTCCTTGAGATCCTGTCTTGCAGAAAAGTGCCTTTGAGATAATGTCCAGCAGGAGCTTCCCTACAACATTCAACTTATTCCTCTTAACTGTAGAGAAATCTGAATCTAGACCACAGAACCTTGTTGTAGTCAACCAATCAGTGTCAACTAGCTCTTCTTCAGCTTCCACTTCAGACAACTGCAAATACTTAGCGAGAGTTTCTGGAGAAACTTTGATTTTTATACCCTTAACGAAGGAGATCAACATACTTCCTTCCTTGATTGGCTTTACATTGATGAAGAATTCTTCAACCTCTTCAAACAAAATCCGGCAAGGATGCTCGAGAATGAAGGTGAGACCGGCGGCATCAAGCATACAAAACAGAGTATGGAACTCATCGGATAAACTTGCAAGACCTAACCGAATTACCTCGTTGCCGACTCCGATTTTCGGATGAGGAGAGGGAGCCATTGCAGCAAGATGGAGGGAGGAATGTTGAACGAAGAATCACTGAGAACCACCGCAGCACTGAGACCGGTCGCAGACGTTCGTCGCTCGAGAGGGAGACGAAAGGTCGAGGAGGTCTCGGGAGATGACTCGCGTGAACATCACGTTTTCCGATTTCGTATATATATATATATTTTTGATTTTACGGAAATTCGAAAACTAGAAATAGGAAATAGCGCGTACCTGTCGTTTGAGATTTCCTTTACAAAAAACTTATTTCTCGAGACATCGGCTATGTCTCGAGAGCTCAGGTGATATTTTCTTCATTGATGTCTCGAGAGATACACCGTGTCTCGAGACATCACCTTATCTCAAAATTTTCTTCTTGTCTCGAGAAGTCCTGCCAGGTCCCGAGACATGACTTGTCATAAGAAAACTTCTTGTCGCCAAGGTTTGATTGACTTGACCATTACTCCATGTTGAGCATTCCAAGCTCCGTCTTGAAGAAAGAGAACTTGGTCTCACCCAGTGGCTTCGTGAAGATGTCTGCAACTTGCTTATCCGTGGGGACATAACTCAGATTTATGTCACCCTTCTCCACATGCTCCCGGATAAAGTGATATCGTAGCTCGATGTGCTTTGTCCGACTGTGAGAGACTGGATTATTTGCGATAGCGATTGCACTGGAAGAGTCGCAAAACATGGGAATATCTTTGAGCTTCATGTTGTAGTCTTGAAGTTGATTTCTTATCCAGAGAAGTTGTGCGCAACAACTGCCAGCAGAAATGTATTCCGACTCGGCGGTTGAAATTGCAACACAATTCTGCTTCTTGCTACTCCAGGAAATAAGTCTCCTTCCGAGGAATTGACACGTCCCAGAAGTGCTTTTCTTGTCGTCTTTGCTACCTGCAAAGTCTGCATCTGAAAAACCAATTAGTTCACTATCATTACTTCTTGGGTACCATAAGCCAAGATTTGGTGTGCCTTTAAGGTATCTCAAGATTCGCTTTGCAGCGGTATAGTGGGATTCCTTAGAGTTCACCTGATATCTAGCACATACACATGTAGAGAACATTATATCAGGTCTACTGGTAGTAAGGTAGAGCAATGAGCCAATTATGCTTCTGTACTTGGTTTCATCAAAAGGTTTCCCTTTCTCATCCTTGTCCAGAGACGTAGCTGAGCTCATTGGAGTCCTCATAGAGGTTGCACTCTCCATTCCAAATTTCTTAATCAACTCCTTAGTGAACTTTGTCTGAGAAATGAAGATTCCATCTTCAGACTGTTTCACTTGAAGTCCTAAGAAATATTTCAGCTCACCCATACTGCTCATTTCAAATTTCCCTTGCATAAGTTTAGAAAACTTTTTGCAGAGGTTATCATCCGTGGAACCAAATATGATGTCATCAACATAGATTTGCACTAGCAAAATCTTGCCTTTTACTTCCCTAAGAAATAATGTCTTATCTATCTTTCCTCTTGTGAACTTGTTCTCAAGAAGAAAGTTAGACAGCGTCTCATACCAAGCTCGAGGAGCTTGTTTCAAACCATATAAAGCTTTCTGTAATAAATAAACATGATTGGGATGATCAGGATTAACAAAACCTGGGGGTTGTTCAACGTATACTTCCTCTTTAATGTCTCCGTTTAGGAACGCGGATTTGACATCCATTTGATATACGGTGAAACCCTTGAAAGCAGCATAAGCAAGGAAGAGTCTGATCGCTTCGAGCCTTGCTACTGGAGCGTACGTCTGATCGAAGTTGATGCCTTCCTCTTGTCTGTACCCTTTAGCTACAAGTCTGGCTTTGTTCTTTATGATTGTTCCTTCTTCATCCAGCTTGTTTCTATACACCCACTTTGTTCCTATGACATTTTTGTCTTTTGGTTTTGGAACAAGTGTCCATACTTTACATCGTTTGAACTGATTCAATTCTTCTTCCATAGCAATTATCCAGGATGGATCTTCATTTGCCTCTTGGAATTTCTTTGGTTCGACCTGCGAAAGAAAACTTAAATGCATATTTTCGTTAATGGTACCTCGTCTTGTTCTTATTCCTTCATGAGGATCTCCTATGATTTGATCAACTGGATGATCCCTCATGTGTCATAGCCCGAGGTTCCTTGCATGAATTGGACCAATAGGAGTTTCTTCTACTGTTGGAGTATTTTCCTCCACTTGGAGTGGCTCTTCATCATGATGATCTTCTTCATAGATTGTTATTGGGGGAAACTTGATGAAGTTTTGAGAATTTTCTTCAACTGGCTGATCCAAACTTAAGTCCTGCAGCTTTGAACCTGTGTCTACAGAAGAAATGCTAGAGGAGCTGCTATGAAGCATGCTCGTCTCATCAAATACAACATTAATAGATTCTTCTACCACCAGGGTTTTCTTATTAAAAATACGATAAGCTTTACTATGGCTACTATAGCCTACGAAAATCCCTTCAAAACTCTTTTCACTAAACTTAGTTTTGTAATGCTTTCCATTGTTTAGCACAAAGCATTTACTACCAAAGATTCGAAAGTAAGAAATGGTCGGTTTCTTGCCTTTTAGAAGTTCATAAGGAGTCTT
Organism: Dactylorhiza incarnata; assembly: GCA_033032865.1. Classification (NCBI taxonomy): domain Eukaryota; kingdom Viridiplantae; phylum Streptophyta; class Magnoliopsida; order Asparagales; family Orchidaceae; genus Dactylorhiza; species Dactylorhiza incarnata. The sequence goes on along the minus strand of JAWHQI010000078.1, from coordinate 6,810,577 downwards.
TTCATGGTTTTTGTTTATGAGTGCTCTGTTTTGCACATGACATGCAGTATTGACAGCTTCAGCCCAGAAATATTCAGGTAGTGAAGAGTCACTCAACATGGTTCTGCAAGCCTCAATAAGTGTTCTATTCTTTCTCTCAGCTACTCCATTTTGTTGTGGAGTTCGAGGAGAGGAAAACTCATGAAAGATACCGAGGCTTTCACAGAATTCTGTCATGGCTCCAGATTCAAATTCTGTACCATGGTCACTTCTGATTTTGACCACCGAACAGTTAAATTCATTCTGGACCTGCCTGACAAAACTAGTGAAAGTGTCAAAGGTATCTGACTTATGTTTCAGAAAGAATACCCAGGCAAAACGAGAGTAGTCATCTACAATAACCAATGTGTAGGATTTTCCTCCTAAACTTCTAATTTGCAAATGACCAAACAAATCCATATGAAGTAGGTATAAACACCTGGTTGAATCTTTGCCAATAATGCTCTTAAAGGTAGCTCTTGTTTGCTTGCCTTTTACACATGCATGACAAGGTCTATCTTTAATGCACTTAACATCTGGTGCATCTCGCACTAAGTTTTGAGAAAACAATTTATTAATAGTTGTGAGATTTATATGTGCTAATCTCTTGTGCCATTGGTCAACAAGAGATGCACTATCTTTTGCCAAAAGACATACTGGTGTAGAAGATGATATACAAAGAAAATTTAAACAAAATATGTTTTTACAGCGAATGCCTGATAAAATCGTTTCATGATTTTCAGCCGATTTTATCAAACATTTATCTTTATGAAAATCAACAATGTATCCTTTATCACAAAGTTGACTTATGCTTATCAGATTATGTTGTAATCCTTCCACATAAGCTACATCGGAAAAAGATACATTTCCATTAGAAATCATACCATAGCCTTTAGTTATTCCTCTGTCTGAACCGCCAAAAATAACTTTTGCACCGTTCGCAACTGGAATGTAGTTTTGCAAAAGGCTTCTTGTCCCGGTCATATGCCGAGAGCATCCACTGTCCAAGTACCAGATTGGATTTTTATTGGCCTTTGGACATACCTGCAAAAACAAATCATTTCGCCTTAGGAGCCCAAACAGATTTGGGTCCTTGGTCCCGTGTCAGTTGAGCACCACGATAAATGTTAACATTGCGAGTGGTCTGCCTTGCAACGTTCACTTGTGGTCTCCTAGTATACGTTGTATTAAACCAACAATCAACGGCAAAGTGACCAATTTTACCGCAGCACCAACAGTCGAATCTGTTGTACCTTCTCTTTACACTCTCCTGCTTAACTTTTTGAACGTTAGCTCTTGCAGGAGTAGCCCTTTTTGATGAGGATGCCTCATGGGGGCAACACACACAAGGTGGTACTGTCCTCTTCGGCTTTGGTGCAACAGCCTTCACTTTTGGTGCTTTCATAGCACTCGGACCATGAACAAATGGACCGTACCCTTTCCGATTAATCTCTTGATAGGGTGCTTGAAAAGCACTATCACCAAAGTTTCGGGGAGGAGCCCATTCCTTATGATCATTCACAGGTGAAAAAGGAATTGGTCGTGTGAAATGACCATAGGAACTCTCCATATCATAAGCATTCATAGGGAATATGACTTTCTTGAATGCTACAGGCTCTTGATGAGCTTTCCCTTTTTCTTTGGCGGTAGCTTTCTTAGCAACCAGACCATTCTTCTTAGCAATTGTATTTTTTGAAGAATTGCTAGTACTAGCTTCATGTCCTATACCGCTTCCTTTTGCCTTAGTGGTAAAAGTACTAATAATTGACAGAACAGTTTTAGGTTGAGAGAATGCTTCATCCAACTTCTTCTCAGCCGCAAGCTGTTCCTCCAAGACTTTTATCGAATTATCTCTTAAGGCAAGAGTCTCTTCCGAGCTTTTGATCTTGTCTTTCAAGGCTTGGACTTCCTCTTTGAGAGAAGAAAGTTCTTCAACTTCTTTTCTCAAGTTAGATTCCACCTCCTTGAGAGCCATGATCTCCTTACCCTGAGTTTTGACAACCTTTCGGCACTTGTCAAAGCTTTGGAGCATTTTGGTATATTGAGACATGAGCTCAGATTCATCGTCTGAGAGGTTATCCTTTTGTTCAGCCGAAGCATAATCAGAATCAGATAGGATAGTGTGATCATTTACCTTTCCGGTGTACGGGGGTACTTCTTCATCATCAGACATAACCATCAGACTGAAGTAAGCTTCTTCTTCATCACTCGACTCATCGGAGTCACTGTCGCTCAGAGTTTTGGCTTTCTTAGCGACGAAGCTTCTATCTGATTTCTTCTTTCCATGAGTGGATTTCTTGTCTTCTTTTCTTCCACCTTCTTTCTTCTTATAGGGACACTCAGCAATCATGTGCCCTGGCTTATTACAACAGTTAATGTCAGAAGAAATATGTTTGTTCTGTTTGGATTTATACCTGTCATTATTGCTTGAGCCCTTCCTGTGATATTCGCCATCACGACAAGAATATTTATGATCCGAGGAAGACGGCTTGTTGTTCATGTGCCTCCGCTTGTTCAGCAGTTTCTTAAACTGACGGGAGATTAAAGAGAACTCCCCATCAGACAGTTCGGAACAGGAGGAGCTGGCTTCCGATTCTTCTTCAATATCAGATTCCTTTTCTCTGATCGGTATCACTGCTTTGCTCTTCTTTGAATTCTCTGCCTTCAAAGCTAAGGTTCTTTCTTTGCTTGAAGCTCGATTTACATCCTCTTCAGACTTTCGGATGTTCATTTGTAATTCATGAGACAACAGCTTCCCGAACAGATTTTGAGGTTCTAGACTTGGCAGTTTTCCAAACTCTCTTATGGCAACAATTTTGCTATCCCAGTCTTTCGTTAGGGAATGCAAGAATTTGTCATTTAGTTCACCGTTTGTGAACTCCTTGTCGTAGTTCCTCAAACCATTGACTATCTTGAAGAATCTTTCGTACGCATCAGCAATGCACTCCTTCTTATTCTGCTTGAACGCCTCGTACTCTTGATTAAGTAGAGACCTTCTATCTTCTCTTACCTCGTCAGTACCTTCCATTAGAATAATTAAGGATGTCCACATCTCTTTGGCTGATTTGCAGTGAATTAAGTTTTGCAACATGGAATCGTCCACTGCACTTGCAATTATGTTTTTAGCCTTCTTGTCAAGAGCAACAAGAGCTATCTCATCCTTAGTCAAATCCATCATTTTCTTAGGTATCTGAACAGTAGGATTTGTTGACGAAGCGGTCATTGGCACATGGGGACCTTCTTCCACGACTTGGAAGATTCTGGGATCTGCAGCTTCCATATAAAAACAGACTCTTTCCTTCCACATAGGAAAGTTGGCCTTGGTGCAGATGGGCAATTTCAGAGAGGATTCCATGACTCTATCCATGGCTTGCTAGCAACTAGAAGAATGGATCCTGTTCAAGGTGTTAACCTAGCAACGAAGAACGACCCTCTGATACCAATTGAAGTATCTAGTTGCCTACCTAAATCACCTAGAGGGGGGTGAATAGGTGATCTCTACGTCTTTTGCGGAATTAAAAATAAACGTAAAGCACAGCACACAAAATTAATCACAGCCACAGATAACACCAGGAATTTATAGTGGTTCCTCGTACTTGGGTACTCCACTGCCGGCCTCGCCAATCTAGCACCACAGCTAGACTTGACTACTCACTAAATCTCGGATCAAGAACGATCCTACAGTCTCGGAGTCAAACTCCTACAAACTCAGAAAGAACCTCTCTTACAACTCGGAGAAAACTTCTCCTACAACTCGGAGAACAACCTCTCCTACAACTCGGAGATAACAACTCCTACAACTCGGAGATAACAACTCCTACAATAGATTGAAAAGGGGTTTGAACAATACTAAACCAGATCTGAATAACAGAGGCGTTTTCTTCCTTCTTCTTGAATGGCTTTTGAGAACGATGAGGAAGAACAACGATCCTTCAAATCTGTCTTTGGCAATCCGAAACGATCCAATAGAGATTGTAGAACCTGAGTATGGATCAATCGAACCCTTCTTGAAAGAAATCGCCAACTCCAATGAGAAGAACGATCTCCAATCGTAGGCGACGGCGAGCGGCGTTTTTCACGTTCTTTTTGATCGGGAGAGAGATTAGGTCTGGAACGATTCTTGAAAACTTCTCTAAAATAACCCAACAACAACTCTATATATGGAGAGGAGCGATTAAGGTTAAATCGGTCTTAAACGTACTCAAAATAGCCGTTAGAAATGAAGAGGGGCGATCACGATCCGTCAGAACAGAGAAAAAAACGAAATTAGAAATTTACGGACAGATGTCTCGAGACATGAGGGATCTCTCGAGACACAAGGGATCTCTCGAGACATGAAATGGAAAGAGCAGGAAAGAGATGTCTCGAGAACTAAATGATCTCTCGAGACATTACAAAAATTTCAGACTTAAGATCTCTCGAGACAAACACGATCTCTCGAGACATGTCTGATCTCTCGAGACATATCCTTAGGAAAAATTTTTTTTCACAAAAAATTTCTTTTCTTCTCTTGAACACATGCAGCAGCCGCACTCCAAAGTCTTCAATAGTCTTGAAAAAGAAGTGTACCCCAATAGTGAGATCACACATGAGTCATCACCATGTTTCATATAATGAGGGATTACATTTTATGAAACTGTGTTTGCAGACCCATTGTGACCTGACATTGGTTTACACTTAGCCATGATAATCTGCAAGACAATACTAGAAAAGCATATCAAATACAAAAGCAATTCAATTTTAGTTTAAGGGTGACTTCTCACAAATCAAGGTAATTGTGAATGCAATTTCCAATAACGACCCACCCCTTTCTCGGGGTGACGGAGCTTCTTCCCTGCGTACAAGCCGTACTAGCAACATGTACTAGTATAAGGAAGGTGCAAACTACACAAGGTGAGGTTTCAAACACAATCAATCTTTTAGGTGTAGCATCAAATAAAGTTGATCCTAGGAATACACATGATGTTGGTTGGGTTCACCCGGAGGTTCCCCACAACCGCCTAAGAAATCGCATGAGGCTATCACATCATCATTTCAAAACATCACAAACATGGGTACTCACGACCACACGCTCCATGCTCACATGGCATGAATCCAAGGTACTCTTTCGAGAGCACCAACTCCACTCTAAGTTCGGAAACCTTAGGTGGTTAAAGAGCTTCTGGCCCGTCTAGGTGAACACCTTCCGCGGCCTCTCCCATGATCGTACGACATCCAAGAGGTGCTACCTCGCGCCGATTCGCATGGAAACAGGGTTCGACTCAGCTTTGCCCGTGCTCTCGCCATCGTGTCGCTCGCACGACGCGGGTACGGCTTCGCCTAGTTCTCGTAAGAATTTAGCACATGCAAGTGCTACACAAAACATAAGTTACAACACCCAACCTTTCACAAGGACATAGGCTTTACAAGCAACCAAGAAGGAGGTATACAACGACTCACTTCAATTTCGTGGTGAAGGTTTGCCTTCAACCACTCGCAAAGCATGGGGCTTTCGTTAGGATCTTCACAAGACGCCTACGCTTAAATCCCGCAATGTTATAGATGATCTCACGGAGTCATTCTCCGGCACGCATTCTAGGCTTAACCTAAATGCAACGTCGCAATCCAAGCATCACCGATCCGGGCTCACGACCACGAATAGGCTTCACACACAATGCCTAAATCCGTTCGACTACCGGATTTCTACATGCAAATATGCCGGGGACGGACACAATCAACCCGGAGTTCCGAAGAACTAGAGGAAATCCTACACTTCACCCATTTGGTGAAAGGGAGTCCTCATTCAAGCATAGAAAAAGGAATGTGAGGACAAAGAACACGTCCTAAGACCGGGAGGGACAATCGTTACCCTTGGAGTACGCTTTGGCGCCATGGAACAAAACTTGTTCGGTGAGAAACGATGGCAGCGGACTCCTCTCCGCAAAGCCGGTCTCGGTTTGCGAATCCGAGCTTTGGAGCTCCTTCAATGGGGGAAAATGGCTCCTCCTTCTCTCTAGGTTTTCAAAGGTAAGAGAGAGAGTGGGGTGGGTGAAATGATGTTCTAAGCCCTCATTTCCCGACCTTAAGCCATCAGGATATATTTCCCACCATCAGATCTCCTCACAACTCAACGGATGGCTCAGATTTAAACTTAAAACAGGCTGGAAAAACCCGTACACGGCTTGGCACACGGCCGTGTGCCAGACCGTATGAACACACAGGAAAAACTGGAGCTAGACACACCCCTGCACACGACCATGTCTATGGTAGTGTGGATCTACACGGTTAGGGACACAGCCGTGTGCCTAGCCGTGACCTTCTCTGCCTAAGTTTGACGCTTAAAATTCATGGACACGGCCTTGCACATGGCCGTGTCGCAAGCCATGTCAAAAATCAGCTTCTCTAAAAAGCTTCCTAAACACCCCCAAACATCCCCAAAACCCTATGGGACTCCTCTAATGCTCTTAGGGTCTTCATGGAAAGCAATTATATGAATTTTGGGGTGTTACAACCTATGTGACCGCGCGACTTGTGCGCAGTCTCGTGCTCGCACGACCTGTGTGCGATCTTGTCTGCTGATCTGTGTCTTGGTCGGATGATCATCCAAGAGGTCTGATCACGCGGTCTGCCTTATGAGACTGCTGGCGATCTGTCGGGTGGTGATTGTATCACTTCTGTGCGGTGACGACATCCGTCTACCCGCCTATAAATAGAGGTGCAGGGCCGTCATTCCTAACGAGAACTGTAAGAACTGAGCTTGGGTTAATTGGTGCGATCTCACTTTGAGGTCGGGCGGTCTCGGAAGCGAGCTGACTGTTTGTTGTGTTCGCAGGTTTGCGATCAGCAGGTTGCGATCTTCTTCCTTGGTGATTCCCAGCGGCTTGAATAAACAGTTCGGCAGCGGTCAGTCTGCGAACTGGTTTATGTTCATTCTTTTGCTGTTCGCAGCGAGCTCAGCGATCAGGCGACCATCAGCGGTTAGGCAATCTGAGTTGCGGTCTGGCGACAACTTCAGTTCTTCGTTCCAATAAAGCTCCAGTTCGTGCGGTCTGAGGTGCGGTCTTGCAGTGCCGGCGGTCTGTCCGGTTTCTGTTTGAGTGGTCTCAGGTCAAGCCGGGCGACTTCTGGAGTCGAGCGGTCTGTGCGGTCTCAGCTTGTCTAGGCGCCAGATTTGTTTTTTGTGTGTTTTGTTCTTCTCGTCTCCGTGATTCTGATGAATCATGTCTCGCCATGTATACCTCGCACTGTAAATGAAGTTTGTGTTTCAATAAAGTTTCTTGTGTTGCTGTGTGGCATTGTGGTTGTTTGGCTTTAACTCAGTTGATGCAACTCCTGCTTACTCCTAAACGATTCAAATCAAAAAAATTTAACACCTCTGATACCAACTGTCACAACCCACATTTTCCCAACATTTAAAATGCTATCAGAGTAGGGAAAGCTACGCTTTGTGATGCCACGTCACATAGGGGACACCTACTGACGTTAAGGCAACTCATCCTCCCTCGCAGTTCAAGAAATTATTATTAACTCAAGGTAATCCAAATATTATTTATGCAAAAAATTAACAAAGCCGTGTCCCTCGGCTAGGTGGATCAACTAGTCCACGCTTTTAAAATATAGTTTTATGCAGCGAAAAATACCTGATTTAGTTACTTAGTGGCCTAAGTGTACACGAAGACGAAGTGAGGTGCACCATGCATGATCGTACGTCAAGATTTACTGTATATAAAAGTAGATTTATCATACACAGAAAGTAGTGAGACTAACATTTCAAATCATGATATGCAATGCTCCAAATGCCTTAGCATATCTAAACAAGGGGGCTATCAAGCAAACCCATATCTAAACATTCTAGAACAAGTGTCCAAAAGTAAACAACAAGTAACAGCAGCAGGGTAGCAAAAGTCTAACCAAACGGCACCATGGGCGTCGATACCCGACACGAACCTATGGGCCGACAAGTTCACAGAAAACCCTACCTCAGGAGGGTCAGAAAATGACAACCAACGCAACTCCACACTAACACTTGATACTGTCCCGAACCTGAGGTATTCAAAGAAAGAACACCTCAGAAACAAGTTACAAGTGGTGAAGAAAACAAGAAAGTAAGCAAACCTCCGCGAGACTGGAGGGAAACAGTAGCTGCAAGGATCAGTGATGACAACGCTAGCCATAAATAATCAATAAGAAAAAAGAAATAGCAGAAGTAATAAAAAATCAGCAGAAAAACACTCACCAAACAAAGGTGTGAAAACAGGCAAGGTCAAAGCTCGCCATAAGAAAATAACCATCAACATTCAAATTATTAATCATGTTACTCTTGTTCAAATTATAGAGACTGATCAGCTCTTCAGAAAAGGAGAGGCCATGCGGGGATAATACCATCTCCTATCGTCACGACCCTCAGAGAACCGCACCGGTGGCACCGCCAACATCGTGTACGACCTCCAACAGAAATATTATTTTAAAAGAGCATCGCACCGGTGGCACCGCCAACATCGTGTACGACCTCCAACAGAATATTCACATTTTCATGTTTCTTTCAAAGGAAAAGGGGTGAGGCCCATCAGAACATAAGATCGCATTTCGGGTAATCAAAATGAGTAATATTTATATTGAGCAAAAAGGAAGGTGAATCAGAAGATGTAACTTTGCATATACTGGAAGCAAAAACGCGAGAAAAAAGGGGGGTAGCAAAGAGAAAGAGCAAGATCACCACTTGCCTTGAAATCACCGAAATTGTCTTCCAAACAACTCCTCGTCATAGATCGGTCCAAAAGGAGGTACGACGATGCGAGATCTACAGAAAAAAGCGCAAAAATGAAGGTTAGGGCCAAAAACCCTAACGCAAAAAGTCCAAGAAACGGGAAATACTCATCACGAATGCGAAGCTCTCGTCGAGAGCTTTCTGGATCTATGCTCGGTTGAAAATTTCATCCACCGGAGCTCCGTCGGCGGCGACTGGAAGATTCACGAAAAGCTCTCTCTCTCTCTCCGTCTCTCGCTCTCTGGTTCGATCAGAATGAAGAAGAAGAAGAAGGTTTATTCTTATTTATACCTAATAATAATAATAATAATAATAATAATAATAATAACTCAATGCGACAATAAGAATGAACTCACGCCCAACTGAATATCATCGAAATGGAGGGCTGTGCTGGATATCGTCGAATGCAGGAGGCTGTGTCGTCGAAGGGCTGGATCGACGAAATGGTTTAGATCGTCGAACGAAGAGGGCCATCAGATCGTCGAAAGGGAAAGGACTGGATCGACGAATGCATAATGAAGGGGGCTGATCGTCGAACGAAGCTTTGCATATTCATATATATATATATGATTTTTATATAATAATAATATTATTATATTATTACTAAAAACTAAACGAACGTTGAACCCAACAAAAATTTTGCCTAAGGTGAACGACGGCGCTACGAATCCAACGGTGAAGTCGGAATCAAAATCCAACGTGTCGTTCTCGAGATATAAATGGCCGAAGTTGAAAGTGGAGGTTAGATCTTAAATTACTCTAGAGGGGGGTGAATAGAGTATTAAAAACTTTTCAATACGTTTTATAGCGGAAATTAAACTACTGATTAAGTATATGTGTATTTAGTGTAAGTTATAGAAAACTACAGAAATAATAAAGGACACACAACACAAGCACACAGAAATAATCAAGCACAGAAGACACAAGGAGCTATAGTTGTTCCCCAATAAATCTGGGTACGTCTACTCTTCTACCACCCTTGGAAGGAATCAACTAGGAGGGTTGATAAGGTGCCCAGGCACCAAGGGATTTTTGATAAGGTGTCCACACACCAATAATCTTTTGATAAGGTGCTTAAAAACCACACTAGGATTTTTTGATAAGGTGTCTTGCCACCACTGGGTAAACTTTTGAAGGGAGTACTAACCCTGTACAGGATGAGATAAAAGGTATAGAGTGTTCTTCTCTGTCAATGATCTGAGAGAAGACAAAATGTGTTGAAGCAGAAAGCTCCCCCTGTCTGATGAGAGTTGATGACAGCTTTATGGACAGAGCTTTCTCAAATAGAAGTCTTTGTAGCAGATGATCTGGAAGAAATTAATCGTCAGATTGTTGTTGCTCTTGAAAGACTTTATCTTACAGCAGATCTATGAGATTAAGTCTTGTTCTCAGAATGATGAAGATGCTGCCTTGATGAAGAAGAATGCTGAAAAAGAATAGTGTATTTTCTTCTTCTTCTTCTTCTGAAAAACTTCTTCTATTCTCCTTGTTCTGTGATCACTGGAAAGAGAAAGTGATGGTGAAGTTTTTCTTTATTTCTCTCACAAAAAATGACTGTCTCAGTTCTTGTTGTGTTGTTTTGTTTTCTTCTGATAACTTTATGTATATTTTTTCAAATTCAAATCTTCTGTCTCTTTAAGGAATGTCTTCTTCTGACTTAAATCCTTCTTGGAACCAGGTAGCCACCCAAACCGATTTTGGCAGGTCCTTTAATTCCTTTTGTCGAGAAAGATGCCTTTGGCATTAAATGTCAACGGATATTCTTCTTCTTGGAATAGAAGGAATATAAGTATATAATAAATGAGAAAGATATCTTTACTTGGCTGCCCGAATACGTCCAAGGAGAAATAAATATATCTGTTATTCTGCTGAGTTGAGTTCAGAGAACTAACATCCACTGAGAATATAAGTCTGAACATCAGAAAGCAATTTGTCGAGCACTGGCTAGAATTTGTCGACCGCCGCTAGTCATTTATCGAGCGCTGGCTTAGAATTTGTCGACCGCCGCTAGTCATTTGTCGAGCGCTAGCTTAGAATTTGTCGACCGCTGGAACTGTGAGTTTCTTTAGTCTGCTGGAAGCAATTTGTCGAACGAATCTGGTCATTCATCGAACACCATTTGCCATGTGTTGAGCTTGAATTTCCTAAGTTCTGCTAATCTAATCAGCTTAAAACTTGACCCTAAGGCTATACATTGGGGTCAATACAGATCCTAATCAACATATAGTGATCCTAGCCCAAATTAGTAATAGGGTTGTTCCAACAATCTCCCCGTATTTGGGTTAGGACACTATTTGACAAATAATTAAATGGATACAACAGAAAGTATAATCAACAGAGCAACAATGAAATGAAATATATCTGATAATTAAAATAGATCATCAGATAAGATAAAAATAAATGCTCTGAGTTTAGAAACTTTACATTCATAACCAAGCAATTTATTTAAGACTTTTTGTCCTGAGAAGGTGGCTTGAATATGATTTTCCTGTTGGGGTCTTCTGATTTCTTTTTGCTGATAAACAAATCTTGAGCTCCAATGATTTTCTGTTCTTTGACATGAGGGATAAATGCTTCTGGGTGCATATCAATATATTCCTCAGCATTGAATGCTTTAACTATTTTGTATTTTTCAAGTTCTTTTCTTCTGTATTCTGACATGGTTGAGAAACCTGAGAAGTCTTTGCCTTCTGCTTTAGCCTTTTTAATCTGTGCATATGCAATTGTTTCTCTCAGTCTTGCCATCTGACAGATTTTCTCTTCTTCTGGATCTGGAAAGTAATAAATATCTTCTGAATCATTTTTGTCTTGAGTGACCTTTTGAGGTACTCTATCTCTGTGAAGAGATCCACCAGATATGTGAAGTTTGTATTCTGAAGATATTTGAGAAGAAGAAAAGGTTTGACTTTCTTGAAGGATAGGTGCTGATTTCTTAGAGAAAGGAGCACTGGTTGATCGAGAGGCTTGAGAACCACTAGAACTACCAGGTCTCCCAGAATGTTGAGAGCTTGGCTTCTGAGAGGAAGATGATACACCTGATGATCCTGTTGCACCAGCTGATGGTGGAGGAGGAGGATGATTGTTCTTGACTGGTTTGTCAGGGATGTAGCCAGTCTTCTTGAATTTCTTCCTCCTGTTGTTCTCATTTCTGGAGAGCTTCATCTAGTGAGGAGTTTTCTCATCAAGAGGAACATTATACAAAATGTACAGAGGAATGTCATTATTTGGATTTGGGGGCTTGGGAGCAGCCTTTGACTTAGTTGTTCTTTTCTTTCTTTTCTTTGAAAGTGTATCATCAGAATCACTGTTGTCATCATCATCATCAGAGTCAGAAGATGAGATTGGCTTATTGTATAAATCATCAATTCTCTTGATTGCTTCACGAGCCTTTAATCTTTCTTCTTCGGCTTTGTCAAACTCTGCATCTGCTTCTTTCCAGATTTCATCAAAGCTTGGCATTGGTTCTTCATTCCATACAGGATTTGGAGGTGAAGAAGTAATTTGTGAGGCTGTTGTGTCATCAAGGAATTCTGCAAGATCATCTTCATATTCTGCAGAGTGATCCTTTATTTGAATGTCTTGAACAGTGAATGAAGGAATAGAGGAGATGTAATTTTGTATGATATCAGAATGAGTCTTCTGAGGAAGGCATATCAGAGCCTTTGATATGTCCTCTATATATACCTTTGGTGATACCCATGAAGTATATGTGACATCAAATTTTGATAATAAGCTATATAGATCACAGGATGGATGAATGCATATACTATTTATTTCTTCTATAACTTGTGTATCTGAATCGATTATATCTGTATCAAAAATTGTAACTTCTGTATCTTCTTCTGTTTCTGGAGCTTCTTCATAGGACATCTCCCCCTGCCTAGTTTCAGGGCAGCCTGAATCTAGGCCCCTAGAAGAAGGGACAGTAGTGGAGGAGGGAAGAGAAGCTATTTTAGCAGAAAGAGTAGAAATTGCCTGAAGAACTGGAGCAAGTTTTGCATCCAGGAGCTGGCTTATTTTAGGAAGAATAAGATCAAGAACTTGATCAGCAATAGAGGAGAAGTTGAGGGATGGATAATCTGGTGGATGACTAGAGGATGGTTGTGAAGTGGATGGAGATGATATTGGAGGAATGATATTGCTGATGTTAGTGATATGTGTGGGAATGTCTAGATGGATTGGACTAGGAGAATGATTAGGTGAATGATATTCATTGTGTATTGGAGAGGGAGGTGTGGTAGGTAGTGGTTCTGAAGATAGAGGTGGAGGTGGAACATAACTAACGTGGGTAGTTGAAAGTGGAATATCATTGATGGGTGATATTGTAGTTGAAGGAGGGGATGAAGAGTGATAATGTGCAGGAGATTGTTGAGCAGGTGGAGAGAGGATATGAGAGGAAGAAGGAATTGAGGAAGGAGCTTCTAGAATGGTAGACGAAGTGACTTGATCAGTCCTTGTGTCCTCAGAAGCTTTCCTTTTTCTGGAGGCATCAGCTCCTGTATTTTTCTTGGGAATTACTCTATCCCATTTAGCAAAGAGTGCTGAGGTCAGCCTCTTGCTGGCATTTATTGTTACTTTTGGTGACACCAGAAGCTCCGGATGCCTTTCCTGCAGAAAAATCCCTAAAACTCTTCCAAAGCATACATTGTCTTTAGAGTTTTTTCTTTTTAATTAGGTCAAAAAGAATTGATCCCCAGTTGACTTTCTTCTTCTCCATTAAGGCCACCATTAACAGAAATTGGTGCCTACTGATATAGTCATGCCCAGAAGTCTTGCTCAGCAAGACTTTTCCAACAATATCTGCTAAGAACTTGTAGTCCTGAGACAGGTTCTTTTTCAGAAGGTGGCTAGGGTTTCCAGTCAAATGGCCCATTTTGACTAAAGCTTCATCAAATTCATTTGAGCTTATGTCTAATTCATCTTCACCATTTTCAAAACCAAATATTTCAGAAAGTATGGTGGGAGAGAGCGAGACATGACGACCTGAGATTGTTCCTGACAAGCTTTCATCGTCTGGTTTTGTAGTGTAAACCGATTCTTTTATCTCTACAACAGCTATCTTCTGCCTGGTGCTTAGAAGCTTCCTTAGATGTTGTTCATCCAGCGTTTGAAGAATGTTCTTGAAGATTTGGTCTGACTGTGCAAACTTCATTAGGTCTGAGGAATCGCCATTGTTCCTGCAAAGAAAGTTGAAGATCAAGTGCAGAGGGGAACTGGAGGGAAAGATGATTTCTGTAGGCGCAAAGCTTAGAATAAGATAAAATAAGGCTTATATAGAAGGGTCAAAGAATGATGGCGCATTCGTAAACCACTGTTCGACAAAACCTAATAAAATTATAAGTCGAAAAGGCTTTATTTCTTTGTTTGAAAGCGTTCGACGAGAACATCTTTTTCGTCGACCGTCGTTCGACAAATGAAATTGCCTTAACTGACTCTGCGTTTAAGAGGTTTCAGAGACCACCGTTCGACAAATGATTCAAATTTTTCATTCTTCGTTCGACAAATTTGTGAGAAAAATAGAAATACTTGATTTTTAGCAGATTGAATCTCCATCTATCATTCCTAGTTGATTTATAAAGAAAATGTGCTTCTTTTCATCCAGGGGCTTGGTGAAAATATCAGCTCTTTGCAAATCAGTAGAAATGAATTGTAGGCAAATTTTGTTTTTATCCACATTGTCCCTGAGGAAGTGGTGCCTAATTTCTATGTGTTTAGTCCTACTATGGAGAAATGGATTTTGTGCTATAGATATTGCCCTAGTGTTGTCACAAAATATAACTGAATTATTTAAGTTGACACCATAGTCTAGGAGCTGATTTTGTATCCACAATATCTGAGAGCAGCAACTGACAGCAGCTAAGTATTCAGCTTCAGCTGTTGATGTAGACACAGATGTTTGTTTCTTCCAAAAACCAAGACACAAGCCTATCACCAAGAAACTGACAAGTTCCTGATGTTCTTTTCCTATCTACCCTGCATCGAGCATAATCTGAGTCTGAGAATCCAGTTAATTCAAATTCAGATGTTGTTGGATACCAAAGTCCCAGATTAGGGCAACCCTTTATATATCTTAAAATTCTTTTTACAAAAGTAAGATGAGATTCTTTAGGATCAACTTGAAACCTAGCACAAATAAATGTAGCAAACATTTTGTCTGGCCTACTGGCTGTTAAATAGAGTAGAGAGCCAACAATTGCCCTGTACAGTTTCTGATCAACAGGTTTCCCTGATTCATCAGTATTAATAATAGCATTAGAGGCCATGGGTGTTTTCATAGTAGAAGAATCAGACATTCCAAATCTTTTCACTAATTCCTTAGCATACTTAGATTGAGAGATGAAGATTCCTGATGGGGTTTGCTTCACTTGAAGACCAAGGAAGTAAGATAATTCACCCATACTACTCATTTCAAATCTTGATTGCATTTGATTGGAATAATCTTTTGCACAAATTTGAATCAGTAGATCCAAAGATAATGTCATCTACATATATTTGAACTAGTAGAGTTTGATTTTTATGTACTTTGTAAAATAATGTTTTGTCTACCATGCCTCTACAAAAATTGTTTTCCAAGAGAAAGTTAGCTAAAGTCTCATACCATGCTCTGGGAGTTTGTTTGAGACCATAGAGAGCTTTATTAAGTTTGTATACATAGTAGGAATGAGTTGGAGAGATGAAACCTGGTGGTTGTTCCACATAGACTTCTTCTTTGATGTCTCCATTGAGAAAAGCACTTTTCACATCCATTTGATATACCTTAAACTTCTTGAATGCAGCAAAGGCCAAGAAAATCCTTATAGCTTCAAGCCTTGCAACAGGGGCAAATGTCAGATCATAATCTATGCCTTCTTCCTGTGAATATCCTTGAGCTACCAATCTTGCTTTATTTCTCACAATATTTCCTTGTTCATCAAGCTTGTTCCTGAAGACCCACTTGGTGCCAATAACTGGATGGCCTCTTGGTCTTGGAACCAAATACCAAACCTTGTTTCGTTCAAACTGGTTGAGTTCCTCTTGCATTGCAAGAATCCAATTTGGATCTTGTTCTGCATCTTTTATGGTTTGAGGTTCAACTTGTGATAGAAAGCAAGTATGCATCTGATTTTGGTGTAGTTGATGCCTTGTTTGAACACCTGCTGTGATATCACCAATCACTTATGAAATTGGATGATCTTTGACTGTAATGTGGTCAGCAGTTGGAGTTGGTTCAGCAGTAGTATCTTCATTGGGAATTTGTTCAGCTATTATATCCTGTGGAGGATGTTCTGCTGTTGCTTGATTCAGATAATCAACAAGATCTGGATGATCTTCTTCTTCACTATCTTCAAGAGTTTGAGGTAATGGATGCAGTGAATCTCCTGTCTGTAGATTTATCCCTTTAAGCTCTTCACATAGACACTACAACATTTTTGGTCTTTAGCAACACTTGACTTGGCAACATTTATTAAAATGTTGTCTAAACCTTGAATAGAGAACAGTTTATAAGTGTTGCAACAAGTTAGCATCTTAAGGCAACACTTTCTGTGCAACATTCAATAAATGTTCTCTAATCCCTTATCGAGAACATTTTTGAAATGTTGCAGTTGATGAATCACTTTAGACAACAATTATGACGCGTTGCCTTTCTAAAAAATAAATTGCTAACACGTTTAAAAGTGTTGCCTAACACTTTTGAACAACCAAAATTATTATTGAACACTTATTTTTCGTGTATTTCCTTTGCGCTCCTACCCTAATTTGGACCGAAGGTGGAAGGCTGAAGAAAGCAGATCGCAACTGGAGCCATGAGCGTAGAGGCGAAAGCTACAACCTACATTCAGAGTCCTCCACGGAGTGAAGGAAGCTCTTCGAAGAGTGGACTATGACGCCTCAAATCAATTCAGGAGCAGCGGTTCCCCCAAATCCCAACCGGCGCTAGGTCAGGCTTCTCTCACTCGATCTTTGCAGTGCCCCTCGCGCTTCGTCATATCTTCTTCCCTCGATGGTGGCAGAAAATGGAAGGGCAGGCGATGGAGAAGAAGGCAGACCTCCTATTCCGATTTTCTTCTCCATACATCGTCGTTCCTGGTAGAAATTATGTGAGTTCTGTTCTACACAATTTTCTTCTCCAGGAAATTAAATTTTTTTGGGTATAAAGCACAGAACATCGATAGTAATCAACCTCTTGAGCGGTTTACCACGCACGTGCATCACATTCAGCTTCTTCCACCGATTTGGTACAGGGGCAGCCCTTCTATTCCGCATCCTCACCATCGCCCTCCCATTCAGCCTCAACAACTCCTCACCACAGGAGCCACATGAGCTCAACAACAATGTTTGTGCTCAAGAGATTTTCTTTCATTGTTTGTGCTCAAGGGATTCAAAATTAGCAATGGCGATGTCTTCATCTCCGGCGCACAGGAACATGCACAATTACTTTTCACTTGTTAATTTTATGTTATTTAGTAATTTCAAGAAAACCCTCCAAAAACTTTCTACATGAAAATTACGGCAACTCTCAGAATTATTCCTAAATTGAAGAAAATCTAGGCTTTAAGGCATTGAAATTAGTTTTCACTTGTTTATTTTCTTTCCAGATTGTTTCGTTGATGAAAATTATAGATTCTTATATCTATGATGAGGTGAATGGAGTCACAATGATAAATCTAATAAATTTCTTTTGATTTCACTGCGATTGGGTAGGGAATTGTACCCAGGAAAATGCATTTGTTCACATATTTTTGGGAAAGTTGGATTTTCATTTATCAATCTCCTCTAATTTCTTCTATCCCAACAGAACTTAAGTGATCTCCTATATTCCCTTTATTAGTGTTATTCTCTTTTGATAGGTTTGAAGGGAAGCCAGAGGATGTTCTAAACCCAAAGAAGAAACAGCTGGACAAGATTACACCTGTATGTGAACTCTGTCCTACTTTTGTTTCCTCCAAATTCTCTATTTTATTTTGCAAATCCTGTGATAATACAAATTCATTATTGTCTTACTAAAATATTTTCTTAAGATCGACACTACTAAAAACATACTTCTGCTCCTTCTTTCGAAAGAGAAATGCTGTTGATTTCTACGATAAGAGAAATACCAAGCTTTCTATCGACTATCGTGAATGCATATATATTGGGCCATTTACTTTGACCTCTCCTCTATGTTTGCTAAATTACAGGTTGCACTCTTACTTCTGAATTTAAAAAAAAAACTTTCCTAAAGTTTACATTTTCTAGCCAAAGTAACCTCTCCTGGCAGAATAAATTTACTGGCATATGATTTAGCTGATATCAGAGAAGGAGGTGGCGAGCATTCTTCGTGAGGTCGGCGAGGGATATTCGTGAGGTCTGCGAGCAGTCCACTATCTCTGATGGCAGAGAAGGAAGAAGGCCGGCTTCTCATCGAGAGTCCACTATCTTTTTTAGAAGAAAGATGGATTATTTTTACATATGTACTACTTTTTATGATTATGAGTAAAGTGTTTGATTCTGATTCTGATTCAGGAGCTACAAGAATGGATTTGTTTGGCAGGATCTCTCTGAGGATGATCTCATTCTTCCAGCCCATGGAAATTTACGATCACCAGATTAGCTTCCGTCGTTTTTCTTATTAGCATTTTATGTTTGACCCGAGCTTTTATTCATGAAGGGAAGAAACCATCTAAAGATAAAACCCCCTCATGGGTTTCTGATCTACTTCTTTTATGTTCATTCGCCATCACCACCACAATCATCATTATGACCACCATAATTTCAGGATGGCGACCATCTTCAGACAATTACACAAAATTCTCTAGAAAGAACCTAAATCGAAATACTGCTGTGGAAGCGAACACTCCAGTGGCGCAAGCAATGCAGCAAGAACATGAGATAAGCTTTGGAAGTCAGCCAATTCTTACAGGTGAAGTGTGAATCTTTTGCCTATGGTTGACTATAAATGATAGTAATCCAAAAGGCTTTTCTCTAAGTCAAACTGAATGTTCAATGACAGATGTACTTTCAGAGGATCCTATTGAGAGTGAAGAAACCAAAGTTGGGGTGTTTGCATGTGGACCCAGTTCGGTGCAGGTGTCAGCCGCTTCTTACTGCAAAAATTACTCAAAGGGCACGATGTTAAGAAAGGATGGGAGGAAGCACAAGTGTTCGTTTGTCTATCACTCAATCAATTTCACGCTGTAAGATTTTAATTACAAGTTATGATAATCAAATTCACTCATTCTATAATGAGTTGTGTTATGGGATTCGATTTTAATTAAAAGTTATGATAATTTCTCTGAATTTTTTTATATTGATGCCATATTGCCATGATATTGTTGTGATCATAGGTGTCTGAGAAGGCTGAATTGTCATTATTCAGTGGTTGAGGGCTTCCCTTTCTCTCTCTGTCTCTCCCTTTTATTTTCTTAATTTGTTAGTCTGTTTGCATAAGTCTGAACCTTTTATTTTAATGAATCAGATATAATTCGTGTGCTAATGATCTCCCAGTGTTTCCCCCTTCGTTTCTTCTCTTTGGTGAACAGATCTGCTTAAAAAAAGATTTCTCCTTTTCACAATTTCTTCTTCCATGGTTAGATCATGAAGAACAGATTCCTGGCATGCATTTTCTTTTTATATAAACTATGAATGCACCTGGGCCAAATGATGCGCTTGCCTTATATAAGAGCTCATAGTGTGGTCCTATAAGCATCTTTGCATTACATTTTTCTGAAAACAGCATCACATCTCTGCTGTAAAAATGTGGCTGAATTCTTTAAATGTTCAATGTTTCCATCTTTCGTTTAGGGTGATGCCAGTGATAATTGCTTTAGAATTTGCATGTGGAGATTAATTTACATACTTTTACTTCAATATTTCCTACTTTTTTTTGGGGCCAAACGTTTGCATCTTTAAGCAACATTGAATAGCATTACAATGGTAGTTTTTGCTCCTTAGCATTATTTTATGAGCAAACATTTTCATTATTTGTGAAGTTGATCTCGTGTGAAAAAGATCCGCCTTGTTTATTGGGCCCCTTTTTTAATGTGGTCAGCAGTTCATGTTCATTATTAGGAATAATAACCACATTGTGATATAGTAACAAGCCATCTTCTTCTTCTTCTTCTTTAGATTGATCAGACTCGGGGACTTGCTCTGATGATGATAAATCTGGTGTATCTGATGTAAAAAATGATTTTTGATGTAGGAAACCATAAACATATATTGGTGCAATTTATTTGGATGTTTTTGTCATCTTCATATGTTGGAATTTGCAGTTGCTAACTATTCATGTCAATTCAATTTCAATTTCTTGCATTGCAACCTTTTTGTCAAAAAAAATGGAAGATTTATGCTGAAATGAAATTGCCTATTGAAATTTAGTGTAGTGTTACTATGAATATTTTGCTTATCAGATTTTTGTTCTTGCGTCTGTGCCCTTGTAGGACTCTTCCAAAGGAGAGTCTTGCTCCAAAATGGCTGCTCCTGATGCAAAGGTAGTCGAGGAGCTTAGAATTTTTGAAACTTTTGGTTGAGCACATCACACAATCGTCAGAGGCGTCTGTAAGAGAGAGAGGATTTTTCACCATTGCTTTAACTGTTGGATCATTAGTCGGCTTGATCAGGTATATTTTGTTATAAAAATTTCTCATATAGGTGCTTCTATAGCATTTTTCTAAGAACTCTATATCACATAATTTAGTTTATTGATGCAGTAAGCTTTCTGAAAATCCTTATAACAAGACTGTTGACTGGGCTTCTCAGGTTCAACGCTGTTAGAAATCAAGAGATCTTTCCGCAATGTTGATGATATTCTATATGATTGGACAAATGCGGCTTTCTCAGATTACTGCTCCTGGAGAGGAATCACTTGTGACAGCACGAATTTTGTCGTCATTTCACTGTTAGAATGATTTAGTTTGATCTTCATGTCACTAGGGTTTGTTGAATAATTT
The DNA here is from genome assembly GCA_033032865.1 of Dactylorhiza incarnata. Lineage (NCBI taxonomy): Eukaryota > Viridiplantae > Streptophyta > Magnoliopsida > Asparagales > Orchidaceae > Dactylorhiza > Dactylorhiza incarnata. The sequence continues at coordinate 6,789,904 of JAWHQI010000078.1, read as the reverse complement.
GATGTGCTTTTTTTTTCCTTAACTTCAGCAACCTGTCTGGGTTAAATATGGATGGGGAGATCTCATCAGCAATAGGGAATCTTAAAAGCCTTGTGTTCGACGTATAATCCATCTATACTCATTGTATAAAGATTTCATCTTTTATGCCTTCTGGACTTTAATCGGATTGTTATTTTACAATTTTATTTTTGGATAGTTGTCACAACCCGCATTTTCTCCGAATTTAAGAATATCAGAGTAAGAGAAAATACGCGTCATGATGCCACGTCATGCAGGAGACAACTGCAGACGCTCAGGCGGAAACCTCTTACTTATTAATTCAAAACATGATCACATTGAAATTTATCATTTGGGAACCATTTATTAGAGTTTTAGGGGAAGAACTGTGTCTCTCAGCTCGTGGATCAACTAGTCCACCAAAAAAAAATATATTATATTTGCAGCGGAAAATACTTGATTTGACTCATTTTAAGGTCCTATATGCACGTGATGATAGGACATAAGGTAAATGATATGCTCATGTCTAGGTGTAGTATAAGTGTAGAAAATACCTTTAGGTTACTTTAAATATAAGGGTTTTGCAGTTAAAATGATGTGATATGGAGATGAAGAAAGTCATTTTATAACTGTAATGCACCTAGACATAAATCATCCCCAGAGATTAAGATGTATCAGATCATAAAGTAGTGGCATAAAATTGGCAAATAAACTATAAAGTACCAAAAGAGGCACAATGGGCGCCAACAAATTGACACTAACCCATTGGCCTAAACTAGTGTGTCTGAACAAGAAGAAAGCTGACTACAACAACTACCTCGCAGCAGCGGGGTGAACAGCTACCAAAACTCTGAACTTCAGGCTACACCACTAGCCGTTACGGCTCTGAACCTGAGGCATTCAATAAAACAAAGAACGCCTCAGCAAGGAATTACAAGTGGCAGAAAACTAGCAGAAAAACAAGCAAGGCATAAGGGGTACCAACCCAAGCCAAATTTACCGAAAGAGAGCTCCAAACAAAGAACCAACAAGCATCAAGTGCACTATATACCAAAAGAGGAACAAACATGTTCATTTATTTAGTTTCATCAATTAAAGAGACTGATCAGCTCAAATTATACGGGAGCGGTTAACTACCTCCGCTACCCCAAGCCCAAAAGCAGGTGGGGGTACCACTAGACCCAACCACCCAAACACGACTACCGTGCAAGGCTATAACATTTCCCCCACTGTCCCCAAAACACAACTACTGTGAAGGGCTAAAGACAGTAGTTCTTATTACTTAAATTTTATTTAAACACGGGATGCAGCCCAAAAGGATAATCACTGGAAGGCCCTAAGAAAATAGGGTCAAGGCAAAGTACACCTCGATCAATATGAATCATAAGAGTAACTCAAATGCTAACAGACCACAATGAGTAAAAGAATACAACCAAGAGGGTTCAAAGATCAGGAGCACCGAAGGGACACTGACAATCATCTTGGTGCACTAGAGAGGACAAAAGATTAAAACATGGAAATCGCAACGAAATCACATGCACACCTGGCGGGGTTCCAAGGGGCCGCGCCCCTGGCGGGGTCTTAGGGGCAGAGCGCCTAACGGGGTCCAAGGGGCAGCGCCCCTGGCGGTTTCTCGAGAGATGAGGGAATGCCTCGAGAGCTCAAGGATTTCTCGAGAGGAGCATTTCTCGAGAGGAAGGCAGTTTCTCGAGAGATGAGAATGATTTCTCGAGAGATGAGCAATTTCTAGAGACATATGGAATTAGCAAGAAGAAAGAAAATGGGAGTTTATCCAGTTCACAGTTTTCTCCAGGGAAAAACTATCCGATGCTTAGCGAGGAAGAACAATCAAGAATGCTTACTACCAAACCAACACTCCAAGACTTAAGTTAAACCGTGCGACATGAAATCGACACAAGCAAAACAATACTTCAAGAAACGAAAGGGAAGGAGGAGGAAGCCACTTGCCTTAAACCTCGCAAACTCGAAGATCTCCGCTCCGAAAGCTATGGATCGGCTAGGGAAACACATGAGCACAGATTCCTGAAACTTTTTGGATCAAAAGGAGGGGTCAGGTCACCACCAAAGCTCCCAAAACTCCACGAAACGAGAAAGGCTTACCGCTAGAACGAAGATCTCGCCGAGAGCTTTCCAAATCTTCAAACCAAACTCGATTCTGACCACTACAGCCCTAGGAATCGCCGGTTGAAGGCTCCACGAAGCTCCGCTCTCGCCCTAACCCTCGGCGGCTGCTTTTGATCGAGGAAGAGGATGAATAGGGAAAGGGGAAGGCTTTAGGCTTATATATAAACCTAAATTTATTATTTAAATAATTAATTAATTCCCCAATTTACTTAAACTGCGAGGGCGACCAAAACACCTCGGATTTCTATGAAATTCGCACCCTAGCTGAAAAACGGCGCTACGAATCCAACGGCGAAGTCAAAATTCCATTCCGACGAGCCAAACTCCGGATAAAGCCTTCCGAAGCTAAAATCTTGATATCCACTCAAAATCTTCACTTTAACTCGAAACGACGCGAAGTCTCGCACGCTTGACCTAAATCACAAGCTTTAACTAAGCTAAAACTCGAAACACTACCAGACGAGCTGACATAACGCCCTTACGCCAAAATTACGTCATAGAGGGTACGTAAAATAATTGACGAAAATCAGGGGCGTTACAATAGTGATTTAAAATCTTCTTAGTTCTTGTCATAACTCTTCAAATTATGAATGGATTCCAATGGATTATGTATTTTTCCCTAGGGATATGGCTCAAAACAGATTGAGTGGCGAAATACCCAGGCTTATTTACTGGAATGAAGTGTTGCAGTATCTGTGAGTTCTACTTCGATTCCACTATCTCGTGCAAAAAAATTTAGACTGTATTGACTGATATTTTATGTGTAGGGGGTTAAGAGGAAACATTTTGGAAGGAAGCCTCTTTCTCCTGATATGTGTCAGCTGACAGGGTTGTGGTACTTGTGAGTATTTAACTTGATTCCTTTTTTTGTTCAAAGAAAATTAGATCAAGTTTCTTGTAATGCAGTAATTATTCTGGAGTCCGAGGATTGCAGTTTATTATCCAGTCTACTGTGATGGTGGACGCCCTGGATCTCATTATCAATCTCATGTAAAATAATTTCAATTCATTGGAAAATATTTATATTACTGTATGTGCTGACATGTTGTATTGATAACTTATGGATTTCCAAAACTCAGTGTTTGCTCACGCAGAGGTTCAGCTGATCATGGATTAGCTAAATCTAAATGAACATACATAATACATTTGATATTAGTTCTAGTTGGAAAATCTTATTGAACACATCAATTTTTGTCACTTTCAGTTATTGTCACTTCCATTCTGAATACATTCATATTGATTCTATAAACGGCCAAAATAGTATATAACCAGTTTACATGACCAATCCACAGAAATCATCCATTACCTGATCTTCATAAGGTTGTTTTCATATCAAAATGGGGGACATATATTGATTTTGATAATAACAAATATTTCCTGTGCGAGTGAACTGGTAGATGTGTTCATATAATGCGGGCTTAGTCCATTTATTTGTATATGGCCTATTTATTTGTAAATACCTGAATATATAATAAGCATATATATATATATATATATATATAACGCTGCATTGGAGTCATTCGAATACATAATGCCAAATGGTAAAAAGTCATCTCATCTGTATATAACGCTGCAGTGAGCCAAAGCTTTTGGAGGTATGTGAATGTTTCCATCTTTTCTATTGTTTTTAATTTCAATCTTGCAAGAGCACTTAGTGAAAGATTTTACTTTTAAACACACTCCTTATAATTTGCAGGTCGGTGGTCGGAACAATGTTTTTGAAGACGCGCTTAATAAGCGTATCCCTCTTGTATCAGATGTGCCAACCATTATATTTGGGGCTGATGTGACGCATCCGGCTCAGGGAGAAGACTGATCAATGGCTCTATTGCTGCGGTGCACCGCTCATCACTATGAAGAGGAATCTTCAAGTAATGTCGAAATGGACTTCTTTAGAAACAAAACTATGTAGAGGAATAGAGCGGGAGAAGGAGAAGAGTACATGAGAGAAGAGATTATACAACTTTCAATCAATGCCCATGAGTTTACTATTTATAATTTTCTAATTTGTTATCTGTTTGTATGCATAAAAGTTTCTTTTGATAAAACTGTGAGAATGACATTATTAATTTGTAATCCATGCTTGTTGGATATTTGACATGACATAAGTGTGGATATTTGGCCAATATATATGTTTATTGATAATTGATAAAAGAGCCGGTTAATATACGTTTGATAGCATTTTTGGATACAATGTTGTCTATTTTTTTATAGTATTAATAAAAGAATTTGACAATTTTTTTTTTCTTCATTAAAAAGATTTGGCAACATTTGCTAACTGTAACGATATAAGACAACATTTCAAAACTGTTGCAATAGGTCCATCGAAAAACTGTTGCCTATTCTAAGGGTTTAGGCAACAGTTTTTGTATAGTGTTGCCTAAGGTATGAAAACTGTTGCCTTAGACCTTTGGCAACACGCATATAGAGGACACCCCTATGGCAACAGTTTTCAATGTTTTGGCAACACTTTGCAGTTTTAGGCAACAGTTTTCAAGTGTTTGCTAAAGGCCGAAAATGTTGTAGTGAGAGTTGGTACCTGCAAAGTGTTCTTGGTAGAAGAGCTCTTCTCCTTGTAAAACATGTTAGTTTCATCAAAGGAAACATGCATAGACTCTTCTATTTTAAGAGAGGATTTGTTAAATACTCGATATGCTTTGCTAACTATTGAATATCCTAAGAAGATTCCTTCTTCAGATTTTGGTTCAAATTTCCTAAGATATTTCTTATCATTGTTATGAACAAAACATCTACATCCAAAAGTTCTAAAATAATCAACTTTGGGTTTCTTCCATTTAAGCAATTCATATGGAGTTTTACCCTTAAGTTTGTGTATCAAACTTCTATTCAGAACATAATTTGCTATGCTGACAGCCTCAGCCCAAAAGGATAGGGGCAAGTTAGCATCTGCAAGCAATGTTCTTGCTGATTCAATTAGAGTTCTATTCTTCCTTTCAACTACCCCATTTTGTTGAGGAGTTCTAGGAGCTGAGAAGCAATGTCTGATACCTTCCATCTCACAGAATTCTTGCATAAGAAGAGACTCAAACTCAGTGCCATGATCACTTCTGATCAATGCAACTACAATATAGTACTCAATCTGTATGCTCTTAAGAAAGTCTGTAAGAACTTTAAAGTTATCTGACTTTTCTAACACCCAAGTGAATCTAGAGAAGTCATCCACAATAACTAGAGTGTAAGACTTCCCCCCCTAAGCTCTTTATTGCAATAGGTCCAAAAAGGTCCATATGTAGCAAGTATAAGATTCTAGGTGAATCACTTTTAGATAATGATATAAAGCTGTTTTTGGTTTGCTTACCTAATTGACATGCTCTACAAAGACCTTCTTTCTTATATGATCCTGATGGTAAGCCTCTAACAAGATTATCCTTAGCTAATTTAGCAATGGTCCTAAGGTTTACATGTCCTAATCTTTTATTCCATACTTCACTAGATTTGCTTAACTCATTAAATAAACAAATTTCTGATTTAGATGAGTTGAAGTTTACTAAATATATATTTCCTTGTCTAATTCCTGATAGAACAATAACATTATCAGATGATTTAATGATGCATTCTGATTTATTAAATGTTACCTGATAACCTTCATCACATAACTGACTTATGCTGATGAGGATGTGCTTTAGACCCTTGACATAGGTTACTTCCTTGAATGTCACTGTTCCAACTTTAATTTGACCATAGCCTTTGGTTTGTCCACAGTTGGAGTCTCCAAAGATCACCTTGGGTCCAAGTTTTGCCTTGTAGTTGTTCAGGTTGGCCTTGTTTCCTGTCATATGCTTTGAGCATCCACTGTCCAAGTACCATTTTTGATTTAATCTTGGATGGCTGTGTACCTGCAAAGACAAAAACATAAACTAGTTGTTTTTGACCCAGACTACCTTGGGTCCTTTTATATTACCACAAAATTCAGAGATAAATGTCATTTCAGGCTGATCCTTTTAGCCTTGTGGATGATATCTCCTTGGAGGTATAGTCCACTCAGTAAAAGGATTTTTAGTATATTTAGGATTAGAATTTTTAGAGTTTTCTGTATAGTGCTTGTTCGAGGAATTTGAATAAATTTGTCAATTATTGTTCATTTTATAACTATACTGAAAATCTGTTCTCAGTTTTCGTCGAGCCTCGTTCGACAGATTTGAATGATTTTGTCGAGTGTCGTTCGACGAATTCTTCTGAATTCTTTTATCCTTAACAAACTTGCTTGAAATGTCTTTATTTCTTTCTGCAGCTTCTTTGCTTTTAGCAGAAATGAATTTTATGGGTGTGGAGAGGATATTTCTCTTAATCAGAGATGGCTCTCTTGATGAGGCATCCAAGCCCAGTTTGCTATTATTAAATCTAGCATTGACAGTGCTTGGGATGTCCATCAGCTTGATACTTCTCCCATTGAGGGATTCTTCAAACATTTTGGCTTCATATAACTTACTCTCAAGAGTAGTAATGTGTTTTCTGCAGGCAGCCAAATCTTTCTTAAGATTTCCATTCTCTTCACTTATATTGTTCATTTCAACTAACTTAGTTCTGAGAGAGATTATTTCTTTCTCAGATTTTATTAAGTCTTAGCAAAGAGTTTTGAAATCATCTTTGAATTCAATAGAAGTGAAATCAAAGTCAGATAATACCTGATCAATATCATCTTCTATTTCTGATTCTGATTTCTCTTCATCAGAATTGTTAGTTGAGGCATTGATTGCCATCATGCAAAAATTTTTTTCTTCTTCATCATCACTGGAGCTGGATGATGATGCTGATTGTGACTCATTGTCTGAGTCATAAATAGCCATTAAGCATTGGCTATTTTCTTGTGTTTCTTCTTCATCAGAGGAGCAAGATGAAGATTCTGATTCAGATTCTGTTTCACTCCAGGATGTTGCTACAAATCCTCTTCCCTTCTTCTTGTGAGAGTGGGAGGAAGATTTGCTGGAGCCCTTCTTTTCTTCCTTTTCTTTTCTTCTTTCCTTCTTGTCCTTCTTGTGTTGAATCTCTGGACATTCAGGAGCAATGTGTCCTGGTTTCCTGCAGCCAAAACATATGATTTCATTAGAATGATTTTTGTCATACCTTGGCTTGTCATGACTTCTGGATAGCTGTTTTCTGAAGTCTTTCTTAGCCATCTTATAGAATCTTTTGGCTAACAAACTCATGAACACCTCTTTGTCAGGAGCTTTTCCTTTATCTTCTGCAGCCTTGAAGGCTATGCTTCTTTCCTTCTTGGGTGCTGGGGATGAAGTGGATTCTTCAGTTTCCCTAGTTTTGATGAGCTGCTCATAAGATTTGTGCTTGCCCAACAGAGCTTCAGTGGTGATCTCATTGAGACATCTGGCTTCTTTGATTGGCCAGATTCTGGAGTCCCATGTGCTGGGAAAGCACATAAGAATTTTGTCATTAATCTCTGTGAGTGAGATCACTTTGTCCAGAGACTTCAGCTCATTTATTATGAGGCTGAGCCTATTGTACATATCAGCAACATTTTCTGATTCTCCCTTCTTGAAGTTCTCATAATGAGAGATTAGGTGAGATCTTCTATCTTTTCTTTCATCTGCTGAGCCTGCCACCATGTTGTTGAGAGATTCCCATATTTCTTTTGCTAAGGTGCACTCAACTACTTTCTGGAATATGTCATCTGACATAGTTAGGGCCAGAATGTTCATGGCCTTTGCATCTGCATTTCTCTGCTTCTTCTGAGCCTCAGTCCACTCAGGAGGTGGAATAGCAGTGTTGTCTGTTGTTGCAGCAGTACTAGCTGATGTTGTAGGTGCTGGAGGTCCTGTTAGGATAACATTAAAAATCTCCTCATCAATGGAGTTCATATAAAGCCTAATCCTTGCTTTCCATAGTGCAAACTTATTGAGATTGCACATAGGAGGTCTTGTGCTGGAATACTCCTTGTTTTGTGCCATGAGTTTTAAATAAGATAAAATTCTAGAGAAGGAAACTCTTAGAAAAATTAAGATCTGGTTGATCTTTGTGATTCAGGTGTTAGCCTGTAAGGAATCAACACTCCTCTGATACCAATTGAAAGTGGAGGTCAAATCATAAATTACTCTAGAGGGGGGGTGAATAGAGTATTAAAAATTTTTTAATACGTTTTATAGCGGAAATTAAACTACTGATTAAGTATATGTGTATTTAGTGTGAGTTATAGAAAACTACAGAAATAATAAAGGACACACAGCACAAGCACACAGAAATAATCAAGCACAGAAGACACAAGGAGCTATAGTAGTTCCCCAATAAATCTGGGTACGTCTACTCTTCTACCATCCTTGGTAGGAATCAACTAGGATGGTTGATAAGGTGCCCAGGCACCAAGGGATTTTTGATAAGGTGTCCACACACCAATAAGCTTTTGATAAGGTGCTTAAAAACCACACTAGGATTTTTTGATAAGGTGTCTTGCCACCACTGGGTAAACTTTTGAAGGGAGTATTAACCCTATACAGGATGAGATAAAAGGTATAGAGTGTTCTTCTCTGTCAATGATCTGAGAGAAGACAAAATGTGTTGAAGCAGAAAGCTCTCCCTGTCTGATGAGAGTTGATGACAGCTTTGTGGACAGAGCTTTCTCAAATAGAAGTCTTTGTAGCAGATGATCTGGAAGAAAATAATCTTCAGATTGTTGTTGCTCTTGAAAGACTTTATCTTGCAGCATATCTAAGAGATTAAGTCTTGTTCTCAGAATGATGAAGATGTTGCCTTGATGAAGAAGAATGCTGAAAAAGAATAGTGTATTTTCTTCTTCTTCTTCTTATGAAGAACTTCTTCTATTCTCCTTGTTCTGTGATCACTGGAGAGAGAAAGTGATGGTGAAGTTTTTCTTTATTTCTCTCACCAAAAATGACAGTCTCAGTTCTTGCTGTGTTGTTTTGTTTTCTTCTGATAACTTTATGTATATATTTTCAAATTCAAATCTCCTGTCTCATTAAGGAATGTCTTCTTCTGACTTAAATCCTTCTTGGAACCAGGTAGCCACCCAAACTGATTTTGGCAGGTCCTATAATTCCTTTTATCGAGAAAGATGCCTTTGGCATTAAATGTCAACGGCTATTCTTCTTCTTGGAATAGAAGGAATATAAGGATATAATAAATGAGAAAGATATCCTTACTTGGCTGCTCGAATACGTCCAAGGAGAAATAAATATATCCGTTATTCTGCTGAGTTGTGTTCAGAGAACTGACATCCACTGAGAATATAAGTCTGAACATCAGAAAGCAATTTGTCGAGCACTGGCTAGAATTTGTCGACCGCCGCTAGTCATTTGTCGAGCGCTGGCTTAGAATTTATCGACCGCCGCTAGTCATTTGTCGAGCGCTGGCTTAGAATTTGTCGACCGCTGGAATTGTGAGTTTCTTCAGTCTGCTGGAAGCAATTTGTCGAACGAATCTGGTCATTCGTCGAACACCATTTGCCATGTGTTGAGCTTGAATTTTCCTAAGTTCTGCTAATCTAATCAGCTTAAAACTTGACCCTAAGGCTATACATTGGGGTCAATATAGATCCTAATCAACATATAGTGATCCTAGCCCAAATTAGTAATAGGGTTGTTCCAACAGAAGTTTACAGCGAACGTTAAATACATGTAATTTTTCTAAAATATGTCGAGCCTCCAAAATGACTCGGATCGCAACGAAACTTGAAGGGCAAGTCTAAAATTAAATAATTTAATTTCCTAACATAAAAATTTTCCAATTCCGGATCATCTAAAAATTTGGTCGACTTGACCCAAACGGACACGAAAACGCGCAAACGGTGACACGTCGCTAACTCGGCGTTAAAAGTAACACCCTGGCGTCATAAACACGCCATCACTGAATTAAATAATTACCGAAAAATCAGGGGCGTTACATACCTCTCGTCCGAGGTCGGAGTAGGGATGACCTGAAGCATTTCTATCCCTGAACTTTTTGTATTAACTTATTACATCATTGATTCATTACTGTGTTAATTTTAATGTCTCTGTTTCTGATCATGGGCCCTACAGATGCGTATGAGCTGGATTGCCCCAGATTGATTCTGCTGCCGGGCTCTCATTAGACGATGGTGTGGTTGATCTCTAGAGAGGTTAACTCGGGAAAGCATGAGTTGGAATGCTCCAGATTGATTTTGCTGCTGGGCTCTCATTGTACGGTGTGTCAGGTTGATCTCTGAAGAGGCTGGCTAGGGAAAGTTTGAGCTGGAATGCCCCAGATCGATTCCGCTACTGGGATCTCATTAAATGGTGGGTCAGGTTGATCTCTCGAGAGGCTGGCTGAGGAAAGTTTGACCTAGAATGCCCCAGATCGATTCCACTATCGGGCTCTCTGCATATGGTGGGTCAGGATGATCTCTGGAGAGGTTGGCTAGGGAAACTATGAGCTGGCATTCCCCATATTGATTCTACTGACGGGCTCTCATTAGACGACGGGTCAAGTTGATCTCTAGAGAAGCTGGCTAGGGAAAGTTTGAGCTGGAATGCCCAGATCAATTCTGCTGCCAGGCTCTCATTAGACGGTGGGTCAGGTTGATCTCTAGAGAGGCTGGTTAGGGAATGTATGAGCTGGAATGCCCCAGATTGATTCTGCTGCCGTTCTCTCATTAGACGGTGTGTTAGGTTGATCTCTAGAGAGGCTGGCTAGGGAAGGTTTTATTTGGAATGCCCAAGATCGATTCCTCTACCGTGCTCTCATTAAACGGTGGGTCAGGTTGATCTCTAGAGAGGCTGGCTGAGGAAAGTTTTGTTGACCCTTGAGGCGCCCTTAGAGCGGTGGGGGGGGGGGGGTATAAGGGTTTTAAAAACTTTAAAATTTAATAGAAAACTTTTGATATTTTGGTCGAAGTAAGTTAAATCAAAAGTAAAGAGATAATGAAATTAGAAATGAAATCAATTTTTTAAACAAGAAAAGACATGATTATCATTTATAAAATTGATTACAAAATCTGATTTCAATGACGCTAGAAATCGAAGCGAATAATATGAAAACCCTTTTTGTTTTCTATACCGACTCGTATCCCCACGAACCGGTTGGCTTTAGCCGATCTCTCTCCAGATTTGGCCTCAAGCTGCTCTAGCCAATCTATCACCAGAAAGGCCTCAAGCACCCCCTAGATCTACTCCCTAGTCCCAGTTGCCAACATGAGGCGAATTCCTCCCTAAGTCCTACCTAGACCTAGTCGTTGTGTGGCGAATTCACGAACCAATTACAATGATAAATAAAAGACAAATACAAAACAAAAACTAAAAACTCCCTCAAAAGAAGAACTTGATGTAGATGAGATCGGATCGGTCTTCAAGTTCTTTTCGTTCACAAACATTGACGGAGTTCTTTGAGCTGCTTGGGGAAGACTCTCACGAGTGCTCTGAATATATGGCTTCAATTCATTCTGTATCAGCAGGCAACAATGGAGGAAGTGCGCGTCTTCAAATAGAATCAGCCTCTACCGCCTGCGGTAGTAGTACTGCCCCGCGGTAGCCACATTAGGCAATGATCAAGCACATGGATCGTGGCAGTTTAGGCAACTTTTGAGCGCCAAACTTTGAGCTCTGCCTAGCGCGCCGCTGTAACGCTAACGCTCCGCGATATCGAGATAACCTTCCTTCAGCCAATATCTCCTTCCACATTTGCTCCTTAATCACATGCAGACGAGAGGATTCCAAAAGCTACCGTCGGGCGGTAAACATGTCGCGCCGCGGTAGAGCATGCTAAATATGCATCTAGCCAATCATTCCTTTTTCTCAACTGTTTCCTTCCCGTCAATTGTTTCCATTTTTGCTAGCGCCAGTGGCAGTGCTAATGCTCCATGGTAGAGTACATCTCCTGTCGTCGAACGCATCTCATTTCGTCGAACGCCAGTTCGTCGAACGACATCTACTTTCATCGAACACCATTTCGTCGAATGGCATTTTCGTCGAACGACATCTATTTTCGGCGAACACCATTTCGTCGAGCGCATCTCATTTCGTCAAACCGCTAGCGCCAGCGGTAGTGCTAACGCTCTGCGGTAGCAACAACACAACATATTCCTATGGAGATTAGAATGCACATGATCCTGCATATTATAAACACAAAAACAAATATGATCAAATACAATAGGATTTGTTATTGTCAAACCAAGAGATGCGGAAAGCATGTTCCAACAAACTCCCCCTTTTGATAATAACAAATCCCCTTAGAAAGAAATAATTCAAGTGATAGGAATTTGCGTTTATAATAAGAACTAACACGGATAGCATGAAAATTAGGCCTATTCAAATGCCCCCCCCCCCCCTAAATGAAATATCCCCTTAAATGAGTTATCCCCTACCACAGATTTTCCTTTGAATCTACTCGCCATATATGTGAATTTCTTTCAAATTTCTGTTAAATTTCTTTCAAATTTCTTTCAAATTTCTTTCAAATTTAATCACCCCCTTTTGGTATTATCAAAAGATGGTGGAGAGAAATCCAAAAGTGAAGGCGTGTAGTAGGAGTGAAAGAGCAGTGATAATTCAAGATAACACACTTGTTCAAAAAGAAATATTCATGATCGAGCGAATAAGTATTAGAGAGGAGGAAATGAGGAGTTTTTAGAATAATCTTCATAGAAATAAATCATAGTTCTTAGCATAAGTATTTTCATAGAAATATATTAGAGTTTTTAGCTTAAAGATGAAACAATATAACATTTGCTAAGTAATATTATCATGTTAGTTCTTCCCCTTTATATAAAAGTATTAAGCATAAAAAAGGTAATGATTTCCAAGTATCCAATCTACCCAAACAATATGTCTACACCCTATCCCCGTACTAAGTGAAAGATGGGCATGAGGAGCTGCATACATGTCGTAGGTTGGGGTGTTAGTCCCATATGCAAACACTAGACAAAACTCAACCTAGCACTCTTTGCCCACAGTGCCTCGGAAGGCCCCACTGGAACCCTCCCCGGTTAAGGACAAGACATGACTTAGAGGTCAGGTAATCTAATTTCTACAACCCTACACCCCCGCTATGGTGAGATATGTAATCATGGGATAATACTTATTGGAAGCATTATGCATTTTAAATCTAATGATAGGTACATAGCCTATGGATTTATATTTTTATTTGAATTTTCTAAACAAACAATTCACATAGCTATTTTGAAATCCATTAATGAATCAGAGTTATTGCGGAAGAATTAACATTTTGGAATAAAGAATACATCATTTTAGCAATTAGGAAAAAATGATTTGAAATTCAATAATAAGAGGATGTTTTTATAAGCAATATTTCACATGTTGGATGAGTGTTTTTAGCATAAAAATTTTCATTGAAATACATCAGAGTTTTTAGCATAAAAGTGATATGTGTGTTAGAATAACCAATATAAATTCTACCAAGCAAGTCTACCGTTTGTTGAAAAAGGAATTTTGATATTTAAGACTTTGATATAAGCATGAAAGAGCAAGGTAAATATATATGGTGATGATGCGAAAGACTTGTAGAGATACAAGAAACATCTTTTTTGTAATCATGATTATTCATAAGAAGAAATATGAGTTAAATTCAAAAAGAAGATGTTTTTTTTGCAAATCAAGTTATTGTAAAATCTTTTGACAATAAAGTAACCAGACATGAAATAAATATATCAATAAGAGACTACTACAATGTTATTGTAATTCATAAATTCAAGACATACCAAACATTGTAGATAGCATGCTAGGTTATCAAGTGCATTTCATAAATAAAGAGTAGTATAGAATTAGCATTAGGATCCAGTACTCATGAGAAGAAGTGTTATGGAAGATAATGATGTGCACATAAGTGTATTTTGAATAGAGTAAACAAATGTTTTAATCAAAAATACAAGAATATGTAAAGTAAAGAGCACAATAAAACACAAATAATTTTACTTCCACACAATCAATGCACAAAAATATGTACAACTACCAAGGTGCTTTGCACACACAATGCTCATTAATATTTTCAGGGTGTAAAGTAGTGCTTCGGGGATCACATATTTGATTTTATTTTAATATTGAGACTAGTGATCTGGTGTACTTAAGAGTAAGTGGTTTATTTTTTGAAAGAAAGATAAGGTTTGCACAAGAAACTTTACTATTATTTCCAAGGTGCTCAACCTCATAACGCTTATTAAGACTTATTAGGAGGTTCAAGTAGTGCTTGGTGGAGTTATCTTTGTCACTTTATTTTATGTTTTTTGTTTTGTACAAATTTCTCTGAATACACTTGTTTTGCAAACCAATATAATTTATGAAAACATAACCACTTTTCTTAACTTTTTAAAAGTGCAAATAAAGGTAGTGTAGGTAAGATACTTGTGCAATTTTAATTCATTGTACTATTACAAAACATACACAAGCATTCTTAGATTAAAAACATATGTAGACAATGCCAAAAATAAGTTAGTGAATAAATATCATTATCAAACATAAAACATTTACTCATACTTAGAGACATGCTAAGCTTGGTTCTACACAACTTTTACAATATAATTTATGCACATGTAGAAGTATCAACGCATGATAAAGATAATGTTTAAAGTAGTTCGAAAATATGAATCACAACATTCTAGAAGGTCTTAAATGATAGAAGAAATCATGCTTGATATTTACAATAGAGTCCATACAGTTTTTTTGATATAAAAATGATTTTATATTTTTGTATTTGATTTTGATATATAAAAAACAAAAGCATATTTGTGGTGTTTTGAGAATGTTTTCTAGTTTTTTTATTTGAGGTTTTCATGAAGAAAATAATAGAAAATAAATAAATGCATAAAGGTAAATAAAAAGAAAACAACAAAACATGAAAGGCAAAAATAAAGAACGAAATAGATTCACTACCGCCAGCGCTAGAAGCTATCGCCGGGCGATAGTGGCAGAACACCAAAAACTTGGGAATCGTGAAATTTTTCAGAATTTTTTGTTGCAGAAAGTTTGTATAGGTTGGTGACAAGGTGATTCAGTACAGAAATCATATATGCGTGGTCATAAAAACACGGATTTTGCATGATTATTGGAGATGCTAAAATTCATCGGGGTTTGACTGACTTTATATAAGAGTGACGTGCCTCTTGTTTGAGACTAAACATATTAAGTGACATACAATCATGTGGAGTTTTGATAACAGTAGCCAAGATGACCGAAAAAATAACCACCCATAGAAAAAGGTACACTACCGCCTGGCGATAGAGTTATCGCGCCGCGGTAGCTCGCGTGAAATAAAAGGATCTGACCAGGTCAGATTTCATTTGGTCAAGGGGTTTCGGATCTCGTATTTTCCTTTGGCTTCCGCCGGCGTTAGCAATATGTAAGGATTTTCTTTTGTTATTTTACTTTCTTTTATGCTTCATGTTAGTGATTCAAGCTAGGATCTAGCAAATTTGAAAGAATTTCATGGCAATGTAGTCATAAGAGGATTTTTGACAAATTTTTCAAGTCATTTTGGTAGATCTATGAGTTATTGTTTGAGTATTCATGTTAGATTAGTTGAGATATCTCAGATATGGAATTTTCAAGCAATTTCGAATGATTTGGAGGATTATTTGGGTGAAATCGGAGGAGGAAGATGAATAGTAGTTTCGTCAGCTACCGCACGGCGGTAGCAACTACCGCGCCGCAGTAGATCTCGTGTCCAGATTTTTGATGTTTTCCTTCACTTTTATTTTGGTTCCGATTTGAGAATGGAAGCCTCCAGTAGTCGCGTTCGACGATCAAATGTAGATTGGAATCGAGAGGGTGGTAATATATTTCCCGGTATTGAGGATGCCACCATCGGAGTGGCTATGATGGTGGGGCTAGAATTACGCATATCTATGAATATTTGGCTGATGCGAGTGTTCTCTCTGTGATGATAGAGGATAACTTTTCCTCAGTTTTAGAAAGGGAGTTTTACATGGGATAGAGGATCCAGCTCGGACGAATCTCCAAGGAGGAGTACGTTCCAACGTCCAAGGTCATGAGGTAGTAATAACACATGAAGATTTATGTGCAGAGTTTAGTCTTGAGTGGAGTAGTAATTTCTTGGATATCGTAGAGAGGTTTCAAACACTTCGAAACTGGACTCGAGTGAATGAAGTATTGCATGGTCAAGGAGATGAAGAGGATTTGATTTCATCGGTCACAACACTAACTCCTGAGGCGTACATGATACAAGAGATCCTACGATGTACGATTATGATAACGGGGGAGATACAAAGATGATCACAGCACAATTGAGTATTGTCACATACCATATTTTAGAAAGAATTCAGTTTGATATTGCAGATCTCCTTCTATCAATGATCAGGTATACATATACACTGAAAGATCCAAGGCGACAGAGATTGAATACTCTTCCGTTGGGAGGAATAATTCAACGAATTATATACAAGAAATGTTAGTCTCTTAATCAGGAGGTTTATCATCTTGATTGTCGACCAGCCAGATTATCTACACTATCAATTCATCCTCCACGACTTTAAGACCCACTTTTTTCTTTCAAACATCCGGGTCTTAGGCCCAGAACCGCTACTTTGCGGTGACATCCTTTCTCGGGAAGGTTGCCAATACAAAACGGTGATGCTACCGGCCAAAATGATCATGAAGAAGCAATAACAAGAAACTAAAACGAAGCCAAGTCCACATCACATAGAAAAGTAAATCATCCAGAAAGAGATGTCCACATAAACATAACTGAAATAAAAAGGGGATAACAAGGGCCCCTGCCCGATACATCAAAGCCTCTCTACAAATTCACTCGCGGAAGCAAATCAACTAGAACTAAAAGACACTCACGGATCCTGTCACCGGTGCTCCCGTGCTAGAATGCCCCGCCTTCATCTGTACCGGCCTCTGGTGCTGCTCTGTCGCCGCGGCCTCCTAAAATGATAAGGTCAACTTACCGTTAGTCAAAAAGACTAAGCCAATCCCACACCCATCCCCCGGTGACTCCTAGGCACCGAGCGGGAAGGATGAAGTGGAGGACAACAAGGGGTATAATCAAAAAGCAGATGACAGGGCATAATCTATAGAAAGAGTTCTACTACTACTCAAGTATATATATATAATCGAAGCAGTTAATAAAGCATAGTAAGAGCAGGTAAAGAGTAAGCAAAGTGTAGTAAGTAAAGACATATAAAATAGAAAAGTTACCATTGATTTATAGGAATGCCCACACAAACCTATAGACCAAGGGGTCGTTTAGCAAAGCCTATCGTATAAGAAGTCCCATAACCGACTTATACGATAGGGGTAGGGGTTGAAATGCAATGTTTATGCTATGACATGCAAGGTATGTAGTTATGCTATGTTCACACAAGTGCAACTCACACACTACGACTCTATGCGCACAGATCTTTAGTTCCCCCTTTTTGGAGCTAGCAAGACTCCCAGGATACTCCCATAGTGCCAAATGGAAGCGGTGGGTTGGGCCTCTCCAACCTCTAGGTTGGTATATGCACTACCTAACCTAGACCTATCGTACGCCTCAACGCAAAACCGCGGAGCATCTGCGTACTCTTACTGGCTGGACCACCAGACTTTTATGGCTAAGTGCAAATTACACACTTGCCGAGCCCGAGTATCAACGTCGGTGCAACGACTGCCGACACTAAGGTCCCACCACCTTATGCACATGCATTAACACAACTATCTACAATCTACAAACCATAAACCACCTGGGCTTAATTTGCCCGGCCAAGAACCAATCTGAGTCACAAACTCACCGGATCAACAATCCGCACCAACCACCACTGAGCCTACAGCTCGGGGTACCAACCCAACTAAACTCCCATGACAACGGAGTGTGAGTGAGTGTATTATTAATTAATCTTGAGCATCACCTTACTCCTACGACTTATGGTTAATCTTGGACTTCCCGAGGGTTACCCTGTGAGGGGCTCACTACGGTACTAGAAGCTATAAAGGGATGACACCCCAAGGCTCCTTTTCTCAAGATACTTACTGTTATTTGTATCTACCCATAAGAATTCCCCTCTACCATTTCTCCTGAGTTAGACCTAAGTGTTTTAAGACACCAGGGGAAAGACAATCTTTCGTCAATCCCTAAGACAACCTTATTATCAACCTAACAAGTACACTCTCCTCACATACACTTCCTTGGGTGGACTTCTAACTATTTAAACAACCCATGTGCACCATCTGCACACCATTTCCACCTAGTAGGCCACTAAATACCTAAGTTTCACAGTTTTACTAAACGCAGACCAATCTAACTATATGAAGCTTATAACTAGAGGTACTCCAAATATTCATCCAACTGACCCAAGATATTTACTGGAGGTCTATCATAATGTTATAAGACTAATTCCAGAGAATCATATTTTCCTTGATTATTTAGTATTTATTTTAATTTCCCCAAACATTGCCAAGTATGAAAATAAATATGAAGTGTAAGGAAATCTTATGATATGGCTCTCCAAAAATTATGATAAATCTCTGATGACTAAATAACTGTAAATACATCATATCATGTTTTTACAGTAAGAAATTGTCCTCTATTTTAAATATTTATCATCTATCCAGACTTGTAGATTTATGAAGGAACCACCAAAAATATCTACACCAAAATTATGGGAAAATTACCAAACTCTTGTACTCATCAGAAAAGCCTACTGACTAAATTTCAGGATTTATGGAAATCATTTTTTCACTTAAATAAATACTTTAAGAAAACCTCAAATAAGATAAGTGATGGCGCGACCCCGCCACCACTTTCTGATGACGACCTGGTTGCCGTAGTGCAACTCTACAAGGACTTGAGGCGTCGTGAAGATGCTAACGGAAACCGGAGTTACAACCTCCGCACGCGGCATACCAAACCCGCTTGAAGACTTCTATTTATTTTAGATCGTTTATTTCAAATTTGCGGATATAAAATTATTTCATATCTTGGAAATTATTTTATATTCATTTTGCTCTTGTTTATTTTTCATTTCCTAATTTTGAACAATGGTGTGCGTTTAGCCGTTTTGATGGTGGATTAGTTAGCCATCATGATTTGATGTATTTTGTAAACTCCTATTCAAAGGAGGCTTGATGAGAGTAAAGCAGATTTTGAAGACCAAAGAAAACCTAATCTCCCCTTGTGAGAGTTTCGGCCAAGAGGAGAGAGCCTCCTTGCCGCCGCCCCCGCCCCCCTATGGTGTGAAACCATCCATTGCTTTCCTCCATCCTATTCGGTGCGCTTCCGGCGAGACTTCCGCGGTGCGACTCCAAGGAAGAAAGGGTGCTTCTCCATTCGGTGCGACGCTGGTGGAACCGTGGAGAGAGAGATTCTCCCACATCTATCTTGAGTGCATGCATGTTCTTGGTTGGGTAACCCCTCTCCTTTCTGGTGATTCTTCTACGTTGTAATTTGTGGAGGTTTTGTAGAATCGTTTTATCCGAGATCTTAATCTTCTCGCTTGCAAAATATGAAATATAAGTGTTGTTATTGAACCTCTTGTTGTCCGGATCGGGAAGATCCGTTGCGGGAGCGAAACTCGGCCTAGCCTTGGTTTGCTCTCCAAGATTGGCGCACTTGGCGTTAACAAGGGAGTTAATCTCAACTAAAGCTTTATCGCCGCTTGAATGTTCACCGCCGCTCTGAAAAATTGTCGCTGCGTTTTGAAACAATTCGAATGATAGAATAGATGCTTGTGTAGGTGCGGTGAGTTGTGTGCTTGTTGGAGAGGTAGGTCTTGTCTAAGGACGTGGTATCGAGTCCGGTTGTGAATCTTCTTGTTTTATTTTGTTATTCGGATTTGGGAGCCCTCCTGACTTCTTTATTTGCCGCTCTTGGTCGGAGTACTCTTGGAATGAGATCTTTGAGAGAAAGCACGAGCTCTTTCCGTTCGCTTTTGGTCGGAGCCCCCTCCTTATTATTTTATGTTGAATGTTGTTTTCGTTTCCGTTAGCGTAGCGAGCACGTAGTCACGGTAGCCCTACATCAATTTGGTATCAGAGGCGGTCGTTTCAACTCCCACATTGCAAACATCCTCTATGCGTTCCTTGTTGGTCGTTCTGTTCATTAGAAAATAATAAAAAAAAAATTCGGTGGTCTGAGAATAGCGGGCTAAAATTGTCATTTTTCAGCGAAATTCTGAAAAAAAAAAAAATTTAACGATCTACGTATTATTCATGACAGAAATCTATAAAAATATCCTATGTTCAATCTAGCTACAGCCCTAGGAAAAATCATCTTCCAAAATTTTTTGTGAACCTGAATGCGCACTAGGCTAGGAACGGAGTACACGACACCGTCTACGTCTAGGATGGCTGCGAATAAGCACAATGATCCCAACACCGAGGCCATAACAGGTCTACGTACTGAAATGACTGAGCTTAGGATGATGTCAGAACAAATTTTACGGAATCAAGGAGGATCGCCACCACCACCCGGTGATGTTGAGGGGCCCAACCGGTCACTGATTCGGATTCTGATGGAGACCATCCCCGAGTGCCACCTCGAGAACACCATCCCGGGCGTGGTTTCGATATCACTAGAGACAATAAGATTGATTCCCCCACCTACGATGGCATTGGAGACCCCCAGGTCTTCCTTAGCTGGGTAGTTGATATGGAATGTTACTACCAGTGGCACAATCTCACAGATCTCCAAAAGGTCCAAGTCGCCCGCGTGAAGTTGACAGATCATGCGAAAACCTTTTAGCTGAATGAGGAAAGGAGGTTGGGAGCCGGACAGGGAGTCCCACCTATCGGATGGGCGGTGATGAAAAATTTGCTCACCGACCAATACGTTCCCGCTTACCACCGAACACAGATGTTCGATGAACTAGCCACCCTACGACAAGGTTCAAATTCGGTGCCCGAGTATATGGGAGAGTTGAAAGACCTTATGGTGCGTTGCGAGCTTAGGGAACTCCCAGAGGTCATATTATCCAGGTTTTGTAAGGGGCTTCAACCCGATATCCAGCGGAAGCTCTTGCGCTATGGGCACACAGATCTGAACACGACTTTCAATGCCGCCCTAGACATTGAAAAACACATAGCCGCCAAGGCTCACTCCCGTTATTCCCACACGAGGAATAAGACCACCGTTGGAGCATCGTCTTCCACCTATCCGGACAGGGGAAGTATAGAACCACCGAGTCTAAGTCCGTCGTGATCACCGCTAGGAACACTTGGAACCCCACGAGTGAGCGTGTTCCCATTGGGAAAGATAGCAAGGCCAATACCACATGTTATTCATGCGGTGTTCAAGGCCACTATGCCTTTGAATGCCCAACTAAGACTAAGGCCATTGCCCTCTTAGGCATGGCCACCGATTCTACTGACTATGTGTTTGAGGCCGTCGAGGAGAGTGACCCCGAAGGGGTCCCAAGCGATTTGGAAGATGATCCCCCCCTCATGGTGATGCGTTGTATTCTGACCACTCCACATCCGCTAGATGACTGGAGGACGAGTATCTTCTCTCTGATCTTTAAGAGTGGTGAAAAGCTGTGCAAGCTCAGTATAGATAGCGGTAGCTATGTGAATGTTATCTCTGAGAACGTTGTTATATGTATGAATCTGACCACGGAACCAGACCCCACACCCTACCAGGTAGCTTGGATTAGCAAAATTACCGTCCCGGTTAGCAAGCGTTGCCGGGTCCCCCTTACCTTTAAATCTTACACAGATGAGGTCTGGTGTGACGTCCTCCCCATGGACGTGTGCCACATGTTATTAGGACGCCCTTGGCTTTATGACCGTGATGTCACACATTTCGGTCGAGCCAACACTTATGAATTCAAATTCAATGGTAAGACCATCACATTGAGACTGACCGTTCCGAAGGAGCCGATAACTTTGGCGAAGGACACTACCGTCCCGGCCGAGAGGAAGGCTTTGAGCCTAGTTGGTAGGAGAGAGTTTGTGAGAGATCCTTTTCTTGAGGGAGTTATGTACGCATTAGTTCTTATGGGTGCGAAGGAAGAAACGGAAGCGTTGAATGAGTTGCCTAGGGCGTTACGAGCACTTTTGGACGAGTATAAGGACGTGTACCCAGAAGAGTTGCCTTCTGTGTTACCTCCATTGAGGAACATACAGCATGCGATAGATCTCATTCCGGGTTCGTCCTTGTCGAACCAACCCCACTATAGACTTCATCCCGCGGCCCACAAAGAGCTACAGACTCAGATCGAGGATTTGATGAAAAAAGGATTCATCAGGACTAGCATGAGTCCTTGTGCGGTGCCAGCCCTTCTTGCCCCCAAGAAGGATGGTACGTGGCGAATTTTTGTTGATAGCCGCGCTCTCAACAAGATCACCATCAAGTACCGATTTCCTATACCGCGCTTAGATGACCTTCTTGATGTCTTGTCTGGCGCCACCATATTTTTATGTTAGATTTACGAAGCGGCTATCACCAGATAAGGATCCGTGAGGGAGATGAATGGAAGACGGCATTCAATTCTAAGGACGGGTTATACGAGTGGCTTGTGATGCCCTTCGGGCTATCCAATGCCCCCAGCACATTCTCCCGGATGATGACTCATGTCTTTCAGCCATTCATGGGGAAGTTTGTGGTAGTCTACTTCGATGACATTTTGGTTTACAACACTACTACCACCGAGCACGTCTCCCACATGAGAGTGGTTCTTTCCACCCTACGGAAGGATACTTTATTTCTTAGTATCAAGAAATGCACTTTCCATGTTACGGAAGTGGAGTTTTTAGGCTACATCGTTGGAAAAGAGGGCATTAGAGTTGACCCTAGCAAGGTTAAGGTGATTAAGGTCTGGCCCGAGCCAACCACGATACGTGAGGTGAGGAGCTTCCATGGGTTGGCAACTTTCTACCGCCGTTTCATCAAATACTTTAGCAGCATCATGATCCCCATTAGTGACTGCATGAGAAAAGGTGAGTTTACTTGGACGAGGTCCGCCACCATCGCTTTCCAACGCATCAAGGAGCTTATGACTGAGGCACCCGTCTTACGTCAACCTGACTTCTCGAAAGTCTTTGAGCTTACTTGTGACGCTTCGGGCGTGGGAATAGGAGGTGTCTTGAGTCAGGAAGGGCACCCTGTGAGTTTCTTTAGTGAAAAGTTGGCGGGCGCTAAATTGAATTATTCCAACTATGATAGGGAATTTTATGCGGTCATCAGATGCTTGCACCACTGGCGGCATTATCTCCTCTCTAAGGAGATCGTGATCCTATCCGGTCATGAAGCATTACGATTTATCAATGGCCAACACAAAATCAGCCCGCGTCACGCCAAGTGGGTATCCTTCCTACAGGGTTACACTTTTAATCTCAAACACCTCAAGGGAGCGGACAATCGGGTTGCGGACGCTCTTAGTCGCCTAGTCCTTTTAGTCACCACTATGGAGGTTAACGTTGTCGGGTTCGAGCGAATCAAAGATGAGTACGCTACATGCCCGGATTTTCAGGATTCTTATCTGTCTACCAAGGATAGTTCCCCCACCACTATTACTGCGTTCGTTATCAAGGATGGTTACCTATTTAGACATGGGAAATTATGTATTCCGCAGTCATCTCTACGTCTCCATATCATCTGGGAACTGCATAGTGGCGAGTTGAGTGGCCATTTCGGTAGAGATAAGACTATCACCCTGGTTGAGGAAACGTTTTATTGGCCAAATTTGAAGGCAATGGTAGGACGGGTAGTGAGTAGTTGCCGTAATTGCCAAGTTTCCAAGGGCACCAAAACAAACGTCGGGTTATATACTACGTTGCCTGTACCATCCGTACCTTGGGAGGACGTGAGCATGGACTTTGTCTTAGGCCTACCCACCACTTTTCGTCGTCACGATTCCATCTTCGTAGTTGTGGATAGGTTCTCCAAAATGGCATATTTTATACCGTGCACTAGAACCAACGACGCGTCTCATATTGCAAAGCTATATTTTAAGGAAGTCGTTAGTCACCGGGGAGTGCCGAAGACAATAGTCTCAGATAGGGATGTTAAGTATACGAGCTACTTCTGGAAGACACTTTGGATCCTAATGGGTAACAAACTATTGTTTTCCTCCGCCTATCATCCTCAAACCGATGGGCAAACTGAGGTGGTTAACAGGAGCCTAGGGAACCTTCGTAGATGCCTCGTGAGTGATCATAAAGTCACATGGGATCTTCTTCTTCCCCACGCTCAGTTAGCCTACAACAATTCCAAAAATCGGTCCACCGGTCTGTCACCAAATGAGATTGTCCACGGGTACAAGGCCCCTGTGCCTCTTGACTTGGTTCCCTTGCCCCCAACATACAAGACAAGTCAATTTGCACAATCCTTCGCCCAACAAATTCACGATCTTCATGCACGTATATGAGTTACCTTGACTTCTCAGAACGATTCTTATCAGGCGCACGCCAATATACATCGGAGAGTGTCACACTTCAAGGTTGGCGATTTGGTTTTAGTATGATTAGTTCCCGAGCGTTTGCCATCTGGCACCGTTAAAAAGTTAGCACCTAAGCGCGCCGGCCCTTTTCGGATCATCAAGAAAATAGGTGACAACACTTTTGTTTTGGATTTGCCTGCCGAATAGGGAATCTCCCCTATTTTTAACGTCTCGGATTTAACGATGTTCGTATCGCCTCCACATGATTTGAATTCCTTGACGTCTTCTCCTTCCACCAAATCTTCTAATGGGTTGGGGAGTAGTAGTACGGATGACCTCTCTCTGTCGGTCCCAGAGGTATTTCACTGGATGGTAAGTCGCATACTTTTATTCCTACTGCTGATATGTTCCCCAGGTTTCCGAAGACCTTTCTCACCCCGGACATGATACTTGCTGCGGAGCCACTTACTACCTCGATGGGTGCTACTTACCGATTCCTCATCCGTTGGTGTGATCGCCCTCCTTCAGACGATTCATGGGTCCTCGCGATGGAGCTTCAACGACTGGATGCCGATCTTCTCCGCCGCTACCTCTTGGACCACACATCGGAGATGCTTGATTTTGAGTGGGGGAGGATTGATGGCGCGACCCCGCCACCAATTTCTGATGACGACCCGGTTGCCGTAGCGCAACTCTACAAGGACTTGAGGCGCCATGAAGATGCTAACGGAAACCGGAGTTACAACCTCCGTCCGCGGCGTACCAAACCCGCTTGAAGACTTCTATTTATTTTAGATCGTTTATTTCATATTTGCGGATATAAAATTATTTCATATCTTGGAAATAATTTTATATTAATTTTGTTCTTGTTTCTTTTTCATTTCCTAATTTTGAACAATGATGTCCGTTTAGCCATTTTGATGGTGGATTAGTTAGCCATCATGATTTGATGTATTTTGTAAACTCCTATTTAAAGGAGGCTTGATGAGAGTAAAGCAGATTTTGAAGACCAAAAAAAACCTAATCTCCCCTTGTGAGAGTTTCGGCCAAGAGGAGAGAGCCTCCTTGTCGTCGACCCCCCTATGGTGTGAAACCATCCATTGCATTCCTCCATCCTCTTCGGTGCGATTCCGGCGAGACTTCCGCGGTCCGACTCCAAGGAAGAAAGGGTGCTTCTCCATTCGGTGTGACGCCGGTGGAACCGTGGAGAGAGAGATTCTCCCACATCTATCTTCAGTGCATGCATGTTCTTGGTTGGGTAACCCCTCTCCTTTCTAGTGATTCTTCTACGTTGTAATTTGTGGAGGTTTTGTCGAATCGTTTTATCCGTGATCTTAATCTTCTCGCTTGCAAAATCTGAAATATAAGTGTTGTTATTGAACCTCTTGTTGTCCGGATCGGGAAGATCCATTGCGGGAGCGAAACTTGGCCTAGCCTTGGTTTGCTCTCCAAGATTGGCGCACTTGGCGTTAACAAGGGAGTTAATCTCAACTAAAGCTTTATCGCCGCTTGATTGTTCACCGTCGCTCTGAAAAATTGCCGCTGCGTTTTGAAACGACTCGAATGATGGAATAGATGCTTGTGTAGGTGCGGTGAGTTGTGTGCTTGTTGGAGAGGTAGGTCTTGTCCAAGGACGTGGTATCGAGTCCGATTGTGAATCTTCTTATTTTATTTTGTTATTCGGATTTGGGAGCCCACCCGACCTCTTTATTTGCCGCTCTTGGTCGGAGTACTCTTGGAACGAGATCTTTGAGAGCAAGCACGACCTCTTTCCGTCGCTTTTGGTTGGAGCCCCCTCCTTCTTATTTTATGTTGAATGTTGTTTTCGTTTTCATTAGCGTAGCGAGCACGTAGTCACGATAGCCCTACATCAATAAGTTGTGGAGTAGCCTACTGATTTAAGTCTCCAAAAATTATATAAAAAATCACAGAGCTTTCTAATGATCAGAAATGTCCTATCACCAATTTGCACAATTTAACAAAGAGTATTGGACCCTCAATTAATTTTCTTAAGCCTAAGACAAAATAGGTGCCTTGTGAATGAAGTACTGGTTAAATTATTTAATAAAATACACAAAAATTACCAGAGGTCCAAAACATGATTATAAAGTCACTACCAATGTTTTATCTCCATCTAAGACATTTTGAGCATGTAAATAATTATTATAAGAATTTTCCCTAAAGGGGTTATGTCCCAATTTAGGGGGAATAAAATTCTCCTAAAATTCTCTCAAAATTCCCTAAGGCATAATTACACCCCTTAAACATATCTCCTAAGTTCTATGACCATCCAAGGACTTTTGACCACATGGCCTTCACAAAGTTCTAAATGCACAACTGGGGATAAATCAAGGGTCCTGGGGCTTAACCACCTCCACACCACCCCAAACCACTCATGGGGGTGTTTTAGGTGATCCTAAACCAGTGGACAAGGTTCCACTTCAAGGTGAGGAGATTTGACCACAATATCCCAAGATAAACACCATGCCCCAACTTTGACCCGATTTGACCTAACTTGGGTTGACAAATTACCCAAACAAAACAGTCCCAATTGGGCTGAGATTTTTACCAAGGTTATAACGTAATCCTATGGAGCACCCACCAAAATTTGGAGGACATTGGAGGTAATTTGACCCACTAATTAATTAAAATATGATTTATGAAATTATCTCAAAAATCTTAGAAAAAGGTTCTCCTAAAAATCCCATCTTTTAGTATGTTGTGTGGGCGTATATATCTAGCCTAGGTTTTAAATATCAAGGCCATATCGTCTACCAATGAAAAGATATGAAGGAAAGTGACTGTCCTACCCTAGGGACCAGTCCCACCATTTTTGCACTACATGGAGCTACATTACTCCTTTTGGGCTGAAACAAATTTTGATATAAAGTACACACCCAGGGCTACAACTTTGGTGTTGGGCACTTTTTCATCAAAGGTGATCTAGTATTTTGAATAATTAAAATGAAACACTGCTTATTTTGTCACAGAAATTAACATAAACATTTATTAATAAATCTGACTCTGCGTTCGACTAAATCAATTCTGCGTTTGACTAATCAGTTCTGCGTTCGACTAAATCATATATAAGCTGTGTTTGATTAAATAAATCCTGCGTTCGACTAATCAGTTCTGCGTTCGACTAAATCAATTCTGCGTTCGACTAATCAGTTCTGCGTTCGACTAAATCAATTCTGCGTTCGACTAATCAGTTCTACGTTCGACTAAATCAATTCTGCGTTCTACTAATCAGTTATGCGTTCGACTAAATCAATTCTGCGTTCGACTAATATGTTTTGCGTTCGACTAAATCAATTCTGCGTTCGACTAATCAGTTCTGCGTTCGACTAAATCAATTCTGCGTTCGACTAATCAGTTCTGCGTTCGACTAATCAGTTCTGTGTTCGACTAAATCAATTCTGCGTTCGACTAATCAGTTCTGCGTTCGACTAAATCAATTATGCGTTCGACTAATCAGTTCTGCGTTCGACTAAATCAATTTTGCGCTCGACTAATCAGTTCTGCGTTCGACTAAATCAATTCTGCGTTCGACTAATTAAATGATACAAACGTAAACATTAATAAATAGATCTGATGGCTCTCTATCATCATCCCCGACGAATGGACGGCGCACGATAGCCCAACCTGGGCTCCTTTGCGAGATGATTTCCCAGCCACCTGAACCTCTTTCCGGCCAGCCAATGCCACCACCACCTCCATTGAGGTGGTGGCCGGCGATAGGGGGTGGGGTTGGCCGGCCGGAGGTGTTCGGATCAGGTTTTAAAGGAGGTAAAAAAAGAGAGCTCAAAACGAGCCCTTTTCGGAAGCACAATCTGAGCCCTATTGAACACGGATCAAGCCCCAAATTAAGAACAGATCTAGCACCAAGGGAGGAGAAGAGGATCAGACCTATGTGGGGGCTTGGTGTCGTGAATTCCGACGAGTCGCCATTGACCGTGCTGGAGCTTTCGGTGCCATGCCGATCTAGGATTCCTCTGTACGATTCTTATTGGAAAGTTGGGGGATCTCTTCCTCTCTGAGCACTGAAGGAAAATAGGGGTTTTAATTCGGGCTTGGGATGGCTTTATTCTTAAAAGCAATTAGTGGCCATTAACAAGATTTCGCTTACAGCTAAATTTCCTTTAATTCAGCCCCCTTGGCCATAGAAAATTCCAGAAATTCGATTGTAACTGAAGGAAAGGTGGTTCAATGAGAGAGTCCCAACGAGAACTACAGAAGCTAGCGGCACAAGGAGTGGACATAAATCGGAAAGTGACACGAATGTCAAAGAAGATATCCAGTGTTGAGAAGATGATACAGAAGATAATGGTGGCACTCAAGTTAGCTCCATCACTGGCTAGAGAGGAGAGTCCTGAAGAGGAGCATCCACGACGATCGGTTCGTCGGAAATGACGTGGAGGTGATGAAGGGGAGAGCAGCAGTATGGGAGCTGGAGAATGAATAATTTGTTTTTATTTTTGTAATACTACAGGTTTCAGAGACAACAAGACAAACTTCTGTTACTAACGCGCATCGATAGTTCTAAAGTTGGTGTTAGTACCAGCGTACTATCTGGGTTCATATTTTTCATTTTGGACTAATTTCTGGCATATTTTAAGTGTTCTTTTATGCTTATCTTGCTAAAGTAGTTTACAGATATCCTGCATGGTTATGAATTTTTCTCACTTCATAGTTTGATAATTATTTTTATTTGTCTTGACATTATCATGTGAAAAGTTAAATTCTCTGATTTCAATTTTTGAATGTCAATGTGTAAGACAATTTTTTTTTGAATGAATTTAAACAACAATAGGTGCGAATAGTATATATATATATTTTTGAAATTTCATTTATTTTTTTTATTATGAAGGAAAATTGGTTTAAACCGTGGAAGTAAAACAAAAATAAGGATAACGAAATATTAGGCATATCATTAAGTAGCTAATTCATATTTTAATACCAATTGATTTCTACTTCATGCAAATAATAGGCTATTAGTGAAGAAGAGATTTAGGTATCCAAAGAGGACCGGGGGTGGTGGTTCCTTTGGGTACCCAGATATATCGTGTTTGCTTTTGGTGAGACGAAACTGAAAACACCATTTTCAGTGCAATTGGTATTTCATTTTTAGCTTTGGGCCTCCATTCAAATTTTTGATGCACCCTATTTTTATTTCTCAAATTTTCGTAGTCCCTTGCTTGAAAATTTGGATAGCCATGACTGTCGAAGTAATTATTTAACGGGAATTTGTTTTCATTTAATTTTATGTTAGGATAACGATAAGGTTGTGAATGATAATGATGATATTGTGTTGGAGTTTCATTTACAAATTTTTGTTGTTTTTCATTTTCAAAGTTTTGCTCTTGAAAAGTAACATTTATCTTGCTTTTTGATTTTGCTTGATAATTTGAATTTATGTGTTGAAAATTTTCCTTATAATTTCCTTAAGCAAGTTAATTTTATTTTCTAATTCATAGTTTTTAACTATGAGATTGTGTCTAGCTTTATTATAAGCAATTATGCTATTCTTAAGAGTGGAAACAATATAGTCAATATGATTTTGATAGTTATTTCTAAATTCTTCAAATGTTTCATCCATCTCTTTAATTTCAATTTTATAACTTGTACACATAGCACAATCATTTTTCAAAGTTGAATTTTCTAAAGACAAATTTTCATTGTGTTCTTTTACACAAATAAATACCATTTGAAGTTCCTTGTATTTTTCTTTAATATCATTACAATCAAAACACGATATAGAGTTTTCAAATGAAGAGCATGATGGAGATACAAACATTTCATTTTTGGATTATACATTCACATTTGTTTTCAAAGTTTTATTTTCTAAACGTAGTTTTGCCTTAGCCATTTTTAGTTTCTTAATCTTACGTTTAGTAGTTTGTAGTAATTGTAATGTAGAAATAGAAGTACAAAAAATGGAATTTGATTTCCTTACATTGCTTTCGGGAGAGGCACGATTTGAACATATAGTTTCTTTGACATCTGTTTGGCACTCCTCTTCTGAAGATAGTATTTCTTCTTCTCTTCCATTTGATGTGTGCTCCATTGATCCATCACGAGACGAGCTTTCTTGAACATATGTGCAAGCTTGTATGTTCTCCAATTCTTGCATTCGTTCCATACTTGTAAGAGGAAAGTCATACATTTCTTCAAGAAATTTCCATACTTTGTATGCACTTGAAAAACAATAAGGGCCCGTTCGTTTGGACGAAATTGAAGACTTGGAATTGAAATTTGAAGTCGAATTCCAATTACGCTGTTCGCTTGTTAGGTAGCTTTAATAATTGAAATTTGAGTTGAATATCATGGAATTGATTTTAGCCTAAGCACAAAATCTAGCTAAACATATCGGAATTGTGCGAGTCTGGTACGCTCGATTTATCGCATTTTTTTTTGTCCGGGCGCGCGTTTATGCACCCGGGCACAAAATTTTTCGCCCGGGCGCGAGTTTTTCGCACGGACGCGAGTTTTTCACCCGAACGCACATTTTTCGCCCGGACGCCCAAATTTTGCCCGTGCGGAAATTTAACGCCGTAGCGCGTGTTTTTCACCCTGATGCGCATTTTTCTCCCGGGTGCGTGTTTTTCGCCCGGTCGCGCAATTTTTCGCCCGGGCGCGAGTTTTTCGCCCGGGCGCGCGTTTTTCGCACGGGGGAGATTTTTTCGCCCGGGCGCGATTCTTTCACCCGGGCGCAATTTTTTCACCCGTGCGCATTTTTTTCCCCGAGATAGTTTTTTTGGCCGGACGCGAATTTTTCGCCCGGGCGCAAAGTTTTCACCCGGACGCGAATTTTTCGCTCGCGCTTGAATTGTTCTCCTAGGAGAGAGTTTTTAGCCCGGATGCGATAATTTCACTAAAATGCGATTTTTCGTCATGGAGCGATTTTTTTGCCCGCGTGCAATTTTTCGCCCGGGCAAGATTTTTTTGGCCTAGAGCGATTTTTTTGCCCGGGCGGGTATTTTTCGCCCTACGAGATTTTTTTGCTCGGGGGCTATTTTTCGGGCGCGATTTTTTCACAGGGGAGCGGTTTTTTGCTGGGACGCGCTTTTATCGCCTATGCGAGCTTTTTTCGGCCGGGCGGGTGGAAAAATCGCACCCGAGAAAAAAAATTGCGCTCGGGCAAAAAAATTGAGCCCGGGACACAAAATAGCTCCAAGGCGAAAAAATGAGCCCGGGCAAAAAATGCGCGCCCGGGCGAAAAAATCCCGGTTGTGCGAAAAAATTGTGCCCGGCCGAAAAAAATCATTCTCGGGCGAAAAAATCACCCCCGGGCGACAAAATCGTCGTCATGACATACATTTGTTTATGATATATGTGATAAATATTAGCTTTTTCGTAATATTTTTCAATTCTTAAATAGAATTTTATTTAACAAACGAATAAAAGTATTGATTAATTCCACAATATTCAACAATATTGTTTATTAGGCGAACGTTGGAATTGGAATTAGAAACCAATATTTAATTCCATAATATTCATCAATATTCAATTCCAATATCGAATTCCTATTCCGTCCAAACGAACAGGTCCTAAATCAATTTAAAAATTTCTTGAGATAAGGCACAAAAATGCTATTTAACGCCTTTGATTTTAGGTGACATTCATTTTTATTTATTTCATCTGCTGGTCTTACGATTGCTATATTCCATGCTTCGATATCTAAATTTTTAATAAAAGTTTCCATTAACAATTTCCACCCTTTATAATTTCTTCCTTCGAATAAAGGTGGTGCAAGAGATTTTTCTTCTTCAAAATGATTTTCCCCACTAATTGAAGCGAGATCATGAGACGCCATTATTCCCGGTTGTTAAGCCGATTTGGAATAACCTAGCTCTGATACCGCTTGTTGGATCTTGAGGCGCCCTTAGAGGGGGGGGGATAAGGGTTTTAAAAACTTTAAACTTTAATAGAAAACTTTTGATATTTTGGTCGAAGTAAGTTAAATCAAAAGTAAAGAGATAATGAAATTAGAAATGAAATCAATTTTATTAAACAAGAAAAGACATGATTATCATTTATAAAACTGATTACAAAATCTGATTTCAATGACGCTAGAAATTGAAGCGAATAATATGAAAATCCTTTTTGTTTTCTATACCGACTCGTATCCCCACGAACCGGTTGGCTTTAGCCGATCTCTCCCCAGATACGGCCTCAAGCCGCTCTAGCCAATCTATCACCAGAATGGCCTCGAGCACCCCCTAGATCTACTCCCTAGACCCAGTCGCCAACTGATGCGCAAATCTAGCACACCGCTATAGGCGGTAGCGAGACTGCGGACAAAACGGCAGTGTATCGATCGTTCAAGTAATATAAAACGAGGAGTAAATCCCCGAGTATCGAATCTCGAGGGAACACAGTAAGGTGGAGTTTACTTTTGAGGAAGGACTTGAGATCGAAGTCCTTTAGGTCGGATGGATTGCGGAAGGCTTGGATTGGATTATAGAAAATAAAAGAAAAGAACTAAACTACTCCTATGCAGGCCTTGAGCGCACTGCTTCGCTAGGCGGGATGGAAAACTATGTAGGCCTTGAACGCACTACTTCGCAAGGGCGGATGGAAGAGAAGGCTTATGGATGGAATGGTTCGCACCGGCGGAGTCGAGGTAGATTACACGGGCCATTAGCACCGCTTAGCTTGGCGGATGGAAGAGTAGGCACACGGAATGGGCGAGTAGGCTAGCGGAATGAAGTGGAGGGTGGAGTGGATTTGGTGGCGCACCTCATTCACACATATAAACAAGTTAATTTCATAAAAATGAAATAGACATTACAAATCATGGTTTATAGTGCACATCATCAAAGTATAGAGAATCTAGTTACATTCATCAAAACAAAGAGGGGGAAAGCAAAGGAATCGACCCAATCCGAATCCTTGTTGAAGATTCATGGTTGGAATCGATGGGTTGTCAATCCGCATCTAAGCTCGGTCCTCAACTGCATCCAGGGTAGAGAAGGTGTCACTACCTTCCAATGGCACATCTTCTTCCTGTCACGATCCGGCCACAAGACCAAAGCTTCCTTATCCTTGGATGATGATGGATGTAGGGCTAGATCACTCTCCTTGGAAGCTCTTGGATGATGGAGGCGGCCTAGGGCAAAGCCCTCATGGAAGGGTGGAAGAAAACAGAGCTGGAGCTCTCCTTACGGTGGAAATGGAGGAATAGAATCGGGTGCCGATTAGGTTGAAAACTGCAGCTTGTATAGAAAAGGATCAGAAATTTGGTCACGCACGGTCGAACGCACAACCGTGCATGAACAGTGTGATACTTAAACCTAGCGCAGAATGGCCAGAGAAGGAGGACGCAGCCGTGCGTTATACTCACGCACGGTCGAATCCGACCGTGCGTAAAAACGCACTGGCAACTTCTGATTGAGCGAAAACAGGCAAACAGGGGGCTCGTGCATTTTAATCACGCACGGTCGAAACCGATCGCGCGTAAAGCGCACGAGCAAATCCAGATTAGCATTTTATCAACAACTATGAATGCACGATCGCAGAGATCGTGCGTCAAGAAAACTCACGACCGTGCGATTCATGCAGACATGAATTCAGGCAAAATGGAGATCTGCCCACAAACACAGCCAAAACACACGCTGGGAATACACTTCCAGCACAAGCATAATAATAAAAATACAATGGGGAGCACCATGTGCTTACCCCCAGCAATATAGTGCACAATTGCACACCGCAACGGGCCAAAATGGTGCACTTTGTGAAGAAATATGTTCAAGTGAAATTTACGCAATAATGAACTAAAAGTGAAGTGCATGTGTGTGAAAACTAGCCCAGATGAGTCCATAAAACACTATAAATATTGGACTCATCACACCCCCAGACATACTCATTTGCTCGTCCCGAGCAAACTATCTCCCATGTGGAATAGAAAAATCATAAGCTGGCAAAGTAATTGAATATGCGAAGTACAATGCGAAGTCGCTTACACGCGCGCGTTGAAAATTTAGTAGAGAAACCTTTTAAACATGCGAAATAGATTAGAATTTTCTAAATTGCGTTTCTACTTATTATTGCTACTCATAGTTTGAATCGTGGTGAATCCTTCAATCACGCGTAGGGTGAAAGTAGCTCGATCACTAAGTGGAATATTGCCAGAGATCGAGGATCGGGACAAACTCCAAAGAAATCCATCAATGACGATGGCTATAAGCTTGCCTGTTCACACTCTCTCCACGAAACTAGTTACATTCAGAGTGTGAATCATTAGGACTTTTAGGTTATGATTTAGGCTTAGGCTACAGTGCGGTAAACAATGATAAACGTCGGGGTTTAGCACACATAACCCAAATGAGCTCGCAATAAAAACACTATCCCGGCAATAATAAAAAATGTCTACACCTCACCCCCAGATTTAAACATGAAACTATGGGGTGTGTACACCACCTATTCCCAAATACATTGCTTTACACAATTTTTTTTTACTTTCATATATTTTCATATTTTTTTCTTTTCTCTTTTTTAAAATTATAACTTTGCAAATATAATAACAAACACAGCTATATTTTCAATAACGCATTGCCACCACAACCACAAATATACATAGCCTCAACACCCAACATTTAAATGCACAAATTGCTTGAGCTCAGATTTGGTGTGCGATAGGATAGTCTTTTTGGCTTTGGTGAATTGAAGGTGGAGCTGAATCAAATGGTAGGGATTAGGCACAAAAGGGCTAAGCAAGGATAGAGCATGTAGGAATGGTGCAAAGGCTCAACCGGGCCAAAGAATGGCCTATATCACACTTGCACAACTGAAATAACCTATACCCAGGCTTCGAGAGTCGCTAGGGGCAAGTTCTTAGCCACTGAGAAAGAATATCCTTCCTCCCGACTCGAGCAATACATCACTAGCGATTGTCTACACACTCACCTACACTACTGTCAGATTCTACTGGATTCACGAATTACGAGAAGAATAAACAATCTCACACAAGTAGAAAATTATAAAACTAAATGCATGAGAAAATGCTAATTCTACAAGAATTTCAACACAAAACGCGAGCAGTCGAATAGGAGCACTACAAGAGTCAACATGTTACTCCGCCACTCAATCCTATGCTAGCATCATGATCTTCCAATTCACACACAACAAATAAAATTTACCCGAGATGCATCGACAAATAAGTGCACGCTCAAATGGGTAATGTGGTGTGCGCGACAATGAAAGAAATATAAGAGTTTAAACTGAAGTCAAAAATTTCTTCCGGCATGCTTGTGAAGTGATGCGTGCGTAGTGCGGGTACTCAGTCACAATGCTCTCTCCCAGACTTATATGAGACTATAATGAGCATCTTAAACATGAAAAACTAAATAGACAGGTGGAGAAGTTTAGAATGTACCCCATGCTCAGAAATGAGCATACCGGAAGAAGCATGGAAATCATGAAAAGAGCAGCCTCTGCCATCCCAAAATAACGTAAGCACCTGCAGGGAAGACAGCTCTAAGCAAAAGCAAATATAAATACTAGACAATTAGCGGGTTAGCGAAATAAAAACAACTAACTCTAAGTTGTCTCCCAATAGCGCTTTTGTTTACCGTCCTTAAGCTGGACAAAATACCTGTATTATGCAGTTTTATACGATTGTCTAAGCATAAAGCGAAAATAATATAGTGTACTTATTAATATTACACAACCATCAAAGAAATCAACTATATGTTGATTTAAAGTAGTAACTAGAAATGAATGAAATGGGTCCGAAGACCCAGCAGTAGGGGCAGAAAGAAGGATTTATCCTCCATCCCCAAATCTCTTTCTTTTTCGCCTTCTTCTTCTCTTCCGACATTAGCTCAGGATATGAATATCTTTTGCCTCCCTGCAGCCAATCCTTCAAGGGAGACATCGTCACTGCACTGTATTTCCCCTTCCCGAACTAATTTTCAACATTACCCAAAAATGGGTCAACATACTCAAAATCCTGCAGGGAAAGAAAAGAATAAGCATTAAAAATATCAGGAAGAGGAGAAAGAGCTGGATCAGCAGTGGAGAGCATTTCAGATTCAACTTCCCAAAGATTTGCCACGGTTGAATCCCCTTACACATGATCAAGCAAAGAAAGGTGGTCAGGAAACAAAATAGACGAAAGACATAAATAATCGGTAATCATGGGGGTGATCCCGGTTTCACTCCCAGCAAGTTCAAGGATAGATCACTATCATTATTATAAATATCATAGCAAGGGGAACAAGAGAACTCAACGGCCTCAGTGGTGGTTTGGACCTCCTCGTCCCATGAAGAAGTGCAAACCTCCTCATCAGAGAGAGTATCCTCTTCATTCCACCGAGGCACACCATCATGTTCAAAGTATTCATTCTCCCCTTCGGGTAAAACGACATCCTCATCCCACTTTGGAGCACCCTTCGAGTCAGAAGCATCACCCCGCTCCTTTACTTCGATAGGATCATAAAAAATGTGTGTAGAAAAATCTTGCAAAGAAACTAGAGGAACAGAAAGATTTGGTTCCTCCGCAAAAAGATCCGCTAAAGCCTCCCCGATGGAAAGAATACTTTCCTCATCCCACTCAGGTGCATCCATAAGTTCGAATCCTCTCCTTGTTGGCCAACAGATGAGTGATCATCATCACTAAGAGTGAAGCCATAAATAGGAAGAGAAGAACCGATGCGAGAATTAAGCTCAAGGGGTGAGTAGGAAATTGCCTCCACGGGTAAAGAATGAGTGGTAGGGACAATGTTGTCAAGAGTGGAGGAGCCACGGTCAGGATTGAAAAGACTAGGACAGTCCTTCAATTCATGACCCTCTCCTCGACACATCAAGCAAACAAAGTTCCTACACTGCCTATCATTTAACGCCTTCATTTGGTCTATATAATAGACCATCTTGTCGTAAGTGATAGGAGAAATATCCCATGAAGACATTTTTGACAATTAAAGCAGTTATAACAAAGCTGAAATTCCTTGCAAGGAAATTTACACAAACTAATAAAACTCCTTGGATTAAACTTGCTTAAAACATTAAAATAGGAGAGGAATAACAAATAACAAACAATATATAATTAAAAAGCAAACAAAAATAATAAAGCGGCTATACACACTGGACGAACTTCTATCTCTTGTCTCCCTCTCAAGAAACTCACACGACTGTGTTCCCCAGCAACGGCGCCAAAAACTTGATGTGGTAATGATGAGTCCTGATCATATACACATTTATGGACTCATCCGGGCCGTTATTTAGTCAATTCTCTGCACTTTAGCCTTGTTATAGTTTATATTTGATAATCCACGCTAGGTGCACATCTAGGCCCACTTTGGTGTGATTTTCGTGCTTATTGTCATTAGTAGTGTTCATGTGCTATTAAGTGCAACTTTCAGTGGCTAGATCTGTGGTTGTGCGGGAATAGGAGTCGTGCAAGTGTTCCCGGTGCAATTCTGCACAGGAACACTGCGCACGATCGCCGGTTCTATTGCGCACGACCACTGGTCGTGCGCCACTGATCGTGTGCACTTAACCCTTTTTCACGAGTTCTGTTTGGTGCAGTGCGCACGACCACCAACGCCAGTGCGCACGACCACCGGTCATGCGCCACTGCTCGTGCACACTTATCATTTAATTTCCGAGTTCTGTTTGCTGTAGTGCGCACGACCATCAACTCCAGTGCGCACGACCACCGGTCGTACGCCACTGGTCGTGCGAACATTTTATTTTATAATTTCGTATCTTGCAGGTTCCACCCAGGCAGTGCGCACGATCGCAGAATTCTAGTGCGCACGACCACTGGTCGTGCGCCAATGACCGTGCGCAGTATTTAATCCAGCGCCTATTTAAACGCCTGTTGCGCTTTTAGGGTGATCGATCACTGGCGGGAGCGGGATTCCTGTTCCGTACGCCGCCGATTTCCACCGTGGGACGCCTCCACTTCATCTTCTACGCAAGGGGAAGCCTCCTCCACCCATTCCAAGACTTCCTCCATTGTCCGTGAGTGTTCTCCATCGTCCGCAAGCCTCCAAGCAACCATTCTCTCATTCCGCCCGGTGAGAAGAAGAAGGAACCTGAAGTCGAAGACGACGGAGCTACGTAGGGAGATTGTGACAGCTCTCTACGCCGGAAGCATAGTCTGCCCGAGTCCGGAGGTAGCCCGACAACCTACCATTCCGGCCGTGAACGGCCGCTAGTCTTCACCATCGGTTATTTCTTTCCTCTTTCCTCCATTGTACTCTTTGAACCGTGCAATACTCGAATATTGTGATGTTTATTTTGATGGAAATGAATATTTCTTTGTTGTTCTTCATGGTTTGGTGGTGATTCATTCCGCTTTCTCTCACTCACTCGCGCACGCACGCAAGGTGTTTGATCCGCGTTAGCCTGAGCTAACGGCGGTTGTGAAGAGGTGTTTGCGACCCTCACCCTCTCGCACTTGAGTTCACTTCATCCGCCTCACGAAGCACGGCATCGCGGTCGTTGCATCCACCTCACTTTGCGAAGCGGTGTTTTCGATCCGCATCTCTTTTGTTGTTGATAAGATTAGGAAAACCAACCAAAAGCCCCATCTTTGTGTTTGTTGAACGCTTGTGTAACAATAATCACTGCGCGATTCGTTCACCCATCCTGCATTCCTCAAGAGACCGACATCCGGGGAATTTATTCTCCACAATTATTACTTGACAGTGACCGGTGCACTTGCCGACACGCATCAAGTTTTTGGCGCCGTTGCCGGGGAGTGCAGGCGTGTTTCGTCTTGTGTTGTGACTTTCGTTATACGAGCAGTTGTTTTTATTTTCTTTGTTTTTCTTTTTGTTTTTGACAGTTCATGCAGAGGCAGGTCGCAGGTGAACTCGCACCTTTTGATCCAGAAATCGAACGAACTGCTCGCGCGCGAAGGCGCGCTGCGGCTGTACAAGCGGCCATGGGTGATCAGGTAGACCCAAATGATGTTGATCCGAGAATGCCCGGCGTGGGGGAACATCAGCCTGGGATTGAGCAGGAGGCAGCTAGGCCTCGACCCCGCACGATGAGGGACTACACCACTCCAACTGCTGGGAGTGTGTATCCAGGTTTTGGGCCCAATATTATGAATAATCAGTTTGAGATCAAGCCAGCGAACTTAAACATCATCCGGAACAACGCTCAGTTCTCGGGGTTGGCCAGCGAAGATCCGCATCTGCATCTGGCGGAGTTTTCTGATATTTGCGGAACCTTCCGCTACGCAGGGATTGCTGATGACACGGTCAAGCTTAGACTGTTTCCCTTTTCACTCCGCGACAAAGCAAAGGTGTGGCTCCACTCCATTCCGCCCGGGACTGCTGCAACTTGAGATGCCCTCGCATCCAAGTTCCTTGCTAAATTCCACCCTGTGGATAAGATTGTAAGCTTGCGGCGGGAGATCGCCACATTTCGCCAACTTGACCAAGAGACCCTTGCTGAAGCTTGGGAGCGCCTCAACGATCTCCTTCGCCGTTGCCCTGGCCATGAGCTCCAACCATGGAATGTGGTTGAATTGTTCTACTTCGCGATCGAGCCCAACTACAGGGCAATGATCGATGCTGCGGCGGGTGGCACCTTGATGAACCACACCCCTGAGGAAGCCCTTCGAATTCTGCGCGACACTGCCTCCCACAGTACATTCTGGACTGCAGGGAGAAATGCTCCAAGAGGCGGCCGAGGTCTTTTCATGGTCGACTCTCTCCCCTCTCCATCCGTGACTGCTGCTGTCATTACCTGCGAGGGATGTGGAGGCGGAGGCCACCACGCGTATGAGTGTTCGGGGAACAACGTGGCAGGTGACTTCGCACACTTGAACTTGAACGAATCTGTTAATTATGTAGGAAATCAGCCTAGGGGGCGCCTTTCAATAATGCTTATAATCCGGGAGCGAGAAGTCACCCGAACTTCTCGTGGAATCCGA
This sequence comes from Dactylorhiza incarnata, assembly GCA_033032865.1. Lineage (NCBI taxonomy): Eukaryota > Viridiplantae > Streptophyta > Magnoliopsida > Asparagales > Orchidaceae > Dactylorhiza > Dactylorhiza incarnata. Next base: position 6,749,597 of record JAWHQI010000078.1, on the reverse strand, counting down.
ACACACCTGGCCAACGATGGGCACCGGGGCAGCATCAAAACGATGCTTACGCCTCCGGGAGCCAACCGAGGCCACCACACCCGGATTATAACCAAGGTCCCCCAATCCAAAAAAAGAGTAATTTGGAGGAAATGATGGAGAAGTTCATGCAAGCGGCCAACTCTAATATGGTGAATCAAACTGCATCCATGCGAAACCTAGAAACGCAGTTGGGCCAATTGGCCCAAGTGCTAACCGAGCGATCGCAGGGGACCCTTCCCAGCAACACGGAGAAGAACCCAATTGATCATGGGAAGAGTCTTGGGGATGTGGTAGAGGTTGAACCGAGTGAGCTGGTAATTTCTTGTGCCATCAATAAGGTTGAAACAAAAGCTTTATGCGATTCCGGTTCCTCCCGCAACGTCATTGCACTACAAGATGTTGCGAAATTACAACTTGAGATGAACACGGAGGAAAGGAAATCGCTTATTCTCGCTAACGGCACTATTATCCAATCTGAGGGGGAAGTGAGAAATGTGGAAGTAATAGTTGAGGGGACGACTGTGGTCGCGGACTTTCAGGTGTTGGGCCCCCAGGAAAATCAATCCATTCCTATCTTGGGCGTGCCGTTCTTGAAAGAGAGCGGCGCCACCCTTGACTTCGCTACGGGGTGTGTTCTCCTACCCAACAAGGCGCTGCAGCCCACTCGCCTCGAAGCTACAGCTGACACATCCACTCCTCCCCCTCTCGTTATTTCTGATGAATTTCTAAGATGTGCAGGAAAGATACATGATCAAGAAACAAGTGAAGGAGGAAAGGAGGAGCTCCAATCAGATGAGGAAGAAGAGGTTGACTTCCGGAAGGAGTTCGACTCCGAGAAGGAGGAAGACTGCAGTTCGGGAAACGTTGACTTGGATCTAGTTAGGGATGCTGATTATTTATCTTCTTGTGGTGAATCTTGTAATAAACTATCTAAGCGCTCCATCTCTTGGGCCGATCCGGTGGTCACCGCGATACCGGAGGTGACGCCACCCGCCACTAAGGCAGAAAATTCTGAAAACTTTCAACGGTGGCAGTCTCCGACTGTCACCAAACTTAAAAAGGAAAAACTTCTGCGCGACGCTCGTGCTGCCGCTCTTCGTGGCAAGGTGGCGGAGGTTAGGGGAGCATTGGGTAATACCAGTGCTGGCCCTAAAGCCTTCACCTCCCGCCTACGTGCTACGGGAGAAGCGCACCATAAGAGCGCTTTTAGCTGATTTGTGTTTAGTTGATGTGGTGAACTGCTTCTGAATATTTCTCTTTTAATTCCTGCACTCTTTTTAAACAATGCTAATACAGGTATTTGGTCCAGCTTAAGGACGTTAAATGAAAGCGCTCCTGGGAGACAACCCAGATTTCCTGTTTCGTATTTCCTTTTTTCTAACTTCTTTTAGTTCAGCTTTTGTATTTGCTTTTGTTGCTTTGAGTTTGTGCTTGCAGGTTTTGTGTTCGATGGTGCGGATGCTGCGGACTATTCGTGATCATAAACGCCAATCGTCTGGTATGCTCATTTATGAGCATGGGGTAACGCTTCCTCCCCTCTTTTAGCTTCAAATTTCTAGATATATCGTTTAGCTTAAGTCTGGGGGAGCGGTTGTTGTTACCCACTGTGCACGAGTTGCACCGCATACTAGAAGGTTGATTCTTATTTATCCTAGCATTATCATTGTTTTTCATTTTTCACACACCATTTCACCCACTTGAGTGCGCGCTTATCTTTTTGTTGTTGTTCCGTTGTAAACTATCTTGGTTGGAATATGAAATAGGTTGTTAACGTAGGAATTACTATTTGGAGTGTGATGTTGACTCATGTAGTGTTCTAGTCACTTCGCATGCTATGGTAGAATGTGAGTAGAACTAGATTTTCTTTATGCATCTAAATTATGTTTAGTATTTCTGCGTAAATTTAGATTTAATATACTCAAGTGGTGAATTTGCATGAAATTGACGATAACCCGGTGTTGTGTGTGTGCGATTGCTAGTCGTGTGTTGCTCGAATCGGGAGGAAGGTTTACCTTTCTCGTGGGCTAAGAACTTGCCCCAAGCGACTCTCGAAGCATGGGTGAGAGCGACTCGTTGAGTCAAGCATGATGTAGGCCACCCTTTGGCTAGTTTGAGCTTTGTTATTCCATGTCCATTTCATTCACCTTTGCAAGCCTATTTTGTGCCTACCAATCCTTTGTTCAGCTCCTCTTCATCCACCAAAGCCTGAAGCATATCCCACGCCCGCAACCAAATTGTTTTTAACTGCGCTCATAATTCTAAACTTGTGTGGAGTGTGGAAACATTGTGTTATGATGGGAAAATAACGTCCATCTGCTGATGTTGAACCAACCGGGGGTTACATAAAAGAAGTAAAATATGTAAAAGAAAAAAAAAAAGAGTATTTTGAAAAAAAATCCTCCCGAGCTAAAAACAGAAAATCTGTTGGTATTGGTGAAGTAGGCCGTGTGCACACCTGGTTTTCATGATAAGTCTGGGGGTGTGTCACACGAGCATAGTTTGTTGGTCTTGTGTGGTGCAGCGTTCCGTTAGCTCACTTGGGTTGCGTAGCCACCGCGTTTAACTTTAATATCATACCGTAACCTAAGCCCCGTTCTAATCCTATAAGTCCTACTGATTTGATTTGCGAGTTTGCTAGCGCCGTGGAGAGAGTGTGACCGGGCAAGCGTATGGTTCACGACGGTGATGGATTTCAGCGGAGTTATTCCTAAGCTCCGATCTTTTGCAACACCCGCCTCAGTGTCTCGTCACTTTCATACCGGGCATGATCGTCAAATTCTTCGTAATTCACCAACTGAGTATAACTAAATCTTTAATTACGCTTTAATACTTATGTAAATTAATTAGCATAGTTAAACTCTCCTTCTACTAGAATCTCTACTCGCATGCGTTGTTACTTCGCACCGTACTCCCTTGTGTAATTCTCTATGTTAATTATCGTTTTCACGCTCCGCCGGATTCGTTTGCTCGGGACGCGCAAACAGTTAAGTCTGGGGCTGTGATGAGTCCTGATCATATACACATTTATGGACTCATCCGGGCCGTTATTTAGTCAATTCTCCGCACTTTAGCCTTGTTATAGTTTATATTTGATAATCCACGCTAGGTGCACATCTAGGCCCACTTTGGTGTGATTTTCGTGCTTATTGTCATTAGTAGTGTTCATGTGATGTTAAGTGCCACTTTCAGTGGCTAGATCTGTGGTTGTGCGGGAATAGGAGTCGTGCAAGTGCTCCCGGTGCAATTCTGCACAGGAACACTGCGCATGATCGCCGGTTCTATTGCGCACGACCACTGGTCGTGCGCCACTGATCGTGTGCACTTAACCCTTTTTCACGAGTTCTGTTTGGTGTAGTGCGCACGACCACCAACGCCAGTGCGCACGACCACCGGTCGTGCGCCACTGCTCGTGCGCACTTATCATTTAATTTCCGAGTTCTGTTTGCTGTAGTGCGCACGACCATCAACTCCAGTGTGCACGACCACCGGTCGTGCGCCACTGGTCGTGCGAACATTTTATTTTATAATTTCGTATCTTGCAGGTTCCACCCAGGCAATGCGCACGATCGCAGAATTCTAGTGCGCACGACCACTGGTCGTGCGCCAATGACCGTGCGCAGTATTTAATCCAGCGCCTATTTAAACGCCTGTTGCGATTTTAGGGCGATCGATCACTGGCGGGAGCGGGATTCCTGTTCCGTACGCCGCCGATTTCCACCGTGGGACGCCTCCACTTCATCTTCTACGCAAGGGGAAGCCTCCTCCACCCATTCCAAGACTTCCTCCATTGTCCGTGAGTGTTCTCCATCGTCCGCAAGCCTCCAAGCAACCATTCTCTCATTCCGCCCGGTGAGAAGAAGAAGGAACCTGAAGTCGAAGACGACGGAGCTACGTAGGGAGATCGTGACAGCTCTCTACGCCGGAAGCATAGTCCGCCCGAGTCCGGAGGTAGCCCGACAACCTACCATTCCGGCCGTGAACGGCCGCTAGTCTTCACCATCGGTTATTTCTTTCCTCTTTCCTCCATTGTACTCTTTGAACCGTGCAATACTCGAATATTGTGATGTTTATTTTGATGGAAATGAATATTTCTTTGTTGTTCTTCATGGTTTGGTGGTGATTCATTCCGCTTTCTCTCACTCACTCACGCACGCACGCAAGGTGTTTGATCCGCGTTAGCAAGAGCTAACGGCGGTTGTGAAGAGGTGTTTGCGACCCTCACCCTCTCGCACTTGAGTTCACTTCATCCGCCTCACGAAGCACGGCATCGCGGTCGTTGCATCCACCTCACTTTGCAAAGCGATGTTTTCGATCCGCATCTCTTTTGTTGTTGATAAGATTAGGAAAACCAACCAAAAGCCCCATCTTTGTGTTTGTTGAACGCTTGTGTAACAATAATCACTGCGCGATTCGTTCACCCATCCTGCATTCCTCAAGAGACCGACATCCGGGGAATTTATTCTCCACAATTATTACTTGACAGCGACCGGTGCACTTGCCGACACGCATCAGGTAACAACAAGTGCACCGGTCGCACAAGTAATAAAGTTGGGAGTACGTCCCCGAATATTGTCTCTCAAGGAATGCGCGTGGTTAGTTTGACTCTTCAGATTGAGAAAATAATTACGAGACTAAATTAAAGGAAAAATTGGGGCTTTGATTTTGGTTTCCTAAATTACTACACAGAAATGAAATGCGGGTCAAAACTCCGCTTCGCAAGGCGGGATGGATGCAACGGCCGCGATGCCATGCTTCGGTGAGCGGGTGGAAGAGAAGGCTAGCAGATGAGGGTCATAGGCACCTCGCCGCGGAACACGCAACTAGTAATTGCTAGTGCAGAGCACTACAAAGCGGTGGAGTGGTTGGCGGACTACGGCGCTCCTCAAATTTCATAAACCATAAAAGATCTCAAAAAAAATGAAATCATATTAACTAAAACACAATGTTTATGAACATCATCCACAATAACAAACACATACAAGGAAAACTCTGAAGCAAAGCGCAGGGGAAAAGAGGAAACCGAAGCTCGAAGACTATGCTGAAGATTCTCGGCCGGAATCGTAGGGTTTTCAAGCCTCGTCCGTGCTCGGTCTTCAGTTGCGTCTGGGGTCCGGAGGAGATGTCACCTTCCTCTACTATTACCCGTCTTCTTCGTGGTCTAGCTCGAGGTAACTCTTGTTCGACACCTTGAATGCAGCGGAGACTTTCCGTCGATGGTGTTCTTGAGCTTAAAGATGATGGAGGAGGCCATGGAGGGAGCTTCGACGGAAGATTTGCAAGACTATGGTTGCCGGAGCTCCTCCTAGGTCGAACGATGGTGGAGAGGCAAACTGGGCGAAAATGGCAGGCTTCAGGATCTTTTCCCGCGGGTCCTCCAATTGCAGCAGATTTCCTGCCTTAAATACTAAACGGTCAGTAATTTACTCACGCACGGGCGAACGCACGACCGTGCATTGCCCATGTGTTATTTAATAAATAAGCTGACTTGAGGAAGAAGCAGCAGCACCCGTGTGTTATACTCGCACACGGGCGAATCCACCCGTGCGTAAAAATGCATGAACAGATTCAGATTGGCTTAAAATAGTCGAAACAGGCGATCGTGCGTTTCCTTCATGCACGGGCAACTGCCCGTGCGTAAAAATGCACAAACAAAGTCAGAACACCGGTTTTCTCCCCAGATGAAGGCGCACGACCGCAGCCGTCCATGCGTCAAGAAAATGCACGACCATGCGATATACACAATCATGATTTCAGGGCAAAAGGAGATGATCCAACCACCTGCAAGAACAACAATCTAGCTGTGAATACACCTCCAGCACCAATCAACATAGAAAAAGGATTGGGGAGCACCATGTGCTTACCCCCAATAACATGGAGCGCAAACGCACACCAAAATAAGCCTAAAAAGAGCACGAAGCACGTAAGTGCGCGTAAATGAGCATAAGATAAATAGATGCACTAATAGCTCGAAAATGACGTGCACGAGAGTGAAAACTAGCCCGGATGAGTCCATAAAAGTGTGTATAAATGGGACTCATCACCAACACAAGGCGAATTCCTCCATAAGTCCTACCTAGACCTAGTCGGCGTGTGGCGAATTCACGAACCGATTACAAAGATAAAATAAAAGACAAATACAAAACAAAAACTTAAAACTCCCTCAAAAGAAGAACTTGATGTCGATGTAGATGTGATCGGATCAGTCTTCAAGTTCTTTGCGTTCACGAACGTTGACAGAGTTCTTCGGGCTGCTTGGGGAAGGCTCTCACGAGTGCTCTAAATATATGGCTTCAATTTGTTCTGTATCAGCAAGAAACAACGGAGGAAGTGCGTGTATTTAAATAGAATCAGCCGCTAACGCCTGCGGTAGTAGTACCGCCCCGCGATAGCCACATTAGGCAATGATCAAGCACACAGATCGTGGCAGTTTAGGCAACTTTCTAGCGCCAAACTTTGAGCTCCTCCTAGCGCACCGTGGTAATGCTAACGCTCCGCGATAGCGAGATAAACTTCCTTCAGCAATATCTCCTTCCACATTTGCTCCTCAATCACATGCAGACGAGAGGATTCCAAAAGCTACCGCCGGGCGGTAAACATGCCGCGCCGCGGTAGAGCACGCTAAATATGCATCCCGCCAATCATTCCTTTTTCTCCATTGTTTCCTTCCCGTCAATTGATTCCATTTATGCTAGCGCCAGCGGTAGTGCTAACGCTCCGCGGTAGAGCACATCTCTTTTCGTCAAACGCATCTTATTTCATCGAACGCCAGTTCGTCGAACGCCATCTACTTTCATTGAACACCATTTCGTCGAATGTCATTTTCGTCGAACGACATCTATTTTTAGCGAACACTATTTCGTCGAGGCATCTCATTTCGTCGAATCGCTAGAACCAGCGGTAGTGCTAACGCTTCGCGGTAGAAACAACAAAACATATTCCTATGGAGATTTAAATGCATAGGATCCTGCATGTTATAAACACAAAAACAAATTTGATCAAATACCATAGGATTTTTTATTGTCAAACCAAGAGATACAAAAGCATGTTCCAACATGTTTTAGCCAGAATGCACCAGATTGATTTCACTGTAGGGCTCTCATTAGACGGTGGGTCAGGTTGATCTCTAGAGAGGCTTGCTAGGGAAAGTTTGAGCTGGAATGCCCCAGATCTATTCTGCTGCCAGGCTCTCATTAGATGGTGGGTTAGGTTGATCTCTATAGAGGATCGTTATGGAAAGTTTGAGCTGCAATGCCCCCAGATCGATTCCGCTGTCGGGCTCTCATTAGACGATGGGTCATGTTGATCTCTAGAGAGGTTGACTTACGAAAGTTTGAGCTGGAATGCCCCAAATCGATTCCGCTATCGGGCTCTCATTAAACGGTGGGTCAGGTTGATCTCTTGAGAGGCTGGTTGAGGAAAGTTTGAGCTGGAATGCCCCAGATCAATTATGCTTCCAGGATCTCTTTAGATGGTGGGTCAGGTTGATCTCTGGAGAGGCTGGCTAAGAAAATGATGAGCTAGAAGGTCACGGATCGATTCCGCTGCCGGGCTCTCATTAGCCGGTGGGTCAGGTTGATCTACAGAGTGGCCGGCAGGGTTTCTGATAGCACTCCACTTTCCCAGGTCAACTCTGTCGCTGGGCTCTCACTAGCCAATGGGGGGGATTGATTCCAGGATAGGGGAGGTAGGCAAAGGTAGATGAGGTGAATCATCTTAAGTGGGCCCTCTCTAGTGACCAGGATTTTCGAGTGGGCCCGCCAAAATAGTCACTAGCTTGGCGTGAACACGTAGGCGAGAACTCATCAGTATGGAGGTGGAAAAATCATGTCAAGGCTCTTGGATAGTGTATGCGAATGAGCCTGCCAGAATGGGCATTAGCCTCGGCAAAGAGATCACAGGTGAGAACCTTGTTGGAACGAATGCAAAGGAAAAATTCAGTTAAGTCCCACAAAGAGGGGCGAGTACGCAGGTGTTCGATCGATTCATAGGTGAACGTGGGGTGTGTGCTAGAATGCGAATGCGTACATTTACGAGTACGCGCGCATGAATCTCAGTGAGTGCCCGATCAAAGCGTAGGTACGTGATGAGTCCTGATTATATACACATATATGGACTCATCTGGGCCGTTTATCTAGTCATTCCACTGCACTTTAGCCTTGTTTTAGCTTATATTTGTTATCACTTGCTATGTGCACTTCTAGGCCCATTTTGGTGTTATTTCATATCTTTCTTTGTTATTCGTTTTCTTGCGATGTTAAGTCCCACTTTCAGTGGCTAGACTGGTGTCGTACGCTGGAACAGGTATCGTGCAGGTGTTTCCAGTGCAATTCTGCATAGGAACATTGCGCACGATCACCGGCTCTATTGCGCACGACCACTGGTCGTGCGCCACTGATCGTGTGCACTTAACCCTTTTTTATGAGTTCTGTTTGGTGCAGTGCGCACGACCATCTACGCTAGTGCGCACGACCACCAGTCGTGCGCCACTGTTCGTGCGCGCTTATCATCAATTTCTTGAGTTCTGTTTCAATCAGTGCGCACGACCACCTACGATAGTGCGCACGACCACCGGTCGTGCGCCACTGGTCGTGCGAACATGTTATTTCATAATTTCTATCTTTGCAGGTTCCTTTCAGGCAGAGCGCACAATCACCGAATTCTAGTGCGCACGACCACTGGTCGTGCGCCAATGACCGTGCGCACTGTTTAATTCCAGCGCCTATAAATTCCGCTGCTCGCGATTTAGGTCTTATCTTCCGCATTTTTCCGTCGTTCTTCCGCCGTTCCGCGCCAGTTTCGCCCCTCCACCGCCGCCCACCATCTGGAGGTGCTCCGGGCTTGTTCTTCACGCCAATCTTGAGCCGGAGTTTCCTCTCGGCCTCCTCCTTCATCCAAGAGCTTCAAAGGAAGACCTAGCCGCCATTGCCATCAAGCAAGAGGAAGTTTGCAACCTCTACCGGATCGTGACACGAAGAAAACGGGTCCATTGGAGAGTCGTGACAGCTCTCTCTACCCCGGGCGTAGTTGCGGACCGAGCTTGGACGCGGATTGACAACCCGGCGATTCCAACCGTGAATCTCCAACAAGCCTTCGGATTCGGTCGATTTCTTGCCTTGTTCTCCTCTTATTGATTGTTGTAATAGTTAGATCTTTTGTATTTTGATGAAGAACACTATAGACCTTGACATTTAAAGTTATTTCATGTCTATGTGAAATACTCTTTTTGTTTATTTGTGTGCTTGAGGTGCGCCCCATTCCATCCTCCATCCCGCCGTCACGTCCGGTGCCGCACTAGCAATTGCTAGTGGCGTGCTTGTCGAAGAGGTGCTTGCGACCCTCATTCCGTTAGCCTACTCGCCCATCCGCCTACCGAAGCGTGGCATCGCGGCCCGTGTATTCCATCCCACCTAACGAAGCAGCGCGCTCAAGGCCTGCATAGTTTGATCCGCTTGCCTACTCGTCCATCCGCCCGTACGAAGTAGCGCGTTCAAGGCCTACGTAGTCTTCCATCCCGCCGAGCGAAGCATTGCATAGCGGCATTGCATAGGAGTAGTTGATAGCTTTTATTTTATTTTCCAAAAGCCAACCCAACTCCCCCGCATTCCATCTGATTTAAGGACTTCAATCTCAAGTCCTTCCTCGAAACCTAACTCCACCTTACTGTGTTCCTTGAGAGATCGATACTTGGGGATTCATTCCCATTTTATATTACTTGAATGATCGGTACACTGCCGTTTCGTGTCGCAGTCGAGCTACCGCCTATAGCGGTGTGTGAGATTTGCGCCATCAAGTTTTTGGCGCCGTTGCCGGGGAACACAGTCGTGTGAGTTTTCTTGAGAGGGGGAGCTGAGAGAGAGAAGTTTCTTCCAGTGTTTATAGCCGCCTTTTTATTTTTGTTTGCTTTTTAAATTTATATTGTTTGTTATTATTTCTTCTCTCCTATTTTAAAGTTTTAAGCAAGTTTAATCCAAGGAGTTTTATTAGTTTGTGTAGATTTCCGTGCAAAGAATTTCAGCCTCTTTATATCTGCTTTTATTATTGAAAATGTCTTCATGGGATATTTCTCCTGGCACTTACGACATGATGGACTATTATTTAGACCAAATGAATGAATTAAATGCTAGGCAGTGTAGGAACATTGTTTGCTTGTTGTGTCGAGGAGAGGATCATGAATTGAAGGACTGTCCTAGTCTTTTCAATCCAGACCGCCGCTCCTCCACTCATGGCAACATTGCCCCTATCACTCATTCTTTACCCATGGAGGCAATTGTGCCCTCTACCCTTGAGCTTGTCTCGTGCACGGACTCCTCACTCCCTGTTTATGGCTTCACTCCCAGTGATGATGATCACTCATCTGTTAGCCAACAAGGAGAGGAATGGGAGCTCCTAGATGCACCTGAGTATGATGAGGAAAGTATTCTTTCCATCGGGGAGGCTTTAGCAGATCTTTTTGCGGAGGAACCGAATATTTTTGTCCCTCCAGTTTCTTTGCAAGATTTTTCTACACATATTCTTTATGATCCTATCGAAGTAAAGGAGCTGGGTGATGCTTCTGACTCGGAGGGTGCTCCAAAGTGGGATGAGGATGTCATTTTCCCTGAGGGGGAGAATGAATACTTTGAACACGATGATGCACCTTGGTGGGATGAGGAGGATACTCTCTCTGATGAGGAGGTTTGCACTTCTTCATGGGACGAGGAGGTCCAAATCACCACTGAGGCTCCTGAGTTCTCAAGTCCCCCTTGCTATGATATTTACGATGATGATAGTGATCTACCCTTGGATCCTGCCGGGAGTGAGACCGGGATCACTCCCCCGATTGATGTTTATTTATGTTCTTCGTCATCTTTATTTCTTGATCCCCTTTCTTCATGTGAGCCTGTGCAGGTTGAGTATTCACAGGTACATCAGGAGGACTTGGAGCATGATGCTCAAGTCAATGATGAGTGTATCCTCATATGTGAGGAGGTTTATTCCCCCTCCGTTGAGGAAGCTCCACTCATTGCCTTTTCCTCCTGCTGCCTCCCTGGTGACGATACCTTGCTAGGCAAGGATGTGTTTTGTGAGATTAGTGAGGACCAGGCCTCCTCCTTTTCTTACATTCTCTACCCTCTACCTGTGAGGAGCAGGTATTTATATTTAGGTAGATGGGTGACTATTCTGTCTCTGTATCGGTACCCGCTACCGATGCGCATATTAGAACAGTTACCTGTGCATTTTCTTTTTCATAGGCCCATTAGCTAGAACCGTTTTAATTTAGAATAAGTCGTGCTGGGATGACAATAACCCCAGTAGTTATCTTTCTTTTCTGCATTTTTATTTCTTCTAATCATGTTTAGTTAGCTGTAGTTTATTTTAGTTTGTCATTTTTCTGTTGTTTTTGCGGAGCTGACCCCTGCAGGTATCTTTTTCTGGATGGCGGATGCTGCAGTTTTGTCTTAGCTTACACGCCAATCTTCTGGTGTGCTCATTTCTGAGCACTGGGTACTCTCTTTCCCTAGCCTTTTCTTATTTTCATGTCATATATTTTGTGGATTGTTTAGTTTAAGTCTAGGGGAGAGTAGTTTTGTTTACCCGCTCACGTGCACTATTGCACTGCATGCTAGAAGATTTCATTTAACATGTTTTGTTTATTTTCTTTGCACACCACAGCACCCACTTGAGCGCGTACTCATCTGTTTGCTTGCTCTGTTGTGAATTTAATTCTTCTGCTTATTTGGGAAAGTCTAGGTGATGGCTTAGGACTATGTAGCAGAGTAAAATGTTGACTCCCGTAGTGCTCCTAGTCGAGTGCTCGGTTGCATAGGAATTTGTGTAGGTTAGATCTCTTTTTATACTATGGTTTTATATTTTTCTCTATTAGTGTAAATGTTATTTACTCTACTCAAATGGTGAATCCGGTGTGAATCAAACGGTAGCATAGGGATGTGTGTAAACGATCGCTAGATTCGTATTGCTTGAGTCGGGAGAAAGGAGAATCTTTCTCGGTGGCTAGAAATTGCCCCAAGCGATTCTTGAAGCATGGGTATACGGTTAGTCAATTGTGTGAATGTGATATAGGCCATCATTTTGGCCCGGTTGAGCCTTTGTGCCTATCCCTACCGCTATATCCTCGCTAGCCCAGTTGTGCCTACCCGTTCTTTGATTCAGCCCCACTTTTATTTCACCAAAGCCCAAAAGCCAATCCTAGTCGCACACCCAAATCTGAGCTTTAGCTGTTTATTATTTTCATGAGTTGGGTTGTTGATGTGGTAATATGTTTGTGAAGATGTGGATGTGTCCTTTTGTTTATTTGCTGAAAATGATAAGAAAAGAAAAAAAAATGAGAAAAAGAAAAGAAGTTAAAAAGAAAGGAAAGAGAAGGAGTGTTTAATTGAAAATCTTTATGTATAGATTTATGTTTGGGAGTAGGCGGCGCACGCACCCATGCTGTTAAGTCCAAGTCTGGGGGTGTTGTGTACCCGCGTGTTTGTGTGGTGAATGAGGATAGTTTCCTGCATTAGCTCATTTGGGTTTAGTATTTGAACCATCGTCTTTATCATTGTATACCTCACCTAAACCCAAGCCCCATTTAAAACCTAAAGTCCTATTGATTCACGCATTTGAGTCAAACTAGTGCCGTGGAGAGAATATGACCGGGCAAGCCTATGGTCACCGACACCGATGGATTTCAGTGGAGTTTATCCGACACCCCAATCTCGAGCAATGCTCATCTCAGCGTTTAGTTTACTTTCTCCGTATGCGTGACTGAATGATTCACCGTAGTTCACCATTTTGAGTAGTTGTAATATGCTTTTACTCTTTTAGAAATATATAAACTGTTTTTATAGTCAGAAATCTTTTCTACTATTTTTCTTATGCACGTGAGCATGCGACTTCGCATGGTACTCTGTATTGTAGTTTTAAGCCATCTACTTTTCTTTCCCCGTTCGCATGGAATTTGTTTGCTCGGGATGCGCAAAAAGGTAAGTCTGGGGGTGTGATGAGTCCCGATTATATACACATATATGGACTCATCTGGGCCGTTTATCTAGTCATTCCACTGCACTTTAGCCTTGTTTTAGCTTATATTTGTTATCACTTGCTATGTGCACTTCTAGGCCCATTTTGGTGTTATTTCGTATCTTTCTTTGTTATTCGTTTTCTTGCGATGTTAAGTCCCACTTTCAGTGGCTAGACTGGTGTCATACGCTGGAACAGGTGTCGTGCAGGTGTTTCCGGTGCAATTCTGCACAGGAATACTGCGCACGATCACCGGCTCTATTGCGCACGACCACTGGTCGTGCGCCACTGATCATGTGCACTTAACCCTTTTTTATGAGTTCTGTTTGGTGCAGTGCGCACGACCATCTACGCTAGTGTGCACGACCACCGGTCGTGCGCCACTGTTCGTGCGCGCTTATCATCAATTTCTTGAGTTCTGTTTCAATCAGTGCGCACAACCACCTTCGATAGTGCGCACGACCACCGGTCGTGCGCCACTGGTCATGCGAACATGTTATTTCATAATTTCTGTCTTTGCAGGTTCCGTCCAGGCAGAGCGCACGATCACCGAATTCTAGTGCGCACGACCACTGGTCGTGCGCCAATGACCGTGCGCACTGTTTAATTCCAGCGCCTATAAATTCCGCTGCTCGCGATTTAGGTCTTATCTTCCGCATTTTTCCACCGTTCTTCCGCCGTTCCGCGCCAGTTTCGCCCCTCCACCGCCGCCCACCATCTGGAGGTGCTCCGGGCTTATTCTTCACGCCAATCTTGAGCCGGAGTTTCCTCTCGGCCTCCTCCTTCATCCAAGAGCTTCAAAGGAAGACCTAGCCGCCATTGCCATCAAGCAAGAGGAAGTTTGCAACCTCTACCGGATCGTGACACGAAGAAGACGGGTCCATTGGAGAGTCGTGACAGCTCTCTCTACCCCGGACGTAGTTGCGGACCGAGCTTGGACGCGGATTGACAACCCGGCGATTCCAACCGTGAATCTCCAACGAGCCTTCGGATTCGGTCGATTTCTTTCCTTGTTCTCCTCTTATTGATTGTTGTAATAGTTAGATCTTTTGTATTTTGATGAAGAACACTATTGACCTTGCTATTTAAAGTTATTTCATGTCTATGTGAAATACTCTTTTTGTTTATTTGTGTGCTTGAGGTGCGCCCCATTCCATCCTCCATCCCGCCGTCACGTCCGGTGCCGCACTAGCAATTGCTAATGGCGTGCTTGTCGAAGAGGTGCTTGCGACCCTCATTCCGTTAGCCTACTCGCCCATCCGCCTACCGAAGCGTGGCATCGCGGCCCGTGTATTCCATCCCACCTAACGAAGCAGCGCGCTCAAAGCCTGCATAGTTCGATCCGCTTGCCTACTCGTCCATCCGCCCTTACGAAGTAGCGCGTTCAAGGCCTACGTAGTCTTCCATCCCGCCGAGCGAAGCATTGCATAGCGGCATTGCATAGGAGTAGTTGATAGCTTTTATTTTATTTTCCAAAAGCCAACCCAACTCCCCCGCATTCCATCCGATTTAAGGACTTCAATCTCAAGTCCTTCCTCGAAACCTAACTCCACCTTACTGTGTTCCTTGAGAGATCGATACTTGGGGATTCATTCCCATTTTATATTACTTGAACGATCGGTACACTGCCGTTTCGTGCCGCAGTCGAGCTACCGCCTATAGCGGTGTGTGAGATTTGCGCCATCAGTACGCGCGTGGTGCGTATCATCGAGGCGCGTGCACATAAGAAAATGGTAGCGAGAAAAACAAAAAATAGAAGAAAGACTTAGAAAGTATTTTTTTTCATTTCACTATAAAAAATAATTTACATCAGGGGTGGAAATTCTCGCCTCACAAAAGAAAATTCAAAAAGAAAGTTTACATCTCTCAAGATTCATCCCCTGACTTCTCTCCCTCGCCATCTGCACTGGGCAGGATTAGTTCAAATAGTTCCGGGACGACCTCCTCGACTGTGAGCTCTTGCGCATCGGCAGCTAGAAGTTCAGCACCCTTTAGGGTGTCGAAGATGTGTCTCGCCACAAGGATCACGGTGTCCCGCAGCAACTCCTCCTCCACTCACTTCAGGTTCTTCAAGGTTTGGGGGGAGCGAGGAGCAGGTGGAAATGCGGCCCAAATGAGTTCCTTGTTATGTGCCTTCCGCATAGCGACCTCCTTCTCCAGCTCCGTCTTGCGAGCAAGGAGCTGGTCCGCAGTCTCGGGGTCCTGCGAAAGGCGAGTGGGTTAAAAAGAAACATTGCGAAAGGTAACAAGCGAGTTCTCGATAGAATTACCATCCCATCCTTGAGGCTCACGAGGAGGCCCTCAAATACCACCTGTTTTTCCTTCAGGTCAGCAAGCCCCTTCTTCGCCTCATGCAGCTCACGCTTCTGCTCCTTAGAGTTCCTCTCCGTCATTAGGCAATGGCGACTGACCATATGGACGAGCTCCATCCCGTGAAGTTGAGCTCGCGCGCACTCATACGCAAGCGCTCGAGAGGTGGGGGTGTGGAACTCCGCAGCATCCTCCCGCCCATAGAGTCTAAAAGACAGGGCGAAGGCCTCTCCTCCAATGATCTCCCTCTCCACCCAGGAGGGTGTAAGGGTGGAGATTAAAACTTGGTTGGCATCTGAGTCCCACTCTAATATGGGCACGCTAGTCGCGTACTGATGCCTGGTGCCGAGGAAGAAGTTGTAGTGGGTCGCCGGTGTGAGAGCGGTTGGCACGCGGGCGGTCACCCGTGGCGGTCTCCCTGACTACCTGGTCGTCGAGTGAGTCCACTGGGGGTTTGGCCCAGGTCGAGCTTTAAACGGGCCCCTTCTCCTTGGCAAGGGTCGAGGGCCATTGTTTTTTTGGCAGCGAGGGATTGAGGGACGACCCGCTCCTCGCGGATGCGGGCCATTTCTTGGAGGCAGAGAAAGTGCTGGAGGCCTCACGGAAGGTGTTGGCGGCGGTGGAAGCGATTTGGAGGCCCTGGGTAATAGGCACAGCCTTCGCGTAAGGGTGGCGGAGCAGAAGATCTTGCTCCCATGCCTGTGATAAAAGGTTTGTTAGAAAAACCAATTGGAATATTGCGAGACAAGAAGCAAACACGTGTCAAACCTGCCCTGGGCAGCACGGGGAGTAGCGAGTCTACATTCCTTCGGAGGTAGTCGACCTCGAAGTTGGTTGACAAATAGCGGAACCGCCGAGCATTGGTGGACGGTTGGTCGGCTCATTCCGATGAACTAGCGAGAAGGGGACATTGCCGAAAGCCCCTTAATGAACACGAACTTTTGCATTCAGTAGTGTAACATCCCGATTCAAGCTAGACCCCTTGTGCGCGTTTTTGAGTCAAGCGAGTTGACTCGAGCTCGGGGTGTACTGAGGGCCAGGCTTACACCTGAGCCGGGGAAGTGCACTCGGCGAATGTGGCGAGTACCAGTTCTATTCTTTGTCCCGATGTTTGCTGTATCGGGATCTGAGCCGTCCGGTGAGCATAACTTGAGCGATAAAACTCGAAGGAGGCGTACCGCCTTGAAGGAATTATAGTACGTATGTTAGCTCAAATGACACGGTCTGCGAATAACATATTTATTCAAAAGGCGGTATGCAGCAGACGATCTCGGAATTCACCCCAGTCAGGTTTGTTAGACTCGTGAAGCCTATACGAGTTCAACGAAACTGTCCGTGCTCGATTCTGATGAGAATCGACGAAATTATAATGTGATCTGCGAATAACATATTTATCCAAAGCGGTGGAATAGGCAAAACTACCTCTCAATCGACCACAATCAGTCTTGTTAGACTCGTAATAATAGTACGAGTTCAACGAAACTGTCCGCGCTCGATTCTGATGAGAATCGGCGAAATTATAATGTGGTCTGGGAATAACATATTTATCCAAAGCGGTGAAATAGGCGAAACTATCTCTCAATCGACCACAATCAATCTTGTTAGACTAGTAATAATAGTACGAGTTCAACGAATCTATCCGTTTGCGATTCCGACGTCATTTGGACAGTTTTCACGTTTAAGTCAAATTTGGCCGCAAACGCTCCGACAAGCATAAAATGAGCAAACGAACTCGGAATTGATCTCGGATCATCCCGGAGGATGCGTGTCGACGAGACGATCAAAGCGAGCCCGTCCGGGACAATTTTCGAGTCCTCTAAGACGAGAAATGAGCGTTTAATGCAAATAATAATAGTAGTAATAATAATATTATTATATAATATATACTATATATATATATATAAACGTAAATGTTAGGTTAGAAACTTACCAGAGCCCGATATCCCCTCCTCCCGTGCCTGCGTCGTCAAGCCTCCCCTCCAGCCGATCTCCTCTCTCCAAGGTCAACCTCCTCTTCTCCTCCATTTCCGGCGAGATCCCCGCCGTGCCCTCCTTCTCCGATGAGCTCCTCTCCGAGCAGCCCTCCAGCCATGGCCGAACTCCACCTCCAAGCTCCGACAAACCTCCATGGACGAAGCTCTCCCTCCAGCGACCTCTATTCGACAAACTCCTTCGGCGATGGCGACTCCGAAAGCTCCTTCCGACGAGCTCTCAACTCCGGCGTCCGTCTCTTTCTCGTTTTCTGCCAAGGGCCAAGATGCCTCTCTCTCTCTCTCTCACTCTCTCACAAAAACCCCTCCAGATCTCTCCCTCTCACTATCCAGATCTGAATGGTTCTCCTCTTCTTCTCCATCTCTGGCGAGATTTGCTCCGACCAACACCACCTCCTTTCCAAGATCTAACTGAAACCTGCACTTGCTCGAATCCACCATGGTCGGCCGCCTCCAGCTTTGGTCGTCCCTCTCCATCATCAAGCTTCCATTTCCTAGCAGCCCGAGATCTGGAGATCTCTTCCTCCTATGATCTCCAAACAGCATTGTGATTCCACCTCTCCGAAAATAGAGAGCAGACCGCGCTCTCCAAGCCAAAACAGCCCACTCAAAGAGGTCATTACCACTTTGGCGACGTCCGACGAGATTCGGATTGGCGAGATCCGGCCATGACCGGGAGCGACGGACAAATGCCGCATACGCGGCTATTGGGTAGCATGCATGGATACTCGGTGAGCTTCCTCCCCTCTCCCTTGGTGCTAGTTTTCTTAGATCCAATTAGGCGAGATATCGAACTCAATTGAGTTGATTTGAGAGCAAGTCATGGAGGGATGACTGAAATCTGTTTATTTATTCCGGTCACCTCCGGTCACCGATTTTCCGCCCGTCGATGCACCTCATATACGAGAAAGGGGCGGAGGTGTTGGTTGGTCGGATGGGAAATAAGGTGGCTGATGTGGGAGTTATATTAGACTCCAGGTCGGGCAAATAACAGCCCAGGCTGGAGGAAGAAGTTGACCGGACATTATTCGATCAGCAATTAGAGTCGTGTAGTTTACATTAGTTATTTGGTAAATAATATGTTTAGCGCGCGGCAAGGTAGGCGTACGAATTCATAGTATTTTGGTGATTTACCTTATTTTGTTTATCGAAAGCTGTTTGGAAATTGGTAGTTAAATGTTTGATGACAATGTGGACACCCCTCTTGGATTTCATAATTTTTGGATATGGGCTTGTTGTGATTTGTCAATATTATGTTATAAAATTATCGTGCCGTAAAAAATTATCATGATTATTCCGAATGAACTGAGATTTGGTGTAAACGCTCAAGATGCTAACCATGACATATAGTAGAAATTTTAGAGGTCTTGGGCTTGATATAGCCACTCGATTAATCACTTGTTTGGTGACGCTCTAGGACAATAAGTATGTGCTTGAAACTTTAGGCAACTAGTGATTTGAACAGTGCTCCGATTTACATTATATGTAAAGGTTATTAATTTGATTCTAATATAACATTGGAGGTGATTGACCTAAATATTGGGGCAAATTATGTAATGAACCTAAAACTTGCTAATTGGAGGGCGTTTGTACATGTTCTCATGATGGTAAGACACGACTTGACAGTACTCGTAGAAATAGAGTACTTAAACGTCTACTTCATGGTTGATTCTTCAATGATATGAGACTTGTAAATATCAGTGTTTATGATCAGCTTTTTATACACTCCTACCAGTCAACTAATGCTGACTATAAGACATGCGAGTTGCCACTAATGTGGAGGATTATATTTATATGAGGTCGAGATATGCACCTAGGGATCATACTGTTCGTGATGTGTCGTAAAATGAATAACTACATTGTAAAACCACCCTTTTTACCCAAGTGTTCGGATGTGATGAACGATTGATGGCGTAGAATGAATTAACATTTAAATATATATGTTGAATCTAACAAGGTTGAGTAAGAAATAACCCTTGACTAAAAGTAGAGCTTAGTCATTGATCTTTAGTTTTGAGGACATGATATTGTGCTCAAGTAGTCCTTAGGTTAGGTTCGTAGGAAGTGAAATCTCAGGACTTGTGTGTCTCACTGCTTAGAGTATGCTAACTCCCTACGGGTAGCATTGAGGGCTTGGTTTAGTGATTGGGATGGGTCGACATCCTATGTTAATGTGGGAAGGGACTCGGTTTGGAGCCCTTGCTTGCTTAAGAGCTTGAGTTAGTCCTGCGAGCGGTAGGCTCGGGATATAAGGAAGAACTGGGATGTTCTGACGAGCGGAAGACTCGAGACCCTATTGGGAGGACTGGGGTTGTCCTGCAAAAGGTAGGTTCCATGTTATATAAGGAGGACTGGTCGAGTCCTCCGAGCCAAGAGTTTGGTGTTTCACTTAGAGGCATTCTTGTATCAAGTAGTACGCGGATACCCTGTGTGTTCTTAGGGGCGTACAAAGGTCTAGGTTGGGTGGTGTTACACAAGCCTAGAAGTGGACAGCCCGGTCCACTGCCCTGTTGCCTCAACTAGGTACCTGAGCGGAGACTCGAATAGAGGGCTAGAGGTGGTGCTTATCAAGTAGTACGCGGATACCCTGTGTGTTCTTAGGGGCGTACAAAGGTCTAGGTTGGGTGGTGTTACACAAGCCTAGAAGTGGACAGCCCGGTCCACTGCCCTGTTGCCTCAACTGGGTACCTGAGCGGAGACTCGAATAGAGAGCTAGAGGTGGTGCTTACCAGATAGTACGCGGATACCCTGTGTGTTCTTAGGAGCGTAAAAAGGTCTAGGTTGGGTGATGTTACACAAGCCTAGAAGTGGACAGCCCGGTCCACTGCCCTGTTTGCCTCAACTGGGTACCTAAGTTGACACACTCGAATAGAGGGAACTACAAAAGGTCTGTACGTACAGAGTCATGTGCGTGAGTTGCATCATTGCATTGCACATCATGGCATAGCATACTTGCATAAAACAGAGACCTCATCGTATAAATTAGTATGGGCTCTTTTATACGATGAGTTTACTTCTTTCTAGATCCCTTAGCTTATGTGTTTGTGTGTACACACATTAGTTGAGGTTACTTCCATAGCTGCTCTAGTTGTTTCTTTACTTGATCTAGTTCACTTTATAACTACTCTGGTTTACTCTCCCAGCTGCTTAGACTCTTTTATAACTGCGTGTGTATACTCACTTTGACGCTCGTTTATATATATACTGCTCGGCTTCATAGTAGCCCCTTGAATTATTATAATAGATTTTGCTATAAAGGTGCTTGATGTATTTATATACATGTTGTTAGTTGTTGATATATAACTGCTAAGTTAGTAGTACCTCCTTGTCACCTGCATTTTGTACATACTATTATATTGCAGTTTTTCTTCCTTTCCTTCCACACAGTGCCTAAGAGTCGCCGGGGTGATGTGAAGCCACTTAGTCTTTATGACTAACGATTGTTACACCACTATTTTTAGGAGCACACCCAGCTGGAGCAGTACCGAACAGATCAGAGTGATAGGACTTGGAGACATGTTGCTGCTTTTGCAACAATACCTTCTGATACGGTTGTGAGGGATTGTAGTTCTTGTTGTAGACTTCCGCTATACCTTGTTATAGTATATTTGGGAGCTCTTTTTGCTTCTTGTCATTTATATATTTTGTGGACAATTACACTTTGTGAATTATGGACTCTTGAAAATATTCAATTTATTGATGGGTTGGCAAATGATATTGGTAATAGCCGGCTGTTCTGGGCATAAGACTCCCCTCGGCCGTGTTTTGTGTTCCGGGAGGGGGGGGTCTTACAAATGGTATCATAGTGCAACGGTCCTGAGATAAAGAAGTCCATTAACCCATGGCACCACCTGTGCTCGATCATTCAGTTTGAGGACAAACTGATGCAGCGGAAGCTGTGGTGTGCCCATATGGGATTCACTCTAAGTATTCCCACTAATCCTTAGAACGAGTGCCAACCTAACTAGGACACCACCTTATTTTGACCTACCAACATATTTATGGCGCATCCTACTCTAAGAATCGACCTCGGGTATAGACTTGGTTGAGGTATGTGAATACCCAAGTGGTTCAGGGAAGTTTTTATTGCAAGAGTATGTGCTCAAGTTTTATACTTTGATATTCCTTCTTCATTCATTAAGTGATACCATCATCTGACCCAAACTAATAGAACCATCCAGAGGAGAATTGGTGCCTATAATCTACTAACTAGAGTAGTAAGAGACTCGTAAGTCTAATTGATAACATAATACTCTCCATCTTGATCATAGTGAAGCTATTATCATGATAAATTCCAGAGGTTGAATAAGAATCTTAATCTTAGAAGAAGCCCATCTCTTTTGACTTGGTCACATGTTGACCCCCCCCCCCCCCCCCCCCCCCAAAAAAAAAGTTGTTGTAAATGGTAGATCTAAAGGCCTAAAGAAAAGATTGTATCAGTAATCGTCGAGGTGAAACTCCAGGTCGAGAATTATATGCCCAAAGGATGTGTGCTTATAGGGGATGGATGTACCACGTTAGTGATCGCAGAGACTCTGCCCAAGAATTACGGTGGGCTTATCTCTTCGTTTATTGGGCCAGTGTTACCAACTGGGGTTTCTCTGGGATTTGAGAATCTTCACTAATTTTCAACAATTGATATTGATGGTACTTGATAAAGTAGTTCATCTTTGGCAAGGTGGACTACTAATGTCAAGTTGGGATCGATGAATTTTACTAGCAGAATAACAAATGATAGTACTTCAAGGATGAGTATTTGCTCCCTACACTATTTTAAGACTATGTGAATAAGAAAATGAGGAAAGTAGTAAGTTAACCCTTTTGGTAAATATCTGTATCGATCTATACTTAACTTTTGATGACATTATAGCTTGGTACTTGATGAAAATATGTACCCTCATGATGATATAAAGAAGTTTGTATATGTATGAGTGGTTTAATGATCAACCATCCCAGGAGGTTAGGAAATTTGTAATGACTTGTATGTTAAAGGGATGTTAGGGAAAATTAATAGATCCAAATCGACTAGTAAAAGGCCAAAATTGAATGTGGCTTCATTGATTTGACTACGTTTGATTTATGAAGATGACAAGGATAGTATGACTTGTTAAGTGATTTAAAATCTCAAATGTTTATCATGGAATAAGCATGTCATTAGCAATCTCTAGCGGCGATTGTTGGCAACTTTGGAGTTTATATGCTATATACGAACAAATAAGGGTTATGTGTAATATTATTACCTTGGCAAGGTAGATTTCTAGAGGCTCGATACCATAACCAGACAATGAGACAAGGTGTAAGTTTACAGTAAGAGGCCCTTTAAATGGAACTATCTGGATCCCAAAAGAAATTTGGCACGAATTCTGAACTCCGTGCAAGTGTAACTATGATCTAGGTTGGACCAAAGTAATACCTGACTCGGGTCCTTGTGCTCTTAGAAGGAAGCGATAGATATACCTTCCTCTAAGCTTGCAACGATGGTTTGTAATATCACTAAGATAAAATATTAAAACATCACAATTCGAACAATTGTTGATTTTTGGGAATCAGTGAAAATATAAATTTGTCCAAGATTAAATTCTTGAGGCAATAACATCATGTTGGGGATTTGTGGATTGAGATAGGATATCATCATGGCAAGTGAAATGAGGTGAATGCGAACTTGATTGTTTTATGAACCAAAAGATAAATGGTGGAAATTCTTGATGATTAAACACATGAATATTTTGCCATGACATGACATTGGAAGTATCCTTGCCTCCCAAAAGTTAAAAGTTAGCCAGTTACTTGCTAAATTTGGAAGATGTATACTATATGTATGAATCTTTTTACTATAAATATGATGATATGGAGAGTCAAAACGCATAAATCGAAAATATCATGATCGCCTTTAGAAAGATTCATGATTTTGGGAAATAAATTTTAATTATCAACAGTAGATATAGTGAAATCACACGTTAAATGTTAAGACCCCCCCCCCCCCCCTTATAGTGAGAGCAACTCGTGACTAGTATCGCGGTTAGAAGTAGTGCTCATTATCTACTGTTGGGGCAGTAAGAGATTTCTAAGTTTGATGTTTGTATCCATATTGTGATGCTCCTCACTGTAGTTTACATCCAATAAGACTGCGAGTCTAGAAAGTGACCATTTTGTATTCGGGAGCATGTCTACCCCTAAAAAGGTTGTTGAAAATAGTAGCCTTGAGGGCCTATAACACTTTAATTGGTCCCATGAACGGTTATTCAAGTGCTTATATGATAGAACTCCTAATCGAGGACGGCATGCCCATAGGGCCGGTGTGCATACAGGGGGTGAATGTACCATACTGGTGGTCGAAGAAACATAACTCAGGTGTATGGGGGCTAACCCATTTCTTCGTTTATTGGCCAAGCTAATGGACCAACTGAGGTTTCACTGGGAGCTAAAAATCTTTGTAGACTGCTTCACTTAGCCTTTGATATAATAAGGTTTTCTCATCTAAGTCGTTACAAGTCGACGATTTTAGAATTAGGCACTCCTTGAAGAATGAGTCATTTTAAGCAAGGTGGATGATTAAACACCAAGTATTGGACTACGTTGAGTCCCCAACCAGAATAATAGATGTGAGTACCTAAAGGATGGTTATGCCTTCACTCTGATCGAAGGTTATGCAGAGAAGTAGACCAAGGAGAAATGGAGATCTAAAACCTTTTGGGATATACACCGAGCTTGACGAGTTTTCATTCATGAACTCTGGGATAAATCATATAGCTGGGTAATTGAGGATATGAATACATCATTCCGTGTGCCAATTAGGACCTTTGTGGGTAACGTTGAGTAAAATTTAGCATGGATTTAGATGGATGTCAATGCTATTTGAAGGATGCGATGATATCCTGATGTGATGGTAATGACTTGAGTTGGAAGTCCTCGAGTGCTACTATGCACTAGTCGGATCTTGGCAAGTGCTTGGATGACTTAAGGACTTGGTGGTAGTCCTTAGGTTCTGATAGCATGAGTTCCATCATTAGAACCTCATGGGTGCAGTTATGTAAAATCTTGAATCCTCTTGATAGTGTTGTAGTGCCTCTCAGTGATCAATGGTCGGTCCAACGACCGCGCGACAAATTTTGGGGGACGCCTTGAAATTTGTTGTGTTGGAGTTGTATTTGATTGTTGATCAAAGAGGTGTGTTTAAAAGTGACTTATTTAGGATAACTGGTTTAAATCGTAGCACTCTTAGCGCCAAGGTCTTGCAACGTGGTTGTTAAGTTAGCAAATTCACATCAGTGGTGTCTATGCACTGGTTTGCGTACATAATGTGATGATATTGTAAATTAAATAAAATTACCGAGAATGTGTGTTGGCGACTCATGACAGGCAGATATGATATTGATGCAAGACAACTATTGATGACACATGCTATAGAGATATAGTGTTTTGAGATCTAGTCCTGCAAGATGTAAACGAGATGGTGGCTCGGCAGTCTTGTTGGTTCATAGAACCTGTACAACGATAGATGTTGGTAGTGGTAGCCTGTTGCATCGTGCTTTTATAAATAAATAGCCTGCTTGATGTCGTTCACACCAAGTCCTTGCTAAATGTTCCCTTGTATGTTGTGTGCTTGAGATTAAATCACAACATAATCAGTTAGACTGATGTAGTGATTTTTGAAATAGTGTGTGTCATTACTAGTTCGTATGACTTCACAAGGCAAGAGTGCGCGAGCAATCTAGTTTCTATGTATAAATCGCAACAAGTGAGAAAGCATATATAAGCTTGAAATTATTATGGCTGAAGTGCCCATGAATGAATATGATGAGTATATTTTACTCTCATCCAGAAAATCCTCATAACCTCAACCTAATATTTCGGGGACGAAATTATTTCTTCGTTTATTGGATTTGTAACATCCCGATTCGATCTAGACCCCTTGTGCGCGTTTTTGAGTCACGCGAGTTGACTCAGGCTCGGGGTGTACTGAGGGCCAGGCTTGCACCTGAGCCGGGGAAGTGTACTCGGTAAATGCGGCGAGTACCAGTTCTATTCTTTGTCCCGATGTTTGCTGTATCGGGATCCGAGCCGTCCGGAGAGCATAACTTGAGCGATAAAACTCGAAGGAGGCGTACCGCCTTGAAGGAATTATAGTACGTACGTTAGCTCAAATGACACGGTCTGCGAATAGCGTATTTATTCAAAAGGCGGTATGCAGCAGACGGTCTCGGAATTCACCCCAGTCAGGTTTGTTAGACTCGTGAAGCCTATACGAGTTCAACGAAACTGTCCGTGCTCGATTCTGATGAGAATCGACGAAATTATAATGTGGTTTGCGAATAGCATATTTATCCAAAGCGGTGGAATAGGCGAAACTACCTCTCAATCGACCACAATCAGTCTTGTTAGACTCGTAATAATAGTACGAGTTCAACGAAACTGTCCGAGCTCGATTCTGATGAGAATCGACGAAATTATAATGTGCTCTGGGAATAGCATATTTATCCAAACCGGTGAAATAGGCGAAGCTACCTCTCAATCGACCACAATCAGTCTTGTTAGACTCGTAATAATAGTACGAGTTCAACGAATCTATCCGTTTGCGATTCCGACGTCATTTGGACAGTTTTCATGTTTAAGTCAAATTTGGCCGCAAACGCTCCGACAAGCATAAAATGAGCAAACGAACTCAGAATTGATCTCGGATCATCCCGGAGGATGCGTGTCGACGATACGATCAAAGCGAGCCCGTCTGGGACAATTTTTGAGTCCTCTAAGATGAGATATGAGCGTTTAATGCAAATAATAATAGTAATAATAATATTATTATTATATAATATATACTATATATATAAACGTAAATGTTAGGTTAGAAACTTACCAGAGCCCGATCTCCCCTCCTCCCGTGCCTGCGCCGTCAAGCCTCCCCTCCAGCCGATCTCCTCTCTCCAAGGTCGACCTCCTCTCCTCCTCCATTTCCGGCGAGATCCCTGCCGTGCCCTCCTTCTCCGACGAGCTCCTCTCCGAGCAGCCCTCCAGCCAAGGCCGAACTCCACCTTCAAGCTCCGACAAACCTCCATGGACAAAGCTCTCCCTCCAGCGACCTCTCTTCGACAAACTCCTTCGGCGATGGCGACTCTAAAAGCTCCTTCCAGCGAGCTCTCAACTCTGGCGTCCGTCTCTTTCTCGTTTTCTGCCAAGGGCCAAGATGCCTCTCTCTCTCTCTCTCACTCTCTCACAAAAACCCCTCCAGATCTCTCCCTCTCACTATCCAGATCTGAATGGTTCTCCTCTTCTTCTCCATCTCCGGCGAGATTTGCTCCGACCAACACCAGCTCCTTTTCAAGATCTAACCGAAACCTGCACTTGCTCGACTCCACCATGGTCGGCCGCCTCCAGCTTTGGCCTTCCCTCTCCATCATCGAGCTTCCATTTCCTAGCAGCCCGAGATCTAGAGATCTCTTCCTCCTATGATCTCCAAATAGCCTTGTGATTCCACCTCTCAGAAAATAGAGAGCAAACCTCGCTCTCCAAGCCAAAACAGCCCACTCAAAGAGGTCGTTACCACTTCGGCGACGTCCGACGAGATCCGGATCGGCGAGATCCGGCCATGACCGGGAGCGACGGACAAATGCCGCATACGCGGCTATTGGGTAGCATGCAAGGATACTCGGTGAGCTTCCTCCCCTCTCACTTGGTGCTAGTTTTCTTAGATCCAATTAGGCGAGATGTCGAACTCAATTGAGTTGATTTGAGAGCAAGTCATGGAGGGATGACTGAAATCTGTTTATTTATTCCGGTCACCTCCGGTCACCGATTTGCCGCCCGTCGATGCACCTCATATATGAGAAAGGGGCGGAGGTGTTGGTTGGTCGGATGGGAAATAAGGTGGCTGATGTGGGAGTTTTATTAAACTCCAGGTCGGGCAAATAACAGCCCCAGGCTAGAGGAAGAAGTTGACCGGACATTGTTCGATCAGCAATTAGAGTCGTGTAGTTTACATTAGTTATTTGGTAAATAATATGTTTAGCGCGTGGCGAGGTAGGCGTACGAATTCATAGTATTTTGGTGATTTACCTTGTTTTGTTTATCGAAAGCTGTTTGGAAATTGGTAGTTAAATGTTTGATGACAATGTGGACACCCCTCTTGGATTTCATAATTTTTGGATATGGGCTTGCTGTGATTTGTCAATATTATGTTATAAAATTATCGTGCCGTAAAAAGTTATCATGATTATTCCGAATGAACTGAGATTTGGTGTAAACGCTCAAGATGCTAACCATGACATATAGTAGAAATTTTAGAGGTCTTGGGTTTGATATAGCCACTCGATTAATCACTTGTTTGGTGACTCTCTAGGACAATAAGTATGTGCATGAAACTTTAGGCAAGTAGTGATTTGAACAGTGCTCCGATTTACATTATATGTAAAGGTTATTAATTTGATTCTAATATAACATTGGAGGTGATTGACCTAAATATTGGGGCAAATTATGTAATGAACCTAAAACTTGCTAATTGGAGGGCGTTTGTACATGTTCTCATGATGGTAAGACACGACTTGACAGTACTCGTAGAAATAGAATACTTAAACGTCTACTTCATGGTTGATTCTTGAATGATATGAGACTTGTAAATTTCAGTGTTTATGATCAGCTTTTTATACACTCCTACCAGTCAACTAATGCTGACTATAAGACATGCGAGTTGCCACTAATGTGGAGGATTATATTTATATGAGGTCGGGATATGCACCTGGGGATCATACTGTTCGTGATGTGTCGTTAGATGAATAACTACATTGTAAAACCACTCTTTTTACCCAAGTGTTCGGATGTGATGAACGATTGATGGCGTAGAATGAATTAACATTTAAATATATATGTTGAATCTAATAGGGTTGAGTAAGAAATAACCCTTGACTAAAAGTAGAGCTTAGTCATTGATCTTTAGTTTTGAGGGCATGATATTGTGCTCAAGTAGTCCTTAGGTTAGGTTCGTAGGAAGTGAAATCTCAGGACTTGTGTGTCTCACTTCTTAGAGTATGCTAACTCCCTACGGGTAGCATTGAGGGCTTGGTTTAGTGATTGGGATGGGTCGACATCCTATGTTAATGTGGGAAGGGACTCGGTTTGGAGCCCTTGCTTGATTAAGAGCTTGAGTTAGTCCTGCGAGCGGTAGGCTCAGGATATAAGGAAGAACTAGGATGTTCTGACGAGCTGTAGACTCGAGACCCTATTGGGAGGAATGGGGTTGTCCTTCAAAAGGTAGGTTCCATGTTATATAAGGAGGACTAGACGAGTCCTCCGAGCTAAGAGTTTGGTGTTTCACTTAGAGGCATTCTTGTATCAAGTAGTACGCGGATACCCTGTGTGTTCTTAGGGGCGTACAAAGGTCTAGGTTGGGTGGTGTTACACAAGCCTAGAAGTGGACAGCCCGGTCCACTACCCTGTTGACTCAACTAGGTACCTGAGCGGAGTCTCGAATAGAGGGCTAGAGGTGGTGCTTATCAAGTTGTACGCGGATACCCAGTGTGTACTTAGGGGCGTACAAAGGTCTAGGTTGGGTGTTGTTACACAAGCCTAGAAGTGGACAGCCCGGTCCACTGCCCTGTTGCCTCAACTGGGTACCTGAGCGGAGACTCGAATAGAGGGCTAGAGGTGGTGCTTACCAGATAGTACGCGGATACCCTGTGTGTTCTTAGGGGCGTACAAAGGTCTAGGTTGGGTGGTGTTACACAAGCCTAGAAGTGGACAGCCCGGTCTACTGCCCTGTTTGCCTCAACTGGGTACCTGAGTTGACACACTCGAACAGAGGGAACTACAAAAGGTCTGTACGTACAGAGTCGTGTGCGTGAGTTGCATCATTGCATTGCACATCATGGCATAGCATACTTGCATAAAACAGAGACCTCATCGTATAAATTAGTATGGGCTCTTTTATACGATGAGTTTACTTCTTGCCAGATCCCTTAGCTTATGTGTTTGTGTGTACACACATAAGTTGAGGTTACTTCCATAGCTGCTCTAGTTGTTTCTTTACTTGATCTAGTTCACTTTATAACTACTCTGGTTTACTCTCCCAGCTGCTTAGACTCTTTTATAACTGTGTGTGTATACTCACTTTGACGCTCATTTATATATATACTGCTCGGCTTCATAGTAGCCCCTTGAATTATTATAATAGATTTGCTAGAAAGGTTCTTGATGTATTTATATACATGTTGTTAGTTGTTGATATATAACTGCTAAGTTAGTAGTATCTCCTTGTCACCTGCATATTGTAAATACTGTTATATTGCAGCTTTTCTTCCTTTCCTTCCACACGGTGCCTAAGAGTCGCCGGGGTGAGAGAATGTGAAGCCACTTAGTCTTTATGACTAACGGTTGTTAAACCACTATTTTTAGGAGCACACCCAGCTGGAGCAGTACCGGACAGATCAGAGTGATAGGACTTGGAGACATGTTGCAGCTTTTGCAACAACACCTTCTGATACGGTTGTGAGGGATTGTAGTTCTTGTTGTAGACTTCCGCTATACCTTGTTATAGTATATTTGGGAGCTCTTTTTGCTTCCTGTCATTTATATATTTTTTGGACATTTATACTTTGTGAATTATGGACTCATGAAAATATTCAATTTATTGATGGGTTGGCAAATGATATTGGTAATAGCATGCAGAATAGGTGTCTTGTGGTACAGGTTTGCCCGTGTGCTGACGCTACCGCAAGGCGGCTGTTCTGGGCATAAGACTCCCCTCAGCCGTGTTTTGTGTTCCGGGAGGGGGGTCTTACAAGTAGTGGCTCTTGTTCACCGTCTCGTGAACCTTGGCGTGTTGTCTCGCAAAGAAGGTTGTCCCATCCTTGTTTGCCCGGAAGGAGAACAACTTGCGGAAGACCAGAAAGCTGAGCTCGATGCGCTCTTCTCGCAGGTAGCATGCGAATCCCACCATGATGGCGACCGAGTTGGGGGTCATCTGGACAAGGACATCGCCGTAGTATTTCAACAGCTGTCGAAATCGCGGAAGGAAGTTAGAAAGAGGTCCTAAGCAAAGGCGAGAAAGGGGAGGGTAGCAAGCAAATACCTGGATGATCTCCGGCCATAGGGGAAGTCGCAGGCCCACGTCAAAATGGGCCGTTGAAATGGCGAGCTCATCTGTGTGGAGGTCTTTGATGGCTCGGTCTTTGTCGGATGGCAAGCAGAGAATGTCGGCGAGATGTAGTTGACCACCACGGAATGGTACTCGCTCTCTGTGAGCGAGCAAGCGAAGAATGAATGGTCGCAGAACGTGAATGCGCACTTAGCCCGGCCTTCTGTATCACCATCACCACCCATGGCTGCTAAGACAAAAGCGAGCGCGAGAACGAGAAGGAGGGAGCTCGCGAGAAAGAAAGTGAGAGGTTGAGAAAATTTAAAGAGGTTGTTAACTATTGATGACAGGTCTATTTATAAAGAAACTAAAGGGCGCGGGGAGGAATCGAGGCATCATGGGTGCGGATAGACGATCCCCGCCGTGACATGCCTCGGTACTTGAACCCGCCCACTCACAGAGAATTCGCAGCGATGCAGCGGGGACGGATCGCTGTCAGGTAAAGCGAGTCCCAGGCAAGCCGTGAGAGAAAGACATCGAATAAGAGGATAAATAGGCGCAATATAGACTACAATATCGAATAATGAGTAAAAGAAAAGATTGAAAAATCCCGCGATTACTCGGGAGTCATCAAATTGATATCATAGTTTGCAGGATGTTGCAGAAAACAAAAGAAATAAAAAACATCAATTATTTTGGGAGTTTGCCAGGCGAGTGCGAGGGAGATCAATAGCTGATCCATCGCCATCGACCTCTCCCCTGCACCCCCGAGTGCAGTAGTATGTGCGGGTAGTGATACGCGTGGACCGCACGGAGCTCGCGCTGCAGCATCCGAACTTGGTGCTCCGCCCGCGAGAGGTGCACCCCGGGATATGTGTCCTCGTGGTGGGAGTCAGTCTGCAGCTCGGCGAGAACCTAGGCTAGTTCATCCTCAATCGCGGCGAACCGCTCCTCGCAGGCCGCTCTATCCCCGCGCGCCTGTTCGTACAGCTCTCACAGCATGATCCCCTACTTTTGTAGCACGTCATCAATGCGCCGCTTCATCACTTTAGGGTCATGGGGTTCATCGAGGAAGTCAGCCATTTTGTCCGGCGAAGGCGGGGGCGACATCTCCTCCTCTCTAAATTCAAGCTCGACGGAGGACTCCTGGACGTCTGCGATAAGAGAATTAGTAGACCAGTTTGGGGTGCGTATAGCAAGACTAAAAGGCGGGATCACACTATTAGCAGACCAGGCTAGAAGAGCTATATATAGACCTTGAAGGGCACCTTTGGAGAGGATTCCATTTTTTCTGGCTTCTTCCTTCCTAGGTTCTTTGGTTAGCTCCTCAGGCTCTCCAAGGTGCCCAGATTCAGCTTTGGCTTGGGAGGGGAAGCGCTCTAAGAACTTTCGGGTGTGTGGTGGGACCTCAGTGATGTAGCCAAGGGTCTATGTTAAGCTCTTAGTCTCTGGTCCGCTTCTTCCGCTGGATCAGAGGGTGCTACCTGCACCCTCTAAGGGGTCTGATCTCCTCGTTGGGGCCAAATCTTGGTTACAACAGTATTCAAAGTAGATAAAGCGCTTTATGGTTTAAAACAAGTGTCGCGTGCTTGGTATGAAAGATTAACCTCACTTTCACTAAAGCATAGTTATGCAATGGGAAGTTGAACGCACTCTTCATTAAGCATGTTAATAATGATTTGATCATATTACAAATTTATGTATATGACATAATTTTTGGAGCCACTAATGAATAGTTGTGTAATGAAGTTGTTCTAGTAACGCAAAAAGAATTTGAAATGAGCTTAGTAGGAGAACTCTCATATTTTCTAGATTTTCAAATCGAATAAAGAATTGTAGGAATATTTATTAGTCAATCTAAATAAGTTCATGATATGTTGAAAAGATTTGGATTTGAAAACTCAAAACAAGCCTTTACTCCTATGAGTGTATCTCTAAAATTACGAAAAAATGAAGCCGGAATCTCTATTGCTCAAACATTATATAGAGGAATGATAGAATCATTATTGTATCTAAATGCTTCTAGACCCATTATTAAGTTTGCAGTTTGCTTATGTGCTATATTTCAAGCTAGTCCTAATGAATCTCATTTAAAAGCGGTTAAAAGAATCTTTAGATATTTAATCGGATCATCTAGTCTAGGATTATGGTATCCTTATAATGATTCCATTATATTGCATGGTTATTCTAACTCAGATTATGCGGGTTGTGTTTGATCGGTATGCGCCATTAGAGGGTAGGGGGAGGGGGTTGAATAAGGGTTTTATGAAATTTAATATTTAATAGAACAATGGTAGTTAATAAAAGACGTTTCAGAATATTTTATAGAAGAATACATTTTAATATCTCAGAAAAGATTATATTGAAGATTACTTTTAAAAGAGATAGGATATCAATTTTCGTCACTTCCGTCGGCGGTGGAAACTACTGCTCGGCGCTAGCAACAGAAATTGTATCCAAGTGTTTCTTTCTTATGAAAAATGAACCTTCCAATATATTTTGCATTAAAGCATTTGAAGAATGCTATTCAAAACATTTTGGTGCATGGAAATAAAATCTAGATAATTAAACAAAGAGAAACATGATTTTATTTCTTTAGAGATTGAATACAAAAATGTTTGATTTCAATGACGCTTGAAATCAAGACGAATAGAAAAAAATCTTTTTGGTTTATATACCGACCCTTCTCCCTCGGACCAGTTGGCTCTAGCCTATCTCTCCCCAAATGAGGCCTCGAGCCGCACCCTAGATCTAACCCAAGACCTAGTTTCCACACCCACGCTGTAAATTCTCTCTAGTTCTCAAAAGGCTCTAGTCTCCAACCACGCGACGAATTTCTCTACCGATTAAAAGAATAAGAGTTACAAGATTAGATAAAAGAAAAACTCCCTTAGAAATTGAACCCTTAATGCAGATGTCATTTCGCTTACAAAGGTTTGATCTTTGTGGCTTGAGAGTCTTCATTTCGATGTTCTTTAGATCCTTGGATGTCTCCAATTAATTAGAATTTGTTGCAGCGAGAACACTCCCTGTGTATGTTGAGAGAAACCTCCTTGATCGCCATTTTGATAGCTTTCAATCCTTGCGCATGAATTTCTTTTTGATCTCCTCTAAAGAACTCTCTCTTTAGATGAGTGGGAAATACCCCACACTTTTCTCTAGAAGTCTAGGGCTTTCAGCCCTTGAAAATTTCATCAAAGACCATCAAGGGAAACTCATTTTTGGGTTGTTTTAAATAGAGGTTGATTTGCAGGGAGTTATCACCGGCAGTAGCACTATAGCGGAGTGGTAACGCGCAGTCCTCAATTTCCTTCCTTATATTCTCTTCAATTTTATGGATTTGTCTTTTTCTTTGGAAATAAATTATTACCCACTAAAATATGATATATTATTTCCTTCACAATGATATTTGATGCTCCTTTTGGTTTTTCAATCAAATCATGATTGATTGGGATTTCCTAAAACTACCGCCCGACGATAGAGGTAACGTGTTTCAGTAGAACTTGCTATATATGATTCCCATCGATATTCCATTCTCGATGGCATTGCCATCTCGATGATATTTCCAATTAAGTCATCTCTACTGCCAGCGGTATTGTTATCGCGCAGCGGTAACAGCTGCTATATTGAGTCCCGTCGACATTCCTTTCTCAACGATATTTCTTTCTCGTCGTTGTTTCCAAATGTGCATAAACTACCTCCAGTGGTAGAATTATCGTGCCGCAATAACAGCAGAGTATTGAATTAATAGGGAATCTGTCAGGTATCAATGAGTCATAAACACACGCCTATGCAATGTAATCCCTTATTGTGTAGACCAAGGTGTTGACTCATGTAAAATCTCTCTATTGGGATGCACTTCATATTCAAACACTTTGGAGAAGTCAAGGTGAAGCATGTGCTAAATTTAGAAGTGGAAGAAAATAGCCTAAGTCATTTTCGTCTAGTGGTCTCGAAGAATCTAAGTTAATTCATCGAGACAACTTGTGAAAGACTTGCTATTCGTCGAATCTACTCGAGAAAGTATCAGAAAATTCATGAAGTACTTTTCGTCGAGTAAAATATAGTTCACACTCGACGAATTCATCGAGTGGTCTCATGAACACTCAATTAATTCGTCGAGCGTTCTCGTGAAATCCTCGAGTGGACTTAGCTTCTTTCCTGCCAAGCCCATAATTTCTAAGTATAATTTTTCGAGTAATAACATTCATTCATCAAGTAATCATGTATTCGATGAGTCCAATCGACGAACACAGACATAGCATGTTTTCATCTATTTTGACGCATTTTCCTTTTAGGGTTTTTCGGCCATGTACAGTACACGTGGACCCATCTGCTTAAGTTACGTTTATAGCCATTTGAAGGAGATCTATAAATACATAAGGGATGATTTCGTCTAACCCTAATCATGCAACTTGAAATTATGACATCGAGATTTCCGTCGGCCATCTCTCTCATTCTCGCAAAAAAATGATCTTTTGTCGCCGACAAGTTTTGTGCTCTATTCTTCTGCAAGTCTCGATTCAACAAGATTTCAGTCCTCAAATTGATTCAAGTTTTCTCTAAATCTTGTTGGGTCGATAAGTATTCAGATCAATATTTTCAAGAAAAAGGATTTCTTCTCCCTCTTTCAAGTTCAGGATTTCATCTATTTCAAGGTAGAAGAAGACCTATTATTTCAAATCTGAAGAAGTAGAATCTCCTTGAGATTCTTGGGGTTTAGATTTTCAATCCAAAGTTCTTGTAAAATCTCTTACATATTATTGTAGGAAGTTTTATCTTCTGGGTCTTTGTAGATCCTAGTTTAGAAGATTGAGTTTATAGGAGATAGTGTTCTCCGAGATTGTAGGAGAAGGTATTCTCCGAGTTTGTATGAGTTTTACTCCGAGTTGTAAGATTATTCTTAATCTGAGATTAGTGAAGTAGCCTAGTCTAGCTGGGCATGCTAGATAGGTGAGGCAGGAAAGTGGATGTACCCATTCTAGAGAACCACTATAAATACTTGTGTTTGTGTGCGCTTTGTTTTCTGTGCGCTTTTATTTATAGATTTTAATTCCGCATACAAAGCCATATAACTCACCTATTCACCACCCTCTAGGTGATATAGATAGCAACTAGATACTTTCAATTAGTATCAGAGATAGGTTGTTCGTTAAGAGGTTAACTCCTTGAACAAACTCCTCGATCTAGTTGTTAAAAGACACCATGTCTGGAATGGATAGAAACAAGGACTCTTCCATGAACCTGCCAGTCTACACAAAGGAGAACTTCCCCATATAGAAGGAAAGAGTTAAGAACTACATGGAAGCAGCCGACCCATAGATCTTTCAGATTGTTAAAGAAGGTCCTCATGTTCTAATGACGACATCTACCATCAACCCTGGTGTTCAAGTTCCAAAGAAGATGCTTGAATTGACAAAGGACGAGATTGCTCTTGTCGCCTTGGACAAGAAGGCGAAGAATATAATTTCAGTGTTGTGGATGATTCTATGCTACAAAATCTCTTCCATTACAAATCTGCTAAAGATATGTGGGATTCTCTAGTCATCTTGATGGAAGGTACAGAAGAAGTAAAGGATGATCGAAGATCTCTTCTCAATCAGGAATATGAAGCATTCGAGCAGGATCCGAGGGACTCTATTTCTAACACGTATGAGAAATTCTTCAAGATCGTCAACGAACTTAGGAACTATGATCAGGAAATCATCGTGGGTGAACTGAATGACAAATTCCTGAGATACCTAACGAAAGACTGGGATACCAAGGCCATTGCCATTAGAGAATTCGGGAAGTTGGCTACTATAGAGCCACAAATTCTATTCGGGAATCTTCTTTCCTATGAGTTGAAGCTCAGAATCAGGAAAGCTGAGGAAGAAGGCAACGGGACTTCTGGAAAGGAGAAGTCTGCAGCTCTAAAGGACAAAGGGTCAAAGAAATGCAAGGTCATGGTACCAGTAAGGACACAGTCTGTTGGAACATGGTCTTCTGCATCTCCTAGGTTTGAGAATAACAAATCCTATGTGTATTTAATCTTGTGTGTTTAAGTGTGCAGGAAAAAAAGTCCACATGACTCAAGGATAACATAAGAATGTTGCGCCAAAATTTGAAGCCAAAATTCCAACATGCCCGCTAGCACCAGCGCTGATTTAAGAAAATCTCAGAAACAGTTATGGAATGTGCTTGAGCCTGGCGATAGCAGCTAATGCAGGCAGTAGCAACTAGCGTAGGCGGTATCTACTAGCATCGGCGGTAGCGCAAAGCACAAGAGGAAGGAGGCCGGCTTGCTTAAAATGAAGGATTCTCACGCGGAGAATATTGCCTAATCTGGGATAGCGCCGGCGGTAGCGATAGCTCAGGCGCTAGTTCCAAGGCTATAAAAAGGACCCCCTGGATCCGTCTTCTTCATCCTCTTGAGATCCTAAATTCTAGAGCTTCGTGCCACATCATAGAGAGGAAGGTTCAGAGAGATACTCTCATAAATCCATGAAGGCTTAAGGAGATCCGTGAAGAAGATTTCAACATGCGTCATCATCGTGATGAAAGACCGCATCGACTACGATCATACTCTGCGGGTCTTCGTCTACTTCTCCAAGAGATCCACATAGAGGGAGTTTTTATATTATTGTCTTTTTATTTCATATCTTTTCATGTAATAATTTAGTAAACTCGCCTCGTGCTGGCGACTAGGTCTGGGTAGGACATAGGGCAGAAATTTGCCTCGTGTTGGCGACTAGGTCTAGGGTGTAGGTCTAGGTGGTGCTTGAGGCCATATCCGGGGAAGGGTTGGCTAGAGCGGTTTGAGGCCGTATCCGGGGAAGGATCGGCTAAAGCCAACCGGTTCGTGGGGATACGAGTCGGTATAGAAAACAAAAAGAGTTTTTCATATTTCACTTTGATTTCTAGCGTCATTGAAATCAAAATTTTGTAATCAATTTTATTAATAATAATCATGTCTCTCTTTGTGCAATAAAATTGATTTGTTCTTCATTTCTCTAAATTGTTTATTATCCTCTCCTTTATTATAAAACAATTTAGATCTTTATTCAAAATCACTATTTGGGTCTCTTATCATAAGCAAGTATTTCAAAATATAATATAAGTTTTTAAACCCTTATTCACCCCCCCTCCCTCTAAGGGCGCCTACTGATCCAACAAGTGGTAATAGAGGTAGGTTTTATTCCAATCGGCTTAACATCCAGGAATAATGGCGTCTCATGATCTCGCTTCTATTAGTGGGTAAATTTTTATGAAGAAGAAAAATCTCATAAACCACCTTTATTCGAAGGGAGAAATTATAGAGTGTGGAAATTTTTAATGGAAAAGTTTATTAAAAATTTAGATATCAATGCATGGGATATAGCAATAGTTATACCAGCGGATGAATCAACTAAACAGGAACGTCATCTAAATGCAAAAGCTTTAAATAGTATTTTCTGTGCTTTATCTCACGAAATTTCAAAATTAATATATTGTTTCTCTAGTGCATACAAAGTATGGAAATTTCTTGATGAAATGTATGATTCTCCATCTACAGGTATGGAACAAATGCAAGAAGTGGAGAACATACAAGATTGCACATCAAATGGAAAAGAAGAAATCCCATCTTTGGAAGAGGAATGCCAAATAGATGAAGACAACAAAGAAAATTTGTGCTCAAATCTCACAGCATCCAAAAGCACTGTAAGGAAATCAAATCATCTTATTATTTGCAATTCTATTTCTACTTTAGAATTGCTACAAATTATAAAGCGCAAAATTAAGAAATTAAAAAATGCGAATTGCAAATTACGCTTAGAAAATAAAAATTTAAAAGCAAAAGTTAAAGTAGAATCAAAATCTGATTTATCTAGCTTTACTCATGTCACTTCAATTGAAAATACAAAACCTTGTTTTGATTGTAATGATATTAAAGAAAAATTTAAGGAACTTGAAAAAGAAATTATTTGTATACAAGAACATAATGAAAAATTATCTTTAGAAAATTCATCTTTAAAAAGTGATTGTGCTACATGCAAAAGTTATAAAATTGAAATTGAAGAGATGGATGAAACATTTGAGGAATTTAGAAATGACTATCAAAATCATATTGACACTATTGTTTGTACTCTTAAAAATAGCACAATAGCTTATAATAAAGCTAGGCATAATCTAAAGATCAAGAATGATGAATTAAAATCAAAAATCAACTTGCTTATGAAAATTATAAAAATAAATTCACAATATCAAACTATATCTAAAAACAAGTTGAATATGAATATGAACATCTTAATTAAGTTATAATGGGAGTAAGGAACACAAAAGATTTGTAAATCAAAATCATCATTATTTACAATATCATGTTTCTCCCAACTTAAAAATAAAACTACACAAAATTCCTATGAACGATACTTCCAATTATAATTTTCAAAATAAAGATAATCACGATAGAAATTTGATACATAAGAATAACAATAAATAGAGATTTGAATGGAGGCCCAAAATTAAAACTGAAACATTAACTTCACATGAATGGACCCATTCATCAATATCTACCACAAACCTACACGTTATATTTGGGTACCCAAAGGAACCACCACACTTGGTCCCCTTTGGATACCTAAATCTCTCATTCATTAGTATCCAATCATTTGCATGAAGTAGAAATCAACTAAAAATGAAATATCATCAATCTACTTCATGATATGCCTAACCTATGTTTTTGTTTATTTTCGTTTTTGTTGAACCATCATGATATGATCACTTTATATAACTTGTGATATGACTTTCACATATTAAACCAAAATTCGTAAATAAATCAAATTGAATAAAGTTGAATAAACAGTCATGTCATTTTTCAAGTGATCTACTTATCCTTTTTATTTTTATCCTTCTAAATCTATTTCCTAAAAGTCTTATAAAATTTGAAAAACTAAATTTGTCATATGATATTATTAAGACAAAATGAAATAAGTGTCAACATGGATTTAAAAGGTATTTTAGGGGTATTAGACTAAATTTATAAAATGTGCAAGGTATTTAATATATTTTGCATCATTTTTTATTACCCCTAGTATGTTTAATCATAATCATGTCAAATTGGTATTGAAAGATTGCATGAATATTATTTCACTTATTTATGATCATTTCACTCATGCATATGTTCTGCAAAACTCAAGAATTAAGGTCTAATGAATATGAAGCTTTAATGAATATGAAACCCATGTACTAAAATTTTAACTTCCGCAACTTTTTGCGATTTCTTCTCGTCTCATCACTTCATTAGACAGGCCTTACATTGCACAAACATAATTAAGCAAAATCGGAAGCAAAATTGAAGAACATTTAGGCTATATGATTAAAATAAGCACTCTCTGTGAGCTAACGCAGGCGCTAGGACCTAACGCCGGCGCTAGCTCAAGTATCCGATTTTCTATAATTTTAAAATTCTGAAAAATCACTAAAAATATATTATCTTATATGTACTACTCATTTTTGCATTTCTGCCTATAAATGATTTTTGAAAAATTATAATACAAAATTACAAAAGCCAAATTACAAAAAATATTTTTTTCTTTCTTTGGTTATTTGTTTGATTTCTATTCCTATATGCAAAAATCAAATACAAAAATATAAAACAAAAACAAGTATAAAAAATTATTATTTTGAACTTAACTTTTCAATTTACATGTATCTTGCGAAAGGGTGATTTGGTCTATCATCCCATCACATCACCTAGTACCGGGCGAATCTCTCACAGGGTAGACCTCGGGAAGTCCAAGATCAAATTACAAGAGTTCAAACTATAAATTAAAATTATTTCTCAAAAATATCAAAAATACTGTATGGACTTTATTGTGAAATTCAAGCATGATTTCTTCTATCATTTAAGACTTTCTACAATGTTGCGATTCATATATTCAAACTACTTTGAACATTGTCTTTATCATGCCTTGGTACTTCTAAACTCATGTGCATAAATTATATTGTAAAAGTTGTGTAGAACCAAGCTTAGCACTAAGTATGAGTAAATGTTTTATGTTTGATAATGGTATTTATTCACTCACTTATTTTGGCATTGTCTACATATGTTTTTAATCTAAGAATGCTTGTGTATGTTTTGTAATTGTACAATGAATTAAAATTGCAGAAGTATCTTACCTACACAACCCTTGTTTGCACTTGTAAAAGTTAAGAAAAGTGGTTATGTTTTCATAAATTATATTGGTTTGCAAAATAAGTGTATTCAGAGAACTTTGTACAAAACAAAAATCATAAAATAAAGTGACAAAGATAACTCCACCAAGCACTACTTGAACCTCCTGATAAGTCTTAGTAAGCGTTGTGAGGTTGAGCACCTTGGAAAGAATAGTTAGGTATCTTGTGCAAACCATATCTTTCTTTCAAAATAAAAACCACTTACTCTTAAGTACACCGGATCACTAGTCTCAACATTAAAATAAAATAAAATATGTGATCTCCCAAGCACTACTTTGCACCCTGATAAGTCTTAATAAGCATTGTGTGTGCAAAGCACCTTGGTAGTTGTACATTTTTTTGTGCATTGAAGTTTGTGGAAGTAAAACTATTTGTTTTTTATTGTGCTCTTTACTTCACATATTTCTTGTATTTTTGATTCAAACAATTATTTACTCTAGTCAAAATACACTTATGTGCACATCATTATCTTCCATAACACTTCTTCTCAAGAGTATTGGATCCTAATGCTAAAATTCTATAATACTCTTTCTATTTAAATGCACTAGATAACCTAGCATGCTTTCTACAATGTTTGGTATGTTTTGAAATTGTGAATTAAAATAACATTGTAGTAATATCTTTTTGATAACATTATTTCATGCTTGGTTACTTTATTGTTAAACTTACAGATTTTAATTGAACACTGATTTACAAAAACATCTTCTTTATGAAATTTAACTCATATATCTTCTTATGAATCGTCAAGTTTATAAAAAGACAATTTATTGTATTTCTATAAGTCTTCCGCATCATAACCATATAATTGTTTTTACCTTGCGCTTTCATGCTTATTTAAAGTCTTTTCTTGTGTGTGCATCGTCACTTGAATCTTAAAATTCCTTTCTTTCAACAAGTGGCAGACTTGTTTGGTAAACTTTATATTG
Organism: Dactylorhiza incarnata; assembly: GCA_033032865.1. Taxonomy (NCBI): domain Eukaryota; kingdom Viridiplantae; phylum Streptophyta; class Magnoliopsida; order Asparagales; family Orchidaceae; genus Dactylorhiza; species Dactylorhiza incarnata. The sequence goes on along the minus strand of JAWHQI010000078.1, from coordinate 6,708,090 downwards.
GTTACTCTAAACATGAAAATATTGTAATGCTAAAACTCTGATTTATTAATGGATTTCAAATTAGCTATGCTACCTTTTTCTTTAAAAAATTCAAATAAAAATATAAACCCATAGGCTATGAACTTGTCATTAGAATAAAATGATCAATGTTTCCAAAAACTATTATCCATGACTACATATCTCACCATAGCGGGGGCGTAGGGTTGTCGACATTAGATTACCTAACCTCTAAGTCATGTCTTGTCCTTAACCGGGGAGGGTTCCAGTGGGGCCTTGCGAGGCACTGGGGGGAAAGAGTGCTAGGTTGAGTTTTGTCTAATGTTTGCATATGAGACTAACACCCCAACCTACGACATGTATGCAACTCCTCATGCCCATCCGTCACTTAGTACGGGGCTAGGGTGTAGACATATTGTCTGGGTAGATTGGTTACTTGGAAATCATTACCTTTTTTTACTTAAAACTCTTATATAAAGGGGGAAAACTAACATGATAATATTGATTACTTGGCAAATGTTATATTGTTCATCTTTATGCTAAAAACTCTGATCTATTTCTATGAAAATATTTATGCTAAAAACTCTGATTTATTAAAAATTGTTTTTATGCTTAAAACTCCTTATCATTTCATTTTCTCTAAAAAGCTCGATCATGCCTTATCTTATTATCAAAAATACTTTTTATGTCCACTGCTTCCTTGCCCGCTTTTACTAATAACAAAAGGGGGAGATCTAACATGGTAAATATTAATCGTTATCAAATGGGAAAACTAACATAAATAATGATTAAGATGATAACTTACATATAGGGGGAGCATGTATTTAGGGGGAGCAATTCCAAATACCAAAATCGACAATTATCCTAAGTCATCACTTTCACACACAACAACAGTAGGTTCCATCATGGTTATATATTAATGCTCTGATTTATCATTAATGGATTTGTTATTATCAAAAGGGGGAGTTTGTTGGAACATGGTCTTCTACATCTCCTAGGTTTGAGAATAACAAATCTTATGTGTATTTGATCTTGTGTGTTTAAGTGTGCAGGAAAACAAGTCCACATGACTCAAGGATAACATAAGAATGTTGCGACAAAATTTGAAGCCAAAATTCCAACATCCCCGCTAGCACCAGCGCTAGCACTAGCGCAGGCGCTAGCGCTAATTTGAGAAAATCTCAGAAATAGTTATGGAAGGTGCTAGCGCCTGGCGATAGCAGCTAACGCAGGTGGCAGCAACTAGCGCAGGCGGTATCTACTAGCGCCGGCGATAGCGCAAAGCACAAGAGGAAGGCGGTCGGCTTACTTAAAATGAAGGATTCTCATGCAAAGAATATTGCCTAATCTGGGATAGCGTCGACGGTAGCGATAGCGCAAGCGCTAGCTCCAAGGATATAAAAAGGACCCCTTGGATCCGACTTCTTCATCCTTTTGAGATCCTAAATTCCAGAGCTTCGTGCCATAGCATAGAGAGGAAGGTTCAGAGAGCTACTCTCATAAATCCATGAAGGCTTAAGGAGATCCGTGGAGAAGATTTCAACATACGTCATCATCGTGACGAAAGACCGCATCGACTACGATTATACTCTGCGTGTCTTCGTCTACTTCTCCAAGAGATCCACATAGAGGGAGTTCTTATATTATTGCCGTTTTATTTCACATCTTTTCTTGTAATCGTTTAGTAAACTCGCCTCGTGTTGGCGACTAGGTCTGGGTAGGACTTAGGGAAGAAATTTGACTCGTGTTGGCGACTAAGTCTAGGGTGTAGGTCTAGGGGGTGCTCGAGGCCATATCCGGGGAAGGGTTGGCTAGAGTGGCTTGAGGCCGTATCCGGGGAAGAATCGGCTAAAGCCAACCGGTTTGTGGGGATACGAGTCGGTATAGAAAACAAAAAGAGTTTTTCATATTTTGCTTTGATTTCTAGCGTCATTGAAATCAAAATTTTGTAACCAATTTTATTAATAATAATCATGTCTCTCTTTGTGTAATAAAAATGATTTGTTCTTCATTTCTCTAAATTGTTTATTATCCTCTCGTTTATTATAAAACAATTTAGATCTTTATTCAAAATCACTATTCTGATCTCTTATCATAAGCATGTATTTCAAAATATAATATAAGTTTGTAAAACCCTTATTCACCCCCCCCCCTCTAAGGGCGCCTACCGATCCAACACAGTCGTCAAAGGAAGACGACAAGTCTGTGGCTTGCTCCTCAAGCTCAGACATGTCCGACGGAGAGTTCTCCCTACTATCCAAGCAATTCAAGAGATTGTTGAACAAGAGAAAGCAGAGGAGAGGTCAATCCTCTTCATCAGATCACAGAAGTTCGAGACGTGATGGTGAACATCACAAGAAGAGTTACAACAATGACATGTATAAATCTAAATCGAACAAACATTCTTCGACTGATATCATTTGTTATTGTTGTAATAAGCCATGGCATGTTATTGTTGAGTGCCCATACAAGAAGAAGGATAGCTCGAGAAAAGAAGATAAGAAATCCTTCAAAAGGAAGAAGAAGGATGAAAAGAGCTTTTTGGCTAAAAAGTCAAAAACATTGAGCGACAGCGACTTCAACAAGTCAAGCTCAGACAAAGAAGTCTAGTTCAGTCTTATGGTTCAGAACGATGAGGAAAACTACGACACCCCTTATGAGGGGAAGGTAAATTCTCATACACCTCTTTTTGAATCTGAGACAGATTCCATTGCGGATGAAGGCTACTCCTCAGAGGAAGATTCTGCTATATTAGTTTAGTATAAAGCCTTATTGAATGGATTTGACAAGTGTCGAAAGTCAGTCAAATCGCAGACAAAGGAGATTGAGTCTCTCAAGACCTTGGAATCGAATCTGATAGAAGAAATTGAAAAATTACTTCCTCTCAAAGATGAAGTCCAACTCTTGAAAGATGAACTCCTAAGCATTGCTAAAATATTAAAGCAAAAGGAGAAATCCATAACCGAGCTGTAAGGAAAGCTAATTGTAGAGAGAAAGCTAGTGGAAGGCTTCTCAAAACCAAAGATCATCCTTCCTCTCATTGATGACTTTTCTACTCCAACGAAGGGTACCAGAATTGGTCATCAGGCTGAGAAAGTAAGGAGGTTAAAGAAAGATCCATTAAGGGTAAGGGCAAGGATGATCAGAGTCAACCTTCCTTTAAGAAGGTGGTGTTTCCTACAAACACATATGACTTTAAAACATCGTATGGCCACCTCACGAGACCAACTCACGTTGAGTCAAGTAAAGGCAACCTAGGACGGAGCCGTCCCCGAAGCTTTGGAATGACTGCTTTCAAAACACCTTACGAAGAGATAGTCCTCAAGGACTATGGTTCATCAATGCATGGATCATCTGCAAAGAAAGCACCAAAGGTTAAAATTCTTGAAACAAAACCACTTGAGAAGGAGCCCTGTGTTTGTTTCAATCACGAGGCTTCTAACTCCAAGTCCGTAGCCCCTGCTAGACCCCCCTTCAAAATGTCAAGCAGGGGAGCAAGAGAAGGTACAGCAGGTTTGACTGTTGGTGTTGTGGCAAAGTTTGTCATTTTGCCATGGATTGCAGGTTTAATCCCAAGAATGCTAGAATTCCACTTGTTTACAATGTAAGGCTGACCACTCGCAATGTTAACAATCCAAGTGGAAGTCGTCTAACAAGAAGCCAAGGTCCCAAATCCTTTTGGGTTCCTAAGGGCAATTGACTATTGATTGCAGGTATGTCCAAAGGCCAGCAATACACTAATATGGTATTTGGATAGTGGATGCTCTCGGCACAAGACTGGGACAAGAAGCCTACTGTAGAACTTCATTGGTGGATCTGATCGGGGGATCACTAATGGCTATGGTATGATTACAAACGGTATAGCCTCTTTCACACATATAGCATATGTTAAAGGATTACAACATAATCTCATTAGCAATATGGTTGTGTTCTACAAGGATAAGGGCTTGATAAAGTCGTCTGATACATCAGAAATAATTTTAGCAGGCACTAGGAGTACGAATATTTTCTGCTTAAATTTTCTCTGTTTGGTTTCCTCTACACCAGTATGCTTTTTGGCAAAAGATAGTGCGTCTCTTTGTGATCAATGACACAAGAGATTAACACATATTAATTTTAAATCTATCAATATGTTATTTTCTCATAGCTTAGTGTATGATGCACCTGATGTTAAGTGCATTAAAGAGAGGCCTTGTCATGCATGCCAAATGGGCAAGCAGACTCGGGCTAACTTTAAGAGCATAATTGGCAAAGATTCTACCAGATGCTTATATCTGCTCCATATGAATCTATTTGGTCCCATGCCAGTTGGGAGTTTAGGAGAGGTAAGTTTTATACCTTGGTGATTGTTGATGACTACTCACGTTTTGCTTGGGTATTCATTCTAAAACACAAGTCAGATACTTTCGACTCTTTCACTAATTTTGTCAGGCAAATATAGAATGAATTAAACTCTTCCGTTGTCAAAATCAGAAGTGACCAAGGAATAGAATTCAAATCTGGGGCTATGAAAGAATTCTGTGAAAGCTTGGGTATCTTTCATGAGTTTTCCTCTCCTCGTACTCCACAACAAAATGGTGTTGTCGAGAGAAAGAATAGAACACTTATAGAGGCAAGCAGAATAATGTTGAATGATTCTTCTCTTCAAGAATATTTCTGGGCAGAAGCCATCAACAATGCTTGTCACGTGCAAAACAGAGCACAAATCAATAAGAACCGTCATAAGGCACCTTATGAACTATTAAAGGGAAGGAAACCAACTATATTTTATTTTTAAATTTTTGGTAGTAAATGCTTCGTGCTTAACAACGGTAAGTATTACAAAACTAAGTTTAGTGAAAAGTGTTTTGAAGGTATTTTCGTAGGCTATAGTGGTCATAGTAAGGCATATAGGATGTTCAATAAGAAAACGTTGGTCGTAAAAGAATTAATAAATGTTGTATTTGATGAGACGAGTATGCTTCACAACAGCTCTTCCAGTATTTTTGTTGAAGATTCAAGTACCAGTTTGAAGATGAAAGAACTGAACTTGGAAAAAGTCATCAAAAAGGATGCTCCATGTACAATCATGGTGAATGATCCAATCACACCTGAAGAAGAAGAACCTCAAGAAGTTGTAGATGTACCACAAGCAGAAGAACCAGTTATCCTGGATGATGGAATAAATCTGGTGATCAGACATCAGAGAGATCACCTAGCAAATCAAATCATCGGAGATACCTGGGTCGGTATAAGGACAAGAAAAGGTACAACTAACCAAGTTTTGCATTTGAATTTTCTCTCGCAGGTTGAACCAAAGAAATTTGATGAAGCCAAAGAGGATGCCTCATGGATTGTTGCAATGCAAGAGGAGCTCAATCAGTTCAAAAGATGTAATGTTAGGAAGATAGTGCCAAGGCCCAAAGGCCCAAATGTTATCGGAACGAAATGGGTTTACAGAAACAAGCTGGATGAAGACGGTGTCATCATCAAGAACATGGCCAGACATGTTGCCCAAGGTTACCAACAAGAAGAAGGGATCGACTTCGATCAAACCTATGCTCCAATGGCAAGAATTGAAGCGATCAGATTGTTTCTAGCGTATGCTGCTCACAAAGGATTCAAGGTCTATCAAATGGATGTGAAGTCAGCCTTCCTCAATGGTAATTTGAAGGAGGAATTGTACGTAGAACAACCCCCAGGTTTTATTTATTCCTCCTTCCCTAACTTCATTAACTTTTTGTTGGATCGGTAGGCGCCCTTAGAGGGGGGGGGGGGGGGGTGAATAAGGGTTTTAAAACTTTTTCTTATATTATGAATATCTTGAAATAATAAGTGATTAAGAAGGTGAGAAACTAAACAAAACAATTGAAATAAAGTAGAGGCATGCTTTATTAATATGAAATAAGGTCTTACAAAAGTTGATTTCTGTGATGCTAGAAATCGGTGGCGAATAATAATAAACTTGTTTTGTTTTCTATCCCGTCTCGCATCCCCACGAACCGGTGGCCCTAGCCTATCCTTCCCCGGATTCGGCCTCAAGCCGCTCTAGCCAATCCAACCCCGGATATAGCCTTGAGCACCCCCTAGACCTAACCTAGATCTAGTCGCCAACACGAGGCGAATTTTAGCCCTAAGTCCAACCCAGACCTAGTCTCCAACACGAGGCGAATTCTCTAACAGTTTATAAGGAAAATGAAAAGATAATAATTAAAACTACCTCTTGAAGAACTTCTGAAGTTGGAGATGATGATCCGTTGTAGGATAAGCGTTGTTGTAGTGGACGTTGTTTGGATTCGGCGTGAAGAAGTCCTCCTTCAGAAATTTGCAGAGCTTTGGTGGGAGATCAACTTTCGGCCAAATCAGGCTCTGGAATTCTAGCACTAAACCTCTCTCTCTAATGTGTGTGAGAAACGAGAGAAGAGGGGTCCTATTTATAGCCTCAGTGTTGGCGCCTGCGCTATCGCTACCGTCAGCACTATCCCAGATTAGGACATATTCGGTGTGGGAGAATCTTCATTCCAAGGAAACATTTTCGTCTTATCTTCTGTGCTCCGCAATACCGCCTGCGCTATCTGCTGTAAACCTTATTTCCTGCACACTTAAACACACAAGATCAAATACAAATAGGATTTGTTATTCTCAAACCTAGGAGATGCGGAAGACCATGTTCCAACAACCCCCCCCCCCCCCCCCCCCCCTTTGATAATAACAAATCCATTAATGATAAATCAAAGCGTTAATATATAAGCATGATGAAACCTACTTGTGTGTGTGAGAGAGTGATGACATAGGATAATTATCGATTTTAGTGCTTATAATTGCTCCTCCTAAATACATGCTCCCCCTAAGTTAATGCTCCCATAATATGTAAGTTATCATCTTAATTAATCATATTTTGATAGCAGATTTTATTTATCATGGTAGTTCTCCCCCTTTTGTTATTAGCAAAAGTGGGTAAAGGAAGCAAACACATAATAGTTTTGATAATAAGGTAAAGGCATGATCGAGCTTTAAGAGTGAAGAAAATGATAATGAGTTTTTTGAATAATTTTCATAGATATAAATCAGTGTTTTAGCATAAGTATGTTCATAGAAATGAATCAAAGTTTTTAGCTTTAAAAGGAATAATATAACATTTACCATGCAAGTCTACCACAGAAAATTTGAGTTGGAAAACTTGAGATAAGCATGAAAAGAATACAAGGTAATTGTTATGTTGCGGAAGACTTATATAAAAATATAACAAACATGATGATTCATAAAGTGAAATAGATGTTTTTGTAATTCATTGTTCTTTGAAAAGATTATCATGAAGTAACCAAGCATGAAAGAGATGTATGAAAAAGAGATTACTACAAAGTTATTCTAATTCATATAGTCAAAACATACCAAACATTATAGAGAGCATGATAGGTTATCTAGTGCATTTAGATATAAAAAGTATTATAGAATTAGCATTAGTATCCAATACTTATGAGAGGAAGTGTTATGTAAGATAATGATGTGCACAAAAGTGTATTTTGAAAAGAGTAAAAAAATGTTATAATCAAAAAATACAAGACATATGTAGAGTAAAGTGCACAATAAAACACAAATAAGTTTACTTCCACACACATTTTATGCACAAAGAAAAATGTACAACTACCAAGGTGCTTTGCACAAACAATCCTCATTAAGACTTATCAGGGTGAAAAGTAGTGCTTGGGGGATCACACAATTTTTATTTTTCAGTTTTGTTTTTGATCCGGTGTACTTAAGAGCAAGTGGTGTAAAAAAAGAAAAGGTTTGCACAAGACACTTTACTAATCTTTCCAAGGTGCTCAACCTCACAACGCTTATTAAGACTTATCAGGATGTTCAAGTAGTGCTTGGTGGAGATAACTTTGTCAATTTATTTCATGTTTTTTTTGTTTTGTACAAAGTTCTCCGATTACACTTGCTTTGCAAACCAATTAGATTTTTAAAGTACCCACTTTTCTTAATATTTAATAGTGCAAATAAATGTAGTGTAGGTAAGATACTTGTGCAAATTTTAATTTATTGTACAATTACAATACACAAGCAAGCATCTTTAGATTAGAAACATAAGTAGACTTAGCCAAAAAGTGAGTGAAGAAATATCATTATCAACCATAAAACATTTACTCATACTTAGAGGCATGCTAAGAAAGGTTCTACACTACATTTTCAATATAATTGATGCACATATGAATAGATATATCAAAGAATGAAAAGAACAATGTTCAAAGTAGTTTGACAAGATAAATTGGAACATTATAGAATTTCTAAAGATAGTTTAAAAACATGCTTGATTTTCACAATAAATTCCATACATTTTTTGTTAGTTCTAGTGTTTTATATAAAAATTTTTTATTAGATTTTTGCATTTAGAAATAGAATTTAAACCAATGAACAAAGGAAAAAGTAAAAGAAATATTTTTGTAATTTTGGCTTTTGTAAAAAAAATTTTGTTTTAATTTTTCAAAGATCAATTCAAAACATAACTGCAAACTATGTAGTACATATAATAGAGCATAATTTTAGGTATCTTATAAGATTTTAAAAATAGATAAAAATAGACAGGTGCACTAGCGTCGGCGCTAGCGCTAGCGCGGGAAACAGTAAACGATTTTTTAGGATTTTGAAAAATTTAATTTTTGATATTGGTAAGTGTCCAAAGATTAGTTTCATGCAGACGTTTCAGAGGATGTGAAGGTGTTTAGATATGAAAAAATTGCATAAACTATTGCGTATTAACCCGAAAGATCTAGGACACCAAATTCAAGTCGTAATAATCAAAATCTTGCATCGGGGAGAGGTTTAGTGAATATATCAGCAAGTTGGGAGTCCGTACCAATGAAACTTACTTTTACATGCTCTTTGTTAATATGATCCTTATGAAATGATGGCGAACATCTATGTGTTTGGATTTAGAGTGGTGTACGAGATTATTTGTAAGGTCTAACGCACTTTTGTTGTCACATTTAAGATCAATGTTTTTGAGATGAAAACCAAAATCCTCAAGAGTTTGGCTCATCCATAACGCTTGTGCACAACAACTACCAAGTGCGATGTATTTGGCCTCCATGGTGGAGAGTGCAACCAAAGATTGTTTCCTACTAGACCATGCAATTAATGTGGGTCCTAAAAGTGACAAATAACGCTAGTGCTTTTTCGATCTGGTGAACAACTGGCGTAATCCGAATCGGAATAGCCGTGAAGTGTAAATGAATCATTGTGTGAGTACTATAATCCTAATTTAGATGACCCTAATTAATAACGAAAAATACATTTTACCGCTTTTAAATGAGATTCTTTTGGATTGGCTTGAAAGCGAGCACATAGACATACGACAAACAATATATCTGGTCTAGATGCACTTAAGTAAAGAAGAGATCCTATCATTCCTCTATATAAAGTTTGATCAATGGAAATTCCATATTCATCTTTTCCTAGTTTTAAAGAAGCACTCATAGGTGTAGAATCTTGTTTATGGTTTTCAATTCCGAATCGTTTAAGCATATCGTGGACATATTTTGTTTGGCAAATAAAGATACCGTCATTTCATTGTGAAATTTGAAAACCAAGAAAATACGATAGTTCTCCTACAAGACTCATTTCAAATTCATTTTTCATTACTAAGACTACTTCATTACACAACTCTTCATTAGTGGCTCCAAAAATTATATCATCAACATATATTTGTAAGATAATTAAATCGTCATTATTATGCTTAATGAAGAGTATGTTGTCGACACTTCCCATAACATAATCGTGCTTTAACAAAAAATGATGTAATTTTATCATACCAGGCACATGACGCTTGCTTTAAACCATAAAGAGCTGTTTCTAATTTATAAACATGATTTGGAAATTTTTCGTTTATAAAACCGAGGGTTATTCTATGTAAACTTCTTCTTTTATAAACTCGTTTAAGAAAGCACTTTTAACATTCATTTGAAACAATTTTATCCTTTTAAAACTCACAAATGCCAAAAAATATTCATATAGATTCTAAGCGAGCAACGGGTGCAAAAGTTTCTTCAAAATCTACCCCCTCAATTTGAGAAAAACCATGAGCGACTAAGCGAGCTTTATTTCTTATAATCCTAGATTCACCATCAAATTTATTTATAAAGATATATTTTACACCAACAACATGATGATTAGATGGGCGTTCTACTAGGTTCCAAACTCTATTTCTTTCAAATTGATCTAACTCTTCATTCATAGCCAAAAATCAAAATTCATCATTTAAAGTGGTTAAAATGTTTTTAGGTTCAATTTCGGAAACGAAGCAAATATTTGAAAATGTTTCATGAAGAGAGGATCGAGTTCTTACCCCAATAGATGGTTCCCCAATGACTAGCTCCTTTGGATGATTTTTTGAGAAGTTCAAGACGCTTGGGGGCACATATTCATCTTCCTTGGCCTTCTCCTCCTCTTCTTTAGAAGGGTCCTCTTTATCGTGCTCCAAAGATGGCAATGGTTCATCATTTGTACCTGTAGGAAGTCTTTCTACACAAGGAATAAATTAAACAAATTTTACATTTATAGACTCTTTAACCTTACTTGTTCTTTTGTTAAATTTTCTATATGCTTTACTAGTTGAAGAGTATCCAAGAAATATTCCTTCATCACATTTTTCATCAAATTTTCCTATAGAATCTTTTATATTTAGAATAAAACATTTACAACCAAATACTTTAAAATATGATACGTTAGGTTTCTTTTGATAATATAGTTCATATGGTGTGAGATTTAAAGATGGACGAAGCATGACTCTATTCATTACATAACATGATGTGCTTACGACTTCGGGCCAAAAGGACTTAGGTAATTTATATTCAAAGAGCATAGTACGTGCTAGTTCTTGGATTGTCCTATTCTTTCTTTCTACAACACCATTTTGTTGAAGTGTGCATGGAGCGGAGAACTCATGCTTAATACCTAATATTTCACAAAAGGATTTAAAATTTTCATTTTCAAATTCTCCTCCATGATCTGAGTGAATGCATTTTATTTTTAAATCTAGTTCATTTTGAATACGAGTACATAATTTTGAGAATTCTCAAAACACATCAGATTTAGAAGAGAGAAATAATGTCCAACAAAATCTAGAGAAATCATCTATTAGAACGAAAGTATATATTCTACCACCAAGACTTGCGGTGCTAACGGGACCAAAGAGATCCATATGAATTAATTGCAATGGTTTTGAAGTAGAGATTTTATTTTTGCTTTTAAGAGATGATTTTGTAAATTTTCCTTTTTGACATGGAGAACATAGTGAAGACAAGTTTCCATTCAATTTAGGCAATCCTCTAATCAATTCCTATTTGGCTAGTTTTAAAATTAGCTTTGTACTAGCGTGACCAAAATGTCTATGCCATAATTCTAACTCATCATTTTTAGTTATAAAACATTTTATAGATGATTTTGAAAGATCATGAAATGAAACTATATAAACATTGTGAATTCTAGGTGCAGTTAGTAAAACATCCTTTGTTTTAGGATTAAATCTTTTGCAAAGATTTGTGGATAATTCAAATAATACATCTAATCCATTATCACACAATTGGCTTATAAATATTAAGTTATGTTTTAATCCTTTTACGTAAAGAACATTTGAGATAAGAAAGGATTCGTTACCCACTGTACCTACTCCCATGATCCTTCTTTTACCGTTATCACAAAACATTACGATCCCTCCTTTCTTCTTTTCTAGGCTAAGGAACTTTGCTTTGTTGTCTGTCATGTGCTTGGAGCAGCCTGAGTCCAAGTGCCACACATCCTCCATTTTCTTAGTCTTCCTGCAAATCTAGAAAGAAGATGAGAGTAAGGATCCGGATACCCAAGAGGTACCACCCATAGAGTAAGTGGATTTCTTAGGTACCCAGATTTGTTTTAATGATCGTTGTTTTATATTCCTACAAGAGATAGACGTGTGTCCAAACTTAAGACAATTTGCACATGAAATAAAGGGGGTTGAGACCCTTTTCTGAATTTCTACATTGCTCTTGCTGGATGATGTTTGAACTTTAGAAAAAGCCGGAGATTTTTTAACTTTTGAGCTACCGCCGGCATTAGTGGCTAGCGCCGGGCGGTAGGGCTCACTTTGATATCCGATCCAAAACTTTCCAAAACCATAACATTGGTTTCCCAAAATCATATCCAGGGATTTTTGACCTATTCCGAATTTTTTTATGGCCTTATTGAGATCATGATTTTGTTTTTTAAGAGATGTATTTTCTTGTACAATCATAACACATTTATTTTCAAATCCCTTTTTGTTATTTTCGATTTGTAAGAGAGAGATTTTTAGTTTTCTCTCTAAGTCCCCCTTTTCTTTTGCAATAGTTTTGATTTGTGAGAGGACCTTAGAAATAGAAGCTTCCAGTTCTTTTGCCTTACATAAGGAGTGCTCACACTCTTGACATGAAACCTTTCTCTTTTCAAGGGAAATTATTTTTTTAGTAAGCTTATGATTTTCTTTGATGATAGATTCATTTTCACGATTTAAAATAATATTATCTTTTATACTTTTATCATAGGATTTGCAAATTTGAACAAATTCATCATAGAGTTCTTCGAAGGTGGGAGGAGTTACCTTAGTGTCGCTAAGAACACTGGTGTCGTCATCATTGCTTTTTGCCATTAAGCATAAGTTTGCTTCCTCCTCGCTGCTTGACTCAGATTCGCTTGATTCTTCAGAGGAAGAATCATCCCATTTGTATTGTTCTTTTTCTCCGTCGCTTTGTATTGTTCTTTTTGCTCCTTTTGATACTTTGGGCACTGGCTCTGAATGTGACCGGTCTTTCTGCAGTGGTAGCACACCGGTGGTGGTCTTTCTTCTTCGCCTTCGCTTCCTTTTTCTTTCTTTGATGAAGATGAAGATCCTTTTCGTCGAGTATCCCTTTGGAAGTAATTTTGGAAGGTGTTCTCCTCTCTGGATTCCTAATGAACTTCCTGAAGTTCTTCACCAGGAGACCTTCTTCATCTTCATCATCATCTTCGATGCACTCCTTTTTTGATTTTAGTGCCAGGGCCTTTTTTTGGCTCTTTGTTGTATTCATCGTGTTGAATCTGGAGTTCTACCTCATGGGTTTTGAGATTCCCAATAAGGTTCTTGATCTGGAGAATTCTTAGGTTGTGTGACTCTGAGATGGCTGTCACCTTTAGATTGAACCTTGGATCTAGGGAGCAAAGAATTTTCCAGACCAAGTCCCCGTCTGAGTAGATCTTTCCAAGTGCTTTTGAAGCGTTGACGGTCTTGGGGAAGCGAGTGTACATCGAGTTGATGTGCTCTTCGGTATCCATCCTGAATTTTTCATATTCAGACTCCAGTTGGAATAGCTTTGCATCTTTTACCTACGATGTACCATCATGAGTAACTTCTAATTGATTCCAAATATCATATGGAGTTACTGATGATTACTTGGGCTTCTTCTTTTTGTTTTATAAATAAAAGATAACCTTTATATTAAGAGTTTAGAATTGGCGGATATTTTCGAAGAGTCTCGCAAGTACTCCTACTTTGAGAAATTAACCGTTATCCTATCGAAGGATAGAAGTAACGATCTTTTTCTTCTTTCGGAATATTGACAATTACGCTTCGGCTACAATGCCGAATTCTATTGAATTGAATAGTAGAAAAGGAGAGTTTTGCACTAAATGAGTTTGAAAAGCTGTGTTTGAATTTTTAGTCCAAATTAATCATTTGATAAAGGCAAGTATACCTTATCGCAAGTAATACAGGATATTTTTAGAAAATATCGGGATCGTATATTTCCGCGGGTCGTGTTGATTATGCTACTTCGAGGGACGAACTATTATTTTATCGGAATAATATTTTTAGTTGATTTAACTAGAGTTCTAAATGATAAAATGCGAAAGATGATTTAAGCGATTTACTAGAGTTCTAAGTGATGAGAAATATAGCGCGCGACGTCGAATTACCTTGAGACGAAAATAGATTTTTCGTAGAATTAAAAGTGATGACTTTTCAAAATATTAAGATGACTTGGCCGTGGAGGTTCCATAATTATGAACGCTCCTCTCTCGAGGGTACGCCCACCTGAGATTATGAATATTCGACCGAACTCTCGTTCTACAATCGAATGTTCTTAATACTCGCTTTATGTTGCGAACCCCGCTATTGGGTTTTTATTTCCAATTCGGGAGAGTTACCTCGTCCTCTCTCGAGGGTAGAGCGCACTTCTCTTTACCCGTGAGTGATCAGTCCGTACACACGAGCCTCTCGGCTAACTAGGTACGAAAACGGAAATGAAAACCACACATCGATTATGTGGCTCCACTCAACGTGATTCTCGGATAAACCTTAAGCGTTAATTATTTTAGAAAGAGATGTTTTAATTTTTATAGAAAAACTATTTTTGTGTCCCAATGCTCTTCGACGTCGTGCGCTAAAGGAAATTAGCCACTCATCGGAATGGAGACGGCATTATCGGTTGAAAAATACATGTTTGATAATTAAAGCGGATATAAGCGGATAAAAAGGAAATAAAAAGACTTATATAAAAACAGTAATAATATCCGTCCCAACCACCTTAAACAAGTGCTAAAAAGTTCTTAGCCTCTTATTTAAGAAGGGGGTGGTATAGAAATGAAAAGACTTATAAAGGTGCAGAAATAATATCCGTCCCAACCAACTTAAATAAGTGCTAAAGTAAATTAGCCTCTTATTTGAGAAGGGGATGGTATAGAAATGAAAAGACTTATAAAGGTGCAGAAATAATATCCATCCCAACCGACTTAAATAAGTGCTAAAGTAAATTAGCCTCTTATTTGAGAAGGGGGTGGTATATAGCAGTTATATAAAGACTGAAATAAAAACTAAGCTACAAAAAAAGGAAAATACTATCTCATACACGCACACACTCTAAAAGAAACTGAAAAAGAAAGCGTTTAAAATGAAAGCGATAAAATAAAGCGAAAAAGAAAACGATAAAACTAACTTATGAAAGCAGTAAAACTAAGCTATGAAAACAGTAAACCTAGATTATGAAAGCAATAAAACTAACTATAAAAGCAATAAAACTAAATTATGAAAGCAGTAAAGCTAAACTCATACACGCACACACACTAACATTAATAAAAAGAAGATGATCCAAATGAGAAAAACATCATTTTATTTCTGAAATCAGCATTACAACTAGACTAGGAAGACGAAAAAAAAACTACAGACGAACTTAAACTGAATTGCAGAAGAGAAGCTCACAATCACTCAAAAGAACTCACAATACAACAAAAACCACTCAAAATTTGGATGAAAATAACTTCAGCCGAGCCCCTCTATTTATAGGGAAAATTTGAGTTTTACACGCCCTAGGTCACGGGCGTGACTTGAATGTCACGGCCGTGACTTAGGGCGTGACATTTGCTCGGCTATATTCGCCGCCTTCTGGAAGGCCTGGCCGTCAAACATGGCTGCACACGGGCGTGACTTGGTATGTCACGGGCGTGACTTGGTGTGTCACGGGCGTGACTTGGTGAGTCACGGGCGTGACTATGGGTGGCTGATGTCGGCAGCATGGGTGCGGCTTCGAGACGTGACACGCTGGCGGCTCACGGGCGTGACTCTGCTGGAACACGGGCGTGACTTGTAGAGTCACGGGCGTGACTTGATCAACTCTTCGAGATTTCACCTGAAAACGGCTGCCAGCTGGAAATTTGGCTTTTAAAATTACACGCCCTTGGTCACGGGCGTGACCTCGGGCGTGACTTGAGCGATTTGTCGGGATTTGATCTGAATTGAGCCGTCCCGTTGATATTTGATCTTTAAAATTACACGCCCTTGGTCACGGGCGTGTCTGAGGGCGTGACCTGTGAAAATTTTGCAAAAAATTGCAAAAACAAAAATAAAACTAAGTTAGAAACCAGAAATAATAAAAAAGCAATTTATTCATTAATTTACATAGAAAATTCACAATATTAATTAAAACTATACTAATACTTATACCAAAAATACATATTTTTTATTACTTATCAAATACCCCCATACTTAAGCTTTTGCTATTCCAGGGCAAAAGTAAGAGAGATCTATACGGGATTAACATAAGTTCTAATTTTTGGCTATCGTTTTATTTTTAATCATAAGAGACTGAAAAATAAAAATTCGGAGTAATAAGAGTTAAGTCCTAAATTATGCAAATGATTTAAGTAGAAGAAATGTCCTGGCCAAAAGACTTCTTAATTAACCAAATAGCAAACAAAATTGCAATCATTAGTAAACGAGATTAGATCGAAATTATAATAACCTTTGTTTAAAGAAACATAAAGGAAAAATATAAGTTACTAATTATGCTCTCAAATGATTTTTTGAATTAAAACTAGAAACAATAATTTGGTTAAGGGAAAAGGGGGAAAAAAGCCTTGGCAAATAGAAGAGTACTTGGATTAGGGGTGATGAATTGTATCATCTCACCCCTCTTATAAAGTTTCCTTTGACTCCCATCGTTGGTGTACGAGGGACGAGGGAAAATTGACCTTTTTAATTAACGCAATGCCTGTGTTTACGGAATTTGCAATTCCCATTGACATAGGATTTCTTTTAACAAATATTGGGTGCCTATGTTTACGGAATTTTTGTATTCCCATTGACATAAGATCGTTTTTTTTTTTTCTTCTTTTTGTGTTTTTGCCATGCTAAATTGGTGTATACAAGGGGTTTTCAAGAGAAATTCTAGAATAATAAAAAAAAGTTTTGAGAGCAACCTTAGTAAGTTGAATATTCCTAGATTCCTGAAGACATAAAGTAGGGATAATTGCAGTCTAAAGTTGTTTTGCTAACATAATACACATGTCTCTATTTTAGCTAGTAGAAGTAGTGCTTGATAACAAAGCCTCTATTTAAATTAAAAACACAAGATATTCTTTAAAACTTAACCCCGAACGTTTAAATCTATCGATCTTAGATAAACAAACAAATAGTAAAACTAGCGATTATGAAAATCCACAAACATATACTCTCGAAACTAAATGCTTTAAGAATAAAAGTAAAGTAGGGTTTATTATTTTTGGAGTTTTTTTTTTTCTTTTTAATTTTTTTGTGTTTTTTTTTTTTTTTGTTTTTTTTTTTTTTTTTTTTTGAAAACGGGAAATACACCCCCATACGTAAAACCCAACATTGTCCCCAATGTTGTAATGTAAGTATGAAGAAGGGAAAATAACAATGCAATATATACAAAAGGAAAAAGGAAGCAAAAAGGCTTCCCTGAAGTAAAGCTGGCGGGGTCGGAAGAAACCCTGCAAAAATAGAGAAAAAGCATAATAAAAATATTAGATAAATATGGGGTGCCTCCCACGAGCGCTTTGTTTACCGTCGCGTAGCTTGACGCATTTGGCGTGGTGAGATTATAAATTGGGGAGGGTTAAAGATTCTGTGTGTCCGTCCACCGGATCGCCCGCAAGATATAGTTTTAAACGGTGGCCGTTGACTTTAAAATCGCCTTTTTCGGGGTGAGAGATAAGAACGGTCCCATACGGCCAAACCTCTTTGACTGTAAAGGGGCCGGACCAGCGGGATTTGAGCTTACCCGGAAAAAGACGAAGACGTGAATTATAAAGAAGGACAAGATCGCCCGGCGCGAAAGTTTTTGGAAATTTAATTTTTCGATCGTGGTAGAACTTAGAACGCTCCTTATAAAATTTATTACTCTCATAAGCGTTCGCACGCCATTCATCGAGTTCATTGAGTTGGAATTTCCTATTCTCGGAGGCTAAGTTCGAATCGAGATTTAAAAATTTTAAGGCCCAAAAAGCGCGGTGTTCTAATTCTACCGGTAAATGGCACGCTTTGCCGTAGACTAATCGATAGGGCGTACAACCGATAGCGGTCTTGTATGCCGTACGATACGCCCATAACGCGTCGTCGAGTTTTGAGGACCAATCCTTCCTATTTAAAGAGACGGTTTTTTCCAGAATGCGTTTTATCTCGCGATTTACTACCTCTACTTGGCCGCTCGTTTGGGGGTGATAGGCGGTGGCGAGCTTATGCGTGACGCCGTATTTAGATAAAATTTTTGAAAACTCGGCATTGCAGAAGTGCGTGCCCCTATCACTTACTATTGCACGGGGCGTGCCAAAGCGAGAAAATAATTTTTTTAGAAAATGGACGACGACTCGCGCATCATTGGTGGGCAGAGCTTGCGCTTCCGCCCACCTAGATACATAGTCGACCGCCACTAAGATATAGCGATTATTAAAAGAAGGAGGTAGGGGGCCTACAAAGTCTATGCCCCACAAATCGAAAATTTCGCATTCTAAATAAAAATTTTGGGGCATCTCGTCACGACGGGAGATGTTACCCGACCGCTGGCAGCTATCGCATATACTCACAAAAGTGTGAGCATCCTTAAAGAGAGTGGGCCAATAAAAGCCTGACTCTAACGCTTTCCGCGCGGTCCGGTTGGCTTGATAATGCCCTCCAGCCGGCCCCTCATGGCAGTGTCGCAATATTTGCGCACCCTCCTCGCTGGAAACACATCTTCGTATCACTTGGTCTGCGCAGACTCGAAAGAGAAAGGGGTCCTCCCAAAAGTAGTTTTTTAAGTCAGA
The DNA here is from genome assembly GCA_033032865.1 of Dactylorhiza incarnata. Classification (NCBI taxonomy): domain Eukaryota; kingdom Viridiplantae; phylum Streptophyta; class Magnoliopsida; order Asparagales; family Orchidaceae; genus Dactylorhiza; species Dactylorhiza incarnata. The sequence goes on along the minus strand of JAWHQI010000078.1, from coordinate 6,689,532 downwards.
GAAGAATTTCTTCTTCTGCTGAGTCGAAAAATCTTTTGGAAGGACCCGCGCGACTAAATAGTTCGCGTAATCTGCGAACCAAGGGGTAGAAGAAGTTTTGGTATTATTTATGATTAAAAGTCGCTCCTCAGGAAATCGATCGTCTATTTCGGGTTCGACGAGCGCTTCTGCGACGGGGTGTTCTAAACGTGAGAGGTGGTCGGCTGCTAAATTTTCAGCCCCCTTCTTATCCCGGATCTCTAAGTCAAATTCCTGTAAAAGGAGGATCCATCGAAGTAAGCGAGGCTTAGCATCAACTTTGGCCAAAAGATATTTCAAGGCGGAGTGATCAGTGAAAACGATTACATGTGAAAGGGTTACGTAGGGTCGGAATTTATCAAAAGCAAAGATGACGGCGAGAAGTTCCTTTTCCGTTGTGGTGTAGTTAGCCTGTGTGGCATTGAGTGTGCGAGAAGCGTAATATATTGGATGAAAATATTTATTTACGCGTTGGCCTAAGACAGCTCCTACTGCGATATCGCTCGCGTCGCACATAATTTCAAACGGAAGAGACCAATCTGGCGCCACCAGAATTGGAGAATTGATAAGTTGCTTTTTAATAAAATTAAACGCCTCTACGCAGGCCGTGTCAAAAATGAATGGGGAATCTTTTTCCAGGAGGTGAGTTAGCGGTTTGGTTATTTTTGAAAAATCTTGAATGAACCGCCGATAAAAACCTGCGTGGCCAAGAAAACTTCTAATTGATTTGACGTTCGAAGGAACAGGAAGTTGTTCAATTATAGCGACTTTGGCCTTATCGACCTCCATCCCCTTGGAAGAAATTTTATGGCCGAGGACTAAACCCTCTCGGACCATGAAGTTGCATTTCTCCCAGTTCAAGACTAAGTTCGTCTCCTCGCACCGTTGGAGGACTCTATCTAAATTTTTTAAACAATTTTTAAAAGAGTTTCCAAAGACGGAGAAGTCATCCATGAAGACTTCCATTATGTCTTCTACTAGCTCGCCAAATATAGCCAGCATACATCTTTGGAATGTAGCTGGCGCGTTACAGAGGCCAAACGGCATCCTCCGATATGCGAAGGTGCCGAAAGGGCAAGTAAAAGTCGTTTTTTCTTGGTCCTCGGGTGAAATAGGGATTTGGAAAAATCCCGAGAGACCATCAAGGAAGCAATAAAAAGGGTGACCGGAGAGACGCTCTAAGATTTGATCAATAAACGGTAACGGAAAGTGGTCTTTTCTGGTGGCATCGTTTAGTTTTCTGTAGTCGATGCACACCCTCCAACCCGTAACAGTACGAGTTGGGATTAATTCGTTATTCGTGTTTGCCACGACCGTTATACCGCCCTTTTTCGGGACGACTTGTACGGGGCTTACCCACGTACTGTCGGAAATAGGATAGATAATCCCCGCATCAAGGAGTTTAATAATTTCAGTCTTAACGACTTCCCGCATGTTCGGGTTAAGTCGTCGTTGAGGCTGAATTGTTTTGCGGGGGTTTTCTTCGAGAAAAATTTTGTGGGAGCAGAATGAGGGGTTAATTCCCCTGATATCGGAAATTTGCCATGCAATTGCACGGCGATGTTTAGATAAAACTTCAACCAATTCGGATGTTTCTGAATCAGTTAAAGTAGAAGATATTATAACCGGAAGCTTTAAGTTCGCGGCTAGAAAAGCATATTTTAGATGGTCGGGGAGTTGCTTAAGCTCCAAGACCGGAGGTTCTTCGTAGGAAGTGGAGATTTTTAAATCTTTCGAGTCGAAAGGCTCGAAAGGCGAATCTGGCGGTAATTCTTCTAAAGGAGGTTGATTCGCCAGATCCGAATCGTCTATCATTAAGGATAGCAATTCTGAAAGAGAAGAACACTCGTCCACAAACGCGGATTCCAAATTGAAACAGGAATCATCATTCGATAGTGAGTTCCGCATGGAGGGGTTGATATGTAAAGTAACTTCGTCGTCTCCAACTCGAAGGAGGAGGCGACCGTTACTGACATCGATTAACGCACGGGAGGTTGCGAGAAAGGGGCGACCGAGGATGATGGGTACCTCGACGTCCTCCTCTATGTCCAGGATGACAAAGTCTACCGGGAAGATAAACTTGTCAACCATGACCAGAACATCTTCCGCTACCCCGATTGGGTACTTTACCGAGCGATCCGCGAGTTGGATGCTCATTTTTGTCGGACTCGGGACGCCTAAATTGAGTTTTTTGAAAAGAGAAAAAGGCATCAAATTGATGCTGGCGCCTAAGTCTGCAAGAGCGTACTTTATTAACATATTGCCAAAGAGACACGGGATGGAGAACCGTCCCGGGTCGTTTAGTTTTGGCGGCAATTTGTTAAGGAGAACAGCCGAACATTCCGCATTAAGGGAAACACGCGAAACATCCTCGAGTCGCTTTTTATTAGAAAGCAACTCTTTAAGATATTTCGCATATTTCGGCATTTGGGAGAGTGCCTCGCAGAAGGGGACGTTTATTTGAATTTGTTTTAAAATACGCAAAAATTTTTGATAATTTTCGTCCTCCTTCTCTTTATTAATTTTAGACGGGTAAGGAATTCGAGGACTCGAAACATTTGGCACAACCGGAGAAGCTGGAGCAATTAGAATCGAAGAAGAGGGTGGAGGGGTCGGAGGCGAAATGCATACCTTAGGCTCAACCCGCAATGGGGAGACGACCTCCTTGCCGCTTCGAAGGGTTATAGCGTTGGCATTTTCCCTTGGGTTTGGCTCTGTATTCCCTGGTAAAGCTCCGTATGGCCGCTCGGAGACCATCTTTGCAAGTTGTCCAACCTGGTTTTCCAAGCTTTTAATCGATCCGGTAAGATTCCGGATATTTGAATCGTTGGACGCGATGTACTTAGACAAAATATCTTCGAGCGGCGAAGGTTTTGGAGGAGGAGGCTGGAATCCCTGCGGAAATCCTTGCGGAAATCCCTGAGGATTCATATTTGGGGGCCTCTGAGCATTGTTAGGATTGCTCCAGGAGAAATTAGGGTGGCTCCTCCAACCTAGATTATAAGTATTACTATACGGGTTGTTATTAGGGTTGAAGGGGGGCCTAACCGGATTACCGAGGTAATCCACCGATTCTTCGATTACGTTATTATTATTATTATTATTATTCCAAGCGGGAGTGGAGGAGGAAACAGTCATCTCCGCCACCTGCTTACTTAGCCGCTCTACCTGTGAGGCTAAGAAAGTAGTGGCGTCCACTTCAAAAAGACCAGCCGGTTTAGTAGGACGCGACCTTGGCACGTTCCATTGGTACGCATTCATGGCCATTTCGTCGATCAGAGCTTGAGCGGTCTCCGGGGTTTTGTTGTTTAACGTTCCCCCGGAAGCCGCATCAATCATCTGCCGTGTAGAAAAATTTAAACCATTATAAAACGTTTGGACCTGTAGCCAAGTTGGTAGCGCGTGATGAGGACACCTACGCAAATATTCCTTAAAACGCTCCCAAGTCTCATAAAGAGACTCGGAATCGAATTGCACAAAGGATGTGATATCCGTGCGTAGTTTTGCGGTTTTTGACGGAGGAAAATACTTAGTTAAGAAAAATTCCGTCAATTGGGCCCACGTGGTTATGGACCCTCTCGGAAGAGAAGTCAACCATGATTTGGCCTTTGACCGTAGCGAAAATGGAAATAAGCGTAAACGAATGGCGTCATCAGTGACGCCATTAATTTTAAAGGTGTCGCATATTTCTAAAAAGTTTGAAAGGTGCTGATTTGGGTCCTCATCTGGCAAACCGTCGAACTGAATCGACTGTTGTACCATTTGAATTATGCTGGATTTTATTTCAAAATTATTATTATTAACTGTCGGGCGAGTAATACTGGATCCTGTATCTTCCAAATTCGGCCGGGCATAATATGCCATGGTCCGGGCCGGGGCCGCATTTGGAATTGGATCGCCCATATTTACAGTATCTCTGATTGACTCTTCGGGGGTTTCGAGTAAGTTCTGATCACGAGATCGGATGCGCTCACGAAGAGTGCGCTCGATTTCGGGGTCAAAAGGAATAGTCGAATCGTCCGAAGAGTTTCCTCGGGTCATAAACTAAAAAACAATATTTTTGGATTTTCTGTTTTATTATTATTATATTTTTTTTTAATATAAGTTTTTATATTTATATAATTTTTTTTTTTTATTAGTTTTGTAACCTCCTTTTTTTTTTGTGCCTTTTTTTTTTTTGTAATAAATAGATAAGGAATAAAATTAATAGCAGTTCCTACTTTCAAATAACAACACAAAGTTCCCCGGCAACGGCGCCAAAAACTTGATGATTACTTGGGCTTCTTCTTTTTGTTTTATAAATAAAAGATAACCTTTATATTAAGAGTTTAGAATTGGCGGATATTTTCGAAGAGTCTCGCAAGTACTCCTACTTTGAGAAATTAACCGTTATCCTATCGAAGGATAGAAGTAACGATCTTTTTCTTCTTTCGGAATATTGACAATTACGCTTCGGCTACAATGCCGAATTCTATTGAATTGAATAGTAGAAAAGGAGAGTTTTGCACTAAATGAGTTTGAAAAGCTGTGTTTGAATTTTTAGTCCAAATTAATCATTTGATAAAGGCAAGTATACCTTATCGCAAGTAATACAGGATATTTTTAGAAAATATCGGGATCGTATATTTCCGCGGGTCGTGTTGATTATGCTACTTCGAGGGACGAACTATTATTTTATCGGAATAATATTTTTAGTTGATTTAACTAGAGTTCTAAATGATAAAATGCGAAAGATGATTTAAGCGATTTACTAGAGTTCTAAGTGATGAGAAATATAGCGCGCGACGTCGAATTACCTTGAGATGAAAATAGATTTTTCGTAGAATTAAAAGTGATGACTTTTCAAAATATTAAGATGACTTGGCCGTGGAGGTTCCATAATTATGAACGCTCCTCTCTCGAGGGTACGCCCACCTGAGATTATGAATATTCGACCGAACTCTCGTTCTACAATCGAATGTTCTTAATACTCGCTTTATGTTGCGAACCCCGCTATTGGGTTTTTATTTCCAATTCGGGAGAGTTACCTCGTCCTCTCTCGAGGGTAGAGCGCACTTCTCTTTACCCGTGAGTGATCAGTCCGTACACACGAGCCTCTCGGCTAACTAGGTACGAAAACGGAAATGAAAACCACACATCGATTATGTGGCTCCACTCAACGTGATTCTCGGATAAACCTTAAGCGTTAATTATTTTAGAAAGAGATGTTTTAATTTTTATAGAAAAACTATTTTTGTGTCCCAATGCTCTTCGACGTCGTGCGCTAAAGGAAATTAGCCACTCATCGGAATGGAGACGGCATTATCGGTTGAAAAATACATGTTTGATAATTAAAGCGGATATAAGCGGATAAAAAGGAAATAAAAAGACTTATATAAAAACAGTAATAATATCCGTCCCAACCACCTTAAACAAGTGCTAAAAAGTTCTTAGCCTCTTATTTAAGAAGGGGGTGGTATAGAAATGAAAAGACTTATAAAGGTGCAGAAATAATATCCGTCCCAACCAACTTAAATAAGTGCTAAAGTAAATTAGCCTCTTATTTGAGAAGGGGATGGTATAGAAATGAAAAGACTTATAAAGGTGCAGAAATAATATCCATCCCAACCGACTTAAATAAGTGCTAAAGTAAATTAGCCTCTTATTTGAGAAGGGGGTGGTATATAGCAGTTATATAAAGACTGAAATAAAAACTAAGCTACAAAAAAAGGAAAATACTATCTCATACACGCACACACTCTAAAAGAAACTGAAAAAGAAAGCGTTTAAAATGAAAGCGATAAAATAAAGCGAAAAAGAAAACGATAAAACTAACTTATGAAAGCAGTAAAACTAAGCTATGAAAACAGTAAACCTAGATTATGAAAGCAATAAAACTAACTATAAAAGCAATAAAACTAAATTATGAAAGCAGTAAAGCTAAACTCATACACGCACACACACTAACATTAATAAAAAGAAGATGATCCAAATGAGAAAAACATCATTTTATTTCTGAAATCAGCATTACAACTAGACTAGGAAGACGAAAAAAAAACTACAGACGAACTTAAACTGAATTGCAGAAGAGAAGCTCACAATCACTCAAAAGAACTCACAATACAACAAAAACCACTCAAAATTTGGATGAAAATAACTTCAGCCGAGCCCCTCTATTTATAGGGAAAATTTGAGTTTTACACGCCCTAGGTCACGGGCGTGACTTGAATGTCACGGCCGTGACTTAGGGCGTGACATTTGCTCGGCTGTATTCGCCGCCTTCTGGAAGGCCTGGCCGTCAAACATGGCTGCACACGGGCGTGACTTGGTATGTCACGGGCGTGACTTGGTGTGTCACGGGCGTGACTTGGTGAGTCACGGGCGTGACTATGGGTGGCTGATGTCGGCAGCATGGGTGCGGCTTCGAGACGTGACACGCTGGCGGCTCACGGGCGTGACTCTGCTGGAACACGGGCGTGACTTGTAGAGTCACGGGCGTGACTTGATCAACTCTTCGAGATTTCACCTGAAAACGGCTGCCAGCTGGAAATTTGGCTTTTAAAATTACACGCCCTTGGTCACGGGCGTGACCTCGGGCGTGACTTGAGCGATTTGTCGGGATTTGATCTGAATTGAGCCGTCCCGTTGATATTTGATCTTTAAAATTACACGCCCTTGGTCACGGGCGTGTCTGAGGGCGTGACCTGTGAAAATTTTGCAAAAAATTGCAAAAACAAAAATAAAACTAAGTTAGAAACCAGAAATAATAAAAAAGCAATTTATTCATTAATTTACATAGAAAATTCACAATATTAATTAAAACTATACTAATACTTATACCAAAAATACATATTTTTTATTACTTATCAGTTACACATGCAGAAATTCTATTAAACTCGGTTCTATTTAGAGCGCAATATAAAGCGTTCATTGCCTTAGCATTATTTTTGCACCTTACTTTATCATTATCATCCCATTTATCCTTAGTTTTTAGTAACGTCGCCTCTACCACTACAATTGTAGGAGGACAGTACCGAACTTCTACCATGTTCCACACTTCCACATCCATGGTCATAAAAAAACACATCATTCGATTTTTCCAGTAGTAGAAATCTGACCCAGAAAAAAGACGTGGTCGACTAACACCCTGACCCTCTGGAAAAGCGAGATCATGAGACGCCATTATTCCCGGTTGTTAAGCCGATTGGAATAAAACTAGGTTCTAATACAACTGGTTGGATCAGTAGGCGCCTTTAGAGGGGGTGAATAAGGGTTTTAAAACTTTTTCTTATATTATGAATATCTTGAAATAATAAGTGATTAAGAAGGTGAGAAATTAAACAAAACAATTGAAATAAAGTAGAGGCATGATTTATTAATATGAAATAAGGTTTTACAAAAATTGGTTTCTATAATTCTAGAAATCGGTGGCGAATAATAATAAACTCCTTTTGTCTTTTTTATCCCGACTCGCATCCCCACGAACCGGTGGCCCTAGCCTATCCTTCCCTGGATTCGGCCTCAAGCCGCTCTAGCCAATCTAACCCCAAATATAGCCTAGAGCACCCCCTAGACCTAACCTAGATCTAGTCACAAACACGAGGCGAATTTCAGCCCTAAGTCCTACCCAGACCTAATCGCTAACACGAGGCAAATTCTCTAATGGTTTACAAGGAAAATGAAAATATAATAATAAAATCTCCCACTTGAAGAACTTCTAAAGTTGGAGACGATGATCCGTTGTAGGATAAGCATTGTTGAAGCAAACGTCGTTTGGATTCGGCGTGAAGAAGTCCTCCTTCAGAAATTTGTAGAGCTTTGGCGGGAGATCAACTTTCGGCCAAATCAGGCTCTGGAATTCTAGCACTTAACCTCTCTCTCTGATGTGTGTACGAAATGAGAGAAGAGGGGTCCTATTTATAGCCTCAGTGCTAGCGTTATCGCTACAGCCGACGCTATCCCAGATTAGGACATATTCGGCGCGGGAGAATCTTTAATCTGAGGAAACATTTTCGTCTTGTCTTCTGTGCTCTGCGCTACCGCCTGCGCTATCTGCTATCGCCTAGCTCTAGCGCCTTGTAAATGTACTCTCGGGATTGCGCTAATCATCTCTAGTGCCGGGCGCTAGGGGCTACCACCGGGGCTAGTGGGCAAGTTGGAATTATTGGCCCAATTTTTGTGGGCAACCTTCTTATGTCATCCTTGAGTCATATGGACCTTGTTTCCTGCACACTTAAACACACAAGATCAAATACACATAGGATTTGTTATTCTCAAACCTAGGAGATGCGGAAGACCATGTTCCAACACTTTTTATGTAAAATATTATATGGTTTAAAAAAAGCACCCCGAGCTTGGTATGATACCATCTCTAGCTTTCTTCATGAGAACTAATTCACAAGAGGAAAGATAGATAATACATTATGTTGGGAATCTTGCCCTCATGATTCCTGATTTGGAGAAGTCACAAATTCAAGAGAACTTCACTATGTACTTTATTATCCTCTTAGCTTTATCAGTTCAGTAAAAGATAAGAAGAGATGTCCAGTGCTTTAATAACCTGCCTAAGTATAATATTGTCAAAAAAGGCTGGACATATCGTCGACAAGTATAGGCACATCGTTGAAATGATGGGCAAAGCAAAGAAGGATGACTGTGTCTGTGTTGTCGAAAAGGATCAAACATATCGTCGACAACTGCAGGCATATCGTCAACAACACATAGAGCAAGGCAGAATGGTGATATCGTTGTGACATCTACACGAAGATATCAGAAAGTCGAAGATGAAGAAGAAGACTCAAAGATGTGGTCGTCAAAAAGCCTTGACATCGATAAGGCTAAGTCATAATGAATGTCGTTGAAAAGGCAAATGGAAGATCAGTGTCGAAGATATCGTTGACAAGAAACTGTATCGTCGATAAGACTGAACAAAACAGGTATCGTCGTGACGAAGCGTTATCGCTGAAGATGCTAAGTAAGATTGATGACAACTACATCATCGTAAAGAAGGCGTTCCGTCGAGAAGACTGATAAAGGTCAGCTGAGGACAAGCAGTTGCTAAAGTATAGTCTGTCGACATGATATCGCTTATGTCGTCGACAAGATAAAGTTGTTAAAGCGACATCGAGCAGACAAGAAAATCGCGACGACATTAGTTAGAAGACTTCATGTCATCTTAAGTACAAAAGCAGAAGTGATGTCCCGTATCGTCGAGATATCACTATCTGATGAAGAATCGAAGAAGAGACTAGTGCAAGGCATCGACAAAGTCTGTCATCGAGATATTGTCCATGTCGTCATAACAATGGAAATATCGTCAGACAGATTCAAAAGTAGCCGAGCGCGCTGTAAGCAATTAATTTCGCCACCTGATTGTCCAATCAGCGCATGCCCTTAAGGGATGCGTCTATCAGAGTAGGACATTATAGGAGACCGTTAAGCGGCCACACTCTCATATAAAAGGGAACAGTGTATGACCTAAGAACTGACCTTGAATCCTGGAACTTAAGAAAATCCCGCCAAGTATTTTATATAACAGTACCGAGGGCGATAAGCAATACCAAGAACTGAGAATGAATTATTCTCCATCAGAGTTTTCAGTCAAGCTTCATCGACTGAGAAGATCGTCCAGAGAAAAGAAATCTTGAAGAAGATTTGTGCTTTCAAGAGTCAGAATCAGAGCCATCTTCTTCAAGAAAAGAAGCCAATCCTCACCAGGCAGAGGAACTCATTGTAATAATTTTATTGTAAAGGCTTGCAGGCCAAAAACGGTAGATCTATTCTTAGATCTGTGTGTCGAGCTTGATGGCTTGAGATCTGCGAGGCTTGAGAGCTAGGGCAGAGGGACTTGCGGGTCCATACTTGTCGAGCTTGCGGGCTCGGGGGCAGTGAAGGGGCTTGCGGGCCTAGGTTGCTAGAACTTGAGGGTTCAAGGCACAGGACTTGCGGGTCTGTGTTGTGTAGGGCTTGCGAGCCTGAGTGTCGAGCTTGCGGGCTCGCGTGAAGTGAAGGGGCTTGAGGGCCTAGGATGCAAGGACTTGCGGGTCCGTGTTGTAGGGCTTGAGGGCCTGAGTGTCGAGCTTGCGGGCTCGAGTGCAGTGAAGGGCTTGAGGGCTTAGGCTGTAAGGACTTGCTGGTACGTGTTGTAAGGCTTTTGGGCCAGAAACTTTGGCGAAGTTTGCCGAGCCTATCACTCTGCTAGGTAGGCGTAGGGGGACAGAGGACTACTCAAGACACCCGGTCTTGAGGAACCTCTTATACATCTGTTGTTGTGTGCTTTGTTTTCCTTCGTTCTCTTTGCACTGTGATTTCACTAAAGTAAACTTTCACAAAAGATTTTAAAAGAGTAGAAAAAGAACAAGAAACATCTACCCCCCCCCCCCCCCCTTGTGATTATTCTATAACCAACAAGTGGTATCAAAGCGAGTTTGATCAAGAAAGAGACTTAACCGTCAGATCTATATCGTAGAACAATCCAATATGGCTGGAGGTGATCAGCATCGAGAGATGAGAGCCATGAAACTCCCAATCTCCACTAAGGAGAACTTTCCTATCTGGAAGGAAAGAGTAAGGTTGTTCATGGAGGCGACTGATCCAAGAATCTACATAATTGTTCAAGAGGGCCCCTTTATTCCCTTGATAACATCCACTATTGATCCAACGAGGATGGTAGCAAAGAAGTATACAGACATGACCAAAGATGATCTGACCTTGGCAAGTCTGGATAAAAGGGCACATAATGTAATTGTAAGTGCCATTGATGATTCAACCCTCCAGAATCTCATTCACTGCAAGACAGCCAAGGAGATATGGGATTCTCTGATCATCTGCATGGAGGGTGCTGAAGATTTAAGGGACGAAAGAAAATCCCTCCTTAATCAGGAGTATGAAGCCTTCAAGCAAGGCAAGAGTGAAACCATCTCAAGCTGTTACGAGAGGTTTTTCAAGATAGTGAATAGACTGAAAAATTATGGCAGAGACTTCTCAAACTCTGACCTAAATGATAAATTCCTTAGATCTATCTCTAAGGAATGTGATATAAAGATTTGTGCCATCAGAGAGTTGGGTCAGCTGGGCATCTTGGAGCCCAAGAATCTATATGGGACGCTGCTATCCCATGAACTTCAGCTCAATACCAGGAAAGCTGAAGAGGAGAGCTCGAAAGGGAGTTCTAGAGAGAGATATATGGATCTCAAAGCTGAGAATACAAGAAGGTTCAAGAACAAGACTCCTGCTTACCAGAACAAGGAAGAAAGCAGTGAAAGATCTGATGCAAGTACATCCAACTCCAACGACACTGACAAAGAGATGGTCCTTCTCTCTAAATAGTTCAAGAAGCTGATAACCAGAAGAAGGAGAGACAACTACAGACCCACCTCCTCAAGCTCAAGAAGATCTGATCAACATGACAGGTCCAACTCCTCAAGGGAGTATAGGTACAGGTCAAAACCTTGTAAATTTGATTTGGCTAACACTATCTGCTACTCCTGCAATAAAAACAGGTCATATAGCTGCTGACTGCTCTTCCAAGAGAAGGGAAACAAGGAACAATGAATATAGAAGAAGTTCTAAGGACAGGAAGAGACCTAAAAGAGGGTTTGTAGCAAAGAAAGTCAGAACTTTAAGTGATTCTGACTCAAGCTCCTCAGATACTGAGGAAGAAGCACTGATTGGCCTAATGGCCATAAAGGAAGACAACCAGGAGGATACCTCTTCTGGGAAGGTATGTCCAAATGCCAACCAATCTCCAATTTGGTATTTGGACAGTGGTTGCTCCAGGCACATGACTGGAGTCAGAAAATATCTAAGAAACTTCATCCCTATGGAGAATGGACCAACTGTGATATTTGGAGGTTCAGAAAAAGGGATGACTAATGGTTATGGTAATATCTCTAATGGTCTAGTTACCATCACAAGGGTAGCCTATGTTGATGGATTGAAACATAATATCATAAGCATAAGTCAACTTTGTGATCTAGGATTTATAATTACCTTCCACAAGGATAAGTGCTTAATCAAGAAGTCCTTAGAGTCTGAGGCTGTCTTGACTGGCACTAGGAGTGGCAACATTTATTGCCTAAATTTTCTTAATGTAAATTCCTCCATGCCTATATGTCTTGTAGCTGATGACAAGGAAGCTCTATGTCTTCAATGGCACAAGAGACTCGCACACATTAACTATAAGACCATAATCAAGCTTTTATCACAAAACTTGGTTAGAAATGGACCTAATATTAAATGCATCAAGGAAGGTCCTTGTCAAGCCTGCCAACTTGGGAAGCAGACAAGGACCAACCTTAACAGCATATCTGACAAAGACTCCTTCAGATGCTTATTTCTATTATACATGTATCTGTTTGGTCCAATGTCAATTCTCAGCTTGGGAGGGAAGGCTTACACCCTGGTGATAGTTGATGACTACTCAAGGTTCACTTGGGTATTCTTCCTTAAAAGGAAGTCAGATACCTTAGACATCTTGAAGAACTTTGTCAAGCAAATTTAGAATGAGATGGACTATACTGTGGTCAGATACAGAAGTGACCATGGTACAGAATTTCTGTCAGGAGCTATGACAGAATTCTGCCAAGATCTGGGTATCTCCCAAGAATTTTCCTCTCCTAGAACTCCTCAACAAAATGGGGTTGCAGAAAGGAAAAGCAGAACCTTGATAGAGGCAAGTAGGACAATGCTAAATGATTCCTCCCTTCCAGAATATTTCTGGGTAGAGGCTGTGAACACTGCTTGTCATGTGATAAACAGGGCCTCCATCACCAAAGATCACCAGAAGACTCCCTATGGGCTAGTGAAAGGCAGAAAACCTACCTTATCCTACTTCAGGATCTTTGGAAGTAAATGATATGTACTTAATAATGGAAAGGTCAAACTAACTAAGTTTGCTGAGAAAAGCAGTGAGGGTATTTTTATTGGCTACAACTCTCATAGCAAGGCCTATATAGTGTACAACATCAATACCCAAGCAGTGGAAGAATCTGTACATGTGGTATTTAATGAGACTAGCCTTATACATAAGGGCTGGTCTAGTTCTCTAGTTAATGCAGGTACATTGGAGAGAATGGAGAAGTTATCAATTGAAGACAATGCTGGTACCTCACTCAGAAATAAGAATCAGTCAGCGATAGTTGAAATCAAGGAAGAAACTGCAGAAAGTCCAGAAACAGCTGAAGAAATCCAACCCGAAGAAATGAAACCTGAAGAAGTTGTTAATGCAGAAGTGCCTAGAATACTACCAATTGCCTTGAGACAAATGAGAGATCATCCCCAATAGCAGATAATAGGAAATGTCAACCAAGGTGTACTGACAAGGAGTAGAGCTGCAAATGAAGCATTGTACCTGAGTTTTCTCTCTCAAATTGAACCCAAGAAATTTTAGGAAGCAAATCAGGATCCATTTTGGATTGCAACAATGCAGGAGGAACTGAACCAATTTAAGAGATGCAAAGTTTGGAAACTGGTTCCAAGACCCCAAGGACAGAACATCATAGGAACTAAATGGGTCTACAGAAACAAATTGGATGAATATGGAATCATCACCAAGAATAAAGCAAGGTTAGTGGCAAAGGGCTATAGACAAGAGGAAGGGATTGATTTTGATCAGACCTTTGCTCCCGTGGCCAGACTAAAAGCCATCAGACTCTTCTTAGCTTATGCTGCCTATCAAGGATTCAAGGTCTATCAGATGGACGTGAAGTCAGCCTTTCTAAATGATGCAGATTATGCAGGGTGCAAAGAAGATAGGAAGAGTACCTCAGGAACATGCCAATTCCTTGGAGGAAGACTGATCTCTTGGAGCAGCAAGAAGCAGACAAGTGTAGCAATCTCCACAGTAGAATCAGAATACATCTCTGATGGGAGCTGCTGTGCTCAACCGCTATGGATCCAGCATCAATTTGAAGACTATAATTTAAAGATGACCAAAACACCCCCTATTTTGTGACTCCTCCAGTGCAATCTCAATTGCTAAAAATCCTATCTCATATAGCAGGACTAAGAACATTGAGATCAGGTATCACTTCATCAGGGAGCATGTGGAGAATGAAGATATCACCCTTGAGTTTGTTCCCACAGACAAACAAGAGGCTGATATATTCACAAAGCCCCTAGATGAAGCTAAGTTTAACTCCTTCAAATTCCAATTGGAAATGTTAAACTTAGAGTAAACTTTAACTTGCTTCTTACTAATCCCCCTGCATATAATAGTAAGAAGAAATTGCAGGACTAAGACTGAGACAATCTGGTCATAAAAGGCCTATAATGAAAAAGTCAGAAAGGGGGAGAAAAGAATAACCTTGGTAGAGAAAACACATTATGTGATGTATCACATCAAGGGGGAGTAAAGATCAAGGGGGATTAAAGATCAAGGGGGAGTAAAGATCAAGGAGGAATAAAGTAAAGTTGTACACATCACATCAAGGGGGAGCTACCCAGGTAACTATGTTAACAACCAATGCATAAACTCACATCTTATTGGTCAGTGCAAGTAATCTTGAATTGGGATGCTGACTTCTTCAAATAGGGGGAGATTGTTGGGAATCTTTTCCTCAAGATTCCTGATTTGCAGAAGTCATCAATTCAAGAGAACTTCACTATGTATTTGATTATCCTCTTAGCTTTATCATTTTAGTAAAATATAAGAAGAGATGTCCAGTACTTCAATAACCTGCCTAAGTATAATATCTTCAAAAAAGGCTGGACATTTTGTCGACAAGTATAGGCACATCGTTGAAATGATGGGCAAAGAAAAGAAGGATGATTGTGTCTGTGTCATCGAGAAGGATCAAACATATCTCCGACAACTGCAGGCATATCATCAACAACACGCAGAGCAAGGGAGAATGGTGATATCGTTGTGACATCTACACGACGATATCAGAAAGTCAAAGATGAAGAAGAAGACTCAAAGATGTGGTCATCACGAAGCCTTGACATTGATAAGGCTAAGTCAGAATGAATGTCTTTGAAAAGGCAAAGGGAAGATCAGTGTCGAAGATATCGTTGACAAGAAACTGTATCATAGATAAGACTGAAGAAAACAGGTATCGTCGTGAAGAAGCCTTGTCACTGAAGAGGCTAAGTAAGATTGATGATAACTACATCATCTTAAAGAAGGTGTGACGTTGAGAAGACTGAAGAAGGTCAGCTGAAGACAAGCAGTTGCTAAAGTATAGTCTGTCGACATGATATCGCTTACGTCGTCGACAAGTTAAAGTTGTTACAGTGACATCGTGTAGAAAAGAAAATCGCGACGACATCAGTTAGATGACTTCATGTCGTCTTAAGTACAAAAGCAGAAGTGATGTCCCGTATCGTCAAGATATCACTATCTGATGAAGAATCGAAGAACAAACTAGTGCAAGGCGTCGACAAAGTCCTGTCTTCGAGATATTGTCCATTTCTTCGTAACATTGGAAATATCGTCAGACAGATTCAAAAGTAGCCAGGCGCGCTGTCAGCAATTAATGTCGCTGCCTGATTGTCCAATCAGCGCATGCCCTTGAGGGATGTGCGTCTGTCAGAGAAGGACATTATATGAGATCGTTTAGCGGCCACTCTATCATATAAAAGGGAACAGTGTATGCCCTAACAACTGACCGTGAATCCTGGAACTTAAGAAAATCCCGCCAAGAATTTTATAGAACATTACCGGCGGCGATAAGCAATACCAAGAACTGAGAATGAATTATTTGCCATCAGAGTTTTCAGTCAAGCTTCATCGACTGAGAAGACCGTTCCAGAGAAATGAAAACTTGAAGAAGATTTGTGCTTTCAAGAGTCAGAATCAGAGGCATCTTCTTCAAGAAAAGAAGCCAATCCTCACCAGGCAGAAGAACTCATTGTAATACTGTTATTGTAAAGGCTTGCGGGCCAAAAATGATAGATCTATTCTTAGATTTGTGTGTAGAGCTTGAGGTCTTGAGATTCGCGAGGATTGAGAGCTAGGGCAGAGAGACTTGCGGGTCCATACCTGTCGAGCTTGCGGGCTCGGGGGCAGTGAAGGGGCTTGCGGGCCTAGGCTGCTGGAACTTGAGAGTTCAAGGCACAGGACTTGCGGGTCTGTGTTGTGTAGGGCTTGAGAGCCTGAGTGTCGAGCTTACGGGCTCAGGTGCAGTGAAGGGGCTTGAGGGCCTAGGCTGCAAGGACTTGTGGGTCCGTGTTGTAGGGCTTGAGGGACTGAGTGTCGAGCTTGCGGGCTCGGGTGTAGTGAAGGGGCTTGAGGGCCTAGGCTGCAAGGACTTGCGGGTCCGTGTTGTAAGGCTTGCGGGATAGAAACTTTGGTGGAGTTTGCCAAGCCTAGCACACTGCTAGGTAGGAGCAGGGGGACATAGGACTACTCAAGACACCAGGTCTTGAGGAAACTTTATACAACTGTTGTTGTGTGCTGTGTTTTCCTTCATTCTCTTTGCACTACGATTTCACTAAAGTAAACTTTCAAAAAAGATTTTAAAAGAGTAGAAAAAAAAGAAGAATCACCTAACCCCCCCCCCCCCCCCCCAGCCCCCCTTTGTGATTGTTCTATAACCAATACATTATTTCTTAGGGAAGTAAAAGGCAAGATTTTGCTTGTGCAAATCTATGTCGATGACATTATTTTTGGCTCTACGGATGATACCCTTTGTAAAATGTTCTCTAATTTAATGCAAGGGAAATTTGAAATGTGTAGTATGGGTGAGCAGAAGTATTTCTTCGGACTTCAGGTGAAACAATCTGAAGATGGAATTTTCATCTCTCAAACAAAGTTCAGCAAGGAGTTAATTAAGAAATTCAGAATGGAGAACGCAACCTCAATGAGGACTCCAATGGGTTCAAATATTAATCTGGACAAGGATGAGAAAGGGAAACCTTTTGATGAAACCAAGTACAAAAGCATAATTGGATCCTTTCTCTACCTTACTACCAGTAAACCAGACATAATATTTTTAACATGTGTTTGTGCTAGATTTCATGTGAACTCTAAGGAATCTCACTATGCCGCTGCAAAGAGTATTTTGAGATTTCTTAAAGGCACACCAAATCTTGGCTTATGGTACCCAAGAAGTAATGACTTTGAACTAACAGGATTTTCAGATGCTGATTTTGCAGGATGCAGGGATGAAAGGAAAAGTACTTCCGGGACATGCCAATTCCTTGGAAGGAGGCTTATCTCTTGGAGTAGCAAGAAATAGATTTATGTAGCAATCTCAACTACTGAATCAGAGTATATCTCCGCAGGCAGTGGTTGTGCACAACTTCTGTGGATAAAAAATCAACTTGAAGATTACAACTTGAAGCTGAAGGAGATTCCAATGTTTTGTGATTCATCGAGTGCCATTGCAATTTCCAACAATCCAGTCTCTCACAGCCAGACAAAGCACATAGAGATTCGCTATCACTTCATTTGGGAGCATGTGGAGATCAATGACATTAACCTCAGTTATGTCCCGACTGATAGGCAAGTTGCCGATTTTTTCACGAAGCTGCTTGATGAAACCAAGTTCAACTTTTTCAAGCTAGAACTTGGTATGCTGAGCAAGGAATCTTGAGGAAATGGCAAAGGACTCAAGCTCAAATCAGAAAATTGAACTCATCAAGAAATCAAAGAAATTACATGAGTTATTTCGACGAATTCGTCGAGTCATCCAAAACAATTTCGACGAAAAGTCATATTTGTCGAGTACTATCGACGAATTGGAGAATTTTCTAAAGTTATTTCGACGAATTATTTAGCCAATTTTGCGAATGCTCTATTTCCAGATTTTCTTAAATAAAATCTTTATTGGTATTGGATTTGACGGAATGCCTCATCTCTTAGGTGCGCGCCTCTATTTAATTTTATACATTAAATATATATATATTTGAATTCAGATTTTGCGAGTCACACTCCTCATTTGCTGAAACCCCTCCTCCTTCTTCCTGAGTTCTCACCGTCAATTTCAAGAGAGGATGTCGTTTAAGAGTGTTGGATTGCTTCTAGTGGGAGGAGAACTTGTTAGAACAGGATTTGCTAGTACCATTGATGAATTCCGGAATGTCATCATTTGCTTGGAAGAGGCGGGACTGTCATTTGTTCTTGAACACCCATACCACGTTCTTGACCAAGACATCTTGGACTTCATAAGAATACCAAAGTTCGCCATAGTGAATAAGTCATCAATTTAGTTGTTAGAGGCAAAGTTATCAAAATGAAGCTGTCAAGGTTGATGAAATTTCTGAGACTAGCGGTCGTTGAGGAGGAAGATTGCTTGTTTGAAGAAGATCACAATCGAGCCTTGCTATTCTGTGGTGTGCCAAGATTTATAACTTCAGTTAGAAGGAAGAATGTGAACGGAGAAGGAAAACTCTTGTCAGACATTTTGGGAAAGTTATTATTATGTAAGGTAGGCTCTAATGACTACATATCTAATGATATGTTTAAATTGGTAGCGGGTGTTATTTGTAGGAAAAGGGTGAACTGGGGATTAATTCTATTTGAGAAAATAAAGGCAAGTTTGATGATTCCCAACATCGGTAGGATCATCAGCCTCTATCTAAATAAACTGGATGGAGTCCAGTTGGATATGAGGTTAGGAAGCCCAATTCATCATCTAAAGAAGATAGACTCCTCAATTCTAACAAGATGGGAAAGGAAGATCGTAATACCAGGTTTGAAGAGAATTGTTGAGGATGAAGAAGAAGAAGAAGAAGAAGAAGAAGAGGAAAGAAATGATCCCTCTCCTTCCAGAATTGATACAGAACCAGTTATTCCACCAGTCCAGGAGGAGAGCTCCCAAGCTCTTGTTGATGCACCAGTTAAGGGGGAGATCTCCCAATCACTTGTGCTCTCATCATCCCAGGAGGAGTGCTCCATGGATCCTCCAGCTCAGAGAACCACCAGTAGGCAAAAATATCTTGATACCATTATTCTCAATATTAAAGGAAGACTAAATCTAGCCCATGTTGTTTCTTCAGGGAACATAATTGATCTTCCTGCAACGGATCCGAAAAGGATTTCCCTTGATATTTCTGAGGATGAGGAAATTCCAAATACAGATACTGTTACTGCTGAGAAAGATGAAGCTGATGTTAGGGATGATCAAGGTACTAATCATGGCAAGGATGATGCCAGTGTAGGTGATGCTGATCCTGATGCTTTTGGTGATGTTGATGAAGCTAGTGATTATGATAAGGAAGGTGATGATAATGAGGAAGCTGATGATGATGATGATGATGATGATGATGATGATGATGATGATGATGGAAATGATTTGCCTTATTCAGAGGTATTCCAGGCTAGCCATTCTGTTGAGAAGGAATCCACCTATGGTGGAGTTATTAGTCTTGATGATTTTCCTCAAGTTCAAGAGAAAATTTTTCATATGTCTGAGGGGGAGCCAGAGCAAGTGGACTTTCCAGTCCAAGAAAAAGAGACAATGCCAGAAAAGGATGAAAGAGAATATGTGCACTTTGCACCTTCTGCTAAAGTAAATGTGCAATCTCCTAGGGGAGCTCAGTATATAGATCTAATGTTCTTTGAGGAAAATCATGGCCCTCCTCCAGTTCAAATTTCTCCTGCTCTAGTTGCCTCCACCTCAAATTCAGAATAGCTCCAATTCATTGAGGCTCTGCTCAAAAGTCAAGCTGAATATTTTGAGTTTTCTTTGAAACAAGTTTTTGATAAAGTTAAAGAGGTTGAGTATGACTTGAAATAAGGCTTAAAAGGAGTAAAGTACATTATCTCTTTAATCAAATATGATCTGTATACCTACTTCAAAAATAGTGTAAGAGCAGTGAGTTACACTAATGAAGGCCTTAAGAATGTATATGACAATTCAAAGGCTCTGCTTGTAGGTCAAACCTCCATATATTAGCAATGGAAAAGTACAAGAACTAAAATCTCTAAAGATCTGTCAAACTTCAAGGAAGTGATTCTCCAAACCCTAACTGTACAACCCCGTGTTCGCCTGAGGAAATATGATATGAGAATTGGGCTGGAAATAGCCATCTCACCAATGAAGGGTCGCGAGAGACTACCGTGGCGAGCTAGAAGGACCTCGCGGAGGAGGATCCGAGGCCGGGCCTGGGTAGTCATTGCCAGAAGGCAGGCGAGCAGAGTCTTCGCGGGTCGCTCGCCTAGAGAGGGTTCACGAGCGGCACTCGCGAGAGGGTTCGCGAGAAGCGCTAGGAAGGCGCTCTCGCCAGCCCCTGGTACAGGGGCCAAGGAGGTGAAATTATCCTTCTGCCCCTGGTGGGATGCCAATAGCCCTTCGGAACAGCGAAGTTTGGCTGTTAGCAGGCCAAATTGGGGTGCGCTTAGTAAAACCGAAAGGAGGAATCCCGCTATCAGCAGACTAGTTCGGGAAAAATATAAATAGAACTTGAAGGGCACCTTTGGAGAGGATTTGATCTCAGCATTTTGAGCTTCCTTCTCCCTAGGTTTCCTTGGCTTAGCTCTCTGGCTCTCCAAGGTTCCAGGTCTCATCTTTGACTTGGGAGGGGAAGCGCTCAAAGATCTTCCGGGTTTGTGGTGGGACCTCCTCACTGTGACTAAGGTCTTAGTCTAGTTCCAAGTCTTCAGTCTGTTCCTTCCGAGGGATCAGTCAGGGCTAGTTGCCCCTCAACTTGTTGAGGGCCCGAACTTCACAAGAGATCGAGAAATCGATTTAAACATTTTGGTGCTGTGAGCGTGGAGTGTAGCTAGTCCAGGAAAGTTCCAAGGAAGGGACATGGCAGGAGATGAAGAGCAGGGCGAGGAGTTTTGCGGGTCATCCCCGGTGGTGACGCCAAGGATGTTCTCGGACTTCAGGAGCGAAGTCCTCGACACCCTCGGGTTCACTGTCATAGCATTGCAAAGCGAGTTCGTGACCCCGGCGCCTCAGGCGTTCCTTTCTCTAGCAGCGGCTGGCGAGAATGCCCCGGGAGGAAGGGCTGGAAAGGAAGTGGTCGGGGGGTCGGTGCGAGACATAGAGGGGCGAGTGCTATTTGCCAGCCCGCCGAGCGACATTCTGGCGAGCTCAGTGTCGATGAGCTCGGTGCCGGCGAGCACGGTGCAGACGAGCGCGGCGTAAGCGAGTGTGACTACGGCGAGTGTGGCACCCATAAGTGTGGCTCCAGTGAGCTCAAGCCTAGCGAGGGAGCTCGTGGGTTGAGTGGAGCAGGAAAAGGTGGCAGGTGGGTGAGCCCCTTTTGCGAGGTGGTGCTTTCTACACCCGTTCCAGAAGGGTTCAGAGAATGGGACAGGGTCTTCTACCACGGCAGGGACGACCCTGTCCAACACCTGCAGTCATTTGAGGACTCTGTTTCTATCAGCCGGTGTCGAATGCCTTTAAGTGTCTGCTCTTCGCCGTCACCCTGAAAGAGAAGGCCAGGGACTGGGTCCATCAACTCCCTGTGCAATCAATCTACGCATTTGAAGACTTGCGTCGAAGCTTTTTGTTGCGATTCTCGACCTCGAAGAAGAGGAAGAAGGATGCCGAGTCCCTCTTCAAGGTTAAGAAAGAGCCCAGGGAATCGTTGGCACACTATGTGGATCAATTTCAGGAGGAGGTGTTGCTAATCTAGGAGATGCATGGGTTTGCCCTCCATCTCGCCTTCACGGTTGGGCTGAGGGAAAGTTTCTTCAAGATGGGATTGGAGAGGAAGGCCCCCGTCTCCTACGAGGATCTAATGGAGAGGGTGGCGGAGGAAATCGAAGGGGAGGAGGCCAATCCGGAGCTCACTAGGAGGCTAGCAAAGCTCAGTGAGCCGGAGGTCAGGCAGAAGGAGGTGTGGAGAAGAGAAGAGCCCAGGGCCCCGGAGGGGGGATGGAGAAACCAGGGCGGAGGAATGCAAGGTCAAGGGAGAGGTTATGCCCCGGGAGAGGGTAACTTCCAGGGGGGTCAGTGAAGACCCCACCAGTTGGGATGGAGGCAAGTTCCAAGGCAGGTTCCTACCCCGCCTTAGCAGGCCATGGCAATTAGGCAAGGGAGGGGAGGAAGAGGAAGAAGAGAAGGGGCAGGAGCATAAACAAAAGCAGAAAGGGGAGGGGGAATAGGGCGGCAGAGACTGATAGGGGGGAGGTGACGTTGCCATATTATGACTTTCATGATGAGGAAGGTCACGCAACATCACCTTGCCCAGAGTTCTTAGAGACGAAGAGGACCAGAGTGCTAGAACAACGGCAGCAGTAATAGGTGAGGATTGAGGAGGTCCTACCTCGGGAGGATGAGGAGGAAAGGTGCGAGGATAGGGTTGATTTGGGGACCCGAGGATGGATCAGAGTGATCCACGGGGGTGTGGGGGTTGAGGCAACCCGCAAGGCAAGTCTCCATACCATCTACCGTAGAAGCTTGGCTTCATCATCCATGGCCCCACCCCCGGCAAAAATTTTTACTTTCTCTCAGAGGGACACACTGGGTCACGAAGAACCTTTCTGTGATGCGTTGGTCATCCAGACCGCCATTTAGAACTTCTCAGTATCCTGAATTCTCGTAGACAATGGAAGCTCCGTCAACGTCATCTTCAAGAAGTCATTTGATGAGATGAAGGTAGAGACCAAGAGGGTGTTGGCTTCGGATGGACCGTTGTTCGGTTTCTCCGGGGAGAGGAAGGAGGTAGAAAGGGGAGTAGGGCTCCATGTGGTCCGGGGGGGGGGGGGGGGGGGGGGGGGGCAGTCTCAGAATTGCCGCTTTGTCATAGTAGACACCCGCAACAGCTATAGTGCCATCTTCAGACGTTCGCTTACCAGTGCTTTCCGATGCGTCCCCTCCACCTTCCACCAATGTCTCAAATTCAACTCGAGAGGAGTTCAGGTTCGGGTAAGAGGGGACCCAAATGTAGTAAGGCAGTGCTACGTGACGGCTGTGAACACCATCTCCTGGATGGCCGAAGCAGAGGAATGGGACCAGGAGATGGGGAAACCGACGAGTCTCGAAGAGGAGCAGAGGGAGGAAGCAGAGGAGGAAAGGAGGGGAGAAGAAAAGGCCATGGAGGGAGGGGCAGAGGAGCAAATAGAGGAAGGAGAGGAGGAGAAGGAAGAGGAAGGCGGCCAGGCCCAGGAAAAAAAGGCGGAAGAGATGATTGCAATCAGAGAAGAAGGAAGGGAGAATGAGGCCGAAGATTTAGCTTGCGGCGAGGGGAAGGAAGATGATTGGGGAGAGCAGTCGTAGTTGGAGGCCGTGGAGGAGGTCATGTAGCTCGAGGTCACCACCCGGGCGGGGGTGGTGGAGATGGTCCGAATCAGCGGAGAGATCGGCCCAGAGGAGCAGGAGAAAATCCTAGCCTGCGTGCAGAAGAATGTGGACGTCTTCGCTTGAAGCGCGGCGGAGATTCCCGAGATTGATGTGGACGTGGCATGCCCTCGTCTCAACCTCGATCCCAGATTTCGACCCATCCTCCAAAAGAAGATAGCCATCGCCGACAAGCTGGAAGGCCCCGTCACGGAGGAGGTGGGCAAGCTCCTCCTAGAAGGTTTTGTATCGGAGATCCAGTACCGAGGCTGGGTCTCCAATGTAGTGATGGTGAAAAGGGGGGAGGTAAGTGGCGCATGTATGTTGATTTCTCACTACTTAATAAATCATGCCCCAAGGATTGCTACCCCTTGCCTAGAATCGATGCGCTGGTTGATTCAGCCGTCGGTTTCTCTATAATGTCTTTCTAAGATGCATTTTCAGGTTATCACCAAATCCGCATGCACCACCCCCGCCCCCCCCCCCCCCCCCCCCACCCCCCCACGCCGACGTCAAGGACGTCGCCTTCATCACGGGGGATGAGTGTTATTGTTATAAGATGATGCCTTTTGGGCTCAAGAATGCAGGGGCCACGTACCAACGAATGATGGACAGTGTCTTCCGAGAGCAGAAGGGATGAAATCTGGAGGTCTATGTTGACTATCTCATGATCAAGAGCCAAGACCTAGAGTCCCACCTCCGAGACCCCGAAGTGACCTTTGGGACCTTGCAGAAGTATAAGATGAAGCTTAACCCCCTGAAGTGTGTCTTCGGGGCTAGTCGGGGAAAGTTCCTAGGTCACTTGCTCACCCCAGCAGGGGTAGAGCCTAACCCAAATAAAGTTAAGGAAATCATGGAGTTGGGGTCGCCAAGAAATTCAAAGGAGGTTTAGAGCCTCACGGGAAAATTGGCTAGGCTTAGTAGGTTCCTCTCTAAGGGGAAACAAAAAATTTGAATGGACTTCAGAGTGTGAGGAAGCTTTCCAAGCTTTGAAAGAGCAACTCACCCAGTCTCCCCTACTCCAGGGGCCAAGACCAGGAGAGGATCTATCCCTATACTTGGGTGTAGGATCCAAAGCAGTGAGTTTGGTATTGGTCCGGGAGAAAGGGAGGAGGCAGTTCCCCATCTACTACGTCAGTCGAGTGCTGAGGAAGGTGGAGCTCCGATACCCCATTTTAGAAAAGTTGGCCTTCGCATTGGTAGTATCGGCCCGGACGATCTGGCCTTACTTCCAAGCACACTCGATCAAAGTGGTGACTGACCACCCGCTTCGCAAAGTCATGGAAGGGGTGGAGCACTCAGGGAGATTGGCAAAATGGTCCATGGAGCTGAGTGAGTTTGACATCGCGTTTGTGCCTAGGCTGTCAATAAAGGCACAAGCAGTGGCAGACTTCATGGAGGACTACGCAACCGAAGTGGGGGAGCATGAATCACCTCTCCCGGTGGCAGGGAAGATGCTGGTGGATGGTGCGTCAGGGAAACACTCCAATGGAGCAGGAATCATCCTGATAAGCCCCCAAGGGACTAAGATCGAGCAAGCCTTAAGCATCCATTTTCCAATTACCAACAACCAGCCCGAGTACGAGGCAGTGACAGCGGGCATGCATCTAGCCCGGGAGATGGGAGTGCAATACGTGGAGGTCTCAATGGACTCCATGGTGGTGGCATGCCAAGTCATAGTGGAATTTGAAGCAAAGGAGCCGACCCTCCAACGCTACCTGGAGAAGGTCAAGGGGGTCATCGGTCAATTTCGCACTTTCTCCATCAAGCATGTGCCAAGGGAGGAGAGCCCCCCGGCGGACCTCTTAGCCAGGTTTGGTCCCTGAGATGGGGGGACGGTATCGGAACTCTTCCGACCTTCCATCGAGGAAGGGGAGCAGATGGAGGTGGATCAACGAGCATCATGGATGGATCCCTTAATCGCCTTCATGACATCTGGGAAGTTCCCCAAAGGGGACGTGGATAAACGACGGTTCAGGTATAAGTCAATTTATTATTCCTTGCATGCAGGAGAACTATACAGGAAAACACTCTCGGGGCTCCTGGCCCATTGTGTATCAAAGGAGGAGGTCCCGAGAGTCCTCAAAGAAATCCACTCAGGCGAATGTGGCAGTCACTCTGGGAACCGAACTCTAGAGGGGAGAATGTTTAGGCAAGGCTATTTTTGTACTACCCTCTGCAAGGATGCGGCAGAGTTCGCAAGGAAATTTTCAATGTGTCAGCTCTATGCTCCTCTCCAACTCCTCCCAACTCAGAGGCTCCGGACCATCACAGCTCTATGGCCCTTCTCTATATGGGGTTTGGACCTGGTAGGTCCTTTCCCACAAGCTAGTAGCCAAAGGAAGTTCCTATTGGTAATGGTTGATTATTTCTCCAAGTGGGTAGAAATAAAGGCGTTGGCCAAGATAACATCCCAAGTGGTAAGAAATTTTGTGTGGGGAGAGATAATTTGCAGGCACGGGCTCCCATTGGCCATATTGACGAACAACGGACCACAATTTGCTAGCGAAGAGTTTGTTAGTTTCTGCACATAACTCGGCATAGACCTCAGGTTCGCGTCGTTCCACCAACCGAGGAGTAATGGTCAGGTGGAGGCAACGAACAAGATAATTGTCAACCTGCTCAAGAAGAAAGTGGAAAATCAAAGGGGCAACTGGGTAGAGACTACTCCAAACACGGACATAGGGGTGACCCCATTCAAAACTGTCTCATGGTTCTAAGGTCGTCCTCCCGATAGAGTTCGAGGTGAAAACCCCTAGGGGGATCACCGCGGGCGAAGGGGATAAAGAATAGCTGGTGGAAAACGATGTGGAACAAAGTATGTCCTTGGACCTTGTAGAAGAGCTCCGAGACCTCACAGCTGTTCGGCAGGAGGAAGTTAAGAAGCTGATGGCCAGGTACTTTGACCAACATATCCGAGTAAAACAGTTCGAGAAAGGGGACCTGGTCTTGAAGAAGGTAGATCGGTGGGGAGAGGGGCCGCTGTAGGTAAGCTTGAGCCCAATTGGGAGGGGCCTTACATTGTAGGCAAAGTGCTCTTGTCGGGAGGGTACCACCTCCAGGATGTGGAAGGGGTACCACTCGGCCGGGCTAGGAGTGGGGATGACTTGAAACGATTTTATCCTTAAAGTTTTCATAACTAGCTATATGTTTTTGCTCTTCTTATAGCATATATGATTGTTCCTTAATAAAAATCCACAAGTTTGGGTGCCTGAGTGCCCTAGATCGATTCCGCTGCCGGGCTCTCATAGACGGTGGGTCAGGTTGATCTCTGGAGAGGTTGGCAAGGTAACAAGTATTGGTGCTGGAGTGCCCCATGATGCGACAAAACTATGCTTGCAAACGACAACGATAAGTGTACCGTATCGAATGTTGTATAGGTTGTTAAAACAAGGCCGTATTAGACTCGGGCCGGTTGAGTACTCTTACTTCAAGAAAGTCTCTATTATTTTATCAAATAGAACTTTGGAGTGATTTTGCAAAGGAAAATAAAAATAAGATTAAAACGATGATTAAAAGTCTAGCACTCGATCTTTGAATCACCGCAGAAAATAAACATAATTAAAACAACTTCTAATTCTCTTAATAAATTACTTGACCGTGGAGGTTCCCGATTTATGAACATACCTCTCTCAAGGATACGCTCAACTGAGTTTAGATTGATCAATCGAACTTTCGTTCTAGAATCGAAATCCCTAAAACTCGCTTTATCGTAGTGAACCCCTCTATTGGATTTGACTCCAATCAGGGAGAATTATGTCATCCTCGCTTGAGGAGTGCATTCAACTCTTTTTATCCTTGAAATAATCAATTCGAATTCAAAACCTCTTGGTTATTAGATTACGAAAACAAGAATGAGAATTATATATCGAAAATATAATCTCAACCAATTTAAATTCAAGGATAAATCTTAAGCGACCTAAAGAAGAGAAAGAGAAGCTAAAGATTAAATCATGAATTATATTTTCCTTGGATCATCTCGACCGAGTACTAATAAAAATCTTAGCTACTCATGGAGATTGAGGAATCAAAATTAATAAAAGAGCACATCATAAAAGAGAGGAAATAAGAGAAGAAAAGAACTATTTTATTAAATTGCTAAGAAAGTTACAAGCTAGGAATTGAAAATTACAAACTATTTTAATTGAACGTACCAATTGCAAGAAGAAAAGGAGTACAAGAACAACTAAACTATGAAAATAACGACATGAAATGAAAAGTCTAAGTCCTAAAATTTGGTCTCTGAAGTTCTGGAGAAGCTCCCTTTAAATAGGCAGAAATTTGATGTTACACGCCCTTGGTCACGCCCGTGACCAAGGGCGTGTAAGGAGCGTGATCGATGCTGGTGCGGAGAGGGCGCGTTCTGGCTTCAATGTAGGCATTTCGGAAGCGTCACGCCCTAGGTCACGCCCGTGACCTGGGGCGTGTAATCTTCAAAAGTGGGTGCAGGCGGTAAATCTTTGGCGAGAAGGTGCGCGAGGCGAGTCACGCCTGTGATTGGATTTCACGCCCAAGGGTCACGCCCGTGACCTGGGGTGTGTAACTTTAAATAACGTGGCAGACGTGCTGGGAGCTGGTGGCGGGGTCCCGGCCGTGACTTGGATGCCACGCCCTTGGTCACGCCCGTGACCTGGGGCGTGTACTTGAACAATCGTCGAACTCTCGCCTGTTCGTCGATCTCCTGAATTTTCATCGAACGCAGCAGCCAGGGTCACGCCCGTGACCTGGGGCGTGTACTTAGAGAATTCTTCACGGAATGAGCCTGAAGTTGCGGCAGCAGGTCTGGAACATATCTTAGGTTGTCACGCCCTTGGTCACGCCCGGTGACCTTGGGCGTGTACTTGACAATTCTGCTCAAAATGCCCAGAAATCCTGAAAAACACAGAAAAGACTTAAGTTAGTTTATAAAATTAAAAGGGAACATATTAAATAAGAAAATACATATAAATTATATAAATTCACATTAAAACAACATTAAAATTATACTAAAAGATGAGTACAAAAAGTACTCATCAAACACCCCCATACTTGAGTTTTTGTTATTCCAGAGCAAAAGATTGAGGAAAGAATTATAAGATATCGATATTATTTTTAATTGACTAAAATTTTATTAAACCAAGAATAAGTCAAAAGCAAATTTTAGGAATTCAAGAATTAAGTCATAAATTATGTTGATAATTTAAAAAGATAAATTTGTTTAGCTAACTACTTCTCAAGATAACTATTTAGCATCCGAAATTATAAAAATTTTCAAACAAAATTAGATTGAAATTATAGACACTCTAACATAAAAGATTCTTAAGGAAAAGACACCTACCAAAATATTGCTCTCTTAATAATTTTGTTTAGGACTAGAAACAATGAAATTGGGTAGGGATGGGTTTAAACGGAATGGCAAAATGAAGACAAAAGATATGAAGAGGTTTTTGATTGGGATGATGAATTTTATCCTCTCAACCCCTTTTTTTAGTATATGTAATACCAGAGAATGATAGACTATTATCCTATCATTTCCACGACATATACAGATTTTTTCTCTCTTCATTTTTTTGGAATTTTGGGTTGCATATGTTTACCAGAGAATAAAGAACTAACATCTCTTTATTCCCATGACATATGATCTAACAATAGGGGAAAAGAAAAAATGCATATGTTTACCAAGGGTAAAGAAATACTTCTAGTATATAAATTAAATTATTTTGAGAGCAAATTTTTAATGGAATGAAATTTCCTAAGATCTTAAGGTTAGACGCGAATATAATAAAAAATCTAGAGATGTTTAGCCAATTTACCATAAAGTGAAGCTATTTAAAATTAAAGGGAGAAGTAGTGCTAAATTAATTCTCTAATCGAATTAAAAACATAAAGTGCTTCTTAAAACTAAATTACTCCAAATTTAGATTTAACAAATTCTGATAAAATAAAATATTAGCTAAATTAAAAATGTAGGAATACTTATAATCGGACATCAAACTAAATTTCTAGAACATTAAAAACAACAAGGCTAGGCATATTTATTATTACAAATTTTTTTTATATAATATTTCTTGGACTTCCCGAGGGCTACCCGGTGAAGCGTTCGCAAGGTACTAGGAGCTGTGATGGGAGTTCAAGCCCAAAGCGCCCTTTCAAAGAAATTAGATTTTTATAATTTTTATATATATATTTATTTTTCAAATAAAAATACTATGAATGCCAAGCTACACCCCCATACTTAAAATTAAGTATTGTCCCCAATGTTTAAAACTAAGTATGAAGAACACTAGAAAAATAAACTTTTAAAAGAAAAATACAAAAAAATTAAAGATAAGCAAGGGGTGCCTCCCAAGAGCGCTTTCTTTTTCCCGTCTTTAAGCTAGACGATTAGTGTTAGCTAAACAGATATATAAATTTAAAATGTATTGGCAACTCCCTTAATTCATGCTGAGGTGAGTATGCCATCATCCGTTGCCCGTCGAATCCTCCGTTTATCTTGTGATTCTCCTTTTGTGCTTGAATTTGAATATGGAAATCCAAATCACCTATACATACCTGAGGTGATTTGGAAAAATAAAGATGAGCGGCATATGGATCATTGATTATTTGAGGTGGCAACAGCTCATCCTTAAAATGAAAATTATTAGAATAAAGAGAATCACAAATAAACGAGTCAGAAAATTTTTCGCAAGGAGGAGGTTTTTGCGAAAGTAAATGATTTAGCTCCGGTTGTTCCTTTTCTAAAATTAAATTTTCTTTAGACAAATCTAGTGTATTATCAAGCGAAATAAAATTTTCGGACACAAAATTTTCATGAATTTTTGGTTGGATAGAAGAATTTCGCGAATATTCATGACAAAGAAAATAAAATCCGGGCGGAGTAGGGGAAGAAACTTGTTCTTCTTCTATTTCATTCGGGGTGCCCATAACTTTAAGAAATTCTTGGTAAAATAATTTTTCTTCATCTTTGGTAAAAGAAGTTATGGGATTACATGAAACCACATGTTCCTCCATAACTAAATTATCCAAAGATGGAGAAAAATACTAGAAGAAATAAAATTTTCCTCTAAATTTTGGTGGGGAGTATCAAATTGATTCGGTGGAGATTCCCCAATATTAGAGAAAGAAAATTGCGGCGCAAAAGAAGAAGAACAATAATTCAGATCTAAAGATTTATCTTTATCACCCCGAAAACTATCTGGGTGACCTTGCCACCAAGAATAATCTACTTCGGAGGTAGAAGAACAATTATTAAATGCCGAAAAATTATTCTCATTAGAAAAAGCATTTTCATCAAAGTTTGGAAAATTATTTTCATGAAAAGCCGAGAAATTTTGATCGTAATTATTATCAAAGTTTGAAAAATTTTTATCGAAAGATGAATTATTTTCATGAAAAGAGGAAAATTTTTGATCATAATTATAGTCAAAATTATTTGCATTATATTGAAGATAATTAATTTCATAAAAATTATTTTGATAATAAGAATGTAAATAGCATTCCTCACTTTGATGAGGCGCCCCACAATAATGAAAACTAAATTGGCGCCTTCGAGCAGCTTGTAAGAGATAAAGTTGGTTTTGAAGCTCGACAACTCTAACGGCCAATTCAGATTCTTTCATAATAAAAATAAAAAAAGAAACAACTTTCACTTAAATGAATGGAATTTTTTTAAAATATTTTTATTATATATATTTTTTTTTCAAAAAGCGGGTTAAATTTCCCAAGATCTACCCAGTGAAGGGTTTACAAGGTACTAGAGGCTATGATGGGAATTCAAGCCCAAAGCGTCCTTTCCGAGAATTTAGATTACGCTTTAATTTTTTTTTTAATTTTAAAGAGAAGGGGGAGAAGAAAGAGAACGATAAAATTAATAAATATTTTTTTTCGAAATATCAACCAAACTCCCCGACAACGGCGCCAAAAACTTGATGGGGCAAAACTATGCTTGCAAACGATAACGGCAAGTCTACCGTATCGAATGTAGTATAGGTTATAAGAAAACACGGTCGTACTAGACTCGGGGTGGTTGAGTACTCTTACTTCAAGAAAGTCTCTATTATTTTATCAATTAAAACTTGAGGTTGGTTTTGCAAATGGAAAATGAAAATAAGAATTAAAAGAACGATTAGCACTCGATCTTGAATCGCCTTAGAGATAAAAATAAGAACAAAGAATAAAAGCGCATTCTCTTAATAAAATAGCTTTGACCGTGGAGATTCCCGAATTATGAATGCACCTCTCTCGAGGATGCACTCAATTGAGTTTAGTTTGATCAATCGAACTCTCATTCTAGAATCGAAAACCCTAAAACTCGCCTTATCGAAGTGAATCCCGCTATTGGCTTTTACTCCAATCCGGAAGGGTAACGTAGTCCTCTCTCGAGGATTGCATTCTACTCTTTTTTATCCTTGAGTGATCGATTCGTCTTACGAGCCTCTCGACTAACTAAAGAACGAAAACAAGAACAAGAATTATATATCGAAAATATAATCTCGTTATCTTAAAATCAAGGGTAAATCTTAAGCATTTTCGAAAAGAGAAATAGCAACTATAGATTATTTCATGACTTATATCATTCCTTGGATCATCTCAATCGAGTACTAATAAAAATCTCAGCTACTCATGGAGACAGAGGAATTGAAAGAAATAAAAGAGTACATAATGGAAAAGAGAATAGAATAAGAAAAAAGGGAACTAATTTTATTGATTTGCAAAAGAAACTACAACTAGGAATTAAAAATTACAAACAATTTTAATTGAATGTACCAATTGCAAGAAGAAAAGGAGTACAAGAACTACTAAAATATGAAAATAACGACAAGAAAGGAAAAGTCTAAGTCCTAAAAAATTCGTCTCTGAAGTTCTGGAGAAGCTCCCTTTAAATAGGCAGAAATTTGAGTTTACAAGCCCTTGGTCACGCCCGTGACCAAGGGCGTGTAAGGAGTGTGATCGATGATGGTGCGGAGAGGGCTCGTTCTGGCTTCAATGCAGGCATTTCGGGCGCGTCACGCCCTAGGTCACGCCCATGACTTGGTGCTGGCGGGAAATCTTTGGCGGGAAGGCGCGAGGGGCGAGTCACGCCCATGACTGGATGTCACGCCCAAGGGTCACGCCCATGACCTGGGGCGTGTAACTTTAAATGACGTGGCAGGCGTGCTGGCAGCTGGTGGCGGGGTCCCAGCCGTGACTTGGATTTCACGCCCTTGGTCACGCCCGTGACCTAGGGCGTGTACTTGAACATTCGTCGAACTCTCGGCTTTTCGTCGATCTCCTGAATTTTCGTCGAACGCAGCAGCCAGGGTCACGCCCTTGGTCACGCCCGTGACCTGGGGCGTGTACTTGGCGAATTCTTAACGGAACGAGCCCGAAGTGGAGGCAGCAGGTCTGGAACATATCTTAGGTTGTCACGCCCTTGATCACGCCCGTGACCTTGGGCGTGTACTTGACAATTCTGCTCAAAATGCCCAGAAATCCTGAAAAACACAGAAAAGACTTAAGTTAGTTTATAATTTTAAAAGGGAACATATTAAAAAAGAAAATACATATAAATTATATAAATTCACATTAAAACTACATTAAAATTATACTAAAAGATGAGTACAAAAAGTACTCATCACCCCAGATCGATTCCACTGCCGGGCTCTCATAGACGGTGGGTCAGGTTGATCTCTGGAGAGGCTGGCAAGGTAACAAGTATTAGTGTTGGAGTACACCAAATCGATTCCCCTATCGGGCTCTCATAGACGGTGGGTCAGGTTGATCTCTGGAGAGGCTGGGAAGGTAACAAGTATGGGTACTGGAGTGCCCCAGATCGATTCCGCTGCCAGGCTCTCATAGACGGTGGGTCAGGTTGATCTCCGGAGAGGCTGGCAAAGTAACAAGTATTGGTGCTGGAGTGCCCCAGATCGATTCTGCTGCCGGGCTCTCATAGACGGTGGGTCAGGTTGATCTCTGGAAAGGCTGGCAAGGTAACAAGTATGGGTGCTGGAGTGCCCCAGATCGATTCCGCTGCAAGGCTCTCATAGACGGTGGGTCGGGTTGATCTCTAGAGAAGCTGGCAAGGTAACAACTATTGGTGCTGGAGTGCCCCAGATCGAGTCTGCTGTCGGGCTCTCATAGACGGTAGGTCAGGTTGATCTCTGGAGAGGCTGACAAGGTAACAAGTATGGTTGCTAGAGTGCCCCAGATCTATTCTGCTTTTGGGCTCTCATAGACGGTGGGTCAGGTTGATCTCTGGAGAGGCTGGCAAGGTAATAAGTATGGGTGTTGGAGTGCTCCAGATAGATTCTGATGCCGGGCTCTCATAGATGGCGGGTCAGGTTGATCTCTGGAGAGGCTGGCAAGGTAACAAGTATGGGTGCTGGAGTGCCCCAGATCGATTCCGCTGCCGGGCTCTCATAGACGATGGGTCAGGTTAATCTCTGGAGAGGCTGGCAAGGCAACAAGTATTGGTGCTGGAGTGCCCCAGATCGATTCCGTTACCGGGCTCTCATAGATGGTGGGTCCGGTTGATCACTAGAGAGGCAAGCAAGGTAACAAGTATGGGTGCTGGAGTGCCCCAGATTGATTCCGCTGCCGGGCTCTCAAAGACGGCGGGTCAGGTTGATCTCTGGAGAGGCTGGCAAGGTAGAAAGTTTCTGGTTACCATACGGTCACACAAACGGCGAGAACCGGTGGTCTCGCACGGCAAGACAGGAGGGGAAGCTCCTCCTGCGAGCCCCCCCCCCCCCCCCCCCCCCCCCCCCCCCCCCCCCGCGGAAAATAGGGTCCTCGCAGACAACCTAAGGGAAAGTCGACGAGTGGACAACCCAGATGGGCAAAATGTTTTAAAAAGATTACTCTCGCCGGCATAGGTGGGAGGGAAGGATCCTTCAGGTCCATGGGAACAATGCGAGATTTCACGCAGGGACCTTGCTCGCCGAAGTCAAAAGGGGGAAATATCCCCCCCCCCCCCCCCCCCCCCCCCCCCCCCCCCCCCCCCCCCCTCCCCGCGAGATTGAGATTCGGAGGGGTGGATACTAAAACCTATCACTCTAAGGCCGCCTAGAAGGGTGAGGACTAACGTGGTGAGTATGTATTCTAAGTCGAAGCTAGGCGGTTATGTGATAGGTGGGCGCGAGCACGGAGAATGCGATGGTAAAAGAATAAGTGATAAGCGCGAGAAAAAATCATCATACATAAACAACGAGAACAAAATGAAAAAGAAGGAAAAACTTTCACCTATTTCATTAAAGTCAATTACATCAATCGCGAAGGTCTCGCCAGCCAAAAAAGGAACAAAACAAAATAGTAAAAAGTTCTAACTATTACGCGGGGGCAGCTCGTCCTCTCTATCTGCAGGGGGCGGGGGAGGCAAGAACAACTCCGGGACCACATCCTCGATCGTTAGGTCGGGAGCCTCGGCGGACAGCAGCCCGGCTCCCTGCATGGACCTAAAGATGTACCGCGCCGCAGTCATGGAGGCTTCTCGACATTCTTCCTCCCTGGATTGTCGATCGTTCTTCAGATGGTGAGGGGACGGGGGAACAGCTGCGCGAACCAGCTCGTGATTGTAATCCTTCAAACTGGCAACCTCATTCTCTAGGATGGAGACGCGAGCGCAAAGCTCCTCGGCGGTCTTGGCATCCTATAGAGATGAGAGTAGGTGAGCCAGAGAAGCATTGTTAAGAAAGGAAGCGAGAGCGCAAAGACTTACCGCTCCACCCTGGTGATCGGGGGGAAGCCCATCGGAGGCGAGCAACCTCTCCTTCAAGCTCGTTATCTCGACTGTGGAATCCTTATAGGCAGAGGCGAGCTCCTCATTGTGATGATCCAACTGAAGGCATCGCTGGCTCGTCATGTGGGCAAGCTCTAGAGAGCGGAGCTCGGTTCGCGCGCTCTCATACGCCAGAGTCCTCGCGGTCTCGGACTTGAAGACCGAGGCGTCCTCGCTACCGTAGAGTCCGAAGCAGAGCGAGAACGCCTGCCCATTGACCGTTGGCTACTCCACCCAAGAAGGGAGGAGGGTGGAGATGGTGGCCTTGTTGACTTCAGTGTTCCAGTACAATAGGTACTCGCCGACCTCGTCCTTGTGCCTTTGGCCGAGGCCAAAGTTCTAGTGATTTATCAGCACTGGCAAGGAGGAGATCCGGGCTACCTTTTCGGCCGTCTCGCCAGACTCCCTTTCCTCAGGGAAGTCCGCCGGTAAGATCTCACTCGGGGAAGCCTCAGAATGCCCTTTTTCCTTCTCGGAGGGGAGGGGATTCTTCTTTCTTTTCTTCTGCGAGGGGTGAGAGGAGGGATCCTTACGCCCAGAAGATTCACCCCTTTTCTTGGTAGGTGGGGCAGTAGGACGGGGGGTCTCGCGGCAGGCATCTGCTCCCATCCTCGCGAGAGCAAGGTCCGTAGAAACTTACTGGCTGCTCGCATAATGGGGATGGAGGGGAAGATCTCTCTCACCTGTAATGGTTAACAATTAGGAATCAACAGCAAAAATCTATAAAAGAGATGAGCGAGTGAGCGAGACACATACCCTCCCCAGCGAGCACCGAGAGCAGTGAGTCAACGTTTCGGTGGAGGTAGGCAGCCTCAAGGTTCTTCTAATTGAAAAACTGGAATAGGGCGGCGTCATGTCCGCCGAGAGGCGAGGGGAGATATGTGCCCTCACCATGCTGGATGGGCGAGAAGGGAATGTAGCCAAAGTTCCCATTGACAAAGAGAAACTTCTGAGCCCAGTGATGGCTCTTGTTAACGGTCTCGACGGCCTTGATCCCCGAGCCCACGAAATAGGCAGTGCCCTCTTTGTAGGCTCTGAAGGAAAACAGCTTCCGGAACACCGGTAGGCTGAACTTGATGCGTTCTTCTCGCATGTAGCAGGCGAACACGATGATGACCTCCATGGCATTGGGGGTCAGCTGGCCCAGTATCACGCCATAATGTTTGAGTACCTGGTGAATAAAGTGGCGAGACCCAAGATAAGCGAGCGATAATAGAGAGTCATACGAGGAGAAGGTAAGCGAGATTAGTGAGTACCTGGCAGACCTCTGGCCACAGAGGCAGGCGCAGGCCAGCCCCGAAGTGGGCTATGGGGATGGCGAGCTCATCCGGCATCGACACATTGATTAAATCATTCTCGCCGGGGGCAGCGGGTGGAGAACGCCGGCGGGACGAAGTCAGCAACGGCGGTGTAGTATTCCTCTTCGATCAGATTGCTGTGGTTGAATGTGTGATCGGTGAAGACCCTGGCGCACTTCAAGTGACCCTCAGCCTCGCTCACGTCGCCCACCATCGTAAAAACCGGCGAGAACAAGAGAAGAAAGAGCGAGAAAGAGAACGCGAGATCTTGTGGGCAGTGGAAGAAGAAGAGTTGGAGGTAAATGTGGTAGATGAGATTTGCGCTGGGACCTATTTATAGAAAAAGAAAAGCGCAGGAAAAGAAGTCGAAGTGGCGCGGGGGTGCGGTTAGATAAAACCCCATCTGCTGATCGCACGCGAGAACGTAAAGTAATTCCAGTGCAATTAGCGAGCGAGACCTACTGGCGATATTAGTATAAACAAGGTTTGTACGAGAACGACAAAAGAGAATAGAAATAAAAGACATATAGCAAGCATTACGAGCAATTATGTTGCATAGAAAATAGTCAATACGCGATAAACCCAATAGCAGTTGAAAAGTAGTTAATAGAAAGGAAAACATGTTCGTGAGGTTGTTCGCCAATTAAATCAATTTTCGTGGTCTCGCCGGGTAGAGGCGGAGTGCGGGCGGGGATCAGTATTGCAACCACATCAACCTTCCCCTACCTCGCACCCATGACCGCGGAGGAAGCCTAGGATAGTGATAGGCATGGACGGCCCGAGCCTCGCGCTGAATCAGACGAGCAAAATCATCAACTCGTGAGAGGTGAGTCCCCAGGGAGGTGTCTTCGACGTTGGGATCGTACGACATCTCCGCCCGAAGCAGCGCGCATTCATCCAATAGAGCGGCATGCCACTCCTCGGCAATCTCCATATCCCTCTTCGCCTGGAGCTGAAGATCCCGTAGTATTCTCCCTAGCTTCTAGAATAGCTCTGAAGTTCGCCTCTTCATGGTTTCGGGAACTCGCTGATCGCCGAGGAAGTCATCCATCTGCTCCGGCAAAGGGAAGGGCGACATCTCCTCCCCAAAGTAAGAGTCGGTGTGGAGAGTCTTTGAGTCACCTGCGTGCCAAATCTGAGCGGCGGTCACAGTTAGCAAGGAAACCACTCATTGTCGTGGAAAGCGACCTCTCGCGCATATCAGAATTCTTACCCGGAGATGGGCGGGAGCAATTAGGTCGACCCTGCAAAAAGAGTAGTGAAGGGGAGCGAGACGGATTTCCCGAGACCACCGCAAGACGTCTCGCCGTCGGCGGGGGTGGTGGTCGCGGCCAGTCGTAAGCCAACGGAGCCCCCCCTCCCCCTCAAGAGATTGAACCCCGGGACGTTGAGGGTTGTGTCGGGGGGGGGGGGAGGCTGGCGTCTGAGATCGCGAGCTTTGACGGCCTGGAGTCGCGCGAGGGGAGGCTATAAGAAGCGAAATGAGAAGGTCATCAGTCGGTGTTAATCTCGGCTAAAAAAGGGGGGAGGGGCAGAACATTTACTAATGGCTTTCGCATCAGCAGGGTCAGTCTTCGCCGGGGGATCGGGGCGAGACCCATTTAAGTCTTCTCCCGCGCCATTGTCAGTAAGGGGCAGGTCCTGCGGACAGGCGAGTTTTAGAGATACCAAAGGGATAGCTAAGCAAAACCAATAGTTTCTACCTTCTCGGTGGGCCTATCATCGGGAGAGGAGTCTAGTAGTACGTCCTCGCTTCCCCTGGAGGCAGGCGGGCTGGCTTCACCTTATTCGTCTGGGGGGGGGCAGGAGGGGTGGTCTGGCGAGTCATCCAGAAGACGGCATTGGCCATGGTGGAGAGCTCTCCCTCTTGGTCACCCTTAGGCGAGCCTGGAGTTCTTCCGAAAGAGGCATTTTTTGGGCAGCTCTAGAAGAGAAAGGAGTAATACGAAGAAAAGAAATGATGGCGCGCTCCACCCCGGCCTGGGTAGTATTTATAGCTATGAGGTGGGGCCCGTAAAAAAGATTCCCGACAGATCAACAGTCGCCGTCGAACACCCGGGATTGGATGATTCTTTGCGAGCCTAAAGTAGCCTCGCAAAGAGCGGGGATTGTGTACAACCCCATGTTCGCCTGAGGAAATGTGACATGAGAATTGGGCTGGAAATAGCCATCACACCACTGAAGGGTCGCGAGAGCCAGGCATGGCGAGCCAGAAGGACCTCGCGGAGGAGGATGCGAGGCCGGGCCTGGGTAGTCATCGCCAGAAGGCAGGCAAGCAGAGTCTTCGCGGGTCGCTCTCCTAGAGAGGGTTCGCGAGCGGCACTCGCGAGAGGGTTCGCGAGAAGCGCTAGGAGAGGCGCTCTCGCCGGCCCCTGGTCCAGGGGCCGAGGAGGTGAAATTAACCCTCTGGCCCTGGTGGGCTGCCAATAGCCCTTTAGAACAGCGGATTTTGGCTGTTAGCAGGCCAAATTAGGGTGCGCTTAGTAAAACCAAAAGGCAGAATCCCGCTATCAGTAGACCAGTTCGGGAAAACTATAAATAGACCTTAAGGGCACCTTTGGAGAGGATCTGATCTTAGCATTCTGAGCTTCCTTCTCCCTAGGATTCCATGGCTTAGCTCTCCGGCTCTCTAAGGTGCCAGGTCTCAGCATTGGGTTGGGAGGGGAAGTGCTCAAAGTTCTTCCGGGTTTCTGGTGGGACCTCCTCGCTGTGACTAAGGTCTTAGTCTAGTTCCAAGTCTTCAGTCCGTTCCTTCCAAAGGATCAGTAAGGGCTAGTTGCCCCTCAACATGTTGAGGGCCCGAGCTTCACAAG
The DNA here is from genome assembly GCA_033032865.1 of Dactylorhiza incarnata. Lineage (NCBI taxonomy): Eukaryota > Viridiplantae > Streptophyta > Magnoliopsida > Asparagales > Orchidaceae > Dactylorhiza > Dactylorhiza incarnata. The sequence continues at coordinate 6,650,513 of JAWHQI010000078.1, read as the reverse complement.
AGATCGAGAAATCGGTTTCAACACTAACTAAAGATGACAGAAAGGGGGGCGGGAATGATATGTCAAATACATGACCTGAATAACGAAGTTGAAAGTAAGTTTCATGAAGCTACTGCGTTAAATCATCAAAGCTTTCAATGCCACTATGACAATTTGATTGGAATACCTCAAAATCAAGAATTTCTAGAACAAATATATGAAGACATTGCTCCCATTCCTCCAGTTCAATATAATCAGGTGTGTTCAGACCCTGAAGATTTTCCTGAGGTATTTTCTGATAGATTTCCATAAGATGTTCATCAAGACATTCCTGAACCTTTTGAGCCTCCTGTGAAGAGAAGGAAATTTGGAGAAGGACCTTTTGCTAGAAGGACAGATCTCTCTGCTAGAAGAAGCTTAGGCATAGAGTTAAGAGAGCCTGTAGCTGAAAGAAGAGAATTTGCTGAGGTTTGGAGTCCTATTTCAAAGTCAATCATCTTGGACACTTACAGGCTGATTAACACTTCAAATGAATAACCGCGGAAATATTATTGTCAAGAAGAAATCAACAAATATAGAGCATCTCAGTTGAGGAGGAAATTTCATGTAAGAGATTATGGTTATAACAATCCCGATGCTCCTCCACGTCCTTTAAGATACTATCCTAAGCCCAATGCTTACTTTGACAGGCAATTGAAGAAGAGCAGGCAAGAGAAGGCTAAGATGCCTTAAATGTGGATTGTAACTTGATTGAAAATTGAAAAACAATTATATGGCTTACTTATATATATTGATGTTTTGATATTTCAATTTATATGGTTTACTTCTTTATGTCATGCTAAAATTACATCAATATTTTTTTATGCAATTCACCTTAGTAGATAGGGTTCTGACTTCTTCAAATAGGGGGAGATTGTTGGGTATTGGAGCCACCATAACCTTGTTTTGAAGAAGTGTCCCTTGAACTAAGATGAATTGATTTTGTATTTGATGTAGTTTCTTGATTGTGTGTTTGCAGGACTCTAATTGCTAGTACAAACCAATGTCAGGTTTCAATGAGTCATAAACACAGGCCTATGCAATGTAATCCCTCATTGTGTAGACTAAGGTGTTGACTCATGTGAAATCTCTCTATTGGGATGTACTTCATATTCAAACACATTAGAGAAGTCAAGGTGAAGCAGGTGCTGAATTCAGAAGTGGAAGAAAATAGCCTAAGTCATTTTAGTCGAGTGGTCTCAAAGAATCTAAGTTAATTCATCGAGATAACTCATGAAAGACTTGCTATTCGTCGATTCTACTCGAGAAAGTATCAGAAAATTCATTAAGTACTTTTCGTCGAGTAAAAGATAGTTCACACGAGAACACTAGGTGAATTCACCGAGTAGTCTCGTGATCACTCGATGAATTCGGCGAGTGTTCTCGTGAAATCCTCGAGTGGACTTAGCTTTTTTCCTTCCCGTCTCAGCCCATAATTTATATGTCTAATTCGTCGAGTAATAACAGTAATTCGTCGAGTAATCATGTATTCAATGATTCCACTCGACGAACCCAAATAGAGCGCATTTTCTTCTATTTTGATGCGTTTTTCTTTTAGGCTTTATCAGCCATGTACTGATGCCGCGGCCCCTCCACTTAGTCATGAAGATGATCCAGTTGCCGAGGCGCAACGACACAAGGACTTGAGGTGCCCTGTTGATGCTAACGGAGGATCACGTTACAACCTCCGCCCGCGGCGTGCCAAGCCTGCTTAATGACCTCTCATTTATTTAAGGCGTTTATTTTATCTATTTATGGATATAAAATTATTTCATATGATGGAAATAATTTTATATTTCATTATGCTCTTGTTTTATTTTATTTTCATGCGTTTTGAACTATTGGTGTGCATTTAACCATTTGGATGGCGGAGATTCTAAACGCCATCTTGAATGGCTGAATTTTGATGTAAACTCCTATTTAAGGAACCCTCCTTGATGAAATAGATTATTGAAAAGGCAAACCCTAAACTCCCCCTTGTGGAATTTCGGCCAAAGAGGTGGGAGACCTCCAAGCCGCCGCCCCCCCTCCTCTTGTGGTGTGACGCCGCTTCTTGCCTCCTCCATCCTTCTTCGGTGCGACGCCGGCATGGAGTTCCTTGGTGTGACGCCAACGGAAAGGTTGCAAACCCATTCGGTGTGACGCCGGTGGATCCGTGGAGAGAGTGATTCTTCCACCATATCTTGTGTGCTTTAGATCCGGGTTGGGTAATCTCTATTCCTTTAATCTTGTGTGATTCATGCTTAGTTTTGTGGAGGATTTATGCAACCGTCTTTTCCGCGATTTTAAAATACATCGCCGCTTTTCAAATCATTTCTTTGTCATCGATCTTCACTAGATCCGGATCGGGAAGATCCATTGCGTATGGCAAACCTAGGCCTTTAAATCCTTTGTTTGCCCTCACAACGGATCGGATCTTTGATTTAATTTCTTGGGAGTTTGCGTTTTAAGCCTTGAATCGCTGAATTAGAAGTTATTATCTTCTATTTTGTTACGTTTGTGATCGTTCAATCCGTTATTACGATTGCTAGAATGCTTGTGTAGGTGCGGATAGATCTAGGTTTGTTGAAGGCGAACGAGAGATTTTCTCGTGACCGTTTCAAATAAGACTAACCCTACATCAATTTGGTATCAGAGGAGGTTGTTTCAACTCCCACGTTGCAAACATCCTCGCTGCGATCCTTGTTGGTCGTTCAAATCAATAGGAAAATCTGAAATTTTTCGGATTGGTCTGCAGTTAGTAAAAAAAAAATCAAAAAAATTTTTTCAAAACTTGTCAAAAATTCTGATTTTTTTTCTGTAGCTTCCTGAGGTTATTTCCAGCAACTTTAAAACTAGGAATTTTTCGTTTTGCCCTCGTTAGGTCGGCCTGAAAATTGGAAACGTCGTAATTCTGTCCAGGTGGTCTGCGAATAGCGGGTCAAAATCTGCATTTTTGGTCAAAATTCAAAAAAAAAATTTCTGTATGTTCTCCTTGATTGTAGCAGCCCGAAAATAATTTTCTGCAAACGTTTAGGTAAGTCTTATTCAGGAACTTTTCGTTTTTCTTTTCGGATTTGGGAGCCCACCCGACCCTTTTGGTTTTCTCTTTGGTCGGAGTACTCTTGGACAGTTCGAACTAACTTTGGGAGACAACTCGGCCTTTTGTTTTTCGCTCGCTTCTTTGGCCGAAGTCCTCTTGGAATATTGCTGCATGTACTTGTTTTCTTTTAACGCGCGCGCTGTCACGTCTGGTTAGTCAAACGTCAAGCTTGCATGCGCACTAGACTAGGAACAGAATATAACACCTCCACATCGTCTAGGATGGCTGCGAATGAACAAGGGGAACGTAACGCTGAGGCCATAGAGGGGCTACGTAATGATATGACCGAGCTTAGGACCATGTTAGCCCAGATTCTGCAGAATCAAAGGGGAACACCACCCCCACCGGCTACTGATGAGTTACCCGATCCGCAACAGCAGGATCATGATTCGGATTCGGATGAAGGCTATCGTCGAGCCCCTCCTCGTGGACGTTGTCCGGATCGTGGCACTGACATCACTAGAGCCATTAAGATCGACGCCCCCACTTACGATGGTTTGGGAGACCCCCAGGTTTTCCTTACTTGGGTAGTGGATATTGAATGTTATTTTGAATGGCACCATCTTACGGATCCCCAAAAGGTCCAGGTTGCCAGGATGAAGTTAACCGGTCGAGCAAAAACGTATTGGCTAAATGAAGAACGTAGGCTAGGAGCCGGACAGGGAGTCCCACCCATTGGATGGCCAGTGATGAAGAACTTACTCACTGACCAATACGTCCCCGCCTACCACCGAACCCAAATGTTCGATGAGCTAGCCACCCTTCGGCAAGGCTCAAACTCGGTGGCTGAGTATATGGGCGAGCTGAAAGACCGTATGGTGCGTTGTGATCTTCGAGAGATCCCTGAGGTTACGCTTTCACGATTTCGTAAGGGGCTCCACCCTGACATTCAGAGGAAGCTATTGAGATATGGCCACACAGATCTGAATACGACATTCAATGCCGCTCTTGACATTGAAAAGCATCTGGCTTCGAAGGCCCACTCTCGTTACTCCCGTACGAAGAGCTTGACCACATTTGGAGCATCTTCATCTACCACCCACGATAAGGGAAAACCTAAGACCGCCGAGTCTAGATCGGTAGTGATTACTGCGAGGAACTCTAGGAATCCCACGAGTGAGCGTATCCCCATAGGAAAGGTTAGCAAGGCTAACACCACATGTTATGCTTGTGGGGTTCAGGGTCACTACGCCTTTGAGTGTCCTACAAAAACCCGAGCCATAGCCCTGTTGGATGCGGAGGCCGTCCCCGCCGATCTGATTTATGAGGCTACTAAGGAGGACGACCCTGAGGGAGTCCCGAGTGATTTGGAGGACGAACGCTACCTAGGAGTGATGCGATGCATCTTGACCACCCCTCGTCCTTTAGATGATTGGAAGAGGACGAACATATTTTCCCTGATTTTTAGGAGTGGTGAGAAGTTATGTAAGCTGATTATCGATAGTGGAAGTTGTGTAAACGTCGTTTCTGAGAACGCCGTCACACGTATGGCCTTGACCGCGGAGCCACACCCGACCCCGTATCAAGTAGCTTGGATTAACAAGATCACTGTTCCAGTTACCAAGCGATGCCTAGTTCCCCTCTCGATTAAATCATACACGGATGAGATATGGTGTGACGTGTTACCGATGGATGCTTGCCACGTATTATTAGGCCGCCCTTGGCTCTATGACCGTGATGTAACACATTTTGGCCGGGCCAACTCCTATGAATTTAAGTTTAAGGGTAAGACCATTACTTTGAGCCCGACCGTTCCGAAGGAACCAGTCGCGTTACCTAAGGACACCATTGTTCCGGTCGAAAGGAAGACGTTGAGTCTAGTAGGCAGGACGGAGTTTGTGAGGGACCCCTTTTTAGATGGAGTGATGTATGCGTTAGTTCTTATGAGTACGAAGACTGATTCGAGCACGTTAGATGGGTTGCCCAAAGAGTTGCGGGCCCTGCTAGATGAGTATAGGGATGTTTACCCCGACGAGCTTCCGTCGTCGTTACCCCCACTTAGGGATATACAGCATGCTATTGATCTTATCCCTGGGTCATCCCTACCCAATCAGCCCCACTATAGACTCCCTCCCGATGCCCACAAGGAGTTACAAGTCCAGATAGAGGACTTGCTGAAGAAGGGTTTCATTCGGACTAGTTTGAGCCCATGTGCTGTTCCAGCCCTTCTTGCCCCCAAGAAGGATGGTTCGTGGAGGATGTGTGTTGATAGCCATGCTATCAACAAAATCACCATCAAGTATAGATTTCCAATCCCACGGTTAGATGATCTCCTCGATGTATTAGCGGGTGCCACCATCTTTTCCAAGCTAGATTTGCGGAGTGGTTATCACCAAATCAGGATCCGTGAGGGAGATGAGTGGAAGACAGCGTTTAAGTCCAAGGATGGACTGTACGAGTGGCTCGTGATGCCTTTTGGGTTATCCAACGCCCCAAGCACGTTCTCTAGGATGATGACTCATGTCTTCCAGCCTTATATGGGGAAGTTCGTGGTTGTCTATTTCGACGACATCCTCATCTATAGTACCACCCCCACCGATCACATCTCACATCTGCGTACAGTTCTTTCCACCCTTCGGAAGGAAACTCTTTATCTGAACCTTAAAAAGTGCACTTTTCGAGTCTCTGAGGTAGAATTCTTAGGTTATATTGTTGGGTCCGACGGTATACGAGTAGACCCCGGGAAGGTCCAGGTGATTAAGGATTGGCCAGAGCCGACTAGCATTCGAGAGGTGCGCAGTTTTCATGGGCTAGCTACGTTTTATCGTCGTTTTATACGAGACTTTAGTAGCATCATGGCACCTATTACCGATTGTATGAAGAAGGGAGAGTTTGCGTGGTCGAAGTCTGCTACTTTTGCCTTCCGTAGGATCAAGCAACTCATGACCGAAGCACCGGTGTTACGTCTCCCTGACTTCACCAAGGTCTTTGAGGTTACTTATGATGCGTCTGGGGTAGGGATAGGAGGAGTCCTAAGTCAAGAGGGCCACCCTATCAGTTATTTTAGTGAGAAGTTGGCAGGCACAAAGCTCAATTATTCCAACTACGACCGAGAGTTCTATGCGATTGTGAGGTGTTTGCATCATTGGAGACACTATCTTCTGTCCAAGGAATTTGTGCTCCTTTCTGACCATGATGCTTTGAGATTCATAAACGGTAGTCATAAGATCAGCCCGCGGCACGCGAAGTGGGTTGCGTTCCTTCAAGAATACACGTTTAACATTAAGCACCTTAAGGGTTCGGAGAATCGAGTCGCCGATGCGCTTAGCCGCCTCACCCTCTTTCTGTCTACCATGAAAGTGCATGTTATTGGGTTCGAGCGCATTAAGGATGAGTACGCCATGTGCCCGGATTTCCAGGAGTTGTACCTATCCGCACAGGACAACTCCCCCACCACTATCTCGGCCTTCACTATTAGGGATGGTTACCTCTTTCGGCACGGGAAATTATGCATTCCGCAATCTTCCTTACGACTACACATTATTTGGGAGTTGCATAGTGGCGGGTTGGGTGGTCACTTCGGGCGTGACAAGACTATTGTGCTCGTGGAAGAGAAGTTTTATTGGCCAAAACTTAAGGTCATGGTCGGACGTGTAGTGAGCAGTTGCCAAACGTGTCAAGTCTCCAAAGGTTCTAAGACCAATGTTGGTTTGTATACACCGTTACCTATTCCATCTAAACCTTGGGAAGACGTGAGCATGGATTTCGTTCTAGGCCTTCCCCCCACGTTTCACCGACACGACTCTATATTCGTTGTTGTAGATAGGTTCTCCAAGATGGCATATTTTATCCCTTGTAGCAAGACCAACGATGCCTCTCACATTGCGAAGCTATATTTTAGGAACGTCATTAGCCACCGCGGGGTGCCGAAGACTATTGTCTCGGACAGGGATGTCAAATTTACTAGCTACTTTTGGAAGACTTTATGGGTCCTTATGGGAACCAAATTGCTATTCTCTGCTGCCTATCATCCTCAAACAGATGGGCAAACGGAGGTGGTCAATAGGAGTTTAGGTAACCTTCTGCGGTGTCTTGTGAGCGACCACAAGGGCACATGGGACTTACTCCTCCCCCATGCCCAGTTGGCTTATAATAACTCTAAAAATAGATCCACGGGTATGTCTCCGAATGAAATCGTCCATGGGTATAACGCTCCAGTGCCTCTTGACTTGGTTCCGTTACTACCCACATTTAAGACAAGTCAATTCGCACAATCTTTCGCCCAACACATCCAAGATTTGCACGCACATATCCGAGCAACTCTGGCATCTCAATACGAGTTGTATCAGTCACATGCAAATCAACATAGGAGAATGTCACATTTTAATGTCGGCGATCAAGTTTTAGTCCGCTTAGTTCCCGAGCGAATGCCTACCGGCACCGTTAAGAAATTAGCTCCAAAGCGAGCCGGCCCGTTTCGAATTCTAAAAAAGTTAGGTGACAATGCTTATGTTTTGGATTTGCCTGCTGATTGGGGTATATCCCCTATTTTTAATGTCTCGGATTTGACGTTGTTTGTGTTGCCTCCACCTGAGTTGAATTCTTTGTCGTCTTCTTCCTCCACTACACTTTCTAATGGGTTGGGGAGTGGTAGTTCGGATGATCTCTCTCTTTCGGCCCCCACAGGATTATCATCGGATGGTAAGTTGCAATCTTTTTTTCCTACTGCTGACATGTTTCCCAGGTTTCCGAAGACATTTCTTACTCCAGAGGTGATACTTGATGCTGAGCCACTGTCTACTCCGGATGGTGATACTTATCGCTTTCTCATCCGTTGGCGCGACCGCCCCCCTTCAGACGACTCTTGGGTACTAGAGACGGAGCTTCGACGCTTGGATGCTGCTCTCCTCCACCGCTACTTCTTAGACCACGCATCAGTGACGCGTGATTTCGAGCAGGGGAGGATTGATGTCGCGGCCCCTCCACTTAGTCATGAAGATGATCCAGTTGCCGAGGCGCAACGACACAAGGACTTGAGGCGCCCTGTTGATGCTAACGGAGGATCACGTTACAACCTCCGCCCGCGGCGTGCCAAGCCTGCTTAATGACCTCTCATTTATTTAAGGCGTTTATTTTATCTATTTATGGATATAAAATTATTTCATATGATGGAAATAATTTTATATTTCATTATGCTCTTGTTTTATTTTATTTTCATGCGTTTTGAACTATTGGTGTGCATTTAACCATTTGGATGGCGGAGATTCTAAACGCCATCTTGAATGGCTGAATTTTGATGTAAACTCCTATTTAAGGAACCCTCCTTGATGAAATAGATTATTGAAAAGGCAAACCCTAAACTCCCCCTTGTGGAATTTCGGCCAAAGAGGTGGGAGACCTCCAAGCCGCCGCCCCCCCCTCCTCTTGTGGTGTGACGCCGCTTCTTGCCTCCTCCATCCTTCTTCGGTGCGACGCCGGCGTGGAGTTCCTTGGTGTGACGCCAACGGAAAGGTTGCAAACCCATTCGGTGTGACGCCGGTGGATCCGTGGAGAGAGTGATTCTTCCACCATATCTTGTGTGCTTTAGATCCGGGTTGGGTAATCTCTATTCCTTTAATCTTGTGTGATTCATGCTTAGTTTTGTGGAGGATTTATGCAACCGTCTTTTCCGCGATTTTAAAATACATCGCCGCTTTTCAAATCATTTCTTTGTCATCGATCTTCACTAGATCCGGATCGGGAAGATCCATTGCGTATGGCAAACCTAGGCCTTTAAATCCTTTGTTTGCCCTCACAACGGATCGGATCTTTGATTTAATTTCTTGGGAGTTTGCGTTTTAAGCCTTGAATCGCTGAATTAGAAGTTATTATCTTCTATTTTGTTACGTTTGTGATCGTTCAATCCGTTATTACGATTGCTAGAATGCTTGTGTAGGTGCGGATAGATCTAGGTTTGTTGAAGGCGAACGAGAGATTTTCTCGTGACCGTTTCAAATAAGACTAACCCTACATCATGTACAGTACACGTGGATGCATCTTCATAAGTTAAGTTTATAGCTGTTTGAAGGAGATTTATAAATACATAAGAGATGATTTCGTCTAACCCTGATCGTGCAATTTGAAATTAAGACATCGAGATTTCCATCGGCCATCTCTCTCGTTCTCGCAAAAAAAAATGATCTCTTTCTGCCGACAAGTTATGTGCTCGATTCTTCTGCAAGTCTCGATTCAGCAAGATTTCAGTGCTCAGATTGATTCAATTTTTCTCTAAATTTGGTTGGGTCGATAAGTATTCAGATCAAAGTTTTCAAGAAAAGGATTTCTTCTCACTCTTTCAAGTTCAGGATTTCATCTATTTCAAGGAAGATGAAGACCTATTATTTCGGATCTGAAGAAGTAGAATCTCCTTGAGATTCTTAGGTTTTAGATTTTCAATCCAAAGTTCTTGTAAAATATTTTACATATTATTGTAGGAAGTTTTATCTTACCAGTCTGTGTAGATCCTAGTTTAGAGGATCGAGTTTGTAGGAGAAGGTGTTCTCCAAGTTTGTAGGAGAAGGTGTTCTCCGAGTTTGTAGGAGTTTTACTCTGAGTTGTAAGATTGATCTTAATCTGAGATTAGTGAAGTAGCCTAGTCTAGCCGGGCGTGCTAGATAGGTGAGGCGGGAAAGTGGACGTACCCGTTCTGGGGAACCACTATAAATCCTTGTGTTTGTGTGTGCTTCATTTTCTGTGCGCTTTTATTTATAGATTTTAATTCTGCATAAAAAGCCATAGAACACACCTATTCACCCCCCTCTAGGTGATTTAGGTAGCAACTAGGTACTTCTAGAAACATCGTCTTTCTTTTTCGTACTCATAGGGGCTAGAAAGCTGAAGTTCCTGCACACTATAAACACATGGCATGTATGATCAAATACAATGGGATTTGTTATTCTCAAACCAAGAGATGTGAAAAGCATGTTCCAACAAACTCTCCCTTTTGATAATAACAAATCAGCTTAGAAAAAAATCATTTAACAATAAGAAATTTGTTTATAGTAAAGGATAGGCATGATAGTATGAATATAGTCCCCCTATATAGATGCTCCCCCTATATGAGTGCTTCCCCTACATCAAAGTATCCTATGTATTTTACTCCCCTTAAGTGTGAATTTTTTTTAAAGTTATTCTCCCCCTTATGGTATTACCAAAAGAGGGTGGAGAGAAAAAATATATCATGCAAGGTGTGATATGTTTGTAGAGAAGGGAAAGAGCATGACAAAGAATTATGACTTAGTGATACTACATGATGAGTGAGTAAAATAAATTTGGAGTAAGAATGAAGTATCATTAGTCAAGTAACCAAACCACTTGTTGGGTAAGAAAATATCTGTTGGGTATTGTAGCCATAATAACCTTGATTTGAAGAAGTGTCCCTTGAACTAAGATGAATTGATATTGTATTTGATGTTGTTTCTTAGTGGTGTGTTTGCAGGACTTTAATTGCTTTATACAAACCAATGTTAGGTTTCAATGAATCATAAACACAGGCTCTTTACTAATTTTTAGTATGCTCTTTTGTAATAGATAACTCTTTTTCAAATACCTTGAGTTTTGTTTTAAAATATTGCAATCAAAGCAAGGTGTAACATTATCAACTAAAGAGCAAGGTGGAGAACTAAACACATCAAACTTTGATTATACATTAACTTTTCCTTTTAAACTTTTATTTTCTAAACGTAATTTGCAATTATCATTTTTTAATTTCTTAATTTTACGTTTAGCAATTTATAGTAAGTGTAATGTAGAAATAGAATTACAAATAAGAAGGGAATTTGTTTTCACTACAATGCTTTTGGATGTGGCAAGATTTGAACATAAAGTTCCTTTGACATCTTCATCTTCCTCTTCCATTGATGAGTTTCCATATTCATTTCCCCTTGATGTGTTGTCTTCTTCCAAGCACTAGTCTTCATAAGTTTGTTCTCTTTGATCCATAAGAACTTGCTCGGGTTCATCATCTGTAAAAAGAAGACTATAAGTATTCTCAAGAGATTTCCAAATTTCATACGCAGTAGGAAGAGTATAAATGAGTTTGTAAATGTTTTGATCAAGCGCACAAAATAAAATGTTTATTGATTTAGCATATTAAAACATTTTATTTTTATTTAGTACGCTTGGAGATTTTTTAATAGTGATATTCCAAACTCCTTCATCTAAAGATTTAAAAAATTTCTCCGTTATGTTTTTCCACCTTTTATAATTTTCACTCATAAATAAAGGTGGTGCTAAAGATGTTTCATTTAATAAATTTTATCCCCTCTAGTATATGCGAGATCATGAACTGACATTATTACCAGTGGTGAAACCACTTTGGAATAACCTACCTCTGGTACCACTTGTTGGATATGTAGACGCCCTTAAAGGGGGGATGAATAAGGGTTTTATGAAATTTAATATTTAATAGAACTATGGTTGTTAATAAAAAAAGTTTCAAAATATTTTATAGAAGAACATATTTTAATTTCTCTGAAAAAATTATTTTGAAGATTACTTTTAAAAGAAATAGGATATCAATTTTTCTTCTCTACCACCGGTGGTAGAAACTACCGCTCGGCGCTAGCAAGAGAAATTGAATCCAAGAGTTTTTTTTCTTATGAAAAATGAACCTTCCAATATATTTTGCGTTAAAGCTTTTGAAGAAAGTTATTCAAAATATTTTGGTGCATGGAAATAAAATCTAGATAATTAGACAAAGAGAAACATAATTTTATATCCTTAGAGATTGAATACAAAAATGTTTGATTTCAATTATGCTTGAAATCAAGGTAAATAAAAAAATACTTATTTTTATACCGGCACTTCTCTCAAGGACCGGTTGGCTCTAGCCTATCTCTCCCAAGATGAGGCCTCGAGATGCCCATAGATCCTAACCTAGACCTAGTCGCCACACCCACGTGGCAAATTCTCCATTGTCTCGCAAGCCCATATTCGCTAACCACGCGGCAAATTTCTCTACCGATAAAAAAGATAGGAGTTACAAGATTAGATAAAGCAAAAAACTACCCTCTAAATTGAACCCTCGATGCAGATGCCATTTCGCTTGAAAAGGTTAGATCGTTGTGGCATGAGAGTCTTCCTCTTCGATGTTCTATAGATCCTTGGAGGTCTCCAATTGATTAGAATTTGTTGCAGCGAGAACACCTAAGTGCATGTTGAGAGAAAGCTTCTTGATCGCCATTTTGATAGCTTGTAATCTTTGCGCATGAATTACTTTTTGATCTCCTCTGAAGATCTCTCTCTATAGATGAGTGGGAAACACCCCTTACTTTTCTCTAGACATCTAGGGCTTTCAGCCCTCGAAAATTTCGTTAAAAACTGTCAAGGGAACCTTCCAATATATTTTGCGTTAAAGCTTTTGAAGAATGTTATTCAAAACATTTTGGTGCATGAAAATAAAATCTAGATAATTAGACAAAGAGAAACATGATTTTATTTCTTTAGAGATTAAATACAAAAATGTTTTATTTCAATGACGCTTGAAATCAAGGCGTATAGAAAATTGTTTTTTTGTTTTCTATACCGACAATTCTCCCAAGAATAGGTTGGCTCTAGCCTATCTCTCCCCAAATGAGGCCTCGAGACACCCCTAGATATAACCCTAGACCTAGTCTCCATACCCACGTGGCAAATTCTCCATAGTGCTCACAAGGCCATAGTCGCCAACCACGCGGCGAATTTCTCTACCGATAAAAAGGATAAGAGTTACAAAATTAGATAAAAGAAAAACTCCCATCTAAATTGAACCCTTGATGCAAATGTCGTTTAGCTGGCAAAGGTTCAATCTTTATGGCTTGAGAGTCTTCCTCTTCGATGTTCTTTAGATCCTTGGTGGTCTCCAATTGATTAGAATTTGTTGTAGCGAGAACACTCCATGTGTATGTTTAGAGAAAGCTTCTTGATCGCCATTTGGATAGCTTTCAATCCTTGCACATGAATTGCTTTTTGATATCCTCTGAAGAAATCTCTCTTTAGATGAGTGGGAAACACCCATCATGTTTCTCTAGATGGCTAGGGATTTCACCCCTCAAAAATTTCGTCAAAAACCCTCAAGGGAAACTCATTTTCAGGCTGTTTTAAAAAGAGGTGGTTGTGCAGGAAGTTACTACCAACGATAGCATTATAGCGGAGCGGTAGCGCGCAATCTTCATTTTCCTTCCTTATCTTCTCTTCAATATCATGGATTTGGCTCTTATCTTTGGAAATAAATTATTCCCCACAAAAATATGATATATTCTTTCCTTCACAATGATATTGGATGCTCCTTTTGGTTTCTCAATCAAATCATGATAGATTGGTGTTTCCTAAAACTATCGCCCGGGGATAGAGTTAACGTGCTGCGATAGAACTTGTTATATATGATTCCCTTCGACATTCCATTCACGATGGCATTGTCATCTCAACAATTTTTCCAATTAACTCATTGCTACCGCCTGCGGTAGCGTTATCGCACCGCGATAAGAGTTGGTATATTGAGTCCCGCCGACATTCCTTTCTCGACGATATTTACTTCTCGACACTATTTCCAAATATTCATAAGCTACCGCCAATGGTAGCGTTATGGAATCGCGATAACAGTAGAGTATTGAATTGATAGGGAATAGTCATCTTTCTTTTTCCTACTCATAGAGGATTGAAAGCTGAAGTTCCTGCACACTATAAACACATGACATGTATGATCAAAAATAATGAGATTTGTTATTCTCAAACCAAGAGATGTGGAAAATATGTTCCAAGAGGCTGTTCACTAGATCATAAGAGCACAAGTGGCATACGTCACTTCTTAGGCTCGCCACTTGTAGCATGGTCGAGTAGGAAACAAAATTATGTTGCCCTCTCCACCACCGAGGCCAAACACGTCGCACTAGGAAGTTGTTGTGCACAAGACCTTTGGAAGAGTAAAACACTAGAAGACATTGGGGTTCATCTAAATAATATTGAATTAAAATGTGAAAACAAAAGCGCAATCGATCTAACCAATAATCTCGTTCATCATTCAAGGTCTAAACAGATAGATGTGCATCATCACTTCATCAGGGATCACATTAAAAAAGAACATGTGAGAGTTAGTTTCATAGGCACGGAGTCCCTACTTGTGGACATCTTTAGCAAACCTCTCCCCGATGCTCGTTTCAACATGCTCAGGTTAGAATTGGGTGTCTTAGATATATCCCATTAAAATCTATAAAAATCTACTTCTCCTCAAAACAAATTTCATTGTTATTCTCTCATGCTTGCTGTGTATCATCATATCTTTAAATGCCTAAAACTTTAGTCATCAAAAATCTTCAAATTTGAATTATTATCCTAATATGTCGCATTGTGTCTAATGCGTGGCGTTAAACTGTTTTCCTAAAATTGGTACTTTCTTTCTACATTTCTCTTTCTATGTCTCCTTATATCTCTGCTTGCTACTTATTTTTATATTAATTCCTCGAAAAAACAAAACCCAATAAAAATGAAAAAAACATTTTTAAACAAACAAAAACCATGCTTAAATAGTCATCTAGTCATCACTATAATGTCTGAAATTTCTACACTAAGAAGGTCTCTATATAATAACTCTAAATCAAAGGAAATATTTTCAAAAATATAAGATCATGTACTATTTTGGCGTTAAGAGTCAACGCCGAACGTTAGTGGTCAATGCTAGCGTTGTGACTGAATGCTCGGTCTTAGACCTTGTGCTCCAATTTCCATTTTTTTCATTGTTGAATAATCTCTGGTATTTTCTCATGAATATTTTTCTGTTTGGTTCTCTGTTTTGAAAGATTTTATATTTTTTGTTAATCTTTATATTTCTTCATTCAACAATCCACAAAAAATCCAAATAATACTTTTTTTTTCAAAAAGTATGTTTTGTCATGCTTTTGTTTAATAAATTGACTATAGGATTTTATATGAGCAAAAATCTTGTTAATTTCTTCTCAAATTGTCAAAATTTATTATGCATACTCTTAAAGTTCTCTTCAATGTTTAATTTTAATTTCAAGTTTCCTAAACATTGTTTTGTATTGTCATGCCTTGACATTAATCTTGTTAAGTGCAATGAAATAGAGTATAGAAAATTGTGTAAGATTGCCTAGCATGCCTCTAAGTATGAATAATATTTTATGTTAAATAATGATTCATTCACTCACTCTTTTGGAGATCTACATGTGATCATAGCCTTGGTCTTGCATGATTGTGTAGTATAATTGTTTAACATGTTAAGTTGTATGTCGAAATTTCCTATACCTTCTTTTCAAAATAAATTTCTTGCACATATAGAAGTGTGATTTCAAACCTTTTGTTGTTTGTAAAAACCAAATGAATTCGGAGATCTTTGTCCTAAATTAAAAAATATGAATAAAATGACAAAGATAACTCCACCAAGCACTACTCAACCTCCTGATAAGTCTTAATGAGCATTGTGAGATTGAGCACCTTGGAAAGAATTGCAAAGTGTCTTGTGCAAACACATCTTTTTATCAATTCTATTTGTGCACTAGATCACCTAAAATAAAATAAAATTATTAAAATGCTTATGTGATCCCCCGAGAAATACTTCGCTCCCTCATAAGTCTTAATCAGCATTGTGTTGGTGAAAAACCTTGGTAGTTGTACTCGTTTATGTGCTTTGAAATAAACATTCTAGAATTGGTGTGTGGAAGTAATTCTAAGACTACACTCTTCATATTATTTTCCTACCTCATTACATATGTCATGTGTTTTGATTATGTCACTTGTATACTCTTATCAAAATAATATTTGCACACATCATTATCTTTCATAAAGCTTCTACTCATGAGAAATGGATTGTAAAGCATATCTACATAATTCTCAATAAAGCTTAAGTAAGAGCACTAGATTGCAATGCATGATTTCTACAATGTTTTCTTTACTTGAAATATGAATTAATTAAATTATAGCTATTATCTTTTTGAATATGACAAATCATGCTTTCCTTTAGTTGTTGGAATTTTTTTTCAAGGTTAACGCTCATTACATGTGAAGATTCTTAAAAATTGTTTGCACTTGTTTTTAAAAAAAATCAAAACTAAAAAAAAATCTCTAACAATGAAAATGATTATCTTGGTTACTTTGTTTTTTGCACTATTGATATGATCATGTTTTTGTACCATGCATTATCATGCTTATCTCAAGTCTTAATTTTAAAGTTTTTTCATCACTTGTGTTTCAAAACCCTTTTTCACTTTCTCCTTTTTCAACAAGTGGTAGACTTGCTTGGAAAATTACAAGGGACTTTTTTTTTCTTATACGCTTATCATATTTTTTCCGCTCCACTAATCCCTCTAAGCTCGGTCGCGATTTACTCTATTTACAACAAAACTCTTAACCCTCTCTTAGCAGTCCCAATTTTCACCTCTTTACCTTATTCTAGCCTAGTTTTTTTTTCACTCCACCCACTTTTGCTAATAACAAAAGGGGAGAATAAAATGATAAATCTTAATGATTAAGGAGTAGGATTCACTAAATTAAGGGAGAGCATTAATCTATTCTATGCGAGCATACATTAAGTTAGAACACTTGATGCGCGAATTTTACACACCGTTATAGGCGGGAGCAAGACTGCGGCATGACATGGCAGTGTACCGATCATTCAAGTAATATAAAATGGGAGAGTAAATCACCAAGTATCAATCTCAAGGAATGCAGGTTGGGGTGTGTGGTTTTATCATTAGGAAAACTAATTATAAAGATTACTAATAATTAAAAATGGGGTTTTGGTTGGTTGTGAGAGACACAATTAAAGAAAACTAAATTAACAAATGCAGGTCGACTACACCACTTTGCTTGGTGGGTAGACGAGTAAGCTTGCGAATGAACGAGAAGGCTTGCGGATGGATGATTCGTAACCAGCGGAGTGAGGGTCGTGAGCACCTCGTCACTAAGCACGCCACTAGTTGTTAGATATGGGGTGTCGAATTATCACCTAGAGGGGGGGGGGGGTGAATAGGTTTTTCAAATTATTTTGTCCCCTTTAGGTGTTCTCATTTTCTGGATATTAGATTTAGAGTTTGGGAGAGCAAAACACAGAAAACACACAAGGACTTATAGAGGTTCCTCAAGACAGGGTGTCTTGAGTAGTCCTCTCTCCCTCTGCGCCTACCTAGTAGTATGCTAGGCTCGGCAAACTCCGCCAATTTCTCTGGTCCGCAAGACTTACAACTCGGACCCGCAAGTCCCTGCACCCTAGGCCCGCAAGCCACTTCACTGCACCCGAGCCCGTAAGCTCGACACTCAGGCCCTCATGCCCTACACAGCACAGACCCGCAAGTCTTGCATGCAGTCTAGGCCCACAAGCCCCTTTACTGCACCCGAGCCCACAAAGCCCAACAAGTTTCGACCCGCAAGTCCCTCTGCCCTATCCCTCAAGCCTCACAGATCTCAAGCCCTCAATCTTGACACACATATCTAAAAATAGATCTCACAGATTTGGCCCGCATGCCTTACAAAGAAAGATTTACAATAAGTTCTTCTGCCTGGTGAAGATTGACTTCTTTTTTTGAATGATTTTTAGCAGTCGATGAGACTTGACTGCTACTTGAAGAACACAAGATGATCGTTTTGTTCTTCCCTTCTTTCTTTCTTCTTCACTACAGCTTGTACTATTGTATTTAAAATGCTCGGCGAGATTCTTTTTTGTTCCTTTGTTCAAGAGAGAGTTAGGGCATGCACTATTCCCTTTTTTAGGACTGAGACGCCACTTAACGGTCTCCCATGATATCCTTTTTTGATATACACCCATATCTTAAGAGCACGTGCTGATTGGACAATCAGGCTGTAGCATTAACTACTGACAGCGCGTCTGGAAACATTTGAATTTGTCTCGATGATATTTCCATTGTTACGATGATAAGGACAATATCTCGACGACACTGGACATCACTTCTACACTCAAGCTTAAGACGACATGAAGTCATCTGACTGATGTCGGCGTAATCTTCTTGATTGCTCGATATCGTTGTAACAACTTTATCTTCTCGACGATATGTTCAATATCATGTCGACAAACTGTTCCTCGGCAACTGCTCGTCTTCATAACTGCATCCTTAGTGTTCTCGACATCACGTCTTCTTTTCGATGAAATAGTCGACATCGGTGACATCACAACTGCCTCAGTCTTGTTCCTTCTTCTCGGCATTCTGATATCGGTGAGAGGTGTTGTAGTGTTGATGTTACATCAATATCATCATTTTTCTTTGCTTTGCATATTGTTGACGATATGCTTGATGTTGTCGACGATACGCTTGATCCTTTTCGACAACATCATACATAATCATTCTTCTTTTCTTTGCCCATCATATCAATGATGTGCCTATACTTGTCGACGATATGTCCAGTCTTTTTCGATGATATTGTACTTAGGCAATTATTGAAGTACTGGATATATCATCTGATCTCTGCAAGCAAGAACTAGATATAATATTAAATACACCTTGTACTTATCATTGAGCTGAACACTTCTTCAAATCAGGAACACTACTGGGCACTGTTCCCAACACTAGCAATTGCTAGTACAACACACAGTGTAATGCTGGAATGAAAGGTGGAATAGGGGCGCCCCTCAACTCAATGAAACCAAAACATATTTCACAAACATGAAATTAATATTATCATTAACAAAGGTTTATGATCATCATTCTCAACAAATACAAATCCACAAGAAATAATAGTAGCAATACAAGGGAGGAAAGAGTATACCGAAGCTTGAAGACTCGTTGAATGTTTGCGACCAAAATCGTAGGTTTTTCATGCCTCGTCCGAGCTTGTTCTTCAGTTGATGTACGGGGTTCAGAGGAGCTGTCACCTTTCTCCATGTTACCCGTCTTCTTCAGATAACAGCTCAAGCTAGCTATCACTGGAGAACCCTTGAATGCAGTAGAAAATGTCTTGGGATGGAGCTCTTGAGCTCACGAATGATGGAGGAGTCCAAGGAGGAAGCTCTAGCTCTTGATATTGAAGCAAATGGTGCCTGGCGCATCCCCTAAGAATGGGCGATGGTGGAGCTGAAAGAATATAGGTATGCTAACTAATTCACCTAGAGAGGGGGTGAATAGGTCTTTTGAGTTTTACTTGATTATTATGGCCTGTTAAAACTATTCTAATCAGAGAATCAAGCAACCCAGAAAAACACTCAAGTGTTTATAGTGGTTCCCCAAGACAGGGTGTCTATGGGTAGTCCACTTTCCCCCTTCACCCTTCTAACAGTGTGTTAGACAGGGCCAACTCCTCCAGTTCTCAGCTCCAAGTGCTTACAACACAAGTTCCTCAGAACTTCTCAGATCAAAGATGATCCTACCTCAGGACAAAAGTCCCTACAACTCAAAGCTACAACCAACTCCTACCTCAGGCACTGCAGCTCTACAAACTCAGAGGAATACAACTCCTACAGCTCAAACCACCTCCTGGTCCTACCTCAGGCAACAAGCCTTACAACTCAGAGCTATCACCATCTCCTACAATCTCAGGCAAACCAGCCCTACAAGCTGAGGCAAACCAACCCTACAAACTCAGGCAAAAAGCCTTACAGAAAAAGATATATTAGAACTTTTCTACAGCAGAAATACTCTCCTGTAGATCCTGCACAGTTTGTGCTTTCCTGTAGCTGAAGATGTTGATAACAGCAACAACTTGATCTTCCTCTTCAATAGAATGATGGAAGATCACCTTGCCCCTTCTGGTGGAGGATCTATCTTCTTCTCTCGGTTTCTTCTTCTTTTTCAGTGAGCAGGAAGAAAAACGAGAGCAGCAGCCGTCAATGGTGATAAGAGATTCAGCAAAAACAATCGGCTCTTTAGAAAGAGCCCTAACTCTTCCTTATATACTTCTTTTATCTTCAACGACTCTTATTTGATCTCCCGATAGGTATGGGAGATATTGGTGGTCCCTTGTAGCTTTTCTGCAACTTGCCCTAACCGCAGGACCCGCCGCCCTGCCTATCTATAGAGAAGGTCTGCGCTCGATGAACGTGCTACACTCTGCATTCGACGAACCCGCTGCATCCTGCGTTCGACGAACCCGCTGCATCCCATGATTGACTAACTCACTAAGTCCTGAGTTCGACGAACCCGCTTCATTCTGGGTTTGACGATCTGCCTTGTCTCTGCGTTCGACAAATGGCACTTTGCGTCCGATGATCTGCCTTGTCTCTGCGTTCGACGAACTGTGTTCTGCGTTCGACGAACACAATTATCAGCTGTTCCTTCTATCTCGTCTCAGCGGTCGACGAACTGTGTTCTGCATTCGACGAATGGCTCTCTGTGTTCGATGAACACGCCTTTTGTGCCTTCTCAGCGGCTCCTTCTCTGGTCTCGTCTCAGCGGCCGACGAACTGAGTTCTTCGTTCGATGAATGGCACTCTGCGTTCGACGAACACGCCTTTTGTGCCTTCTCAACGGCTCCTTCTCTGGTCTCGTATCAGCAGTCGACGAATTGAGTTCTCTGTTCGACGAATGACACTCTGTGTTCGACAAACACGCTTCATCCTGCATTCGACGATCTTATCAACTGAGACAACTTCTTCTCAGCGGATTCGCTGAGACGGCTCCTCGTCTCAGCGGTTCAGCTAAGACATTTCTTCATCAACTTAGGAGAATATTTCTCCTAATCTTAGGTCTTAATTTACCCTTTCTCTTGAGTCACCTAAGCCTGTTTAACTTTACAAAAACAAAGCTTTATCAAATACAATATGTACTTAGTATTGGAAGTGATGCCTCTTCAAATCAAGGGAACATTGAGGGCAATATTCCCAACAATCTCCCCCTATTTGAAGAAGGCAGAACATCCCCAATGCTAAGGTACAAAGCTAACAAAAACATATCATGATACCACTATTGGAACATGGTCTTCCACATCTTCTAGGTTTGAGAATAACAAATCCTATGTGTATTTGATCTTGTGTGTTTAAGTGTGCAGGAAATCAAAGTCCACATGACTCAAGGATGGTTGCCCCCAATTTTGAACCAGAAATTCCAAGTCTCCCACTAGCGCAGGCGGTAGAACTTAGCGCCTGGCGCTAGCGATGATAGCGCAATTCTGGGAGCACATATGGAAGGAGATAACGCCTGGCGGGAGGCGATAGTGCAGGCGGTAGAGACGCACACGTTTGGCAAGAAGGAATTGTTTCCTCGGATTGAAGATTTTGCCGCGCAGAATGTGTCCTAATATGGGATAGCGCTGGCGGTAGCCGATAGCGCTGGCGGTAACGCGGAGCACAAGAGGAATGGCAAAATTGTTTCCCCTGATTAAAGATTATCGCGCGCAAAATATTACTTAATATGGGATAGCGTCGGCGGTAGCACTAGCGCAGGCACTAGCACTAAGTCTATAAAATGGACATCTTGGCTCCGACTTCCCAGGCTTCTTGAGATCCAGAATTCCAGAGCTTCGTGCCACAACATTGAGAGGAAGTTTCAGAGAGATACTCCCACAAATCCATAAAGACTAAAGGAGATCCCTGGAGAAAATTTCAACACGCGTCATCATCGTGACGAAAGACCGCATCGACTACGATCATACTCTGCGTCTTCGTCTACTTCTCCAAGAGATCCTCATAGAGGGAGTCTTTATATTATTGTCTTTTTATTTCACATCTTTTCTGTAATCATTTAGTGAATTCGCCTCGTGTTGGCGACTAGGTCTGGGTAGGACTTAGGGCTGAAATTTGCCTCGTGTTGGCGACTAGGTCTCGGGTGTAGGTCTACGGGGTGCTCGAGGCCATATCCGGGGAAGGGTTGGCTAGAGCGGCTTGAGGTCGTATCCGGGAAGGATCGGCTAAAGCCAACCGGTTCGTGGGGATACGAGTCGGTATAGAAAACAAAAATGAGTCTATTTCTATTAGCTTTGATTTCTAGCTTCGATAAGAGATCAAATTTTGTAATCATGCTTCTCAAGTTAATAAAATCATGTCTTTACTTTTACTTCACTTGATATGTCTTGATCTTCTTTAGTTTAATAATCAAAGCTTTTTCAAAGTTATTCAAAATATATCTAAAGTTTTTAAAACCCTTATTCACCCCCCCCCCCCTCTAAGGGCGCCTACCGATCCAACAAGTGGCATCAAAGCAGGTTATTCCAAATCGGCTTAACAACTGGGAATAATGGCGTCTCATGATCTCGCTTCTACTAGTGGGGTAAATTTTTATGAAGAAGAAAAATCTCCTAAACCACCTTTATTCGAAGGGAGAAATTATAAAGGATGGAAAATTTTAATAGAAAAATTTATTAAGACTTTAGATATCGAAGTATGGAATTTAGCCATTGTAAGACCTGCGGATGTATTGAATAAAAAAGAACGTCAACTAAATGCAAAAGCCAAACATTATTTATTTTGTGCTCTATCAAATGAAATTTTCAAATTAATATATTGCTTTTCTAGTGCATACAAAGTTTGGCAATTTCATGAAGAAATGTATGATTTTCCTCTCGCAGGTATAGATCAAACACTGGAGGAGAAGAACATACAAGCATCCACTACTATTCAAGATGATCTCTCTCGTTGCAAAGCCATGGAAATCATGGAAACAAACTTGGAAAAAGAGAGCAATACATCAAAAGAAAAAGAAGATACATTTATGATGGAGGAAGGCCCAAAAGATAACGAAGGAACTTCATGCACACATTTTGCCTCTACCAAAAGCACTGTAAGAAAGTCAAAATCCTCTTCTTGTGTGATAACTTCCATTTCTAGTTTCAATATACTAAAAACTGCAAAAATGTAAGATCAAGAAATTAAAAATCACTATTAAAAATTTACAGTTAGAAAATAAGAGATTAAAATCTAATGTTAATTTAGAATCAAATTGTGATGTGGTTTCACCATCTTGTCCTTCACTTGAAAGCACAAAACCTTGTTTTGATTGTGAAAATATTAAGGAAAAACTTAAGGAACTTGAAAAAGAAATTATTTGTATAAAGGAACATAATGAAAAGTTATCTTTAGAAAATTCATCTTTAAAAGGTGATTGTGCCACATGCAAAAGTTATAAAATTGAAATTGAAGAGATGGATGAAACATTTGAGGAATACAGAAATGAATACCAAAACCATATTGATTCAATTGTTTCTACTCTTAAAAATAACACAATTGCGTATAACAAAGCTAAACATAACTTGAAACTTAAAAACAATGAATTAAAAACTAAAATTATCTTGCTTAAGGAAATCTTAAAGAAAAATTCTCAATATCAAACAAACTCTAAGAGCAAGTTAAATATGATATCTCAAAATATGAATAAACCAAACAATGGGAATAAAAAACTTCAAAATGAAATTCCAAAATGCTATCATTATCAAACTTATCCCAACATGAAATTAAATGCTCATAACTTTCCTATGAAAAATACCTTCAAAAATCATCAATATAAAGACTATCGCTTTGGAAACTTCTCAGATAAGAATAACACCAAACCAAAGGTGGAATGGAGGCCCAAAACTAAAACTGAAACATTAACATCACATGAACGAACCATTTCATCAATATCTAATCATAAACCTACACGATATATATGGGTACCCAAAGGAACCACCACTCTTGGTCCCCTTTGGATCCCTAAATCTCTTACTCATTAAGTATCACCAAATGCATGAAGTAGAAATCAACAAAAAATATAAAGTATCAACTATTCTTCTTCATGATATGCTCAATAAGTTTATAAAAACTCAAAATCTATTTTTGGGTAAACTATCTATTATTCTTATATATATATACATCATCTATCAATAACTGATCTCAAAAGTATTATGTGGTATTAAAAATCTCTAACCATAAGTTTTTAAAATATACTACATATGATATTAAAATTGCCTAAAAATCTCTATTTCATGACTTCAAAATTCATAACAAAAAATCACAAAGAAGGATCAGATAAAAACACTCAAGCATCCAGAAACAACAAAATGAAACATTGCAGATAACGCTAGCGCTAGCTGGTAACACCTGCGCTAGCAAACTGCATCTAAAATCATGTGTTCAAATTCCTATATTATTACACAACAAAAACTTGTTCCCCTCAGACCATCCTACTCCAATACTCCTCCTCATCTATCTCCTCCACACTAGGACTTGGAGAGTGTCTTCTGCGAGTCCTCCAAATCGAATGACGGGGCGGCTCCTGATCTGGGATGTCCCACTCCCTCCGCTCTGGTGTTGATGGTTTTAGCTTTAAGGCCTTGATCATAAACTTCACCATCTTCTTTATCCCTGAAACACATCCTTCTCCACTTTGGCCATCCGCTCTCCCATCTCCTCTTGAAATGACCCAAATGAATCATCTCGAGCCCCTCGAGATGATGCTCCTCGCCGGAGTGGTGATCGAGTAGATGTCGATGGCTCATCCGGGATGAATGATGCTCACAAGTGAGAAGTACTATAGATAGGAGGGTAGCAATCTATCATGTAGAAACCCATTTCAATAGAAGGATACATCATCTGAATCACCCGTTGTATGATGCCACCCAGGGGCAAGTTATTGTATCTCTGACGGGAAGGTTGCCACAACTTGTAGGAATAGTGAATCAGGGAAAGTAATAAGTCAGCCACGTCGAACTTCTCCTCCTCCAAAATAAAATAAGTGACATAACTGAGCTGGGCTGTGACCTTTGCTGTGTCACCCAACTTCAGCATAATTGTGTGGCGTAATACATCCTGAACAACTAGGGCATCCATGGTGAGTGTCGACACAGACGAGATCAGACTTCTGCATTCCTTATTATGTAGCACCATGTTCACCTGAGTCCAATCTCTGTCCACTCTGAACTTCTCCACAATCTCCAACCGATTAGGATGCTGGGACAATCCAAACACGAGCCTCAGTTGCTCATGGGTAATGGTCACCACTTGTCTTTGCACCTGTGACTGCACTCCTCCATCCAGCATGGTCTGTGATGGGTCTTCAAAGTGTGTATAAGAATCCCGCACTAACTCCGAAGAAAATCCATCAGAACTAAATAAATTCGACACCTCGGAAGTAGCAAATAACTGCATGATATGATAGTGGCATGGCAAGTGAACTCTACGACAAATGGAACACCTACTACAGCTGCTTACATGGCCAGCTCTGCTGTTTTCTTACCCTTAGATCCAGGTGCCATCTGCACATACAAGAAAAATTTAAAAATTAAGCAACCGTTACTAGCGCCAGCGCTATCAATACCGCCCGGCGTTATCAATAACGACTACTGTAGCGCCGTCACTACTCCTCACATCTGAAATAGTAAAAAATCTCCTTAAAATAAAACACTTTCAGATCGTAAATTACTAGATGCAAAAAAATCCACACAAAAATCAAGATCAAAACCAAAATCCTCATAAAAAACACTAATCTTGAAGAAAATCAACCATTGTAGATCTAGTTTCTAAATCCACCTAAAAACCTCAAATATCTTCATTTTAAACATCAAAATCAAGTTTTAAAACAAAAAACAAAAAAAAGGATGAAGATTTACCTTAGATCTACGCGTGTGCTTGGTCGTCTTCTAGGGTTTTATCGGAGAGGGTGAATGAAAATGGCGAAAATGAAAAAGGGATCGGGATTTAACTAAAGGCTCGATAGCGCCAGCGCTATCACTAGCGCCGGCGGTATCGCACCCTTCTGATTTTTTTTTAAAATAAAACTCTATAAAATTCCTCAATTATTATCCACTGTCTGTCCTGCTTAGTGATGCAAAATTCAGTTTCTTACGACTTGTGTTATGTGTCCCAATTCTTTCAAGTTTAAGCACATTCACAAATGCAATTTTGCAATTTTTAAACATCGAAAACATTTCCTAAAAATCTGAGATTTCAGCATGAAACTACTATTGGGACACTTAATCAAGATCAACAATTAAAAATTTCAAAATCATAAAAAATCGTGTACTGTTTCCCGCACTAGCGCTAACGCCGGCGCTAGCGTGCATATTTGTTTTTCTGTGCTTTTAAAATTTTGAAAAATACCTAAAAATATATTATTCTATATGTACTATCTATGTTTGCACTTCTAATTCTATTTAATTTTTGAAAAATCAAATACAAAATTACAAAAACCAAATTACAAAAAATATGTTTTGCTTTTTGTTTAAAGGTTATGTCTTTTTGCAAAATAAAATCAAATACAAAAATATAAAACACTAAAACTATCAAAAAAACTGTATGAATTTTCCTATGAAAATCAAGCATGATTTAATCTATTCTTTAGAACTTCTATAATGTTGCAATTTATCTTTTCAAACTCTTTGAACATTGTTTTCATCATGCTTTGATATATCTATTACCATGTGCATCAATTATATTGAAAGTTGTGTAGAACTAAGCTTAGCATGCCTCTAAGTATGAGTAAATGTTTTATATTTGATAATGATCGCTATTCACTCACTTATTTTGGCATTGTCTACTTATGTGTTTAATCTAAGAATGCTTGTGTATGTTTTGTAATAGTACAATGAATTAAAATTGCACAAGTATCTTACCTACACAACCTTTATTTGCACTTTAAAAGTTAAGAAAAGTGGTTATGTTTTTATAAATTATATTGGTTTGCAAAACAAGTGTATTCGGAGAACTTTGTACAAAACAACAATCATAAAATAAAGTGACAAAGATAACTCCACCAAGCACTACTTGAACCTCCGGATAAGTCTTAATAAGCGTTGTGAGGTTGAGCACCTTGAAAAGAATAGTAATGTATGTTGGGAAAATGATTTCTCTTAACCCCTAGAAATGAATTCTAAGAATGAAAAAAACAAGGCTAAGTAAATATGCGTCGAATAGTATTCGACGTTTCCTTCAGGTTGAGTCGAAGTAACTCTAGGAAGATTTAGACGTAAGTCTAGTCGACGCCACTCTGATTTCTAGTCGACGCATCTAATGAAGTCGACGCACCTCAGTCGACGCACCTTCCTTATTTTTCTCTCGACGTCCAGAAAGGATGCTCTCGACGCTTGCGTCGAATAGTAATCGACGCACGTCGATTTCCATGACAATTTAAATATGCGCCAGATCTCTTTCCTTCTTTCAATAGATCTGATTTATGTGGAATAAGTGTCAGTATTTTATAGCCGTTCTGAATCATTCTTTCCTTATATCTGATTCTTGGCTAATTTGATTTAACTTATTTGGATATTATTTGAAATCTGAATTGGTTCTTTCCTTCTACAGAAATAAATATTATGGAAACATTTTCATCTTTCTATTTTTCTGACTGCTAATTAATTATCCTCCTATAGCATTATTTTGAATACACAGAGCTATAAATAAAGAGGAGGTCGGCAGAAAATGATAGTTGAGTGATCCACCACATACATTTTGAAATAGAGGAAAAGCTCCCAAGAGAAAAGAGAGAAATTGAGAAAAAGCTCTGCAGCAACATTCAACCACTTCTTCTTCTTCTTCTGCTTCTGAAATCACACTGCTGCAAAATCTGATAGCTCTCACAAAGAGAGAAAGTCTGCAAATCTTCTTCTCTCTATAGAAGAAAGATTCAATTCATTTCTTGTGCTTCCAATCTTCTTGCTAGGAAGAAGATTCATTCTTGTCCTTATATCTTTCCTGCTTTCTTTCTTACATCTAACATTGTAAAAGAGTTTTTAGAATCTCTCCTCAAAAAATTCAGTGTACTGGTTCTAAGAGTCTCCTTGTCAAAAGACTCAGTTGGTTCTAAGAGTCTCCTTGTCAAAAGACTCAGGGTGGTTCTAAGAGTCTCCTTATCAAAAGACTCAGTACAAGATAGTGAATTCCTACCAAGGGGGTAGAAGAGTGGACTACCCAAAGTTTGGGGAACCACTATATTTTCTTGTGTTGTGCTGTGATTTATTTTCTTGCATTTACTTTATTTTCTTGCTTAATTCTTGTTGGTGTGTGGGAAGCTCTAATCTGTGATTATACACATATATATATATTAACTTTGCACAAAATATTTTTAATCTCTATTCACCCCCCCCCCCCCCCTCTAGAGAATTCTAGTGAGGTTAACTGTGCACTTTCAATTGGTATCAGAGGTGAGATGGGATTCCTTTGGATCAACCTGAAATCTAGCACATATGCAAGTTGCAAACATGATGTCAGGTCTGCTAGCTGTTAGATATAGAAGGGATCCTATGAAGGAAGCACCTCATCAGATAATGATCAGGAAGAGGTCAAGCAAAAGGAAACATGTCTGATGGCCACTGAGAAGCTTGATGCTACATCTATGGTAAATATACTTAATGATTTTTCCTCTACTGATTTCAAACAAAATTTCAAAGAACTATGTTTAGATATAATCAAATCTGAAAAAGAATTAAAAGGATTAAGAATTGAATTAGGAAATCTAAAACAGGTAAATACAAACCATAAAAATTATAAGCTCAATCTAGAACTCTTAGAAGAGAAATTAAACAAAATCTATTCGGACAATCTAACACTAAGAAAAGAGCTAGCAAAGGCTAAAGCCCTTGAGGACTCTCTTATTTATTTCTATGAAAATATTGTAATTCTGATTTATGAATGGATTTCAAAATAGCTATGTGAGTGTTTTCATAAATTCAAATAAAAATATAAATCCATAGGCTATGTCATTAGATTTAAAAAGCTTAAATGTTTCCAATAATTATTATCCATGACTTCATTTCTCACCATAACGGGGGCGTAGGGTTGTAGACATTAGATAACCTTTATCTCTAGTCATGTCTTGTCCTTAACCAGGGAGGGTTCCAGTGGGGCCTTGCGAGGCACTGGGGGAAAGAGTGCTAGGTTGAGTTGTGTCTAGTGTTTGCATATGGGACTAGCACCCCAACCTACGACATGTTTGCAGCTCCTCATGCCCATCCGTCACTTAGTACGGGGCTAGGGTGTAGACATATTGTCTGGGTAGTTTAGTTACTTGGAAATCATTACATTTTGGTTATACTACAAACTCTGATTTATGAAAATGTTGTAATACTCAAACTCTGATCTATTTAAATGAAAAGTATTCTAAAACTCCTTATCATTTCCTTCTCTATAAGCTCGATCATGCTTTTATCTTATTATCAATTTTTAAGTGTTGTCTCCTTGCCCGCTTTTGCTAATAATAAAAGGGGGAGAACTAACATGATAAATATTAATCTACTATCAAACTATAATGCATAATTTAGATGATAGCTTACATATTAGGAGAGCATTCACTTAGGGGGAGCATGTATTTAGGGCGAGCAATTCTAAATGCTAAAATCAATAATTATCCTAAGTCATCACTCTCACACACACACAAATATAGTTTCATCATTCTTATTTATTAATGCTCTGATTAATCATTAATGGATTTGTTATTATCAAAAGGGGGAGTTTGTTGGAACATGGTCTTCCGCATCTCCTAGGTTTGAGAATAACAAATCCTATGTGTATTTGATCTTGTGTGTTTAAGTGTGCAGGAAATCAAAGTCCACATGACTCAAGGATGGTTGCCCCCAATTTTGAGCCAGAAATTCCAAGTCTCCCACTAGCGCCGGTGGTAGAACTTAGCGCCTAGCGCTAGCGATGATAGCGCAATTCCGGGAGCACATATGGAAGGAGATAACGCCTGGCGGTAGCGACGCACACGTTTGGCAAG
Source organism: Dactylorhiza incarnata (assembly GCA_033032865.1). Classification (NCBI taxonomy): domain Eukaryota; kingdom Viridiplantae; phylum Streptophyta; class Magnoliopsida; order Asparagales; family Orchidaceae; genus Dactylorhiza; species Dactylorhiza incarnata. Next base: position 6,620,879 of record JAWHQI010000078.1, on the reverse strand, counting down.
AAGGAATTGTTTCCTCGGATTGAAGATTCTACCGCGCAGAATGTGATCTAATATGGTATAGCGCTGGCAGTAGCCGATAGCGCTGGCGGTAGCGCGGAGCACAAGAGGAATGGTGAAATTGTTTCCCCGGATTAAAGATTCTCGCGCGCAAAATATTACTTAATATGGGATAGCGCCGGCGGTAGCACTAGCGCAGGTGCTAGCACTAAGTCTATAAAAAGGACATCTTGGCTCCGACTTCCCAGGCTTCTTGAGATCCAGAATTCCAGAGCATCGTGCCACAACATAGAGAGGAAGTTTCAGAGAGATACTCCCATAAATCCATAAAGACTAAAGGAGAACCGTGGAAAAAATTTCAACACGCGTCATCATCGTGATGAAAGACCGCATCGACTACGATCATACTCTGCGTCATCGTCTACTTCTCCAAGAGATCCTCATAGAGGGAGTCTTTATATTATTGTCTTTTTAATTCATATCTTTTCTGTAATCGTTTAGTGAATTCGCCTCGTGTTGGCGACTAGGTCTGGGTAGGACTTAGGGTTGAAATTCGCCTCTTATTGGCGACTAGGTCTCGGGTGTAGGTCTAGGGGGTGCTCGAGGCCATATCCGGGGAAGGGTTGGCTAGAGCGGCTTGAGGCCATATCCTGGAAGGATCGGCTAAAGCCAACCGGTTCGTGGGGATACGAGTCGGTATAGAAAACAAAAAGGAGTCTATTTCTATTAGCTTTGATTTCTAGCTTCGATAAGAGATCAAGTTTTGTAATAGTGCTTCTCAAGTTAATAAAATCATGTCTTTACTTTTACTTCACTTGATATGTCTTGATCTTCTTTAGTTTAATAATCAAAGCTTTTTCATAGTTATTCAAAATATATCTAAAGTTTTTTAAAACCCTTATTCACCCCCCTCTAAGGGTGCCTACTGATCCAACAACCACTTGAAGGACATATTATGTAAATGATCTATAAGATAATCATGATAACATAGCTTCTAGATAATAACATTGTTTAAGCTAACAACTTCATGACAGATTATATAAAGCTTTGATTAGCTTAGAGGGCATCTCCCCCTTTCTAACTCAGATTGAATAGCATATCATGATATCTAACTTAGAGGGCTAACACTACTTTGGTCTTAGCAACTAGCATTCCATCTCCTATTTGCATCTAGCAAGACCAAATTTGGTCTTAGCATTGGCCATCTCCCCCTTTCTAGATTCTTCAACCTCTTTCCCATTAGGGAATAGGATTCTTCATCCTCTACCCTCTATGGATTGGGAGGCAACATCTATAGATCCCTTTGGATCAACTTATAGGTCAACCTATACACTCTTAGCATTTGCCATCTCCCCCTCAACCTGAGCAGGGATTTTGCTCCCCCTCAATTGGAGAATATCTGTTGATCTAATGATTTAAGGGAAACCTAAAACTCAGCTGATCCAGATTTTTCTAATTCAGCTGATCATCTTTCTTTAAAATCAATAGGAGTAGAGATACTTACCTTGAGGAGGTAGTCCTCAATTGATGTTGAGTTCACAATGGTTGTGCACAACAGCTGTGGCCACCTCTTTCTCCATTCTGAACTTTTGCTCTTACAACATCTGGACTGTGCTCCCCCTCACTAGCACACCCATCTTCTTCTCCATAGAGAGAGCTATGCTCCACCTCACTCTGGGCATCCATGTTTGGAGAATTCTGTCTAGGAGAACCTTGAGGATTTAGTCCTCTACTTGATGTTGAATCTATGATATCAACCTCCTGTCTCTCATGTGCCATTGGCACTCATTGTTCAAGTACCAAAAGATGATGGGGCTGGTACTTGAACTATCCTGCAAAACAGAGTTTAATGTCCCTTAGGAGCCCAAGATGACTTGGGTCCTAGGTTCTTGTTAGCATAATCAAATGACCTTACTCTAGCTGCACCCTTTGCAGGATGGTTCATCTTTGCATTAGGTACAATGGGATTGTACCAACAATCTATGGCAAAGTGTCCCACCTTGCCACAGCACCAACAATCATGAATATTGTATCTCCATTTCTGAACATTTTTCTGAATTGGTACAGCACAGTGCACATGTTCAGCATAAGAGACTGCAACATTCTTCCTGTTTCTTTCAGCAATAATCTGACTGAAGGATAATCTATGGACAGTCTTGCTGCTCTTTATCCTAATGGCCTCTGCTTGCTTTGTCTTGGCAGCCATACAAGATCTGATGGAATCAGACATTGAGCAGCAGGCCTTGTCAACAGATTTGACATCAGTCTTGCTTTTTGCTGAAGATGATTTGGAAGTTCTTGCTTCCTTGTTCTTGACTGAAGGTGGTGAAGCACCAAACACAAATGGTCCAGATTGGGCCATTTGTATTTCCTCATGGGGAGCATTCATTGCACTCAATCCCATGCCCTTTCTTTCACTATGGGAAGGAGTATTTTCCTTCCTATAGGAACTCCCATTCTTCTAGTGACCATAAATGCTTTTATGGTCATACCTGTTGGAAGGAAGTAGCACCTTTTGAAAGGTGGTTTGAGGCTTAGCGTTCTCCTTGCTCTTTCCTCCACTCCCTTCTCCTACTTCCATCTTATTGAATCCAAGTCCTCTCCTATTGGTTTGAGAGGAGAAGGTGTCAATAATGGGAAGCACAGATTTGGGCTTGGAGAATTGAGCCACTTGGCTTTTCTCCTTCTCAAGCTTCTCCTCAAGGTCCTTGATGACCTTGTTCTTCAGGGAAATAGTGCTTGATTGCACAATAGTTAACCCCTGTAAATGGCTAATCTGTTACTCATCTGAGCCACCAAGGTGGTAAGTTCAGTGTAGTCATTCTTAGTCATCTTGAGGGAAACAATTGCATTAACAATTATGTTCTGGGCCATTTTGTCCATAGTGTATAGTGCAATTTCATCATTGGTCAGCTCAGAAAATACCTCGAGTACTTTTTTAGTAGGGTCAACAGTGGAGGCCTTCTCAAAGGTATAAGGACCATTTTTGACTATCACATAGATCCTTGGGTCTGAGGCTTCCATGAATAGCCTCACCCTTTGCTTCCATTTGCCAAAGTTTCTTTGGAGCATATGGGCAACTTCATTGACCCCAACTCCTTCATTCCACTGGAGGCCATTTGATTTTGAATCAGCAATACCTATTTAAGAACTGGTCAGACTGTTAAGTCCTTCTTGACCAACCTCCCTCTGATACCACTTGAAAGAATATAGGTATGCTAACTAATTCACCTAGAGGGGGGGGGGGGTGAATAGGTCTTTTGAGTTTTACTTGATTATTATGGCCTATTAAAACTATTCTAATCAGAGAATCAAGCAACACAGAAAAACACTCAAGTGTTTATAGTGGTTCCCCAAGACAGGGTGTCTATGTGTAGTCCACTTTCCCCCTTCACCCTTCTAACAGTGTGTTAGACAGGGCCAACTCCTCCAATTCTCAGCTCCAAGAGCTTACAACACATGTTCCTTAGAACTCTCAGATCAAAGATGATCCTACCTCAGTACAAAAGTCCCTACAACTCAGAGCTTGTTGAAATTTGTTGAAGTGGAGTGGAAAGGAGTCCGGCCGGTCTGAAGGCTGGAGACCGCTGAGACCGCGCGGTCTGCGTTGGTGCTTTGGCGGTTTGGTTCTGGCGATCTGGTGTGATCGGCCAGCTTGCTTCTTGGGGTTGGTCGCTGGTTCTGGCGACCTGTTGCGGGTTGTATCCGGTCTTGTTCTAGTCGGTCTGTTCCTGGCTAACTGCTGTGACCGGGCGGCTTGGTTGTGTTGTTTTGACGACTTGGTTCAAGTCGGCCAGTTGCTTCTCTGTGTTGGCGATCTCAGGAAGGATGATCGTTGTGTTCGCACGGCTTGTGCGCGGCTTGCTGCTGTCTTCGGTCTTGGACTGAATTTTGTTCAAAGTGCTGTGTTCGCGCGGTCTATCTTTTGAGACCGTTCGCGATCTGATGGGGGGTGACTGTATCCCGGTTTGTGCGGTGACGACATATGTCCACCCGCCTATAAATAGGGGTGCATGGCCCGTCATTCCTAACGAGAACTGTAAGAACCAGAGCCCGGATTGTTTCTTGCGGTCTCAAGTTTGAGTTCGCGCGACTTGGGTGCGAGTTAACCTTTGTTGTGTTCGCAGGTTTGCGGTCAGCAGGGTGCGGTCTCCTTCCTTGGTGATTTCCGGTGGCTTGAATAAACAGTTCGTCTGCGGTCTGTTAGCGAACTGGGTTATTGTGTTCTTGTGCTGTTTGCAGCGGACTCAGGGATCAGGCAACCTTCAGCGGTTAGGCGGTCTGAGTTGCGGTCTGGCAACAGCTTCAGTTCTTTGTTCCAATAAGCTTCAGTTCGTGCGGTCTGGGATTGCGGTCTGGCAGTGCAGTTTGTCTGCTTCTGTTCACGCGGTCTCAAGGTGTTTCTGCGGTCTGACTGTGCAGGCGGTCTGGGAGTACAGCAGAACAAGCCGGGCGGCCTGAGCCTTTGTTGCAGTCCGAGCGGTCTCTTTCTGGCAGACCGCTGGTTTCTGTTTTTTGTTATGTTTGTTCTTCTCATCTTCGTGATTCTTATGAATCATGTCTCGCCATGTATGCCTCGCATTGTAAAGCAGTTCTATTTCAATAAAGATTTCTTGTGTTGTTGTTTTGGCATTGTGGTTGTTTGGCTATAACTCTTGTTGATACAACTCCTGCTTACTACTAAACGGTTCAATCAAAAAATTTTAACATGGTATCAGAGCCAGGTTGCTGGAGTGGATAAGCAGTGATCAACTAGAGTTGCCATCGTCTTTGTGAAGAAGAGACCACATTGGTTGCCATGGAAGGCGGATTCGCAAGAGGTCTTGGTATTGAACTCCTCACATCGACTAACTTTAAAAAGTGGAAGTCATGTATGGAGAGTTACTTGCTTGGCGAGGATCTTTGGGAGGTAGTTGGCGGAGAAGACACACAAGAGGTGTTTCTAGCAGGAGATAATATGGCAGAGGTGAGACTTTGGAGGAGGTTGAATGCTAAGGCAGAGTTCACTCTCAAAAGGTCTATCTCACCGGAGCTGTTTGATCATATTATCAGATGTAAGTCTGCTGCTGAGATTTGGACATCCTTGGATGGATTGTTCAATAAGAAGAATGTAGCGAGGCTACAATTTCTTGAAAATGAGTTGGCGAGAGCCTCTCAAGGCGATCTTTCTATTTCTACCTTCTTCCTTAAGATGAAGAACCTCACGGCAGAGATTTCTGCTTTGGACCCTGATGAGCCAATCTCTGAGGCAAAGCTGAAGAGGCATATCATCCGCGGATTGCGGAAGGAGTATCTTGCTTTTGTAACTTCAGTTCAGGGTTGGGCAAATCAGCCGTCGTTGTTGGAGCTGGAGAACCTTCTTGCTTCGCAAGAAAGTTTAGCAAGACAGATGGCGGGGGTTTCTATCTCCGGGGGAGAGAGTGATGTGATGTTCTCTAGAAAGAGGAAAAAGAAGTGGGAAAAGAAGAAGCCGGGTCATGATGGACCCTCTACTTCAGGTCAGCAAGATAGGGGCTATGCTCCTAAGTCTGATGGGAAGAAGAAAGGAGAGGGACCGAGGTGCTTTAGATGCAACAAGACCGGGCACTTCAAGAAAGATTGTCGGGTGAATCTTCAGCCAGGACATGCAGTGGAGAAGGAGATGCCAAAGTCTGGTGAAATTGGATGGGGAGGAGCCTTTGTGTCTAATATAACGGCGATGCCTGTTAAGGCCTTGGCTTCCATCAACTATGAAGAAGACTGGATTGTTGATTGAGGGTGTGGACATCATCTCACAGGGGATGGATCAAAGTTCTCTTCTTTGGCACCTTACTCAGGTAACAATGCTATCATAACAGCTGATAATTCTATTCATCCAGTAGAGCACGAAGGAGTCGTCTCTCTGAGTAGTGATAAGGGTCCACTCACATTGAGGAGTGTTTATCACGTGCCTGGTATGAAGAAGAATCTCTTTTCTGTGACCAATGCGGTTGATGCCGGTTATCACGTTCTGTTTGGCCCAACAGAAGTGAAGTTTCTCAAAACTCAACCGGAAATAAAGGGAGAAGTTATTCATGTCGGCAAGCGGGTGAAGGACTTGTTCGTTTTATCGACAAGTACCTATGTTGATAAGATGAGGACAAATGATGGTGCTGCCATCTGGCATGAAAGGTTGGGGCATGTAGGCATGGACAAATTGAAGGCTATGGCGGTAAGGGGCCTTGTCAATGGCTTGCCTAGCTTGTCCTCCTATGGAGACGGTCATGTCTGCGAAGGATGTCAGTTTGGTAAGTCTCATAGACTTCCATTTGACAAATCGCAAACAAGGTGCAAAGCACCGTTGGAATGCATCCACGATGATTTGATGGGACCAACTGCCACCCCAAGCCTTGGAGGCAATAGATATATGTTGGTGTTGATTGACGATTACACCAGATATGTCTGGGTGTATTTCTTGAAAGAAAAGTCAGAAGCCTTTGCAAGGTTTGTGGAGTTCAAGGAGCTGGTGGAAGGTCGTTTAGGACTGCGGGTGAAAAAATTGAGAACTGACAATGGTGGGGAGTTCACTTCTGGTGAGTTCTCAAGTTTTTGCAGGAAACACGGCATTCGGAGAGAGCTCACTTGTGCCCATACTCCACAGCAGAATGGCGTTGCCGAAAGGAAGATCCGTCATCTGACGGAAACTTGCAAATGCTGGCTTCATGCCAAGAATATCCCAAAGTCCTTCTGGGCGGAGGGAATGTCTTGTGCAGCTTATGTCATCAACAGATTGCCTTTAAGTCCTATCAACATGAAGACCCCTCACGAACTAATGTTCAAGGAGAAGCCGAGTGTTGCTCACCTTCGGGTGTTCGGGTCAACCTGCTATGTGCATATTCCTGATGCTCTTCGAACAAAGCTAGATGTGAAAGCAAGGAAGCTAGTCTTTGTTGGGTATGATGAGCGGAAGAAGGGATGGAGATGCATGGATCCTGAGACATGGAGGTCAATTGTTTCTCGGGATGTGGTGTTCGATGAAGTGACTTCCTACAAGGGGAGTTCAGGAGTTGAACTACCAGAGAGCAGGATTGATGAAGGAGGAAAAGCTGCGGGAAGTCTTCAAGTGGAGCTGCCTGTTTCACCAGGAGCTCCAGTTGTGTCAAGCTCTGAGATGGGGGCTTCAGGTTCTGGTAACAGGGGGAGCGATGCTCCAAGTTCATCTGGAAAAGGAGCTTGCACAGAAGAAGCGGCTGAGGAGGTGGTTAGTCAGGTGCAACCTCTTAGGAGGTCGAAGAGGACTATTCAACCACCAGATCGATACATAGGAGGAAACATGGTGAACTTCGTTTCATGTTTCTTTGCTGGTCCCTTAGATGAAAGGGAGCCGTCAAGTTTTGAAAAGGCCAGAGGTGTGAAGGAGTGGTACATTGCTATGCAAGAAGAGATGACAGCTCTCGAGAAGAATGAGACCTGGTCTCTTGTGCCCAAGCCCAAGGGTACTACTCCTGTCACTTGTAAGTGGGTCTTCAAGCTGAAGAAGAAAGCTGACGGTAGTATCGAGCGTTACAAGGCTCGTCTTGTAGCTCGCGGGTTCTCACAGCAGTACGGAGAAGATTATGATGAAACGTTTAGTCCAGTGGCAAAGATGACTTCGGTTCGATTTGTTATTGCCTTGGCGGCTTCGAGTGGTTGGGAGATTTGGCAACTCGACGTGAAGAATGCCTTCTTATACGGCGAGATTGACAAAGATATCTTCATGACTCAACCGCAAGGTTTCATCTCGAAGGAGTATTCGGACTATGTTTGTAAATTGAAGAAGGCCCTGTACGGGTTGAAGCAAGCGCCTCGGGCGTGGTACGGGAAGATTGCAGAATATCTCTTATTCTGCGGATTCGTTGCTTCAGACTCTGATTCAAGCTTGTTCATCAAGAAGGAAGGGGTGCTTCGGGTGATTGTGCTGCTGTACGTGGATGACATGATTGTCACCGGGAACTCGAAGGAAGCTATTGCAAGACTCAGGGCTGAGCTTGCTATCAGATTCGAGATGAAGGATCTGGGGGAGCTTCACCATTTCCTTGGACTCGAGGTCCAGAGGCGGGAGAACGGAGTGCTCATTTCTCAGGAAGGATATGCGGAGCGAATCGTGAAACGATTTGGCATGGAGGAAGGAAAGAGCAGTTCTATACCTTTGGAGCAACATCGTAAGCTTCGAAAGGATGAGGGGAGAGTTTTATCTGATCCGTTGATGTTCCGAGCTCTGGTTGGGAGCTTGATCTACTTGACAATCACAAGGCCGGATATTGCTTATGCAGTTGGCAAGGTGAGTCGGTACATGGCGGAACCACGGAAACCTCATCTTCTGGCGGCTAAAGGCATCTTGAAGTATGTGAAGTCGACCTCTGATTTGGGTCTCCTATATAGGAGAGGGTCAAGCTTGGAGTTGCATGGTTTCATGGATGTTGATTATGGGGGAGACGTGGATGATCGGAGATCAACGTCTGGTTTTGTCTTTATGACAGGTCCCACAGCTATTTCTTGGTGCAGCAAGAAGCAAGACTCGGTGTCTGTATCTACCACAGAAGCGGAATATAAGGCTTCGGCCTTGGCAGCTCAGGAAGCTATTTGGCTCAGGAGGTTGGTAGAGGACGTTCATCAGGAGGTTCGAGGTCCCACTATGCTACGCGGGGACAATGAGAGTGCTCTCAAGCTGGTTAACAATCCAGTCTGTCACGCGAGGACTAAACATATAGAGATTGAGCACCATTTCATTCGTGAAAAGGTGTTGGGAGGATCTCTTATGGTCGAGCATGTTCGGAGTGCGGACAATGTCGCAGACATCTTCACAAAGCCGCTGGCGAAGGGACCGTTTACTCGGTTAAGGGAGTTGCTCGGGCTAGTTTCCACTTCCCACTTCAAGGGGGAGTGTTGAAATTTGTTGAAGTGGAGTGGAAAGGAGTCCGGCCGGTCTGAAGGCTGGAGACCGCTGAGACCGCGCGGTCTGCGTTGGTGCTTTGGCGGTTTGGTTCTGGCGATCTGGTGTGATCGGCTAGCTTGCTTCTTGGGGTTGGTCGCTGGTTCTGGCGACCTGTTGCGGGTTGTATCCGGTCTTGTTCTAGTCGGTCTGTTCCTGGCTAACTGCTGTGACCGGGCGGCTTGGTTGTGTTGTTTTGGCGACTTGGTTCAAGTCGGCCAGTTGCTTCTCTGTGTTGGCGATCTCAGGAAGGATGATCGCTGTGTTCGCACGGCTTGTGCGCGGCTTGCTGCTGTCTTCGGTCTTGGACTGAATTTTGTTCAAAGTGCTGTGTTCACGCGGTCTATCTTTTGAGACCGTTCGCGATCTGATGGGTGGTGACTGTATCCCGGTTTGTGCGGTGACGACATCCGTCCACCCGCCTATAAATAGGGGTGCATGGCCCGTCATTCCTAACGAGAACTGTAAGAACCAGAGCCCGGATTGTTTCTTGCGGTCTCAAGTTTGAGTTCGCGCGACTTGGGTGCGAGTTAACCTTTGTTGTGTTCGCAGGTTTGCGGTCAGCAGGGTGCGGTCTCCTTCCTTGGTGATTTCCGGTGGCTTGAATAAACAGTTCGTCTACGGTCTGTTAGCGAACTGGGTTATTGTGTTCTTGTGCTGTTTGCAGCGGACTCAGGGATCAGGCAACCTTCAGCGGTTAGGCGGTCTGAGTTGCGGTCTGGCAACAGCTTCAGTTCTTTGTTCCAATAAGCTTCAGTTCGTGCGGTCTGGGATTGCGGTCTGGCAGTGCAGTTTGTCTGCTTTTGTTCGCGCGGTCTCAAGGTGTTTCTGCGGTCTGACTGTGCAGGCGGTCTGGGAGTACAGCAGAACAAGCCGGGCGGCCTGAGCCTTTGTTGTAGTCCGAGCGGTCTCTTTCTAGCAGACCGCTGGTTTCTGTTTTTTGTTGTGTTTGTTCTTCTCATCTCCGTGATTCTTATGAATCATGTCTCGCCATGTATGCCTCGCATTGTAAAGCAGTTCTATTTCAATAAAGATTTCTTGTGTTGCTGTTTTGGCATTGTGGTTGTTTGGCTATAACTCTTGTTGATACAACTCCTGCTTACTCCTAAACGGTTCAATCAAAAAATTTTAACAGAGCTATCACCAGCTCCTACCTCAGGCACTACTGCCCTACAAACTCAGAGGAATACACCTCTTACAGCTCAGACCACCACCTGGACCTACCTTGGGCAATAAGCCTTACAACTTAGAGCTATCACCAGCTCCTACAATCTCAGGCAAACTAGCCCTACAAGCTCAGGCAAACCAGCCCTACAAACTCAGGCAAAAAGCCTTATAGAAAAAGATATATTAGAACTTTTCTACAACAGAAATTCTCTCCTGTAGATCTTGCACATTTTGTGCTTTCCTTTAGCTGAAGATGTTGAAAACAGCAACAACTTGACCTTCCTCTTCAATAGAATGATGGAAGATCACCTTGCCCATTCTGGTGGAGGAGTTATCTTCTTCTCTCAGTTTCTTCTTCTTTTTCAGTGAGCGGGAAGAAAAAACGAGAGCAGCAGCCATCAATTGTGATAATAGATTCAGCAAAAATAATCGGCGCTTTAGAAAGAGCCCTAACTCTTCCTTATATACTTCTTTTATCTTCAAAGGCTCTTATTTGATCTCCCGAGAGGTATGTGAGATATTGGTGGTCCCCTGTAGCTTTTCTGCAACTTGCCTTAGCCGCAGGACCCGCCGCCCTGCCTATCTGTAGAGAAGGTCTGCGCTCGACGAACGCGCTACACTGTGCGTTCGACGAACCCGCTGCATCCTGCGTTCGACGAACCCGCTGCATCCTGTGATCGACTAACTCACTAAGTCCTGTGTTCGACAAATCTGCTTCATTCTAGGTTCGACGATCTACCTTGTCTCTGCATTCGACGAACGACACTTTGCGTTCGACGATCTGCCTTGTCTCTGCGTTTGACGAACTATGTTCTGCATTCGATGAACATGCAATTATCAGCTGTTCCTTCTATCTCATCTCAGCGGTCGATGAACTGTTTTCTGCGTTCGACGAACGGCTCTCTGCGTTTGATGAACACGCCTTTTGTGCCTTCTCAGCGGCTCGTTCTCTGGTCTCATGTCAGCGGTCGACGAAATGAGTTCTTCGTTCGATGAATGGCACTCTTCCTTTGATGAACACGCCTTTTGTGCCTTCTCAGCGGCTCCTTCTCTGGTCTCATCTCAGCGGTCGATGAAATGAGTTTTCCGTTCGATGAACTGAGTTCTCCGTTCGACGAACGGCACTCTGCGTTCGACGAACACGCTTCATCCTATGTTCGACGATCTTATCAGCTGAGACAACTTCTTCTCAGCGGATCCGCTGAGACGGCTCCTCGTCTCAGCGGTTCAGCTGAGACATTTCTTCATCAACTTAGGAGAAGATTTCTCCTAAACTTAGGTCTTGATTAACCCTTCTCTTGAGTCACCTAAGCCTGTTTAACTTTACAAAAACAAAGCTTTATCAAATACAATATGCACTTAGTATTGGAAGTGATGCCTCTTCAAATCAAGGGAACATTGAGGGCAATATTCCCAATAGGAGCCACAAGAGGGGCAGAACTGGCGTGAAAATGACAGTCTTTGTGTTTTTCTTCCCAATAGGGTGAACTTCCTGGCTTTAAATAGTAAACAGTCAGAAAATTGGTCACGCATAGTCAAAGGCACGACCATGCATAAACCATTCAGAGTTCCCATGCGATTTTACTCCCGCACGGTCAAAACCGACCATGTGCGCAAATTGCACAACCAAATCTAGACAGCGTGAAATTTAGCTAACAACATGAGATCGTGTGTTTCCTTCGCGCACGGTTGAGTTCAACTGTGCGTGAAGCAAATGCATGTGCAATAAGACTTACACCTATTTGGACAACAAGAGATGATCATACGATTTTACTCACGCACAGACAAACTACCCGTGCGCAAAAAAATCACACGAGCGGGGACAGAACACCATTCTGAGATGCAGATAAACACGCATGGTAGGAGTGATCATGCATCAAGGAAACGCACGACCGTGCAATTTATGGAGACATGAAATATGGGCAAAATAGATGATCCACCCACCTGCATAGCAATCCAAACAACAATCACAAAGCTGGGAACACTGAGAGGACCCAACGCCACCAACTCGACCAAAAGCCCGGACTGTTTGGTGAAGGGGCAACTGTTCTTTATATCAACGGATCCTAAGGCGGATCCACAGGGCAGCCAGTTAGGCCCATAGGGATAAAATCTGCTTCGAATAGCGCCGCACGCCGGGGGCAATTCTGGCAGCACCAACAATCCCCCCCAGAAATGACCCCGGGGGTTCGAACCCGTGACCCCCTCTATACCAATTGAGAGGGGGTCACGGGTTCGAAACCCCGGGGTCGTTTCTGGGGGGGAGATTGTTGGTGCTGCCAGAATTGCCCCCGGCGTGTGGCGCTATTCGAAGCAAGTTTTATCCCTGTGGGCCTAACTGGCTGTCACGTGGATCCGCCCGAGGATCCGTTGATATAAGGAACAGTTGCACCTTCACCAAATAGTCCAGGCTTTTGGTCGAGTTGGTGGCGCTGGGTCCTCTCAAACACCCTTCCAACTCAATCCAAGCACACAAAAAGGAGGAGGAGCACCATGTGCTTACCCCCAACAAATTAGCATGCAAATACACACAAAGACAGACCTAAACAGTGCACATAGCGTGAAAGCATATACAAGTGAAATACACGCGATTATGGCTTGAAAGTGTAGTGCACACAAGTGAAAACTAGACCAGATGATTCCATAAAATAGTGTAAATATCGGACTCATCACACCCCCAGACTTACTCATTTGCTCATCCCAAGTAAACTATCCCTTATGCGGATGAGAAAAACACTAGTTGTCTTAGTAATTGCGGAAGCGGAGTACAATGCGAAGTCGCATACTATCGCGCATAGAAATATAATAGAAGGAATTTTTAGTTATACAAAATAATTTATAAAAATCTAAGAGCATAATTATATATTATTTCTACTCAAAAGTCGAATCACTGTGAATCGTTCGGTCATGCATAGAAAGAAAAAAGACTGCTCGCTGAGGCGAGCATTGCCCAAGATCGGTGCTCGGAACTATCTCTATTGAAATCAATCAATGTCGGTGTACATAAGCTCACCCGTTCACACTCTCTCCATGTCACTCATTTGGTTCATTGAGTGAGTCAGTAGGACTTTAGGATAGAGATGGGGCTTAAGTTTTGGTAGGGTATACATTGATAAACATGAATGCTTTCGCACTAAACCCAATTGAGCTAATGCAGTAAAGCTAACCAAGTAGCCATTAAAAGCGCGGGTGCACCCCCCCCCCCCCCCCCCAGACTTGAACTTGAAAGCATGGGTGTGTGCACCGCCTACTCCCAATATAAATCTCAAACAAATTTTCAATTAAGCCCTTCTTTCAATTTATTTCTTTTCCTTTTTTTTCTCTTTTCTCTCTTATTTTTTTGTTTTCTTTTCTTTTCATTCATTTTCAGCAATTGTTTAAATGAAGCACATCCACAATTTTCACAAAAAAATATCATTTCATCAACACCCTCAAACTAAAATTGATAGAACATTAAAATTTGGGTTTAGGCGTGCGACTAGGATTAGATTTTGTCTTTGGTAGGCACAAAGGAGCTATCAAGGATCATATGATAGGATAATCAGTACGAAAGCTCAAACTGGCCAAAATGATGGCCTACGTCACACTCACGCACTGAACTAACTTATGCCAAATGCTTCAAGAGTCGCTTGGGGCAAGTTCTTAGCCAGCGAGTAAGATAATGCTTCCTCTCGACTCAAGAAATACGAGCCTAGCAAATGGCTACACACATCCATATGCTACCGTTGGATTCACACCAGACTCACCACTTTTGAGTAGAATAAACAAAAAATATGCAAATAAAAAAATATAAAACTATAAGCATAAAGACAAATTTATTCTCCACGAATTTCTATGCGAGACGTGTGTACTCAACGAGAGCACTACAGGAGTCACCATTTTTACTCTTTCTCATAATCCTAAGCCAACACAGAGATTTTTCCAATCACCCCAAAGAAACGAGTTAGACCCGTTGCGCGCCAACGGTTAAGTGCGCACTCAAGTGGGTGTTGTGGTGTGCGATGAAAATGAACAAACATCAAATATAAGTGAAATATAATTTATTTCTAGTATGTACTGCAGAGTGAACGTGCAAAGTGGGTAACAAAAATTCTTTCTCCCGCAGACTTAAATCTAAGCATCACATAATGTAATACTAAAAATTATAATATGAGTTAGGAGAAGAGATTACCCCATGCTCAGAAATAAGCATACCAGAAGATTGGCGCTAAGCTAAAAATTAGCTCAAAATTCACCACCGGAAGTCGCCACACCTACAAGAAGTAATCTCCAACAACAGAAATAAGAAGAAAAACTAGAGGGCACAAAAATTTGGTCGTCTCCCATAAGCTCTTTTGTTTATCGTCCTTAAGGTGGACCAAATACCTATACTAGCATTTAAATAAACGGAGAGTACTTACAATTGTCTACTAAATTACCACAAGAAAACGCAGAAAAAAGTTCAACTAAAAAAAATAAAATAATACATTCCAAAACAGCAGCACCAAAAGCCCGAAGAATTGTCACGAATCTACTATATGCTGAATTATGCTGGTTCTCCCCAGCCACACAAGATAGGGAGGAGGTGAAGGCTTTAGGGATCAAAGTAGATGTCTTTCCCTTGCCCCTAACCTATTCCTTCTCGCACCGGAGGGCACAATAATGAGCATCGCACAATATTCTTTCCTTTTTTTAATTTTCTACACTATGGGAGAGCGCCATCGAGAACAAAGTACTCGATCAAAATCAGTGTCTCTCAGCCTAGGAATAGCCAGGGGCTTCATTTCATCACCCACCACGGGTGACAAATCCTCCCATCGAACCTATTTAAATTTTTTTCATGTCGATTCAGATTTATCAAAAAAATTTTGGAATTCTCGACTATGCTAGCCGCGGTAACTTCCAACTTCGCGACCTCGCCGCCTTCGTTTTTTGCATCCTCTTCATCTGTCATATCTTTCTTTACTATCTCAGCTCCTTCCTCTTTTGACTCTGTATTTGCATTAATTCCCCATTTCTCCACAACTACAATCAACTCAAGATCGTCGAATCTACATTCTAACTCACTAACAAATTCATCAGAAATGATAGCTAAAAACTGAGATCATTGGTTATTGTAGATGGAAGAGTGTGGTGTGTCACATTGGGTGGCAAAGTGACAGAACCATTCACTATATGAAGAGTGGAGCCACTCTCATTCAAGAACGGGACACACAAAATAGGCTTGGAATTATTTTTCATGGGGCCCAAAACTTGAAAGTTTGTGACGACCAAAGTTCCATCTAAAATAACCTTAACCTCCTTGATCTCTCCTTCTGTTTCCACCAACGTTCCATTTGTGAGGACTAGAGATGTCTGATCATCAACATTGATATTGAGATTTGGTTATTCAACGTCTTGCAATGCAAGAATGTTGCGCGATGATCCAGTGTCGCATAGAGCGGTGGTTTCAACATTATTGATCATACATTCAACTATCAGATTGTCCCCGTGGCAACCATACGACTCATACTGGCTCTTTCCATGCTCACGTGGATTCTTTTTCGTCATGCTGGGGAGAGCACCTTGAGCTTGCTCGGAGAGCACCCTGAGCTTGCACGGAGAGCACTTGATCCAATTGGCCCAATTTCATCTCTAAGTTTCTCATCGAGGTGATTTGGTTGGCCATATTGGATTGGGCCACATCAACAACTTTTTCCATCATCTCTTCTAAAGCACTTTTCCTTTGAGCAGGGGCACCTTGAGTATAACCAGGGTGAGGCGGCCTCGGTTGACTTCCGGAAGCCTGAGCATCATATTGATGATTTCCCGGTTGCCATCATTGGCCTGCAGCATTTTGGTTCCACAAACAGTTTGGTTGATTCATCACACCCGGGTTGTACATGTTTGAAAAAGGCGTCATATGATTTTGATTATTAACAAAATTCACACTCTCCTCAATATTTAAATTGGACAAATCTGAAGTATGCTCACCAGATGGGCACTCATAGGCATGGTTCCCAGGATTCCCACACCCTTGGCATGCTATAGCCATCACCGGAGCAGCAGAAGAGGCGGGCCTTTTTAGCAAGTTTATATTCTCATATGGTGATGGTGCTGCCACAGCTGGTAATCCTAAAGTGCTCACTTCAAATAGTCCTCTTGTGTTTCTTAGACTGTTCCTTCCTACAGTCCAGAATGAGTTGTGCTTAGCGGTGTCATGCAGGATCCGCAATGCTTCATCAGGGGTGTGGTTCAATAAGGTTCCACCGACAACAACAACGATCGTGGTCCTCTAGTTGAGCTCTATCGCAAAGTAAAAATACTCCAGCACGTTCCAAGGTTGTAAGTCATGATGAGGGCATTTTCGGAGGAGTTCCATAAACCTTTCCCAAGCTTCCACAAGGGTCTCTTGATCATGTTGCTGGAAGGTTGTAATCTCTCACCTCAGGCTTACGATTTTGTCCACTGGATAGAACTTTGCCAGGAATTTGGATGATAGCACCTCCCATTTGGTAGCTATGCCTGGTGGGATTGTATGGAGCCATTCCTTCACTTTATCTCAGAGAGAGAACAAGAACAGTCTTAGCTTCACTGTGTTGTCAGATATGCTGGCATACTAGAATTTTCCGCATTATTCAGAAAATTATGCCAAGTGAAGGTGGGGATATTCCCTTGCCAACCAAGAGAATTGGGCATTGTTGTGAATGATATTCAGTATTGTTGGCTTGATCTCAAACTCCATATAATAAGAGTGGTGTAATCACGCATGGTTCTGGGTCTTTGCCGGACCACCTCATTTTCTTCCCCAGCCAGACCAACAACAGACATAGGCTCACCCCCAGTGTTAACCCCATTATTTCTATTAACATCTATGGTGGCAGCAGCACGGCGGCACGCGTGCAGCATCCGCTCTATCTTTGGGTCGCATTCCACTATATCACCACGGCCTTTCCCCAACATACACTGACATAGCAGACATAAGTCAAAAACAACAAAAATCCCTTATAATAGCTTCTTGGTAGCAAAACTCACACAACGCTTCCATTTCCTGACAACGGCAACAATAACATGACGCGGGAATCTTACACACCGCTATAGACAGGAGCGAGACTGCAGTATGAAATGACAGTGTTCTGATCGTTGAAGTAATATAAAATGGGATAGTAAATCCCCAA
Organism: Dactylorhiza incarnata; assembly: GCA_033032865.1. NCBI lineage: Eukaryota > Viridiplantae > Streptophyta > Magnoliopsida > Asparagales > Orchidaceae > Dactylorhiza > Dactylorhiza incarnata. Next base: position 6,603,650 of record JAWHQI010000078.1, on the reverse strand, counting down.
GTATCGATTGCAAGGAATGCAGGTTGGGGTGTGTGGTTTTATCGTTAAGAAAACTAATTATACGGATTTCAAATAATTAAAAAGGGAGTTTTGGTTGGTTGTGAGAGACACAATTAAAGAAAACTAAATTAACAAATGCAGGTCGACTGCACCGCTTCGCTTGGTGGGTGGACGAGTAAGCTTGCGAATGAACGAGAAGGCTTGCGGTTGGATGATTCGTAACTGGCGGAGTGAGGGTCGTGAGCACCTCATCACTAAGCATGCAACTAGCAATTGCTAGTGTTGTTCACAGTGTAATGGTAGAATGAAAGGTGGAATGGGGGAGCTCCTCAACTCATATAAACCAATACATATTTCACAAACATGAAATTAACAATATCATTAACAAAGGTTTATGATCATGATTTTCAACAAATACAAATCCATAAGAAAACATTATAGCAATACAAGGGAGGAAAGGGTTAATCGAAGCCCGAAGACTGGCAGATGGTTCGCGGCCGGAATCGTATGTTTTTCAGGCCTCGTCCAAGCTCGGTTTATAGTTTGTTGGATCTTGAGGCTCCCTTAGAGGGGGGGGGGGGTGAAAAAGGGTTTTAAAAACTTATGTTATATTTAAAAATACTTGAAATGATAAGAGATTAAATTAGTGATAAACCACACAAAATGAGTAAATCAAGTAATATAAATGAAAGACATGGTTTTATTAACTTGAAATATAAGATTACAAAATTTGATTTCGTATGATACTAGAAACCATAGGCGATAAAGTTAAACCCCTTTTTGTTTTCTATCCCCACTCGTATCCCCACGAACCAGTGACTTTAGCCTATCCTTCCCTGGATATAGCCTCAAGCCTCTCTAGCCTCTCTATCCCCAGAAAGGCCTTGAGCACCCTGTAGATCTACTCACTAGACCTAGTCGCCAACATGAGGCGAATTCCTCCCTAAGTCCCAGACCTAGTCGCCAACACGAGGTGAATTTACTCCACGATTGTAATGAAAGAGTTACAAACAAAACATAAAAACACAAATAAAAACTCCCTGTGAAGAATTCTGGAGATGGCGAAGGCTCGCTGAATATTCTCGAAGTTGAAGCGTGCATTTTTCGCATTGCGTAAGCATTGATCTGATCCTCCTTAAATTTGTCTCTCAAATTTGTGTGGGAGATAATGGTCTGGAAAATACGGCCCTCTCAGAGTTTCTGAAGTGCTAGAATAGTGCTCTCAAGCATTGGGTGTTGGAGAAGATGAAATCCACTTATTTATAGGACTAAACGCTAACGACGGCGTTAAGGCTTATGCCTAGCGTTGACCTAGTATAGAATTGTTTTGATGGCTTAGATCTTCAAAATAGGAAGGAGATTATGTACTTTAGGAAACATTCATTTTAGGAAACCCTAACGCTGGCATTGAGTCTAACGTTGGCGTTAGTTCAGATCTTTCCTAAAGAGCTCCTGCAATCATGGCTGCTTCCCTCCTTGCCATAAACATCTTGATGGGAACGAGCATCAATGCCCATCGTTAAGTCCTACGCATGCCGTTAGACCAGATTCCTCTTTTTGGTTTGTGAGCAGGTCCAGACCAATAATGCAGCATCCTAGTGTTATATCTGTTCAAACCTGCTTGCTAAAAACACAATGGCAAACAAGATCAAATACAAGTAGGATTTGTTATTCTCAAATCAAAGAGATGCGGAAAACCATGTTCCAACAATCTCCCCCTTTTGATAATAACAAATCCAATGGAGATAAATCAGATTCATATATAAGAGAGATGTGTTTTTAGAAGGATATATGACACTAAGCAATATTGAGACAATATTAAGATTTATATAATGTTAAATTATGCTCCCCCTACATAAGTGCTCCCCCTTAGTGTATGCTTCCATAGACTATCCCCCTTAATCTAGTGAATCCTACTCCTTCAATCATTACGATTTATCATTTTATTCTCCCCCTTTTGTTATTAGCAAAACAGGGTAGAGTGAAACAAAACTAGAGTAAAGAAGGCAAAAGATGGGATATAACTAAGAGAGGATGAAGAGTTTTGTTTAAACATAAATTAAGTCGTGATCGAGCTAAGGGAGAGAGTATCGCAGTGGAAAAAGATATGATAAGCATGAACGAATAACATTTCATTTTTTGTTTTACCAAAGGAATTCTACCACTTGCTTTTCGAAGTCAAATTTTTTAAGAAACTTGTTGGAAGAAATGCAATATAGTTTGACAAGCACAAGAGAAGAAAAAAAACTTAGAAGTTAGGATGATAAACCATGGTAAACACAGCATAGTCAAATAGGAATGCGGAAAGATAAAAAAAGATATTTGATATTTTTGAAAAGAATTTTTTTTTGGTTGATTTTGTTTGAAACTAGACTTTGCACATTTTGAGCATTAACATTGTAAATTCTCATAATAAGTAGGCAAGCATGATTTTAACATATTCAAAAAGATAATAGCTATGATGTAACCAATTCGTATTTCAAGTAAAGAAAACATTGTAGAAGTCATGCATTGCAATCTAGAGCTATTACTTGAGTTTTTAGAGAATTATGTAGTGTTGCATTAGGATCCAATTCTCATGAGTAGAAGCTTTATGAAAAATAATGATGTGTTCATAAGGTGTTTTGATAAAAGTATACACGTTAAATAATCAAAACACATGACATATGTAATGAAATAGTAACAACAATATTAAGACTGTAATCTTATAATTACTTTCACACATCAATTTTAGAATAAAATTTCAAAGCACATAAAAGGAGTACAACTACCAAGGTGCTTCACCCATGCAATGCTCATTAAGACTTATCAGGGAGCGAAGTATTGCTTGGGGGATCACATAAGCATTTTTATAATTTTTTTATTTTTTGTAATCCGGTGTACAAATAGAAGTGATAAAAAGAATGTGTTTGCACAAGACACTTTACAATTCTTGCCAAGGTGCTCAACCTCACAATGATCATTAAGACTTATTAGGAGGGTGAGTAGTGCTTGGTGGAGTTTTCTTTGGCAATTGATTTCATCATTTTTTAAAGCTTGGGTCAAAGATCTTTGAATTCACTTGTTGTTGCAAACCCTTAAAATTTTGAAATAACACTTCTATGTGTGCAAGAAATTTATTGTTTGAATGAAGGTGTAGGTAATTTAGACATACTACTTAATGTGTTAAAACTATTACAATACACAATCTTGCAAGAATAAGATTATGAGCAGATGTAGATTACCAAAATAGTGAGTGTAAGAATCATTGATTAACATAAGACATTACTCATACTTAGAGGCATGCTAGGCAATCTTACACAATTTTCTATATACAATTTCATTGCACATAATCAGATTAAGATCAAAGCATGACAAGATAAAACTATGTTTAAGAAATTTGAAATTAAAATTAGACATTGAAGAAAATCTGTGTGTGCCTAAAAAATAATTTTGACCATTTGAAACAAAAATAACTAAGATGTTTGCTCTTGTGAAGTCTTATAGTCAAACCTTAATTTTGCAAATATTTAAAATAAAAGCAAATGATAAAAGCATATTTTTGAGCATTTTGAATTATTTAAATTATTTTGTATTTTAGAATAAAATTAACAAATTAAGAACAAAATAATTTGAAATCAAAAAAAAAATAAACTGATAAAATTCATTAGAAAAATACCAGAAAAAATAAATTTCAATATGGAAAAAAGAGCTAACGCTTGGCGTTAAGTACTTAACGCCCAAACAGAACACCTTTTTTGAGATTTTTTAAAAACATTCCTTTGAAATAACTAGTATGTATAATCAATATTTTTGAGATGAAAACCAAAATCCTCTAGAGTTTGGCTCATCCATAAAGCTTGTGCACAACAACTCCCAAGATCATTGTATTCGGCCTCCATGGTGGAGAGTGCAACCGAAGATTATTTTCTACTAGACCATGCTAATACTGAGGGTCCTAAAAAGTGACAAGTACCGCTAGTGCTTTTTCAATATAGTGAACATCCGGCGTAATTTGAATCGGAATAGCCATGCAATGTAAATGAATCATTGTGCGGGTACCATAATCCCAATCTAGATGACCCTAATAGATATCTAGAAATATGTTTTACCACTTTTAAATGAAATTCTTTTGGATTGGCTTGAAAGTGAGCATATAAACCTACGACAAACATTATATCTGGTCTAGATGCACTTAAGTAAGGAAGAGATCCAATCATACCTCTATATAAAGTATGATCGATAGAAATTCCAGATTCATCTTTTCCTAGTTTTAATGAAGCACTCAAAGGTGTAGAAGCTTGTTTAAGATTTTCAAATACAAATCGTTTAAGCATATCATGAACATATTTCGTTTGGAAAATAAAAATACCATCATTTCGTTGTGAGATTTGAAAACCAAGAAAATAAGAGAGTTCTCCTACAAGGCTCATTTCAAATTCATTTTTCATTACTAAGACTACTTCATTACAAAACTCTTCATTAGTGGCTCCAAAAATGATATCATCAACATATATTTGTAAAATAATTAAATCGTTATTATTATGCTTAATGAAGAGTGTGTTGTCGGCACTTCCCATGACATAACCGTGATTTAACAAAAACAATGTAAGGCTATCATGTCATGCACGGGGAACTTGTTTTAAACCATAAAGCGCTTTTTCTAATTTATAAACATGATTTGGAAATTTTTCATTTGTAAAACCGGGGGGTTATTCTACATAAACTTCTTCTTTTATGAACCATTTAAAAAAGCACTTTTAACATCCATTTGAAATAATTTTATCCTTTTATAACTCGCAAATGCCAAAAATATTCGTGTAGATTTTTAGAGAGCAACGGGTGCAAAATCTTCTTCAAAATTTACCACCTCGATTTGAGAAAAGCCTTGTGCGACTAAGCGAGCTTTATTTCTTATAATCCTAGATTCACCATCTAAGTTATTTTTAAAAATCCATTTTATGCCAACAATGGGATGATTAGATGGTCGTTCTACTACGTTCCAAACTTTATTTCATTCAAATTGATCTAACTCTTCATTCATAGGCAAAAACCAAAATTCGCCATTTAAAGCGATTAAAATGTTTTTAGGTTCAATTTCAGAAACAAAGCCAAGGTTTGAAAATGTTTCATGAAGAGAAGATCGAGTTCTTTCCCCACTAGATGGTTCCCCAATAACTAGCTCCGTTGGATGATTTTTTGAGAAGTTTAAGATGCTTCGAGGCACATATTCATCTTCCTTGGCCTCCTCCTCATCCTCTTTGGAAGTTTCCTCTTTGTCGTGCTCCAAAGATGGAAAAGGTTCATCATTTGTACCTGTAGGAAGTCGTTCTACACAAGAAATAAATTCATCAAATTTTACATTAATAGACTCTTCAACCTTACTCATTTTTTTGTTAAATATTCTATATGCTTGATGAATAGTAAAATATACGTATTTTTATTATAATTATTAGTATAATTTTAATTAATATTGTAAATTTTATATGTAAATTAATGAATAATTGCTTGTTTTATTATCTCTGTTACTAACTTAGCTTTATTTCTTTTTTTTAGAATTTTGACAAAATTTTCTCAGGTCACGCCCGTAACCAAGGGCGTGTAAATTTAAAGTTCAAAATTTGTCGAATCCCGAGCTGAGGTCGACGAAAGGCGAGCTGAGTTCGATGAACGGCAAGTCACGCCCTCGGTCACGCCCATGACCCAGGGCGTGTAAATTTAAAGCTCTGCGCCCGACGAACCCCTTTCCAGCTCACTCCAGTTGACCAAGTCATGCTCGTGACTCTACAAGTCACGCCCATGTTCCAACAGAGTCACGCCCGTGAGCCATCAGCACGTCACGACCCAAAGTCGCACCCATGCTTCCGACATCTGCTGCCCGTAGTCACGCCCGTGACTCTACAAGTCACGCCCGTGACATACCAAGTCACGCCCGTGTGCAGCCATGTTTGACGGCCAGACCTTCCAGAAGGCGGTGAATACAGCCGAGCAATTATCACGCCCTAAGTCACGGCTGTGACATCCAAGTCACGCCCGTGACCTAGGGCGGGTAAATATAAAATTTTGCCTATAAATAGAGGGGCTCGGCTGAAGTAAAATTCATCCAAAGTTTGAGTGTTGTAATGTTATTTTGAGTTCTTTTGAGTGATTGTGAGTTTTCTTTATGCAATTAAGTTTATGTTCGTTTGTAATTTTCGCCTTTTAGAAATAAAATGTTCTTTTCTCATTTGGATCATCTTCCTTTTTATTTATGTTAGTGTGTGTGTGTATGAGAATAGTTTTATTGCTTTCATAACTTAGTTTATTGCTTTTATAAAAATAGTTTATCGCTTTCTTTTAACGCTTTATTTATCGCTTTCATTTGAACGCTTTCTTTCGATTTAGTCTTTTTATTACAAGTAGAGTGCGTGCGTATATGAGATAGTGTTTTTCTTTTTTGTAAATTAGCTTTATTTCAGTCTTTATATAACTGCTATATACCACCCCCATCTTGAATAAGAGGCTAATTTCGTTTAGCACTTATTTAAGTCAGTTGGGACGGATAATATTTCTGCACTTTTATATGTCTTTTATTTCTATACCACCCCATCTTGAATAAGAGGCTAATTTCCTTTAGCGCTTATTTAAGACGGTTGGGACGGATACTATTACTGCTTTTATATAAGTCTTTTTATTTCTCTTTTTATCCGTTTATATCCACTTAAATAATTAAACATGTTTTTTCTTATTATTGCCGTCTCAATTCCGATGAGTGGCTAATTTCCTTTAGCGCACGATGTCGAAGAGCATTGGGACACAAAAATAGTTTTTCTAAAAATTAAAATATATCTTTCTAAAATAATTAACGCTTAAGGTTTACCCGAGAATAACGTTGAGTGGAGCCACATAATCGATGTGTGGTTTTCATTTCCGTCTCCATACACTAGTTAGCCGAGAGGCTCGTGCGTACGGACTGATCGCTCACGGGTAAAGAGAAGTGCGCTCTACCCTCGAGAGAGGATGAGATAAGTCTCCTGAATCGGAAGTAAAAACCCAATATCGGGGTTCACAACATAAGGCGAGTATTAAGAACATTCAATGGTCAAAAATTCATAATCTCAGGTGGGCGTACCCTCGAGAGAGGAGCGTTCATAATTATGGAACCTCCACGGACAAGCCATTTTAATGTTTTAAAAAGTCATCTCTTTTACTTCTAAAAAAGACTATTTTCGTCTCAAGGTAATTCGACATCGAGCGCTATTATTATCATCGTTTAGAACTCTAGTTATACGCTTATTACCGTTTTCTTTTAAAAACCCAACTAAAAATTTATTCCGATAAAATAATAGTTTGTTCATCAAAGTAGCTTAATCAGCACGATCCGCGGAAATATACGACCTCGATATTTTCTAAAACAAAATATCATGTATTACTCACGATAAGGTATACTTGCCTTTATTATATGGTTAGTTCAGATTAAAAAATTAAACAAAAGCTTTTCAAACCAATTTAGTGCAAAACTCTCCTTTGTTATTTTTAAAATCAATAGAATTCAGCGTTGTAGCCGAGGTGTAATCGTCAATATTTCGAAAGCAGAAAAAGACCGTTACTTCTATCTTTCGATATGATAATGTTTAATTTCTCAAAGTAGGAGTACTTGCGAGACTCTTTGGAAACACCCGTCGAAATCTAAGCTCATCAAATAAAGGTTAACCAAAATAAAGAAACAAGAAGCAATCCCGAATTAACTCAAGTTTTTGGCGCCGTTGCCGTGGACACTTAGTGTTGTTATTTGAAACAAGGAATTACTATTACTTTTATCATATATATTAAAAACAAATTTATATCTACAAAAAATATATATATAAAAAAAATTATTACAAAAAGCAAAAAATCTATATATATCATTATTATTATTAGTATATGACTCGAGGAAACTCCTCAGACGATTCGAACATCCCTTTTGACCCTGAAATCGAGCACACTCTTCACGAGCGCCTACGATTTCGTGATCAAAACTTACTCGAATTTACCGAAGAGTCAGTCAGAGATACTTACACTGAACCTATGGCCGATGAAATTCCAGATGTGGCCCCACCACGGACCATGGCATATTATACCAGGCCAAATCTAGAAGATACCGGATCAAGCATTACACGCCCAATAGTGGCTAATAATAATTTTGAAATAAAATCTAGCATCATTCAAATGGTACAACAGTTAGTCCAATTTGACAGTTTGCCAGATGAGGATCCGAATTTACATATTTCTAACATTTTAGAAATATGAGATACATTTAAAATTAATGGCGTTACTGACGACGCCATTCGTTTACGCTTATTTCCATTTTCGCTGCGGACGAAGGCAAAAGCGTGGTTAACTTCTCTTCCCAGAGGATCCATAACCACGTGGGCCCAATTGACGGAACACTTTTTAACTAAATATTTCCCCCCGTTAAAAACCGTTAAGTTACGTATGGATATCGCCTCTTTCATTCAATACGATTCTGAGTCTCTTTATGAGACTTGGGAGAATTTTAAGGAGTTCCTGCGTATATGTCCTCATCATGCGATGCCGTCCTGGCTACAGGTCCAGACATTGTATAATGGCCTAAATTTTTCCACGCGACAGATGATCGATGCAGCCGCCGGGGGAACGTTAAACAACAAAACCCCGGCGGCCTCCCAAGCTCTATTCGAGGAAATGGCCATGAACGCCTATCAATGGAATGCGCCTAGATCACGCCCTACTAAACCAACTGGGATATATGAAGTGGATGCCACTTCTCACTTAGTCTCTAAAGTCGAAAGGTTAAGTAAGCAAGTGGCGGAGATGACTGCTTCCTCCTCCACTCCCGCTTGGGCTCCTAATAATAATAATAATAATAATAATAATAATATTTTTGTCGAAGAAACTGTAGATTACCTAGGCAACCCAGTTAGGCCCCCCTTCAACCCTAATAAAAATCTGTATAGTAATAATTATAATCCGGGTTGGAGGAACCACCCAAATTTTTCCTAGAGCAATCCTAATAATGCTCAGAGGCCCCCAAATATGAACCCGCAAGGATTTCCGTAACGATTTCCAAACAGATTTCAGCCTCCACCTCCAAAACCTTCACCGCTCGAAGATATTTTTGCTAAATACATTGCGTCCACCGAGTCAAATATCCTGAATATTACCAGATCGATTAAAAACTTGGAAAATCAGGTGGGACAGCTGGCAAAGATGGTCTCCGAGCGGCCATATGGAGCTCTACAAGGGAACACAGAGCCAAACCCCCGAGAAAATGCCAACGCCATAAACCTTCGCAGCGGCAAGGAGGTAATCTCCCCTAAACGGGTTGAGCCCAAGGTACATGTTTTGACACTGAACCCTCCACCCCCTCTCTCAATAGATAATACTGAAAGTGCAGAGTTAACCTCACTAGAATTCTCTAGAGGGGGGGGTGAATAGAGATTAAAAATATTTTGTGCAATTATATATATATGTGTGTAATAATCACAGATTTAAACTTCCCACACACCAACAAGAATTAAGCAAGTACAGAAGAAAAATAACTAGAAGAAAATCACAGCACAACACAAGGAAATATAGTGGTTCCCCAAACTTTGGGTAGTCCACTCTTCTACCCCCTTTGGTAGGAATTCACTATCTTGTACTGAGTCTTTTGAAAAGGAGACTCTTAGAACCAGCCTGAGTCTTTTGATAAGGAAACTCTTAGAACCAGCCTTAGTCATTTGAAAAGGAGACTCTTAGAACCAGTACAACTGAATTTTTTGAAGAGAGATTCTAAAAACTCTTTTACAATATTTGAGAATGAAGTTTAGAAAGAGAAGAAGTAGTATTTGAAACAAGAATGAATCTTCTTCCTAGCAAGAAGATTAGAAGCACAAGAAGTAGTGAATGAAATCTCTCTTCTATAGTGAGAAGGAGATTGTAGGCCTTTTCTCTCTTTTAGTGAGAGCTATCAGAGTTTGCAACAGTATGGCTTCAGAATGAGGAGAAGAAAGCTTGATCTTTGCTGCAGCACTATTTCTCAATTGTCTCTCTTTTCACTTGGGAGCTCTTCCTCTTTTTCAAAATGAATATGGTGAATGACTTCTTGTGATTCTCTGTCGACCTCCTTCTTATTTATAGCTCTGTTTAAAATATATTGCTAAAGGAGAATAATCAATTAGCAGAGAGAGAATTAGAAAGAGATAAGAGTTTCCATAATTAATATTTCTGTAGAAGGAAATGAATTCATTCTGATTTCTAATAATATCCATAATAGTCTTAATCAAATTAGACAAGAATCAAATAGAAGGAAAGGCTGATTCAGAACGGCTATAAAAGAATAATATCATTCCAAAAAAATCAGATCTACAGAAAGAAGGAAAGAGATCTGGCGTGTTTTTGAATTTCTTATAGATATCGACGTGCGTCGATTACTATTCGACGTAAGCGTCGAATTCATCCTGGCTGGACGTCGAGAGGAGAATAAGGAAGGTGCGTCGACAAAGGTGCGTCGACTTTATCAAATGCGTCGACTAGAAGTCAGAGGTACATCGACTATGATTACGTCGAGTTCTTCTAAGAGTTACTTCGACTCATTCTGAGAGAAACGTCGACTATATTTCGACGTTGCGTCGAATACTATTCGACACATATTTACTTAGCCCAATTTTTCATACTTAGACTTTATGTTCTACTCAATTCTAGGGGTTAAGATAAATCATTTCCCCAACAATCTCCACCTATTTGTCTTAACCCTATATAGAGAGAAATTGTATCAGCTTTTAATCAACAAAGCAAAGCATTTATATAGAGAGGAAATATGCTAAGCAATCAGAAGAAATCATATAACAAGTAATTGTCTTTCACAAGATTTAAACTAGAAACTTCTTGTTATACATGAAATTGACAAAGGCAGAATAGAGTTTTCTAGATAAATTTTCAATAGCATCAAAAATATAGCCCCTGGCTCTATCTGGATGCTCCTGGATATTTCTGATGATTGTGCGCAATTTCTCCAGGACTTTGTCAGCATTAGGGAGAGTGTCATTTAGAGAATAGCCCTTGCTGATGATGATTGCTGCCTTTTCATCAATCATCTCAATTGTAATATTTTGAAGTTTCTTTTGAGTAGGCTTGGGCTCAGATGGTTCTTTGTTGTCAACCTTTGGCCTATATTTTCTCTTTTCTGATTGCTGTTTCTCAGGGATCTCAGTCATCTTTCCTTTCCCTTTCCAGGGCGAGTCATGCCATTTGTCTAATCTTGCAGGTCTTTTGGGCTTCTTATAGGGAATGTAAGTATCTTCATCACACCCTACACCCCTCTTGTGTTTTTGTCCCTTTTCTAGGGTGAGTCCTGCCTGAGGATTTTTCTTTTGATAAGCTTCAACATCAAACAGTTTCTTTGGAAGTTTGATGGAAGATTCTGCAAGGATCTGTTCTTTAGTCATCCCCTTTTTGATCTTTTCCAACCAGGCATTCCTCTTATCTTCTACTTCTTTCATAGCTGCTTCATATTCATACAGCTCTCTTTCTCTGATTTCATCATGCAACTTTTCCATGTCAGGATCATGGTACTCCTTAATAGGACTGTTAGGAGTGATATTAGGCACTTTTCCAAACCTCTTTATCTCCTCACAGGCTTTTCTATACTTCCTTTCTTTTGCATACTCTTTCCTTTCTTCTTTGGAGAATTTTTGCCAGTGGGGGGTGGCTTCTCCTTTTCTTTTTATTTGTCCTCCTGGACTTTGCCTAGGTAGGATTTGGGTTGGTGCTTTAAGCTGCTCAGTAAGTTTTGTTACTGGTGGAGGTAGAGGTAGCAGTGGAGGTAGAGAGGAAGGTTGAAGTGGAGGTAGAGAGGAAGGTTGAAGTGGAGGAAGATGAGAAGAAGGAGATGGAGTTTTCTTTTTAGGTGGAGAAGGAACTTCTTCAAGAAGAGGAGTTTGATCTGCAGTGGAAGGCAGAATGTCCTCTGGTAGGGCAATTTTTGCTGAAGGATGTTTGTCTCCTTCAATCTCTCCTGAAGGGATATCCTCAAGTAGGGGTGTCTTCAGTTTGATATAACTGGCAGAGAAGCCAGGAGAGTGATGCTGAATTTCTTCCTCACATGGGGCATCAATCCACACTTGTCCTCTCCAGTCATCAGAGGAGGCTGCTTCTTCCTCCCCCTGGACTTTTGTGTTCTTTACCACAGCAATCTCCCCCTGGGTATGTGGGGCATCTGCTCTGAATGCTGAATCCACAGCATGATCTCCTTCAGTATGGTAAGATGAGGTCTCTCCAAAGTATTTGTTGAAGGTGTAGTCAGAATTGGAGCCTATTGTAAGAAAGGAAGTTGGTGTAATACTTTAGAGATAATATTTAGAGTTGGAGAGAAAATTAACCCTGAGCTTTTAAGAGAGATAGAGAACCTGACTAGGGGTGTTTCTGGAGCAACTCTCCCCCTGGTTTATATCCTGCATAAAGGATTTAAACCCTTCTGGCGACAGAGGTTGTTCTTGAATGAGATCATTAAGCTCAGGAAGAGAGGCAGAGAGGTTTGCCAGTTTGGCTGCACAGGTGTTGAGCATGGAAGCACACTCGTTGGAGAAGTGGTTCAGTCGAGTCTGGAATTCATTGACTAGTTGTTCAAGAGCATCGTTCATCGCTTTGATGAGGGCCGATTGATCAGGAGTTGGTGCCATTGACGCAGAGAGAAAGAGAGAGGTAGAAGACGAAGTTTTAGCGGTTGAGGAGAGTATTTGTTATGAAATGAGAGGCATTATTTAAAGAAGGTGAAGCATCGAGAAGGAAACCGAAATCAAGGTATATCTGGTAATCTAATCGTCAAAAGAGGAAGTAAGGATTTGATTCTAATTTTGACACGAGGTCGACATTACGGCGAATTGTTGTCGGCGCATGGTCATTGATGTCGACGTATGCGTCGATATGGAGTCGACGCTCCGTGGAGATTTGTCAGCCTAGCATTTTGTCGACGTGCTCATAGGCTTGCGTCGATATAAAGTCGATGGTGCGTTGATAAGGGATCGATGTATCTTTGCCTGAAAGCAATCAATGCCGGCGTCGAGTTCTTCTCGACGGTGCGTCGATATGTATTCGACGTATCTTCAAATACTTTCTTAAATTTTCTGATTTCCTTTAGATTTCCCCAACAATGGTGGCTACAGGCTTCTATCTAGCATTCCTAAGGTGTTGATGAAGTGATTATGCTTAGTTTCATCCAAGGGTTTTGTGAAGATGTCTGCTCTTTGACTGTCTGTAGGAATATATTCTAAGGTTATCTTTCCTTTTTCTTCATTGTCTCTAAGGAAATGATGTCTGATCTCTATATGTTTGGTTCTACTATGAAGGACTGGGTTGGATGCTATGGATATAGCACTAGAGCTATCACAATAGATCTTAGAGTTATTGACCTCCAATTTGTAGTCAAGAAGCTGATTTTGCATCCACAGGATTTGTGAACAACAGCTCCCAGCAGCTATGTATTCAGCTTCAGCTGTTGAGGTTGAGACTGAGGTTTGTTTCTTACTAAACCATGATATTAATCTGTCACCTATGAATTTGCAAGTACCAGATGTACTTTTTCTATCAACCCTACATCCAGCATAATCTGCATCTGAGAAACCTATTAATTCAAAGTTGGTTTCTGCTGAGTAACACAGACCTAGTTCAGGGGTTCCTTTTAGGTATCTAAGAATCCTTTTTACAGAAGTGAGATGGAATTCTTTTGGTCCAACCTGAAATCTAGCACATATGCAAGTGGCAAACATAATGTCAGGGCTAGCTGTTAGATATAGAAGGGATCCTATGATTGCCCTACATGTCTTTTGATCTACTGATTTTCCCTTGTCATCCTTTTCTATAATGGCATTAGTTGCCATAGGTGTTTTCATTGTAGAAGCTGATTCCATACCAAACTTTTTAATTAACTCTTTAGTGTACTTAGATTGTGAGATGAAGATTCCCTCACTACTTTGTTTTACTTGTAGTCCTAAGAAATAAGAGAGTTCTCCCATACTACTAGTTTCAAATTTAGATTGCATTAGATTAGCAAATCTTTTACAAAGTTTGGGATGAGTTGAGCTAAAGATGGTGTCATCTACATATATTTGAACAAGAAGGAGTTGATTTTTATGGATTCTAGTAAAAAGTGTTTTATCTACTTTTCCTCTTTCAAAAGAATTTTCTAAAAGAAAGTTGGAGAGAGTTTCATACAGGCTCTAGGTGCTTGCTTAAGACCATATAGTGCTTTGTTAAGTCTATAAACAATGTTAGGAGAGGAGTGATTTACAAAACCTGGTGGTTGCTCGACATATACCTCTTCTTGAAGGTGACCATTCAAAAAGGGACTCTTGACATCCATCTGATAGACTTTCATCTTCATGAAAGCTGCATAGGCAAGAAAGAGCCTGATTGCCTCCAATCTGGCTACTGGAGCAAGTGTTTGGTTGTAGTCTATTCCTTCTTCTTGTCTATATCCTTGTGCTACAAGTCTTGCCTTGTTCCTGACAATTACTCTAGTGGAATCAAGTTTATTTCTGTACACCCACTTTGTACCAATCACTGGGTAGTTTCTTGGTCTTTCAACTAAGTTTCATACTTTGTTTCTCTCAAATTGGCCTAGTTCTTCTTGCATGGCCATAATCCAGTGAGGATCACAATTTGCTTCCTCAAACTTCTTTGGTTCAACTTGTGATAAGAAGCATTGGAGCATCATCCCATTGGAGACTTGGTGTCTTGTTCTTACTCCTGTATTGGGGTCTCCAATTACTTGAGATTATGGATGATCTTTCAAATTGACCCCTGTCCTGCTTGGACTTGTCAGATGTTCTTTTTCCTCATTAGCAATGGGATCATTGTCCACCTGTTCTTCCTGAACCATGTTCTCTTGTGGGAGTTGGTTTTGAATGCTCTTTTCTGAATCTTCTTCATGTTCTTGTTCAGATTCCTCACTTGATTCCTCTAGCTGGTTTTCTTTTCCATTATCTGTGTTCTCTAGAACCAGTTGCTCAAGCTGTGTTTCTATGCTGCTGTTTTCCTGTGGAAAAGAACTGGTGGGAGTTTCCTCCCCCTTAAACAGCATGTTAGTTTCATCAAATATAATGTGCATATATTCTTCAATTTTAAGAGTTCTCTTATTATAGCACCTATAGGATTTACTAGATGATGAGTATCCCAGAAATATTCTGATAAATAGAAAATATACGCATTTTTCTATATAGTTTTTAGTATAGTTTTAATTAAATTTGTAAATAATATATGTAAATTAATGAATAAAATGTTTGTTTTTGCTATTTTTGTTTTTAACTTAGTTTTATTTTCATTTTATAAAATTTCTGTAATTTTGTTAAGTCACGCCCTCGGACACGCCCGTGTCCAAGGGCGTGTTCAATAATTTCTGATAATTTTCATTCCTGTCTTTTTTCCAGCTCAAACATGAAGTCACGCCCTCAGACACGCCCGTGACCGAGGCCGTGTACTAGGTCACGCCCGTGTTGGTTGTTCAGCCAGAATTCGAGCCCAAATGCCAATGTCACGCCCAATGTCACGGCCGTGATCTAGTCACGCCCGTGACCGAGACCGTGACTCAACAAAGCTTCCAGAAAACCAAAGGACACGCCAGGTGTCACGCCCAGTTCAAGCTCAAGCCTGCCGACATCGAACACGCCCGTGTTCCTTAGAACACGCCCGTGTACTTCCAAAGTCGCCGATCAAACCTTCTAGATGCCAGCCTGGATCCAGCTGTTCTGGCTATTCGCACCCCAAGCCGTGTCACGCCCTCAGACACGCCCGTGACCGAGGGCGTGTAATTCCAAAATTTTGCCTATAAATAGAGGCCGACCCCCTCATCAATTCCCCCTCTTGGAACCCTCTTGGAACCTCTTGGAACCTCTTGGCTCCTAATGGATTGCCCTTTTGGGTGATCTTCCACAATATTTTGTCCACTTTTTGTAATTTTTTATTTTCTTTTTTATGTAATTAATTAGGTGTTTATTTTATTTTCTTTTTGTAATATAAATGTTGAAATTAAATGTTTTTAATTTTGTAATTTTATTTCCTGTAAACCCCGTTATTATGGCAATAAATAAATTTAGTTTTTTTCGTGCATTCGTAGCGTAATTTCAAATTCTGCAATTTCATATTCTGCACCGTATTTCAATTCATAACTTAGCTTTATTTCTGCACCGTATTTCAATTCATAACTTAGCTTTATTTCCGCACTTCAATTTTCGCAATTTTTCTTTAGCTAGATTTATTCGTCGCCATAAAATCGGTTTTCTCGCTTATATTCGAATTTATGCGTCGTCATAATTTTTCATTCTTTTCTTCCTTGACACGGTAGTTTAGAATGGGATATTCGGGCTGCGTTTAAAATCGCTTCAAAGCGAGCGTTTTTCTCTCGTAATGCTTTCTTCGTTTTCGTATTTTCACTTTATCTTTTTATTATTCGTGTTTTTGTTGTTTTATGTTTTAATCATTTTCGTTTCCGTCATTTTTTTTCGTTGTCATCACCTTTTTTTAATTCGTTTTTTTTTTTTCGTTATTTCGTTTAATAGCTTAGTTTTATTTCATTATTGCACTGCATTTATTTCCCGTCTACCCGTTTGGGTAGAACTTGCACTGCATTTATTTCCCGTCTACCCGTTTGGGTAGAACTTGCTCACGCATTTATTTCCCCTCTACCTATTTGGGTAGGGATTGCATTTCTTTAATTCCTGCAATTTATCGCTTTCATTTCAATTTCGTAGAGTGTGTGCGTTTTAATTTAGTGCGTCCTTTTTGTCTTTTCTATCGCTTTTCTTGGTTTTTGCTAAACGCACACCAAGCCCGCGATTGTTATGTTAGTTTTTTTCGTTTTCAAATTAATGCACTTATTATTGTATTATCGCTTTTCTTGGTTTTTGCTAAACGCACACCAAGCCCGCGATTGTTATCATTGTTTTTAATTAATGCATAAACTTTCATCTATTTTTATATCGGATAAAACAATACGCGTAGCTCGAAGTAACAATACTCGACGGGACCCAGGACCAATACGACTATGTTATGATATTTTCATCATATATATACTACACGCGATAGGTGCGCTTGCCTCTTAGCAAAATTAAATAAAATTATTTTCTTACCGAATCTATTTCGGGAAAATAATTTTCCTATCAAGTTTTTGGCGCCGTTGCCGGGGAACGAACCCGGGTCACCCGCGTGACAGGCGGGAATACTCACCACTATCCCAGAAATATTCCATCATCAGACTTCTTGTCAAATTTAGCAAGATGATCTTTCCCATTATTTAGAATAAAGCAGGCACATCCAAAAATTTTAAAATATTTAACAATGGGTGTTTTTCCTTTCAGGAGCTCATATGGAGTCTTTGATTTAGTTTTGTGTATGAGGCTTCTATTTAGAACATAGTTGGCAGTGTTAACTGCTTCAGCCAAGAAGGTTTATGGTAATCCTAATTCTGCAAGTAAGGTCCTTCCTGATTCAATTAAAGTTCTATTCTTTCTTTCAGCAACTCCATTCTGTTGAGGAGTTCTAGGGGCTGAGAAACTTTATTTAATACCTATATCCTCACAGAAACTACAAATCAACTGATTTTCATATTCAGTCCCATGATCACTTCTGATAATTGAAACATGAGTGTTAAACTCAGATTGAATCTGTCTTATGAATTTTGAGAGAGTCTTATGGGTTTCAGACTTAGCTCTTAGAAAGAATGCCCAGTTAAACCTAGAATAGTCATCCACAATGACTAGTGTATAAGATTTTCCACCTAAGCTCTGAGTGGATATGGGACCAAAGAGATCCATATGCAGTAAGTAGAGAATCCTGGGAGAGTCATCTTTACCAATTGGTTTAAAAGATGATTTGGTCTGTTTTCTTAGTTGGCAAGGTCTACATGGAGAATCCTTAGAGTACCTACCCTTTGGTAGGCCTCTGACTAGGTTATTCTTTGCTAGTTTACTAATGGTTTTGTGGTTTAGGTGACCCAGTCTCCTATGCCATAATTCACTTTTATCAATAATATTGTTAAACAAACAAACTTCTGTGGGTGAGGAGCTAAAATCCACTATATATACTTTCCCTTTTCTAATTCCATTGAGTACTATGGCACCAGACTTGACATCAATAATATGACAAAGTAGAGTGGTGAATTTTACCTCATACTTACCACTGTCACATATCTGACTTATACTTATCAGATTGCGCTTCAGTCCTTTGACTACTGCCACATTCCTGAAGGTAACTTTTCCTTCATTAAAATCTCCAAAGCCCCTGGTTTGCCCACAGATAGAGTCTCCACGGTCACTAGTGGTCCATGTCTATCCTCAAAATTGGTTAACATGTTTCTGTACCATGTCATGTGCATAGAGCATCCACTGTCCAAGTACCACACCAGCCTGGAGATGTGATACATCTGCACATAAGATTTTAAACATTAGTTTGGACCCTGCTGAGCTGGGGTCCCTTCCTCCCAACAGTGAGAGATTCAATGAAGGAATAAGTGGGTTTTTCAGAATATCCTTCCTCCTTTAGGGGTATTGGCTTATCATACCAATTTTCTTTGGTAATGTCACAGAAATAGTGTTCATAATAAAAGGACATGTATTTAGAGGACTGTTTGGAAGAAGAGAAATTTCTGTCAGATTGGTTGCGTCGATATGAATTCGACGTAGGCTTATGGTTGCGTCGATATGAATTCGACGTAGGCTTGAGGTTGCGTCGAGTAGAAGTCGATGCTTCCTTCATTCTGCGTTCACTTTTAGTCGAAGCATGGGAGAAGTTTCGTCTGGTAGAAGTCGACGCACTTTGGTGTAAGCGTCGATTAAAAATCGACTTACATTGATAAGAATTCGATGCAGGTTTATTTCTTTTCTGAGGATATTTACCTAGGATTCCTTCATATGTAATGAGATTATTTTTATTAAAGACAGTGGTTGTTTCTGGATTTTCAAGTGACCTCTCTCCTATTGAATGATTCTCCCTAGTTAAGTGAATAGGATGTTTCCAGACAGATTTGCTGGATGATTGAGGTTTGGGTTCTTCATTAGTGTTAAACTTTAGTTGTCTAAATCTATTAGTGAGATTCTCAGAAATATTCTTGAGCTTCTGACTTCTCCCATTTAGAGAGTCTTCAAAGGCTTTTGCCTTTGCTAGCTCATTTCTTAGTGTTAGATTTTCTGTATGGATTCTATCTATTTCCTCCTCTGAGAGTCCCAGACTGAGCTCATAGTTTTTATATTGTGTATTCATTTGTTTGAGATTGTTTAATTCATTTCTTAGTTCTTTTATTTCTTTTTTCAGATTTGATTAGATCTAAACAGAATTCTTTGAAATTGTTTTTGAAATCAGTGGAAGAAAAATCTATATCATCAAATATATCTACCATAGATGTATCCTCAGACTTCTCAGTGGCCATCAAACAGGTTTCATTTAGCTTGGCCTCTTCCTGATCATTGTCAGATGAGGTACTTCTTCAGATTCTGAATCACTCCATGTTTGAGCAATGAGACCTTTCTCTTTCTTCTTCTTTAGATCTGTTCTTTTCAGATCTTTCTTTTTGCTGATCTCTTTAGGACATTCAGGTGCAATGTGTCCAGGTTTCCTGCAAGAGTAACATATAATCTCTTTAGTAGGTGTTTTATTATACCTAGTTTTTGAGTCTCTTCCCCTGGATCCTTTTGTTTTAATCCACTTCTTGAACCTTCTGGCTAGTAGACTGATCAGCTCCTCATCACTTGTAGAGGGTTCACCTTCAACAACCTTCAATGCAATACTCTTTTCTTTTGAAAGTGAAGGGGCTTTTTCTTTCTCTTCTTTCTCAGCTCTTGTTTTCAACAGTTATTCATAAGATTTTAGTTTACCCAACAGGACATCTGTTGAGATTTCTCTTTGACTTCTGGAGTCTCTAATTGGCCAGATTCTTGAATCCCAAGAGCTAGGGAAGCAAGTTAGCAATTTGTCATTTATCTCAGTGAGAGATATGTCCTTCTCAAGTGTTCTCAACTCATTTACTATGAGGCTGAATCTGGCATACATGTCAGCAACACTTTCACTTTCTTTCTTCTGGAAGTTTTCATATTGAGAGATGAGTGGTGCCTTTCTATCCATTTTCTCATCAGCACTTCCCTCTACCATTTTGGTGAGAGCTTCCCATACTTCCTTAGCTGACTCACATTTAGCAATCTTTTGGAAGATTTCATCTGAGAGGGTTGAGACTAAGATATTCATAGCCTTGGCATCACATGCTTGAGATTTCTTTTCTTCATCTGTCCATTCAGCCTTTGGAGCAAGTGTTTGTGTGACCTTTCCACTTGAGTCCTTCTTGTATGGCTTGGGAGGACCTGTCATAATTACATCAAACAATTCTCCATCAATAGAGTTCAGATAAATTTTAATTCTTGTTTTCCAAAGTGCAAACTTTTCAAGGTTGCAAATTGGTGTTCTGGTGGAAGCATAATCTTTGATTTGTGCCATGTGAAAAATAATTTTTAGAAATATATATATATAAGAGGTAGGATCTTTTTGATCAAGGAGTTAAACTTTTTAGATCAACCTCCCTCTGATACCAATTGAAAGTGCACAGTTAACCTCACTAGAATTCTCTAGAGGGGGCGGGGGGGTGAATAGAGATTAAAAATATTTTGTGCAATTATATATATATGTGTAATAATCACAGATTTAAGCTTCCCACACACCAACAAGAATTAAGCAAGTACAGAAGAAAAATAACTAGAAGAAAATCACAGCACAACACAAGGAAATATAGTGGTTCCCCAAACTTTGGGTAGTCCACTCTTCTACCCCCTTTGGTAGGAATTCACTATCTTGTACTGAGTCTTTTGACAAGGAGACGCTTAGAACCAGCCTGAGTCTTTTGATAAGGAGACTCTTAGAACCAGCCTGAGTCTTTTGAAAAGGAGACTCTTAGAAGCCGTACAACTGAATTTTTTGAAGAGAGATTCTAAAAACTCTCTTACAATATTTGAGAATGAAGTTTAGAAAGAGAAGAAGAAGTATTTGAAACAAGAAAGAATCTTCTTCCTAGCAAGAAGATTAGAAGCACAAGAAGTAGTGAATGAAATCTCTCTTCTATAGTGAGAAGGAGATTGTAGGCCTTTTCTCTCTTTTAGTGAGAGCTATCAGAGTTTGCAGCAGTATGGCTTCAGAATGAGGAGAAGAAAGCTTGATCTTTGCTGCAGCACTATTTCTCAATTGTCTCTCTTTTCACTTGGGAGCTCTTCCTCTTTTTCAAAATGAATATGGTGAATGACTTCTTGTGATTCTCTGTCGACCTCCTTCTTATTTATAGCTCCGTTTAAAATATATTGCTAAAGGAGAATAATCAAATAGCAGACAGAGAATTAGAAAGAGATAAGAGATTCCATAATCAATATTTCTGTAGAAGGAAATGAATTCATTCTGATTTCAAATAATATCCATAATAGTCTTAATCAAATTAGCCAAGAATCAAATAGAAGGAAAGGCTGGTTCAGAACGGCTATAAAAGAATAATATCATTCCATAAAAATCAGATCTACAGAAAGAAGGAAAGAGATCTGGTGTGTTTTTGAATTTCTTATAGATATCGACGTGCGTCGATTACTATTCGACGTAAGCATCGAATTCATCCTGGATGGACGTCGAGAGGAGAATAAGGAAGGTGCATCGACTTTATCAAATGCGTCGACTAGAAGTCAGAGGTACGTCGACTATGATTACGTCGAGTTCTTATAAGAGTTACTTCGACTCATTCTGAGAGAAACGTCGACTATATTTCGACGTTGCGTCGAATACTATTCGACGCATATTTACTTAGCCCAATTTTTCATACTTAGACTTTATGTTCTACTCAATTCTAGGGGTTAAGATAAATCATTTCCCCAACAAATACACCGATTATTCCTACTGTGCCAAAGGTTTTTAGCCCGTCCCTTCCTTATCCCTCAAAAATAAACAACGAGCGGAAGGACGAGCATTATAAAAAATTTCTACTAATTTTAAAACAAATTCACATAAACGTTCCTTTCTGCGAGGCACTCTCTCAAATGCCGAAATATGCGAAATATCTTAAGGTGTTGCTTTCTAATAAAAAGCGACTCGAAGATGTTTCGCGTGTTTCCCTTAACACGGAATGCTCGGCTGTCCTCCTTAACAAATTGCCGCCAAAACTGAATGACCCGGGATGATTCTCCATCCCGTGCCTCTTCGGCAATATGTTTATAAAGTACGCTCTTGCGGACTTGGGAGCTAGCATCAACTTAATGCCTTTCTCCCTTTTCAAAAAACTTGATTTGGGCATCCCAAGCCTGACTAAGATGAGCATCCAACTCGCGGATCGCTCGATAAAGTACCCAATATGGGTAGTGGAGGATGTTCTGGTCAAGGTTGACAAGTTTATCTTCCCGGTAGACTTTGTCATCTTAGACATAGAGGAGGACGCTGAGGTGCCTATCATTCTCGGTCGCCCGTTCCTCGCAACCTCCCGCGCTTTATTCGATGTTAGTAATGGTCGCCTCCTCCTTCGGGTCGGAGATGACGAAGTCACTTTGCATATCAATCCCTCCATGCGGAACTCACTATCGAATGATGATTCCTTCTTTAATTTGGAATCCGCGTTTGAGGATGAGTGTTCTTATCTTTCGGAATTATTATCATTAATGATAAACGATTCAGATCTAGCAAATCAACCTCCTTTAGATGAATTGCCGCCAGATTCGCCCTTCGAGCCTTTCGATTCGAAAGAGTTAAAAAACTCCACATCTTATGAAGAACTCCCGGTCTTGGAGCTTAAGCAACTCCCCTACCATTTAAAAAATGCTTTTCTAGCCGCGAACTTAAAACTTCCGGTTATAATATCATCTACTTTAACCGATTCGGAAACATCCGAATTGGTTGAGGTTTTGTCTAAACAATGTCGTGCAATTGCATGGCAAATTTCTGATATCAGGGGAATTAACACATCATTCTGCTCCCACAAAATTTTTCTCAAAGAAAACCCCCGCAAAACTATTCAGCCTCAACGACGACTTAACCTGAACATACAGGAAGTCGTTAAGACTAAATTTATTAAACTCCTCGATGCGGGGATTATCTATCCTATATCCGACAGTACGTGGGTAAGTCCCGTACAAGTCGTCCCTAAGAAAGGCGGTATAACGGCAGTGGAAAACACGAATAATGAATTAATCCCAACTCGTACTGTTACGGGTTGGAGGGTGTGCATTGATTACAGAAAACTAAATGATGCCACCAGAAAAGACCACTTCTCATTGCCGTTTATTGATCAAATCCTAGAGCGTCTCTCTGGTCATCCTTTCTATTGCTTTCTTGATGGTCTCTCGGAATTTTTCCAAATCCCTATTTCCCCCGAGGACCAAGAAAAAACCACTTTTACTTGCTCTTTCGGCACTGATAGGAAAATTATTTTCCCGAAATAGATTCGGTAAGAAAATAATTTTATTTAATTTTGCTAAGAGGCAAGCGCACCTATCGCGTGTAGTATATATATGATGAAAATATCATAACATAGTCGTATTGGTCCTGGGTCCCATCGAGTATTGTTACTTCGAGCTACGCGTATTGTTTTATCCGATATAAAAATAGATGAAAGTTTATGCATTAATTAAAAACAATGATAACAATCGCGGGCTTGGTGTGCGTTTAGCAAAAACCAAGAAAAGCGATAATACAATAATAAGTGCATTAATTTGAAAACGAAAAAAACTAACATAACAATCGCGGGCTTGGTGTGCGTTTAGCAAAAACCAAGAAAAGCGATAGAAAAGACAAAAAGGACGCACTAAATTAAAACGCACACACTCTACGAAATTGAAATGAAAGCGATAAATTGCAGGAATTAAAGAAATGCAATCCCTACCCAAATAGGTAGAGGGGAAATAAATGCGTGAGCAAGTTCTACCCAAACGGGTAGACGGGAAATAAATGCAGTGCAAGTTCTACCCAAACGGGTAGACGGGAAATAAATGCAGTGCAATAATGAAATAAAACTAAGCTATTAAACGAAATAACGAAAAAAAAAAAACGAATTAAAAAAAGGTGATGACAACGAAAAAAAATGACGGAAACGAAAATGATTAAAACATAAAACAACAAAAACACGAATAATAAAAAGATAAAGTGAAAATACGAAAACGAAGAAAGCATTACGAGAGAAAAACGCTCGCTTTGAAGCGATTTTAAACGCAGCCCGAATATCCCATTCTAAACTACCGTGTCAAGGAAGAAAAGAATGAAAAATTATGACGACGCATAAATTCGAATATAAGCGAGAAAATCGATTTTATGGCGACGAATAAATCTAGCTAAAGAAAAATTGCGAAAATTGAAGTGCGGAAATAAAGCTAAGTTATGAATTGAAATACGGTGCAGAAATAAAGCTAAGTTATGAATTGAAATACGGTGCAGAATATGAAATTGCAGAATTTGAAATTACGCTACGAATGCACGAAAAAAACTAAATTTATTTATTGCCATAATAACGGGGTTTACAGGAAATAAAATTACAAAATTAAAAACATTTAATTTCAACATTTATATTACAAAAAGAAAATAAAATAAACACCTAATTAATTACATAAAAAAGAAAATAAAAAATTACAAAAAGTGGACAAAATATTGTGGAAGATCACCCAAAAGGGCAATCCATTAGGAGCCAAGAGGTTCCAAGAGGTTCCAAGAGGGTTCCAAGAGGGGGAATTGATGAGGGGGTCGGCCTCTATTTATAGGCAAAATTTTGGAATTACACGCCCTCGGTCACGGGCGTGTCTGAGGGCGTGACACGGCTTGGGGTGCGAATAGCCAGAACAGCTGGATCCAGGCTGGCATCTAGAAGGTTTGATCGGCGACTTTGGAAGTACACGGGCGTGTTCTAAGGAACACGGGCGTGTTCGATGTCGGCAGGCTTGAGCTTGAACTGGGCGTGACACCTGGCGTGTCCTTTGGTTTTCTGGAAGCTTTGTTGAGTCACGGTCTCGGTCACGGGCGTGACTAGATCACGGCCGTGACATTGGGCGTGACATTGGCATTTGGGCTCGAATTCTGGCTGAACAACCAACATGGGCGTGACCTAGTACACGGCCTCGGTCACGGGCGTGTCTGAGGGCGTGACTTCATGTTTGAGCTGGAAAAAAGACAGGAATGAAAATTATCAGAAATTATTGAACACGCCCTTGGACACGGGGGACACGGGCGTGTCCGAGGGCGTGACTTAACAAAATTACAGAAATTTTATAAAATGAAAATAAAACTAAGTTAAAAACAAAAATAGCAAAAACAAACATTTTATTCATTAATTTACATATATTATTTACAAATTTAATTAAAACTATACTAAAAACTATATAGAAAAATGCGTATATTTTCTATTTATCAAACACCCCCATACTTAAGCTTTTGCTATTCCAGAGCAAAAGTAAGGGATACCTATAAGACGTTAATAAAATTTCTAATTTACTAAAAATTTTATTTAATCAAAAGTGAGATCGAAATAAATTTAGGATATTTAAAGAGGTAAGTCCTAAATTGTGAAGATAATTTAAAAAGAGCGAAAAAGTTTTAGCGAAACTTCTAAAGTTAGTTAAATAGCGTCGAATATTGCAGTTTTTGGCACCTTTTAATTAGAATAGAATTATATAAAACTTTAACTTTTTTAAGAAAATTTTTAAGAATAAATAAAACCTACTAATTATGCTCTCGCAAACTTTTTAAATTAAAATCTAGCTTACAATTTTAGTGGCTAAGGCGTAGGGGAAAAAGGAAAGCTTTGGCAAAGAGAAGAGTGCTTGGATTAGGGGTGATGGATTTAATCCTCTCACCCCACCTTTTTGGTGGTTTTGCTCTGATTCCCAACGTTGGTTTACGGGGGATAATTGAAATCTTTGTAAACTTAACCCAATGCCCGTGTTTACGGAATTTTATTTTTATTCCCATTGACACGAGATTTCTTTTAACAATATTGGGTGCCTGTGTTTACGGAATCTTTTTATTCCCATTGACACAGGATTTCTTTTAAAACGTCTTCTTTTACTTTTTATGCCAAGCTAAAGGGGTGAGGGTTTCAAAAGAAAAACTAGAGTAATAAAAGAGTATTTGAGAGCAAAATTTAGTAGATTAGAATATTCCTAAAGTTTCACAAGTTCGAGTTAGAATAATTGAATCTAAAGATGGTTTGCCAATATAATACAAAAACAAATCTATTTAGGGTTAACTCGAGGTAGTGCTAAAAGTTTTGTTCTCAAATTAAATTAAAATCACAAGAAATTTTTTACTACAAAAATTCCTTGATTTAAATTTACAAACTATGATGCAAATAAAATGGTTTTAGCAAATCAAAAATAGTGAAAACGTTTAAAGATAAACTCTACCTAGCCTTGGAAATAACAAAAAGCTAAGTAGGGGTTTTTATTCTATTTTTGGAGTTTTTTTTTTTTTTTTTTTTTTTTTTTTTTTTTTTTTTTGATAAGTTTTTCTTTTCATCAAATTTTTTGGAGTTTTTAAGATATGATATTTTTTTGATTTTTTTTTTTTTTTTTGATTTTTTTTTGATTTTTTTGATTTTTTATAACAAAATACATATATAAATACTTAATAAAATAAAGTAACAAAAAGAAAGAAGAAATTTAAGAAAAGCAAAAATACATACAAAAATTTTTAGTTTTTTTTTTGTTTTAATATATTTTTTTTCATCAAAAATTTTTTTTTATTTTTAATTTTATTAAAAACATGTACATTAATACAAAACAAAGAAAAGAAGAAAGAAAGAGAGAAAAAGGAGAAGAAAATATATATTTTTTGTGTTATGACAAAAGTGTGAGGATTTTGTTATAACAAAATTTTTATAACTTTTTTCATCAATTTTTTGATTTATATAATTTTTATGGATTTTTCAATTTTATTTCCTATTTACATATTAGATTTTTTTTTTACAAAAAGAAAAGAGAAATAAAAAGGAGGACAAAGAAGTTGCAACATAATTTGTTATGTTGTAACAACTTTGTTAATTTATTTATTTTCTTAAATTTTTTTTTTTTTTTTTGTAAGTGAAAAGAGGAACAAAGATGTTGCAACACATTTTTGTTATGACATTATACAAAGATGTTGCAACATATAAAATTTATTATTATTATTATTTTTTGGTTTTTTCTAATATGAGAGGGGCAAAAATAATTACAAAAAGAGCTAAACACCCCCATACTTAAAGATCAACATTGTCCCCAATGTTGAAATTAAGTATGAGGAACAATTCTAATTATATATGTACATAAGCATTAAAAAAGAGGGAAAATAAAATACAAGGGGGGAAAAAGCACGCCCCTATTTTGGAGACGGATTACCAGATTAATACCTGCAAAAAATGTTAAAACAAAATAACAAAATGTTATTTACAAAAGAGAGGGGGGGGAGGTAAGAATGCTAAAATCGTATATAAATATATAAGTTTTTTATTTCTTTTTCTTATTTTTCTAAGTTACAAAAATAAAGTAAAACTATATATATATTTTTTTGGATTTTAATATTTTTATTATTTTTTTTGGATTTTGAATAAGATAAAA
The DNA here is from genome assembly GCA_033032865.1 of Dactylorhiza incarnata. NCBI lineage: Eukaryota > Viridiplantae > Streptophyta > Magnoliopsida > Asparagales > Orchidaceae > Dactylorhiza > Dactylorhiza incarnata. Next base: position 6,576,120 of record JAWHQI010000078.1, on the reverse strand, counting down.
ATATATAAAACCTAAAAATAAAAATAAGAAAGGAAAAAGATATTTACAAAAAGAAAAGAAAGATACAAAATTATATTAATTTGTTGAATTTTTCTAAGATAAGTTTTTATCATAATAAATTTTTTTGATTTTTAATTTTATTACATATATACATATTAAGTAAAAATAAGGGATAAAAAAGGAAAAGAACAAAAAGAAAAAGAAAATGAAAATACATTAAGTAAATTTTTTTTTTGGATTTTCTTTAAGAATTTTTCATCATATATTTTTTTTTTCTTATATGTACATTTATATACATACAAAAATAAGTACAAAAAAGAGAGAAAAAACAAAGAAAGAAAAATCATATATGATTTTGGGTTTTTCTATATTTACAAAAAGCATGAAATATATAAATAAAGTAAAACCACATATTATTATTTTTTTGGAGTTTCCTAAATATATTTTCATCATTTTTCAAATATGCATATTTATAAAAACCTTTATACTTTATAAAAATAAAAAATAAAGAGAAATTTTAAAATAAAAATCAAAGAAGAAGAAGTGAAATCCAAGGATAAAAGTAATAGGGTTTCCCCTTTTCAAAATATCGACAAAAATCCCCTCGCGGGTCTGCCGAGTACTCCTACTTCGAGAAAACTACCTATTATTCTATCTCAAAAATTCCAATAATTCTTTAAGATTTATGTTTCAAAGTTTTCCATTATTTTGTTATTTTAATTAAAATATTATTTGATTTTGTTAAATATGCATTTTAAACTTTAATGAAAATAAAATAGAAATCATTTTTTGGGGTTTTTAATTATTATTTTTTTTTTGAAGTTTTTAAAGATGATAAAAATAAAGAACAAATATTTTTGAGTTTTTTTTTTTTTGGGTTTTTTTATTTTTTTTTGGATTTTTTTAAAGATGATTAAAATACAAAAGCATATATTTTTGAAATTTTTAGTGTTTTTTAATTTTTTTGAGTTTTTGAAGATGATAAAAATATAAAAGCATATATTTTTTAGTTTTTGGGGTTTTCTAATTTTTTGGCTTTTTTAAATATGATAAAATCAATAACGTAAACTTTTTTCGCAATATCGATGAATCTCCCCGGCAACGGCGCCAAAAACTTGATAGGAAAATTATTTTCCCGAAATAGATTCGGTAAGAAAATAATTTTATTTAATTTTGCTAAGAGGCAAGCGCACCTATCGCGTGTAGTATATATATGATGAAAATATCATAACATAGTCGTATTGGTCCTGGGTCCCGTCGAGTATTGTTACTTCGAGCTACGCGTATTGTTTTATCCGATATAAAAATAGATGAAAGTTTATGCATTAATTAAAAACAATGATAACAATCGCGGGCTTGGTGTGCGTTTAGCAAAAACCAAGAAAAGCGATAATACAATAATAAGTGCATTAATTTGAAAACGAAAAAAACTAACATAACAATCGCGGGCTTGGTGTGCGTTTAGCAAAAACCAAGAAAAGCGATAGAAAAGACAAAAAGGACGCACTAAATTAAAACGCACACACTCTACGAAATTGAAATGAAAGCGATAAATTGCAGGAATTAAAGAAATGCAATCCCTACCCAAATAGGTAGAGGGGAAATAAATGCGTGAGCAAGTTCTACCCAAACGGGTAGACGGGAAATAAATGCAGTGCAAGTTCTACCCAAACGGGTAGACGGGAAATAAATGCAGTGCAATAATGAAATAAAACTAAGCTATTAAACGAAATAACGAAAAAAAAAAACGAATTAAAAAAAGGTGATGACAACGAAAAAAAATGACGGAAACGAAAATGATTAAAACATAAAACAACAAAAACACGAATAATAAAAAGATAAAGTGAAAATACGAAAACGAAGAAAGCATTACGAGAGAAAAACGCTCGCTTTGAAGCGATTTTAAACGCAGCCCGAATATCCCATTCTAAACTACCGTGTCAAGGAAGAAAAGAATGAAAAATTATGACGACGCATAAATTCGAATATAAGCGAGAAAACCGATTTTATGGCGACGAATAAATCTAGCTAAAGAAAAATTGCGAAAATTGAAGTGCGGAAATAAAGCTAAGTTATGAATTGAAATACGGTGCAGAAATAAAGCTAAGTTATGAATTGAAATACGGTGCAGAATATGAAATTGCAGAATTTGAAATTACGCTACGAATGCACGAAAAAAACTAAATTTATTTATTGCCATAATAACGGGGTTTACAGGAAATAAAATTACAAAATTAAAAACATTTAATTTCAACATTTATATTACAAAAAGAAAATAAAATAAACACCTAATTAATTACATAAAAAAGAAAATAAAAAATTACAAAAAGTGGACAAAATATTGTGGAAGATCACCCAAAAGGGCAATCCATTAGGAGCCAAGAGGTTCCAAGAGGTTCCAAGAGGGTTCCAAGAGGGGGAATTGATGAGGGGGTCGGCCTCTATTTATAGGCAAAATTTTGGAATTACACGCCCTCGGTCACGGGCGTGTCTGAGGGCGTGACACGGCTTGGGGTGCGAATAGCCAGAACAGCTGGATCCAGGCTGGCATCTAGAAGGTTTGATCGGCGACTTTGGAAGTACACGGGCGTGTTCTAAGGAACACGGGCGTGTTCGATGTCGGCAGGCTTGAGCTTGAACTGGGCGTGACACCTGGCGTGTCCTTTGGTTTTCTGGAAGCTTTGTTGAGTCACGGTCTCGGTCACGGGCGTGACTAGATCACGGCCGTGACATTGGGCGTGACATTGGCATTTGGGCTCGAATTCTGGCTGAACAACCAACACGGGCGTGACCTAGTACACGGCCTCGGTCACGGGCGTGTCTGAGGGCGTGACTTCATGTTTGAGCTGGAAAAAAGACAGGAATGAAAATTATCAGAAATTATTGAACACGCCCTTGGACACGGGCGTGTCCGAGGGCGTGACTTAACAAAATTACAGAAATTTTATAAAATGAAAATAAAACTAAGTTAAAAACAAAAATAGCAAAAACAAACATTTTATTCATTAATTTACATATATTATTTACAAATTTAATTAAAACTATACTAAAAACTATATAGAAAAATGCGTATATTTTCTATTTATCAGGCACCTTCGCATATCGAAGGATGTCGTTTGGCCTTTACAACGCGCCAGCTACATTCCAACGATGTATGCTGGCAATATTCGGCGAGCTAGTAGAAGATATAATGGAATTCTTCATGGATGACTTCTCCGTCTTTGGAAACTCTTTTTCAAATTGTCTAAAAAATTTAGATAGAGTCCTCCAACAGTGCGAAGAGACGAACTTAGTCCTGAACTGGGAGAAACGCAACTTCATGGTCCGAGAGGGTTTAGTCCTCGGGCATAAAATTTCTTCCAAGGGGATGGAGATTGATAAGGCCAAAGTCGCTATAATTGAACAACTTCATGTTCCTTCGAACGTAAAATCCATTAGAAGTTTTCTCAGCCACGTAGGTTTTTATCGGCGGTTTATTCAAGATTTTTCAAAAATAACCAAACCGCTAACTCACCTCCTGGAAAAGGATTCCCCATTTACTTTTGACACGGCCTGCATAGAGGCGTTTAATTTTATAAAAAAGCAACTTATCAAGTCTCCAATTCTGGTGGCGCCAGATTGGTCCCTTCCGTTCGAGATTATGTGCGACGCGAGTGATATCGCGGTAGGAGCCATTTTAGGCCAACGCATAAATAAATATTTTCATCCAATATATTACGCTTCTCGCACACTAAATGCCTCACAGGCTAACTATACAACGACGGAAAAGGAACTTTTTGCCGTCGTCTTTGCTTTTGATAAATTCAGGACTTACGTAACACTTTCAAACGTAATCATTTTCACTGATCACTCCGCCCTAAAATATCTTTTGGCCAAAGTCGATGCCAAGACCCGCTTGCTTCGATGGATCCTCCTTTTACAGGAATTTGACTTAGATATCCGAGATAAGAAGGGGGCTGAAAATTTAGCAACCGACCACCTCTCACGTTTAGAACAACCCTTCGCGGAGGCGCTCATCGAACCCAAAATTGACGATCGATTTCCTGAAGAGCGCCTTTTAATTTTAAATAATATAAAAACTTCTTCTACCCCTTAGTTCACAGATTATGCGAACTATCTAGTCGCACGGGTCCTTCCAAAGGATTTTTTGACTCAGCAAAATAAGAAATTCTTTTCTGATTTGAAAAACTACTTTTGGGAGGACCCCTTTCTCTTTCGAGTCTGCGAAGACCAAGTGGTGCGAAGATGTGTTTTAAGTGAGGAGGGTGCGCAAATTTTGCGACACTGCCACGAGGAGCCGGCTGGAGGGCATTATCAAGTCAACCGGACCGCGCGGAAAGCGTTAGAGGCGGGCTTTTATTGGCCCACTCTCTTTAAGGATGCTCACAATTTTGTGAGTAAATGCGATAGCTGCCAGCGGTCGGGTAACATCTCTCGTCGTGACGAGATGCCCCATAACCTTTTTCTCGAGTGCGAAATCTTCGATCTGTGGGGCATTGATTTTGTAGGCCCCCTACCTTCTTCTTTTAATAATCACTATATTTTAGTGGCGGTCGACTACGTCTCTAGGTGGGCGGAAGCGCAAGCTCGGCCACTAATGATGCGCGAGTCGTCGTCCATTTTCTAAAAAAATTATTTTCTCGCTTTGGCACACCCCGTGCAATAGTAAGTTATAGGGGTACGCACTTCTGCAATGCCCAGTTTTCAAAAAATTTATCTAAATATGGCGTCACACACAAGCTCGCCACCGCCTATCATCCCCAAACAAGCGGCCAAGTAGAGGTAGTAAATCGCGAGATTAAACGCATTTTGGAGAAAACCGTTTCTTTAAATAGGAAAGATTGGTCCGTCAAACTCGACGACGCGTTGTGGGCATATCGTACGGCATACAAGACCGCTGTCGGTTGTACGCCCTATCGATTAGTCTACGACAAGCGTGTCATTTACCTGTAGAGTTAGAGCACCGCGCTTTTTGGGCCTTAAAATTTTTAAATCTGTGTTCGAACTTAGCCTCAGAGAATAGCAAATTCCAACTAAATGAACTCGATGAATGGCGTGCGAACGCTTATGAGAGTAATAAATTTTACAAGTAGCGTTCTAAGTTCTACCATGATCATAAAATAAAATTTCCCAAAACATTTGTGTCGGGCGATCTTGTCCTTCTTTATAATTCACGCCTTGGTCTTTTTCCGGGTAAGTTGAAATTCCGATGGTCTGGCCCCTTTAAGGTTAAAGAGGTTTGGCCGTATGTGACCGTTCTTATCTCTCACCCTGAAAGAGGCGAATTTAAAGTAAACGGGCATCGTTTAAAACTTTACCTTACGGGCGATCCAGTGGACGAAAATACTGAATCCTTAACCCTCCCCAACTTATAATCTCACCACGCCAAATGCGTCAAGCTACGCGACGGTAAACAAAGCGCTTGTGGGAGGCACCCCATAATTATTTAATATTTTATTAAGCTTTGTTCTTTTTTGCACGGTTTCTTACGGCCCCACCAGCTTTAATTCAGGGAAGCCTTTTTGCTCCTTCTTTCCTTTTGTATATATTGCAATGTTATTTTCTCTTCTTCATACTTACATTAAAACATTGAGGACAATGTTGGGTTTTATGTATGGGGGTGTCTTACCGTTTTTATTTAAACAAACAATTTTTTCAAAAAAAAATTATTTTATTTCATCTTGCCTACTTTTGTAAATATAAGCTTGAAAAAGGAAAAAAAAATTGTTTAAAACCACAAAAAAAATGTTTTTTTTATGATTTTTTTTTTGTTTTAAACATATTTTTTTTCTTTTTCAAGCTTATATTTACAAAAGTAGGCAAGATGAAATAAAACATTTTTTTTGAAAAAATTGTGTTTGTTTAAATAAAAACGGTAAAACACTTACTTAGCCGCTCCACTTGCGAGGCTATGTGAGCAGTGACATCCACTTCATATATCCCGGCCGGTCCTAGTGCCAACTTTGGGATTACATATATTAAAGAAAACCAATTTCCCACAAGCATTTGGATGACTTTTAAAAATACATATATTTTATTACTAGAAAATATCGAGGTCCCAGTGGCATCCACTTTATATGTTTTTTATAATAAAATTTACGTATTTTTAGTATAATTATTAGTATAATTTTAATTAAAATTGTAAATTTTATATGTAAATTAATGAATAATTGCTTGTTTTATTATTTTTGTTACTAACTTAGCTTTATTTCTTTTTTTTTTCAGATTTTTGACAAAATTTTCTCAGGTCATGCCCGTGACCAAGGGCGTGTAAATTTAAAGTTCAAAATTCATCGAATCCCGAGCTGAGGTCGACGAAAGGCGAGCTGAGTTTGACGAATGGCAAGTCACGCCCTCGGTAGCGTGTAAATTTAAAGCTCTGCGCCCGACGAACCCCTTTCCAGCTCACTCCAGTTGACCAAGTCACTCATGTGACTCTACAAGTCACGCCCGTGTTCCAACAGAGTCACGCCCGTGAGCCGCCAACGCGTCACGACCCAAAGTCGCGCCCATGCTGCCGACATCTGCCGCCCATAGTCATGCCCGTGACTCTACAAGTCACGCCCGTTGTCACAACCCGTATTTTCCCGAAATATATTATAATATCAGAGTAAAGGGAAAAACACGCGTCGTGATGTCACGTCCAGTAGGGGACAACTACGGACGTTCAGGCGAGCAATCAAACGAACTTCTTCACAAAAAAAAATGTGAATTTATAAAAGAATTATCTTTTAAGATTATTTTCATTAGATTAGGAAGCCGTGTCCCTCGGCCCTGCGGTTTATCTAGCCGCTCCTTATAAAAGACAAGCATACGCAGCGGAAGAAAATAAGTCCACTTTATACCTAACGGCGCTGAAGACCAGAGACGTCTCCAGGGCGATCGCCGATCTACATTTAGTATATAATAAAGAAATATCATTATATTCTGTTTTACGATTTGCAAATAAGTGATACTTAATAGTAATGCAACAAACAGTTAAAAGGTTAACTTTTTATAATGCCAAAAGAACTGCATTAATAATCAGCAAAATCGGCTTTTCCCAGAGTGTACATATACAAATAACCAAGTAGCAGTAAAGGAAAACTAGCAGTAGTAGCAGCAAGTAAACCAAACAACAAGCCGTACGGGCGTCAACATCTGACACGAACCCGCAGGCGAACAAGCAACAGGCAAAAGACAAGCTACAACAAAAAGGAGCTGAATCCTTACCCACAAGAGAGGGAAGGCCTCGACAACGAACAGTACGACCCCGCTCGAACTCTGGCGGCAGCTACAAACCTGAACCTGAGGCATTCATAAGAAAAGAATGCCTCAGCCCAAAGGGTGCAAGAAAACAGCATAGGTAAATTAAGGTCAGGAGAAGTAACCAGTGACATAACCAAGCTGAAGAGGGTATATAAATACATATATATATACATATACACATATATATAACTATATATATACGCTTATATAAAGACTTCAGTAATAGAAGGTTAGGAAGATCCCGCATAAAACCAGCCCAATAAGCAAGAGCATAACTAAACTTGGCATATAGTGCAGAAATGGACCAGTGGTGGCGGACCCAAGCAATGTCACTACCCACACACATAAAGGGGACATTCACCCCAAATAATAAATAGGCGCCGTGGTGGTGGTCTGATCATCCTACCAACCACTATTAAAAGAACTGTGATGGGGGAACCCAGTGTTCCCTGTACCCATCCTTTCGTTTCAACAAGTCCATCACTATTTAGCCAAGTAAACATGCAGAAGTAGCCAAGTAAAACATGATTCGGGACTAGCATAACCCAACCCAAGGTGCAACCCCAAAACAGAATAACTGCAGCCCCAAATCAACCCAACAAGGATGGTTATATAGCAGCCCAAACAAAATAGAAACACCCAATTGATTTAAAGCATAGCAGCAGCCCTAAAATGAATCCAACAAGATAGATATACAACAGCCTCTATAGAATTCGGGATCATACAAGCAAGGGCCAAAGTAATAAATCCAAGCAGGAAGGGAATATGTACATATATATATACATATATATATATAGCAACCCCTAGCTGAATTATACGACCAGCCCCAATATAAAACCAACTGGAACGATGCAAGCAGAACCAAAGAATCTAAAAGGAACAACAAATGGCAGCACCCAACTGGTACTACATAGCAGCTCTCCCAAATTAAATCCCCCCATAATTAGACAAAAGCAAGAGCAGCCCCAAAATGAATTCACCAAGCAGCAACCCCAAGATGAAGAGCAAAAGAGGCAGCCCCAACCCGATAAACACAGTAGCCCCAATTTAGAACACATACGAGGTAACCCCAAGTCAAATCATATAGCAGCAGCCATCAGCCATAGGTCCCCCAATAAAATAATTTTCCAAACCTTAATGGGACAACCGAGCAGCCTACCCTCCACTTCCAAAGGAAGAACTCCTAACATAATTATTTCTGGAAGCATAAAGCAGCCATAAACCCTTAAAATCCATAAATTTCCCCAAAGACGACAGGTAACCAAGCAGCCGAGCAGCAGCCATAAACCGGACAGCAGCCCTAACCCAATAATTCCCCCAAAGAAGACAACCGAGCAGCCCTAACCCCAAAAAAAATTCAACATAAAGCCTGGACGAAATCTGGAGGGCAAAACCTCATAAGCAGCTATCAGATGAAGCCAACCAAACATTTACTAGCATAAATAAGCAAGATTGCCCTTCCAAACCATAAATTCGCCAAGCACAGAAAAGTAAGAGAAAAGGGAGGGGGGAGGAAGATGAAAAGGGTGAAGAGTTTCCTTGCCTCACTCCACCCGGTACCCCGACGGAGATTACCAGCCCCGACGACCAAAGATTGCCTCGCCTCCAACGGCTCCGGCGCGGCCCCGCCCCAAATTTTCGCAAAACCCTGCACTAAACCCTCCTGGAGAAATCACGGGATCAAAGAAGAGCCCGACCTTGGAAATGAAACCAGCCGCACCAAGAATGAAATGGAAATCATAATCAAGCCCTCCACTTATATATCCACCCTCATTCATGTGTGTATATGAATATATACATTTATATCATTTGTGCATATTTATATATATATATATTTTTGTATGAGATGCAAGGGTATAAATATCCCTATATATCTTTATTTAGGTAGGAGTATGTGTTTGTATGTATATATATAGCTCTACCAGAAATTAATCAAACTCTCTAGACTACGACGACAACGACGATTCCGAAAGGTAACGCCCCTCTCATATCTATACTGAACTACGATAATTTCGTATTTAAACAGTTGATTTTATGGTAACTCCACTAAAAAGGCTATTGGGAAACTTGGGGCGTTACAGTCACCCCTCCTAACAAAAGTTTCGCCCCGAAACTTGCAACATCAGCACCAAACAAGGAAAGAACGAGAATGAAAGAAAACTTAGGAGATGAAAACTTACTGGGGAAGCTAGCCCAAAAGATGACGGTAGGACTCCATCATTACTGGCTCAAGCTCCCAAGTTGCACCCTGAACGTCCTGATTGTCCCAGAGGACCTTCACCATGGGGATGGTCTTCCTCCGCAACACTCGATCCTGTCTTTCCAAAATGCGAACGGGCTGCTCTACAAACGATAGATTGGGCTGCAGCACTGGCACTGAATCTAGAACAAGGCGAGAGCACTCCAGGGCAAGGAACTAGGCCAGGAAAAAGCCACACTGCAACAACTCATCTAACTGAGTGCGCAACTCTCGCAACACACACGGGGCCAAAAAGGGTACGGTACCTTAGCAATAGGACAGGTACCCGTCTCAAGGTCAGAAACAAACTCCTCAACTCTCGCAGGTTGAGAACCAGGGAGACAACGGCGAAGACATCAGCAAGATCTCGCACAACAGGGAAGAAAATCCTCGATACACAACAAACTACTACCGGTTTCTAACATAGAAACAAGGTAAGCAACGCCATAGAAAACTAAAGGCTCCTGGCACACACCGCAGAAATAATCGGGGAAAACATAATAACAAATGGTTTTAACCATAACTCAAGACGAGAGAATCAGGGAACACCGGATTCAGCAATTAATCAATATATCAATATTCAACTTACAACAAGGTCAAAGATTTTAGAAAGACGACACCATGCAAGGCTTGGTGTCGGAATAAGACGAAGGTAAACTTAACACACAAGGCCAAACACCAGAGCCACACTCAAAGGTCAAAAGAAAACACTTGGTGAGTCTTAACTTGACTCCCAACGAACTTCTCGTAACAGTACGATGAATAAGGTACGACAAGACACCACAAATGAACACTGACCAATTACAAGGCAACTCAAAAATAGAGCATAGCTTAGTTTGACGGTCAAGGAAGGTCTCATGATCAACACAGGGAGAAGAACCAAACATTCGCTATAAGAGAGCAAAGCTGCCGGTCACTGGAGCAGGTAAAGGACCCAAAACCGAAATTCGTCCACTTATCCTCCAAATTAAACAATTGCTAGCCCCGCTAGGTCACCGAGAACTAGGAGAAATTTCCAGGAAATTTAGCCCACGGCAATAAACAACTTAGCCAACCAAAGGAAGAAATGCAGGATCTGAAAATTTGTCGAGCAAGACCACTTGTTCTTAACTAAATTAAATAAGCCCAGCATAAAACAATTAGCCGACAAGCTCAACCTTCCCCACGACAACGGAATCTCTAACGTTTGCACCTTAAGTATAACGCCATATAATAATATTTGTTCACTTATCTAGAGAGCGAAGCGGCAAATGATTTGAAGCGGTTATAAAGCTCGAAACCGAAATAAATCTACATAACCTCCGAGTTTAACGATTTACAACTTTGCCAAAAAGAAAATTCGGGAAGAACAAAAGAGATTCCTAGGAAATTTAGCACCTAACTCTCAAGCCCGTCAGGAATTAGGAAACAAGCGTTCCGGGGAATCCAAGACCTAATGCTTCCCAACCCCACTAAAGATTACAAAATAGATTTCCAGAAAGATTAGCCCGCCCAACCACCAAAACCTTTAGCTAGAGAAAAGCGCAAAGTTTGCAACCATCCAAATCTTCCGCTACCAAAATAAGCAAGATTAGCCAAGCGCAAAGGCAGAACTAACCAAGTGATCCAACCATATAACCATCCGGAGCTAGCTAAACACAAACCCAGAGCATGGCCAAGATAAGCCAAAATAGGACTATAGCTGAAACTAGGACCACTGCTAGCACACCCCACAATAGATGTTAACAAAAATTTGGAGATAACTACTAGCATAATCCACATAACTATCAACGGAAACTTGAAGGAAGCTGCTAGCATGATCCAACATAAATGTTAACAGGTACTTGGGGAGTCCTTCTGGCAAGATTTAGCATAAAGCAGACTAATGTTTCAGCATATTAGGCACACCAACAAATTTCATATAAGGAGATTTCTAACGAAATTTCCTAATTAGACTTCACGATCCCCATACCCGAACAACCCATCAAATTTGAAAAAAACTCCTTTGAGCCGAAAGTATCAAGTCAAATTCGATAAATAGATTTCTATATATATCCTGGAACTAAGCCTCAAGAAAAACTGAGAGTTCACAACTTTGAAAGCTTCGCCGGATTTCTGTTTCCACAAACATAAGTGCTGAACAGACTGGAGATTTTTGGGAAATAGGAGAATGAGAGAAATCAAAATAAAATTGAAATAATCAGGTTTTACCGCACCTGGAATAGCTATATCTAAGATAATATGAATCTAGTTATGCTGCCGTTAAGGGAAGCCTAAACCAGAAATAAAAATTCTAATTTGGGATACACCAAAAAAAAACCCCCCATAGCAAAACAACAATTACCCAATCAGATCGCACACATAGTAGCCCCAAAATAGCATACTAACAGGAGTCAGCATAGCAGCCCGACTAACGGCATACGTGCACGGGTTTCACTTGGGAATGTTGATGTGCTTGATGAGAAGCTTTTCGGAAAAAGAGACTTTCATACACTGGTTGCATTATGAGGCTATAAGTAAGGAATCTTTATATTATTTTCCTTCACAACAACGGTTTCCTACACATCTGAACATAGAGATCTAGAAAAAGATTTTACCAACACGCAATAGATCCGGGAAATTCTAGCATAAGAACCAAGAATTTACTATCATATAACCAAACAAGAACCGAGCATCAAAGAGGGGCTGCTCACCCCGCAATCGCAAGCAATTTCAGTTGAGCAGAAGAAAAGAGGAGAGGGGGAAAAAGAGGAGAAGAGTTTCCTTGCCTCGCTGAAAACCCTAACCCGGCGACGAAGAACATGCCGCAAGCAAAACAATAACGAAACAGACACGGCCATCAAACTCCGCCAAGGCCTGGGCACAGACCACTAACATAACTGAGGAAGTCTGACGCGGGAAGCCAAACACGCTCCTGGGCTAGCCATCATCCATCAGGAAATCCAGACGCTTATCCCTACACTGGATCACGGCGTCATAACGGGCTAGCCAATCCATGCCCAAGATCACGTCAAAAACCTCCAAGTCGATCACCTTCAGATCTGCATGCCCCAAAACTCCTTCCAAAACAATCGGACACTGCCTCCCGCACAGATCTAACACTACCGAATCTCTAGACGGGTACTTGATACGAAACGGACCATCAACTCGCTCCAAAGCCCAGCGATGCCGATCAACGAACCCCTTGGCCACAAAAGAATGAGTGGCACCAGAATCAAACAGGACGTGCGCCCAACAGTCTCGAACCCTAAACTCGCCTAACAAAGCAGTATGACACGCAACGACACAGGGATGAGGCATTAATATAGCGACTCATTTACCACAGAAAGATTGGACTACAACGAGAACAAGGAAGAACCTGATACAAACAGCCTGCTAAGACTGGACTCAAACCTCTAGGAAGGGAAGACATACAAATACTTGCTTTTGCTACTGCTTTTTCTCTGGGAAAAGTAAATACATAATATCACGCTATACTCAGGATGGTGCGCCATCCTTTAGCTCTCGTGCACCTCTCCCGTATGCATATCAACTTAAAATCTTATTGTTTAAAACCATGCGTGTACATGTGTCATCGTGTAGATCTCTGGCTTGGCACGTGTGCTTATGCAATGTTATGCTATGCATGCAGTGCTATGCAAACTAAGAAAAGGCCTTAATGCATGCTATGAGCGGCGTACACATGCGATCTTATGCATCCCATACTACATATTATCGCATGCAACGAAAAAGAAAATCTAATGGACACGCATGCGACCTACGTTATGCATCTCATACTACATAACAGTCGCATGTTGTCACCTATGAGGATCCATATACAAATACATATTATGCATCCCATACTACATAATATGCCCCGTATACTTCTTTCATGCTTATGAGTATAGTGTTCGTGCTTCAGCCGAGATCTACCGATGACCCATCGGTGAGTGTATGCAATGATTAACGATTCTCACTGGACAGTTAACCGGGCCAGCCAGACCATTTCCAGCAACCCGATTAACCTCCCTCTGATACCAACTGTCACAACCCGTATTTTCCCGAAATATATTATAATATCAGAGTAAAGGGAAAAACACGCGTCGTGATGCCACGTCCAGTAGGGGACAACTACGGACGTTCAGGCGAGCAATCAAACGAACTTCTTCACAAAAAAAAATGTGAATTTATAAAAGAATTATCTTTTAAGATTATTTTCATTAGATTAGGAAGCCGTGTCCCTCGGCCCTGCGGTTTATCTAGCCGCTCCTTATAAAAGACAAGCATACGTAGCGGAAGAAAATAAGTCCACTTTATACCTAACGGCGCTGAAGACCAGAGACGTCTCCAGGGCGATCGCCGATCTACATTTAGTATATAATAAAGAAATATCATTATATTCTGTTTTACGATTTGCAAATAAGTGATACTTAATAGTAATGCAACAAACAGTTAAAAGCTTAACTTTTTATATTGCCAAAAGAACTGCATTAATAATCAGCAAAATCGGCTTTTCCCAGAGTGTACATATACAAATAACCAAGTAGCAGTAAAGGAAAACTAGCAGTAGTAGCAGCAAGTAAACCAAACAACAAGCCGTACGGGCGTCAACATCTGACACGAACCCGCAGGCGAACAAGCAACAGGCAAAAGACAAGCTACAACAAAAAGGAGCTGAATCCTTACCCACAAGAGAGGGAAGGCCTCGACAACGAACAGTACGACCCCGCTCGAACTCTGGCGGCAGCTACAAACCTGAACCTGAGGCATTCATAAGAAAAGAATGCCTCAGCCCAAAGGGTGCAAGAAAACAGCATAGGTAAAAGTAAGAGCAGGAGAAGTAACCAATGACATAACCAAGCTGAAGAGGGTATATAAATACATATATATATACATATACACATATATATAACTATATATATATACGCTTATATAAAGACTTCAGTAATAGAAGGTTAGGAAGATCCCGCATAAAACCAGCCCAATAAGCAAGAGCATAACTAAACTTGGCATATAGTGCAGAAATGGACCAGTGGTGGCGGACCCAAGCAATGTCACTACCAACACACATAAAGGGGACATTCACCCCAAATAAGAAATAGGAGCCGTGGTGGTGGTCTGATCATCCTACCAACCACTATTAAAAGAACTGTGATGGGGGAACCCAGTGTTCCCTGTACCCATCCTTTCGTTTCAACAAGTCCATCACTATTTAGCCAAGTAAACATGCAGAAGTAGCCAAGTAAAACATGATTCGGGACTAGCATAACCCAACCCAAGGTGCAGCCCCAAAACAGAATAACAGCAGCCCCAAATCAACCCAACAAGGATGGTTATATAGCAGCCCAAACAAAATAGAAACACCCAATTGAATTAAAGCATAGCAGCAGCCCTAAAATGAATCCAACAAGATAGATATACAACAGCCTCTATAGAATTTGGGATCATACAAGCAAGGGCCAAAGTAATAAATCCAAGCAGGAAGGGAATATATACATATATATATATATATATATATATATAGCAACCCCTAGCTGAATTATACGACCAGCCCTAATATAAAACCAACTGGAACGATGCAAGCAGAACCAAAGAATCTAAAAGGAACAACAAATGGCAGCACCCAACTGGTACTACATAGCAGCTCTCCCAAATTAAATCCCCCCATAATTAGTCAAAAGCAAGAGCAGCCCCAAAATGAATTCACCAAGTGATGCGCGTCGGCAAGTGCACCGGTCGCTGTCAAGTAATAATTGTGGAGAATAAATTCCCCCGGATGTCGGTCTCTTGAGGAATGCAGGATGGGTGAACGAATCGCGCAGTGATTATTGTTACACAAGCGTTTCACAAACACAAAGAGGGGTTTTTGGTTGGTTTTCCTAATTTTAACAACAACAACAGAGATGCGGGTCGAGAACACCGCTTCGCAAAGTGAGGTGGATGCAACGGCTGCGATGTCGTGCTTCGTGAGGCGGATGAAGTGAACTCAAGTGCGAAAGGGTGAGGGTCGCAAACACCTCTTCACAACCGTCGTTAGCTCTTGCTAACACGGAGCAAACACCTTGCGTGCGTGTGCGAGTGAGTGAGTGAGAACGGAATGAATCATGAGCAAACCATGGAGAAAAACAAAGAAATATTCATTTTCATCAAAGTAAATATTACAATATTCATCTAGTACATGGTTCAAAGAGTGCAATGAAGGGAAAGAAGAAAGAAATAACCGGCGGTGAAGACTAGCGGCCGTTCACGGCCGGAATGGTAGGTTGTCGGGCTACCTCCGGACTCGGACGGGCAATGCTTCCGGCGTAGAGAGCTGTCACAATCTCCCTACGTGCTCCGTCGTCTTCGACTCAAGGTCTCTTCTTCTTCTCACCGGGCGGAAAGCGAAAATGGTTGCTTGGAGACTTGCGGACGATGGAGAACACTCACGGACGATGGAGGAAGGCTTGGAATGGATGGAGGAGGCTTCCCCTTGGGTTGAAGATGAAGTAGGGGCGTTCCAGGGCGGTGGTCGGCGGCGTACGGAACAGGAACCTCGCTCCCGGAATGATCGATCCGCCCTAAAATCGCAACAGGCGTTTAAATAGGCGCTGGATTGAATACTGCGCACGATCATTGGCGCACGACCAGTGGTCGTGCGCACTGGAATTCTGTGATCGTGCGCACTGCCTGGACAGAACCTGCAAGAGACGAAATTATAAAATACAATGTTCGCACGACCAGTGGCGCACGACCGGTGGTCGTGCGCACTGGAGTTGATGGTCGTGCGCACTACAGCAAACAGAACTCAGAAATTTAATGGTCAATGCGCACGAGCAGTGGCGCACGACCGATGGTCGTGCGCACTGGAGTCGATGGTCGTGCGCACTGCACCAGACAGAACTCGCGAAAAAGGGTTAAGTGCGCACGATTAGTGGCGCACGACCGGTGGTCGTGCGCACTAGAACAAGTGATCGTGCGCAGTGTTCCTGTGCAGAATTGCACCGGAAACACTTGCACGCCTCCAATTCCAGCACAAACACAGATCTAGCCACTGAAAGTGGCACTTAACAACATATGAATACTACTAAAGATAATACACACGAAAACACACCAAAGTGGGCCTAAATGTGCACCTAGCATGGGTTATCAAATATAGACTATAATAAGGCTAAAGTGCGGTGAATTTACTGAATAATGGCCCGGATGAGTCCATAAATGTGTATATGATCAGGACTCATCACACCCCCAGACTTAACTGTTTGCGCGTCCCAAGCAAACGAATCCGGTGGAATGTGAAAACGATAGCTAACATAGAGAATTACACAAGGGAGTACGGTGCGAAGTAACGTACGCATGCGAGTAGAAATTCTAGTAGAAGAAGATTCTAACCATGCTAACTAATTTACGTAAGTATTAAAGCGTAATTAAAGATTTAGTTATACTCAGTTGGTGAATTATGACGAATTTGGCGATCATGCCCGGTATGAAAGCGACGAGACACTGAGGCGGGTGTTGCAAAAGATCGGGGCTTAGGAATAACTCCGCTGAAATCCATCAACGTCGTGAACCATACGCTCACCCGGTCACACTCTCTCCACGGCGCTAGCAAACTCGCAAATCAAATCAGTAGGACTTATAGGATTAAAACGAGGCTTAGGTTACGGTATGATATTCAAAGTTAAACACGATGGCTGCGCAACCCAAGTGAGCTATCGGAACGCTGCACCCCACAAAACCACAAACTACGCTCGTGTGACACACCCCCAGACTTATCATGAAAACCAGGTGTGCGCACGGCCTACTTCACAAACACCAACAGATTTTCTGTTTTTAGCTCGGGAGGACTTTTTTTTTTAAAAATACTCTTTTTTTTCTTTTACATATTTCACTTCTTTTGTGTAACCCCCGGTTGGTTCAAAATCAGGGGATGGACATTATTTTCCCATCATAACACAACGATTCCACACTCCACACAAGTTTAGAATTATGAGCGCAGTTAAAAACGTTTTGGTTGCGGGAGTAGGATAGGCTCCAGGCTTTGGTGGATGAAGAGGAGCTGAAAATAGGAATGGTAGGCACAACATGGGCTTGCAAAGGTGAATGAAATGGACATGGCATAACAAAGCTCAAACTAGCCAAAGGGTGGCCTACATCATGTTTGACTCAACGAGTAGCTCTCACCCATGCTTCGAGAGTCGCTTGGGGCAAGTTCTTAGCCCACGAGAAAGATAAACCTTCCTCCCGACTCGAGCAACACACGACTAGCAATCGTACACACACAATACCGGGTTATCGTCAATTTCATACAAATTCACCATTTGAGTATACTAAATCTAAATTTACGCAGAAATACTCAATATAAATTAGATGCATAAAGAAAATCTAGTTCTACTCAAATTCTACCATAACATGCGACGTGACTAGTACACTACATGAGTCGACATCGCGCTCCAAATAATAATTCCTATGTTAACAAACTATTTCACATTCCAACCAAACTAATTTAAACGGAACAACACAAAAAGACAAGCACGCACTCAAGTGGGTGAAGTGGTGTGTAAGGAATGCAACAATGATAATGATAATGAAAAATAAAAAGCAACCTTCTAGTATGCAATGCAGCTCGTGCACAGTGGATAATAACAACCGCTCCCCCAGACTTAAGCTAAACACGATATCTAGAAATTTGAAGCTGAAAGAGGGGAGGAAGTGTTACCCAATGCTCAGAAATGAGCATACCAGACGATTGGCGTTTACGATCAAGAATAGTCCGCAGCATCCGCCATCGAACACGAAACCTGCAAGCACAAACTCAAGGCAACAAAAGCAAATACAAAAGCTGAACTAAAAAAAAAAATACGAAAACGGAAATCTGGGTTGTCTCCCAGTAGCGCTTTCATTTAACGTCCTTAAGCTGGACCAAATACCTGTATTAACAGTGTTTATAAAGAGTGCAGGAATTAAAAAGAAATACTCAAAAATAGTTCATCACAGCAAATAAAACACACATCAACTAAAAGCGCTCTTATGGTGCGCTTCTCCCGTAGCACGTAGGCGGGAGGTGAAGGCTTTAGGGCCAGCACTGGTATTACCCAATGCTCCCCTAACCTCCGCCACCTTGCCACGGAGAGCAGCAGCACGAGCGTCACGCAGAAGTTTTTCCTTTTTAAGTTTGGTGACAGTTAGAGACTGCCACCGCTGAGAGTTCTCAGATTTTTCTGCCTTAGAATCAGGTGGCGTCACTTCCGGCATCGTGGTGACTACCGGATCGGCCCACGAGATGGAGCGCTTACATAGTTTATTACATGATTCATCACACGGAGATAAATAAATATCATCCCTAACTATATTCAAGTCAACGTTTCCCGAACTATCGTCTTCCTCCATCTCGGAGTCGAACTCTTTCCGGAAGTCGACCTCTTCTTCCTCATCCGATTGGAACTCTTCCATTCCTCCTTCACATGTTTCTTGAACATGTATCTTTCCTGCACCGCTTAGAAATTCATCAGAAATAACGAGAGGGGGCGGAGCGAATATTTCAGTTGTGGCTTCAGGGCAAGTAGGTTGCTGCACCACATTGGTTAGGGAAATGCACCCCGTAGCAAAATCAAGGGTAGCACCGCTCTCTTTCAAGAACGACACCCCCAAGATAGGAATGGACTGGTTTTCTTGCGGGCCTAGAACCTGAAAATCAGCTACTACAGTTGTCCCCTCAACCGTTACCTCCACATTCTTTACTTCCCCCTCAGATTGGATAATCGTGCCATTAGCGAGAATCAGCGATTTCCTTTCCTCCGTGTTCATCTCCAGCTGTAACTTCGCAACATCTTGCAGTGCAATAACGTTGCGGGAGGAACCGGAATCGCATAAAGCCTTGGTTTCAACCTTATTGATGGAGCACGAGATTACCAGCTCACTCGGTTTGGCATCTACCGCATCTCCTTGCCCATAAACCGTTACCTCAATTACTTCAATCTTGGCCCTATCGACCTCGATCCCCTTGCCCGAAATTTTATGGCCAAGGACTAGTCCTTCCTTGACCATAAAATGGCATTTTTCCCAATTAAGCGCTAAATTTGTTTCCTCACATCGCTGCAACACGCGCTCGAGATTTTTTAAACAATTTTCAAAAGAACTCCCGTATACGGAAAAATCGTCCATAAATAGTTCCATCACCTCCTCCACTAACTCGTCAAAAATTGCCAGCATACATCTTTGGAATGTAGCTGGCGCGTTACAAAGACCGAATGGCATCCTTCGATAAGCGAAGGTGCCAAAGGGACAAGTGAAAGTGGTTTTCTCTTGGTCGTCCGGCGAAATCGGAATTTGGAAGTATCCCGACAAACCATCGAGAAAACAGTAGTAGGAGTGACCCGAAAGGCGTTCTAAAATTTGGTCGATAAATGGTAGAGGGAAATGATCCTTACGGGTGGCATCATTTAATTTCCGATAGTCGATGCACATCCGCCAACCCGTAATAGTACGGGTTGGGATCAAGTCGTTATTTTCGTTCGCAACTACCGTAACACCACCTTTCTTTGGCATGACTTGTACTGGGCTAACCCAAGTACTGTCCGATATCGGGTAGATGATTCCCGCGTCCAGAAGTTTTATAACTTCGGCCTTAACGACTTCTTTCATGTTAGGGTTTAGCCGTCGTTGAGGCTGGACTGAATTTCGGGAATTATCTTCGAGAAATATTTTATGAGTGCAGAAAGATGGGTTTATACCCTTAATGTCCGATAATTGCCACGCAATTGCGTAGCGGTGCTTTCTTAAGACTATAGTCAACTCAGACATTTCTGAGTTGCTAAGATCGGATGAAATGATGACGGGTAGCTTAGACTCTTTTTCCAAAAACAAGTATTTAAGGTGAGGGGGGAGTTGTTTCAACTCTAATTCGGGTGGTTCTTCATAAGAAGTCTTGATTTTTAATTTTTCTAAAAATAATGGTTCGGGTGGTGTGGGGTGAGAGACTTCTTCTTCATCGCAAAAGAGCTCTACGGGCTCGGAATCACTATTCGCCGATGAAACTAACTCGAGGGATGAATCGAACTCACAACACTCTTCTAAGTAAAAACATGAATCGTCATTTTCTAGCGTGTTCCGCATCGAGGAATTTATGCCGAAAGTAACTTCATCGTCTCCAACCCGTAGGAGGAGCTTTCCGTTACTTACGTCGATAATAGCGCGGGAGGTGGCAAGGAAGGGGCGGCCGAGTATGAGGGGTACTTCGGCATCCTCTTCGATGTCAAGAATGACAAAATCCACCGGGAAGATGATTTTGTCAACCTTGACGAGCACGTCCTCCACTATTCCTATCGGATATTTTAAAGAACGAGCCGCTAATTGGATACTCATTCGAGTGGGCCTTGGATTTCCTAGACCTAACTTTTTGAACAAAGAAAACGGCATAAGGTTGATGCTTGCTCCAAGATCCGCTAAGGCGTGTTTTACTAACGAATTGCCAAAAAGACATGGGATGGAAAACCGTCCCGGGTCATTTGCTTTTTTCGGCAATTTGTTGAGTACAACCGCGGAGCATTCTGCGTTTAAAGAAATATGCGAAATATCTTCTAACTTTTTTTTATTGGAGAGCAACTCCTTAAGATATTTCGCATATTTAGGCATTTGTGAGATAGCCTCGCAGAAAGGAACATTAATATGGATTTGTTTTAAAACATCTAAAAACTTTTTATAATTTTTTTCGGCGCTTTCATTTTTAAATTTCGATGGATACGGAATATTAGAAGTAGTAGCGCGCGGATTTAAAATAAAAGAGTGTGGAGCTATCGTAGCGGGCAAATTCGAAGATGAATTAAAAGTAGGAGGAGGAGGAGAGGAAATTACCTTGGGTTCGTCCTGTTTTTGAACCACCTCCTTCCCGCTTCGGAGTGTAATCGCGTGCGCGCTCTCCTTTGGATTTTGCTCGGTGTTCCCAGGTAGTGATCCTTGTTGACGCTCAGAAATCATCTTTGCGAGTTGGCCCACTTGATTCTCTAAATTTTTGATTGATTTGGTAAGGTTCCGGATGTTCGTTTCATTTGTAGCAACATATTTTGCAAAAACCTCTTCAATCGGAGAGAGTTTTTGCTGTTGCGGTGGAAAACCGGGTGGATTATAATTTTGAGAAATCAAATTTTGAGGCGGAGTTAAGTTAAGAAGTTGATTAGGGGGAGGTTGATTTAAATTCATAGGACGCTGAGCATTTCCTTGGTTGCTCCATGAGAAATTCGGATGATTCCTATAACCCGCATTGTAGGTGTTATTATACGGAGCGGTGTTCGGGTTATAGGAAGGCCGAGGTGGATTTCCCATGTAGTCAACATGTTCTTCAATTAAAACGTTATTGGCCCAAGGAGGAGTGGCGGAGGAAGCAGACATCTCCGCCACTTGCTTTGTTAAGCGCTCAACTTGTAAAGCCAAATTTGCGTTTGCGTCTATTTCAAAAATTCCGGCCGGCTTATTAGGCCGCGCTCGGGGCATGTTCCATTGATATGCATTTGTGGCCATCTCTTCGAAAAGCTCTTGAGCGGCGATCGGGGTTTTATTATTTAATGTCCCCCCGGCGGCCGCATCAATCATTTGCCTCGTTTGGAGATTTAAGCCATTATAAAAAACTTGCACTTGTTGCCAAGTGGCAAGTGCATGGTGAGGGCATCGACGCAAAAGCTCCTTGAAGCGCTCTCATGTGTCATAGAGAGTCTCCGAGTCGATTTGCATGAACGATGCAATATCCGTGCGCAATTTAGCGGTCTTTGAAGGCGGGAAATATTTATTAAGAAATTTTTCCGCCATTTCGGCCCATGTAGTGATGGATCCCCTAGGTAGGGAGCCCAACCACTGCTTGGCCTTAGACCGCAAAGAAAAAGGAAAAAGACGTAATCGAATGGCGTCATCGGTGACGCCATTGATCTTAAAAGTGTCGCAAATTTCAAGAAAGTAAGAGATATGTGAATTTGGATCCTCGTCCGGTTGACCATCAAAGGTCACCGATTGTTGCACCATTTGTATGATGCTGGACTTGATCTCAAAATTATTGTTCGCCGCCGTGGGGCAAACAATACTCGATTGTGTGCCTTCCAAATTCGGCCGCGCATAATAGGACATGGTCCGTTGCGCGTCCTCATTAGGATTTGGCTCGTTAAGATTAGGAGGATTAAGATTATGATCCATATTTGCTGCGTTAGTGTCCCCGATCGACTCTTCGGATTCTATTTGATTTCCCTGATCACGAGAACGGCGGTGCCTCAAAAGGGTTCGCTCGATCTCCGGATCAAAAGGAAGAATCGAAGTGCTACCTCGGGTCATACACTAAAAAGAGAAGAAAGGAAGAAGAAAAACTAAAAATATTTTTTTTTTTCTTTTTGAAAGTTAGAAAAAGCAAACTAAAATAGAAAGAAGCATGATAAAATTAATAGCTATCCTCTTTTCAAAATATCTACGCAAAGTCCCCGGCAACGGCGCCAAAAACTTGATATTTAATTTGGTAGGTTTTGAAATTTAGTGAAAGGTTGAGATTTTCTCCAAAACTATATCCGATAAAGGCAAGTGTACCTTATCGTCTATAGTATAGGATATTTAGGAATATCAAGGTCGTATTCCACGGGGCGCGTTGATTACTTCTACTTCGAGGAAAATCACTATTATTTTATCGACGAAAATTTGAGGTGGTTTGTTTTCGCTTAACTAAAATTAAAACTAAATTCAAACTAAATGAAAAGCTTGAACATTGCATGAAAAGAAAGAGAAATTGACATTGCATAAAAAAAAGAACATTACTAAGGAGAGAAAAATTTAACCTTGCATAAAAAGGAAGAAATTACTTAAGGAGAAAAAGAACATGAAAGAGAAAACTAATTTTATTGAAAATCAAAGAACTATTACAAGCCTTAAATTAAGAGTGCAAGGCTAAGGAAAATGAAAATTGCAAGCTTAAGAAAACTAGTACACGAAAGTTACACTACAACATTGCATGAAAAAGGGAAGGAGGAGAACATGAAAGCCTTAAGAAACATGAACATTAACTTGAAAAACTCACTCTCAGCTCTAACAGCACCTCCCCATCTCCAAATTTCTGAACCCTGGACTCAAGGAGAGCCTCTGAATTTATAGGCAAAATTTTCAAGTTACACGCCCTCGGTCACGGGCGTGTCCAAGGGCGTGTAATCACTGTAACATTGGATCCGGCAGCGGCGTGGGCTTGGCGTGACGGCGGGAGAAAATCGGACATGTCACGGGCGTGACATATGGGTCACGGGCGTGACTCAGGACGGCTTCATTTAATGCGGCATGGGCTAGGCAGACCGCGCGGCGGCGTGCTTGGATCACGCGGGAAGGTCGCAGGCGTGACTTTGGGTCACGGGCGTGACTTTGGTTGACTTCTCAACGGCAACTTCTCGTCTCGACGGCAGCTCCACGTGGCAGATTCTAATATTACACGCCCATGGTCACGGGCGTGACTTTGGGTCACGGGCGTGACCTGGGGCGTGACTGGGTGTGGACTAGCTCAACAGCACGGCATCGACCTGGACTGGTCTACAAGTTACACGCCCTTGGTCACGGGCGTGACCGAGGGCGTGTAATGCAATATTTTCCCAATTTGTCCAAAAATCTGCAAATATTAAAATTAGGCTAAGTTAGAATCAAAATTACAAAAAGAACTACTTATAACCTAAATTTGACATAAAATAGAGAATTCATATTAAATATTTACAAGATTTTCTATTAAAAAGTTATAAAAATACTACTTATCATGGACATTCTTATTAGTTTTTAACGTTTTGGGTGAGCGCACATCCCGTGCACACCACCCCTTAAAAGGAATTCGTCCCGAATTCGCTAAACTACGGATCGACGCCCTAAGTCCGATACCAAATTGTAACACCCTGCCAGTACAAATAATATAACAGTAGGTCCGGCCGGGACCCCACGCTTTACTAACCACACTAGCTAGGCGTTAAAAGGAGATATACAGAAAAGAACTACACCAGAGTATACTAAACATAAGCGGAAGCATAAAGATTTAACATTTCTTTTAGAATAGTCCACTATCACAGGAATGAAACAATAAAGTGTAGAGTTACGGCCTTAAGGCCTTACATTCCAAAACGTACAAAACTCCCTAAACATACTTCGACACGCAGGCCGGCAATACATGAAAAGCAGAAAAGAGGCTGGCCTTCGAGGGCCAACACAGCAAAAGGGCCACCGTCTGCTATTTCCCGCTAGGCACACCTGCACCAGCATAAGAAGATTCCACCAAGAGGTGGCAAACAAAGCAATGGTCAGCACAGCTGACCAAATTATAATGACCACACCCCTTTCTCGGGGTGTGATGAGTCCTGATCATATACACATTTATGGACTCATCCGGGCCGTTATTTAGTCAATTCACCGCACTATAGCCTTGTTATAGTTTATATTTGATAATCCATGCTAGGTGCACATCTAGGCCCACTTTGGTGTGATTTTCGTGCTTATTGTCATTAGTAGTATTCATGTGCTGTCAAGTGCCACTTTCAGTGGCTAGATCTGTGGTTGTGCTGGAATAGGAGTCGTGCAAGTGTTCCCGGTGCAATTCTGCACAGGAACACTGCGCACGATCGCCGGTTCTATTGCGCACGACCACTGGTCGTGCGCCACTGATCGTGTGCACTTAACGCCTTTTTCATGAGTTCTGTTTGGTGCAGTGCGCACGACCATCAATGTCAGTGCGCACGACCACCGGTCGTGCGCCACTGCTCGTGCGCACTTACCATTTAATTTCCGAGTTCTGTTTGTTGTAGTGCGCACGACCATCAACTCCAGTGCGCACGACCACCGGTCGTGCGCCACTGGTCGTGCGAACATTTTATTTTTTAATTTCGTATCTTGCAGGTTCCACCCAGGCAGTGCGCACGATCGCAGAATTCCAGTGCGCACGACCACTGGTCGTGCGCCAATGACCGTGCGCAGTATTTATTCCAGCGCCTATTTAAACGCCTGTTGCGATTTTTAGGGCATTATCAGCCGCCGGGAGCGGGATTCCTGTTCCGTACGCCGCCGACCTCCACCGTGGGACGCCTCCACTTCATCTTCTACGCAAGGGGAAGCCTCCTCCACCCATTCCAAGACTTCCTCCATTGTCTGTGAGTGTTCTCCATCGTCCGCAAGCCTCCAAGCAACCATTCTCTCATTCCGCCCGGTGATAAGAAGAAGGAACCTGAAGTCGAAGACGATGGAGCTACGTAGGGAGACCGTGACAGCTCTCTACGCCGGAAGCATAGTCTGCTCGAGTCCGGAGGTAGCCCGACAACCTACCATTCCGGCCGTGAACGGCCGCTAGTCTTCACCATCGGTTATTTCTTTCCTCTTTCCTCCATTGTACTCGTTGAACCGTGTAAACTCGAATATTATGATGATGTTTGTTGAAATGAATGTTTCTTTGTTGTTCTTCATGGTTTGCTTGTGATTCACTCCGTTCTCACTCACTCACTCGCACACGCACGCAAGGTGTTTGTTCCGTGTTAGCAAGAGCTAACGACGGTTGTGAAGAGGTGTTTACGACCCTCACCCTTTCGCGCTAGAACACACTCCATTCCGCCTCACGAAGCACGGCATCGCGGCCGTTGCATCCATCTCACCTTGCGAAGCGGTGTTTTCGACCCGCATCTCTTTTACTGTTGTTAAGATTAGGACAAACCAACCAAAAAACCCCTTTTTCATGTGTGTTTCGTTCGTGTAACAAGAGTCACGCTACGCGTCTCGTTCACCCAACCTGCATTCCTCAAGAGACCGACATTCGGGGAGGCCACTCTCCACATTTATTACTTGACAGCGACCGGTGCACTTGCCGACACGCATCAAGTTTTTGGCGCCGTTGCCGGGGAATGCAGGCGTGTTTCGTCTTGTGTTGTGACTTTCGTTATACGAGCAGTTGTTTTTGATTTTCTTTGTTTTTCTCTTTGTTTGTGACAGTGCATGCAGAGACAAGCCGCAGGGGAGCTAGTACCCTTCGATCTGGAGATTGAACGGACCGCTCGCGCACGAAGGCGCGCGGCTGCCGTACAAGCGGCAATGGGTGATCAGGTAGACCCAATTGATGGTGACGCAAGAGCGCCCGGCGTGGGGCAACATCTGCTTGGAGATGAGCAGGAGGCGGCGAGGCCTCGACCTCGCATGATGAGAGATTACACCACTCCAACTGCTGGGAGTGTGTATCCGGGGTTTGGGCCCAATATTATGAATAATCAGTTTGAGATCAAGCCAGCGATCTTAAACATCATCCGGAACAACGCTCAGTTCTCGGGGTTGGCCAGCGTAGATCCGCATCTGCATCTGGCGGAGTTTTCTGATATTTGCGGAACCTTCCGCTACGCGGGGATTGCTGACGACACGGTCAAGCTTAGACTGTTTCCCTTTTCACTTCGCGACAAAGCAAAGGTGTGGCTCCACTCCATTCCGCCCGGGACTGCTGCAACTTGGGATGCCCTCGCATCCAAGTTCCTTGCTAAATTCCATCCTGTGGATAAGATTGTAAGCTTGCGGCGGGAGATCGCCACATTTCGCCAACTTGACCAAGAGACCCTTGCTGAAGCTTGGGAGCGCCTCAACGATCTCCTTCGTCGTTGCCCTGGCCACGAGCTCCAACCATGGAATGTGGTTGAATTGTTCTACTTCGCGATCGAGCCCAACTACAGGGCAATGATCGATGCTGCGGCGGGTGGCACCTTGATGAACCACACCCCTGAGGAAGCCCTTCGAATTCTGCGCGACACTGCCTCCCACAGTACATTCTGGACTGCAGGGAGAAATGCTCCAAGAAGCGGCCGAGGTCTTTTCATGGTCGACTCTCTCCCCTCTCCTTCCGCGACTGCTGCTGTCATCACCTGCGAGGGATGTGGAGGCGGAGGCCACCACGCGTATGAGTGTTCGGGGAACAATGTGGCAGGTGACTTCGCACACTTGAACTTGAACGAATCTGTTAATTATGTAGGAAATCAGCCTAGGGGGCGCCTTTCAATAATGCTTATAATCCGGGAGCGAGAAGTCACCCGAACTTCTCGTGGAATCCAAACACACCTGGCCAACGATGGGCACCGGGGCAGCATCAAAACGATGCTTACGCCTCCGGGAGCCAACCGAGGCCACCACACCCGGACTATAATCAAGCACCCCCTACTCAAAAAAAGAGTAATCTAGAAGAGATGATGGAGAAATTCATGCAAGTAGCTAATTCGAATATGGTAAATCAAACTGCATCCATGCGAAACCTGGAAACGCAGTTGGGCCAATTGGCCCAAGTGCTAACCGAGCGATCGCAGGGGACCCTTCCCAGCAACACGGAGAAGAGCCCAATTGATAAAGGGAAGAGTCTTGGGGATGTGGTAGAGGTTGAACCGAGTGAGCTGGTAATTTCTTGTTCCATCAACAATTTTGAAACGAAAGCTTTGTGTGATTCTGGTTCATCTCGCAACGTCATTGCGTTGCAAGATGTAGCTAAATTACAACTGGAAATGAACACGGAGGAAAGGAAATCCCTTGTGCTTGCCAATGGGACTGTTATTCAATCCGAGGGGGAAGTGAAGAATGTGGAGGTAACAGTTGAGGGGACAACTGTTGTTGCTGATTTTCAGGTTTTGGGCCCCCAGGAAAATCAATCCATTCCTATCTTGGGCGTGCCGTTCTTGAAAGAGAGCGGCGCCACCCTTGACTTCGCTACGGGGTGTGTTCTCCTACCTAACAAGGCGCTGCAGCCCACTCGCCTCGAAGCTACAGCTGACACATCCACTCCTCCCCCTCTCGTTATGTCTGATGAATTTCTAAGCTGTGCAGGAAAGATACATGATCAAGAAACAAGTGAAGGAGGAAAGGAGGAGCTCCAATCAGATGAGGAAGAAGAGGTTGACTTCCGGAAAGAGTTCGACTCCGAGAAGGAGGAAGACTGCAGTTCGGGAAACGTTGACTTGGATCTAGTTAGGGATGCTGATTATTTATCTTCTTGTGGTGAATCTTGTAATAAACTATCTAAGCGCTCCATCTCCTGGGCCGATCCGGTGGTCACCGCGATACCGGAGGTGACGCCACCCCCCGCTAAAGTGGAGAAATCTGAGAACTCTCAACGGTGGCAGTCTCCGACTGTCGCCAAACTTAAAAAGGAAAACTTCTGCGCGACGCTCGTGCTGCCGCTCTTCGTGGCAAGGTGGCGGAGGTTAGGGGAGCATTGGGTAATACCAGTGCTGGACCTAAAGCCTTCACCTCCCGCCTACGCGCTACGGGAGACGCGCACTATAAGAGCGCTTTCAGCTGATTTGTGTTTTATTTGATGTGGTGAACTGCTTCTGAGTATCTCTTTTAATTCCTGCACTTTATAAACAATGCTAATACAGGTATTTGGTCCAGCTTAAGGACGTTAAATGAAAGCGCTACTGGGAGACAGCCCAGATTTCCTGATTTTGTAGTTTTTTATCTAACTTCTTTTAGTTTAGCTTTTGCATATT
Source organism: Dactylorhiza incarnata (assembly GCA_033032865.1). NCBI lineage: Eukaryota > Viridiplantae > Streptophyta > Magnoliopsida > Asparagales > Orchidaceae > Dactylorhiza > Dactylorhiza incarnata. The sequence continues at coordinate 6,547,212 of JAWHQI010000078.1, read as the reverse complement.
TGTTGTTTTGAGTTTGTGCTTGCAGGTTTTGTGTTTGATGGTGCGGATGCTGCGGACTATTCTTGATCATAAACGCCGATCGTCTGGTATGCTCAATTCTGAGCATTGGGTAACACTTTCTCCCCTCTTTTTGCTTCAAATTTCTAGATATATTGTTTAGCTTAAGTCTGGGGGAGCGTATGTTGTCACCCACTGTGCACGAGTTGCACTGCATACTAGAAGGTTGTTTCTTAGTTATTCCAGTCATTATCATTGTTTTCATGCTTCACACACCACTTCACCCACTTGAGTGCGTGCTTTTCTTTTTGTCGTTGTTCCGTTTAAACTATTTTGGTCGGAATGTGAAATAGATTGTTAACGTAGGAATTATTATTTGGAGTGCGATGTTGACTCATGTAGTGTTCTAGTCACTTCGCATGCTATGGTAGAATTTGAGTAGAACTAGATTTTCTTTATGCATCTAATTTATGTTTAGTATTTCTGCGTAAATTTAGATTTATTATACTCAAGTGGTGAATTTGTATGGAATTGACGATAACCCGGTGTTGTGTGTGTGCGATTACTAGTCGTGTGTTGCTCGAGTCGGGAGGAAGGTTTACCTTTCTCGTGGGCTAAGAACTTGCCCCAAGCGACTCTCGAAGCATGGGTGAGAGCGACTCGTCGAGTTAAACATGATGTAGGCCACCCTTTGGCTAGTTTGAGCTTTGTTACTCCATGTCCATTTCGTTCACCGTTGCAAGCCTATTTTGTGCCTACCATTCCTTTGCTCAGCTCCTCTTCATCCACCAAAGCCTGAAGCCTATCCTACACCCGCAACCAAATTGTTTTAAACTACGCTCATATTTCTCAACTTGTGTGGTGTGTGGAATCTTTGTGTTATGAAGAGAAAATAAAGTCTATCTGCTGATTTTGAACCAACCGGAGGATACATAAAAGAAGTAAAATATGTTAAAAGAAAAAAAAGAGTATTTTGAAAAAAAAATCCTTCCGAGCTAAAAAAGGACAATCTGTTGGTATTTGTGAAGTAGGCCGTGTGCACACCTGGTTTTCATGATAAGTCTGGGGGTGTGTCACACGAGCATAGTTGTTGGTCTTGCGTGGTGCAGCGTTCCGTTAGCTCACTTGGGTTGCGTAGCCATCGTGTTTACCTTTGAATATCATACCGTAACCTAAGCCCCGTTTTAATCCTATAAGTCCTACTGATTTGATTTGCGAGTTTGCTAGCGCCGTGGAGAGAGTGTGACCGGGCGAGCGTATGGTTCACGACGCTGATGGATTTCAGCGGAGTTATTCCTAAGCCCCGATCTCTTGCAACACCCACCTCAGTGTCTCATCACTTTCATACCGGGCATGATCGTTCAAATTCTTCATAATTCACCAACTGAGTACAACTAAATCTTTCCTTACGCTTTAATACTTCTGTAAATTAATTAGCATAGTTAGAATCCTCTTTTACTAGAATCTCTACTCGCATGCGTATGTTACTTCGCACCGTACCCCACTGTGTAATTCTCTATGTTAATTATCGTTTTCATACTCTGCCGGATTCGTTTGCTCGGGACGCGCAAACAGTTAAGTCTGGGGGTGTGATGAGTCCTGATCATATACACATTTATGGACTCATCCGGGCCGTTATTTAGTCAATTCACCGCACTATAGCCTTGTTATAGTTTATATTTGATAATCCATGCTAGGTGCACATCTAGGCCCACTTTGGTGTGATTTTCGTGCTTATTGTCATTAGTAGTATTCATGTGCTGTCAAGTGCCACTTTCAGTGGCTAGATCTGTGGTTGTGCTGGAATAGGAGTCGTGCAAGTGTTCCCGGTGCAATTCTGCACAGGAACACTGCGCACGATCGCCGGTTCTATTGCGCACGACCACTGGTCGTGCGCCACTGATCGTGTGCACTTAACGCCTTTTTCATGAGTTCTGTTTGGTGCAGTGCGCACGACCATCAATGCCAGTGCGCACGACCACCGATTGTGCGCCACTGCTCATGCGCACTTACCATTTAATTTCTGAGTTCTGTTTGCTGTAGTGCGCACGACCATCAACTCCAGTGCGCACGACCACCAGTCGTGCGCCACTGGTCGTGCGAACATTTTATTTTTTAATTTCGTATCTTGCAGGTTCCACCCAGGCAGTGCGCACGATCGCAGAATTCCAGTGCGCACGACCACTGGTCGTGCGCCAATGACCGTGCGCAGTATTTATTCCAGCGCCTATTTAAACGCCTGTTGCGATTTTTAGGGCATTATCAGCCGCCGGGAGCGGGATTCCTGTTCCGTACGCCGCCGACCTCCACCGTGGGACGCCTCCACTTCATCTTCTACGCAAGGGGAAGCCTCCTCCACCCATTCCAAGACTTCCTCCATTGTCCGTGAGTGTTCTCCATCGTCCGCAAGCCTCCAAGCAACCATTCTCTCATTCCGCCCGGTGAGAAGAAGAAGGAACCTGAAGTCGAAGACGACGGAGCTACGTAGGGAGACCGTGACAGCTCTCTACGCCGGAAGCATAGTCCGCCCGAGTCCGGAGGTAGCCCGACAACCTACCATTCCGGCCGTGAACGGCCGCTAGTCTTCACCATCGGTTATTTCTTTCCTCTTTCCTCCATTGTACTCGTTGAACCGTGTAAACTCGAATATTATGATGATGTTTGTTGAAATGAATGTTTCTTTGTTGTTCTTCATGGTTTGCTTGTGATTCACTCCGTTCTCACTCACTCACTCGCACACGCACGCAAGGTGTTTGTTCCGTGTTAGCAAGAGCTAACGACGGTTGTGAAGAGGTGTTTACGACCCTCACCCTTTCGCGCTAGAACACACTCAATTCCTCCTCACGAAGCACGGCATCGCGGTCGTTGCATCCATCTCACCTTGCGAAGCGGTGTTTTCGACCCGCATCTCTTTTACTGTTGTTAAGATTAGGACAAACCAACCAAAAAACCCCTTTTTCATGTGTGTTTCATTCGTGTAACAAGAGTCACGCTACGCGTCTCGTTCACCCAACCTGCATTCCTCAAGAGACCGACATTCGGGGAGGCCACTCTCCACGTTTATTACTTGACAGCAACCGGTGCACTTGCCGACACGCATCAGGGTGGCGGAGCTTCTTCCCTGTGTATAAGTCGTACTAGCAATATGTAATAGTATAAGGAAGGTGCAAACTACACAAGGTGAGGTTTCAAACACAATCAATCTTCTAGGTGTAGCATCAAATAAAGTTGATCCTAAGAATGCACATGATGTTGGTTGGGTTCACCCGGAGGTTCCCCACAACCGCCTAAGCAACCGCATGAGGCTAACACATCATCATTTCAAAACATCACAAGCGCGGGTACTCACGACCACACGCTCCATGCTCACATGGCATGAATCCAAGGTACTCTTTCTAGAGCACCAACTCCACTCTAAGTTCGGAAACCTTTGGTGGTTAAAGAGCTTCTGGCCCGTCTAGGTGAACACCTTCCGCGGCCTCTCCCATGGTTGTACGACGTCCAAGAGGTGCAACCTCGCGCCGATTATCATGGAAACAGGGCTCGGCTCAGCTTTGCCCGTGCTCTCGCCGTCGTGTCGCTCGCACGACGCGGGTACGGCTTCGCCTAATCCCGTAAGGTTTTAGCACATGCAAGTGCTACACAAAACATAAGTTACGCACCTAATCCATTCATGAGGACCTAGGCTTCACAAATAACAATCGGGAAGGAGGTACAAGACCACTCCTCATCGAAATCTAGTGGTGAAGGTTTGCATTCAACCACTCTCAAGCATGGGGCTTTTGTTAGGAGCTCCAATAGCCGTCTAATCTCAGGTCCCGCAATACGATAGCAAATCACACGGAGACATTCTCCAGCACGCATTCTAGGCTTAACCTAAATGCAACGTCGCAATCTAAGCATCACCGATCCGGGCTCACGGCCATGAATAGGCTTCACACACAATGCCTAAACCCGTTCAACTACCAGATTTCTACATGCAAATATGCTGGGGATGGACACAATCAACCCGGAGTTCCGAAGAACTAGAGGAAATCCTACACTTCACCCATTTGGTGAAAGGGAGTCCTCATGCAAGCATAGAAAAAGGAATGAGAGGACAAAGAACACGTCCTAAGACCGGGAGGGAGAATCGTTACCCTTGGAAGCCTTGGCGCCATCAATCCGAAATTCCAATCGGAGGGAAAGAACCGCACCGGGCTGCACTTTCCATATCTAGAAATGTCTCGCGAATCGGAGCTCCGTCAATGGCGGAATCTCCTTCTTCTTCCTCCTTGCCCCTTCTTCTTTCTCAAGATTAGGAGAGAGAAAGGCCTAGAAATAATGAGTGAATAACCCCTCTCCAAAGCCCTAAAACCCTCCAGCAAACCCTCTCAGCCGTTGGATCGATTTCCAATACTTTTGATCGGCCGGATCGTCTTTTCCGCTCTTCTTTACGGAGCAGAATAAACAGGGCGCACGATCACTAGCGCACGACCAGTGGTCGTGCGCGAAGAGGAGAAATGGTCGTGCACACTGCTTTGGACAGTGAGCGTTCTGACAGCTCTCTTTGCCTCGACAAGAGCGCACGATCACTGGCTCACGACCAGTGGTCGTGCACGAAGAGGAAATATGATCGTGCGCACTGCTTTGATTGAGAAATTTCAGCCTACTCCGTTCTCAGCACTACCACTCCGCCTACCTCCCTGAACTACGATTTTTGGGGTGTTACAGAAGATCTGGATACCCATGAGGTTCCTCCCCTAATATAAGTGGTGACCATAGGTACCCAGATTTGTTTTAAAGTGCGCTTTCCCTTCTTCCTGCAAGAGTCCATGGTGTGGCCAAACAACAAACAATTTCCACGCGTAACATAAGGAGATGAGACATTTTTTAGAGAATTTTTTGACCCTTAATGGTAAACACAGAAGTGAAAAGGGTGACAGAATTGTTATTATAAAAAGAATTTTGGTTTCAGGAACTAGAGCTAACGCCATCGTTAGAATTTAATGCTGGGTGGTAGATTCCCAAACCATAACCCAGCCCAAACATTGCAGAATCATAGCACTGGTTGTTGAATTTGTTGAAGTGAAGTGGAGGTGACCGAGCAGTCTGGATTTGGGTGACCGCAGAGAGCGCGCGGTCTGTGTTAGTGATCTGCCGGTCTGGCTCTGCCGGTCTGTTCTGGCAGTCTGCTGGTTGGCCGGTCTATTCTTGTTTGCTGCGATCTGTTCCCAAGTTGTTCTGCTTGGTTGGCCTGTCTTCTTTGTTGGAAGACCGGGCGGTCTATTCTGTGTAACCGCTGTGTCCGGGCGGCTTATGCAGGTCGGTCTGGCGACTTGTATGAAGTTAGCCAGTTGTCCTTGGCTTACTCTTGGAGATCTAAGGAAGGAGGGTCTTGTGTCCGCGCGGCTTTTGCATGGTCTTGTGTTCGCACGACTTGTGCGCGATCTGCTTGCTGATCTGCGGTCTTGGACGGAAGGTTCTCCAAGTGGTCTGATCACGCGGTCTACATAGTGAGACCACTGGCGATCTGACGGGTGGTGATTGTATCTCTCCTATGCGGTGACGACATCCGTCTACCCGCCTACAAATAGGGGTGCATGGCCCGTCATTCATAATGAGAACTGTAAGAACTAGAGCCTGGGTTAATTCGTGCGGTCTCAACCTTGAGGTCGGGCGGTCTCCGAAGCGAGTTGACTGTTTGTTGTGTTCGCAGGTTTGCGGTCAGCAGGTTGAGGTCTCCTTCCTTGGTGATTCCTAGCGGCTTGAATAAACAGTTCGGCAGCGGTCTGTCTGGGAACTGGTTTATGGTGTTCTTGTGCTGTTCGCATCGGGTTCAGCGATCAGGCGACCTTCAGCGGTTAGGCGATCTGAGCTGCGGTCTGGCGACAGCTGTTCTTCGTTCAATTCAATAAGCTCCAGTTCGTGCAGTCTGAGGTGGCGATCTTGCAGTGCAGGCGGCCTGTCTGTTTTCTGTTCGCGTGGTCTCAGGTCAAGCCGGGCGATCTCTGGAGTCGAGCAGTTTGTGCGGTCTCTGCTTGTCAAGCCGCCAGTTTTGCTTTTTGGTGTTTTGTTCTTCTCTCCTTCGTGATTCTTATGAATCATGTCTCGCCATGTATACCTCGCACTGTAAATCAAGTTTGTGATTCAATAAAGTCTTTTGTGTTGCTGTGTGGCATTGTGGTTGTTTGGCTTTAACTCAGTTGATGCAACTCCTGCTTACTCCTAAACGATTCAAATCAAAAATTTTAACATGGTATCAGAGCCATGTTGTTGGAGTGGATAAGTAGTGATCAACTTGAGTTGCCACCATCTTTGTGAAGAAGAGACCACATAGTTTGCCATGGAAGCTGGGTACGCAAGAGGGCTTGGTATTAATCTCCTCACATCGACTAACTATAAGAAATGGAGGTCATGTATAGAGAGTTACTTACTTGGCGAGGATCTATGGGAGATAGTTGGAGGAGAAGACACACAAGAGGTGTTCTAGCAGGAGATAATATGGCAGTGGAAGAGGACTAATGCTAAGGCAGAGTTCACACTCAAGAGGGCTATCTCACCAGAGCTATTTGATCACATCATTGGATGTAAATCTGATGCTGAGATTTGGACGTCTTTGGACGGGTTGTTTAATAAAAAGAATGTAGCTCGGCTACAGTTTCTTGAAAATGAGTTGGCAAGGGCCTCTCAAGGTGATCTTTCTATTTCTACCTTCTTTCTCAAGATGAAGAACCTCACAGCAGAGATTTTTGCATTGGACCCTGATGAGCCCATCTCGGAGACAAAGCTGAAGAGGCATATCATCCGCGGGTTGCGAAGGAGTATCTTGCCTTTGTGACTTCTGTTCAGGGTTGGACAAATCAACCATCTCTGTTGGAGCTGGAAAACTTACTTGCTTCGCAGGAAAGTTTGGCCAGACAGATGGTGGGGACTTCTATCTCTGGGGGAGATAATGATGTGTTGTTCTCTGGGAAGAAGAAGAAGTGGGAGAAGAAGAAGCCGGTTTTTGATGGACCCTCTACTTCAGGTAAGCAGGATATGAGTTATGCTCCTAAGTCTGATGGGAAGAAGAAGGGAGAGGGACCAAGGTGCTACAGGTGCAATAAGACCGGCCACTTCAAGAAGGATTGTCGGGTTAATCTTCAGCCGGGACATGCAGCAGAGAAGGAGAAGCCAAAGTCTGATGAAGCTGGATGGGGTGGAGCCTTTGCGGATAATATGACGGCTATGCCCGTTAAGGCCTTGGCTGCCATCAACTTCGAAGAGGATTGGATTGTTGATTCAGGATGTGGGGATCACCTCACCGGGGATTAATCAAAATTCTCTTCTTTGGCTCCTTACTCAGGTAACGATGTAATCATTACGGCTGATAATTCTGTTCATGCAGTAGAACAAGAAGGAGTTGTCTCTTTGAGCAGTGATAAGGGTCCACTCACCTTGAGGAGTGTTTATCACGTGCCGGGTATGAAGAAGAATTTCTTCTCTGCGACCAATGCGGTCGATGTCGGTTATCACGTCCTGTTTGGCCCAACAGAAGTGAAGTTTCTTAAAACTCAGCCGGAGATAAAGGGAGATGTTATCCATGTTGGAAAGCGGGTGAAGGACTTGTTCGTTTTATCGACAAGTACCTATGTTGATAAGATGAAGACCAATGATAGCGCGGCTATTTGGCATGAAAGGTTGGGGCATGTAGGCATGGACAAATTGAAGGCTATGGCGATAAGGGGCCTTGTCAAGGGCTTGCCTAGCTTGTCCTCCTATGGAGACGGTCATGTTTGTGCGGGATGTCAGTTTGGTAAGTCTCATCGACTTCCATTTGATAAATCACAAACAAGATGCAAAGGGCCGTTGGAGTGCATTCACCGTGATTTGATGGGACCGACTGCCACCCCAAGCCTTGGAGGCAACAGATATATGTTGATGTTGATTGACGATTACACCAGATATGTCTGGGTGTATTTTTTGAAAGAAAAGTCGGAAGCTTTTGCGAGGTTTGTGGAGTTCAAGGAGCTGGTTGAAGGTCGATTAGGCCTGCGGGTGAAAAAATTGAGAACTGACAATGGTGGGGAGTTCACCTCTGGTGAGTTCTCAAGTTTTTGCAGGAAACACGGCGTTCGGAGAGAGCTCACTTGTGCCCATACTCCACAGCAAAATGGCGTTGCAGAATGGAAGATTCGTCATCTGACGGAAACTGGCAAATGCTGGCTTCATGCTAAGAGTATCCCAAAGTCCTTCCGGGCGGAGGGAATGTCTTGTGCAGCATACTTCATCAACAGGATGCCTCTAAGTCCAATCAACATGAAGACCCCTCACGAACTGATGTTCAAGGAGAAACCAAGTGTTGAACACCTTCGGGTGTTCGGGTCAACCTGTTATGTGCATATTCATGATGCTCTTCGGACAAAGCTAGATGCGAAAGCAAGGAATCTAGTCTTTGTTGGATACGATGAGCGAAAGAAGGGATGGAGATGCATGGATCCTGAGACTCGAAGATCTTTTGTATCTTGGTATGTGGTGTTCGATGAGGTGACTTCCTACATGGGGAGTTCAGGAGTTGAACTACCGGAGAGCAGGGTTGATGATGAAGGGAAGGATGCGAACAATCTTCAAGTGGAGTTTCATGTTTCACTAGGAGCTCCTGTTGTGTCAAGCTCAGAGATGGAGGCTTCAGGTTCTGGAAGCAGGGGGAGTGATGCTCCAAGTTCATCTGGAAGAGGAGCTAGCACAGAAGAAGCAGCTAAGGAGGTGGCTAGTCAGGTGAAAACTCTTAGGAGGTCGAAATGGACTATTAAACCACCGGATCGATACACAGGAGGAAACATGGTGAGCTTTGTCTCATGTTTCTTTGTTGGTCCCTTGGATGAGAGGGAGTCGTCAAGCTTTGAGAAGGCCAAAGGCGTGAAGCAGTGGGACATTGCTATGCAAGAGGAGATGGATGCTCTTAAGAAGAATGAGACTTGGTCTCTAGTGCCCAGGCCCAAGGGCATTACCCATGTGACATGCAAGTGGGTCTATAAACTCAAGAAGAAGGCTGACGGTATGATTGAGCGATACAAGGCTCGCCTTGTAGCTCACGGTTTCTCACAGCAGTATGGTGAAGATTATGATGAGACGTTTAGTCCAGTGGTAAAGATGACTTCGGTCCGATTTGTTATTGCTTTGGCGGCTTCAAGTGGATGGGAGATTTGGCAGCTCGACATTAAGAATGTCTTCTTATACTGTGAGATCGACAAGGATATCTTTATGATCCAACCGCCCGGCTTCATCTCGGAGGAGTGTCCAGACTACGTCTGCAAACTGAAGAAAGCCCTGTATGGTTTGAAGCAAGCGCCTCGGGCGTGGTATGGAAAGGTCGCAGAGTATCTTCTATTCTGCGGGTTCTTTGCTTCAGACTCTGATTCTAGCTTGTTCGTCAAGAAGGAGGGGGCGCTTCGGGTTATTGTCTTGCTGTATATGGATGACATGATTGTCACTGGGAACTCGAAGGGGGCAGTAGTAAGGCTGAGAGCCAAGCTTGCCATCAGATTTGAGATGAAGGATCTGGGTGAGCTTCACCATTTCCTTGGACTCGAGGTTCAGAGGTGGGAGAGCGGAGTGCTCATTTCTCAGGTCGGATATGCGGAGCGGATCGTTCAACGATTTGGCATGGAGGAAGGAAAGAGCAGCTCTATACCTCTGGAACAGCATCATAAACTTTGGAAGGATGAGGGGAGAGTTCTATCTGATCCGTTGGTGTTCCGAGCTCTGGTTGGGAGCTTGATCTACTTGACCATCACGAGGCCTGATATTGCTTATACAGTTGGCAAAGTGAGTCAGTACATGGCGGAGCCACGGAAGCCTCATCTTCTAGCGGCAAAAGGAGTTGAAATATGTGAAGTCGACCTCTGATTTGGGTCTCCTATATAGAAGAGGGTCAAGCTTGGAGTTGCTTGGATACATGGATGCTGATTACGGGGGAGACGTGGATGATCGGAGATCAACGTCTGGTTTTGTCTTTATAACGGGCCCCACAGCTATTTCATGGTGCAGCAAAAAGCAGGACTCGGTGTCTGTATCTACCACAGAAGCGGAATACAAGGCTTCAGCCTTGGCAGCTCAGGAAGTTGTTTGGCTCAGGAGGTTGGTAGAGGACGTTCATGAGGAGGTTCGAGGTCCCACTATGCTACGCGGGGACAATGAGAGTACTCTCAAGCTGGTTAATAATCCATTCTGTCACGCGAGGACCAAGCATATTGAGATTGAACACCATTTCATTCATGAAAAGGTGTTGGGAGGATCTCTTATGGTCGAGCATGTTCGGAGTGCGGACAATGTTGCAGACATCTTCACAAAGCCGCTGGCAAAAAGACCGTTTATACGGTTGCGGAGTTTACTCGGGCTAGTTTCCACTTCCCACTTCAAGGGGGAGTGTTGAATTTGCTGAAGTGAAGTGGAGGTGACGGGCGGTCTGAATTTGGGTGACCGCAGAGAACGCGTGGTCTGTGTTAGTAATCTGCCGGTCTGGCTCTGCCAGTCTATTCTGGGGGTCTGCTGGTTGGCCGGTCTGTTCTTGTTTGCTGCGGTCTGTTCCCGAGTTATTCTGCTTGGTTGGCCTGTCTTCTTTGTTGGAAGACCGGGCGGTCTGTTCTGTGTAACCGATGTGTCCGGGCGGCTTATGCAGGTCGGTCTGGCCACTTGTCTGAAGTCGGCCAGTTGTCCTTGGCTTGCTCTTGGAGATCTAAGGAAGGAGGGTCTTGTGTCCGCGCGGCTTGTGCGCGGTCTTGTGTTCGCGTGACTTGTGCACGATCTGCGGTCTTGGACGGAAGGTTGTCCAAGTGGTCTGATCGTGCGGTCTACTTCGTGAGACCGCTAGCGTTCTGACGGGTGGTGATTGTATCTCTCTTGTGCGGTGACGACATCCGTCTACTTGCCTATAAATAGGGGTGCATGACCCGTCATTCATAACGAGAACTGTAAGAACTAGAGCCTGGATTAATTCGTGCGGTCTCAACCTTGAGGTCGGGCGGTCTCGGAAGCGAGTTGACTGTTTATTGTGTTCGCAGGTTTGCGGTCAGCAGGTTGCGGTCTCCTTTCTTGGTGATTCCCAGCGGCTTGAATAAATAGTTCGGCAGCGGTCTTTCTGCGAACTGGTTTATGGTGTTCTTGTGCTGTTCGCATCGAGCTCAACGATCAGGCGACTTTCAGCGGTTAGGCGATCTGAGTTGCGGTATGGCGACAACTGTTCTTCGTTCAATTCAATAAGCTCCAGTTCGTGCGGTCTGAGGTGGCGATCTTGCAGTGCAGATGACCTTTCTGATTTCTATTCGCGTGGTCTCAAGTCAAGCCGGGCGATCTCTGGAGTCGAGCGGTTTGTGCGGTCTCTACTTGTCAAGCCGCCAGTTTTGCTTTTTGGTGTTTTGTTCTTCTCTCCTTCGTGATTCTTATGAATCATGTCTCGCCATGTATACCTCGCACTGTAAATCAAGTTTGTGATTCAATAAACTCTTTTGTGTTGATGTGTGGCATTGTGGTTGTTTGGCTATAACTCAGTTGATGCAACTCCTGCTTACTCCTAAACGATTCAAATCAAAAAATTTAACACTGGTTGCCCAAAATCATGTCCAGTGATTTTTGGCCAACCCTGAATTTGTTTATTGTTGTATTAAGATCATCGATTCGGGCATTTACTAAATTTCCACACCTCCTTGCAAATTTTTTCTTTTCATTTTCTGTTTGAGAAAGAGAAATTTTTGAACTTCTTTCTAAGTCTCCCTTTTATTTTGTGAGAGATTCGATATTTGAGAGAGCCTTAGAAAGATCAGTTTCTAGTTCTTTTGTTCTTGCTAAGTTATGATCATTTTCTTGGCTAGATCCTATCTCTTTTACCAAAGTTTTTATTTCCATATTTAATTTCTGATTTTATTTCAAAAGAATTTTATTTTCAGTTTTTAGAATATCAAGATCTTTTAGACTTATACTAAAAAATTGCATGTTTTCATGTACTCAATATAAAGGTCATCATAAGTAGTAGGAATTACCTCAATGTCGCTTTGGACACTGTAATCATCGTCCGTTGATCCATGGCTCCTCCCATAAGACACAGATTTGCCTCATCACTATCGTTTGAAGTTGACTCCTTTGAGCTTTCGGATGAAGAGTCATCCCACGTTGCAGCCTTCAAAACCTTCTTCTTTTCTCTTCCTTTATGCCTCTTTTCTTTTTGTTCTTTCAGGTACTTTGGGCATTGGCATCTTATATGCCCAGTCTTCCTGCAATGGAAGCACTCGGGAGGAGGTCACTCTTCATTGTCGTCGCTTGATTTTTCCCTTTTCTCTCTTTTGGAGGATGAGCCTTTTCGGAAGTACTTACGGAAAGTATTCCTCCTTTCTGGATTCTTCATGAACTTTGTGAAATTTTTCACAAAACGACTCTCCTCGTCCTGTTATTCGTTGTCATCCTCTTTCCTTGACTTTAGTGACAGGGCTTTCTTCTTTGGCTCTATGTTGTATTCTTCATCTTGGATTTTGAGTTCTACCTCATGGGTTTTGAGATTCCCTATGAGACTCTCAATCTGTAGTCGTTATAGATCATGCGATTCCGAAATAGCTATCACCTTTGGATTGAACTTCAGAGGGAGATCTCGAAGGATCTTTCTCACCAAGTCACCATTCGATAAGGTTTTTCCAAGGATCTTTGAGGAGTTTAGGATCTTGGTAAAATGTGTGTACATTGAGTCCACATCCTCATCTGGATCCATTCTAAATCTTTAAAACTCCAATTCCAGTTGGAATAGCTTGGAGTCTTTAACCTGAGAGGTACCTTCATGAGTTATTTCTAATAAATTCCAAATGTCATAAGCAGTTTCACAACCACAAACTCTATTAATATTAGTCCTATCTAATGAGCAAAATAAAGCATTCATAGCTTTAGTATATTTTTACATTTAATTTTATCCCCATCATCCCATTTATCTCTAGGCTTTTCCATGGTTACCTCTCCAACAACTTAAGTAGGAGTGGTATACAGTGTTTCGACACTAGCCCAGACATCGAGATCCAAATTTATTAGAATGCAACGCATTTGCGTTCTCCAATAGTTATAGTCGGTTCCTGTGAAAAGTGGAGGTCTACTTATTCCTTGCACCTCGTGGAAAGCGAGATCACGGAGCATTTATTCCCGGTTGTCAAGCTGATTTGGAATAACCTACCTCTTGTTGAATCCGAAAATAAACCTATGAAGAAAAACGGAGGCTGCGGGCTGCCGGTTACTATTCAATTAGAGAAAATTAGACCGCTAGCAGCGGTCGAGGCAAGACTTCGCCCGTCATGGAAAATGCCACTCCTGTGACGGGCTTTCCTTTGATTTAAGTGAAGAGGTTACATCGGGTTACAGAACCAGGAAGCAAGAAGCTGGCCGGTCAGACAGGTCGCAAGACAGTGACCTCGAGACCGCAGCTCTAATAAGCGAGTTCCTGGGTTCAAGTGTGTGTGTCTTGGGAACGTCGTCGCCGCCTATTTATAGGCTTGGGGGCCTGCCCAAATGGGTAAGGATAAAATAAACGCCTGCCCGGATATAGGATAATCGGACAGGGGGTGACGCGATACAGAAAGAAAAAAGAAACTGGTCGCGCGGCTTGGCGGCTTGAGCATCCGATCTGTATTGGCCGAGGTTGAAATGCGCTGCGATCAAGGCGATGATGCAGCCCGGGCGTCCTCTAACCTGAGACTGCGGCTTGACTTCTGTACTTGATCCTTGGAGGTCTTCAATCCTGGGAGGCGGTCTGGATACTGTTATACAGCCCGGCTTGTTCAGGCTGTACCAAGAGACCCGTCAGTTCTGGAGCTAGGCGACTTGATACCGCAAACCGCCTGGTCTGAGAGAGGTATTGTTCGGGAAGCGGTCTTATTGGTAAACATAATCCCATCATATTTTCAAATCTCGAGGAAATTTCGAAAATATTAGTTCTAGCCGGAGACCGCGCCCAGTTTGTTTTAAAGCCTATAAGAAACCCTGAGGGCCCTCCATTCTACATACTTTCATTGAAATCACGGGGAGCTACTCGCCAACTGTGGTTAAACCTTTTCAAGCCGACGATTTTCTGATCAAAATGAATTTCCTGGATCATCTCCAAGTCTGCGTGGACAAGAGTGGAGATCGGAAGAAGGAAGAGGACCGAAAAAAGAAAGACTGAAAGAAAAGTAACCGGTCTGGGAAACCTGCAATGGGTAGCTCGAAACTCGTTGTGGACTTGACAACCCCGAAGGTGCCCGAAGAGCCCGAAGCGGGTAGTTCTAAACCCCTGAACGATCCACCGGCACCCTCCGATAAGATGGACTCAAATGCCATTCTGCCAAAGACTGGGGAGTCCTCCCCTTCTGACAAGGCGGGCTCAAGAATGTCCACACTGAAAGCCAGAATAGCGGCATCCTTGGTTATTGAAATTACCCCTTCTGGGAATCCCCTTCTCATGATACATGAGGGAGAAGAAGGGGTGGTCAACTCTCCCAACCCGGACGGGTTGACCGCTCCTTTGGTAGTGGTGGATGATAACTCCAGTCCCTCTCCTCAAGCGGAACCGGAGCTGGGTAAGAAGAAAAGAAAGAGAGCCGAGACGGCGTGGGAGCGAATAGCGAAGAATGTCCGAAAGATGAGGGCCAAGTGATGCAGGCAATGCTCTTCGACACGATCACTACGAACAAACTCGAATTTTCTCTCTACGTTCCAATTCTACATTCGCACAAATAATTAATCGCAGCAAACACGTTATGCAATATTATCATTCAAAGGCTAACGTACGGGTCGGCAACACCCCTAGAGATCGAATATTGACTATAGGCCAAAATTCTCTCTAGCCAAATGGATCCACCCGATCCGGTCGAGCAAGTGTTGTACCAAAAGAGATCCACCGAAAATAACGATTTCAGAAACGGTAGATCTCTCCCAACAAAAAGAAAACAAGGTTCGCCAATCCTCACGAATTTAAACCAATTAAGATGAATGTAAATCAATCGAATAAAACCATGAATATTCAAGTGATTCGAAGATCACGCCAAAATTACCACCACGAGAAATTAACAAGAGGGAAATCTCACGAGTAGAAATTTCGTTACCCCGCTTGAGATGTGATTATCCCCAAGCATGCACTCGCCCAATTCATTCTTCAACGGATCCACCGGAGCCGCGCCGAATGGAGAGAAACTCATTCGCCTTGGTTGCTTCACGCCGGATTTGATTCCACGAAACCACGACACTTTCTTCTTCTCTCTTCACCTTGGCCGAAAGCTTCCCAATAGGAGGAAGAATGAGAAGGGTGCGGCTAACGAGAGAGTTGTTCCAATAGAGATAAGAAAGGGAGGGGAGGAGAGGTAGTGGCCGACGGCCAAGAGGAAGGAGACAAGTGAGAGGGGCGGCCAAGAGGAGGAAGGAGGGTCTGGCCGATATCTGCCAAGAAGGGAGAGAGAGGGGCGGCTAGGAGAGAGGGAACAATTAGAGGAGAATCAAATTCAGGGTTTTTTCTTAATCATTCAATAATCAAACTCTAATAAAAGATAACCTTTTATAGGCTAGCCAACAAACATGGCTAAACGCAGTCCGAAATTAAAATAAAGCATAAGCATGGCTAAACGCAGTCCAAAATTAAAATAAATCATGGACATAAACCAAAGTCCAAAATAAAAGACAAAGCTTGGTAAAATTTTAATTAATAATTATAATATAAATAATTATAATTATTAATTAATAATCTTGCGCCGCAGACGAAGGTTGTAACAGCGATGGCGTTCGTCGTGACGGTGCGGCGATGGCGTACACTATGATTGTTGTTGCGGCATCGTCCATCTGAGTCTTCAAATGTAGTGTTGCGGCAGCGATCAAAAAAATATGTCGAGTCGGCGTTGTCAAGGAACTGGTCACGAACATATGGCGGGGCGTCGTCGCCATCACCAAGAATAAAGAACTCTACAAGAAACCGGCAGAGGCCTGCCTCCAAACCAACCCGCGTGTAAAGGAAGAGGTCGAAGAGTCAATCACTCCTTCTGCCAAGCCGGGCGGTTTGCCTTCGGATTCTGCGGATAGTCTGACCCTCAGCGATATCTTCAACAACATGGATGACCTACAGAAGTGGGACAAATTCCTTGACAGCCCCGTGACTTCAAGTCGAGCTTCCCCTCCTGGCGAGGATGCGGGTAAACCTGAAGAGTCTGCGCCAATAGAAGATGACCCGGCAATGACCGGGCTGCGTTTGATGAAGGTGAAGGCATAGGAGAGGAGGCGTGCTCTGGATAAGCCGCAATTACCGAACCGTTTTGCACCAGGTAAGCGCGAAGCGGGTTGTAACCCTATTCGCATCTTCATTCCGCGACCTCGAAAGAATACATTGATGTTGAACCCGCTTCCGGGTTATTTTCCATCTGCGACTCAAATCTCTGCTATCAAGAGAAGGCAGAATGAGCGGTTTTGGAAGGAGCAATGTCGTAGGATGGACCCTGAACAGTCGCGACGGCCTGTGCACTTAGGCATTTTATATTGTAATATTTTGTCATGTTATTCGCTTTCGGTTGTGCTAACCGCACTTTTTGCTTGTAGACAAACCAGAAGAAGCAATGAGGCCGGGTGACCTCTCATCTAGCCTACCTATGCTGCCTCAGGTGCCGAGCCTTGCGCAAAGCTCAAATTCTGGGCAGGAGGAGTTGGCCAACCTCCAACTCCTTCTTGGCGACTTGGAAGGGAAGGTGAAGGAGATTGAAGGCCGGGAGTGAGCTGCTCGGGCTGCTCTGGAGGTGGAGAAGAAGGCGCAGCAAGAGGAGCAACAGATGCTTGTAACTCAGCTGAAGGCTGCTCGGGCTGCGCTGGAGGTCGAAAAAAAGGCGCGGTTGGACAAGGAGAAAGCGCTGACGGAACAAAATTCCAGTCTAACTGCACAGCTTGAGAAGGAGAAGAAGGAGGTCTCGAAGTTTGAAGAGGACTCCAAGTATTATCAAGAAAATATCTGCGCTTGACTCGGGAAGTCGGCGGAAGCCGGCAACCTGTTAATGATGAGAGGATGAGGATATCGAGCCGCCCGACTGTCGGGGGGGCCTCTAATCCCCCTCCGGTTAGGGAGGTCGACCCTATTATTAATGAGGCTGCCAGGATTCCTGCTAGCATGGTTCCTGCTGTGTGTGTAGAGAGGGATGTCGGGCGGCTTCATAACACCATCAATCATCTTCATTATCATACAAGCCAGATATACGACCTTAACCAAACCAGTGACCAGGTCGCGCAACTTCATCGCGAAAATTCCTCTCCTGAAAATCGCCAGTCGTGTGTGTCTTTTGGCTTAGAAAACAATATGTGTAATATTATTTGTTGGATACTTCGGATAATTTGTTTGCTGAATATCTGTTTGATAATACTATCTTTTGCTGCCTTTTAATATTCGCGTAATTCATGCGGGTTATTTTAAATATTATCCGAACTACTTGACAGGTCACGCGACCTGTGATGCATGCATGAAACTTTTCTGTTGAACTCAATTAATATGATGATGCAGGATGCTGACCGCGCGGCTTGTGTTTCTTTAGTCGCGGTCTTACTTGGCTATACGCAAACCATTGATCCCTGTTGTGAGATATTTTTGAATATTTCTGATGTCTATATGTCGACGACTTGTATATATAGTTCGTAGTATTCCTTTGTGAAACTAACCATAAAGGTTTCTGACCCCACGGTTAGATCACATATCCGCCGCACGATTTTACTATTTGCAGATCGTTGGCTCTTATAAGTAGTAGCCATCCTGGAGGTTCATTCATTCACTTCAAAAATGGCGCGGGCTAAGAGCAAATGGAAGCGGACTGAGAAGTTTCATGCCGTCAGAACTGATGCGGCCTCCGCCTTTCATTCTGCTGATCATAAGGAGTGTCGTTTAACTCAAGCCGAGTTAGACGACTTTATCCAAGAGCATATGGTTGACAGCAATCTACTAGTTCGGCTTCACTTACGCGATGAGCGGATTAATTCTTCTTCTCCCACTCAAATCGCTATCCCCATTGACCACTTTGAAAACGGCTTCAAGTTTCCCCCGCCCCTTGAAGTTATCTCCATCTTCGATCATTATGGGGTTGTGCCCGGACAACTCCTGCCGAACACTATCGCCTCCATATATAGTTTCATCTCATATCTGCGGTCTGAGTAGGTCAGGTTTTCGATTGACCTGTTCAGGAAACTCTTTTCGTGCGGTCTATTCCAGACGCCAGAACTTTGATCTTTAGAGGGCACCTTTACTTTGGATGCCGGGGATGAAGGTCGTCAATCGTGCGAACAATGTGACTAGCTGGTGCGGAGTGAGGCGGCCTTCCAGACAGTTAAGATCGGAGAGGCCGAGTTGGAAATTTTCAAATTCCTGGAGAACAAGCGGCTTAATGTGAACCACTACATCCCGCTATTCGCAAAGTTGGAGGATGTCTGACCCAAAGATAGTAAATTTCTCACAACTCGCTGCTTTGTAACTGCACGAACTGCCTTGTTAAACTTTTGAATTTGCTTTGCAGCTGCCACCATCATTCCGCAGAACAAACTAGTCAGCCCGGCCGGTCCGGTTCTGTCCCAGAGGGAGAAGCGGAAGAGGAAGGCCAAACCGCAATCATCCGAGGAGGAAAGCTCGGCTTCTTCAGGCGAGTTTGAGCTTCTCCGCTCTTGCAGTAATCCGTGCGATCTGAAGGGCAAACCTACGATCCTCTGGCATCAAGATGGGAAATGCTTGCAAGTTTTAACTGCGCTCCCATTCTGGGGGAGCGAGAAAATCAACCGCCATGCACTAGCCACCGGTGCTGCCATGTATGGTCAGAAAACTTTGAAAAAGTTGACAAAGGTTCTAGAGGAGGATCTTTCCCGACTAGCCGCGCAAACCGGTGCGTGGGGCTTCATGGCTAACCACTTTATGGCTCTATCATACAAGCGGGTAGTTTCGGCCCACACATACTTGGAAAAGAAGAGTGCCTAGCAGGCTGGGGAGATCGCCCGGTTAAGGGAGATCGTGGAGGTAAGTCATCTGACAAATACTCGTGCGACCTATTTTCTTCAAACCGTGTGATCTAAGCCCGCTCTTTTTTTTCCTTTTTACAGCATCAGTATGATATGGACAACCCAGACATTCAGGACGAGGTCTTTCCCCATGTTGCCAAGGGGATTGACGCCGTCCTAAATCGCCTGAGAGATCGTGAAGGTCTGGCCACGGGCTTCGAGGATTCCATCTTCCCGGATATCTTTCCCGGCCTGAAGGACCAATTTGATGAGATGAACCGTAGGGCCAAAGGAAAAGATAAGGCTGAGTCCAGTAGCTCAGAAGAGGCTGAAGATGGAGAGGATGAGACCGCCGTGGGTAGAGAAGCCACTACAGTTGACGGGACCGCTGTAGAGCAAGAGGTCGCCGCTAACAATGAGAAGGAAAGTAGCTCGGGTTCAGAGTCCAGCGATTCCGGAGAAGAAACCGGGCGGTCTAAGCGGCGGAAGTCGGGCGGCTTGGGCAGCTCGAGTAGTGGTTCATCAAGCTCCTCATCGAGTAGCAAAGGGTATTCGCCCGAAGTAAATATTGATGGAAGCGAGGATTCGAACTCTCCTGCAACCAAAAAGCTCAAGTCGGACGAATAGTCATGATTGTTATTTTTTTGTACTTGTTTTTATTTTGCATAACCGACAGCTTGATTTTGTTAGCCGGTTGGTTAAAATGATGTAAAGACATTTTGACAATGAATGAAAGTTTTACCTGTTAGGCTGTCTATCCTTTGCGACTTACTTGTGATTGTTGGGATCCCTTTAATCGGGTCGTGCGGTTTAATATCAACCCGAGCGGTCAGAACTATGAGTTTTGTAGAATCCCAATTAGATAGTTACTCGAATATTGCGAAGACTATCCGGGTGGCCTGTTCTTTCAATCCTGACACTGCGAATTTATTATAACCCGAAAAACTCCTGACAATTATATCTTGTCAAATAGTTGTGCGGTTTAACATATAATCCGAGCGGATAGGAATTCAAGCTCTGAAGAATCTCAATATGAATTGACCCCTCGAGTTAATCGGAAGCCAATCATAACTTTTAAGCCGCCATAATAAATAAATCTCGATCACGAATTGTGCGATTTGAATGTATCTTGTGCGATTAATAGCTAGTATTCCACAAATTTGAGATTGAAACACCAAGCCGCGCGATTATATTTCAGCTTGCGTAGTTATTTCACAGAATAATGAATATCCACAAGTCATAAGAGAATAATCAACAAGTCGCGCGGTAAGTATTCAATTCTAACGACCTGCAATTTGGATTCCTGTAATACTTATCCTTGCAAGTATAAGCATCAATCGATATGTTTGCTCGGTCTGTATATAATCCGGGCGGCCAATGATTTGATACTTAGTAATATTCATCCTTATAAGAATAGCTCACAATCATTTTCTATGGAGGACTTGATTTTATCCGAGCGAATAAAACAGATACCCATAAGGCTGATAGAATTATAGTCAGAGTGAGAAAACCGGTCAGTCATTATACTTGATACCTTGATCCCTGCCTTATGGCATTCTATGATAACCCATTCTAGCTTTTACGGCTAGGATAACTCCCACCGATCGGTTAGTATATTAAGCTGCCATTTGGTATAGCCGATCAGTTTAAGGATTCCAAACTGCATGTTACATTATGCTAATGTACCTGCTTATCCCAAGCCAGTCGGTTTAATAGGTCAAACCACCCGGTCTGTTGTATATCTGTTAAATCATGTTTCCTCCCAAATGGTCCTAAAGGACCATAAGAGAAGGAATAACTTCCTATAACGAAGTAAAAAATGGCTACAGGCTCAGATGCCCAAGTGGGCAGGTGGGCCTAGGCGGCGAACATTGCTTTCCTCAAGTGGTCACAAGAGCTGTAGAGATAATTCTCTATAAAAAAGGAAAAAGTAAGTACAGACCCAGAAGACCAAGTTGGCAGGTGGGCCAAGGCGGCGAACATTGCTTTCCTCAAGTGGTAATAAGGGCTGTAAACGACTCAACTGCTCTCTTGCCTAGGGTTACAAGCCAAGTTGATCAATTGGGCAGGTGGGCCTAGGCGGCGAACATTGCTTTCCTCAGATAGATCAACTCAGTTGTGGGTCCCGGTTAGGCATCACTTGAGAGTACCTAGGAGTATTCGATGGTCACAGACTAAGATGATCAGTTGGGCAGGTGGGCCTAGGCAGCGAACATTGCTTTCCTCAAAGATATCATCAAAGCTGTAACTATATCCCTTTCGGGGCATGGTAGAGCTAACTGCTGGAACAAGGTCTTCCACATCTCCTAAGTTTGAGAATAACAAAACCTATTTGTATTTGATCTTGTGTGTTTAGGCGTGTAGGAAAACAAAGTCCATATGACTCAAGGATTACATAAGAAGGTTGCCCCCAAATTTGAGCCTTCAAATCCAACACTCCTTCTATCGTCGGCGGTATCACCTAATGCCTGGCGCTAGCGCTAAGGAACTGCTGAGAATGGAAGTTGGGTTCGACGAAATAGATCTTGCGTTCGACGAACTTGCATTCGACGAATTTTCGCTCGACGAATGATGAAGCCCGTTCGACAAACTTGCTGCTGCGATCGACGAAATCAAGCCGCTGAGAACGAAAGCTGTGTTCGATGAAATTGAATCTGCGTTCGACGATCTTCCGTTTGACGATTCTCCGTTCGACGAATTTCCGATCGATAAATGATGAAGCCCGCTCGATGAACTCCGGTCGACGAAAATTCGATCGACGAAAAGAATGCTTAAGCGCAATTTCGGGAGCACATATAGAAGGAGATAGCGCCTGGTGGTATCCGATAGCGCAGGTGGTAGCGCGGAGCATAGAAGGCAAGAGAGAATTGTTTCCTCCGATTGAAGATTCTGCCGGGCAAAATATGTCCTAAAATGGGATAGTGCCGGCGATAGCACTAGCGCAGGCGCTAGCGCTAAGTCTATACAAAGGACCCCTTGGCTCCGTCTTCCTAATCCTCTTGAGATTCTAAATTCCAGAGCTTCATGCCACAGCATAGAGAGGAAGATTCAGAGAGATACTCCCACCAAACGCTTAGAGAGTTTCTGAAGGAGGACTTCGTCACGCTACATCCGAAGAGGGATCGCTTCAATCTCGCTTATTCTACAACGATCGTTCATCTCCGATTTCAGAAGTTTCTTAGAGGGAGTTTTTAATATTGTTGTTGTTATTTTATTTCATATCTTTTGTAGCCGTTAGAGAATTTTCCTCGTGTTGGCGACTAGGTCTGGGTAGGACATAGGGCAGAAATTCTCCTCGTGTTGGCGACTAGGTCTCAGGTGTAGGTCTAGGGGGTGCTCGAGGCCATATCCGTGGAAGGATTGGCTAGAGCGGCTTGAGGCCATATCCGGGGAAGGATAGGCTAGGGCCACCGGTTCGTGGGGATACGAGTCGGGATAGAAAATAAAAAAGAGTTTTATTATTATTCGCCTTAGATTTCTACCGTCATAGAAATCTAGTTTTGTAAATAATTTTTATTAATAGTAATCATGTCTCTCCTTTTGTAATAAAAATGATTTGCTCTTCATTTCTCTAAATTGTTTATTATCATCTCTTTTATTATAAAACAATTTAGATCTTTATTCAAAATCACTATTTTTATCTCTTATTATTTCAAGTATTACAAAATATAATACAAGTTCTTAAAACCCTTATTCACCCCCCCTCCCCTCTAAGGGCGCCTACCAATCCAACAAGTGGTATCAGAGCTAGGTTATTCCAAATCGGCTTAACAACCGGGAATAATGACATCTCATGATCTCGCTTCTATTGGTGGGGAAAATTTTTATGAAGAAGAAAAATCTCTTGCACCACCTTTATTCGAAGGAAGAAATTATAAAGGGTGGAAATTGTTAATGGAAAGGTTTATTAAAACATTAGATATCGACGCTTGGGATATAGCAATAACAAGACTAGCGGACGAATCAAATAAACAAGAGCGTCACCTAAATGCAAAAGCTATGCATTATATTTTTTGTGCTTTATCTCAAGATATCTTCAAATTAATATATTGTTTTTCTAGTGCATACAAAGTATGGAAATTTCTTGAAGAAATGTATGATTTTCCTCTTACAGGTATGGAACAAATGCAAGCATTGGAGAATATACAAGCTTGCGAAAATTTTCAAGAAAGCTCCTCTCATGACGGATCCATGAAGTGCACATCAAATGAAAGAGAAGAAGAAATTCTATCTTCGGAGGAGGAGTGCCAAAAAGATCTCAACGAAACGATATGTTCAAATCTTGCCTCATCCACAAGCGCTGTAAGGAAATCAAAATCTCCTTTTTTTGTACTTCTATTTCTACATTACAATTGCTACAAATCACTAAACATAAGATTAAGAAACTAAAAATGTCTAATGCAAAACTACGTTTAGAAAATAAAACTTTGAAAGCAAATGTGAATGTAGAATCCAAAAATGAAATGATTGTATCTCCATCATGCTCTTCATTTGAAAACTCTATATCTTGTTTCGATTGTAATAATATTAAAGAAAAATTCATGGAACTTGAAAAAGAGTTTACTTTAGTAAAAGAACAAAATGAAAAATTATGTTTAGAAAACTCTTCATCTTTGAAAAATGATTGTGCTAAGTGTAAAGACTATAAAATTGAAATTGAAGAGATGGATGAAACATTTGATGAATATAGAAATAACTATCAAAATCATATTGATTCAATTGTTTCCATTCTTAAAAATAGCACAATCGCTTATAATAAAGCTAGACATAATTTAAAGATTAAAATTAATGAATTAAAAACTAAAATCAACTTGCTTGAGGAAATCATAAAGAAAAATTCTCAAAACATACATTCTCAATATAATGAAAATCCAAAAGCAAGTTGAATATGATTTCTCAAAAGTTGAATAAGCCAAACAATGGAAATAAAAAACTTCAAAAAATTAAAAATGAAATTCCAAAACACAATCATTACTATCATTTACAACATCAATCTTCTCCCAACGTAAAATTAAATGTTCACAAATTTCCTATGAAAAATACTTTCAATAATCATTACAATCATAATCATCAATATAAAGATTATCACAACGGAAATTTCACATATAAGAATAACACTAAACCAAAGTTTGAATGGAGGCCCAAAATTAAAAATGAAACATTAACTTCACATGAAAGGACCCATTCATCACTAACTACCCACAAACCTACACGTTATATTTGGGTACCCAAAGGAACCACCACACTTGGTCCCCTTTGGATACCTAAATCTCTTATTCATTAGTATCCAATCATTTACATGAAGTAGAAATCAACTCAAAATAAAATATCAATTCTCTACTTCATGATATGCTTAATTTCCTTTTTGTTTTTGCTTTTTATTTTGTTGAACCATCGTGATATGATCACTTTATATAACTTGTGATATGACTTTCTCATATTAAACCAAAATTCATAAATAAATCAAATTGAACTAAGTTGAATAAAAAGTCATGTCATTTTTTCAAGTGATCTACTTATCCTTTATCTTTTTATCCTTCTAAATCCATTTCCTAAAAGTCATAAAATTTGAAAAACTAAATTTGTCATATGATATTATTAAGACTAAATGAAATCAGTGTCATAATGGATTTAAAAGGTATTTTAGGGGTATTAAGCTAAATTTATAAAATGCGCAAGTTTTGCTTAGGTAGTTAATATATTTGCGTCATTTTCAATTACCCCAAGTATGTTTAATCGTAATCATGTCAAATCAGAATTGAAAAATTGCATGAATATTATTTCACTCATTTATGATCATTTCGCTCATGCATATGTTGTGCAAAACTCAATAATTAAGGTTTAATAAATATGAAACTCTAATGAAGATGAAACTCATGTACTAATTTTAACTTCTGCATCTTTTTGCAATTTCTTCTCATCTCTTCACTTCATTAGACATGCCTTACATTGCACAAATATAAATAATAAAAATCAGAAGTAAAATCAAAGAAAATCTAGGCTATATGATTAAAATAAGCACTCTCTGTGAGCTAACGCAGGCGCTAGGACCTAACGTCGGCGCTAGCTCGAGTCTCCGATTTTCTGAAATTTTAAAATTCTAAAAAATCAATAAAAATATATTATGTTATATGTACTACTCATTTTTGCAATTATGCCTGTACTTGTTTTTGAAAAATTAAAATACAAAATTACAAAAGCCAAATTACAAAAAAAAAATTTTGTTTTGTCTTTTGATATTTGTTTGAATTCTATTCCTATATGAAAAAATCAAATACAAAAATATAAAACAAAAACAAGTATAAAAATTGTTATTTTTGAACTTCAATTTTCTATTTACATGTTGATGGGACAAAACTATATCCGCAAACGACAACGGCAAGTGTACCGTATCGAATGTAGTATAGGTTGATAAAACAAGGTCGTATTAGACTCGTGGCGGTTGAGTACTCTTACTTCAAGAAAATCTCTATTATCTTATCAAATAAAACTTGAGGTTGGTTTGCAAAAAGAAAATAAAACAATGAAGAAGGAGAAGAATGAGAGAGTAAAACTATTTTATTGAAAAAGAAATTACAAACTATAAAAAGGAAGTTACAAACTATCTAATTGAAAATACAAATTGCATAAAGACAGAGAATTACAATAACTACTAAAATATGAAAATAACGACATGAAATGAAAAGTCTATGTCCTAAAAAATTCGGTCCTGAAGTTCTGGAGAAGCTCCCTTTAAATAGGCAGAAATATGATGGTACACGCCCTCGGTCACGCCCGTGACCTGGGGCGTGTAAGGAGCGTGATCGATGCTGGTGCGGAGAGGGCGCGTTCTTGCTTCAATGCAGGCGTTTCGGACGCGTCATGCCCTTGGTCACGCTCGTGACCTAGGGCGTGTAATCTCAATTAAGTGCTGCTGGCGGGAAGCTTTGTCGGGAAGGCGCGCTGTTGAAATTTTCGTCGAACGCATCATTTTCGTC
Organism: Dactylorhiza incarnata; assembly: GCA_033032865.1. Lineage (NCBI taxonomy): Eukaryota > Viridiplantae > Streptophyta > Magnoliopsida > Asparagales > Orchidaceae > Dactylorhiza > Dactylorhiza incarnata. Next base: position 6,521,275 of record JAWHQI010000078.1, on the reverse strand, counting down.
GAACACGGCAGCCGGGCGAAGTTCGTCGAACGCCTCAATAATTTGTCGAATGCTGCTAAACTTTCGTCGATCTCTTCATTTTCGTCGAACGCAGCAGCCGGGAGAATTTCGTCGATCTCCTTAGTTTTTGTTGAACGCCGCTCATATCCAGTGGTCACGCCCCCAGGTCACGGCCATGACCTGGGTTGTGTAACTTTAAAATTGCGTGGCAGGCGTGCTGACAGCTGGTGGCGGGGTCTCGGCCGTTACCTGGATGTCACGTCCTTGGTCACGCCCGTGACCTGGGGCGTGTTCTTGGCGAAACTTCACTGAATGCTCCCGGGATGGCAGAATTGGATCTGGAACACGTCTAGACTGTCACGCCCGTGACCTTGGGCGTGTACTTGACATTTTTGCTCAAAGTGTCCAAAAAACCTAAAAAACATAAACTAAGTTTAAATTAGTGGGAAAAATAAAAAAGAATGAATTAGATAAGATAATACATATAATTTATATAAATTCATATTAAAACTATATTAAAATTATACTAAAAGATGAGTACAAAAAGTACTCATCAAACACCCCCATACTTGAGCTTTTGCTATTCCAGAGCAAAAGAGTGAGGAAAGAATTATAAGATATCGATATTATTTTTAATTGACTAAAATTTTATTATACCAAGAATAAGTCAAAAGAAAATTTTAGGAATTCAAGAATTAAGTCATAAATTATGTTGATAATTTAAAAAGAGAAGTTTGTTTAGCTAACTACTTCTCAAGATAACTATTTAGCATCCGAAATTATAGAAATTTTCAAACAAAATTAGATTGAACTTATAGACACTCTAACATAAAAGAATCTTAAGGAAAAGACACCTACAAAAATATTGCTCTCTTAATAATTTAGTTTAGGACTAGAAACAATGAAATTGGCTAGGGATGGGCTTAAACGGAATGGCAAAATGAAGACAAAGGATATGAAGAGGTTTTTGATTGGGGTGATGAATTTTATCGTCTCAACCCCTTTTTTTAGTATATGTAATACCAGAGAATGATATACTATTATCCTATCATTTCCACGACATATACACATTTTTTTCTCTCTTCATTTTTTTATTTTTGGGTTGCATATGTTTACCAGAGAATAAAGAACTAACATCTCCTTATTCCCATAACATATGATCTAACAATAGGGTAAAAGAAAAAAACACAAATGTTTAACAAGGGTAAATAAATACTTCTAGTTTATAAATTAAACTATTTTGAGAGCAACTTTTTTAGTGGAATGAAATTTCTTAAGATCTTAAAGTTAAAAGAGAATATAATAGAAATCTACAGATGTTTAGCCAATTTACCATAAAGTGAAGCTATTTAAAATTAAACGGAGAAGTAGTGCTAAATTAATTCTCTAATCGAATTAAAAACATAAAGTGTTTCTTAAAACTAAATTACTTCAAATTTAGAATTAACAAATTCTGATAAAATAAAATATTAGCTAAATTAAAAATATAGGAATACTTATAATCGGACCTCAAAATAAATTTCTAGAACATTAAAAACAACAAGGCTAGGCGTATTTATTATTATTATTATTTTTTTATAAAATATTTCTTGGACTTCCCGAGGGCTACCCGGTGAAGGGTTCTCATGGTACTAGGAGCTGTGATGGGAGTTCAAGCACAAAGTGCCCTTTCCAAGAAATTAGATTTTTATAATTTTTAATTTTTTTTTCTTTATCAAATAAAAATACAGGGAATGCGAAGCTACACCCCATACTTAAAATTAAACATTGTCCCCAATGTTTAAAACTATGTTTGAAAAATACTTGAAAAATAAACTTTTAAAAGAAGAATGCATAAAAATTAAAGATAAGCAAGGGGGCATCCCAAGAGCACTTTCTTTTTCCCGTCTTTCAGCTAGACAGTTAGTGTTAGCTACACGGATATATAAATTTAAAATATACTGGCAACTCCCTTAGTTCATGTTGATGTGAGTATGCTGTCATCCGTTGCCCGGCGACTCCTCCATTTATCTTGTGATTCTTTTGCTGTCGGTGAGCTTCAAATTGTGAATCCAAATTACCTAAATAAACCTTAGGCAAATTATAAAGCTGGAGATGAGCGGCAAATGGATCTCTAAAGACGTTTGGTTGCAACGGCTCATCATCTATAAGGAAATTATTAGTATCAAAAGAATCAGAACTAAACGATTCAGATAATTTTTCGCGAGGAGGCGCTTGCGAAAATATATGATTGAGCTCCGGTTGTTCCTTTTCCAAAATAAAATTTTCTTTTGAAAAATCTAGTGCGTTACCAAGCGGAATAAAATTTTTGGACACAAAATTTTCATCAATTTTTGGTTTGATAGAAGAAATTTGTGAATATTCATGACAAAGAAAATAAAATCCGGGTGGAGTAGGGGAAGAAACTTGTTCTTCTTCTATTTCATCTGGGGTGCCCATAACTTTAAGAAATTCTTGGTAAAGTAATTTTTCTTCATCTTCGGTAAAAGAAGTTATGGGATTACATGAAACCACATGTTCCTCCATAACTAAATTATCCAACGATGGAGAAAGAATACTAGAAGAAATAAAATTTTCCTCTAAATTTGGGGGGGGGAGTATCTATTTGAATCGGCAGACATTCCCCAAAATTAGAGTACGAAGGTTGTGGCGCAAAAGAATATGAACAAGAATTCGGATCGAAAGATTTATCTTCATCGCTCCGAAAGCTATCCGGGTGACCTTAATCATCTTCGGGGCTAGAAGAAAAATTATTAGAAGCCGAAAAGTTATTCTCTTGAAAATTAGAAAAAGCACTAGACGAAATAATATTACCCTCTAAATTTTGGGGGGAAGTATCTATTTGGATCTGCGGAATTTCCTCAAAATTAGAGAACGAAAATTGCGGAGTACAAGAAGAAAAGCAAAAATTTTGATCTAAAGATCTATCTTCATTGCTCCGAGAACTATCCGGGTGAGCTTGCCACGAGGAATAATCTACTTTGGAGCTAGAAGAACAATTATTAAACGCCGAAAAATTATTCTCATTAAAATTAGAAAAAAAAAAATTATCAAAGTTTGAAAAATTATTTTCATTAAAAGGGGAAAAATTATGATCGTAATTATTATCAAAATTATTTGCATAATATTGAGAAAAATTATTTTCATAATAAATATTTTGAGCATATGAATGTAAATAACATTCCTCACTTTAATGAGGCGCATTACAATAATAACAGCAATTTTGGCGTTTTTGTGCCGCTTCCAAAAGATATACTTGGCTTTGAAGCTCGGCAACTTTTACGGCCAATTCAAGTGATTGCATAATAAAAAAAAATAAAAAGGAAACAACCTTTACTCAAATGAATGGAATTTTAAAAATATTTTTATTATAAATTTTTTTTTCAAAAAGCGGGTTAAATTAGTCCCGGACTTCCCAAGATCTACCCGGTGAAGGGTTTGCAAGGTACTAGAGGCTGTGATGGGAATTCAATCCCAAAGCGTCCTTTCCGAGAATTTAGATTGCGCTTTTTAAGATTTTTTTTTTATAAAAAAAAAATTAAAGAGAAGGGGGAAAAGAAAGAGAACGATAAAATTAATAAATATTTCTTTTTTCGAAATATCAACCATGTCCCCGGCAACGGCTCCAAAAACTTGATGGGACAAAACTATATCCGCAAACGACAACGGCAAGTGTACCGTATCGAATGTAGTATAGGTTGATAAAACAAGGTCGTATTAGACTCGGGGCGGTTGAGTACTCTTACTTCAAGAAAATCTCTATTATCTTGTCAAATAAAACTTGAGGTTGGTTTGCAAAAAGAAAATAAAACAATGAAGAAGGAGAAGAACGAGATAGTAAAACTATTTTATTGATAAAAGAAATTACAAACTATAAAAAGGAAGTAACAAACTATCTAATTGAAAATACAAATTGCATAAACAAAGAGAATTACAAGAACTACTAAAATATGAAATTAACGACATGAAATAAAGTCTTAAGTCCTAAAAAATTCGATCCTGAAGTTCTGGAGAAGCTCCCTTTAAATAGGCAGAAATTTGATGTTACACGCCCTCGGTCACGCCCGTGACCTGGGGCGTGTAAGGAGCGTGATCGATGCTGGTGCGGAGAGGGCGCGATCTGGCTTCAATGCAGGCATTTTGGACGCGTCACGCCCTTGGTCATGCCCGTGACCTAGGGCGTGTAATCTCAATTAAGTGCTGCTGGAGGGAAGCTTTGGCCGGAAGGCGCGCTGTTGAAATTTTCGTCGAACGCATCACTTTTTGTCAAACGCGGTAGCCGGGCGAAGTTCGTCGAACGCCTCAAAAATTTGTCGAACGCTGCTAAACTTTCCTCGATCTCTTCATTTTCGTCGAACGTAGCAGCCGGGCAAAGTTCGTTAATCTCCTTAGTTTTTGTCGAACGCTGCTCATATCCAGTGGTCACGCCCGTGACCTGGGGCGTGTAACTTTAAAATTATGTGGCAGGCGTGCTGGCAGCTGGTGGCGGGGTCCCAGCCGTGACCTGGATGTCTCGCCCGTGACCTGGGGCGTGTTCTTGGCGAAACTTCACGGAATGCTCCCGGGATGGCAGAATTTGGTCTGGAACACATCTAGACTGTCACGCCCCTTGGTCATGCCCGTGACCTTGGGCGTGTACTTGACATTTTTGCTCAAAGTGTCTAGAAAAACTAAAAAACATAAACTAAGCTTAAATTAGTGTCAAAAATAAAAAGGAATGAATTAGATAAGATAATATATATAATTTATATAAGTTCATATTAAAACTATATTAAAATTATACTAAAAGATAAATACAAAAAGTACTCATCACATGTATCTTGCGAAAGGGTGATTTGGGCTATCATCCCATCATATCACCTAGTACCGGGCGAACCTCTCACAAGGTAGTCCTCGGGAAGTCCAAGATTAATCTTATGAGTTCAAACTTTAAATAGAAATTATTCTTCAAAATATCAAAAATACTGTATGGACTCTATTGAAAATCAAGCATGATTTAACTCATCATTTAGAACTTCTAAAATGTTGCAATTTATCTTTTCAAACTACTTTGAACATTGTTTTCATCATGCTTTGATATATCTATTAATATATGCATCAATTATATTGTAAAAGTTCTGTAGAACCAAGCTTAGCATGCCTCTAAGCATGAGTAAATGTTTTATGTTTGATAATGATATTTATTCACTCACTTTGGCATTGTCTACATATGTGTTTAATCTAAGAATGCTTATGTATATTTTGTATTAGTACAATGAATTAAAATTGCACAAGTATCTTACCTACACAACCTTTGTTTGCACTTTTAAAAATTAAGAAAAGTGGCTATATTTTCATAAATTATATTGGTTTGCAAAACAAGTGTATTCAGATAACTTTGTACAAAACAAAAATCATCAAATAAAGTGACAAAGATAACTCCACAAAGCACTACTTGAACCTCCTGATAAGTCTTAATAAGCGTTGTGAGGTTGAGCACCTTGGAAAGAATAGTAAATTATCTTGTGCAAACCATATCTTTCTTTCAAAATAAAAACCACTTACTCTTAAGTACACCGGATCACTAGTCTCAACATTAAAATAAAATAAAATATGTGATCCCCCAAGCACTATTTTGCACCCTGATAAGTCTTAATGAGCATTGTGTGTGCAAAGCACTTTGGTAGTTGTACATTTTTTTTGTGCATTGAAGTGTGTGGAAGTAAAATTATTTGTGTTTTATTGTGCTTTTACTTTACATATTTCTTGTATTTTTGATTAAAACATTTGTTTACTCTATTAAAAATACACTTATGTGCACATCATTATCTTCCATAACACTTCTTCTCATGAGTATTGGATCCTAATGCTAATTCTATACTACTCTTTATTTATGAAATGCACTAGATAACCTAGCATGCTTTCTACAATGTTTGGTATGTTTTGAAATTGTGAATTAAAGTAACATTGTAGTAATCTCTTTTTGATAACATTATTTCATGCTTGGTTACTTTATTGTCAAACTTAAAGATTTTAACTGAAAAATGATTTACAAAAACATCTTCTTTTTGAAATTTAACTCATATATCTTTTTATGGATCATCATTAATTACAATAAGATGTTTCTTGTATTTCTATAAGTCTTCCGCATCATAACCATATAATTGTTTTACGTTGCTCTTTCATGCTTACTTAAAGTCTTTTATTTTGTGTGCGTCATCACTTGAATCTTAAAATTCCTTTCTTTCAACAAGTGGTTGACTTGCTTGGTACAGTATATTGGTTACTCTAAACATGAATATTTATTTTGGCTAAGAACTCTGATTTATTTCTATGAAAATATTGTTATATTACAAACCCTGATTCATTAATGGATATCAAAAATAGCTATGTGAGTGTTTTCATAAATTCAAATAAAAATGTAAACCCATAGGCTATGAACTTATCACTAAAGTTATTACGCTTATATGTTTCCAATAATTATTATCCATGACTTCATATCTCACCATAGCGGGGGCGTAGGGTTGTAGACATTAGATAACCTTACCTCTAGTCATGTCTTGTCCTTAACCCGGGAGGGTTCCAGTAGGGCCTTGCGAGGCACTAGGGGGAAAGAGTGTTAGGTTGAGTTTTGTCTAGTGTTTGCATATGGGACTAACACCCCAACCTACGACATGTATGCAGCTCCTCATGCCCATCCGTCACTTAGTACGGGGCTAGGGTGTAGACATATTGTCTGGGTAGATTGGTTACTTGGAAATCATTATTTTTTTAAAACTCTTATATAAAGGGGGAAAACTAACATGATAATATTGATTACCTGGAAAATGTTATATTATTCATCTTTATGCTAAAAACTCTGATCTATGTCTATGAAAATATTTCTGCTAAAAACTCTGATTTATTTCTATAAAAATAATTCTAAAACTCCTTATCATTTCATTCTCTCTAAAAGCTCAATCATGCCTTTATCTTCTAATCAAAACTTTTTTGTGTTTTGCTTCCTTACCCACTTTTGCTAATAACAAAAGGGGGAGAACTAACATGATAAATATAATCTGCTATCAAAATATAAAACTAGCATGCTTAATTAAGATGATAGCTCACATATTAGGGGAGCATTCACGTAGGGGGAGCATATATTTAGGGGGAGCAATTCTAAATGCTAAAGTCGATAATTATTCTAAGTCATCACTCTCTCACACACACAAGTAAGGTTCATCATGCTTATATATATTAATGCTTTGATTTATCATTAATGGTTTTGTTATTATCAAAAGGGGGAGTTTGTTGGAACAAGGTCTTCCGCATCTCCTAAGTTTGAGAATAACAAAACCTATTTGTATTTGATCTTGTGTGTTTATGTGTGCAGGAAAACAAAGTCCATATGACTCAAGGATTACATAAGAAGGTTGCCCCCAAATTTGAGCCTTCAAATCCAACACTCCTTCTAGCGCTGGCGGTATCACCTAACGCCTGGCGCTAGCGCTAAGGAACCGCTGAGAACGGAACCTGGGTTCGACGAAATAGATCTTGTGTTCGACGAACTTCCGTTCGACGAATTTCCGCTCGACGAATGATGAAGCCCGTTCGACAAACTTGCTGCTGCGATCGACGAAATCAAGCAGCTGAGAACGGAAGCTGGGTTCGATTAAATTGAATCTGCGTTCGACGATCTTGCATTTGACGATTCTCCGTTCGACGAATTTCCGATCGACGAATGATGAAGCCCGCTCGACGAACTCCGGTCGACGAAAATTCGATCGACAAAAAGAATGCTTAAGCGCAATTCCGGGAGCACATATAGAAGGAGATAGCGCCTGGCGGTATCCGATAGCGCAGGCGGTAGCGCGGAGCACAGAAGGCAAGAGAGAATTATTTCCTCAGATTGAAGATTCTGCCAGGCAGAATATGTCCTAAAATGGGATAGCGCCGACGGTAGCACTAGCGCAGGTGCTAGCGCTAAGTCTATAAAAAGGACCCCTTGGCTCCGTCTTCCTAATCCTCTTGAGATTCTAAATTCCAGAGCTTCGTGCCACAGCATAGAGAGGAAGATTCAGAGAGATACTCCCACCAAACACTTAGAGAGTTTTTGAAGGAGGACTTCGTCACGCTACATCCGAAGAGGGATCGCTTCAATCTCGCTTATTCTACAGCGATCGTTCATCTCCGATTTCAGAAGTTTCTTAGAGGGAGTTTTTAATATTGTTGTTGTTATTTTATTTCATATCTTTTGTAACCGTTAGAGAATTCGCCTCGTGTTGGCGACTAGGTCTGGGTAGGGGCAGAAATTTGCCTCGTGTTGGCGAGTAGGTCTCTGGTGTAGGTCTAGGGGGTGCTCGAGGCCATATCCGGGGAAGGATTGGCTAGAGCGGCTTGAGGTCATATCCGGGGAAAGATAGGCTAGGGCCACCGGTTCGTGGGGATACGAGTCGGGATAGAAAACGAAAAAGAGTTTTATTATTATTCGCCTTAGATTTCTACCGTCATAGAAATCTAGTTTTGTAAATCATTTTTATTAATAGTAATCATGTCTCTCCTTTCGTAATAAAAATGATTTGTTCTTCATTTCTCTAAATTGTTAATTATCATCTCTTTTATTATAAAACAATTTAGATCTTTATTCAAAATCACTATTTTGATCTCTTATTATTTCAAGTATTACAAAATATAATATAAGTTTTTAAAACCGTTATTCACCCCTCCCCCCCCCCCCCCCCTCCCTCTAAGGGCGCCTACCGATCCAACACTAACAGTCACCTGGACCTCCCTTGATGCAGAGGTGTGTTAGATATCAGTTGGGATCCAAGATTCCGAAGACCACTACACGGGAATTGGCAAGCTACCACTACACGTGTGTGAAAACTCCCCGCTACACGCGATCTTTGTGGTTTTACGCTAATGACTACAATCCGAGGGGGTTCGAGCAGAACTTGGCGATGTCTCCATGGTTCAGTGAGTGATGTATAAAAAATGTAAGAGAGTCACCTGACATGGAGAAGTGTCAGTATAGGGCTTTTTATTGGATATCCATAAAATGCAAGAAATGAAAGAAACAATTATGGATAGAATCGTTTAAGATCATCACCGCTGCAGGTGCGTGAGATGTCCTCTCCTTCTCTTGTCTGGAGGCAATAAGCCCCACTCTTTAGTACCTCTTTGACAATGAATGGCCCTGCCCATTTGGGATTTAATTTTCTGACATTGCTTGTCCTGGTTGCGGCGTCAACTTTCTTCAGCACGACATCACCAACTACAAAATGTTTAACCCTGATGTTTCTGTCGAAGTATTTGGCCATTCTTCTTTTCACTTCTTCCTGCCTGATTGTAGCTTCATCCTGAAGCTCCTCAATTAAATCCAGGCTGTATTTGATACCCTCATCATTATCATCTATCCACGCTTCTCCTCCTTCCTTTGTGTATACAACTATGGGAGTGACCACTTCAAATTCTATTGGAACGACTGCCTCCGAACCATGAGTTAACTTGAACGGTGTTTCCCCTATAGCTGAAGATGGAGTAGTCCGAAGAGTCCAGAGGATAGAAGGAAGTTGTTCAGCCCAATTTCCTTTCTCATTCAATACCCTTTTCATCAGAAGATACTAGATTTTTTATTCGCTGCTTCCACTTGACCATTGCTCCTGGGATGATGTACCGAAGAGAATCGAAGCTCAATGCCGACCTGGTCGCAGAAATTGATCATATCTGAATTATTGAACTGAGGGCCATTGTCGGTAACAATTGCTAATGGAACCCCATGCCGATAGATGATTTCTCCCCAGATAATATTTCTAATGACCTGCGTTGTAGTCTTACCCAATGCCTTTGCCTCAATCCATTTACTGAAATAATCAATCATTACGATTATAAAGTCATGCTGGCCACTAGCCTTCGAAAAGGGTCCTATGAGATCCATTCCCCAAACTGCAAAGGGCCAAGGCGCCATTATTGATCTAAGTGATTGAGTGGGTAGATGTTGAAGAGGAGCAAATTTCTGACACTGAACACATCGTTTGGTAAATGCTTCGACATCTTTCCTCATATTTGGCCAGAAATATCCCTGCCTCAAGATCCTTTTCTCCAAGGTCTTTGCCCCCGAATGACTACCGCATTCTCTAGAGTGAACCTTCTGAAGTATGATTGGAACTTCTTCTTCAGAAACACACCGTGCCAGAGGAGAAATCAGAGTTTTCCTGTACAAGACTCCTGCCACTAGGCAATAATAAGATGCTTTTCTTCTAAATCTTCTTCTATCTTTGATGGATTGATGAAACTCTCCTTTTGATAAGTATAATTCATAGGGATCCTTCCAAGAAGGATGCTGATCGATCTACATGAGTTCCCCTTCTTCCACCGCTGGATGGAAAAGTTCAGAGGTCACTTCCCCAAATGAAAGACCGAACTTTGATAATTCATCCGCTTGTTCATTCTATACTCTGGGAATATGTTCAATGATGAATGATTTGAATCTTCCAATCTCCTCCTTTGCTAGCAGCAGATATTTCCTCAGCATTGGTTCTCTCATTTCGTAATTCCCCAAAACTTGAGAAGCCATTACTAGAGAATCAGTTTTGACATGCACATGCTTTATTCCCAGTTCCCTTGCAATTCTCAGACCGGCCAAGTGTGCCTCATACTCTGCCTGATTATTCGTGATTGAAAAGAAGAACTTGATAGCCTGTTCAAGTTTGATGCCATTCAGGCTGATTAAAACTACTCCGGCTCCCACAGAGTTTTTAGCAGAAGCCCCATCCACATAAATAATCGATGCCAAAGGATATTTCTCTATTTGATCAGAACTGGACCACACTGTATCAACCAGGAAATCTGCCAAAACTTGCTCTTTGATTGCTGTTCTAGGAACATAAGAGATTTCAAATTCGCTCAGCTCGATAGCCCATTTAGCCAATCTCCCCGAATGATCTGGCTTTTCCAGGATACTCCTTAGAGGATGATTTGTAACTACTTGGATAGGATGAGCTTGAAAGTAAGGGCAAAGCCTTCGTGATGACATAACTAAAGCCAGAGCTAGCTTTTCCATGATCGAGTATCTAGTTTCCGCATCTTTAAGGATATGGCTGACATAATATATCAGAAACTATTTCTTCTTCTCCTCTTAGACGAGGACAGAACTTACTGCATCTGGACCAACCCCTAAATATAAAAACAATATTTCCCCTTTGCGGGGGCTTTGAAGTAGAGGGGTTGATGTTAACTGTGTTTTTAACTGTTCAAAAGCTTTATTGCATTCTTTGCTCCATTCAAACTTGGATCCTCCCCGAAGTGTTTTAAAGAATGGAGGACTTTTATCTCCTGATTTAGAAATGAATCTGCTCAGCCCTGCCAACCTCCCTCCAAGTTGTTGGACCTCTTTCGAATTACGAGGAGGGGTCATGTCTAGGATAGCCTTCACCTTATCTGGGTTTGGTGTAAGGCCATCAGGAGTGAGGATATTTCCAAGAAATTTCCCTTTATTCGCTCCGAACACCCATTTCAATGGATTCAATTTTAATTTGAACCTTTGTAGAGTAGCGAACGTCTCTACGAGGTCTTTCAAATGTATTGAAAATGTTTTACTTTTGAGGAGGAGATCATCGACGTAGACTTCAAGGTTTCTTCCTTTCTGATGCTTGAAAACCGTATCCATCATTCTCTGATATGTTGCACCCACGTTTTTAAGGCCGAAAGGAATTAAAAGGTAACAGTAACACCCCTCATTTGTGATGAAAGAAGTGTGCGGGATGTCGGGTTTATGCATTTTGATTTAATGGTACCCAGAAAATGCATCTAGAAAGCTCATGAAATTATACCCAACCGCGAAATCTACTAAAACATCTATCCGAGGTAGAGGGTAGCAATCTTTGGGGCACGCTTTATTAAGTTTTGTAAAGACTACGCACATACGCAACTTCCCACCAGATTTTTTCACCATTACAACATTGGACATCCAAGTGGGGTATTGAATTTAAGAAATAAAATTTGCTTTAAGAAGCTAGGCGACTTCTTCTCTGATTGGCACCGCCAGCTTAGTCGCCACCTCCATTTTCTTTCGTTGAACCAGCATGAACTCGGGAGAAACTTTGAGGTGATGGCAAGCTACATCCAGATCCACTCTGGGTATATCCTCCGCCGACCAGGAGAAGATATCAAAGTTCTCTAGAAGACAGGAGATCAGCTGAACTTTCTCCTCTTCTGGCAGCTCTGCATTGAGGATCAACTTCTTTTCCTCCCCTTCAGCAATGGGGACTTCTTGGGTTGCCTGGGCAGGTTCCAGGTGAGCCCCTTCTTGATCCTTACTTTCCTCTATAGCTTTCGAAGGATCAATAACTTCAAGAACTTCAACTGGAGACTCAGGAAGTGGAATGCCTGTGATCATATAGACAGTTCGCACATAACATTCCCGAGCCACTTTCGGATTGCTCCGGATCCGATATTGCCTTCCCTCGGCAGCAAATTTAAGGGCTAGGTGGAAGGTGTACACCACTACTCTGTAGGCATTGAGAACGAGCCTTCCGAAGATGGCACAATAGTTACTTGGGGCATCTACCACCACGAAGTTGATCAGTTTTACTGCTCCCCCCAGGGAAACCAGAAGCTTTATGGAGCCTTCTGAAAGTGAGGTTAGATCTTAAAGTTACTCTAGGGGGGGTGAATAGAGTATTAAAAGGTTTTCACTTATTTTAATAGCGGAATTAAAAGTGTTACTTATATGTGTATTGCATAGTGAGTTATAAAACAGATAAAACGAATAACAACACACAACACAACACACAGAAAATCACAACACAGAGGACACAAGGATTTTATAGTAGTTCCCCAATAAAATTGGGTACGTCTACTCTTATACCACACTTGGTAGGATTCCACTAGGTTTTTGATCAGGTGCCCTATCACTAATGGGGTTTTGATCAGGTGCCCAAAACACCAAGGAGCTTTTGATCAGGTGCTCTAACCAAACCACAGGTTTTTGTTCAGGTGCCCTGCCACCAAGAAGTTAACTTTTGAAGGGAGTTAGAACCCTATACAAGATGAGATAAGAAGGGTTAGATGTTTTTCTCTGTCAATATTCTGAGAGAATACTCTAGTGGAATGATGTTGTAAAGCTCCCCCTGTCTGATTGAAATTGTTGACAGCTTGAGGATGGAGCTTTCTATTGAAAGTAGATCTTCCTTTGATAGCTTATGAATCTGAAAGACAGAAGTTTCTCAGATTGTTTGTTGCTCTTTGAAGATTTGGAACTTGCAGCAGAAATCTGAGAGATTGATCTTGATGATGTTCTCAGAGAATGAGATGTGCTGCTTGAGGAAGTTGATCTTTCTGTTTGACTTTCTGAATATTTCTCTCTCGATAGATACTCTGATATTTTCTTTCTGTTACAGATATCTTTCTTCTTGGTATCCTTTTTCCTTAGAAAGAATGATAATGGATTTTAAATTCAAATATCTGAATAGGAATAGAATAATCAGCATTAATTATTTCCTTGGAACTGCAACTGATTCAGCAAATCTTTTAATCCTTTTCCTTTTCAATAAATGATATCCTTTTCCAATATAAGCCAGCGGCTACTTTCTCGGGAAGAGAATGGAAAGGGGAATAAACAAAGGAAGGATGAAATCTTGTCTTATCTGGAAGAAATATATTCATTGTTGATAGTCGAACTGAGTTCTGAGAAAATATAACTGATCTGAATAAACTAAGAGAAAATTAGTCAAGCTGAGATAGATATTCGTCGATCTGAAGGATGAGTTCATCGAACTGAACATCTGATACTGATTCGTCGAACACAGGATGAAGTTCGTCGATCTCAAGTTAGAGTTCGTCGTACTGAAGAATTCGTTGACCGATGAGCCGCTGAGACGCTGAGAGTTGAAGATCGTCGACCGCTGAGCCTGAGGCAAGCCATTCGTCGAACGCAGAGTGTAAGCCGTTCGTCGAACGCAGAGAGCAATTCGTCGAATGCAGTATTGAGTTCGTCGCACGCAGTATTGAGTTTGTCGAATGCAGAGAGCATTTTATCTTGTAATATTCTGTCATGTTATTCGCTTTCGGCTGTGCTAACCGCACTTTTGCTTGTACACAAACCAGAATAAGCAATGAGGGCGGTCGACCTCTCATCTAGCCGACCTCCGTTTCCTCTGGTGCCGATCCTTGCACAGAGCTCAAATTCTTGGCAGGAGGAGTTGGCCAACCTCCAACGCCTTCTTGGCGACTTGGAAGGGAAGGTGAAGGAGATCGATGGCTGGGAGGGAGTTTCCCGGGCACCTCTGGAGGTGGAGAAGAAGGCGCGGCAAGAGGAGCAGCAGATGCTTGGAACTCAGCTGAAGGTTGCTCGGGATGCGCTGGAGGCCAAAAAAAAGGCGCGGTTGGACAAGGAGAAAGCGTTGACGGAGCAAAATGCCAGTCTAACCGCACGTGCATCTCTTAAATGTCTTATATCTAAAAATAAAGAACTTGAATTATGGCATATGCGTCTTGGTCACTCTAGAACCAAGTTAATTTTAAAATTATCAAAAAATAAAATTATTAGAGGATTGCCAATCCTAAATGAAAACCTTTCTTCCTTATGCTCGCCATGCCAAAAAGGAACATTTTCAAAAACATCGTTTAAAAGTAAAATTGAAGTATCCACCTCAAGACCATTGCAACTAATTCACATGGACCTTTTTGGGCCAATTAACACTTTTTGCCTTGGAGGTAAAAAGTATACTTTTGTATTAATTGACGATTTTTCAAGATTCACGTGGACTTTATTTCTTACCTCCAAATCCGATGCGTTTTCTGAATTTTCAAAACTTTGCAATCGCATTCAAAATGAATTAGACTTAAAAATTAAATGTATAAGGTCGGATCATGGAGGGGAATTTGAAAATGATAGTTTCACCACATTCTGTAATAATCTAGGCATTAAACACGAATTTTCTGCTCCACGCACCCCCCAACAAAATGGTGTGGTGGAGAGGAAAAATAGAACCCTTCAGGAACTCACACGCACTATGCTATCCGAGTATGGGTTGCCTGGATCTTTTTGGGCTGAAGCGGTAAATACATCTTGTTATGTTATAAATCGTATCATGCTTCGCCCTATTTTGAAATTAACTCCATACGAATTATATTACAAAAAGAAACCTAATGTATCGTACTTTCAAGTTTTTGAATGTAAATGCATTATTTTGAATACAAAAGATGCATTAGCTAAATTTGATGAAAAATTCGATGAAGGAATCTTTCTTCGGTACTCATCAACTAGCAAGGCATATAGGATATATTATAAAAAATCTAAAAAGGTTGAAGAATTTATTCATGTTAAGTTTGATGAACTTGTGCCTTGTGTAGATACTAATATTACGGGAAAAGAAGATGAACCCCCTTCATATTTGGAGCTTGATGACGATGAACCACTTGGAAAGGACAAAGAAGTAGAGCAGGTGCAAGAAGATTTCGTGCCTCCAAGCGAGCTTAGATTCACAAGAGATCATCCAAGGGATCTTGTCATTAGAGAACTGTCAAGAGGGGTAACTACACGTTCTGCCTTTAATGAATCTTTTTCCAATCTATGTTTTGTTTCCGAAATTGAACCCAAAAACATTTCTATGGCTTTAAATGATGAATTATGGTTTATTGCTATGAATGAAGAATTAAATCAATTTTAACGCAATAGGGTTTGGAAACTTATTGAAAGACCATCTAATCACCCGGTCGAAGGTGTAAAATGGATATTTAAAAATAAATTAGATGGTGAGTCTAGGATCACTAGAAACAAAGCTAGATTGGTAGCACAGGGTTATTCTCAAATCGAGGGGGTAGACTTTGATGAAACATTTGCACCCGTAGCTCGCCTTGAATCAATTAGAATTTTTCTTACATTTGTGAGTTATAAAAGATTTAAATTATTTCAAATGGATGTAAGAAGTGCTTTCTTAAACGGTATAATTAAACAAGAAGTTTATGTAGAACAACCCCCCGGTTTTATAGATGAAAATTTTCCAAATCACGTCTATAGATTAGAAAAGGCGCTTTATGGTCAAAAATAAGCGCCCCGTGCGTGGTATGAACGACTAACATCCTTTTTATTAAAGCACAGTTATAAAATGGGTAGTGCCGACAACACACTCTTCATTAAGCATATTGATAATGATATAATTATTTTACAAATATATGTTGATGATATTATTTTTGGAGCCACAAATGAAGAGTTGTGTAATGAAGTAGTACAAGTAATGCAAAATGAATTTGAGATGAGTCTAGTTGGTGAATTAACTTATTTTCTAGGCTTTCAAATAACCCAAAGAAATGATGGAATTTTCATATGTCAATCTAAATACGTACATGATATGCTAAAATGATTTGGATTTGAAAACTTACAACAAGCTAGTACTCCAATGAGCGCGTTACTAAAATTAGGAAAAGATGAAACTGTAATTTCCATTGATCAAACTTTATATAGAGGAATGATTGGATCCTTATTGTACCTTAGTGCATCTAGACCTGACATTATGTTTGTCATATGCCTATGCGCTAGATTCCAAGCAAACACAAAAGAATCTCATTTAAAAGTGGTAAAATGAATTTTTAGATATCTAATTGGCACACCTAAATTAGGACTTTGGTATCCAACTTTTGATTCCTTTCTATTACATGGGTATTCCGATTCCGATTATGCGGTTTGTTCTTTTGATAAAAAAAGCACTAGTGGCACAGGTAATTTCTTAGGTCCTTCTCTTGTTGCATGGTCAAGTAGAAACCCAAATTTCGTTGCCCTCTCCACCACCGAGGCGGAATATATTGCACTAGGAAGCTTTTGTGCCCAAGCCTTATGGATGACTCAAACATTAGAAGACTTCAGAGTTCATCTAACTAACATAGAAATAAATTGTGACAACAAGAGTGCCATTGATTTAACCAACAACCTCGTTCATCACTCAAGATCCAAACAAATAGACGTTAGACATCATTTCTTTAGGGATCATATAAAAAAGGAACATGTTCATGTAAACTTTATTGGAACTGGATCTCAACTTGCGGACATCTTTACCAAACCTTTACGAGATTCCCTCTTTGCTCTACTTAGACTAGAATTAGGAGTCTTAGATATAAAAAATTGAAAATCACCACATGTTATGTCTCCTTCCAAATAAAAATATATATATATATTTTTCAAATATAAAAGATAAAAATATTTTAAAACCACCAAAATATGCTTAAATAAACCTTCTAAACATTTCAACTTTCTCTGAAATTTCTACCCTAAGAAGGTCTATCTACATACTCCTTATTCCAAAGATATTTTTTTCAAAAACATCAAAAATTGAGTATTGTTTCAGCGTTAACTAGCTAACGCCAGGCGTTAGCCTTGTTCTCCAGATCAAAATTCTGCTTTCACTAGTCTATTTTTGGTATTTTTCTATTGATTTTTCTCA
The DNA here is from genome assembly GCA_033032865.1 of Dactylorhiza incarnata. Classification (NCBI taxonomy): domain Eukaryota; kingdom Viridiplantae; phylum Streptophyta; class Magnoliopsida; order Asparagales; family Orchidaceae; genus Dactylorhiza; species Dactylorhiza incarnata. The sequence continues at coordinate 6,503,879 of JAWHQI010000078.1, read as the reverse complement.
GTTTATTGTGTCTGATTTCAAAATATTGTGTTATCTATTTTGTTGATTTATTCCAAAATACAAAAAATTCAAATATTTCAAAATAATCAAAAATATGTTTTTTCTTATTTGTTTTGCTTTAACTCTAACAAATTATGGTTTGACTATAAAACTTCACATGAGCAAACATCTTTGTTATTTTTGTTTCAAATGGTGAAAATTGATTTTGGCATACTCACAAGGATTTTTTCTTCAATGTCTAATTTTAATTTCAACTTTTCTAAACATTGTTTTTGTCATGCCTTAACCTTAATCTGATTATGTGCAATGAAATAGTCTATAGCTAATTGTGTATGATTGCCTAGCATGCCTCTAAGTATGAGTAATGTTTTATGTTTATCAATGATTCATACACTCACTATTTTGATAATCTACATGTGTTCATAATCTTAGTCTTGCATGCTTGTGTAGTGTAATTGTTTTAACACATTAAGTTGTATGTCTAAATTACCTACACCATATTTTAAAAATAAATTTCTGGCACACATAGAAGTGTTACTTCAAAAGTATAAATGTTTGCAACAACAAGTGAATTCGGAGACTTTTGGCCTCAACAAAAATTCAATTAATAATATGCCAAAGATAACTCCACTAAGCACTACTCACCCTCCTGATAAGTCTTAATGAGCATTATGAGGTTGAGCACCTTGGAAATAATTGTAAAGTGTCTTGTGCAAACATATCTCTTTGTATTACTTCTATTTGTACACTGGATCATTAAAATAAAATTTGTATACAAATGCTTATGTGATCCCCCAAGCAATACTTTGCTCCCTGATAAGTCTTAATGAACATTGTGTGGGCGAAGCACCTTGGTAGTTGCACTTATGTTTTGTGCTTTGAAATTTCATTCTAAATATGATGTGTGAAAGTAATGATAAGATTGCATTCTTAATGTTGTGGTTACTATTTCATTACATATGACATGTGTTTTGATTATTTAACTTGTATACTTTTTTCAAAACACCTTATGCACATATCATTGATTTTCATAAAGCTTCTACTCATTAGAATTGGATCCTAATGCAAATTTACATAATTCTCTACAAACTAAAGTAAAAGCACTAGATTGCAATGCATGATTTCTACAATGTTTTCCTTACTTGAAATACGAATTGGTTACATTGTAGTTATTATCGTTTCGAATATGTTGATTCATGCTTGCTATTGGTTATGAATATTTTCAAATCGAAAATTCTCACATGTGAAGTGTCTAGATAAATTGTTGAAATGGTCAAATATTACAAAAATATAAAGCTTAATAACTTTGTTTTATCTTTCCGCTTTCCTATTTGACTATGTGGTTTTTACCATGCGTTCTCATGCTTATTTCTAAAGATTTGTCTTTCACTTGTACTTGTCAAACAACATTGCATTCTCTTCCAGCAACTAATATTCTACTTAAAATTTAATATGAAAAGTAAGTGGTAGAATTCCTTTGGTTAAATCTTGGACTATTGTTCCTTCACGCTTATCATATATTTTCCGCTGTGCCACTCTCTCCCTTAGCTCGATCATGATTTATCTTATGTTAATACAAATTTCTTACTTCCTCTCTTAGTTATGTTCTACCTTTTTGCCCTCTCTTTTTTTACACTCCACCCACTTTTGCTAATAACAAATGGGGGAGAATAAAATGATAAATCACAAGGAATAGGATTCACTAGATTAAGGGGGAACATGAATCTAGTCAATGGGTGCACACACTAAGGGGGGGGCACTTAAGTAGGGGGAGCACAATGTTAAAAGAACTACAACTCTTATTAATATCTCTATGATTACCTTGTGTCATATATTCCTTCTAAAAACACATATCTTATATATGATTATGATTTATCTCTATTGGATTTGTTATTATCAAAAAGGGGGAGATTGTTGGAACATGGCTTTCCGCATCCCTTTAATTTGAGAATAACAAATCCTACTTGTATTTGTTCTTGTTTTCCATTGTGTTTTTAGCATGCAGGTTTGGACAGATATGACACCAGGGTACTGTAATACTAGTCTGGCACTTTCCACAAGCAGAAGGATTGAAAGACGTCTAACGCCAGGCGTTAGGTCTTAATGTTGTGCGTTAGCGATCGACAGGATGGTCTGCCGATCGATGGGATGGGATGCCGATCGACGGGATGGCTTGCCGACTGAATAAAAAGAGAAAGAAACTCAACGCCAGGCGTTAGTACTTAACGTCGTTGTTATCGATCGACGATTATGGCAAGGAGGACCAGCCATGATTGCAGGAGGAACTTTAGGAATGATTTGCCCAACACATGCGTTAGCCTTAACGCCGGCGTTAGTATTGCCCAAAATAAAACAATTCCTAAAGTGCAGAATCTCCTTCCTCTTCTGAAGATCCGATCCATCAGTATGTTGTTATACATGGTCAACGCTCGACGTTAGAACTTAATGCCAGTGTTAGCTCAAAGTCTATAAATTGGATGATTTCGACATCTCTGATGACTGATTGATTTGAGCCTTACTCCAGCACTCCAAAAACACAATCAGAGCCGTATTTTCCTGAACTTCATCTCCCGTACAAATTCGAGCAAAGAATTCAAGGAGAACCGAATCAACGCTTTCTCAACGCGAAGAACGCGCGCTTCGACTTCAAGAACATTCAGCGGCCTTCGCCATCTCCAGAATTCTTCATAGGGAGTTTTTAGTTTATGTGTTCAAATATTTACTTGTAACCTTTTTATTATTTGCTTGGAAGTAAATTCGCCTCGTGTTGGCGACTAGGTCTGGGTAGGACTTAGGGGGCAATTCGCCTTGTGTTGGTGACTAGGTCAAGGGAGTAGATCTAGGGGGTGCTTGAGGCCTTCTCTGGGTATAAGAAGGCTAGAGCGGCTTGAGGCCGGATCTGGGGAAGATCGGCTAAAGCCAACTGGTTCTTGGTGAGAAGAGTCGGCATAGAAAACAAAAAGAAGATTTCATATTTCGCCTTCGATTTCTAGCGTCATAGATATCACATATTTTGTAGTCATAAATCATAATGAAAATCATGTTCATTTTAGTTTGTTTTTAAATTGAGTCACTCCTCTTTAGTTTTGAATTGTTTTGTTATAAAGAAAAACAACAAAAGTTTTATATTAATTAATGAAGTTTTAAAAACCCTTATTCACCCCCCCCCCCCCCCCCCCCTCTAAGGGTGCCTCACGATCCAACATTGTCGCCTCCTGAATTTGGCTACTGGAGCTATGGCCATTGTGGCCATGGTGAACACAGTTAACGGTAGATCAATCCTTCTCGCCTCCAAAGCTCCTTGTTGCAGTTTTAATTTTCATCAGATAGAGTTGAAGCCTTGTTCCTATAGAACTACACATCCTTCTCCATATAACACTTTTTCTTATCAGAGTCTTCGACTAGAGAACATATTATCTTGTCGAATTATTCGACATGAGATCACATTCTCTTCTCGAAGTCTTCAGCTTGAGACCTCATCTTCTCCTCAATGGCCCTCTCCCTTTCCCTCTGCATCCTCATGTCTTTCAGCATTGGTCTCAGGATCTCCCTCAATGATGGTGGCAATGGAGGCACATGCACAGTCACATATGCTATAAGACATAAAGCAATGCGGTAAGAATTAGTTTTTGGTCAAATATAATGTAATGTGCAGGAAGATTAGATTTACTCTCTATATCTAAGGAAGGGATATCACTAGTATGCTCCTTCCCAAAAGGTGCATTTTTGTCTTATCCTCCTTAGTCGAGATAGAAACACCAGAATCATTTGATCTTCTGTCATCCTAGGTGGATGGGTTTAATGTTGGTGCCAAAACTATCACCAAAACTCCAAAGTTGGTGAACACTTTGGGGATTGATTGAACGAGATCTAGAAACCGTAAGCAACCGCTCACTAACCTACATGATGAGGCAAACAGAGTACAGAAAAGTCAATGTCGCTAGCGCGATGACACCAAATTCGCCTATAGTGGCGAATGTCTCTCTTGCTTCGAGCTTTTTATATTCAATAAGGGGTTACTACAAGAAAGTTGAAGAGAGAAGGCAACCGCTTGACGAACACTAGTAACCACACCACAACAGGGTAGCTTATGGCACTGGTTCCTCGCTCGTCCAATCACCCCTAGCCCTTTATTTACACTGAAGGGTGGGTTGTTTGGTCGGTTGGAGCATTTAATGCTATATTAAATGCTCCGCCTCTTTGAAGAAACCGAAGGGTCTGTTGCGAAGGAGAAGAAAGAGCGTGTGCATGTATGATAGGTCGTGACCGCACACACCCACTTGCCAAAAGGGGCCTAGGAGGGTTCTGGAGAGCACCCGTCGTGACTCCTTTGGGTGGTTGGCATTGCTAGGTGGAGGAAGCGGGTTCTTTAAAGAACAGTCCTACCCAGGCCCCTGCTGAGATCCTGGAAAGATCCCTCAGGCACTCTGGGAAGTGCTTGCCTGGGTCCTACTGAGTGTGCACTCTGATCACAGATATGCCTGGGAATATGCACAAGAACCCATCTGGGAGTTCTGAGATTGGCAGATGCACACTAACCGAGGTCATAGGATTTGGGTTAGTAGAATCCCCGCACATTTTTGAGTTAGTGTGGGATCTGAAAAAGAACATGTGATTGCAATGACTGTGACTCAGCTCTTGTGATGTCAAAAACTATAAATAGGTTGAAACTGTTGGATCTTGAGGCGCCCTTAGAGGGGGGGTGAATAAGGGTTTTAAAAACTTTAAACTTTAATAGAAAACTTTTGATATTTTTGTAGAAGTAAGTTAAAACAAAAGTAAAGAGATAATGAAATTAGAAATGAAATCAATTTTATTAAACAAGAAAATACATGATTATCATTTATAAAATTGATTACAAAATCTGATTTATACGAAGCTAGAAATCGAAGGCAAAATATGAAATATTCTTTTGGTTTTCTATACCGACTCGTATCCCCACGAACCGGTTGTCTTTAGCCGATCTCTACCCAGATACGGCCTCAAGCCGCTCTAGCCTTCCTATCACCAGAAAGATCTCGAGCACCGCCTAGATCTACTCCCTAGACATAGTCGTCAACATGAGGCGAATTCCTCCCTATGTCCTACCCATACCTAGTCGCCAACACGAGGAGAATTTCAGAACCAATTACAAAGATAAAAATAAAAGACAAATATGAAACTCCCTATGAGGTAATCTGAAGGAGACGCCAAAGAATCGTTGAAGATCATTAAAGTCCAAGCGTGTGTTCTTTGCGTTGAGTTAGCGTGTTGATCCAAGCCTCCTTCGATTCCTAATTTTGAAATATGAGTGGGAGATGTGTTGGTCTTGAAATACGGCCCTCACAAAGTTTTTGAAGTGCTGGAATAGGGCTCTCATCGATCATTCATTAGAGAAGACGAAATCCACCAATTTATAGGACTGAAGGCTAACGTCGGAGTTAAGGCTAACGCCTTGCGTTGACCCAATTTGAAATTGTTTTGATGGATTGGATCTTAAGAACGGGAAGGAGATTCTACATCTTTGGAAATTATCATTTTAGGCAACCTTAATGCTGGTGTTGACTCTAACGCCTGACATTGAGTGAAATCACTCCAGAAGTGCTCCTGCAATCACGGCAGCTTCCCTCCATGCTATTTTCATCTTGGCGGGAATGAGATTCAATGGCGGCGTTAAGAGTTAACATCGGGCGTTAGCTCCCTTTCATTATTTTTAGCTTGTGAGCAAATCCCGTCGATCGACAAGCCATCCCATCAATCGGCACGCCATCCCGTCGATCGTCAATGCCCAGCATTAAGTCTTAACACTTGGCGTTAGACCATAATCATACTTTCTGCTTGTGGGCAGTTCCAGACCAATCATGCAGTAACCTAGTGTCATCTTTGTTAAGACCTGCATGCTTAAAACACAATGGCAAACAAGATCAAATACAAGTAGGAATAATTATTCTCAAATCAAAGGGATGCGGAAACCGTGTTCCAACAATCTCCCCCTTTTGATAATAACAAATCCAATGGAGATAAATCATATTCATATATAAGACATGTGTTTTTAGAAGGATATATGACACTAAGCAAACATAGAGATATTAATAAGAGTTATAATTCATTAAAATTGTGCTCCCCCTACTAAAGTGCTCCCCCTTAGTGTATGCGCACATAGACTAGATTCATGCTCCCCCTTAATCTAGTGAATCCTACTCCTTGTGATTTATCATTTTATTCTCCCCATTTTGTTATAAGCAAAAGAGGGTGGAGTGAAACAAAACTAGAATAAAGAAGAAAAAGTTGGGACATAACTAAGAGAGGATTAAGAGTTTTGTGTAAACATAAAGTAAGTCATGATCGAGCTAAGGAAGAGAGTAGCACAGCAAAAAGATATATGATAAGCTTCAAAGAACATCATTCAAAGATTATAACAAAGGAATGTAATCACTTGCTTCGCAAATTAATTTTTAAATAAGAATATTACTTGTTGAAAGAGATGCAATATGGTTTGACAAGCACAAGTGAAGAAAGACCAAGAAGTGAGCCTGATAAACCATGGTAAATGAAATAAATGACCAAAAGAGAAATGCGGAAAAAAAAACAATTATGAGTAGTATTTTTGTTATAGTTTGACCATTCCAACAATATGTCTAGACTCTTCACATTGGAGCATTTAACTTCGAAAATTTTCATAACTAATAGGCAAGCATGATTTAACATATTCAAAAAGATAAGAGCTACAATGTAACCAATTCATATTTCAAGTAAAGAAAACATTGTAGAAATCATGCTTTGCAATCTAGTGCTTTTACTTAAGGTTTTAGAGAATTATGTAATTTTGCATTAGGATCCAATTCTCATGAGTAGAAGCATTATGAAAATCAATGATGTGTGCATAAAGTGTTTTGATAAAAGTATACAAGTGAAATAATCAAAACACATGGCATATGTAATGAAATAGTAACAACAATATTCAGATTGCAATCTTATAATTACTTTCATACATCAATGTTAGAATAAAATTTCAAAGCACATAAAAGGAGTACAACTACCAAGGTGCTTCGCCCACACAATGCTCATTAAGACTTATCAGGAAGCGAAGTATTGCTTGGGGGATCACATAAGCATTTTATAAAAAAATTATTTTAGTGATCCGGTGTACAAATAGAAGTGATAAAAAAGTGTATGTTTGCACAAGACACTTTACAATTCTTTCCAAGGTGCTCAACCTCACAATGCTCATTAAGACTTATCAGGAGGGTGAGCAGTGCTTGGTGGAGTTATCTTTGGCTTTTTATTTCAGATTTTTATTTTGGGCCAAAAGGTCTCAGAATTCACTTGTTGTTGCAAACATTAATATTATTGAAATAACACTTCTATGTTGTGCATGAAATTTATTTTTGAAAGATGGTGTATGTGTTGGAACATGCTTTCCGCATCTCTTGGTTTGACAATAACAAATCCTATTGTATTTGATCATACTTGTTTTGTGTTTATAGTATGCTGGATTCTGTGCTTTCAAATCTCCAGGGTGCTGTGTGTTGTTACTACCGCGCCGCGCAAACCTTACCGCTGGTGCTAGCACTAACAAAACCACTGAGACAAAACAGCTCAGATGAAACCGCTGAGACGAAACTGCTGAGACGAAACCGCTGAGACGAAACCGCTGAGAAGGGTAGCCGCTGAGATGCAAGCTGGCGTTCGACGAATTGTATGCACAACCACAGGGCATCTGCATTACTGCGGCACGCTAGTTTCGTTCGACGAACTGGGTTTGATGAACTCGGTGCTCCGTTCGACGAACGCGGAAGCCCGTTCGACGAACGCGGAAGCCCGTTCGACGAAATTCATATCAGGGCGTTCGATGATCGACGAAAGCTGAGACCCGTTTAACGAACTGCAGCTCTACCGCGACGCGTTAGCACTAACGCTGGCATTAGCATCCGAAAGATGAAATGGTGTTCGAAGAAAATGTTTTTGTTTGACGAACCAGATTGAGCTCAACGAAGATGTGCCCGACAAAATGATCTACCGTGGAGCGTTAGTACTGACGCTGGCGTTAGCATTTTTGGAAACTATTGACAGAAAGGAAAGTGGAGAAAAAAGAATGTCGACGGGTCGCTATGTTTGGCAAGTACTATCGCGGCGCGTTAGGTCTAACGCCCGGCGGTAGCTTTTGGAAACATCCCGTCTGCAGTTGATTGATGGGCAAATTTGGAAAGAGATATTGGCTGAAGGAACGAAATTGCACTATCGCGGGGCGATAGTGTTACCGCGGCGCGCTAGGCTGTCACAACCGTTTGCGCTCAGAAGTTGCCTTAACTGCCACAATCTGTGTGTGCGTCATGTCACTATCGCGGGGCGGTAGTACTAGCGCAGGCGGTAGCTGTCGAATCTATTTAAAGAGCAGCGCCTCCTCCGTTGTATTTTGCTGTTACAGAAGTTATTGGAGCCTTACTTTCAGAACACTCGAGTGAACCTTCAGAAGCAGCCCGAAGAAGTCCATCAATGTTCGTGAACGCAATAGAACTTAAAGACCAATATGATCGCATCTACATTGACATCAAGTTCTACTTTTGAGGGAGTATCTAGTTTGTGTCTTGTTTTACTTTTCTTATTGTAACCTTTATATCTTTTGTTCGGTAGAGGAACTCGCCACACGGCGACTAGGGCCTTGCGGGGACTAAGGGAAATTCGCCTCGTGTTGGCGACTAGGTCTAGGGTGTAGATCTAGGGAGTGCTTGAGGCCTTTATGGGGAGAGAAAGGCTAGAGCGGCTTGAGGCCTTATGATGCGTGTCGGCAAGTGCACCGGTCGCTGTCAAGTAATAAATGTGGAGAGTGGAATCCCCGAGTGTCGGACTCTTGAGGAATGCAGATTGGGTGAACGAAACGCGTTGTGTGACTCTTGTTACACAAGCACAACACACATAAAAAAGGGGGGTTTTGGTTGGTTGTTCCTAATCTTAACAACAATAAAAGAAATGCGGGTCGAAAGCACCGCTTCGCGAGGCGAGATGGATGCAACGGTCGCGATGCCGTGCTTCGTGAGGCGGATGGAGTGTGCTCTAGTGCGAGAAGGTGAGGGTCATAAACACCTCCTCACAACCGCCGTTAGCTCTTGCCAACGCGAATCAAACACCTTGAGTGCGTGAGTGAGTGAGTGGAAACGGAGTGATTCACAAACAAGCTATGAAGAACGGCAAAGAAACATTCATTTCAATCAAACCAAACATCACAATATTCAAGTTTACACAATTCAACGAGTACAATGAAGGAAAGAAGAAAGAGATAACCGATGGGTGAAGACTACCGGCCGTTCACGGCCGGAATGGTAGGTTGTTGGGCTACCTCCGGACTCGGGCGGACTATGCTTCCGGCGCAGAGAGCTGTCACGATTTCTCTACGTAGCTCCGTCGTCTTCGACTTCAGATTTCCTCTTCTTCTCACCGGGCCGGAGTGGGAAAATAGCTGCTTGGAGGCTTGCGGATGGTGGAGAACGCTCCCGGACAATGGAGGAAGGCTTGAAATGGATGGAGAAGAGTTCCCCTTGCGTAGGAGATGAAGTGGAGGCGTCCCAAGATGGTGGTCGGCGGCGTACGGATCAGAAAATCCGCTCCCGGAGGCTGGATCCTGACCTAAAATCGGAACAGGCATTTATATAGGCGCTGATTTAGACAGTGCGCACGGTCATTGGCGCACGACCAGTGGTCGTGCGCACTGGAATTCTGCGATCGTGCGCACTGCCTGGGCAGAACCTGCAAGATACGAAATTTATAAAATATAATGTTCGCACGACCGGTGGCGCACGACCGGTGGTCGTGCGCACTATCGTCGGTGGTCGTGCGCACTGGTCGAGATAGAACTCATAAAATTAATGATAAGTGCGCACGAACAGTGGCGCACGACCGGTGGTCGTGCGCACTATCATAGATGCTCGTGCGCACTACACCAAACAGAACTCATGAAAAAAGGGTTAAGTGCACACGATCAGTGGCGCACGACCAGTGGTCGTGCGCAATAGAACCGGTGATCGTGCGCAGTGTTCCTGTGCAGAATTGCACCGGGAACACCTGCACGACTCCTATTCCAGCACAACCACGAATCTAGCCACTGAAAGTGGCACCTAACGGACCATGAAAACTACCAATGAAGAAAAGCATGAAATCACACCAAAATGGGCCTAGAAGTGCACCTAGCATGGAATATCAAATATAAACTATAACAATGCTAAAGTGCGGTTAAAAGACTGAATAAAGGCCTAGATGAGTCCATAAAAGTGTATATGATCAGGACTTATCACACCCCCAGACTTAACTGTTTGCGCGTCCCGAGCAAACGAATCCGGCGGAGTGTGAAAACGAGAGTTAACATAGAGAATTACACAAAGGAGTACAGTGCGAAGTAACATACGCATGCGAGTAGAGATTCTAGTAGAAGGAGATTCTAACTATGCTAACTAATTTACATAAGTATTAAAGCGTAAGTAAAGATTTAGTTATACTCAGTTGGTGAATTATGAAGAATTTGAACGATCATGCCCGGTATGAAAGTGACGAGACACTGAGGCGGGCGTTGCACAAGATCGGGTCTTAGGAATAACTCCGCTGAAATCCATCAACGTCGTGAACCATACGCTCGCCCGGTCACACTCTCTCCACGGCGCTAGCAAAATCGCAAGTCAAATCAATAGGACTTATAGGATTAAGTTGGGGCTTAGGTTACGGTATGGTATTCAAATTTAAACACGATGGCTACGCAACCCAAGTGATCTAACGGAACGCTGCACCACACAAGACCAACAAACTATGCTCGTGTGACACACCCCCAGACTTATCATGAAAACCAGGTGTGCACACAGCCTACTTCACAAATACCAACAGATTTTCTATTTAGCTCGGAAGGATTTCTTTTCAATATACTCTCTTTTTTTCTAGATTTTTTTTTTCTTTTAACATACTTTGCTTCTATTATGTATAATCCGGTTGGTTCAAAATCAGCAAATAGACTTTATTTCCCCTTCATAACACAACGATTCCAAACATCACACAAATTGAGAATTATGAGCGCAGTTAAAAAAACAATTTGGTTGCGGGTGTAGGATAAGCTTCGGGCTTTGGTGGATGAAGAGGAGCTGAACAAAGGAATGGTAGGCACAAATTTGGCTTGCAAAGGTGAGCGAAAAGGACATGGAATAACAAAGCTCAAACTAGCCAAAGGATGGCCTACATCATGTTTAACTCGACGAGTCGCTCTCAACCATGCTTCAAGAGTCGCTTGGGGCAAGTTCTTAGCCCACGAGAAAGGTAAACCTTCCTCCCGACTCGAGCAACACACGACTAGCACTCGTACACACAAAACACTGGGTTATCGTCAATTTCATTCAAATTCACCACTTGAGTATAATAAATCTAAATTTACGCAAAAATACTAAACATAAATTAGATGCATAGAGACAATCTAGTTCTACTCAAGTTCTACCATATCATGCGAAGTGACTAGAACACTACACGAGTCAACATCGCACTCCAAATAATAATTCCTAAGTTAACAACCTATTTCACATTCCAACCAAAATAGTTTAACCGGAACAACAACAAAAAGATAAGCGCGCACTCAAGTGGGTGAAGTGGTGTGTGAAGCATGAAAATAATGATAATGACAAGGATACAAAAGAAACAAACTTCTGGTATGCAGTGCAACTCGTGCACAGTGAATGACAACATATGCTCCCCCAGACTTAGTCTAAATAATACATCTAGAAATTGGAAGCTAAAAGAGGGGAGGAAGTGTTACCCAATGCTCAGAATTGAGCATACCAGACGATTGGCGTTTACGATCAAGAGCAGCCCGCAACATCCGCACCAAAGAACAAGACCTGCAAGCACAAAACTAAAAACAGCAAAAGCATATGTAAAAGCTGAACTAAAAAAAAGTTAGATAGAAACTACAAAATCAGGAAATCTGGGTTGTCTCCCAGTAGCGCTTTTATTTAACGTCCTTAAGCTGGACCAAATACCTGTATTAACATTGTTTATAAAATGCAGGAATTAAAAGAGAAGTTCTCAGAAACAGTTCACCAAATCAGAAAAACACAAATCAGCTATAGGCGCTCTTATGGTGCGCGTCTCCCGTAGCACGTAGGCGGGAGGTGAAGGCTTTAGGGCCAGCACTGGTATCACCCACTGCTCCCCTAACCTCCGCCCTCTTGCCACGGAGAGCGGCAGCACGAGCGTCGCGCAGAAGTTTTTCCTGTTTAAGTTTAGTGACAGTCGGAGACTGCCAACGTTGAGAGTTTTCAGATTTTTCCACCTTAGTGGTGGGTGGCGTCACTTCCGGCGTCGCGGTGACTATCGGATCGACCCAGGAGATGGAGCGCTTAGATTGTTTATTACAAGAATCAACACATGAAGATAAATAGTCCGCGTCCCGCACTAAATTCAATTCAACGTTTCCCGAACTGCATTCTTCCTCCGTCTCGGAATCAAATTCTTTCCGGAAATCAACTTCTTCTTCCTCATTCGATTGGTGCTCCTCCTTTTCTCCTTCAATTGTTTCTTGAGCTTGTTCATTTCCTGCACAGCTCAGAGATTCATCAAAAATAACGAGAGGGGGAGGAGTGGATGTTTCAGTTGTAGCTTCGAGACGAGTGGGCTGCGGCGCCTTATTGGGTAGGAGGACACACCCCGTAGCGAAATCAACGGTGGCGCCGCTCTCTTTCAAGAACGGCACGCCCAAGATAGGGATAGAGTGGTTTTCGTGGGGTCCCAACACCTGAAAATCCGCGACCACAATCGTCCCCTCAACTATCACTTCTACATTTTTCACTTCCCCCTCAGATTGTATAACAGTCCCATTAGCAAGTATAAGGGATTTCCTTTCCTCCGTGTTCATCTCAAGTTGGAATTTAGCAACATCTTGCAACGCAATGACGTTGCGGGAGGAACCGGAATCGCACAAAGCTTTTGATTCAAACTTATTGATGGAACAAGGAATCACCAACTCACTTGGATCAGTCTCTACCACATTGCCAAGACTCTTCCCTTGATCTATTGGGTTCTTTTCAGTGTTGCTAGGAAGGGTCCCCTGCGACCGCTCGGTTAGCACTTGGGCCAATTGGCCCAACTGCGTTTCCAAATTTCGCATGGATGCGGTTTGATTCACCATATTCGAGTTAGCCGCTTGCAGGAATTTCTCCATCATCTCTTCCAGATTACTCTTTTTTTGGGTTGGGGGACCTTGGTTATAATCCGGGTGTGGTGGCCTCGGTTGGCTCCCGGAGGCGTAAGCATCGTTTTGATGTTGCCCCGGTGCCCATCGTTGGCCAGGCGTGTTTGGGTTCCACGAGAAGTTCGGGTGACTTCTCGCTCCCGGATTATAAGCATTATTAAAAGGCGCCCCCTAGGCTGATTTCCTACATAATTAACAGATTCATTCAAGGTTAGGTGCGCGAAGTCACCTGCTACGTTGTTCCCTGAACATTCATACGCGTGGTGGCCTCCGCCTCCACACCCTTCGCAAGTAATGATAGCAGCAGGCGCGGATGGAGAGGGGAGTGAGTCGACCATGAAGAGACCTCGGCCGCTTCTTGGAGCGTTTCTCCCAGCAGTCCAGAATGTACTGTGGGAGGCGGTGTCGCGCAGAATCCGAAGGGCCTCCTCTGGAGTGTGGTTCATCAGAGTACCACCCGCAGCAGCATCGATCATTGCCCTGTAGTTTGGCTCGATCGCAAAGTAAAACGTTTCGACCACATTCCAAGGTTGGAGCTCGTGGCCCGGACAACGGCGAAGGAGATCGTTAAGGCGCTCCCATGCCTCAGCAAGGGTCTCTTGATCAAGTTGGCGAAAGGTGGCGATCTCCCGCCGCAAGCTCACGATCTTATCCACAGGGTGGAATTTAGCAAGGAACTTGGATGCGAGGGCATCCCAAGTCGCAGCAGTCCCGGCCGGAATGGAGTGGAGCCACACCTTTGCTTTGTCGCGGAGTGAAAAGGGAAACAGTCTAAGCTTGACCGTGTCGTCAGCAATCCCCGCGTAGCGAAAGGTTCCGCAAATATCAGAAAACTCTGCCAGATGCAGATGCGGGTCTTCGCTGGCCATTCCAGAGAACTGAGCGTTGTTCCGAATGATGTTCAAGATTGCTGGTTTAATCTCGAACTGATTATTCATAATATTGGGCCCGAAGCCAGGATACACACTCCCAGCAGTTGGAGTGGTGTTGTCCCTCATCGTGCGGGGCCGAGGCCTAGCCGCCTCCAGCTCATCTCCAGGCTGGTGTTGCCCCACGTCGGGCATTCTCGGATCAACATCATTTGGGTCTACCTGATCACCCATGGCCGCCTGTGCGGCTGCAGCGCGCCTTCGTGCGCGAGCGGTCTGTTCAATCTCAGGATCAAAGGGTACGAGTTCGCCTGCGGCTTGTCTCTGCATGCACTATCACAAACAAAAAGAAAAACAAAGAGAATCAAAAACAACTGCTCGTATAACGAAAGTCACAACACGGGACGTTACACGCCTGCATTCCCCGGCAACGGCGCCAAAAACTTGATGCGTGTCGGCAAGTGCACCGGTCGCTGTCAAGTAATAAATGTGGAGAGTGGAATCCCCGAGTGTCGGTCTCTTGAGGAATGCAGATTGCGTGAACGAAACGCGTTGTGTGACTCTTGTTACACAAGCACAACACACATAAAAAAGGGGGTTTTTGGTTGGTTGTTCCTAATCTTAACAACAATAAAAGAAATGCGGGTCGAAAGCACCGCTTCGCGAGGCGAGATGGATGCAACGGCCGCGATGCCGTGCTTCGTGAGGCGGATGGAGTGTGCTCTAGTGCGAGAAGGTGAGGGTCGCAAACACCTCCTTACAACCGCCGTTAGCTCTTGCCAACGCGGATCAAACACCTTGAGTGCGTGAGTGAGTGAGTGGAAACGGAGTGATTCACAAACAAGCTATGAAGAAGGGCAAAGAAACATTTATTTCAATCAAACCAAACATCACAATATTCAAGTTTACACGATTCAACGAGTACAATGAAGGAAAGAAGAAAGAGATAACCGATGGGTGAAGACTAGCGGCCGTTCACGGCCGG
This sequence comes from Dactylorhiza incarnata, assembly GCA_033032865.1. NCBI lineage: Eukaryota > Viridiplantae > Streptophyta > Magnoliopsida > Asparagales > Orchidaceae > Dactylorhiza > Dactylorhiza incarnata. Next base: position 6,488,830 of record JAWHQI010000078.1, on the reverse strand, counting down.
AATGGTAGGTTGTCGGGCTACCTCCGGACTCGGGCGGACTATGCTTCCGGCGCAGAGAGCTGTCACGATTTCTCTACGTAGCTCCGTCGTCTTCGACTTCAGATTTCCTCTTCTTCTCACCGGGCCGGAGTGGGAAAATAGCTGCTTGGAGGCTTGCGGATGGTGGAGAACGCTCCCGGACAATGGAGGAAGGCTTGAAATGGATGGAGAAGAGTTCCCCTTGCGTAGGAGATGAAGTGGAGGCGTCCCAAGATGGTGGTCGGCGGCGTACGGATCAGAAAATCCGCTCTCGGAGGCTGGATCCTGACCTAAAATCAGAACAGGCATTTATATAGGCGCTGATTTAAACAGTGCGCACGGTCATTGGCGCACGACCAGTGGTCGTGCGCACTGGAATTTTGCGATCGTGCGCACTACCTGGGCAGAACCTGCAAGATACGAAATTTATAAAATATAATGTTCGCACGACCGTTGTTCGTGCGCACTATCGTCGGTGGTCGTGCGCACTGGTCGAGACAGAACTCATAAATTTAATGATAAGTGCGCACGAACAGTGGCGCACGACCGGTGGTCGTGCGCACTATCGTAGATGCTCGTGCGCACTGCACCAAACAGAACTCATGAAAAAAGGGTTAAGTGCACACGATCAGTGGCGCACGACCAGTGGTCGTGCGCAATAGAACCGGTGATCGTGCGCAGTGTTCCTGTGCAGAATTGCACCGGGAACACCTGCACGACTCCTATTCCAGCACAACCACGAATCTAGCCACTGAAAGTGGCACCTAACGGAGCATGAAAACTACTAATGAAGAAAAGCATGAAATCACACCAAAATGGGCCTAGAAGTGCACCTAGCATGGAATATCAAATATAAACTATAACAATGCTAAAGTGCGGTGAAAAGACTGAATAAAGGCCTAGATGAGTCCATAAAAGTGTATATGATCAGGACTCATCACCTTATCTGGGGAGAGATAGGCTAAAGCCAACCGGTCCTTGGGAGAAGGGTCGGTATAGAAATTGAAAAGAATATTTTATATTTATTGCCCACGATTTCTAGCGTTATAAGAAATCAAGTTTTGTAATTTCTTATTTCAAGTTTAATAAAATCATGTCTCTCTTTTATATTACTTGATTTCTTCTTTGGTATAGCTTTTCTCAAAAATAATTTCAAGTGTTGTGAAATAAAGTAAAAAATTTAAAACCCTTATTCACCCCCCCCCCCCCCTCTAAGGGCGCCTACAGATCCAACAATTGGTATCATAGTTGCGCAGCGGAAGAGTTGTGGGCCCATAACCCATAGGTCCCAGGTTATTCCAATTTGGTCTAATAACCGGGAATAATGGCGCTCCGTGATCTCGCTTTTCATGAGGGGCAGGGAATAAGTAGACCTCCATTATTTACTGGAACTGATTATAATTACTGGAGAATGCATATGCGTTGTTTTCTGATAAACTTAGATCTAGATGTATGGGCATGTATTGAAACTCCATACACTTCTCCTACATACATTGTTGGAGAAGTAACCATGGAAAAACCTAGGGATAAATGGGACGATTGAGATAAGACTAGGTGTAAGAATAATGCGAAAGCAATGAATGCTCTGTTCTGTGCTCTTGATAGGACTGAATTTAATAGAGTAAATGCATGTGAATCAGCTTATGATATTTGGAACTTATTAGAAATAACGCATGAAGGTACCTCGTAGGTCAAAGACTCAAAACTATTCCAACTGGAATCTGAATTCGAGAGGTTCAGGATGGATCTGAATGAGGAAGTCGACACCATGTACACTCGATTCACAAAGATCGTCAACGCATCAAAAATTCTTGGAAAGACATTCTCAAACGACGACTTAGTGAGAAAGCTTCTTCGATCACTCCCACCAAAGTTCAATCCAAAGGTGACGGCGATTTCCAAATCGCATGATCTTAGGAGGCTCCAAATTGAGAGCCTCATTGGGAACCTCAAAATCCATGAGGTAGAACTCAAGATTCAAGAAGAGGAGTACAACATGGAGCCGAAGAAGAAAGCCTTGGCACTGAAGTCAAGAAAAGAAGATGACGACGAGGAAGATGACGAGGAGAGTTTATTTGTGAAGAAGTTCACTAAATTCATGAAAAATACGGAAAGGAGAAACTCCTTTCGAAAATTTTTTCGCAAAGGCTCCTCATCCAAAAGAGAGAAGAAGGAGAAGTCTAGCAACGACGACGAAGAGCGGCCACCTCCCGAGTGCTTCCACTGTAGGAAGACCGGGCATATTAGAAGTCAACGCCCAAAATTCCTGAAAGAGCAGAAAGAAAAATGGGTTAAAGGAAAGGAGAAGAAGAAGGTCTTAAAAGCAACAACATTGGATGACTCTTCCTCCGGTTGCTCAACTAGTTCAAGCTCAAGCGATGATGATGAGGCAAACTTGTGTCTTATGGGAAAAAGCAATGAATCAACCGACGACGAGTGCAGTGTCCAAAGCGACACTGAGGTAATCCCCTCTAACTATGATGATCTTTATTCCGAATATTTAAGAACATGCAAATCTTTTGGCAAAACTTTAAAAGATCATGATTTACTTAAAACTAAAAAATAAATTTCTTTTGAAACAAAATCAAAAATTATGTAAGGAAGTTTTTTCTTTGCGAAAGGAGATGGAGTCTTGCCAAAAGAATGATGATCTTTTGGCAAGGACTAGCAAACTCGAAGTTGATCTTTCTAATGCTCTCTCAAATATCGAATCACTCACAAAACAAAAGATAGACTTAGAAAGAAATTTAAAACTCTCTTTCTAATATTGAAAATGAAAAGAAAAATTTTGCAAATAGATGCGGAAATCTAGTTAGTGAAAATTTTGCATTAAAAGATAAAATCCATGACCTTAACTTAGCCATAGAAAAATTCGGGGTTGGCCAGAAAAGTCTTGATATGATTTTGGCAAACCAAAGGCATGGTAGTGCAAAAACTGGTCTAGGTTTTGTCTCTGCTAACTACCGCCCGGCGGTAACTACTAACGCTGGCGGTAGTAACAAAACTCTTAATTCTTCGAATAACCACAAATCTGAAATTTATTCTGCTGATTCCCCATCCTCCAGCAAGAGTCCACAACAAAATCTGAAAAAGGTCTCAACCCCTTTTGTGTTATGTGCCAAGTGCCATCACTTCGGGCATACTTTGGACTCTTGCAGGATGAATGGTCGATGTACGGTCAAGCAAATCTGGGTGCTTAAGGTTTCCACCTATTCTATGGAAGGAACCACTTGGGTATCCAGATCTTTACTCTCATCTTCTTGTTAGGTATGTTGGTAGGCTAAGGAAAAGGAAGACATGTCGTACTTGGACTCAGGGTGCTCCAGCACATGACGGGCGATAAAGCAAAATTCCTGAGCCTCTCCAAGAAGAAAGGTGGAATGGTGACATTTGGGGACAATGGAAAAGGAAGGATATTAGGCATCGGTACTGTTGGTAACAATTCCTTCTCTCTTACTAATGTCTTATATGTAGAAGGTTTGAAACATAACTTGATTTCTATTAGTCAACTCTGCAATAAAGGTCTAAATGTTTTATTTGAGTCTGCTACAGATTTATGCAAAATTATAGATCCAAAAACCAATAGTATTGTACTCACTGCACCACAAATTCACAATGTGTATCTAATTGCCTTTCATGACCTATCACATGCGTCTCTTAAATGTCTTATATCAAAAAATGAAGAACTTGAATTATGGCATAGGCGTCTAGGTCACCCTAACATCAAGTTAATTTTAAAATTGTCAAAGAATAAACTCATTAAAGGTTTGCCTATGCTAAACGGAAATCTATCTTCCTTATGCTCGCCATGCCAAAAAGGAAAATTTTCAAAAACATTGTTTAAAAGTAAAAAAGAAATATCCACTTCAAGACCCGTACAACTAATTTACATGGATCTTTTTGGACCCATTAGCACATGTAGTCTTGGTGGTAAAAAGTACACTTTTGTTTTAATTGATGATTATTCTACATTTACTTAACGTTGGACCTTATTTCTCACCTCCAAATCCGATGCATTTTCTGAATTTACAAAACTTTGCAATCGTATTCAAAATAAATTAGATCTAAAAATCAAGTGTATACGATCGGATCATGGAGGGGAATTTGAAAACGATAGCTTCACCACTTTCTGTAATGATCTAGGTATTAAACACAAATTTTCCGCTCCACGCACCCCCCAACAAAATGGTGTGGTGGAGAGGAAAAATAGAACTCTTCAAGAACTTGCACGCACTATGCTATCCGAGTATGGATTGCCTAGATATTTTTGGTCTGAAGCCGTAAATACAGCATGTTATGTTATAAATCGTGTTATGCTTCGCCCTGTTTTGAAATTAACTCCTTATGAATTGTACTTTCAAAAGAAACCTAATGTGTCTTATTTTCATGTCTTTGGGTGTAAATGTTTTATTCTAAACACCAAGGATGCATTAGCTAAATTTGATGAAAAGTGTGATGAAGGTAGCTTTCTTGGTTATTCTTCCACTAGCAAAGCATATAGAGTGTATAATAAAAAATCTAAAAAGGTGGAAGAGTCTATTCATGTGAAGTTTGATGAACTTGTACCTTGTGTAGACTCTACTTGTGCAGGAAATTAAGATGAACCTCTTTCACCATTGGAGCATGATGATGATGATCCACTTAGAGAAGAAAAAGGTGTAGAGATTGTGCAAGAGGAGTTCGTGCCTCCTAGTGTGCTTCGATTTACAAGGGATCATCCAAGAGAGCTTATCATTGGAGAACCATCAAGAGGGGTAACTACACGATCTTCTTTTATTGAATCCTTCTCAAATTTATGCTTTGTTTCAGAAATAGAACCAAAAAATGTGTCCACCGGTTTGAATGATGAGTTTTGGTTTATTGCTATGAATGACGAATTAAATCAATTTGAACGCAATAAAGTTTGGAAACTAGTTGAAAGAGCATCTAATCACCCCGTTATCGGTGTCAAATGGATATTTAAAAATAAATTAGATGGAGAGTCTTGAATAAGTAGGAACAAAGCTAGATTAGTGGCACAAGGTTATTCTCAAATCAAAGGGGTAGATTTCGATGAAACATTTGCACCCGTTGCTCTCCTTGAATCGATTATAATTTTTCTAGCTTTTGCAAGTTATAAGAAGTTTAAATTATTTCAAATGGATGTCAAAAGTGCCTTCTTAAACGGAATAATAAAAGAAGAAGTCTATGTAGAACAACCCCCCAGATTTATTGATGAAAAATTTCCAAATAATGTTTATAGATTAGACAAAGCGCTTTATGGTTTAAAACAAGCGCCCCGTGCTTGGTATGAATGCCTAACTTCTTTTTTATTAAAGCACGATTACAAAATGGGTAGTGTCGATAACACGCTCTTCATTAAGCACTATGATAATGATTTGATTATTTTACAAATATACGTTGACGATATTATTTTTGGAGCCACTAATGAAGAGATGTGTAAAGAAGTTATTCAAATGATGCAAAATGAATTTGAAATGAGTCTAGTGGGTGAACTAACATACTTTTTAGGATTTCTAATAACCCAAAGATATGATGGAATTTTTATATGTCAATCCAAATATGTCCATGATATGCTACAACGTTTTGGCTTTGAAAATTTAAAACAAGCTAGTACTCCAATGAGCGCATCACTAAAATTTGGAAAAGATGAAGCCGGAATTTCAATTGACCAAACTTTACATAGAGGAATGATTGGATCCCTGTTATACCTAAGTGAATCTAGACCCAATATCATGTTTGTCGTATGATTACGCGGTAGATTTCAAGCAAATCCAAAAGAATCTCATTTAAAAGCGGTGAAACAAATTTTTCGATATTTAATCGGCACATCAAAATTAGGACTTTGGTATCCAAATAATGATTCTTTTCTCTTGCATGGATATTCTAATTCTGATTATGCGGGTTGTTCACTAGAATGGAAAAGCACTAGTGGTACATGTCACTTCTTAGGTCCTTCTCTAGTTGCATGGTCAAGTAGAAAACAAAATTCTGTTGCCCTCTCCGCCACCGAGGCAGAATACATTGCACTAGGAAGTTGTTGCGCCCAAGCACTATGGATGACACAAACCTTAGAAGACTTTGGTGTTCATTTAACTAATATTGAACTTAAGTGTGACAACAAGAGTGTTATTGACTTAACAAACAACCCCGTTCATCACTCACGATCTAAACATATTGACGTAAGACACCACTTCATTCGGGATCACATCAAAAAGGACACGTTCATGTAAACTTCATAGGAACTGAATCGCAACTTGCGGACATCTTTACCAAGCCTCTACCCGATTCATGATTTCATCTACTTAGACTAGAACTAGGGGTTTTGGACATTCTAGCTTGAACTTGCAAAATCCGCAATATTTATGAATACATATGTCTGATTTCTTTGCTGAACTACATTGTCACAAATCTGCACAAATATAATCAAAAGAAAAATTGTGAAAAATTTCACATATTCCCAAAAATTTAAGTTCTGTTACTACCGCTCGGCGATAGATGGGTAGCGCTGGCGGTAGTGGACACTTCTGTATTTCCAGACTCTTTTTCATTTTTATTTTTTGTTTCTGCTATTTTCTTTTAAAAATCCCAAAAACAAAAAAATATACAAAACAAATCAAAATCCCACCAAACACATGCTTTGTTTCTTCTATATATCGAAACAAACTACAAAATTAAAAAACCAATTAAAACATCAAAAACATGCTTTCTATTTGTTTTCTTTTTGTTTTTTTTTAAACCTAAAATTTATAAAAACTAATGTAGATTTTCTATGTTTCAAGGATGATATAGTTTATCTTGCCAAGCTTCGTATACAATGTTTCATTCTCTCGTTCAAGTATCTTAATAACATTGTTTTTGTATCATGCCTTGATCATTATCTTCTGTGTGCTTTGAAATTGATTATAGAAATCATGTGTAGGTTTGCATAGCGTGCCTTTAAGTATGAGTAAATGGCTTATATTTGCTAATGATTTTGTTTCACTCACACTTTTTGACAAACTACATATGAATTTAATCTTCTCTTACATGATTGTGTAGTGTAACAACGTCATATTATTGTTTGGCATGCTTAGTTTTACCTTCACCACATGTTAAAATTTTTTTCATGCACCTATCTTTGAAGAAGTGTGTCTTTTCAAAAATCTTTTCGTTTGCACATACAAGTGAATTCGGAGACCTTTGTTGTTAAGCAAAAAAATTCAAATGAATAATTGACAAAGATAACTCCACCAAGCACTACTCACCCTCCTGATAAGTCTTAATGAGCATTGTGAGGTTGATCACTTTGGAGAGAATTGTAAAGTGTCTTGTCGCAAACATGTTTTTTTACATACTTCTTGTACACCGAATCACAAAAAAAAACTAAAATTCAAAATAATAATTGTGATTCCCCAAGCACTACTTTGCACCCTGATAAGTCTTAATAAGCATTGTGTGTGCAGAGCACCTTGGTAGTTGTACCAATCTTCTATGTGCATTGAATAATTTATATAACTATGTGGGTAGAAGTAACTCTAAAAGTGCATGTCATGTGTTTTGATTAACATTATACATGTCATGTGTTTTGATTAACTCATATGTATACTTTTATCAAAAACACTATTTTGTACACATCATTATCACTTGTAAGCCTTCTACTCATGAGAATTGGAGTATATTGCATATCTACATGTATTCTCTAAACTCTTAAGTAAATGCACTAGATAGCTTTGCATGATCATTACAATATATAAGTGTACTTGATTTCTAAATCTTGAACATTGTATTCTTCTATCTTGTCTTGATATCTTATATCATGCTTACGTATTTTTTTTTCGCTACGCCATGAGAACTCTGTATTGCATATCTTTCAACTAGTGTCTGGCTATGTTAAAGCAGAAATTATTTTGTGTACTTAAAATGCTACAACATCTATTTTCTTATATCCAAAATTCTTCATTATCTACTATGCTTCTAAATTCCTATAAAGATGTTCTCTTACAACTTGTTTTGTCATGCTTTCCACCTCCTTACTACTTGTATGCTCGATCATGAATATATTTTTTTCAACAAGTAGACTTTCTATGAAAATCTCTTCACTTTCTCTTTTCACTCCTATTAATTGTATTTCTTTCTTTGTGTCTACCTATTTATCATGCTCATTCCCTCTCTACACAGTAATTACTCACTTTTTGTTGGCCTTCCTCTCCACCCTCTTTTAATAATAACAAAAGGGGGAGAATAAATTTGAAAGAAATTAAAATTAACATGTTTGGGGAGTTAAGTTCATAGGAAGATTTGTTGTAGGGGGAGCATTCATTTAGGGGGAGCATATGCACAAGTCTTAAATTTCATGCCTATCTCTATTATAAACACAAATTCCTATCAACTGTATTATTTCTTTCTAAGGGGATTTTTTATTATCAAAAGGGGGAGTTTAGTGGAACATGCTTTCCACATCTCTTGGTTTGACAATAACAAATCCTGTTGTATTTGATCATATTTGTTTTGTGTTTATAGTATGCAGGATTCTGTGCTTTCAAATCTCCAGGGTGCTGTGTTGTTACTACCGCGCCGCGCTAACCTTACCACTGGCGCTAGCACTAACAAAACTGCTGAGACAAAACAGCTGAGACGAAACCGCTAAGACGAAACCGCTGAGACGAAACCGCTGAGAAGGGTAACCGCTGAGATGCAAGCTGGCGTTTGACGAATTGTATGCACTACCGCGGGGCGTCTGCATTACCGCGACGTGCTAGTTCTGTTCGACGAACTGGGTTTGATGAACTCGGTGCTCCGTTCGATGAACGACGTACGCGGAAGCCCGTTCGACGAAATTCATATCAGGGCGTTTGACGATCGATGAAAGCTGAGGCTCGTTCGACGAACTGTAGCTCTACCGCGGCGCGTTAGCACTAAAGTTGGCGCTAGCATCCGAAAGACGAAATGGTGTTCAAAGAAAATGTTTCCGTTTGACGAACCAGATTGAGCTCGACGAAGATGCGCCCGATGAAATGATCTACCGCGGAGCATTAGTACTGACGTCGGCGTTAGCATTTTTGGAAACTATTGACAGAAAGGAAAGTGGAGAAAAAGGAATGTCGACGGGTTGCTATGTTTGGCAAGTACTATCGCGACGCGTTAGGTCTAATGCCTGGCGGTAGCTTTTGGAAACATCCCGTCTGCAGTTGATTGAGGGGCAAATTTGGAAAGAGATATTGGCTGAAGGAAGGAAATTGCACTATCGCGGGGTGATAGTGTTACCGCGGCGTGCTAGGCTGTCACAACCATTTGCGCTCAGAAGTTGCCTTAACTACCACGATCCGTGTGCGCGTCGTGTCACTATCGCGGGGCGGTATTACTAGTGCAGGCGCTAGCTGTCGAAACTATTTAAAGAGCAGCGCCTCCTCCGTTGTTTTTTGCTGTTACAGAAGTTATTGGAGCCTTACTTTCAGAGCACTCGAGTGAACCTTCAGAAGCAGCCCGAAGAACTCCATCAATGTTCGTGGACGCAAAAGAACTTGAAGACCAATACGATCGCATCTACATCGACATCAAGTTCTACTTTTGAGGGAGTATCTAGTTTGTGTCTTGTTTTACTTTTCTAATTGTAACCTTTATATCTTTTGGTCGGTAGAGGAACTCGCCACACGGCGACTAGGGCCTTGCGGGGACTAGGGGAAATTCGCCTCGTGTTGGCGACTAGGTCTAGGGTCTAGATCTAGGGAGTGCTTGAGGCCTTTCTGGGGAGAGAAAGGCAAGAGCGACTTGAGGCCTTATCTGGGGAGAGATAGGCTAAAGCCAACTGGTCCTTGGGAGAAGGGTCGGTATAGAAAATGAAAAGAATATTTTATATTTATCGCCCACGATTTCTAGCGTTATAAGAAATCAAGTTTTGTAATTTCTTATTTCAAGTTTAATAAAATCATGTCTCTCTTTTATATTACTTGATTTCTTCTTTGGAATGGATTTTATCTAAAATAATTACAAGTGTTGTGAAATAAAGTAAAAAGTTTAAAACCCTTATTCACCCCCCCCCCCCCCCCCTCTAAGGGCGCCTACAAATACAACAGTATGTAATTTAGACATACAACTTAATGTGTTAAAATGATTACACTACACATTCATGCAAGACTATGATTATGAGTACATGTAGATTACCAAAGTAGTGATTGTATGATTCATTGATTAGCATAAAACATTACTCATACTTAGAGGCATGCTAGGCAATCATACCCAATTTTCTATAGACTATTTCATTGCACATAATCAGATTAAGGTCAAGGCATGAAAAGTTAAAACAATGTTTAGGAAATTTGAAATAAAAATTAGACATTGAAGACAATCTTTAAGTGTATGCCTAAAATCAATTTTGACCATTTGAAACAAAAATGACTAAGTTGTTTGCTCTTGTGAAGTCTTATAGTCAAACCATAATTTTGTAAATTTTTAAAGCAAAACAAATAACAAAAGCATATTTTTGAGCATTTTGAATTATTTAAATTTTTTTGTATTTTGGAATAAAATTACCAAATTAATAACAAAATAATTTCAAATCTGAGAAAATAAACAGAGAAAAATCATTAGAAAAATATTAGAAATAGTGTAGAGAAAGCAGAATTTCAATCTGGGAAAAAAGGCTAACGCCTAGCGATAACTAGTTAACGCTGAGACAGTACGCTGTTTTTGAGATTTTTTTGAAAAACTTTCTTTGGCATAGATAATATGTATATAGACCTTCTTAGTGTAGAAATTTCAGAGAAGTTGGAAATGATTAGAAGGCTATTTAAGCATGTTTTGTTTGTTCAAAAGTGGTTTTTATATTTTTATTTGGTTTTCATATATTTGTGTTTTACAAGATCATCAGAGCTCAAAAATGATAAGATATGCAAAACACAAAATATGCATGTTCGATCAAACCAAGAAAGCATGAATAATATTAAAGAGTGTATGCACAACATATGATATAGGTATGTCCTATATTATAATATCCTAACTATATGTCTACCCACTAGCCCTGTACTAAGTGACGGATGGGCATGAGGAGCTGCACACATGATGTAGAATGTGGTGTTAATCCCATATGCACACACTAGTGAACACTCAACCTAGCACTCTTTCCCCTAGTGCCTCATAAGGCCCCACTGGAACCCTCCCCGGTTAAGGACAAGACATGACTTAGAGGTTAGGTCTTCTAATGCATACAATCCTTCGCCCTCGCTATTGTGAGACACATAATGTGGGTGAATGATCAAGGACATCCTATGCATTTTGTCCTATGGAAACAATTTAAAGTCACATTGTTATTTTACCTTTCAATTTTTCTACTTTAAGATGGATTCATTATGGCATTATTTGATAACTAGCATGAATGATCATATTTATTAGTTGATAATGCCAGTATGATGAGTTCATATTATGCCATAAGAATAATGCATGTCTTTTAAATTGATAGAAATTCAATTTGTAGACCTAGAATTAAGTGATGATTTGATTTGACGTTATTGATATAAAGGTGATTCTAAGGTCTAGATATAGTAAGATACATGCAACCACAATACATAATTTATTCATATAATTATCATGATCACCAATCATATGATAGAACCAAAAGAATCTTTTGTTAATACATAATATAATTATGATCATTAATTTTATCACGTAGAAATTTTGATACTCATAATTAATTATTGTAAGTGAAATATATAAAACAATTCATATTCAACCTTTTCAAAATATTAAAGAGAAAGATTGTAGGGTGAATAATGAATACAAAGAGAAACAATTTTTTTTGTTATTTTTGAAAGATTTTATAAATTCTCTTTGGTTTTTGAATATTAAACAAAAACATATATATATATATAATTTTCTTGACTTTTAATTTTCATTATTTTATTTTTCTTTAGCATAACATGGTATATCTAGCATAGACATTGATTTCTTCTTATAGTAAGCGATGATGCTAGAATGAAAAGTTTATGGTAAAAAGGGGCAAGGTTATGTAAATATTACAAGCATTAGATTTGTTGGAAGGGGACACAGGGGCCTGTGACAAAAAATCCGTAGGAACAAAAAAAAATTGCCGAAAAAGAAAAACTGATATAACTTCTAAACAGAGTTGAATTTTGCCAATTCTGAGGGTCCAAATGAACTTAAACTAGCAAAGCTGGTTTGCCATTGCATAGATCTTCTCGTCCTCATTCTGAAAAGTTATTATGTGCGAAAATCGGACAAGCAGATCAAAAGTTATGATCGTTTGAATTTTGCGTCAAAATCTCGCATATTTTTGTAAATTTACTTTTGGTTTTTGTTTAAAAACATATGATTTTTGCAATTTTTCAATTCCTATTTTTCATGATTATGATGAAACATATTAGGGGCTATCACAATGACACAAATATATTAAATACATAAGCAAAACTTGCATATTTTGTAAGTTTAGCCTAAGACTCCTAAAATAACTTTTAAATCCATTTCGACAATTATTTCATTTGTCTTAATAATAACTTTTGAGAGGACCCAGCGCCACCAACTCGACCAAAAGCCCGGACTATTGGTGAAGGCGCAACTGTTCTTTATATCAACTTGGTCCTCGGGCGGATCCATGGGGCAGCCAGTTAGGCCCACGGGGGACACACCCTTCCGCTTCGAATAGCACCGCAGCACCGGGGCGATTCTGAACCGCAGTTCCAACAATCCCCTCCCAGAAACGACCCGGGGTTTTGAACCTGTGACCCCCTCTAATTCCAATTGAGAGGACCCAGCGCCACCAACTCGACCAAAAGCCTGGACTGTTGGTGAAGGCACAACTGTTCTTTATATCAACTTGGTCCTCGGGCAGATCCACGGGGCAGCCAGTTAGGCCCACGTGGGACACACCCTTCCGCTTCGAATATCACTACAGCACCGAGGCGATTTTGAACCGCAGTTCCAATATGACATATTTAGAGTTTGATTTATGATGATAGGAGACTTTTATAGGTAATGGATTTAGAGGGATAAAAACAAAAAGGATTAGTAGATCACTTGAAAAATAATATGACTTTTTATTCAATTTTATTCAATTTGTTTTCTTAATGAACTTTGACTTAATATGGGAAAGTCATATCACAAGTTATCTAAAGTAATCATACCATGTTGGTTCAACAAACAGAAAATAAACAAACAAGGAGAAGTTTTAGCATATCATGAAGTAGAGTAATGATATTTCATATTTAATTATTTCTACTTGATGCATTTTTATGATACCTAATGAATAAGAGATTTAGGTATCCAAAGGGGACCAAGTGGGATGGTTCCTTTGGGTACCCAAATAAATCATGTTTGCTTTTGGGGAGATGGAAATGAATGAGCCTTTTTGAGTGGAGTTTGTGTTTCATCTTTAAATTTGGGTCTCCATTCATACCTTGGTTTAATATTATTTTTATGCATCAAATTTCCATTATGATTGTCTTTATTTTGAAGAGTATAATTGTAATGATGATTGAAAATATTTTTTATAGGAAATTTGTGCACTTATATTTTTAAGTTGGGAGAAGAATGATTTTGTAAATAATAGTGATTGGGATTTTGATTTACAACTACTTTGTGTTCTTTACTCCCATTTTTAGGTTTAGTCAAGACATTCATATTCAACTTGTTTTTAGATATTACTTGATATTGTGAATTTATGTATTGTGAATTTTTATTCATAATTTTCATAAGCAAGTTGATTTTTGTTTTTAATTCATCATTCTTGATCTTAAGATTATGTCTATCTTTATTATACGCAATTGTACTATTTTTAAGAGTGGAAACAATTGAATCAATATGATTTTGATGGTTATTTTTATATTCCTCAAATGTTTCATCCATCTCTTTAATTTCAATTTTATAGTCTTCACACTTAGCACAATCATTTTTCAAGGATGAATTTTCTAAACATAATCTTTCATTTTGTTCTTTTACAAAAATAAACTCCTTTTCAAGTTTCTTGTGCTTTTCTTTTAATTCATTATATTCTACACAAGGTGTAATGTTTTCAACTAAGGAGCCATGGGTAGACCTAGATAACTCAAAATTTGATTCTTCATTAATTTTTGCTTTTAAACCTTTATTTTCTAAGCGCAATTTGCAATTAGTATTTTTCAATTTCATAATTTTTTGCTTTGTAGTTTGAAGCAATTGTAATGTAGAAATAGAATTTGTTGGAACCTTAGTTTTTGATTTGAGTTAGGATCCATCCCTTTGGTCATAATTCATCTAATAACTTAGACCAAATCTCACTAAGATAAGAAAACTGATAATATTTTGAGTTAGGATTCATATTTAAGATTTAAGTTTCCATCTTAAAACACATCATAACTTAGATCAATTTCCTTAACTAAGAAATCTAAGAAAACATCAATTAAATATAATGCGATCGAATCAGAGAAAATATAAGAAAATAATATAAAGCTCTCTGCGTTCGACGAATGACAGGCGGCACTCGACAAATATCCTTCAGAACAGCACTCGACAAAAAATGTTGTCAGCAAATATTCTTATTATACAGTTGTACTAACATTATTATATACATGCTTTTCTGATATAGCCGTTGCAGGCAATAAAGTTTATAGCCGTTTGCAGATGAGTCAAAGACGGAAACTCCTCTTCCCAAGGATTAAAATTAAAGAGACTTTATCTCTTTCCCTATTCCCAGCAAGAATTCAAAAGCCTTCACCAGATTATATATTAAAGAGAAGAGCAGAAAATATATATATAGACAGAGAGAAATAGGAATATAGACAGAGTACACACAGATACAAAAAGAAGCATATCTATTCTTGAATATCTTTTTTGCTAACATCTTCTTGCAGATCACATATATCCTGAGACACCAATCACAACCATTTGCTCAGGATCATCACTGCTTAAGAAGAAAGAAGTACAATCAAGAGAAGAGGACTCCAGAACTGTCATCAACTTACATCAGACAGGGGGAGCTCTTCAACATCATATTCAGATCCATTCAACTTCAAATCAGGATCTTCAAGAGTCTTATTATACAGAGAAGAACAATATAATTTTTGCTTTTCATTTTTACTTCCTTACCCCATCCTGTACAGGGTTATAACTCCCTTCAAAAGTTAATCCCGGTGACAGGGCACCTTAGCAAAAACCTGCATTTTGGTTAGAGCACCTTATCAACAGCTCACCTGGTGTAAGGGCACCTTATCAACAACCTCCCAGTGGATTCCTACCAGTGGGTAGAAGAGTAAATGTACCCAGTTGAGGGGAACTACTATACATCTTGTGTCATCTGTGGATTGCTTGTTTCTATCTTTCTGTTTTACCTTGTGTATTGTATTTATCTAAATGCACTTTAACTATTTTGTTTTATTACTCATACAGAAATCAGAAATCAGCAAACTCACTTATATATATAAATAAGATTTATCATTTATTTTGAAAGCAAACTTAAACAAGAGTTTTAATAGATAAATAAGAACTAAAACTCTCCTTTCAATCAGTATCAGAGGAGTTGATTTCTCACATAGGCTAACACCTGAAATCACAAAGATCACTTTTAGTTCTTAAGATTTTCAAAATGGCACAAGAAATCTTTCTGTTCTCAGATCCACCCATATTTAATTTAGATAATATCTCATTATGGCAAGTTAGAATTAAATTATTCATGAATGTTATAGATGAAGAAATTTACAAATCTATTTTGACAGGACCTTCCCTCATATCATCAAAGGCAGCCACACCTGCATTACCCAGTTCCACAAGCCTCAAGCCTCCTTTGAGAGCAATGAAAGGGCATGTTTATGTTGGTGTTAATATATCTTCTTCAAAGAAGACTACCAACAGAGAAACTGATGTCACTGCCCGTGTTTGCAAAATGAAGCCAGATAAATTCAAAACTGGCACTGATGATGGGCAGACTGATAAACATAAAGGAACTTCCCCATCTACAGAACCTACCACATCTTCAGACCACTCAACAGATGCAGATGCCAAAGCTATGCAGATCTTGACTCAATCTGTGTCAAGAGACATTCTTCTAAAAGTTGAAGACTGCACTTCTGCAAGAGGAATCTGGAACTCCCTCTCTAGGATGGTAAATGAACCCTCTTCTTCCTTTACTCTAACTAAATGTATTTATGATGCAGAACCATCAATAAATCTGAGTGAAGAAGAAAAAGAAAAGGAGCACAGAGCTAGAGCTTTCTGCATGATGGCCATAAATGGATCATACCAAAATCCAAATGCAGAAGCAGAGTTAGGAAGGATAAATGAGGTAAAATCAAATCATAACTCTACCTCTAAAACTAGTTTTAAACTAATACTCACAGATCCAATAACAATAGACAAGGAAATCAAAAAGAAGTTAATAAGCATAAAATATTTAACTTCTGAGAATAATAAAACTGAAGAAAAATCAAAAGCACAAAACAAATCAATTAAGGATAAATTACATAAAAATTGTCAAAATAACTTTAAAATTTCAAACATATATTTTAATGACTACAAAAGAAGACTTTCAATTAATATCAAAAATCAGATTTTAAAGTTCTTAAGACATATATTTCTAAAAGAACCTTCAAATGGTGTTAAAAAGTTTTTCACCATTAAACTCCATTCCTAATAAGAAAGCATACAACTCATTCAAAAACAATGTCAGATAACTTCAATGTTCTTTCAGACCTTCTCCAAATCATGTTGAGCATTCTACTGTAGTTGCATTGATTAGAAATAATCAGAAGCACTGAGTGTGAGTCTCTTCTGATTAGGGGATTCTTAAGAAGGAAGGTATCAGACAAAGTTTTTTTTTTCATTCCTTAGAATCCATTAAAGGTTGCTGCAATTGAAAATTTTAATTCAGGTCCTTAGAAATCAAAATCTAGGAAAGCAGAGTTGCTCAGATAATTATTAAAGCCCAAGTGAGAGAGAAAATGAGAAAATCAGAGAAACCAAGTGAGAGAGAAAAGGAGAATATAAAAATTAAAACTGTCGGCATCCTAAACCAAATAGGGGGAGATTACCAGGCCACTAGTTTTGGAGATTACCAAGCCACTAGTTTTAATTTGATTTAGTGTCCCAACTCAAATAGGGGGAGATTGTTGGAACCTTGGTTTTTGATTTGAGTTAGGATCCATCCCTTTGGTCATAATTCATCTAATAACTTAGACCAAATCTCACTAAGATAAGAAAACTGATAATAATTTGAGTTAGGATTCATATTTAAGATTTAAGTTTCCATCTTAAAACCCATCATAACTTAGATCAATTTCCTTAAGTAAGAAATCTAAGAAAACATCAATTAAATATAATGCGATCGAATCAGAGAAAATATAAGAAAATAATATAAAGCTCTCTGCGTTCGACGAATGATAGACGGCGCTCGACAAATATCCTTCAGAACAGCACTCGACAAAAAATGTTGTCAGCAAATATTCTTATTATACAGCTGTACTAACATTATTATATACATGCTTTTCTGATATAGCCGTTGCAGGCAATAAAGTTTATAGCCGTTTGCAGATGAGTCAAAGACGAAAACTCCTCTTCCCAAGGAATAAAATTAAAGAGACTTTATCTCTTTCCCTATTCCCAGCAAGAATTCAAAAACCTTCTCCAGATTATATATTAAAGAGAAGAGCAGAAAATATATATATATAGACAGAGAGAAATAGGAATATAGATAGAGTACAGACAGATACAAAAAGAAGCAGATTTATTCTTGTATATATTTTTTGCTAACATCTTCTTGCAGATCACATATATCCTGAGACACCAATCACAATCATTTGCTCAGGATCATCACTGCTTAAGAAGAAAGAAGTACAATCAAGAGAAGAAGACTCCAGAACTGTCATCAACTTATATCAGACAGGGGGAGCTCTTCAACATCATATTCAGATCCATTCAACTTCAAATAAGGATCTTCAAGAGTCTTCTTATACAGAGAAGAACAATATAAATTTTGCTTTTCATTTTTACTTCCTTACCCCATCCTGTACAGGGTTATAACTCCCTTCAAAAGTTAATCCCGGTGACAGGGCACCTTAGCAAAAACCTGCAGTTTGGTTAGAGCACCTTATCAACAGCTCACCTGGTGTGAGGGCACCTTATCAACAACCTCCCATTCCTACCAATGGATAGAAGAGTAGATGTACCCAGTTGAGGGGAACTACTATACATCTTGTGTCATATGTGGATTGCTTGTTTCTATCTTTCTGTTTTACCTTGTGTATTGTATTTATCTAAATGCACTTTAACTGTTTTGTTTTATTACTCATATAGAAATCAGAAATCAGCAAACTCACTTATATATATATAAATAAGATTTATCATTTATTTTGAAAGCAAACTTAAACAAGAGTTTTAACAGATAAATAAGAACTAAAACTCTCCTTTCAGAATTACATACAATAAAAGATTTTGATTTCCTTATAGCGCTTGTGGATGAGGCAAAATTTGAACATATTGTTCCTTTGTCTTCTTCATCTTCCACTTCCAAACAAGAGTTTCCATCATCCTTTCCGCTTGATGAGCATTCTATGTATCCATTATTTGAGTAGCTTTCTTGAATATTTGTGCAAGCTTGTATGTTCTTTCAAGAAAATTCCAAATCTCATAAGCGGTAGGTAAATTATAAATAAGTTCTAAAATATTTTGATCTAGCACACAAAATAAACTATTTATAGATTTTGCATTTAAAATAATTTCGTTTCTAGTTAGTACGCTAGGTGGCTTTTCAATAGTAATATACCAAACTTTTTCATCTAAGGCTTTAAGAAAAATTTTCATTAATATTTTCCACCCTTTATAATTTTTGCCATAAATAAAGGTGGTGATAATACTTTTTCATTTATATTCAAATTTTCCCCACTAGTAGAAGCAAGATCATGATCAAGAGACGCCATTATTCCCTGTTGTTAAGCCGATTTGGAATAACCTCGCTCTGATACCACTTATTGGACCTTGATGCGCCCTTAGAGGGGGGGGTGAATAAGAGTTTTAAAAACTTAAAACTTTAATAGAAAACTTTTGATATTTTGGTAGAAGTAAGTTAAATCAAAAGTAAAGAGATAATGAAATTAGAAATGAAATCAATTTTATTAAACAAGAAAATACATGATTATCACTTATAAAATTGATTACAAAATCTGATTTCTATGACGCTAGAAATCGAAGGCGAAATATGAAATATTCTTTTCGTTTTCTATACCGACTCGTATCCCCACGAAACGGTTGGCTTTAGCCGATCTCTCCTCAGATACGGCCTTAAGCCGCTTTAGCCTTCCTATCACCAGAAAGGCCTCGAGCACCCCTTAGATCTACTCTCTAGACCTAGTCCCCAACACGAGGCGAATTCCTCCCTAAGTCCTACCCAGACCTAGTCGCCAACACGAGGTGAATTTCCAAACCGATTACAAAGATAAAAATAAAAGACAAATACAAAAGACAAATATGAAACTCCCTATGAGGTAATCTGAAGGAGACGCCGAAGAATCGATGAAGATCGTTAAAGTCCAAGCGTGCGTTCTTCGCGTTGAGTTAGCATGTTGATCCAAGCCACCTTCGATTCCTCCTTTTGAAATATGAGTGGGGGATGTGTTGGTCTGGAAATACGGCCCTCACAAAGTTTCTGAAGTGCTGGAATAGGGCTCTCATCAATCAGTTATCAGAGAAGATGAAATCCACCAATTTATAGGACTGAAGACTAACGTAGGAGTTAAGGCTAACGTCGGCGTTAAGGCTAACGCCTGGCGTTGACCCAATTTGGAATTGTTTTGATGGATCGGATCTTCAGAATGGGAAGGAGATTCTGCATCTTTGGAAACAATCACTTTAGGCAACCTTATTGCTGGCGTTAACTCTAACGCCTGGCGTTGAGTCAAATCATTCAAAAAGTGCTCTTGCAATCAAGGGCAGCTTCCCTCCATGCTATTTTCATCTTGGCGGGAATGAGAGTGAACGTCGGCGTTAAGAGTTAACGCCGAGAATTAACTCCATTTCATTATTTTTTAACTTGTGAACAAATCCCATCAATTGGCAAGCCATCCCGTCGATCGACATGGCATCTCGTCGATCGTCAACGCCCAGCGTTAAGTCTTAACACCTGGCGTTAGACCATAATTATAATTTCTGCTTGTGGGCAGTTCCAGACCAATAATGCAGTAACCTAGTGTCATCTTGGTTCAAACCTGCATGCTAAAAACACAATGGCAAATAAGTTCAAATACAAGTAGGATTTGTTATTCTCAAATCAAAGAGATGCAGAAAACCGTGTTCCAACAGAAACAAACCCTGTTGAACTTATTCCTGAAGAGAACTCTTCAAGAACCTTAACCTCTAGAACAACAAACATGAATGGCGAGCTCCTTAAGAGGTGGGCTGAGAAGGCTGAGGCGGCGAGGAAAGAGACTGCCGGCGCGGAGAAGCCGCACAAATCTTCAATGAAACCAAGATCTTCTTTAACGTGACCTCTCAAAATCAAATCTCATATCAAGCCTCATGGGGTTGCTAAGCGTATGGATCAGTCTACCTCTGAGAAGAAGACGGTCTAAGTCTCCATGACTCCCACCGAGATGGAAGAGCACATTGTGGGCTTTGAGGGCCTTAGCGACGTCTCTCTAAAGAAAAAATCGATGACGTCATTCAGGACCTAGAGATCACGTCACCCTGCCATAGGATCCTCTACATATGAAGAAGATGAAGGTGAAGTGAGCGAAGAAGGTCGCTCTGGATGCAGTGCCATTGGGAATGGGGGAGCGAACTTTCCTGCGGTGGAAATGATTGAGAATGCGGATCGTCCGTGTAACGAACCCATCCTAGTAATTGGTCATAGCCGAGGGGATCGTTATGCTCAGAGCAGTTGCCATATAGTAGTGTTTGCTATAGCGCCAACCTCCACTATGTGATACTTGCTCTGTAAGGCGAGTTATCATTACATCACAGTAATACCAATCTATAACAGAAGAAAATAGACAAAGATGAAGTCCAAATCACATTTTTCATATATATAATAAGGGTTTAGATTATAGCGGAATACTATAGCTAAGACATGCCCAAATAATTAGGGATAACATGTGCCCTTAATTCAAAAATTGGCTACTATATGCCCGGATAAACTATAACTATAACATGTTAAATCTAGATCATGCTGAGATACATGGTACAGAGGCACGAACTCACTTATGTCTGTACTTCCTCCACCGTGGGAGCTGGGGACGGGTCCAGGATGTCGGGCAACAGTATTTCCATCTCTATATCAAAGATCTCTAGTTGGGGATGGAACTACGGGAACTTCTTCTGCTGGGGTTCCTAGAGGGGTTGTCACAAACCGTTAGTCAATTTGACTAAGTGGAATCCCTTCCTTTCCCCAAATGCATCTTAGAGTATTAGGTGGGAAAGAAGGGGTAAAAAAGCTGAAGCGGTAATATGAATGAACAATGTGACAGGGAAAAGAGAGTGTTGTGTTATGAATCAGGTAGTAGGGGAAGATAAATCACTCAGCTTATAAGAATGACCATACATCCTTATAACTTTAGGGTATTGTTCTGACCTAAGTAATAAATCTAGCAGGTAATTTGATAAAATATACAGTACAAATATAACAGTTATGGTACAGAAATAACTTAACTTATATGAATGCTCATACAAACATATAAGTTAAGGGTCTTAAAATTATCATAACACGGACTTATCTTACAAGAATGCCCTTACAAACTTGTATTATAAGGTTTAATAATGCAAGGTATGCTAAAGTAAGATGATATTAGGAACTATTAGATGTACATGTCAAAGGCCTACCCAGTCTACTTGTTAAGTTGGTAGCTAACCACACGGACCTTATCACCGTTACAGATGATAACAGAGGATCAGACATCTCCACTTCTAGGTAGTGATGCACAATGGAATCACAAAGACTTGATGTGCAAATCTAGCACACCGCTATTGGCGGGAGCGAGATAGCGGTACGAAATGGCAAGTGCACCGATCATTCAAGTAATATAAAATAGGCGAATTTTCCCAAGTATCAATTTCACAAGGAACACAGCAAGGTGGAGTTATCTATCGAGAAAGGACTTGAGATTGAATTCCTTTCGGTCAGATGAGTTGCAGAAGGTTCTAATTGGTTAGTGGAAAATAAAATAAAATAAAAACTAAATTAAAAATGCGGGTCGCGGACACCGCTTCGCAACATGGGGGATTATGCATGTCGCTATGCACTTCTTGGCTTGGAGGATGGACGAGTAGGCAGGCGTAATGGACGAGTAGTCAAGCGGAATGGAAGAGTAGGCTTGCATAATAGAATGGAGGGTGATGACGGAGTCGGGGCACTTCAAGTGACTAATAAACATACAACAACATTTCATAAGCATGAATTATCATGAAGTGTAAATATGTTTATAGCACAACATCATCAATAAAATGAAGAACATAGTCAAATACATCCACAGAAGTAGAGAAAAATGCAAGAGATACAAACAAATCTGGAGGATTGTTGTAGAGTCAGGGTAGTAGTCATCAGGTCAACAATCTGCATCCTAGCTCGGTCCTAACTATCTTTCGGGGTAGATTAGTGCTGTCACTTCCTCCCAATGGACCTATCTTCTCCAGTATATTACAATCCTTCCATGTCAGATGCAAAGATCTCCTTGCTTGGCAATGAAGATGAGTGTAGAATCCTCTCCTTGGAACACTTGGGTGATGTGAAGCAGCCTAGGGCAAAGCCCTCGTGGAAGGTGAAAGAAGGAAGAGTTGGAGCTCCCCATTAGGTTTTGCGGTGGAAGAATTTGCGGAGGAAGAAGATCGATCCAGAATAGGGCAAAATATGCGACTTAAATAGAAAATAGTCAGAAAAATGGGCACGCACGGTCAAACACACGATTGTGCGTGGATCGTGCGATACTTAATGCGCAAAAATTGCCCAGCTTGGCCGAGCAGTAGACTATGCGATTTTGATAACACACTGGCAAAATAGCCAGTGTGAGAACAAAATGCACAGTTCATGTCAGATCACTAAAAATAGGCAAACAGATAGATCGTGTTATTTCCTTCGCGCATTGTTGAATCCAATCGTGTGTGAAGATAACGCACGAGCGATAATTTCATAAAATATTTAGATAAAAAGAGGAGCTCGTGCAATTTTACTCACACATGGGTAAAATTGCATGTGCGCAAACAAAAGGCACAAGTGCGGCAAATCACTATCTTGGGCACTGTAGGAAGCGCACAGTCGTAGGGGTCGTGCATCAAGGAAATGCACGACTGTGCGATTCCTCCAAAAATGAAATTTGGGCAGCATAGGAAATCTGTCCACATGCACAGCAAAACACCAGTTAGGAACACACCTCCAACATAATCCAAACACTTAGAAAAGGAATGGGGATCACCATGTGCTTACACCAAACAATAATGCGTGCAATTGCACACCATCACGGGCCAAAAATATACAGTTATAGTGAAATCATGTACAAGTGAAATACAAGCAATTAAGGCCTGAAAGTGTAGTGCACAAGAGTAAAAACCAGCCCGGATGAGTCTGTAAAACACTATAAATATCGGACTCATCAACACACAATCATCCTAGGCCATAATATACAGTATGGGTTCATACTTGCACTACAATCCGACATCTCATCAACAGCAGGGAGCAGATACAAACTCAGGGATTTACCCACAATGATTACATCCACAAGACAAATATTCCCAAAAGCCAAAAGGATCTAAAACTCGAGTCCCTCCGGGAGTGTGTTCTGTTCGGTAGAGTAGTTAGACCTGACACAGTTTTACGGGACTAAACATTTCATCAATGTTGTTCCCCACACCAGACAAAGAACTAGTCTTTACGACCCTTTGATCTAAAATGGACTTTAGGGATGGTGATAGTACAATATTTATCTATAATTTAGTGTAATATTTATGTATTAAATAAATACTTTTTATATTTTTTTTTCTTAATTTCTTTTTAATTTTCTTCTTTTTGCATTTTCAAGGCTTTCTGGGCAGCCAATAACAAATTGGAGCTAATAACAGTGATGAGGAGGTGATTTAAGCCATTTCTGCCAAAATCGCAGGGTGCACGGCCTAGGTCACATGCGTGACCTAGGGACCTACGCCGTGAGATATGTATGCGGCCACAACCATCTCTAATTATCAATAACTAGGTTCCAACTCAGTTTAATGTTATACGCCCTTTGTCATGGGTGTGACCTCAAATCACGACCATGTCTCTTCCAACGGTCGAGAAGTACCTTCCAGCGCATATTTAACTTACACGCCCTCGGTCACGCCTGTGGACGAAGGGTGTGTCTCAGTGTCACGGCCATGCTTCCTCCGCATTTCAAAAACCGTTGCCACCTCAGTATAATATTACACGCCCTTAGTCACGGGCGTGACCGAGGGCGTTACCCGTAGGATAACCATCGCAATCACTCCAGATCGAACCATTCCGATGTCATTCCATATCCAGCCATACACGCCCATGGACATGCCCATGTTCTAGGGCATGTAACTTCAAGTTATGTCAATTTTGGCGGTTTCTTCCCAACATTCTTGGGGTTTTTAAGAAAACAATTATTCCCAGGTATGCCCTTGGACACGGGCGTGACCAAGGGCGTGAATCTACCATCCATTCATTGCTTCGATTAAATCATTTCTAGCTTAGTTTTACTGCTTTTTTAGTGTAATTTCTTTTATGCAATTTACTTTATGTCTTGCACTATTCAATTCCTAGTATAAAATTTCATTTCTTGCAATTGTAATTTCTTCTCCTATTTATAAATTTGTTCTTTCCCTTTAATCATTTTTAGCTAAGTTTATAGCATTTGATCAGATGAGCTCTTAAGTAATTTCATTTCATAATCTCTTTTTCATAGCCTTTGGTTAAGAAAACTGCGATTTACCTTCGATTTATCTTGCTTTGATTTCATATTGCCAGTATATAAAAGTCAACCTATGATTAGTATTCTAGATGGCCGAGAGGTTCGTTCATACGAAGAAATCACTCATTCATAAAAGGAGTTGCTTGCACTCCTTGAGAGAGAATGTCATAAATCTTCTGGATTGGAGTAAAACCAAATAGTGGAGTTCACCTCGTAAAGCAAGCTTAGGTGTTTCGACTGGTCGAGGGGTCTTAATCGATCAACCTTAGGTTAGTTTATCGTATTTCTCGAGAGAGGTGCTATCATGATTAGTGAACCTCCACGGTCGAGTAATTTTCAACCAATTGCTTATGAAATTTATATTTACGAATTATATTTCTTAAGATTGATTCTTGATCAAATGTTTTCATTCTTTAATTAATTTATTCTCAAAACACTATATTATTTACCAGTAAAATAATATTAATTTGCGGGAGTAGAAGTACTCAACAGTCCCATGGAATACGACACTTAATATTTTCTTATAAAATTTTTTATAATATGAACGATATGTAATCTTGCTTAAAGTTCGTAGAATTTGGAGAAAATTATATCTCAAATTTTACGTATCAAGTTTTTGGTGCCGCTGCCGGGGATAGTGTTTGGTGATATTTTGAATGCAAAAATTTTATTAATTTTATCATTATTTTCCCCCAAACCCCAAATCCTCTTTATCAATTTTTTAATTCCATTCTATTAAGTAATAGTTGTTTTATTTTATAAAAAATGTTATTTGATAGTAAATCCTTGAGGTACTTCACGTATTTAGGCATTTGAGAGAGTGCCTCGCAGAATGGAACAGTAATTTGAATTTGTTTTAAAATATTTATCAAATTTTTATATTGCTCCTCATTGCGCTCGTTTTGAATTTTAGAAGGATAAGGAATAAAAGGAGTTTGAATTTTGTGCGGAGATAAATCAGTTGAAATAAAATGCGGAGGGGGGTTGAAATATTTACCTCGGGCTCAGACAAATTTGTAGATTTTACCTCCTTTCCGCTGCGGAGGGTTATTGCGTAGGTGCTCTCCCGTGGATTGGGCTCAGTATTTCCCGATAGAGCTCCTTGTTGGCGTTCGGAGAACATCTTGGCGAGCTGTCCAATCTGATTTTCCAAGCTTTTAATAGATTCAGATAGATTCCGGATGTTGGACTCGTTGGAGGCAACGTATTTAGTGAAGACCTCTTCAAGTAAAGAGGGCATGTGCGGTGGTGGAGCGAATCCGGGAGGATTCACTTGTGGTGGGCGTTGAGCATTGTTGGGTTGCTCCATGAAAAATTTGGATGATTCCTTAAACCCGAATTATAGTTATTATTGAGAGGAATATTATTATTCAGGTTATAAGGAGGGCGATAGGAGTTCCCCGTATAATCTATATGCTCTTGATTAAAATTATTAATAATATTATTATTATAATTAGCCCAATTAGTGGCGCAGGAAGCAGACATCTCCGCCACTTGCTTAGTAAGCCATTCTACTTGGTGCGTTAAGTTAGGGGTGGCCTCGAATTCAAAGAGTAAGGTTGGCTTATTAGGGCGCGACCGTGGTGCATTCCACTGAAATGCATTCATGGCCATCTCCTCAAAAATCTCTTGAGCTGCTTCTGGGGTTTTGTTATTAAGAGTTCCCCTAGCTGCCGCATCAATCATTTGCCTCGTTTGGAGATTCAAACCATTGTAGAATGTTTGAACTTGTTGCCACATCGGGAGGTCATGATGAGGACATCTCCGCAAAAGTTCCTTGAAGCGCTCCCATGTGTCGTAGAGAGACTCTGAATCTATTTGCGTGAATGAGAGAACGTCCGTATGTAATTTAGCGGACATTGCCGGAGGAATATATTTCGTTAAAAATTTCTCTGTCATTTTGGCCCACGTAGTGATGGATCCTCTAGGAAGAGAACCCAACCACTTCTTGACCTTAGTCCGCAAAGGGAAAGGAAATAAATGCAAACGAATGGCGTCATTGGTGATATTGGAGTTAACGAACACTTATGGTCAGGGTTCGTCGAACGGCATTCGACGAACGGAGAAGAGTTCGTCGATCTCCGCCTGCGCCTGACAAACGGAGAAGGGTTCATCGAACGGTGCTTGACGAACGGAGATGGGTTTGTCGAAAGGTCAAGGCCTACGTTCGACGCTCGATGCCTGCGCTCGATGCTTGTGCTCGATGCCTGCACTCGTCGCCTAATCTCAACGCCTGCGCTCGACGCCTACGCTCGACGCCTGCGTTCAACGCTCAACGCCTCGTGTACTTGCTATCTCAGCAGGTTCCGTCTCAGTGGATGTTATTGGACCATCTCAGCGGATGTTTGGTCTGAGCCCGGTCTGGCGCCTTATTTAAAGGGTGCATACCCTGGTTTAGGGTTAGAAGAAGGTCATTAAGTCCAAGAGAGTGCAATAGTGTTTTTTGCGCGGTGTTTCTTGGCGGCGGTTACTCTGTTCTTGTCGGAGAAGGTTGTGTGAGGTTGGATCGGTTTTGATCCTTGTAACCTTGTAAGCTGTAATCCATCTTGGTGATTAGAACAAGGGAAGAGGAAGGGGAGAGGGGAGAGGGGACGTAGCCCAGCTTGGGTGAACCTCTGTATATCTATGTGTCTTGTGTGATTTTTCTGTGTTTGTTGTTTTGATTTCTTTCGACTTTCTCGTCTCGGTACACCGTGTTTTCTTTACATTTGGTATCAGAGCCAGGTTCTTGATCCTGTAGATGGGTTCTGGCGGCATGCGGATCGAGATCGAGAAGTTTGACGGGAGTCGGTTCGATCTATGGAAGATGAAGATGGAAGATATGTTGATTGATCGAGATCTATGGTCTGCGATCAAGGATGATCCTCCCGTTCCTAAGGTTGTAGAGAAGGATGCGAGCGCATCGAAGGGAAAAGCTGCAGAGACGACTGCAGTTGGTGCATCATAGGTAGCGGCCTGGACGAAAACCGATCGGAAGGCTAAGGGCCTGATTCGGTTATTCCTAGCAGATTAAATCTTGACTAACGTCATGGAGGAGACTTCAGCACGAAGTCTGTGGCGTAAATTGGAATCCCTCTACCAGAGCAAGTCCCTGGTAAATAAATTGCTATTTAGGAAGAAGTGGTATAAACTTCGGATGCATGAGGGAGATTTGTTTTCAGAACACTTGACTCAATTCAACACCATAGTGAGTCAGTTAATCTCTATTGGTGAGAAGATCTCGGATGAGGATAGAGCCATCACCTTGTTGTGCTCACTACCAGATTCATGAGACAATTTGATAGTCGTGATTGGGGGGAGTGGAGATAAGGAACTATCATATGATAATGTATGTGTAGCTCTTTTATCTGAGGAGACCAGGAGAGGAGGCTCTGAGGCGACGAGCAATGGTGCTTTGAGTGTATCTAGATCCCGTCCTCAACGAAGGGAGAGCAAGCATGGTGGATATCGAGATATGTCTCGAGGTAGATCCAAGAGCCGGGAAAGGGAGAAGAGTAAGAAGCCCGTTCGGTGCTGGAAGTGCAATGCGACGGGTTATGTGAAGTCTTAATGTCCGAACAAGGCCGTTCAGAACAAGGAGACACCGACAACTTTTAGTACGAAGAAGGAGGGCGACGGCAGTGACATGTACATCGCTGCTGCGTGCGTTTCTCAGAGAGATTCTGATTTGTGGTATGTTGACACAGTAGCATCATACCACATGACCCCTCATAGGCACTGGTTCTGTGAATATGAGAGGTTTGATGGTCGAGATGTCATGCTGGGTGATGATTCTGCTGTGCAGATCATTGGGCGTGGCAAGGTTATGTTGAAGTTGTCAAATGGGACCACAAGGTCTCTTCCAAATGTGATGCACATTCCTGGGATGAGCAGGAATTTAATCTCGGTGGGTTCCATGGCAGACGCAGGAGTGCACTTCAGCTGTGACAAGCAAAGTTGCAAGATGTCAAGAGGGGCAATGGTGATTGCCAGTGAAGTGGGACATGGAACAGTGCATACTCTGCTTGCTGATACAGTGGTTCCAAGTGGGGCTCTTATCTCTTAGATTCAGGAGATTAACCATGAGGAGGTGTCCAGGCTGTGGCATCATCGGCTTGGGCATATCAGTGAGAAGGGGATGTCGGCCATGGCATTCGGTCAGTTGGTGGAAGGGGTCCCTTAGTGCTCCACAAGCTTTGGGTTCTGTGAGCATTGCCTGCTTGGCAAACAGACCAGAGTAAGCTTTCGTTGGACGGGCACGAGGGCAACTGATGTGCTGGAGTTGATACACAGTGATGTGTTTGGGCCTACTCTAGCTCCATCTCTAGGCGGCGCAAGGTATTATGTGTCCTTTACTGATGACCTCTCACGGTATTCCTGGATCTATTTTCTCAGGTCCAAGTCAGAAGTTCTGGACAGGTTTAAGGAATTTAAGAACATGGTGGAGAACTAGTTGGAGAGAAAGGTGAAGGTCCTCCGTTCTGATAATGGAGGGGAGTACTGCTCTGATGCCTTTGAGCGGTACTGTACTGAGCAGGGGATTGCACGGCAGAAGACCACACTGTATACTCCAGAGCAGAATGGAGTGTCGGAGAGGCTGAACAAGACCTTGATTGAGAAGGCCAGGTGCATGCTCAGTTGGGCAGGTTTGGGGAAGGAGTTCTGTGCTGAAGCAGTGGTGACTGCAAATTACCTAAAGAACAGGTCCCCTACATCTGTTATGGAGGGATGTACTCCCTTTGAAGTCATCTTCAAGAGAAAGCCAAATTTGGCCTATGCTCGTGTGTTTGGGTGTGATGCATATGTTCACATTCCAAAGGAGAAGAGGGGGAAGCTTAATGTCAAGTCTGAGAAGTGCAACTTTGTGGGTTACAAAGAAGGCATAAAAGTTTACAAGCTTTGGAACCCTGTGACCAGGACTGTGATATTCTGCAAGGATGTGGTGTTTCATGAAACCAGTCCTCAGGCAGTCACACAAGCTGAGAAGGCCAAACAAGATGAGAAAGAGACAGTGGTGGTGGAAGGAAGCTTTGAGAAAGGAGCTACTACTGTTGGGGCTGAATCTGATTCTGAATCAGATGATTTGGAGGTGGTGAGAAGTGATGATGAATCGGAAGAAGAAGCTGAGCAAATACCACTTCTGAGGAGATCGACAAGGGAAAAAAAGCACCAGTTAGATATCCCCAATGTGAAGTGGCTGCACAATGTTGCCTGAGTATGCTTGGTGAAGATCCAATCTCTGCCAGAGATGCTAGATCAAGGGCTGATTCAAATCAGTGGGAGCTAGCCATGATGGATGAAATGGAGTCTCTGAGGAAGAATCAGACTTAGAGTCTGTGTAAGCTTCCAAAGGGGAGGAAGGCCATTGGAAGTAAATGGGTCTTCAAGCAGAAGGTGAAGGGTGATGGCACTGTGGAGAAATACAAGGCAAGGCTGGTTGCAATGGGATTCTCCCAGGTCGAAGGTGTTGATTATGATGAGATCTTCTCACCTGTTGCCAAGATGACGTCGATTAGACTGGTACTCTCTATTGCGGCAACGCATGATCTAGAGATCGAGCAGATGGATGTGATGACGGCGTTTCTTCATGGTGATCTGGAGGAGGAGATATACATGAAGCAGCCGGAAGGATTCGAAGCCAAGGGCAAGGAGGATCAGGTCTGCAGGCTGAAGAAGTCCTTGTATGGACTAAAGCAATCTCCGAGGATATGGTACCAGAAATTTGACACCTACATGTTGGAGTTAGGTTTTGAAAGGTCGAATTCAGACCACTATGTGTACATCCAGAGAAAGGGAGAGCGGTTCATCTTCCTGACACTCTATGTAGATTATATGCTACTAGTGGGCAATAGTGTCAGGATGATCCAACAAGTGAAGAAGATGCTCTCAGCCAAATTCGAGATGAAGGATTTGGGGCCAGCAAGTGTCATCTTGGGAATGCAGATTTCTATGGATCAAATCAAGAAGAGGCTTTGGTTGGGGCAGCATAGGTACGTCGGGGAGATGTTGAAGAAGTTCAATATGACGGACTGCAAGCCAGTGTGAGCACCAATGCAATTGGGTGCAAGTTATCTTCAGAGTTGAACCTGAAGACACAAGATGAGGTCGACATGGCGATGGTTCCTTATGCTAGTATTGTGGGAATCTTGATGTATGACATGGTCTGCACTCGCCCTGACATTGCTCAAGCAGTGGGAGTGTTGAGCCGGTATATGGCTACACCAGGAAAGGAACACTAGAACGCTGTGAAGCGTGTGTTCAGGTATCTTCTAGGCACTTCGAATTACTCCCTATGTTTTGAAGGAGCTGGTGAAGGAGGAGTCCTGGACGTGGTTGGGCACGTGGACTCAGATTGGGGAGGTGATCTGGATAGCAGGAGATCGACCAGTGGGTATGAGTTCACACTGTTTGGAGGAGCTATCAGTTGGATGAGTCGGAGACAATGCATGGTGGAACTTTCATCGATGGAGGCAGAGTACATGGCTCTTACTCATGCGAGCAAGGAGGCCATATGGCTGCGGAGGCTATGTTTGGAGCTCGGGTTTGAGTAGGGGCCAGTGAAGCTGTGGTGTGACAGTCAAGGGGCTATTCAGCTAGCCAAAAATCCAGCCTTCCACGCACGAACCAAACACATTGACATCCAGTACCATTTCATCCGGGAGAGGGTGGAGAAGAAGGTAGTTCAACTGGAGAAGGTGGACACGATGGAGAACAACTCTGATTTTCTTACCAAGGTGGTTCCTGTTGCCAAATTTCAGTGGTGTGCAACGGCCGTAGGGTTGAAGAGGAAGGTTGGAGGAGCAGCTCTCATCGGAGGAAGATGTTCACCAAGTGGGAGAATGTTGGAGTTGGGGAACACTTCTGGTCAGGGTTCGTCGAACGGCATTCGACGAATGGAGAAGTGTTCGTCGATCTCCGCCTGCGCCTGACGAACGGAGAAGAGTTCGTCGAACGGCGTTTGACGAATGGAGATGGGTTCGTCGAACGGGCGAGGCCTGCGTTCGATGCTCGACGCCTGCGCTTGACTCTTATGCTCGACGCCTGCGCTCGACGCCTGCGCTCGACGCCTGCGCTCGACGCCTGCGCTCGACGCCTGCGCTCGATGCTTGTGCTCGACGCCTGCGCTCGACGCCTGCGCTCGATGCCTGCGTTCAACGCTCGACGCCTCGTGTACTTGTTGTCTCAGCATGTTCCATCTCAGCGGATGTTATTGGACCGTCTCAACAAATGTTTGGTCTGAGCCCGGTCTGGAGCCCTATTTAAAGGGTGCATAACCCTGGTTTAGGGTTAGAAGAAGGTCATTAAGTCCAAGAGAGTGCAATAGTGTTTTTTGCGCGGTGTTCCTTAGCGGCGGTTACTCTGTTCTTGTCGGAGAGGGTTGTGTGAGGTAGGATCGATTTTGATCCTTGTAACCTTGTAAGTTGTAATCCGTCTTGGTGATTAGAACAAGAGAAGAGGAAGGGGAGAGGGGACGTAGTCCGGCTTGGGTGAACCTCTGTATATCTATGTGTCTTCTGTGATTTTTCTGGGTTTTGTTGTTTCGATTTCTTTCGACTTTCTCATCTCGAAACACCGTGTTTTCTTTACAGGTGACACCATTTATCTTATGTGTATCATAAATTTCCAAGACATTTAATAAATGTAGATTATGATTGTTTACCCAGAAATCGGCGATCCTGTTCAAGGTGGTTTTTTCTAATTTTTATACAGGTCATGCGGCTAAGGAAGTACAGATCCCACAGAAGTGCAACCTCCAGCTTCTAACCGCTCACACCATATGAGCGACCTCCGGTTCGCCCAGCAGGGCAGGACTCCTTCATCAGTTCGCCAAAAGCAGGGGCGGACTCGCCGTCCGCCAGCAGAGGTAGACTCGACCTCCTGTCCACCTAGCAGGGGCGGACTCCTCCTTCAATCCGCCAACAGCAAGGGCAGACTCAACATCCGCCAGCAGAGGCGGACTCGGCCTCCAATCCACCCAGCAGGGGCAGACACCTGCTTCAGCCGCCAGCAGCAGGGGCGGATTTGCCGTCCAGCATCAGAGGCGGACTCGGCCATCCGTCCGCCCAGCAGGGGCGACTCCTCCTTCAGTCCGCCAGCAGCAGGGGTCGATTCGCCATCGGCCAGTAGAGGCGGACTCAGCCTCCTGTCTGCCCAGCAGAGGCGGACTCCTCCTTCAGTCCGCCAGCAGTAGGGGCGGGCTCGCCGTCCGCCAGCAGAGGCGTACTTAGCCTCCTCTCCTCCCAACATGGGCGGACTCCTCCTTCAATCCGCCAGCAGCATGGGCGGTTTCGCCGTCCTCCAGCAGAGGCGGACTCGGCCTCCTGTCTACCCAGCAGGGGCGGACTCCTCCTTTAGTCCGCCAGCAGCAGGGGAGGACTCGCCATCCGCCAGCAAAGGCTGACTCGGCATCCTGTCTGCCCAGCAGGGGAAGACTCATCCTTCAGTCTGCCAGCAGCAGGGGCGAACTCGCCGTCCGCCACCAGGGTCAAACTCAACCTCCTGTCTGCCCAGCAGGGGCGGACGACTCCTTCAGTCCACCAGCAGCAGGTGCAGACTCCTACTTCAGGCTGCCCAGCAGGTGCGGACCCGCCCTGTCCGCCAGCAAGAGGGGCGGACTCCTCCTTTATTCCACTCAGTAGGGGCGGACTCCGTCCCAGTTCGCCCAGTAGGAGGTGGACTACCTTTTCGGACTTCCTAAGGGATGACCTCATCCGATTCTAGAAGTTTCCTCCCCAGGCCTATAAATAGGCCCCCATACCTCTACAGAAAGGAGGAGGAGTCGTGGGGATAAGTAGACAGACTAGAACCTGCAGTCACAAAGAGTTTGATCGCGCGACCTGAACAGCGGTCCGCACGATCTGTGCGGACTGAGCAGTAGGCCGCGCGACCTGTGCACACTGGGCAGCAGGAAGCAGGTTCTGGTCGGCAGGACAGTAGACCGGGCGGCCTGATCGGCCCGTGCGGACCAGCTTGGTGACCTCTGTGGACTGGCTTCGGTAGCTTCCTTTCCTAATCATCATTTCTCTTTGTAGTTCTCTATTATTATGTATCTAAGACCTCAAGTTGTAATACATGATTATTAATCAAGGAAAAGCCCACCGCAAGAGTGGCAATTACTGCGGCGGGCGAAGTGTGGACCCGCTGCATGCTAGTGGCACTCTCTTCTCCTCTCTTTCTCATCTCATCACTCGCTACTCAAAGTAACCAGCTGCTCAACAATCACCTCACTCCTTCTTTATATTGAGCAAGTGTGAACTTGGTGCATTTTAGGTTTGAACAAGGATCTTCATCTGGTAAGCCATCAAATATGACTGTTTGTTGTACCATTTGAATGATACTCATTTTAATTTCAAAATATTATTCGCCACCGTCGGGCGAATAATACTAGATTGTGTTCCCTCCAAATTTGGCCTCGCATAATAGGACATTGTCCATATAGGGGCCTCATTCTGGTCGGGATCTTCCATATTCTTTCGTTAGTTTCTTCGATTGACTCTTTGCGAATTATTGGTAGATCACTAAATCGGAGACATCGTCGTAAGGTGCGCTCGATTTCTGAATCAAAACACAATTCAAGATTATTTGAAGAGTTTCTTCGGGTCATAAACTAAAAGAAAAGGAAAGAAATGGAAAAAAAGTACCTAGAAAAAGAAAAGAAGGGAAAGAGAAAATTAAAATTTTATTATAAATTTATATAAATATTTTATATATATAAATTATTTTAGGTGATTTAAAATTAGTCTTGGACTTCCCAAGGTCTACCCGGTGAAGGGTTCGCACTGGTACTAGGAGATATGCTGGGGTGACATCCCAAACCTCCCTTTCTAAGAATATAATTGCACCTTAAAATATTAAAACGAAGTAAAGAAGCGATAAAATTAATAGATATTCCTTTTTTCGAAATATCAACTCAAAGTCCCCGGCAACGGCGGAAAAAACTTGATAGACGCAAAGCTATGCCTACAAATGACAACGGCAAGTGGACCATATCGAAAGTAGTATAGGTTTATAAAAACCAAGGTCGTACAAAAAATCAGGGCGAGCTGAGTACTTTTACTTCAAGAAAATCTCTATTATTATATCATTGAGGACTTTGTGTTGGTTGTTTTTTATAAGAAAACTATGGTGAATTAAAATGATGATTAAGCAATGGGTAAAAAGACTAGCACTCGATCTTCGAATCAGCTCAGAATGAAAATAATAGTAGAAGAAAAAGAAAATCTAATTCCTTTAAGAAAATCACTTCGACCGTTGAGGTTCCTGAATTCTAAATGCACCTCTCTCAAGGATACATTCAACTGAGTTTAGGTTGATCAATCAAACTTTTCTTCTAGAATATAAACCCCTAAAACTCGCTTTATCGTAGTGAACCTCTCTATTGGCCGTCTTAACTCCAATCCGAAGATTTATGTCATCCTCTCTCGAGGGTTGCATACAACTCTCTTTATCGTTGAATGATCGATTCATCTTATGAGCTTGTTCGGCTAACTACAGAACGAAAATTATATATCGACGATATAATATCATTTCATTAGAATCAAGGATAAATCTTATGTAATATAAAGAAGAGAAAGAGAGATTCTACATTAATTCACAAACTATAGTATTTCTTGAATCATCTCGATCGAGTACTAAAAAAATGTAGTTACTCATGGAGATGAAGGAATCAACAAACATGAAAGAGTTCATGGTGAAATTAAGAAGAGATTAAAAAGAAGAACAACTCATTTTTATTAATTTTTGCAAAAGAGATTACAAACTATGGAATTGAAATTGCAAACTATTGAAATGAAAGTTACAATTGCAAAAGAAAAGTACACAAATTGAAACTTACAATTGCAGTAGAAAGAGAAATACAAGAATTGCTTAAACATTAACTGTACGACCTATGCGGACTGAGCAGTAGACCGCGCGACCTGGGCACACTAGGCAGCGGGAAGCAGGTTCAGGTCGGTAGGACAGTAGACCGCGTGGCCTGATCGGCCCATGGGGACCAGCTTGGCGACCTTTGCGGACTGGCTTCGGCGGCTTCCTTTCCTATTCGTCATTTCTCTGTGTAGTTCTCTATTATTATGTATCTAAAACCTAAAGCTGAAATACCAGATTATTAATCAAGAAAAAACTGCTGCAAGAGTGGCATTTGTCGCGGCGGGCGAAGTGTGGACTCGTCGCATGCTAGCAACCCTCTCTTCTCCTCTCTTTCTCATCTCATCACTCGCAAATCAAAGTAACCAGCTGCTCAACAATCACCTCACTCCTCTATCTTGAGCAAGTGTGGACTTGGTATATTTTTGGTTCGAACAAGGATCTTCATCTTGTAAGCCATCAAATATGACTATTTGTTGTACCATTTGAATGATACTCATTTTAATTTCAAAATTATTATTTGCCACCGTCAGGTGAATAATACTAGATTGTGTTCACTCCAAATTTGGCCACGCATAATAGGACATGGTCTGAATAGGGGCCTCGTTATGGCCGGGATCTTCCATTATTCTTTCGTTAGTTTCTCTGATTGACTCTTTGTGAATTATTGGTAGATCACTAAATCAGAGACGTCGCCGCAAGGTGCGCTCGATTTCCGGATCAAAATACAATTGAAGATTAATTGAAGAGTTTCTTCGGGTCATAAACTAAAAGAAAAGGAAAGAAATTAAAAAAAAGTAAATAGAAAAAGAAAAGAAGGGAAAGAGAAAATTAAAATATTATTATAAATTTATTAAATATATTATTATTATTTTAGATGATTTAAAATTAGTCTTGTACTTCCCAAGGTTTACCCGAGGAAGGGTTCGCACTGGTACTAGGAGATATGCTGGGGTGACATCGCAAACCTCCATTTCCAAGAATATAATTGCACCATAAAATATTAAAACGAAGTAAAGAAGCGATAAAATTAATAGATATTCCAATTTTCGAAATATCAACTCAAAGTCCCCGGCAACGGTGCCAAAAACCTGATGGACGCAAAGTTATTCCTGCAAATGACAACGACAAGTGTACCGTATCGAAAGTGGTATAGGTTTATAAAAACCATGGTCGTACAAAAAATCCGGGCGAGCTGAGTACTTTTACTTCAAGAAAATCTCTATTATTCTATCAATTAGGAGTTTGTGTTGGTTGTTTTTATATAAGAAAAGTTTGGTGAATTAAAATGATGATTAAGCAATAGGAAAAAACTAGCACTCGATCTTCGAATCACCTCGGAAGGAAAATAATAGTAGAAGAAACAGAAAATCTAATTCCTTTAAGAAAATCACTTCGACTTTGGAGGTTCCTGAATTCTAAATGCACCTCTCTCGAGGATACATTTAACTAAGTTTATGTTGATCAATCGAACTTTCGTTCTAGAATAAAAACCCCTAAAACTCGCTTTATCGTAGTGAACCCCTCTATTGGTTTTAACTCTAATCCGGGAGATTTATGTCATCCTCTCTCGAGGGTTGCATGCAACTCTCTTTATCCTTGAATGATCGATTCATCTTACAAGCTTGTTCGGCTAACTAAAGAACGAAAACAAGAATGAGAATGATATATCGACGATATAATCTCATTTCATTAAAATCAAGGATAAATCTTAAGTAATATAAAGAAGAGAAAGAGAGATTCTACATCTATTCACAAACTATAGTATTCCTTGGATCATCTCGATCGAGTACTAAAAGAAATTTAGTTACTCATGGAGATGGAGGAATCAACAAACATGAAAGAGTTCATGATGAAATTAAGAAGAGACTAAATAGAAGAACAACTAATTTTTATTAATTTTTGCAAAAGAGATTACAAACTATGGAATTTAAATTGCAAACTATTGAAATAAAAGTTACAATTGCAAAAGAAAAGTACACGAATTGAAACTTACAATTGTAGTAGAAAGAGAAATATAAGAATTGCTTAAACATGAACTGTACGACCTGTGCGGACTGAGAAATAGACCGCGCGACCTACGCACAGTAGGCAGCGGGAAGCAGGTTCAGGTCGGCAGGACAGTAGACCGCGCAGCCTGATCGGCCCGTGTGGACCAGCTTGGCGACCTCTGCGGACTGGCTTCGGCGGCTTCATTTCCTATTCATCATTTCTCTTTGTAGTTCTCTATTATTATGTATCTAAAACATTATACTGTAATACAGGATTATTAATCAAGGAAAAATTCGCCACAAGAGTGGAATTTGCCGCGGCGGGCAAAGTGTGGACTCGTCGCATGCTAGCAGCCCTCTCTTCTCCTCTCTTTCTCATCTCATCACTCGCAACTCAAAGTAACCAGCTGCTCAACAATCACCTCACTCCTCTATCTTGAGCAAGTGTCGACTTGCTGCATTTTTGGTTCGAACAAGGATCTTCATCTGGTAAGCCATCAAATATGACTGTTTGTTGTACCATTTGAATGATACTCATTTTAATTTCAAAATTTGTATTAGCCATTGTCGGGCGTATAATACTAGATTGTGTTCCCTCCAAATTTGGCCTTGCATAATAGAACATGGTCCGTATAGGGGCCTCATTATGGTTGGGATCTTCCATTATTCTTTCATTTCTTTCGCTGATTGACTCTGCGAATTATTGGTAGATCACTAAATCAGAGACGTCGCCGCAAGGTGCGCTCAATTTCCGGATTAAAACACAATTCAAGATTAATTGAACAGTTTCTTCGGATCATAAACTAAAAGAAAAGGAAGAAATTAAAAAAAAAAGTAGCTAGAAAAAGAAAAGAAGGGAAAGAGAAAATTAAAATTTTATTATAAATTTATATAAATATATATTATATATATACATATATATATTTTTTATTATTTTAGATGATTTAAAATTAGTCTTGGACTTCCCAAGGTCTACCCGGTGAGGGGTTCGCACTGGTACTAGGAGATATGCTAGGGTGTCATCCCAAACCTCCCTTTCCAAGAATATAATTGCACCTAAAAATATTAAAACGTAGTAAAGAAGCGATTAAATTAATAGATATTCCTTTTTTCGAAATATCAACTCAAAGTCCCCGGCAACGACGCCAAAAACTTGATGGACGCAAAGCAATGCCAGCAAACGACAACGACAAGTGTACCGTATCAAAAGTTGTATAGGTTTATAAAAATCAAGGTCGTATAATAAATCCGGGCGAGCTGAGTACTTTTAATTCAAGAAAATATATATTATTCTATCAATTAGGACTTTGTGTTGGTTGTTTTTTTATAAGAAAAGTATGGTGAATTAAAATGATGATTAAAGAATGGGTAAAAAGACTAGCACTCGATCTTCGAATCACCTCGGAAGGAAAATAATAGTAGAAGAAACAGAAAATCTAATTCCTTTAAGAAAATCACTTCGACCGTTGAGGTTCCTGAATTCTAAACGCGCCTCTCTCGAGGATAAATTCAACTGAGTTTAGGTTGATCAATCGAAATTTCGTTCTAGAATATAAACCCCTAAAACTCGTTTTATCGTAGTGAACCCCTCTATTGGTTTTAACTCCAATCCGGGAGATTTATGTCATCCTCTATCGAGGGTTTCTTACAACTCCATTTATCCTTGAATGATCGATTCATCTTACGAGCTTGTTCGGATAACTAAATGAAAACAAGAACGAGAATTATATATCAACGATATAATCTCATTTCATTAAAATTAAGGATAAATCTTAAGTAAAATCAAGAAGAGAAAGAGAGATTCTACATTAATTCACAAACTATGGTATTCCTTGGATCATCTCGATCGAGTACTAAAAGAAATTTAGTTACTCATGGAGATGGACGAATCAACAAACATGAAAGAGTTCATGATGAAATTAAGAAGAGCTAAAAAAGAAGAACAAATAATTTTTATTAATTTTGCAAAAGAGATTACAATCTATGGATTTGAAATTGCAAACTATTGAAATGAAAGTTACAATTGCAAAAGAAAAGTACACGAATTGAAACTTACAATTATAGTAGAAAGAGAAATACAAGAATTGCTTAAACATGAACTGTACAACCTGTGCGGACTGAGCAGTAGACCGCGCAACCTGCGCACACTAGGCAGCGGGAAGCAGGTTCAGGTCGGCAGGACAGTAGACCGCGCGGCCTGATCGGCCCGTACGGACCAGCTTGGCGACATCTGCGGACTGGCTTCAGAGGCTTCCTTTCCTATTCGTCATTTCTCTTTGTAGTTCTCTATTATTATGTATCTAAAACCTCAAGCTATAATACATGATTATTAATCAAGGAAAAACCCGCCGCAAGAGTGGTATTTGCCGCGGCGGGCGAAGTGTGGACACGCCACATGCTAGCTGCCCTCTCTTCTCCTCTCTTTCTCATCTCATCACTCACAACTCAAAGTAACCAGCTGCTCAACAATCACCTCACTCCTCCTTCTATCTTGAGCAAGTGTGGACTTGGTGCATTTTTGGTTCGAACAAGGATCTTCATCTAGTAAGCAATCAAATATGACTATTTTTTGTACCATTTAAATGACACTCATTTTAATTTCAAAATTATTATTTGCAACCGTCGGGAAAATAATACTACATTGTGTTCCCTCCAAATTTGGCCACGCATAATAGAACATGGTCCGTATAGAGGCCTTGTTATGGTTGGGATCTTCCATTATTCATTCGTTAGTTTCTCTGATTGACTCTTTGCGAATTATTGGTAGATCACTAAATCGGAGACATCGCCGCAAGGTGCGCTCGATTTCCGGATCAAAACACAATTCAAGATTAATTGAAGAGTTTCTTCGGGTCATAAACTAAAAGAAAAGGAAAGAAACTAAAAAAAGTAGCTATAAAAAGAAAAGAAGGGAAAGAGAAAATTAAAATTTAATTATAAATTTATATAAATATATTATTATTATATATATATATATTAATATTTTAGGTGATTTAAAATTAGTCTTGGACTTCCCTGTTGAAATTATTGAAGTGGAGTGGAAGGTGGCCGGCGGTCTGAATTTTGGTGACCGCAGAGACCGCGCGATCTGCACTGGTGCTCTACCGGTCTGGCTCTGCCGGTCTGTCCCTGGCGGCTTGCTGTGACCAGCCGGTCTGTTCTTATTTGCTGCGGTCTGTTCCCGAGTTATTCTGCGTTGTTGGCCTGTCTTCTTTGTTGGAAGACCAGGCGGTATGTTCTGTGTAATCGCTTGACTGGGCGGCTTATACAGGTTGGTCTGGCGACTTGTCTGAAGTCAGCCAGATGTTCTTGGCTTGCTCTTGGTGATCTAAGGAAGGAGTGGTCTTGAGTCAGCACGGCTTGTGCGCGGTATTGTGTTCCTGCGGCTTGTGCGAGGTCTGCTGCTGATCTGCGGGCTTGGACAGGATGTGGTCCAAGTGGTCTGATCGCGCGGTCTGCTTTATGAGACCGCTGGCGATCTGGCGGGTGGTAATTGTATCTCTTTTGTGGCAGTGATGACATCCATCTTGTCGCCTATAAGTAGGGGTGCATGGCCCATCATTTATAATGAGAACTGTAAGAACTAGAGCCTGGGTTGTTTCGTGCGGTCTCACTTTGAGGTCGGGCGGTCTCGGAAGCGAGTTGACTGTTTATTGTGTTCGCAGGTTTGCGGTCAACAGGTTGCGGTCTCCTTCCTTGGTGATTTCCCAGCGGCTTGAATAAATAGTTCGGCAGCGGCTTGTCTGCGAACTAGTTTATGTTGTTCTTGTGTTGTTCGCAGCGAGCTCGGTGATCAGGCGACCTTCAGCGGTTAGGCGATCTGAGTTGCGGTCGGTCGACAGCTTCAGTTCTTTGTTCAGTTCAATAAGCTTCAGGTCCTGCGGTCTGAGGTGGCGGTCTGGCAGTGCAGGTCAAGCGGGTTGTTCTGAGCTGCAGTCTTGCCTATTTTCTGTTCGTGCGGTCTCAGGTCAAGCCGGGCGGTTTCTGGAGTCGAGCGGTCTGTGCGATCTCTGCTTGTCAAGCCGCCAGATTTGTTTTTGGTGTGCTTTGTTTCTCTCTCCTTCATGATTCTTATGAATCATGTCTCGCCATGTATATCTCGCACTGTAATCAAGTATTGTGATTCAATAAAGCTTTGTGTTGATGTGTGGCATATTGTGGTTGTTTGGCTATAACTCAGTTGATGCAACTCCTGCTTACTCCTAAACGATTCAAATCAAAAATTTTAACATGGTATCAGAGCCAGGTTGTTGGAGTGGATAAGCAGTGATCAACTTGAGTTGCCATCGTCTTTGTGAAGAAGAGACCACATAGTTTTCCATGGAAGCTGGATACGCAAGAGGGCTTGGTATTGAACTCCTCACATCGACTAACTACAAGAAGTGGAGGTCGTGTATGGAGAGTTACTTACTTGGTGAGGATCTATGGGAGATAGTTGGAGGAGAAGACACACAGGAAGTGTTTCTAGCAGGAGATAATATGGCAGAGGTGAGACTTTGGAGGAGGACTAATGCAAAGGCTGAGTTCACACTTAAGAGGGCTATCTCACCAGATCTATTTGATCACATCATTGGATGTAAATCTGCTGCTGATATTTGGACGTCTTTGGACGGGCTGTTTAATAAGAAGAATGTTGCTCGGCTACAGTTTCTTGAAAATGAGTTGGCGAAGGCCTCTAAAGGTGATCTTTCTATTTCTACCTTCTTTCTCAAAATGAAGAACCTCACAACATAGATTTCTACATTGGACCCTAATGAGCCCATCTCGGAGGCAAAACTGAAGAGGCATACCATCCGCGGGTTGCGGAAGGAGTATCTTGCCTTTGTGACTTCAGTTCAGGGTTGGGCAAATCAACCATCTCTATTGGAGCTGAAAAACTTACTTGCTTCGCAGGAAAGTTTGGCAAGACAGATGGCGGGGACTTCTATCTCCGGGGGAGATAGTGATGTGTTGTTCTCTGGAAAGAAGAAGAAGTGGGAGAAGAAGAAGCCAGGTCATGATGCTACTTCAGGTCAGCAGGATAGAAGTTATGCCTCTAAGTTTGATGGGAAGAAGAAGGGAGAGGGACCAAGGTGCTTCAGGTGCAATAAGACCGACCACTTCAAGAAGGATTGTTGGGTTAATCTTCAGCCGGGACATGCAGCGGAGAAGGAGAAGCCAAAGTCTGATGAAGCTGGATGGGGAGGAGCCTATGCGGCTAATATGACGGCGATGCCCGTTAAGGCCTTGGCTGCCATCAAATTCTAAGAGGATTGGATCGTGGATTCTGGGTGTGGGCATCACCTCACCGGGGATGAATCAAAGTTCTCTTCTTTGGCACCTTACTCAGGTAACGATGCAATCATTACGGCTGATAATTCTGTTCATGCAGTAGAACAAGAAGGTGTTGTCTCTCTAAGCAGTGATAAGGCTCCACTCACTTTAAGGAGTGTTTATCACATGCCTGGTATGAAGAAGAATCTCTTCTCTGTGACCAATGCGGTCGATGCCGATTATCACGTTCTATTTGGCCCAACAGAAGTGAAGTTTCTTAAAACTCAACCTGAGATAAAGGGAGATGTTATCCATGTTGGAAAGAGGGTAAAGGACTTGTTCGTGCTATCGACAAGTACCTATGTTGATAAAATGAAGACCAATGATAGCACGGCTATCTGGCATGAAAGGTTGGGGCATGTAGGTATGGACAAATTGAAGGCTATGGAGGTAATAAGGGGCCTTGTCAAGGGCTTGCCTAGCTTGTCCTCCTATGGAGACGGTCATGTTTGTGCAGGATGTCAGTTTGGTAAGTCTCATCGACTTCCATTTGATAAATCGCAAACAAGATGCAAAGCGTCGTTGGAGTGCATTCACGGTGATTTGATGGGACGGACTGCCACCCCAAGCCTTGGAGGCAATAGATATATGTTGGTGTTGATTGAAGATTACACCAGATATGTCTGGGTGTATTTTCTGAAAGAGAAGTCAGAAGCTTTTGCTAAGTTTGTGGAGTTCAAGGAGCTGGTGGAAGGTCGTTTAGGCCT
Organism: Dactylorhiza incarnata; assembly: GCA_033032865.1. Taxonomy (NCBI): domain Eukaryota; kingdom Viridiplantae; phylum Streptophyta; class Magnoliopsida; order Asparagales; family Orchidaceae; genus Dactylorhiza; species Dactylorhiza incarnata. The sequence goes on along the minus strand of JAWHQI010000078.1, from coordinate 6,445,111 downwards.
GCGGGTGAAAAAGTTGAGAACTGACAATGGTGGGGAGTTCACCTCTGGTGAGTTCTCAAGTTTTTGCAGGAAACACGACGTCCGGAGAGAGCTCACTTGTGCCCATACTCCGCAGCAAAATGGCGTTGCGAAAAGGAAGATCCATCATCTGACGGAAACCTGCAAGTGCTAGCTTCATGCCAAGAGTATCCCAAAGTCCTTTTGGGCGGAGGGAATGTCTTGTGCGGCTTATGTCATAAACAGTGTTGGAACAACCCTATTACTGATTTGGGCTAGGATCACTATATGTTGATTAGGATCTGCATTGACCCCATTGTATAGTCTTAGGGTCAAGTTTTAGGCTGATTAGATTAGTTAGAACTTAGGAAAACTCAAGCTCAACAAATGGCGAGTGGTGTTCGACGAATGACCAGATTCGTTCGACAAATTGTTTCCAGCAGACTGAAGAAATTTAGATAGTTCCAGCACTCAACATTTTCTGAGCAGCGCTCGACAAATGGCTGGCAGCGCTCGATGAATTCTAGCTAGCGCCCGACAAATGACTAGCGGCGCTCGACGAATTCTAGCCAGCGCTCGTCAAATTCCTTTCTGAAGCTCAGATAAATATTCTCAGTTGGTTATCAATTCGCTGAACACAAAATCAGCAGAATAACGGATATATTTATTTCTCCTTCGACGTATTCAGTCCGCCATGTAAGGATATCTTTCTCATTTATTATATCCTTATATTCCTTCTATTCCAAGGAAAAGAATAGCCGTTGACATTTAATGCCAATGCATCTTTCTCGACAAAAGGAATTGAAAGGACCTGCCAAAGTCGTTTTGGGTGGCTACCTAGTTCCAAGAAGGATTTAAGACAGAAAAATATATTCCTTAAAGAGCAGAAGATTTGAATTTGAATATAGACAAGTTATGAGAGAAGAAAATTAACCAACAGAGACATAGCCAATTATTCCTACATAGAACAGTGAAAAACTTGGCCCTCTCTCACTCTCTCTGTTATCACAGAACAAGGAGAACGGAAAAAGGATTAGACAAAAGAAGAAGAAGAGAACATACTATTTTCTTTTCCAGTTTTCTTCTTCATCAAAGCAGCATCCTCATCAATCTGAGAACAAGATTCAATCTCTCAGATCTGCTGCAAGACAAAGTCTTTCAAAGAGCAACAACAATCTGAAGATTAATTTCTTCCAGTTAATCTGCTACAAAGACTTCTGTTTGAGAAAGCTCTGTTCACAAAGCTGTCATCAACTCTCATCTGACAGGGGGAGCTTTCTGCCTCAACACCATTTGTCTTCTCTCAGATCATTGACAGAGAAGAACATTCTAAACCTTTTATCTCATCTTGTACAGGGTTAATACTCCCTCTAAAAGTTTACTCAGTGGTGGCAAGACACCTTATCAAAAAATCCTTGTGTGGTTTTTGTTGGGATCATTGCCCACAATGTCTTAGATTTGGAGAAGTCCACTCCTAAGTCAAAGATATATCTCAGAATGTATTTAATATACTCTCTAGAATCAATGTGCAGGAGATCAGGTCAGGAAAAATGCTCATGGAATCCATCCAAGTTCATAAGCGTCGAGACATCATACATCGCTCGATGCCTGTGACCCAGAAGCGTTGACTCATGTCCATTGCTCAAATAGACAAGGTCGCCGCTGAAGTTCTGAGACCAAGTTTGGAAGCGTCTAGCCAAGTTATATCACTCGACGCCGTGGAAAGAGAAGTGTTGAACTAAACTTCAAACAACATAGCGCAAACAAGAAGAGTTGAGATATGAAGGATTAGTTAAGAAGCGTCGAGCCTCTGTATGTTGCTCGACTTCTTCAGATAAAAAGCGTCGACTAAGTGATGATTGCTCAACGCCTAAGAAGGAGGAGTCGAGAGCTTCAGTCTAAGGAGTATGCATCGAGTGTCCACATATCGCTCGATGCCTAATAGAAAAAGCGTCGACAGAGATGCTCAGTGCTCAACGCCTCTTCTATAAATACTCTGAACTGAGGAATATCTTCTACAGCTAGCTGAGCCTTTATTTCTTCAGAAGACATTGAAGACCGTTGAAGACTTAATGTCATGCTGACGTGGAAGAGCGTAACAGACGTTGCAGATGGCGGGCTATAAATAGAAGGCATGACATATGGGTTATAAAGTTAAGTTAGTTTTTCCTATCTTTCGAAAGCCATTATCGTCTCCATCAGTTTGAGGGAAAGTTTGAGAAAGATACTGGAGAAGTCATCTTCCCTTTCAGAACCAATCTAACTTGAAGATTTCATTCAGCAATCTGGTGCTGATACATCTTTCTGAAAGTAGAAGATCAAGAAGGAAGAATATGTCTTCCTAAGAAGAAGAACAGCCATCACAGCCTATCGAATCAAGAAGATCATCTGCTGCTGCTGTTCTATTGAAGTTTTCTGTCTGATCATTCAGGCAGATCAAGAAGACTCAACCATATGAAGAATCTGAGTCTAAGTATTGTTATTTTTCTTTATCAATCTCTGTAGGATCTGAGTTGTCAGATCTGAGTGTAGGATCTGTCAAGGATCTGAGTTGTAAGATAAGGTGTGATCTGAGTTGTAGGATTCAGGGGTGAATCTGAGCTGTAGGCCTAGATATAAAGGCTAAGGTAGGATCTGTGTGATCTGAGTTTGTAAAATCTGCTGAGATCTGAGAGAGTAAGATCTGAGACTGTAAGATCTGTTGTGATCTGAGCTGCAAGACCTGTTTGTGGTCTGAGATCTGGAGGAGATATAAACCCTATCTAGCACACTGCTAGAAGGGGAGAAGGGGGAAAGTGGATTACCAAAGATAAGGGGAACCACTATAAAAATCTGTGTGTCTTTTATGTGTGTGTTCTTATTCTTGAAAGCTCTGATCAGTTTTATCTTGATTATAATCAAGAACTGCAATAGTTTTTAAATAACCTATTCACCCTCCCCCCCTCTAGGTGATTAGCTATCCTTAATTAAAGTCTTTCAAGTGGTATCAGAGGGTTGTTGTTCAAGAAAAGGTTTAACATCCTGAACAAGATCTTCTAAGGGTAGATTTCTGAAGTCGTGATGGCTAATCCAGAAGGAAGCAAAGAATTCACATCTATGAAGCTTCCAATTTGCAGAAAAGAAAATTTTGGGATTTGGAAAGAAAGGGTCAGACTTTCCATGGAAGCATCTGATCCTAGGATTTACATAACTATTCTAGAGGGACCTTTTGTTCCTATGAAAGTTTCATTTATAGATGGAAGTATAAAGACTCCTAAAACCTATTCAGAGATGACAAAGATGAAGTGATTCTGGCCTCCATGGATAAGAGAGCTCAGAACCTCATTGTTAGTGCTATTAAGGATTCAACTTTCCAAAACTTAGTCCATTGCAAAACTGCCAAAGAAATGTGGGAATATCTCATTGTCTATATGGAAGGGACTGAAGAAGTCAGAGATGACAGGAAGTCACTTCTAAATCAGCAATATGAAGCCTTCAGACAAGACAAGAAAGATTCAATAGCAGTCTGCAATGAAAAATTCTTCAAAATTGTAAATAGTCTAAAAACTTATGGAAGAACTTTCACAGATTATGAGCTGAATGATAAATTCTTAAGATCACTGAACAAAGAATGGGATATCAAGATCTGTGCAATCAGAGAAATGGGAAATCTGGGAAACATTCAGCCACAGAATTTATATGCGAAACTCTTGTCCCATGAACTTCATCTGAATACCAGAAAAGCTGAGGAAGGACACAGCAGGGAAAATCCTATTGCTCTGAAAGCAGAAAGCTCCAAGAAAAGCAAAGAAAGAATGTCATTATCCCCCAGGATTCCATATGAATCAGAAGAATCAGAAACCAGTAATTCTGATTCTGAAATATCAGATGGTGAATTGGCACTCTTTACCAAACAGCTAAAAAGAATGTTGAGAAGAAAACAACACTGGAAAACTAGACACTCTCAGTTATCCAGATCTAAGAAGCACTCAAATTCTTCAGAGGGATTCAAACAAGACTCCAAGAAGGACAGGTACAACTCTAAACACAATAAAATTAATTCACAAGAAATTGTGTGTTTTGGTTGCAGGAAATCAGGACACATGATTGCTGATTGTCCTTCAAAGAGAAAGAACAACAAGAAATCTGATGAAAGAAAGCACAAATCTGACAAGAGACATGAGAAGAGTCTAATAGCCAAAAAGGGCAAGGTCACTCTTAGTGATAGTGAATCTCAGTCATCAGACTCAGATAGTGAGGAAGCACTCATAGCTCTGATAGCTGCCAATGAAAGTGAAGACAGTCTAAATCATAGATCTATGATAAAAGCCCCACTATCAAGGTCTGATAGTGAAGAGGATGAAGAAGAAAATGCAAGACTCATGGCATTGAGTGATCAAGAAGATCAGGAGACAACTACTGATATAAAGGTACTTGATAAAACCCCTCTATCAGATTCTGATTCTGAACCTGAAATAGATTCATTCTCTTCTGATGAAAATGACTCACAATCTAAACTTCATGTAGATGAAATTATTGAAAAATATCAATTACTTCTCAAAGCATTTAAGAAGAGCAAAAGGCATAATAAGAGGTTACAAAAAGAAATATCTGAATTAAAGCAAACTGATTCTCAAAACTCTGAGACAGCTGAGAGGCTGAATCAGACAAGCAAAGAACTTAGAAAACTAAAAGTCATGTCTATTATTCACATACAAACTTTATGCACTAAGGAGAAGTTAATAAAAGAACTTGAAGCAAAACTCCTAGCAGAAAGAAAACTTGTAGCAAAGTTCTCAAAACCACAAACTATTCTTCCTATAATAGACACATTTTCTGCACAATACAGATATGGCATAGGATATGATAGGAATGCAGATAATAACCCTAAAAGTAATGGCAAGGCACCTATGCAACCTTTAAAATTTAACAAAGCCATGCTTATCACAAATAAGCATGATCAAAAAGGTGTGCATAAGTTTTATAAGGGTGAATGTTCTAATAGAAAAGATGATTCAATTCAACCAAGTAACAATAATGTCAAATCACTATGCAAAGAAAAAGTATTAACTCATCATGACTCCTTTGTATTTAAAGCAAACACAAAATCCAAAAGAAAGGAACTAAGACCTGAAGTAAAAAACCACTGCTGTTAAGAAAACAGAACCAGTAAAAGTTACTAAAACAACTTACATAGCTCCTTTGAATAAGGCAATTAAGCAAAATATGAGTCAACATAAAGAAGTAAGAAGACCTCCAAGGAGATATAACAGATATGAATGCTGGTGTTGTGGAAGGGTTGGACATTTTGCTCTTGACTGTTGGTTCAATCCAACTGTTCCAAGATTCAACTCTGGGAGACCAGTATTCAGACCTATGGCAACTCTCACAGCACCAAGGTTTATTCAACAACAAAATGTTCCAGCTCATACTAACAAGGTTCTAGGACCCAACTTGGTGTGGGATCCTAAGAAAAGGTAATTTCTTTTTGCAGGGTTGTCCAAAGACCAATCAACTTCCAATCTGGTACTTGGACAGTGGGTGCTCTATGCACATGACAGGAACAAAAAGTCTGCTGAATGATTACACTCCTGTGAGGAATGGACCAAAGGTTATCTTTGGAGTGTCTGAAAAGGGTAAAACTAAAGGTTATGGTAATATCACAAATGGAATTGTCACCATCACCAAAGTTGCTCATGTTGATGGATTACAACACAATCTCATCAGCATAAGTCAATTATGTGATATTGGATATGACATTTCATTCAACAAGGATGAGTGCCTGATTAAGAAAGAGAATGAGATAATTCTCTCAGGCACTAGGAGTGGCAACATTTACTGCCTTAACTTCATATATTCTGATCAAGTTAATTACATATGCTTAGTAGCAGAAAATAAAGTTTCTAGTAGTGTTCAATGGCATAAAAGGTTAGCTCACATAAACTATAAGACTATAAATAAACTTATTTCAAAAGATCTAGTGAGAGCTGGGCCTAAGTGGAAGTGTGTGCAGGAGGGTCCATGTCATGCTTGTGAAATGGGTAAGCAGACTAAATCATCATTCAAACCAATTGGTGAGAAGGATTCCATTAGACGTCTATACCTACTTCACATGGATCTATTTGGACCAATGCCAATCCATAGCTTAGGAGGAAAGTCATACACCCTTGTAATAGTTGATGATTATTCTAGATACACTTGGGTATTCTTCCTTAAACATAAGTCAGACACTTTAGAAATATTTACCAGTTTTGTTAGGCAAATCACCAATGAAATAGGAAATTCTGTAGCCAAAATTAGAAGTGATCATGGGACTGAATTTCAGTCAGGTGCAATGACCAAATTTTGTGAGAATCTAGGAATTTCTCAAGATTTCTCATCTCCTAGAACTCCCCAACAAAATAGGGTTGCTGAGAGAAGAAATAGAACCCTTATTGAAGCTAGCAGAAGTATGCTGAGTGATTCTTCTCTTCCTGAGTATTTCTGGGCTGAAGCTGTAAACACAGCATGCCATGTGTAGAATAGGGCTCTTATAAACAAAAGACTGGATAAGACCCCATATGAGTTGTTGAAAGGTAGAAAACCCACCTTAGCCTATTTCAAAATATTTGGTAGTAAATGCTTTGTATTAAATAATGGAAAGCACCATCTCACTAAATTTGCTGAAAAAGCACATGAGGCAATTTTTGTTGGGTATAGCTCTCAAAGTAGAGCCTATAGAATTTTCAACAAAAAGTCTAATAGGATAGAAGAATCTATACATGTTGTATTTGATGAAACCAGCCTTATTTATAAGGATCTGGGAAGTTTATCTAGTTGTGCAGGTTCTACACAGGAATTAAAGGAGATGAATATCAATGAACAGCACAATGGGGATAATGAAGAATCTAATGAGACTATAATTATAACTAGAGAGGATGAATCCCTAGCAGAAGACAATTATGAAGAACCTATTGCTGTTGAAGAACCACCTCATCCAGAACATCTAGAAGAACCAACTCAAACAGATGCACCAGAATCTCAAAGGGAAAATGAAAGGTGGAGGAATGCAACCAAACATCTGAAGGATCATCCAAAAGAACAGATCATAGGAAATCCAAATGATGGTGTGCAAACTAGAAGAGGAAACTCAATACATGAGGCCTTGCATCATAGCTTTCTATCCAAAATAGAGCCTAAGAAATTTGACGAAGCCAATAAGGACACTTCATGGATATCTGACATGCAAGAAAAGCTAAATCAATTTGAAAGGTGCAAAGTCTGGATATTGGTTCCAAGACCAAAGAAACACAAAGTCATAGGGACCAAATGGGTATTCAGGAATAAGCTGGATGAAAATGGTGTGATCATCAAAAACAAAGCAAGGTTGGTTGCCCAAGGATATAGACAGGAGGAAGGCATAGATTTTGATCAAGTGTTTGCTCCTGTGGCAAGATTGGAGGCAATCAGGTTATTCCTGGCATTTGCAGCACACACTGGATTCATAGTCTATCAAATGGATGTAAAGTCAGCATTCCTTAATGGAACAATATTGGAAGAAGTATATGTTGAACAACCCCCAGGTTTTATTGACTCTACTCATCCAAATCATGTCTATCTATTATTAAAAGCATTGTATGGTCTGAAACAGGCACCTAGAGCCTGGTATGAGACATTATCTAGATTTCTTATTGAGAACAAATTCTCAAGAGGAAAGATAGACAAGACATTATTTCTTAGGATAGTTAAAGGTCACATTATTCTAGTACAAATATATGTAGATGATATAATATTTGGCTCTACTGATAATAACCTTTGCAAAAGGTTTGCAAACTTCATGCAAGGGAAATTTAAAATGAGCAGCATGGGTGAGCTTAAATACTTCTTAGGACTCCAAGTGAAACAATCTGAGGAAGGAATTTTCATTTCTCAGACCAAGTACACAAAAGAGATTATCAAGAAGTTTGGAATGGAAAATTCCACTGTCATGAAGACACCAATGGCAGAAAATATGTCACTGGACAAGGATGAAAAAGGGAAACCTATTGATGAAACCTTGTATATAGGCATCATTGGCTCATTGCTCTACCAACTGCTAGCAGGCAAGACATTATGTTCTCAACATGTGTGTGTGCTAGATATCAAGTGAACCCTAAAGAATCTCACTACACTGCTGTCACAAGAATCCTGAGATATCTGAAGGGCACTCTTAATCTTGGCCTTTGGTATCCTAGAAGCAATGATTTTGAACTAATTGGCTTTTCAGATGCTGATTTTGCAGGATGCAAAGAGGACGGAAAAAGTACATCAGGCACATGCCAATTCCTTGGCAAAAGACTGATATCTTGGAGTAGCAGGAAGCAGACCAGTGTGGCTATTTCTACAGCAGAATCTGAGTACATCTCAGCTGGAAACTGTTGTGCTCAGCTACTATGGATTCAACACCAACTCCAAGACTATAAAGTTCAGCTAAGTAAATCTCCTCTATTTTGTGATTCAACTAGTGCTATTGCTATAGCTAATAATCTTGTATCACATAGCAGAACAAAGCACATAGAAATTAGATACCATTTCATTAGAGAACATGTAGAAAATGGAGATATCACAATTGAATATGTCCCCACTGACAAACAAGTTGCTGACATATTTACTAAACCCTTGGATGAAACAAAATTCAATAACTTTAAAATTGAATTAGGTATGCTAAAAATGGATTAAAGTTGTATTGGATTAAATAAATGAAAATAATGTTTGTGTCCTAAAAAGTAAGTGCAGAAGTTATCTGGCGTCGAAAGAAGATACCTGGCGTTGAGAGAAATCACCTGGCGTCGAGAGAAGATACCTGGCGTCGAGAAGATAGCTGGCGTCGAGAAGATACCTAGCATCGACTGAAGATAAATGGCGTCGAGCGATCTCAACGCTTGTGCGAACATAGCTAGGCCGTCTCGACAGGGTAAATTTGAACCATTAGATCAATCTTGTCAAACAAGTTCGGCGCGCGGCTATTCATCTTCTTAAATTAGAACTTCTATAAATAGGGAAGACACTTCGTTAGTGCATATGCCCTAGTTCTCTCAGTTCGAAATTAGCTGCCCTAGAAAATCTTTCCATCAATTCTTTCTCTCTTCGAAAATCAACCACAATGCCTCCCAAGAGTAGTGATTATCTTTATGAAGGAAGCGAGCTTGTTCGAAATGGATTCCAATCAGCTATAGTAGAGATCAAATCAACAATCAAATTAATCTACAATGCAGGACTGGAATTTGTACTATCTGAATCAACTCTTATCTGGAAACGAGAGGTATTAGAGTTTTACTCCAATATAGTAATAGACTCTGTCAATTCAAAGATTAAGACCAGTGTGAATGGTAAGAAGATTAAGATCACTCCTTCAAGACTCGCTAAGGCACTAGAACTGCCTAGGTTAAAAAGCAATGAAGAAGAAGAAGAAGTGACCTCAGAACAGATTAAATTAGCACAAATCTGGTGTGGAATTGAAACATCTCGAGAAATCACAGGAAGTATTCTTAGAAAAGGAATGAATTCAAAAGGAAAATTGCTAACAGACGTGATAGGAAAGGGCCTGTTGTGCAAGACTGGATCTCATGATAAAATATCCAGATAAATGTTTATTTTACTAACAAGGATCTTTCATTCTTTGAGAACAGATTGGGGAAGAGTGGTATTTGACAGGATAATTGAATGTATCCAAGTACCCAACATGGGTAGGATACTATCTTTGTATTTAGTAAAAGTCATTCCTGATTCCTTGAATAACAAGCTTGGATCCAAGATAAACCACATGAAGAAAATGGATATTCGAATGATAGAGAGATGGGACAGAGTTCTATCAAATTTTCCTCCAGCAGATATTTCTCCCAAACGGAAGAAAGTCAAGAAGCAAAAGAAGAAGAAGGTTTCTTCAAGTTCATCAAGCTCATCCTCTTCCAAAAGAAAAACTAGATCTTCTCCAATTCATGATCCAAACCTTACAACATCTGAAGAAGAAGAAGGGAACAATGCAAGGGGCAGTTCTCCTGACACTCCAAAGGATGAGAATGAGAAAGAAAAGGATGAGAGTGAGAAAGGAGAAGAAGAAAGAGGAAGTCATTATGCATCCCCTGCTAGATTTGAAGGGATTTTTCAAAATGAGAGACAGGCTCAGGATGAGATCCCTGCTCAGGACAAAATTGATCTGATCAATGCAGAGATTGAGGGGGAGCCTCAAGATGAATTTCAAGCTGAAGATAATGCACCATTTGAGGGGGAGTCTCAGGCTGAGATCCCTACTAAAGTGAATTCTGTAGCTGATGCTATGGATGTAGAAGGAAAGACTGAAGCAACAAAGGAACCTGTTGAAAAGGTAATCAAGGTAGAATCCTCTAGCTCCCATATGAGCCAAAGAAATGACTCTTTCATGAGAGAAGAAAACAGTAGAGGTGTTGAAATGGAAAAGGAAATCAATGTGGATCTTAGTCTTATTCTACCTCAGCTGGAGGTGTTGCTGAATAATCAAAGAAGATTATTAGAACAGTATATTGAGGAGAATAATACAAAAATGAAAAATGAAGTAGATTTCCAAATGAAATTGATTAGATTTGAAGTCAATCATCAGATGACTGCTTTGAGAACTAAAATGGTCAAGTTTTTTAAAAGAGCTGGTGCTTTAGTAGATTATACAACTGAACAACTTGATGTAATCAAAGAAACATCAAAGGTTCTTACAGAGTCACAAGCTGGAATTACAAAGACAGTGGATGATGTTCAGACAAACCAAGGAATACTAAGTAGCAACATGCAAGTTTTGTATAAAGAACAGGTTGCACAAGTCCTGACAGGTACAAATAAGATTGAAGCTAGACTGCAACAACAGAATACTGATATTCTGGCTAAAGTTGATGAGAGCTCCACGGTTCGGAAAGAGCAAGCAAAATTGCATGCAGATACCATAGATGACCATCTCTTTAAGGTAAAGAAAACCATTGAGAGTGGAATTAATCACTTGGAAAGACAAGTCAGATTTCTGAAAAATGTTATAAGAGATCATATTGTTGAAGAAGTCCTAAAGGGGGAGAGGTCAATGATTCAAGCTAGTTCTGAACATGCTGTGTGGACCTCAAACTCTATAAGAGAAATTTTTTGATATCCTCCCATTGATTATGAGAATGATCAAGTTTCTGAGACAAGGCCAGCTTCTCTTACTCAGGTTCAAAAGCAAATTGCTAAAATGTATAGTCCTGAAGATAAAAGCAAAAGAGAGCACTTTACTAGTGAGCAAGTTGAATCAAGTAAAAGAAAGTTCAGAGAAGAGGTTCAATCAAGAGTTGATTTTGAACATTGGTCTCCATCTTCAAGAGAATTGATTCTGTCATCTTGGGAAGCTGTGAAAAGTAACCCAGAGGAAAGAGGAAAGTGGTATTCTGAAGCTGAATGGTTAAAGCATAGGGATCAAGAGGAACTGAAGATCAAATTCAAGGCTGACAAAATGGCTGGGAAGATTCAGGCTGGTGATATGGAGACAATCAGATACTTTCCAAAGCCATTTGGCTATTTCAAGAGAAGAAAGTAAGTTGCTGAAGCACTTTCCAAAAGAGCCAAAAGAGGAATTGAATTCAAGGATCCTGAGCAGCTTTAGAAATTTAATCTTTACTAGTAGTTTCAGAGAAATGTAGTAGATATGTCTTTGAACAATCTTGATGAGTTTCCAGTGCTAACTATTTTTCATGATCATATATATATATATGCCTGTGATGTGATTCTTTCTCTCTTCATGACATGTCTTATTCTGAATTGCTTATGTTTTTGTGCTTATATGAAAAATCATGTCTGAGATAATTTCTGTGGATAGAATGTTTTGGTAATCAAATTTTATAAAGTATTATACTCTTTATTTTGATTACCTGTATAAAAATTAGAAAACATTGATTATCTTTGAAAAGAGAGATATATCATTGACTGAGATTATGACTTCTTCAAATAGGGGGAGATTGTTGGGATCATTGCCCACAATGTCTTAGATTTGGAGAAGTCCACTCCTAAGTCAAAGATATATCTCAGAATGTATTTGATATACTCTCTAGAATCAATGTGCAGGAGATCAGGTCAGGCAAAATGCTCATGGAATCCATCCAAGTTCATAAGCGTCGAGACATCATACATCGCTCGACGCCTGTGACCCAGAAGCGTTGACTCATGTCCATTGCTCAAATAGACAAGGTCGCCGCTGAAGTTCTGAGACCAAGTTTGGAAGCGTCGAGCCAAGTTATATCACTCGACGCCGTGGAAAGAGAAGTGTCGAACTAAACTTCAGATAGCTCAGCGCAAACAAGAAGAGTCGAGATATGAAGGATTAATTAAGAAGCGTCGAGCCTCTATATGTTGCTTGACTTCTTCAGATAAAAAGCGTCGACTAAGTGATGATTGCTCAACGCCTAAGAAGGAGGAGTCGAGAGCTTCAGTCTAAGGAGTATGCATCGAGTGTCCACATATCGCTCGACGCCTAATAGAAAAAGCGTCGACAGAGATGCTCAGTGCTCAACGCCTCTTCTATAAATACTCTAAACTGAGGAATATCTTCTACAGCTAGCTGAGCCTTTATTTCTTCAGAAGACATTGAAGACCGTTGAAGACTTAATGTCATGCTGACATGGAGGAGCGTAACAGACGTTGCAGATGGCGGGCTATAAATAGAAGGCATGACCTATGGGTTATAAAGTTAACTTAGTTTTTCCTATCTTTCGAAAGCCATTATCGTCTCCATCAGTTTGAGGGAAAGTTTGAGAAAGATTCTGGAGAAGTCATCTTCCCTTTCAGAACCAATCTAACTTGAAGATTTCATTCAGCAATCTGGTGCTGATACATCTTTCTGAAAGTAGAAGATCAAGAAGGAAGAATCTGTCTTCCTAAGAAGAAGAACAGCCATCACAGCCTATAGAATCAAGAAGAGCATCTGCTGCTGCTGTTCTATTGAAGTTTTCTGTCTGATCATTCAGGCAGATCAAGAAGACTCAACCATTTGAAGAATCTAAGTCTAAGTATTGTTATTTTTCTTTATCAATCTCTGTAGGATCTGAGTTGTCAGATATGAGTGTAGGATCTGTCAAGGATCTGAGTTGTAAGATCAGGTGTGATCTGAGTTGTAGGATTCAGGGGTGAATCTGAGCTGTAGGCCTAGTTATAAAGGCTGAGGTAGGATCTGTGTGATCTGAGTTTGTAAGATCTGCTGAGATCTGAGAGAGTAAGATCTGTGAGATCTGAGACTGTAAGATCTGTTGTGATCTGAGCTGTAAGACCTGTTTGTGGTCTGAGATCTGGAGGAGATATAAACCCTATCTAGCACACTGCTAGAAGGGGAGAAGGGGGAAAGTGGATTACCCAAGATAAGGGGAACCACTATAAAAATCTGTGTGTCTTTTATGTGTGTGTTCTTATTCTTGAAAGCTCTGATCAGTTTTATCATGATTATAATCAAGAACTTCAATAGTTTTTAAATAACTTATTCACCCCCCTCTAGGTGATTAGATACCCTTAATTAAAGTCTTTCAGTTTTTAAGCACCTTATCAAAAGCTTATTGGTGTGTGGACACCTTATCAAAAACCCCTTGGGGCTTGGGCACCTTATCAACCCTCCTAGTGGATTCCTACCAAGGGTGGTAGAAGAGTAGACGTACCCAGATTTATTGGGGAACTACTATAGCTCCTTGTGTCTTCTGTGCTTGCTTATCTCTGTGTGTTTGTGATGTGTGCTTTTTACTATTTCTGTCTTTATCTTTAACTCTCCCTGATTACACATATACTTACACAGTATTTTAAATTCCGCTATAAAACTAAACAAAAAGTTTTAATACTCTATTCACCCCCCCCCCCCCCCCCCCCCTCTAGAGTAACTTAAGATTTGACATGCACTTTCAATTGGTATCAGAGGGGTGTTTATTCTTTACAGACTAATACCTGAATCACAAAGATCAACCAGATCTTAATTTTTCTAAGAGTTTCCTTCTCTCAAATTTTATCATATTTAAAACTCATGGCACAAAACAAGGAATATTCCAGCACAAGACATCCTATGTGCAATCTCAATAAATTTGCACTATGGAAAGCAAGGATTAGGCTCTATATGAACTCCATTGATGAAGAGATTTTTAATGTTATTCTAACAGGGCCTCCAGCACCTACAGCATCAGCCAGTATTGCAGCAACAACAGACAATACTGCTGTTCCACCTACTGAGTGGACTGAAGCTCAGAAGAAGCAGAGAAATGTAGATGCAAAGGCCATGGACATTCTGGCCCTAACTATGTCAGATGACATATTCCAGAAGGTTGTTGAGTGCACCTCAGCAAAAGAAATTTGGGAATCTCTCAACAACATGGTGGCAGGCTCAGCAGATGAAAGAAAAGATAGAAGATCTCACCTGATCTCTCAATATGAGAACTTCAAGAAGGGAGAATCAGAAAATGTTGCTGATATGTACAATAGGCTCAGCCTCATAATAAATGAGCTGAAGTCTCTGGACAAAGTGATCTCACTCACAGAGATTAATGACAAAATTCTTATGTGCTTCCCCAGCACATGGGACTCCAGAATCTGGCCAATCAAGGAAGCCAGAAGTCTCAATGAGATCACCACTGAAGCCTTGTTGGGCAAGCTCAAGTCTTATGAGCAGCTTATCAAAACTAGGGAAGCTGAAGAATCTACTTCATCTCCAGCACCCAATAAGGAAAGAAGCATAGCCTTCAAAGCTGCAGAAGATAAAGGAAAAGCTCCTGACAAAGAGGAGTTTATGAATCTGTTTGCCAAAAGATTCTACAAGATGGCTACAAAAGACATCAGAAAACAGCTATCCAGAAGCCATGACAAGCCAAGGTATGACAAAAATCACTCAAATGAAATTATATGTTTTGGTTGCAGGAAACCAGGACACATTGCTCCTGAATGTCCAGAAATTCAACACAAGAAGGACTAGAAGGAAAGAAGAAAAAAAAAGGAAGAAAAGAAGGGCTCCAGCAAATCTTCCTCCCACTCTCACAAAAAGAAGGGAAGAGGATTTGTAGCAACATCCTGGAGTGAAACAGAATCTGAATCAGAATCTTCATCTTGTTCTTCTGATGAAGAAACAAAAGAAACCAGCCAATGCCTAATGGTTATTTATGACTCAGACAGTGAGTCACAATCAGCATCATCATCCAGCTCCAGTGATGATGAAGAAGAAAAAAGTTTTTGCATGATGGCAATCAATGCCTCAATCAACAATTCTGATGAAGAGAAATCAGAATCAGAAACAGAAGATGATATTGATCAGGTATTATCTAGCTTTGATTTTACTTCTATTGAATTCAAAGATGATTTCAAAATTCTTTGCCAAGACTTAATAAAATCTGAGAAAGAAGTAATCTCTCTTAGAAATAAGTTAGTTGAAATGAACAATATAAGTGAAGAGAATGCAAATCTTAAGAAAAATTTGGCTGACTCCAGAGAACACATTACTCTTCTTGAGAATAAGTTATCTGAAGCCAAAGAGTTTGAAGAATCCCTCAATGGGAGAAGTATCAAACTGATGGACATCACAAGCACTGTCAATGCTAGATTTAACAATAGCAAACTGGGTTTGGGTGCTTCATCAAGTGAGCCATCTCTGATTAAGAAAAACATTCTCTCCACACCCATAAAATTCATTTCTGCTAAAAGCAAAGATGCTGCAGAAAGAAATAAAGACATTTCAAGCAAGTCTGTTAAGGATAAGAGAATTCAGAAGAATTCGTCGAACGAAGCTCGACAAAAAGATTCAAATCTGTCGAATGGGGCTCGACGAAAACTGAGAACAGATTTTCAGTATAGTTATCATATGAACAGTGGTCGACGAATTTATTCAAATTCTTCGAGCAAGCACTATACAGAAAACTCTAAGAATTCTAATCCTAAATATACTAAAAATCCTTTTACTGAGTGGACTATACCTCCAAGGAGATATCATCCACAAGGCTATAAGGATCAGCCTGAAATGACATTTATCTCTGAATTTTGTGGTAACATAAAAGGACCCAAGGTAGTCTGGGTCAGAAACAACTAGTTTATGTTTTTGTCTTTGCAGGTACACAGCTATCCAAGATTAAATCAAAAATTGTACTTGGACAGTGGCTGCTCAAAGCATATGACAGGGAACAAGGCCAACCTGAACAATTACAAGGCAAAGCCTGGACCCAAGGTGATCTTTGGAGACTCCAACTGTGGACAAACCAAAGGCAATGGTCAAATTAAAGTTGGAACAGTGACATTCAAGGAAGTAACCTATGTCAAGGGTCTGAAGCACAACCACATCAGCATAAGTCAGTTATGTGATGAAGGTTATCAGGTAACATTTAATAAATCAGAATGCATTATTAAATCCTCTGATAATGTTATTGTTCTATCAGGTATTAGACAAGGAAATATAAATTTAGTAAATTTCAACTCATCTAAATCAGAAATTTGTTTATTTAATAAGCTAAGCAAATCTAGTGAATTATGGCATATAAGATTAGGACATGTAAACCTTAGGACCATTGCTAAACTAGCTAAGGATAATCTTGTTAGAGGCTTACCATCAGGATCATATAAGAAAGAAGGTCTTTGTAGGGCATGTCAATTAGGTAAGCAAACCAAAAATAGCTTTAAATCATTATCTAAAAGTGATTCACCTAGAATCTTATACTGGCTACATATGGACCTTTTTGGACCTATAGCAATAAAGAGCTTAGGGGGGAAGTCTTACACTCTAGTTATTGTAGATGACTTCTCTAGATTCACTTGGGTGTTCTTTCTGAGAGAAAAGTCAGATAACTTTAAAGTTCTTACAGACTTTCTTAAGAGCATACAGATTGAGTACTCTACTATAGTTGCATTGATCAGAAGTGATCATGGCACTGAGTTTGAGTCTCTTCTCATGCAAGAATTCTGTGAGATGGAAGGTATCAGGCATTGCTTCTCGGCTCCTAGAACTCCTCAACAAAATGGGGTAGTTGAAAGGAAAAATAGAACTCTAATTGAATCAGCAAGAGCATTGCTTGCAGATGCTAACTTGCCCCTATCTTTTTGGGCAGAGGCTGTCAGCACAGCAAATTATGTTCTGAATAGAAGTTTGATACACAAACTTAAGGGTAAAATTACCTATGAATTGCTTAAAGGGAAGAAACCTAAAGTTGATTATTGTAGAACTTTTGGATTTAGATGTTTTGTTCATAACAATGATAAGAAGTACCTTAGAAAATTTGAACCAAAATCTGAAGAAGGAATCTTCCTAGGATATTCAATAGTTAGCAAAGCATATAGGGTATTTAACAAATCCTCTCTTAAAATAGAAGAGTCTATGCATGTTTCTGCTGGCGCAAATCTCGCACACCGCTATAGGCGGTAGCTAGACTGCGGCACGAAACGGCAATGTACCGATCGTTCAAGTAATATTAAATGGGAATGAATTCCCAAGTATCGATCTCAAAGGAACACAGTAAGGTGGAGCTATCTATCGAGGAAGGACTTGAGATTGAAGTCCTTTAATCGGATGGATGCGGAAACAGGGGATTTGGCTTGTGGAAAATAAAAGAAAACCACTTAAACTACTCCTATGCAATGCCGCAATGCAATGCTTCGCTTGGCGGGATGGAATCTACGTAGGCCTTGAGCGTGCTACTTCGTAAGGGCGGATGGACGAGTAGGCAAGCGGAATCGAACTATGCAGGCCTTGAGCGCGCTGCTTCATAGGGCGAGTGGATTACACGGGCCGCTATGCCACGCTTCGCTAGGCGGATGGAAGAGTAGGCATACGGATGAGGGTCGCAAGCACCTCGTCGACAAGCACGCCACTAGCAATTGCTAGTGCGGCACACGAACGTGACGGTGGGATGGAGGATGGAATGGGGTGCACCTCAAGCAACTCAAACAGTAAAGTATTTCACGTAGACATGAAATGTATAGAAATGCAAATAAGGTTAAGTGCTACTTCATCATAATGTTAGATCTAACTACATATACATCAATAAGAGAAGAACAAGACAAGAAAACGACCGAATCCGAAGGCTCGTTGTAGATTCACGGTTGGAATCGCCGGGTTGTCAATCCGCGTCCAAGCTCGGTCCGCAACTACGTCCGGGGTAGAGAGAGCTGTCACTACTCTCCAATGAGCCCGTCTTCTTCGTCTCACGATGCAGTAGAGGTTGCAAACTTCCTCTTGCTTGATGGCGATGGCGGCTAGATCTTCCTTTGAAGCGCTAGGATGAAGGAGGAGGCCGAGAGGAAGCTCCGGCTCAAGATTGGCATGAAGAACAAGCCCGGAGCACCTCCTGGTGGTGGAAGATGATGCAGGGGGCGGAAGAGGTGAACAAGACTCGAAAACGGCAGAGCAGAATGGTCGTTCGACCTAATTTCGCGGGATGGATATTTATAGAAAACAGGGCGCACGATCAGTGGCACACGATCAACTGATCGTGCGCACTGAAAGCTGGTGATCGTGCGCTCTGTGGCTGAAACCTGCAAAACAAAACTGCAGAAAAAATATAAAGCGCACGACCGTGCGCACGATCGTGCGTAGCAAACGCACGACCAAAATCCGAAGCTGTTTTTGGGCAGCAAATGAACACGCACGACCAGAGGCGCACGATCAACTGATCGTGCGTGAAGGAAATGCACGATCAGTGGCATTTTAGGCAGAAATTGCCCCTAAACAGACTCCGAGCATCGCACGATCGCTTGAACCTGCATGAAAATGTCCAGGACCACTGGACTACAAGGAATCACACCAAGAACGGGCATAAATATGCACTAAGAGTGGAATAATAGACGGCTATTAAATATAAATGAAAACGCGCCTAAAGTGTGGTGCAAAGACTAGAAAATTGGCCTAGATGAGTCCATAAATGTGTATATAATTAGGACTCATCACACCCCCAGACTTACCTATTTGCGCGTCCCGAGCAAACCATCCCTTACGCGGACAAGAAAAACATAAGCTGACATAGAAATTGTAAAGCGGAGTTCAATGCGAAGTCGCATGCTCATGCGCGTAGAAATACAGTAGACAAAATTCCTAATTATACATATTAGTTTATACTTTTCTAGGGGCGTATTTATATATTACATTTACTCAAAAAGTGAATCACGGTGAATCATAAGGTCGTACATAGGGAGAAAGTAAACTGAACGCTAAGGCAAGCATTGCCAAAGATCGGGGCTCGAGACAACCTCCATTGAAATCCATCAATGTCGGTGACCATAAGCTTTCCCGTTCGCACTCTCTCCACGGCACAGGTTTGACTCAAATGCGTGAATCAAAAGGACTTTAGGTTTAATATGAGGCTTGGGTTTAGGTGAGGTATACAATGATAAAGACGATGGCTCAAACACTAAACCCAAATGAGCTAGCACAAAGAACTATCCTCAAGCACCACAAAAAGAAATGCGGGTACACCACTCCCCCAGACTTGGACTTGACTACATGGGTGTGTGCACCGCCTACTCCCAAACATATATTTATACATAGATTTTTCAATTAAGCACAAATCCTTTTTTTTTACTTTTTTCTTTTTCTCATTTCATTTTTTTTCTTTTCAAAATATTTTCAGCAAGATAAGTAATGAAGCGCATCCACATTTTCACAAAAATATCATAACATCCACACCCCAATCATGAAAATAATAACCAACTAAAGCTCAATTTTGGGTGTGCGACTAGGATTGGCTTTTAGGCTTTGGTGAGAAAAAGGAGGGGTTGAATCAAAGAAAGGGTAGGCACAACTGGGCTAACGAGGATATAGCGATAGGCATAGGCACAAAGGCTCAACCGGGCCAAAATGATGGCCTATATCACATTCACGCAATTGACTAACCGTATACCAATGCTTCAAGAATCGCTTGGGGCAAGTTCTTAGCCGCCGAGAAAGATAATCCTTCCTCCCGACTCGGGCAAAACGAAGCTAACGAACGTCTACACACATCCCTATGCTACCGTTTGATTCACACCGGATTCACCAATTTTTGAGCGTAGTAAATAATATTTACGCTAATAGAAAAATATAAACTAAAATCATAAAAAGAAATTGAATCTACACGAATTTCTATGCGAGACATGAGCACTCGACTAGGAGCACTATAGAAGTCGACATTTTACTCTGACTCACAATCCTAAGCCAGCACAATGATTTTCCAAATCACACAAAAAGAAATGAGTTCAGCTCAAGACGTGCCAACAGCTAAGTGCACGCTCGAGTGGGTGTAGTGGTGTGCGGTGCATATGAACAAATAATAAAACTGAAAATAAAATACTTCTAGCATGCAAATGAGATGTGCACGTGTAGTGGGTACACATAGCGGCTCTCCCCCAGACTTAATCTAGACAATCCAACACAAGATACAACCATGAAATTAAAAATGAAGTCTAGGGAAAGAGAGTACCCAATGCTCAGAAGTGAGCATACCAGAAGACACGTGAAAAACTGAAGCAAACCCGCCATTCAGAATTTGCAATAAGTACCTGCAGGGGTGAGCTCCACAAAAACAAAAGAAGGCAGAAATGCTAAAACTGAATAGAAATTAACTAACTATTCTAACTAGGAACATGAAAATGCAATAAAAGGAAGATAACTATTGGGGTTACTGTCATCCCAGCACGACTTATTCGGATTTTATACAGTTCTAGCTTATAGGCCTATGAAAAGAAAAGTGGAAAGGTAACTGTTCTAATATGCGTGTAGGTAGTGGGTACCTATATGGAGAAAGAACAGTCACGCCTCTACCCGAACATAAATACCTGCTCCTCACAGGTAGAGGGAAAAGAAAGTAAGAAGAGGAGGAGGCCTGGTCCTCACTCATCTCACACAAAAAATCCTTTTCGAACAAGGTATCGTCATCAGGGAGGTAGCAGGAGGAAGAGATCAATGTTGGAGCTTCCTCATCGGAGGAGGGATCAACCTCCTCGCACATGAGGATGCTAACATCATTGACCTGAGCTGGAAGCTCCAAGTCCTCCTTATGTACTTGTGGAGACTCAACCTGCACAGGCTCAGATATAGCAGAAGGGGGTCAAGAAATAGAAGAGAAAATTACTTAAATAAAAATCAAGCGGAGGAATGGTCCCGGTCTCACTCCCATTAGATTGGGAAAGTAAAATAATGTCAGCATCATCGACAATGCTGCAGGGCTCGGTAGGATAATCAGTGACCTCCTCCATGATTTGGACTTCCTCCACCGGTGCTGAGGTAGAATCCTCGTCACCTTGGAAAATATCCTCCTCCATAGGAATAGGCACAACACATAAATCACCTGCCTTATCCTGCAAAACATCCTTAATAATGTCGTCAGAGACAAATGTAGTAGAATGCACAACAAGGGGAGGAATAGTGCTTGGATAAAGGTCAAGCACTGGTTCCTCATAAATAATCAAATCTACGCTAGGAGATGGATGTATAGGGGAGATGGGCTCAGTCATGTCAGTGCCTAGATCAGGCACACATCTGGTGACCGTGTCCACATCATACCCTTCATAAGATGAAGGTAATATGGCCACATAACCAGATGTTGAGGGTGTGCTGCCAGAAATAGGAGTCGGAACGATCCGGATATCCGGCTCGTCATCCTTGTCCAATTGGGAAAGATACTCGGCACAGTCCTTCAAGGCATGATCCATGCTCTGACAAAACAAGCACTGCCTTACAGGCTTCTTTGGCACAGCGGGTGCTGAAGCCGAAAAGAAGATTGACGGTAAAGGCGTAGCAGAATAGCCATAGGACTTCCGCGCAGCATATGGAGTACCAGACGAAGTCGGTGCTCCATATGTTGGGACAGGAGTGCTAGGGCTACTATCTCCCTTAGGACATCTATCACTAGCATGAGAGATATCTCCACACCAACGACAACGAATATTAAATGACGCCCACATAGTGTGAAGATAAAATGATTCAAAATAAAGAGAACTATTGTGCAAAATACTACACCTAACAATAAATTACTAAGCAACCAAATTTTATAACAAGAAAATGGAATACGAAGAAATAAAACAAAAGGATGCGATAAACAAATGGAAGGGCTTCTCACTCAGATTCTACCTCTCCAGAAAACTCACACGACTATGTTCCCCGGCAACGGCGCCAAAAACTTGATGGCGCAAATCTCGCACACCGCTATAGGCGGTAGCTAGATTGCGGCACGAAATGGCAGTGTACCGATCGTTCAAGTAATATAAAATGGGAATGAATCCCCAAGTATCGATCTCAAAGGAACACGGTAAGGTGGAGCTATCTATCGAGGAAGGACTTGAGATTGAAGTCCTTTAATCGGATGGATGCGGAAACGGGGGATTTGGCTTGTGGAAAATAAAAGAAAACAACTTAAACTACTCATATGCAATGCCGCTATGCAATGCTTCGCTTGGCGGGATGGAATCTACGTAGGCCTTGAGCGCGTTACTTCGTAAGGGCGGATGGACGAGTAGGCAAGCAGAATCGAACTATGCAGGCCTTGAGCGTGCTGCTTCGTAGGGCGAGTGGATTACACGGGCCGCTATGCCACGCTTCGCTAGGCGGATGGAAGAGTGGGCATACGGATGAGGGTCGCAAGCACCTCGTCGACAAGCACGCCACTAGCAATTGCTAGTGCGGCACACGAACGTGACGGTGGGATGGAGGATGGAATGGGGCGCACCTCAAGCAACTCAAACAGTAAAGTATTTCACATAGACATGAAATGTATAGAAATGCAAATAAAGTTAAGTGCTACTTCATCATAATCTTAGATTTAACTACATATACATCAATAAGAGAAGAACAAGACAAGAAATCGACCGAATCTGAATGCTCGTTGTAGATTCATGGTTGGACTCGCCGGGTTGTCAATCCGCGTCCTAGCTCGGTCCGCAACTACGTCCGGGGTAGAGAGAGCTGTCACTACTCTCCAATGAGCCCGTCTTCTTTGTCTCACGATCCGGTAGAGGTTGCAAACTTCCTCTTGCTTGATGGCGATGGCGGCTAGATCTTCCTTTGAAGCGCTATGATGAAGGAGGAGGCCGAGAGGAAGCTCCGGCTCAAGATTGGCGTGAAGAACAAGCCCGGAGCACCTCCTGGTGGTGGAAGATGATGCAGGGGGTGGAAGAGGCGAACAGAACTCGAAAACGGCGGAGCAGAATGGTCGTTCGACCTAATTTCGCGGGCTGGATATTTATAGAAAATAGGGCGCACGATCAGTGGTGCACGATCAACTGATCGTGCGCACTGAAAGCTGGTGATTGTGTGCTCTGTGCCCGAAACCTGCAAAACAAAACTGCAGAAAAAATATAAAGTGCACGACCATGCGCATGATCGTGCGTAGCAAACGCACGACCAAAATTCGAAGCTGTTTTTGGGCAGCAAATGAACGCGCACGACCAGAGGCGCACGATCAACTGATCGTGCGTGAAGGAAACGCACGATCAGTGGCATTTTAGGTAGAAATTGCCCCTAAATAGACTCCGAACATCGCACGATCCCTTGAACCTGCATGAAAATGTCCAGGACCACTGGACTACAAGGAATCACACCAAGAACGGGCATAAATGTGCACTAAGAGTGGAATAATAGACGGCTATTAAATATAAATGAAGTGTGGTGCAAAGACTAGAAAATTGGCATAGATGAGTCCATAAATGTGTATATAATTAGGACTCATCAGTTTCCTTTGATGAAACTAACATGTTTTATAAGGAGAAGAACTCTTCTACCAAGAACACTTTGCAGATACCAGCTCTATGTGAAGAGCTTAAAGGGTTAAATTTACAGACATGAGATTCACTGCATCCATTACCTCAAACTCTTGAAGACAGTGAAGAAGAAGATCATCAAGAACTTGTTGATTACCTAAATCAAGTAACAGCAGAACATCCTCCACAGGATGTGACAGCTGAACAAATTCCCAATGTGGATACTGCTGCTGAACCAACTCTAACTGCTGACCACATCACAGTTAGAGATCACCCAATTTCATAAGTGATTGGTGATATCACAGCAGGTGTTCAAACAAGGCATCAACTACACCAAAATCAGATGCATACTTGTTTCCTATCACAAGTTGAACCTCAAACCATAAAAGATGTAGAACAAGATCCAAATTGGATTCTTGCAATGCAAGAGGAACTCAACTAGTTTGAAAGAAACAAGGTTTGGGATTTGGTTCCAAGACCAAAAGGCCATCCAGTTATTGGCACCAAGTGGGTCTTCAGGAACAAGCTTGATGATCAATGCAATATTGTGAGAAACAAAGCAAGATTGGTAGCTCAAGGATATTCACAGGAAGAAGGCATAGATTATGATCAGACATTTGCCTTGTTACAAGGCTTGAAGCTATAAGGATTTTCTTGGCCTTTGCTGCATTCAAAAAGTTCAAGGAATATCAAATGGATGTGAAGAGTGCTTTTCTCAATGGAGACATCAAAGAAGAAGTCTATGTGGAACAACCACCAGGTTTCATCTCTCCAACTCATTCCTCCTATGTATTTAAGCTTAATAAAGCTCTTTATGGTCTCAAACAAGCTCCCACAGCATGGTATGAGACTTTAGCTAATTTTCTCTTGGAAAACAATTTTTGTAGAGGCATAGTAGACAAAACATTATTTTACAAAGTACATAAAATTCAAACTCTACTAGTTCAAATATATGTAGATGACATTATCTTTGGATCTACTGATTCAAATTTGTGCAAAAGATTTTCCAATCTAATGCAATCAAGATTTGAAATGAGTAGTATGGGTGAATTATCATACTTCCTTGGTCTTCAAGTGAAGCAAACCCCATCAGGAATCTTCATCTCTCAATCTAAGTATGCTAAGGAATTTGTGAAAAGATTTGGAATGTCTGATTCTTCTACTATGAAAACACTCATGGCCTCTAATGCTGTTATTAACACTGATGAATCAGGGAAACCTGTTGATCAGAAAATGTATAGGGCAATTGTTGGCTCTCTACTCTATTTAACAGCTAGTAGGCCAGATATAATGTTTGCTACATGCATTTGTGCTAGGTTTCAAGTTAACCCTAAAGAATCTCATCTTACTTTTCTAAAAAGAATTTTAAGATATATAAAGGGTTGCCCTAATCTAGGACTTTGGTATCCAACAGCAGCTGAATTTGAATTAACTGGATTCTCAGACTCAGATTATGCTGGATGCAGGGTAGACAGGAAAAGCACATCAGGAACTTGTCAGTTTCTTGGTAATAGGCTTGTGTCTTGGTTTTGTAAGAAATAAACATCTGTGTCTACATCAACAGCTGAAGCTGAATACTTAGCTGGTGGCAGTTGCTGCTCACAGATATTGTGGATACAAAATCAGCTCCTAGACTATGGTGTCAACTTAAATAATTCAGTTATATTTTGTGACAACACTAGTGCAATATCTATAGCACAAAATCCAGTTCTCCATAGTAGGACTAAACACATAGAAATTAGGCACCACTTCCTTAGGGACAATGTTGATAAAAACAAAATTTGCCTACAATTCATTTCTACTGATTTGCAAAGAGCTGATATTTTCACCAAGCCCTTGGATGAAAAGAAGCACATCTTCTTTATAAATCAACTAGGAATGATAGATGGAGACTCAATCTGTTAAAAATTAAGTATTTCTATTTATCACACAAATTCGTCGAACGGAGAACGACAAATTTGAATCATTTGTCGAACGGTGGTCTATGAAACCTCTTAAACGCAGAGTCAGTTAAGGCAATTTCATTTGTCGAACGATGGTCGACGAAAAAGATGTTCTCGTCGAACGCTTTCAGACAAAGAAATAAAGCCTTTTCGACTTCTACTTTTATTAGGTTTTGTCGAATAGTGGTTTACGAATGCGCCCTCATTCTTCGACCCTTCTATATAAGCTCTATTTTATCTTATTCTAAGCTTTGCGCCTACAGAAATCGTCTTTCCCTCTAGTTCCCCTCTGCACTTGATCTTCAATTTTCTTTGCAGGAACAATGGCGTTTCATCAGGCCTCTCTGCACCTAATGAAGTTTGACGCAGGTTTCGACATTGACATGGACTCGTTTGCACAGTCTGACCAAATCTTCAAAGATATTCTTCAAATGTTGGAAGAATAACATCTAAGGAAGTTTCTAAGCACCAGGCAGAAGATAGCTGTTGCAGAGATAAAAGAATGGGTTTACACTGCAAAACCAGTCGATGAAAGCTTGTCGGGAACAATCTCAGGTCATCAAGTCTCTCTCTCTCTCCCACCATTCTTTCTGAAATTTTTTGTTTTTAGAATGGTGAAGATGACTTAGACATAAGCTCAAATGAATTTGATGAAGCTTTAGTCAAAATGGGTCATTTGACTGGAAACCCTAACCACCTTCTGAAAATGAACTTGTCTCAGGACTACAAGTTCTTAGCAGACATTGTTGGAAAAGTCTTGCTGGGCAAGACATCTGGGCATGACAATATCAATAGGCACCAATTTTTGTTGATGGTGGCCTTGATGGAGAAGAAGAAAATCAACTGGGGATCAATTCTTTTTGAATTGATTAAAAAGAAAAATTCTAAAGATAGTGTAAGTTTTGGAAGAGTTATAGGAATTTTTCTGCAGGAAAGGCATCCAGACCTTTTGGTGTCACCAAAGGTGACAATAAATGCCAGCAAGAGGCTGACCTCAGCATTCTTTGCTAAATGGGATAGGGTAATTCCCAAGAAGAATACAGGAGCTGATGCCTCTAGAAAAAGGAAAACTTCTGAGGACACAAGGACTGATCAAGTCACTCCCTTTACCCGTATAGAAGCTCCTTCCTCAGTTCCTTCTCCTTCTCATATCCCATCTCCACCTGCTCAACAGTCTCCTGCACATTCTCATTCTTCACCACCTCCTTCAACTGCCATATCACCCATCAATGATATTCCACCTCTATCTCCAGAACCACTACCTACCACACCTCCATCTCCAATACATAATGAATATCATTCACCCATTCATTCTCCTAGTCCAATCCATCCAGACATTCCCACACATACTAGCAACATCAGCAATATCTCTCTAATTCCTCCAATCTCATCTCCATCCACTTCACAACCATCCTATATTCATCCACCAGATTATCCATCCCTCAACCTCTCCTCCATTGCTGATCAGGTTTTTGATCATATCCTTCCTAGAATAAGCCAACTCCTGGATGCAAAATTTGCTCCAGTTCTTCAGGCAATTTCTTCTCTATCTGCTAGGATAGCTTCTCTCCCTTCCTCTACTGCTGTCCCTTCTTCTAGGGGCCTAGATTCAGGCTGCCCTGAAGCTAGGCAGGGGGAGATGTACTATGAAGAAGCTCCAGAAACAGAAGCTACTCCAAAAGATACAGAAGTTACAGTTTTTGATACAGATATGATTGATTCGTGTATAATATCAGATACACAAGTTATAGAAGAAATAAATAGTATATGCATTCATCCATCCTGTGATGTCGCATATACTTCAAGGGTATCACCAAAAGTATACATAGAGGATTTATCAAAGTCTCTGATATGCCTTCCTCAGAAGACTCATTCTGATATCATACAAAATTACATCTCCTCTATTCCTTCATTCACTGATCAAGACATTCAAATGAAGGATCCTTCTGCAGAATATGAAGATGATCTTGCAGAATTCCTTGTTGATACAGAAGATCACCCTACTCCACCAAATACAACAGTCTCACAAATTGCTTCTTCACCTCCAATTCATGTATGAAATGAAGAACCAATGCCAAGCTTTGATGAAATCTGGAAAGAAGCAGATGCAGAGTTTGACAAAGCTGAAGAAGAAAGATTAAAGGCTCGTGAAGCAATCAAAAGAATTGATGATTTATATAATAAGCCAATCTCCTCTTCTGACTCTGAAGATGATGATGGTGACAACAGTGATTCTGATGATATATTTTCAAAGAAAAGAAAGAAAAGAACAGCTAAGTCAAACACTGCTCCCAAGCCTTCAAATCCAAAGAATGACATTCCTTTGTACATTTTGTATAATGTTCCTCTTGATGAGAAAACTCCTCACTGGATGAAGCTCTCTAGAAATGAGAATAACCGGAGGAAGAAATTCAAGAAGACTGGCTACATCCCTGACAAACCAGTCAAGCACAATCATCCTCCTCCTCCTCCTCCTCCAGCAGCTGGTGCAGCAGGATCAGCAGGTGTATCATTCTCTTCTCAGAAGCAAAGCTCTCAACAATTAGGGAGACCTGGTAGTTCTAGTGGTTCTCAAACCTCTAGATCAGCCAGTGCTCCTCCTTCTAAGAAATCTGCACTTGCCTTACAAGAAAGTTAAACCACTATTTCACCTCAAATATCTTCAGAATACAAACTTCACATTTCTGATGGATCTCTTCACAGAGACAAAGCACCTCAAAAGGTCACTCAAGACAAAGATGATTCAGAAGATATTTATTATTCTCCAGATCCAGAAGAAGAAAGAATATGTCAGATGGCAAGACTGAAAGAGACAATTGCAGCTGCACAGATTAACAAGGCAAAAGCAGAAGGCAGAGATTTCTCAAATATTTCAACCATGTCAGAATACAGAAGGAAAGAACTTGAAAAGTACAAACCATCTAAAGCATTCAATGCTGGGGAATATATTGATATGCACCCAGAAGCATTTATTCCTCATGTCAAAGAACAGAAAATCATTGGAGCTCAAGATCTGTTTATCAGCAAAAAGAAATCAGAAGATCCTAATAGGAAGATCATATTCAAGCCACCTTCTCAGGACAAAAAGTCTTAAATATTTGCTTGTTTATGACTGTAAAGTTTCTAAACTCAGAGCATCTTACTTTTATCTTATCTGATGATCTATTTAAATCTGTCAGATATATTTCATTTTATCTTGCTCTGTTGATTATACTCTCTGTTGTATTTATTCAATTATTTGTCAAATAGTATCCTAACCCAAATAGGGGCAGATTGTTGGAACAATCCTATTACTGATTTGGGCTAGGATCACTATATGTTGATTAAGATCTGCATTGACCCCATTGTATAGCCTTAGGGTCAAGTTTTAGGCTGATTAGATTAGTCAGAACTTAGGAAAACTCAAGCTCAACAAATGGCGAGTGGTGCTCGACGAATGACCAGATTGATTCGACAAATTGTTTCCAGCAGACTGAAGAAATTTAGACAGTTCCAGCACTCGACATTTTCTGAGCAGCGCTCAACAAATGGCTGGCAGCGCTCGACGAATTCTAGCCAGCGCCCGACAAATGACTAGCGGCGCTCGACGAATTCTAGCCAGCGATCGTCAAATTCCATTCTGAAGCTCAGATAAATATTCTCAGTTGGTTATCAATTCTCTGAACACAAAATCAGCAGAATAACAGATATATTTATTTCCCCTTGGACGTATTCAGTCGGCCATGTAAGGATATCATTCTCATTTATTATATCCTTATATTTCTTCTATTCCAAGGAAAAGAATAGCCGTTGACATTTAATGCCAAGGAATCTTTCTCGACAAAAGGAATTGAAAGGACCTGCCAAAGTCGTTTTGGGTGGCTACCTAGTTCCAAGAAGGATTTAAGTCAGAAAAATATATTCCTTAAAGAGCAGAAGATTTGAATTTGAATATAGACAAGTTATCAGAGAAGAAAATTAACCAACAGAGACATAGTCGATTATTCCTACAGAGAACAGTGAAAAAACTTGACCCTCTCTCACTCTCTCTGTTATCACAGAATAAGGAGAACAGAAAAAGGTTTAGACAAAAGAAGAAGAAGAGAACATATTATTTTCTTTTCCAGTTTTCTTCTTCATCAAAGCAGCATACTCATCAATCTGAGAACAAGATTCAATCTCTCAGATCTGCTGCAAGACAAAGTCTTTCAAAGAGCAACAACAATCTGAAGATTAATTTCTTCCAGATAATCTGCTACAAAGACTTCTGTTTGAGAAAGCTCTGTTCACAAAGCTGTCATCAACTCTCATCTGACAGGGGGAGCTTTCTGCCTCAACACCATTTGTCTTCTCTCAGATCATTGACAGAGAAGAACATTCTAAACCTTTTATCTCATCTTTTACAGGGTTAATACTCCCTCTAAAAGTTTACTCAGTGGTGGCAAGACACCTTATCAAAAAATCCGTGTGTGGTTTTTAAGCACCTTTATCAAAAGCTTATTGGTGTGTGGACACCTTATCAAAAACCCATTGGTGCCTGGGCACCTTATCAACCCTCCTAGTGGATTCCTACCAAGGGTGGTAGAAGAGTAGACGTACCCAGATTTATTGGGGAACTACTATAGCTCCTTGTGTCTTCTGTGCTTGCTTATCTCTGTGTGTTTGTGCTGTGTGCTTTTTACTATTTCTGTCCTTATCTTTAACTCTCACTGATTACACGTATACTTACACAGTATTTTAAATTCCGCTATAAAACTACACAAAAAGTTTTAATACTCTATTCACCCCCCCCCCCCCTCTAGAGTAACTTAAGATCTGACCTCCACTTTCAAACAGGATGCCTCTAAGTCCTATCAACATGAAGACCCCTCACGAACTGATGTTCAAGGAGAAGCCGAGTGTTGCACACCTTCGGGTGTTCGGGTCAACCTGTTATGTGCATATTCCTGATGCTCTTCGAACAAAGCTAGATGCGAAAGCAAGGAAGCTAGTCTTTGTTAGATATGATGAGCAGAAGAAGGGATGGAGATGCATGGATCCTGAGACACGTAGATCAATTGTATCTCGGGATGTGGTGTTCGATGAGGTGACTTCCTACAAGGGGAGTTCAGGAGTTGAACTACTGGAGAGCAGGGTTGATGAAGAAGGAAAGGCTGCGAGAAATCTTCAAGTGGAGTTGCCTGTTTCACCAGGGGCTCCAGCTGTGTCAAGCTCTGAGATAGAGGCTTCAGTTTCTGGAAGCAGGGGGAGCGATGCTCCAAGTTCTTCTGGAAAAGGAGCTAGCATAGAAGAAGCAGCTGAAGAGGTGGTTAGTCAGGAGCAACCTCTTAAGAGGTCGAAGAGGACTATTAAGCCACCGGATCGATACACAGGAGCAAACATGGTGAGCTTCGTCTAATGTTTCTTTGCTGGTCCCTTGGATGAGAGGGAGCCGTCGAGCTTTGAGAAGGCCAAAGGCATGAAACAGTGGGACATTGATATGTAAGAGGTGGATGCTCTCCAGAAGAATGAGACATGGTCTCTATTGCCCAGGCCCAAGGGCATTACCCCTGTGACATGCAAATGGGTTTATAAGCTCAAGAAGAAAGCTGACGCACGATCGAGCGATACAAGGCTCGCCTTGTGGCTCGCGGGTTCTCACAACAGTATGGAGAAGATTATGATGAGACGTTCAGTCCAGTGGCAAAGATGACTTCGGTTCGATTTGTTATTGCTTTGGCGAAATCCAGTGGATGGGTGATTTGGCAGCTCGATGTTAAGAATGCCTTCTTATATGGCGAGATCGACAAGGATATCTTTATGATCCAACTGCCAGGATTCATCTCGGAGGATTGTCCGGACTATGTCTGCAAACTGAAGAAGGCCCTGTATGGGTTGAAGCAAGCGCCTCGGGTGTGGTATGGGAAGATTGCGGATTATCTTCTATTCTGCGGGTTCTTTGCTTAAAACTTTGATTCAAGCTTGTTCGTCAAGAAGGAGGGGCGCTTCGGGTTATTGTTCTGCTATATGTGGATGACATGATTGTCACCGGGAACTCGAAGGAGGCAGTAGCGAGGCTGAGAGTCGAGCTTGCTATCAGGTTTGAGATGAAGGATCTGGGTGAGCTTCACCAGTTCGTTGGACTCGAGGTTCAGAGGCGGGAGAGCAGAATGCTCGTTTCTCAGGCTGGATATGCAGAGCGGATCGTTCAACGATTCAGCATGGAGGAAGGGAAGAGCAGCTCTATACCTCTGGAACAACATCATAAACTTCGGAAGGATGAGGGGAGAGTTCTATCTGATCCGTTGGTGTTCCGAGCTCTGTTTGGGAGCTTAATCTACTTGACGATCACAAGGCATGATATTGCTTATGCAGTTGGCAAGGTGAGTTGGTACATGGCGGAACCACGGAAGCCTCGTCTTCTGGCGGCAAAAGGAATCTTGAAGTATGTGAAGTCGACCTCTGAACTGGGTCTCCTATATAGGAGAGGTTCAAGCTTGGAGTTGCATGGATACATGGATGCTGATTACGGGGGAGACGTGGATGATCGGAGATCAACGTCTGGTTATGTCTTTATGACGGGCCCCACAGCTATTTCTTGGTGCAGCAAAAAGCAGGACTCGGTGTCGGTATCTACCACAGAAGCGGAATACAAGTCTTCGGCCTTGGCAGCTCAGGAAGCCATTTGGCTCAGGAGGTTGGTGGAGGATGTTCATGAGGACGTTCGAGGTCCCACTATGCTACACGGGTACAATGAGAGTGCTCTCAAGCTGGTTAATAATCTAGTCTGTCACACGAGGACCAAGCATATTGAGATTGAGCACCATTTCATTCGTAAAAAGGTGTTGGGAGGATCTCTTATGGTCGAGCATGTTCGGAGTGAGGACAATGTTGTAGACATCTTCACAAAGCCGCTGGCGAAGGGACCATTTACTCGGTTGCGGAGTTTACTCGGGCTAGTTTCCACTTCCCACTTCACGTGGGAGTGTTGAAATTATTGAAGTGGAGTGGAAGGTGGCCGGCGGTCTGAATTTTGGTGACCGCAGAGACCGCGCGGTCTGCGCTGGTGCTCTGTCGGTCTGGCTCTGGCGGTCTGGCCCTGGCGATCTGGTGTGACAGGCCGGTCTGTTCTTATTTGCTGCGGTCTGTTCCCGAGTTGTTCTGCTTGGTTGGCATGTCTTCTTTGTTGGAAGACCGGGCAGTCTGTTCTGTGTAACAGCTTGACCGGGCAGATTATACAGGTTGGTCTGGCGACTTGTCTGAAGTCGGCTAGATGTTCTTGGCTTGCTCTTGGTGATCTAAGGAAGGAGTGGTCTTGAGTCCGCATGGCTTGTGCGCGGTCTTGTGTTCGCGCGGCTTGTGCGCGGTCTGCTGCTACTCTGCGGGCTTGGACAGGATGTTGTCCAAGTGGTCTGATCGCGCGGTCTGCTTTGTGAGACCGCTGGCAATCTGGCGGGTGGTAACTATATCTCTTTTGTGGCGGTGACGACATCCGTCTTGTCGCCTATAAATAGGGGTGCATGGCCCATCATTTATAATGAGAACTGTAAGAACTAGAGCCTGGGTTGTTTCGTGCGGTCTCACTTTGAGGTCGGGCGGTCTCGGAAGCAAGTTGACTGTTTGTTGTGTTCGCAGGTTTGCGGTCAGCAGGTTACGGTCTCCTTCCTTGGTGATTTCCCAGTGGCTTGAATAAACAGTTCGGCAGCGGCTTGTCTGCGAACTGGGTTATGTTGTTCTTGTGCTGTTCGCAGCGAGCTCAATGATCAGGCGACGTTCAACGGTTAGGCGATCTGAGTTGCGGTCTGGCGACAGCTTTAGTTCTTTGTTCAGTTCAATAAGCTTCAGTTCGTGCAGTCTGAGGTGGCGATTTGGCAGTGCAGTTCAAGCTGGGTGTTCTGAGCTGCGGTCTTGCCTGTTTTCTGTTCGTGCGGTCTCAGGTCAAGCCGGGCGGTTTCTGGAGTCGAGCGGTCTGTGCGGTCTCTACTTGTCAAGCCGCCAGATTTGTTTTTGGTGGGTTTTGTTTCTCTCTCCTTCGTGATTCTTATGAATCATGTCTCTCCATGTATACCTCACACTGTAATCAAGTATTGTGATTCAATAAAGCTTTGTGTTGCTGTGTGGCATATTGTGGTTGTTTGGCTATAACTCAGTTTATGCAACTCCTGCTTACTCCTAAACGATTCAAATCAAAAAATTTAACATTCCCAAGGTCTAGCCAGTGAAGGGTTTGTACTAGTACTAGGAGATATGCTGGGGTGACATCCCAAACCTCCCTTTCCAAGAATATAATTGCACCATAAAATATTAAAACAAAGTAAAAAAGCAAGAAAATTAATAGATATTCTTTTTTTCGAAATATCAACTCAAAGTCCCCGGCAACGACGCCAAAAACTTGATGGACGCAAAGCTATGTCTGCAAATGACAACGGCAAGTGCACCATATCGAAAGTAGTTTAGGTTTATAAAAACCAAGGTCGTACGAAAAATCCGGGTGAGCTGAGTACTTTTACTTCAAGAAAATATCTATTATTCTATCAATTAGGACTTTGTGTTGGTTGTTTTTTTATAAGAAAAGTATGGTGAATTAAAATGATGATTAAGCAATGGGTAAAAATACTAGCACACGATCTTCTAATCACCTCGGAATGAAAATAATAGTAGAAGAAATAGAAAATCTAATTCCTTTAAGAAAATCACTTCAACCGTGGAGGTTCCTGAATTCTAAATGCACCTCTCTCGAGGATACTGTTGGAACCAGAGAACTGGTCTCGACGTTCGAAAGGGAGATGCAACTAACCCTTACTTGACCCGAGCATGAACCCTTGACCAGTCACTAAGAACCGAAGAACCTTGCCCTTGAAGAACACCTAAGTCCGCAAACGGACCCCTTAAGCTGCAGCGCGGAGGTCCCACCACACACCTGGAAGCTCACAAGGAACTTCCCCTCCTAAGCCAATGCTGAGCCTGGGCACCATGGAGGGCACTAAGGATCACCTCACCGTCCACCTTCACTAACAAAAGGGGGGAGGGGGTAGTGCTAGCTCACAAGACTCACGTGAGGGACATCCCAGAATTGGGTTGCAGATAGCCAAAATTCTGCTATCCGCAGCTCAACCACGAACCTGGACGGTCAAAATAAGAGGGGGCGAGTGGAAGACGAGACGTCCAATCCTCCCCTTGTTGGGGGTCAAACGAGTGGACCGTGGTCCACCGGCCTTACTGGGCGAGTGGACCTTACGGTCCACTCAATCCACCGGGCGAGTGGACCCTCGGTCCATTCGCCCAGCTGTACGGTGCGAGTGGACCTATGGTACACTCGCCCTTACCCTTGGGCGAGTGGACCCATGATCCACTCGCTCCCCCCACTCGGGCGAGTGGACCAATGGTCCACTCTGGGTCCTTGGGCGAGTTGACCAAGGGTCCACTCGCCCGGGGCCTTGGGCGAGTGGACCTAAGGTCCACACGTCCAAGGAGGTCTACCCCCCCCCCCCCCCGGGCCTTCTCTTTCTGGTCTTGACGACCTCCGTCAGTTTGGTCCGCTTCGTCATGGTCACCCTTTCTATCACGACCTCATCTGCGTCGGGTCACACTGACTCGGAAAATATGAGGGTTGTACACAATACCCACTCTTTTCGAGCTTAATTTAAGCTCGGAAAGAAAGTCCATCCCACCTATTTGACGAGTAGGTGGGACCTTAGGGGAATCCACGAAGGGCCCTGCCAACAGGATACTCTTGCCGAGTTTTTCAGCTGAACCTGACTTGAGGCGGAAGGAGAACCTTTCTCCACTTAACGACCCTCCTGTGAGCCGAGCTCAACTGGAGGTGGAGAAAGCTCAACACCTTGGGTCAAACTAAACTTTGAAAGTGGAGGTTAGATCTTAAATTAACTCTAGAGGGGGGGGGTGAATAGAGTTTAAAACTTTTTCCCTTAGTTTTATTTGCGGAATTAAAAAATAGTGTTATATATATATGTGTAAGCAGAGTGATTAACAAAAATAGAATAAATAAAATCACACAGCACAACACAAAGAAATAAGCAATCACAGAGGACACAAGGAGCTATAGTAGTTCCCCAATAAATCTGGGTACGTCTACTCTTCTACCACCCTTGGTAGGAATCCACTAAGATTTTTGATCAGGTGCCATCACACTAAGGAAGGTGTCCACACACCAATGGGAGTTTGATCAGGTGCCCAATTCACCGATAAGCTTTTGATAAGGTGCTAAAACCACACGAGGATTTTTTGATAAGGTGTTTTGCCACCAGTGGGTTACACTTTTGAAGGGAGTATTAACCTTGTACATAATGGAATGGAGAGGGGTTTAGATGTTCTTCTCTGTCAAGATGTATAGAGAAGACTCTAGTGGATTTGATGTTGAAGAAAGACTCCTCTGTCTGATTGAAGTTGTTTGACAGTTGAAATTGCTGGAGCTTTCTCTTTGTAAAACCTGATCCTCCTGTAGCTAATTAATCTGAGAGAAGTATTTCTTCAGATTATAGTTGCTCTGTTGAAGATCTGTGTTTGCAGCAAAAGACTGAGAGAGAAGGTGTTGAAGTTGTTCTCAGAAAACCGCTGCTGCTCGAGAAGGAGGAAGAAGATGAAAGTTCTGTTCTCTGAATAATGCTCTCAAGGAAGAAGAAGAAGATCTGTTATTTTATTCTTCTATTCTTCCTGTAAATCTCTCTCTTCCTTTTTTGTCGATTTCCTCTACAGCAAAAATGTAAAGTATGCTATATTTGATCTGTCGTGTAAGTTTGAATATAATCAGCTGTATATCTTCTCCCTTTTCAAAAATCTGACAGCTATTAAATGCAGATCCGTTATATTAAGGGATATATTATTCTGAAAGCATATTTCTGGGAACTGTACTGCCGCACGTCGTAATCTCTTTCCTTTTTTCCACGATTTGTCTTTTTCTGCTAGAAGAGTCAATGGCTATAACTTAAATAATAAAAGAAATATATTTCCTTGCTTGATCTTGAAGAAAAGAGTCGTTACTGTCGTCGATCTGAGTTCAGAGAATGAATAAATATAATATTCTGAAATTAGATCTGCACTTTAAATAATATTTCTTCGATCTGAACAAAATTCGTCTAACTCAGATTCGTCGACCTCAATATTTTCGTCAAACATAACATTTACTTCGTCGACCTGAACATGTGATTTACTGTTCTGAACATTTGCTGAAATTCATCGAACGCAGACTTGAATTCGTTGAACGGAAGGATTCGTCGACCGCTGAGCCTGGATAAATTCTTCGACCGCCGAGCTTGAGTAAAAGCGTCGAGCGCTGAGATTGAGACAAATTCTTCGACCGCTGAGATGGGTTCGTCGACCGCTGAGAACAAGCCTGTTCGTCGAACGCAGATAGCTTGACATTCATCGAACGCAGCTCGCCATTCGTCGAACGCAGCTAGCCAAATCTCTTGACCCATAAACTATACATTGGAGTCAACTATGTCCTTAGTCAACATATAGTGATCTTACCCCAAATCAGAAATAGGGTTGTTCCAACAATCTCCCCCTATTTGGGTTAGGACACTATTTGACAAAAATTAAGAATAAACAAATACTAAAACGATATTATATTTGGCTCCACAGACCAATCTTTATGCAAAAGGTTTGCTTACCTGATGCAGTCAAGATTTGAGATGAGTAGCATGGGGGAATTATCCTATTTCCTTGGTCTCCAACTTAGACAAAATCCAGATGGCATTTTCATTTCCCAATCCAAATATACGAGAACTCATTAAAAGGTTTGGGATGGAGAATGCATCTGTTATGAAAACCCCCATGGCTACTAATGTTGTTTTAGATAGAGATGAACAAGGTAAGTCATTTGATTAGAAGACTTACAGAGCAGCCATTGGCTCTCTTCTCTATCTAACAGCTAGCAGACCTGATATAATGTTTGTCACCTGTATTTGTGCAAGATTTTAGGTTGACCCAAAGGAATCCCACATGAGCTCTGTCAAAAGAATCCTCAGATATCTGAAGGGTACTCCTGAGCTTGGCTTATGGTATCCAGCTGAATCTAGATTTGAATTGGTTGGATATTCAGATGCAGACTATGCTGGATGCAGGCTTGATAGAAAAAGCACTTCAGGAACATGTCAGTTTCTGGGTGCTAGACTGATATCATGGTTTAGCAAGCAAACCATAGTCTCCACTTCTACAGCTGAAGCTGAGTATATAGCTGCAGGAAGCTGCTGTTCACAAATTTTGTGGATGCAAAATCAGTTGTTAGACTACAACTTTTCTCTTGCCAATTCCACAATCTATTGTGACAGCTCTAGTGCAATTTCAATTGCTTTCAATCTTGTTCTCCGCAGCAGAACTAAGCACATAGAGATAAGGCACCACTTTCTCAGAGACAATGTAGAGAAGGGTAAGATCAACCTTCAATACATATCTACTAGCAATCAAAGGGCTGACATCTTCACTAAGCCTCTTGATGAAAGTAAGCACAAGTTCTTCATCAATGCACTGGGGATGCTTGATGGAGCTTTGTAGGTCCCCTATTATTATGTATAAATATCTATTTTCTGTAGAAAATTATTGCTGGGAAAAATAGCAAAAATCTTAAAGAAAATAATAACTGTTTAATCAAAACTGCGTCGAATTCAAATCGACGTACAGTCGAATTCTACTCGACGTCAGCTTCGAGAGCTCTCTGGGTAGGATCCTTCGAATATCACTCGACGTAACGTCGAATACTTATCGACGCTTACGTCGACATCATCATTGATGACTATATTTCGAAGCCACGTCGACATCAACTCGACGCTCCGTCGACTTGATAGATCGCACGCATTGACATATTTTGGCGCGCTGATTTCCGCTCTTCTCAACGTTGCTTCGAATAAAAAAAACCTAAGTTGCGACGATTCATCTACTCAAAGCAACTTTCGCGTTTAATTCTATTGTGCTATTCGAATTCTCTCCCTCCTGCTCTCTTCCTTCTTTCCTCTCTTCGTCTATTTTCCTTGTTTTAGTGCAGGTTCTCACGGTGTTTCAATGGCTTCTCCGTCCAGTCGGGAAGATATTATGGAGGCAGTCAATCTAGCCCTTGAAATAGTACCATCCAAGTTCTGCTCGCTCTATCTGGACTTCTCCAAAGACTGTTATCGCAAGTTACGCCGTCAATATAGAAGATTGCAAGACCTTACCTCTGAACTAAATGTATTTAACAGAGAAGTGAGATCGGCAGCTGCGCCTGCTACTGGCTTTATATCTTTCTACAATGATATAAAGCAGGGGAGAATTGTTCTAGCAGGCAGCAACCTCCTCAAGACTCTGTCTATACAACAACAATCCGTCTCTCCTTCATCTCTGAGGAAGAGTCTGCTGTTTCATCTAAATTACAGCTTACAGATGCAGCCACTCAGGGGGAGCCATCACCTCCAAGATTCCTGCCCTCAATACAGGAGGAGTCTTCAACACAGGGGGAGAGTCCTTTATATTCAGATGATCAAATCTATGTCATGAGCACTCAAGAATACTTTGATAACACTAAGACACCCACTCATGATCCTCTTCAATTCAAGGTGTCCTATGGAGATTCTACTACAGCACCCTCTCCTGCCAAGGGTGCTGATCAAGAATTTTATTCAGTTGAGTTTGCCCCCAAATCATCCTGCCACAGATCAGATCTTAACACCAGCTCAGCCTCCTCCTCCACCACCTGCTCCAAGACAAACAACTGAACCCATCCTTCCAACATCTGTCTTCAGAGGAAGACCTCCTTATCAAGGTAGAGGAAGAGGAAGAAGGGGCAGGGGAAGGATACCTATTTGGGAGAGGTACACAAAAGAACAAAGGAAGAAATACAGTAAGAATAAATCTTATAACCAGAAATTTGAAAAGATTGAATTCCCAGAGAACACAATGCAAACCTACACTAATCAAGAACTTGATAAAGTGTTAGAAGATATTGGTGACAGAGAAAGATATGAATATGAGGCAACTGAAAAGGAGCTTCAAGCAAAGAAAAACAGATTCATTGATATTCTAAAAAGAGGAAAAGAGGTGGTTGAAAAGGAAGAATTGGCCAAGGTAATTCCTATTAAGTCTACTTTGTTTGATCATACAAAGTACACTACAAAGAATCCTTAAGCCAAAATGTTTGAAGGGGTAGGTCAACTCCACATAGGAGGTATTGGATGTAATCCTGAGGAGGCGGTACAGTTTACACAGAAAGAAAGAAAAGGGAAAAGTCATCTGAAGAGGAAAAGAAAAAAAAGAAGATCATGTTTTTAAAAGCCTCAACTTCTGGGAAGGAAAAAGCAACAGTTGGTGAATCACAAGCATTGGTTGTTGAATCAAAATCAGAGAAATGATCTGAGTCAGATTATCTAAATTTAGAACTCATAAATCTGATGACAGCCAAAGTCTTTGGTCTGGGTTTCACACTCAAGGATGTTCATCCTAACACTAAAGTGGACCTGGAGAAGCTCTTCAAAGGTCATGGAAGAATACAAAGGAATCCAGAGAAGGCAACTCCTGCAAATTTCAAGTATGTGGAAAGAAAGTTCAAAAAGATCTATGAGGACTTATCTAATTTTCTGAAAGGAAAAAAGTAGATGTATTCTTGGGTAATCTCTGATAAACTCCTGTGACAATCAATCAAATACATTTCTGCTCACTGATTCAATCTGGTCACTTATTCTATGTCTGATTATCTTGTCTGTACTATTTTTGATTATATAAGAGTAATGTGTAAAATCACTTTATTCAAATTGTGAAATTTGTTAAGATACATGGGGGGAGATTGTTGGGAAAAATCCTTTGATTTAACTTAACAAATTACCTAAAAGTGATTTTATTCCTTAGGATTGAATAACCCAGTGTATAGTGAGGGTAATCTGGTCATTAGATGTCTTAGGATGTTACACTCAACCTAGGATGTCAAGACCATATCAAGTGCCAACATAATAAATCAATGTTTGATAAACTCATTCTCTGCCATCCTAAAGGTTATCATGAAAGACCCTTCTACTCTTTCATAAAACGTTATAATGGTAATTCAAGTCGACATCACGTCGAATAGATATCGACGTAGAGGCCATAGATAAGGTCAAAGTATTCTGAGAAGTCGACGCAGATTCTACTTCAACTCAGAGTAGAAGGAAGTATCTGTCGAAGCCATTCAAAGTCGACACAACGTCGACTTCATCTCGACGCGGAGAATGAAGTTCAGAGCCAAGCCATCAACTCGACGATTACGTCGATTGGATATCGACACAACGTCGACTAGCAGAGTTCAATCAGAGCAAGGATGAATTCGAAGCTGCTCCTACAAGAACTCGAAGGTGCGTCGATAAGAGAGGAAGAGAACTGGACGTTACGTCGAATACAGTCTGAAAAGGGAAACTTTTTCAGCTGTCATTTTGGTCCTTCTCTCTTGGCCCACCTCTCTCAAGACCGTTCTCCAACGACACATTAATTTCCTGAAATAGAAAGAAGGATTAAAGAAGACAAAAAGCTTTCTTGGAAACAAGCTTAGTGCTGGTGGACGGGTCGAAAATGAAAGAAGGAAGGAAGGATGTATTGTCCACACAAATATACCCATTCAGGACTTACCTGAAACAGAAACAAATTCAAATTCAATAGAGGGACAATAAAAGGCAACATAAGAAAGAGAAAAACAAGGCACTTATCACAATCGGTCATACTGTTCTATTGAGGCACTGCTCTTCTTCCTCCCTCAGGAACCCTAATAGACAGCATACATGAAAGAAAGAAAGAAAAATGATATACTCTGCTCAGTGTCAATAGCTGCTGCTTTTTCAATCAAAATCATATAGCAGCAATTCTATTTTAAGAGCAGGAAGCAGAAGGATAAGAAGCTTAACAGTCCTAGCAATCATCACTATCAAAAGCTAGGGTTAATCATATACAGATCCTGAAGAGCACTCAAACAACAGCTTAGGATTGTTGTTACAGATATCTGAAAGACAGATTTCTGGATCTTTCCTCTCCCTCTTTCTTTCTCTTTCATTCTTCCAACTGTAAAAGAGTTTTATTAATCCCTCTTCAAAGGATTCAGTGTTCAAGATCTCCTTATCAAAAGATCTGATAGTTCAAGATCTCCTTATCAAAAGATCTGATGGTTCATGGTCTCCTTGTCAAAAGATCAGTGGTTCTAAGAGTCTCCTTACCAAAAGACTCAGGCACAGTGGTTCATCCCTACCAGATGGTAGAAGAGGAGAGTACCCACATTTTAGAGAACCTCTATAAAAATTTTGTGTCTTCTGGATTACTTTTCTGTGTTGTCCCTCATAGATTAGATTTCATTTACTATCTTTCATTTCATTACTTAACTGCAGATATTTTATTCTGAGATATATCTTGGTGAAGCATAATACTTAGGTTATTGTATTTGCACAACTAGATAAGGAATATTTTTAAATCTCGATTCACCCCCCCCCCCCCCCCCTCTAGAGGATTCTCAAAGGCGCTCTATGAACTTTCAGACTTTGTGTCTCTCTATCGCGCTCTCTTAGATAGATGTTAAATCTATTCCTCATATCGCTTCGTTTGAGTGCGAAAGGCGATCACACGCCTCTCGTCATGGGTACTCGAATTAGAATGTCTCCAGAGTTTAGGTCGTACAACTTTGGGAGCCAGTGACGCGTGCGCGATGGTATGCTTTGGGGACCCCTTTGTGTGCCCCGTTGTTCTGTCTTTATGCTTTGGTTTTCGTGCGTACTTGCAGGAGAGCGGTGTACTCGCCCCGGAGTCTGTTAGGATGGCCGAGGGGAGGGGTCGTTACGTTGTGTTGGTCAGCCCTAGGCTGACCTTCGTTTGTTGTCTGTTTATTCTTAGTTTCATGTGGCGTAGCTCGTAGCGATGTGTAGTGAGCTGGGGCCCAATAGCTGCTGAGGAGCTAGAGATTCTTTTCTCCTTTTTTATTTTCGTTAACCATACTCTTATTCTAATTTGAAAGTCATGTAAGACCCTTAAGGTCGCGTACCTCTTTTATGTGCGTTTCATTCCTAATAGATGTGTGAACATTCGGCCCCTCTTTGTTTTGGGTTTTTATTAGCTTTCGTTGCGGTTTCAAACTCTGCGTTATTTAGTTTTCCTGTTATCAATATTAGCATTTTAGGTTTGTGAATTTTGTATGTTGTGGGGCCCCGGCCGAAACCATGTTATATTATATTTGGAAACCAGGGATGTTACACTGTATCTATGTATGTGTGTTTATCTGTGTATGAGTATATGTATGTGTCTGCTTTGGCGAATAGGTTTCGCCCATCCATTAATTGTGAAAGAGCTTCACATGTCTGTGGGTTGCGTTAATAGCATTGCACAGGTTTTACACTTGATAATCTCTTAAGAATACACTTGTGCTCAGGTATTTGTGAGAGAACAGATCGTTAAATTTGATATTAAGCAATCATATGGGTAACCCAACGCCAGTGCTCAACGGCTCTTGCAAAAGGGCTTCGCCCATCTGGGTTGCAAACAGGCTCTGCCAGACCGTGCAATGCGGGGATGAGCGCAGGCAAGGATGAGCGCATGAAGGTACGAGCGCACGCAGGTATGAGGGCTAGCGAGGATCAGCGCACATGGATTAAATGGAGAGAAGGGAAATTTAGAAAAAAAAATCATGCGACTAGAGAGAAACTGAGAAAGAGTAGAGCCACAACAACATTAAACATAAATGAGGACAAGAAAATTCCAAGCTACGTGCTCGAAGCTCAATACTCTGCAACTATGCCACAACTACGTGATCAAGCTCAAGCTTGGAGATAATGTATACAAATTCATATAGATAAAAAAAATTGGGCTAAAAATAAAACTGAAAAACAAAAAGAACTAAAGTTGTTAACATTATGGTGTACCATTTAAAGCACCATAATACAAAATTGGCAGTTAAGATAACTGGCATCAGTCGAAGTGCTCTTTCAACTTGAGAATAAAACATAAACCAAGCTCTAGCATTCACTTTTAGGATACCATAATCCATCAAAAACAGAAATAACCATTACTTGGCAAAAATATAGGTTATTATAACTG
This sequence comes from Dactylorhiza incarnata, assembly GCA_033032865.1. Classification (NCBI taxonomy): domain Eukaryota; kingdom Viridiplantae; phylum Streptophyta; class Magnoliopsida; order Asparagales; family Orchidaceae; genus Dactylorhiza; species Dactylorhiza incarnata. The sequence continues at coordinate 6,401,534 of JAWHQI010000078.1, read as the reverse complement.
AGATGTCAGTGAAAATCAATTAGGAAACGAAAGTGTAATCAGAAAATTATAATCCAGACAGTGAGAACTAATATAAAACAGGTTATTTGAATTTGAAAGAAAAGAATTGAAATTCTCATCTTATTTTACCAAATTTAATAATACTTGAAGATAAGAAATGTTCTCCAAACAAAATTCATTTGCTGCTTGCGCTGAAGAAGAGTCCGATGTCCAATAAAGTTTTCTGAAATTCCAATGAAACTAATAAAAAATTAATAAGAATAAATCAACCCTAAATTTCACTTATAAAATGTTTTTGAATACTCATAGGAAGCTGAATATTACAGCACTTCCACAGAAGATTCCAGAAGATAAAGAACAATTTATCAAAAAAAATCAATCTACCAAGAAAATAGTTCTTATGGAAGTTTGGTGAGCAACAATGGAATAAAAAAAGGTAGCTCAGTGCACAATGCATCCCCGCGCAGTGAGGGTCTGGGGAAGGGTCCCACCAAAAGGGTAAAATATAGGTTAAACCTTATCCTGCATTTTTGCAAAAGGCTGCCCTAACGTGAGCAAAAATGGGCATAAAAACAACTATAAAATTGGTCTCAGAATACCCGGTATTAATGACCCAAGATTGCCCTAACTTTTCATAATTAGAGGGGAGGTACCAGCATATAGACCATATGATGCTAATTGAGCTCACCAATGTCTGAAACAAATCTCAGCTGATGCATGTACTCGAGGATTGCTTCAAGATTGCATGTGACTGACTAGAAAAGCATCAAAAATTTTAATAGGAAAAATAAATCATGAACGCATCCACCAAAAGGGCCGGTAAATGCCCCCCCCCCCCCCCCCCCCCCCCAACACACACACACACAAATGCCATGCCTGATTTCTGGAGCAGGAAGCTGCAATGCGCCAAATCTGGTAGCTGGATGTCGCGAAGGAGAAGGAGGTCGTGAGACCTTGACCAAAGCCGAAAGCGCTTCTCCTTCTCTGCGACAACCAACTTCTACGTCGTGAGAAAAATCATGAGATAGCAGTACTTCATAGACGATGGGTTCTCCTCCTAGGTCGGGGTAGCGCACTGCCCCAGAGACAGAGCACATCTTGCGGCAGAGGAGGTCCGACGGCAGAGCAGTGCATTCTACGAGGAGGAGCCGTCTCCATGGAGCAGTGCATTCTCCGAGGAGGAGCCGTCGCCATGGAGGAGACGCCGCTGGACCTGCTCTGCATGGGTCATCGAAAGAGAAATCACAGTTCACCGAGAGGAAGCTCTGGGATCAGAAGAAGGAATTGGCGAGATGAAGTTCTGCCCTAGCAGTTTGCCGATAGAAAGGTTTCGGATCGGGGGAGGAATGGTTGAGATGAAGATCTGTCATAGCGGTTCGCCGATCTGGGATCTGGATCGCGAGGAGTCGCCTTTGCCCAAGAACTGGAACGTCGTGGAGCAAAGATGAGCACGAATGACGAGAGGGGCGAAGATGTTGGGGTGATATCGGTTTTTTCTACTTTTCTATTGATTATCCGTAGCTTTTATAAATCTTGTCGTTTCAAGTGGCCTGATCTGACGGTTCATATAAAGTTAAGTTGATGGTGTTAGCACTCAAATAGACATAATACCTTTAATATAGTGTGTGTGTGTGTGTGTGTGTGTGTACATAGTGTCTACAAATTCTACCAGTTTTACACCACATTAATATACCCATTTTTCTACTCAATATCAACTTCCCTATTACCATATTAAAACCAACATGATTTAAATAAAATTCTAACATTTCTTTTACTCCTGTTTCAAAACATTAATTCAATCATCATACATTTATAATATGCAATTAAGCATTGCATAATTAAGCTCAATTAAATAAACTCAAAAAAATATTATAAACACCAGGCATCTTCCATCTAGTAGAACCATGAAAATCATATAATAAACACGTATCAATTCATCCAGTTTAACATCATCCCCTAATTTACCAACTAAAATTTTGAGAAAAAGGTTAGGCACCAACTGCTTTGATGAAGGAGATAATATTTAATATGAACAAGAAAGAGATTGCTTGGAGTAATGAAACAAAGGATACAATCCGGAGCACGCACTTGCCAACTCTCAGAGGCTGGTTCCTCCAAAGAGCATCTCTCTAATGAGATCCCAAAAGACAATAGATCCAAAGATGGTCTAACTCCCAAAACCACCTCCTTATATAGGGAGGGGGCTCACGACAACCTAATACATTTAAAAGCAAAGCAATAATAAAAAGAGGACGCGTGCGCGTAACAATACATCCCGTCAGAAAAGCGACCTTGACCCCAAGGACGGAGCGCAGCCCGCCGTTCAATAGTCATATGCTCGCGGTTGGGATGTCGTCGATGTGCCCGGGGCGTCGTCCGGTAATCCGTCCGAGAGCAGCAGGGCGTTAAAGTCGGCGGCGGAGAGCGCGGCCACGTCGTCGCAGATGAAGACCCGACACTCCTTCACCGAGCACACATGACCAGGAGAGTAGGGTTGCTTGCAACGGAAGCACAGGCTCTTGCTCCGTAAGTCGTTGTACTCCTGGTAGGACAGGCGGTGTGTAGAGATATGCTGAGTGTTGGGTGGGCACCTAATTGGTGGCCGGGGTAGAGGAGGTGGCGAAGGTGAAGGTTTAGGATGGGTCGAGAAATATGGTTGGGAGGGATGCCTGGAGGGAGGTGATGGAGAAGGAATGTCGTCGTACGTCGCGAGGAATTCCGCCTCCACAAGGGGGGAGAGGTTGATGGCTTGATGGACCGTTGACGGTTTGAGGGTGCGGAGGCGGGAGCGGAAGTGGGGTTGCAACCGTTCATGAAGAACCCCAAGTAATGGTCTGGTGGGAGACCGGGAACATGGGTGACCAATTCCACGAAGGCATCAATGTACGAGTCAATGGAGCCGGTGTGACGGACCCCGCAAAGTCGCTCGATCATGGGGTCGGAGTAGCGGTCATCATACCGTTGTATGAGGGCCTCGGTGAGAGCTGTCCATGTGAGGTCGGGAGAGGTCTGGCGGAGCCAACGGGCCCAATGGAGGGCAGACCCTTCCATGCCGATAAGTGTTGTGGAGACCCGTTGTGTCGGAGGGGTCTGGTGAATGTCGAAGAATTGTTCGGCGCGGGCAATCCACACGAGGGAGTCAGTCTCGTTGAATGGAGGGATGTCAGGTCCACAGTACGGTGGAGTAGGAAAATCCACCAATGCGGGTGTATCGGGGATCACGGTGCTGGGGGATCCCACAGCAGAGGTGATAGGAGGCCCGGTGTGTTGGTTGGGCTGCAAGTTCTGGAGCATGGTCATAATCGAGGCGAACTGCTCGGCCTGTGCCTCGAGACGAGAGTTGATGGTGGTGAGGGAGTGTTCGAGGGCTTCCATGCGGGATTCCATCCTCCCCTTTGGCATATGAGGATGCACAAGGGATAGGTATCGTCGGATAATGTCGGAGAGGGCGGATAGGTGCGAGCTGGCGGCGAAAAGTGAGAGCAGGCTGGGAAAAGCGGCGATGGCCTGGAGACGGGGCAGATGGTGCCGATCGAGGTCGGTTTAGGGCGGAACCACCGCTGGAGAAGCAGGCGCTGGAAGCAAGCGCTGGAAGCAAGCGCTGGATCGATCGTCGAAGCAGGAGCTGGATCGATCGTCGAAGCAGGAGTTGGATCGATCGAAGCAGGCGCTAACAAACCTGGATCGTCGAAGCAGGCGTTGGATCGTCTGCGAGAAGATGTGCATGCGTCAAAGACGGACTGGATCGTGCGAGACGGACTGGATCGTGCGAGACGGACTGGATCGGTGGCGAGACAGACTAGAGCATCGGCGAGGCGGACTGGATCGTCGGCGAGAAGACTCTTTGGTCGAAGCAGGCGCTGGATCTTCGCGCTGGATCGGTCGCTGGATGCCGCAATCGAACGGTGAGACGAACTGGAGCTAACCGGCGGCTTAGAGCGGGCGGCCGGGCAATTCGGACCAAATAATACGAACAAGAAAGAGATTGCTTGGATTAATGAAACAACGGATACAATTCGGAGCAAGCTCCGGCCAACTCTCGGAGGCTGGTTCCTCCAAAGAGCTTCTCTCTAATGAGATCCCAAAAGACAATAGATTCAAAGATGGTCTAACTCCCAAAACCACCTCCTTATATAGAGAGGGGGGCTCACAACAACCTAATACATTTAAAAGCAAAGCAATAATAAAAAGAGGACGCGTGCGCGTAACAAGCTTCATAACTTAGAAACTTAAACTTCTAAAATACACTAGAAGCAACTTAAACATCCCCCTCCATACTTGTCCCCGCTCTTTACCAACAAACTAGCTGCATTTTTTTCTCCAACCATTATCTATTCTCTAAAAAAATCATAAATTTAATAAGTAGCAGTTCAATATGATGATTATTATATATACATATATAGGGTCATTTGCTAGAACCACCCCTCTAACTTTGCATAATTACAGAAACCAAAATTACCAAAATCACCTCTATAAGTTTACATTGTTAATATACATGTACAAAAAAATGCCCTTGAAGGGGTCTTCCGAGTTCCAAGGGGTCATTTTTGTACATGTCAATAAAGTAAACTTAAAGGGGGAAACTTCGGAACTTTGGAAAAATAGAGAGCCCTGTAATTATGTGAAAATTAAATAGATTTTTTTCATAATTATTCGTATATATAAATATAAATATATATATATAAGAGAAAACAGAAAAAGGTACCTCCTAGTCTTTGGTCTCTCCCTTGATCTTTATTTGGAAGCCTTGGTGGTGGATTCAGCGGAGCTTGGCGTGGAAGAAGTGGCGGCGGCCTCCCAGGCACATTGTGAGACATACGGCTTCAGCTGTGGAATAATATGAGAACAGTTATGCACACACATTTACGATGTTTCCAACAACTTAAAGTCTGTTAATCAGCTTAGAACTTCATCTATGTATCTCAAAATTACATAAATATGATAAAAAGACCCCTAAAATTTCCTTTGATTTTCTTGTGAAGTCCTCGGGTTAATAGAACTCTATGGAGGCTTGCAATGTTGGTCTGTATGGGTGTGTGGTTTCAATGCTGATTGTTTTCCGCGGTTCGCCAATGCCGAGCACCACGCGTCAGATGTGGGGCGGTGGCATTCTGCAGAATACGATGGATGCAGAAACCATGATTTCATCCAGATAGTGACTGCGCATGCAAGACTAATCGTGATCGGGCATTTGGCATTCCAGCTACATTCGCGGCCTCATCTTGAGCACCAATTTGAATGCTCGTATTTTGATCACCAAAACCAAATTCAAATTGTCAAAATTCTCAATCGATTCAGATCATAAGTGTAAAAAAAAGGAATCAATATTTCATATGTTTCTAAAGATCAAATTTGAATAAACACGCGCATGATCGAGCTTTCATACACGACACTTATATACTACATTTGCGTCATTTGGGTACTTCCTGATTTACATCATTTGGGTACTTCCTGATTTACAATCCATCACTACAACAAATCACACATATTGCGGCGTTTTTTATGGGGCGCTTTGGAAAACGCCGCTATTTATATTTTGTAATTGCGGCGTTTTAGGTTAAAAAAAACGCCGCCAAAACCATAACTATAGCTTTAGCGACATTTTCAAGAGCAAAACGCCGTGACATATTAATTAATAATTAACCGTTGTCTCTCTTTTCTCGCAAAATATTAACTAGGGTTTTTTGGCTTTGTCATTCCCGGCCCGCGCGCATCCCTCTCTCCCAGCCGTCTTCCGCAGGAACTCTGCACCCTCTCTCCCAGCCATCTCCCACAAGAAACCTGAACCCTTCTCTCCCAGCCATCGCCCGCAAGAAACCTGAACCCTTCTCTCCCAGTCATCTCCCGCAAGAACCCCTCTCTCCCGGCCGTCTCAGTTTGTTTTAGAAGCTCTCCGCACATATATCTCTTCGCAGCACATAGATCTCACGAGAGAGCTCATTTCCGGATCGGATCCACCGTCTCTGGTAATACAAATTTTTTTATTACCAAGTTTTTTTTGGCATTTTAGTTTCTTATTTATTTCCTACTCTGGTTATTCTACCGGCTCCATCAAAAGCCCTATTTCATGATCCATAATTTTTTCTAATAAGAAATGGTTATTGTACCTCATCATCTTCCCATTCCCTCAGCATTTCAAAATTGTTGGTTTCTTGATCTTTCCATCTCTCTTTCTCTCACAGAGGTTTAGATTGAGACTGAAAAAAAAATAAGCAGAATATATGATGAGGTTATTGTACCTCATCGTCTTCCCATTCCCTTCGGTATTCCTTCTCCCGTAGGATTTGTCGCGGCCCTCGAGGTTTGTTTCTTCTTGATTCTCACTACTCAAAGTTATGGTTAGAGTTATTCCTCTCTTTTTTGTCATGTTTTGATTCTCACTACTAATACATAAATTTATTAGAGGTCATGTTAAATTTTTTTTCTCCGATAGATAACTTATGATGAACTTCCAACATACAGGTATTCTTATATTTAAGTCCTTTCTCTTATTAATGTATAATGCTTATAAATCAGGAATGTATCTGTGTAACTGGTTCTTGGTTGAGTTTTACTCAAAGCTCATATTTTGATACATAGAATAATTATGAAACATTATGAAGCTTAAAAATTTGTGTGCATGATGTGGCTTCTCGCTGTCACTTTTGGTTAAAATAATATAAGTCAAGGATCTAACAATAATATCAGGTCTGTATGTTTTTTTTTTGTTATTTGCTTCTTCTTTCTTTAAGCATATAGTTGTAAGTCAAAGTTGATTTAGGTTGTTGTTTTGTTCTATTTTTCATTCCAATGAGAATGCAGAGTTCATGAAGAAACTAAATCGTGGAATGAAACAAATAATTTATAGTCTTGGTAGTATAGAACTTCTATAAATGAATCTTAAATATATTTGATGCGTGGGTTCTAATTTCAATTAATGTCACTGATTTTCTCCCTACAATTGAACAGCCGAATTGACAATTCCTGAATTCCCGGATGTCTTCTTCAATGCTAAACAACATCTTCATATCGGCTCTGATGATGAATCTGACGCGCCCACTGGAAGGATGAAGGTGCATGGTCGTTGGAGGCGAAAGAAGCCATTTTTTCGCTCGGACCGGGGTTTTTGTCCATCGAGCTTTGAGGTTGCCCGGTAGCTTCAATTTTTTCTTGATTGTAATTGTCGTTATGAAAATTCAACAATTGTTCGTCAACATAATGCTCTTTTATATAATCTTACATGGAATGAATGAATGCTGAACTTTACTGCAGCAGCAGTACTAGCAGTGTATTTATTGGACATTCTTAACAGCAGGACCCTCCCTGACCCACAAAGTTTTGACCTGATGATTCCTATATTTAATTCTTGTTTATTTCTTACGGGCTTCATTTATTGGTGTTGTTTCTAACTTGGATGTGTATGATGCACAAGGTTTCTAACTTTTATTAGTTTCGAGACTTTGATTAATAATTTTTGTTGTTTAGTATAATTTCATATAAGTTTATTAGTATATTTTTTGTTGTTTAGTTAAATTTCATATATGTGGGAGCGAAAATGGAATCAGAGAAAAAAGAATTTATAAAATTGTTAAGAAATAATGTGGCCATAGAAAAAAGAATTTATAAATTTGTACTCCTGATGTTCTTTTCATAGAAAAAAGAATTTATAAAATTCTTATTCATGTTGTTCTTTTTTATTTGCTTCTATTATTTAGATGGGTGTTTTACCTTTTAAATGATCACTGGCATGCTCGAGTTGTAGTAGTTATTATTATAAGCAGATTTTGATTCTAAATCTTATTAAGTTTCATGAATTGCATTCTATGATGAATTCATGAATTAGCTGTGAAATCATGAATTACAACTTAATTATAAGCCTTTACTACATAGATGATTGTCACTGTAAGGAAATAATGTGGCCATAGAAAACACACTAAAATTTGCTTTAGATAAATTGCAAATAGTTGGTTTGAGATTTCATTTGACATTATCGTGTTGTGTGGTATTGTGAAAGAAATTGCCTTTTTTTATTTATCTTCCGCTGAGCAAGGAAAGAAGCAAAGGTATCGATTTTAATCTTCTCACAGGCTCTACTTCCATGTGCCATGTTTCTCCGGCATCACCGTTCATGCATGACGTTCATGGCTTTCATGGTTTTTACTTACATTTGATTTCATCCCTTGACTCTATAATTGAGCTCTTTTATGTCATTACTTACAAATTTCTAAGGCTTTGTTTTGCTTTCAGATTTAGAAGTAACTACCAAATGCAGCTTTAAGCACATAACTGGAAACAGATAGGATGAATTGATCCATTGAGATATGTGAGTGCTTCTTTTTATTGTGCCTTTTATTATTGAAGTCTTAAATTTTGTATGGGCTTTGTTGTGCATGTACCAATATATTATTGCATGTGAAAGGCCATGGAAGGCTGGAATGCAGCGATAGAGCAAGCAAGGGGTTACCTATAATCGAAGAGGAACTCAAGAAAGGTGAGATGGAGGCTGACAAGGATAGGATGATGCGAAATTATAGGGCACAGTTGGATAATGCTGATAGAGATCATAAGCTTGCTGCTGGAAGGAACCATTCAGGCATCAAGTTACCTTATTGTATTGGTGAGAAAGAGCTAGTAAACTCTGCAGATTAACCCAGTTTATCAATACTTTTACAATTTCAAGGAAACAGTTGGCACGATTATTTTTATTGCAAAACATTATACTGAAATTGTGGAAGTAACTTGTTTGCTTGAGAATGAAAGGTGATCTTGGTCTCGTTTCTTGAGCTTATTTAATTGTATGATTATATTTGTGAAATTCTTTTATATCTTCTTTTGATTTTCTTTGTTAAAATTCTCTCTAGCAAAACTCTTGAACTAGTTTTACACTTGTATAAATAAGCTCTTCTTCACTACATCTTGAGAAATATGGCAGCATTTAAAAAAAAAACAAAGCATTGGCGGCGTTTTAAAGAAAAACGCCGCCAATGCTCCTGCCTTTTAAAAAAATCCCGTAGTATTCGCGGCGTTTTTTTTAAAACGCCGCGGCTATTGGCGGCGTTTTAAAAAAAAGCGCCGCGGATTCCTGTATTCGCGGTGCTTTCAAAAAACGCCGCCAAATTCTTTCGCGGCGATCCATTCCGCGGCGCTTTTGCGGCGTTTTTTAAAACGCCGCGAAAGCTTCCGCGGCGCTCGAAAAGCGCCGCAGAAGGCCCAAAAAAACGTCGCGGTAGCCCTGTTTTGTTGTAGTGAACTACACCAACCGCTCTGGTATCAACCCCAGGAGAACTTCATAACATTCAAATTTAAGTTAAAATTGCATCATGTGAGCTAAATTAACATCCTCAGCAGAAATGGTAAGTATAAAAATGACATTTCCCACAGGGACTAGTATGCATAATAGAAAAGCGTTAGGGACTAAAATGCAGGAGCTAAACCGCGTAACCTGTGATATTTACCTTTGAATTTAAAACTCATAGCTAAAACATAGTGATGGAGAACGACAGCGACGATGGCCCACGCACGTATATTCCCGCCGCAAGCGGGCGTGATTTTCTGATCCTGCACTTTGAGGGCCCTTCCGGACGATCCGAGCCCGTGGATGCGTCTGGAAGGTCGACGAGAGTATATTTTGTATTTTGTTTTATCTTATTCGGACAAGTTTTGACATTATTTTGGCACCCGGAAGATCGGACGATCTGAGCCCTTGATTCCGGATGCCCTAGCTTTTACTTTCTATTTATATGGAGCCAAGAGGAGGGCTTGGGACCGATTGTTTGAGAGACTCCTTCAGCCGGTCTGTTGGTGCGACGCCAACACCCCCAGGTGCGACGCCAACACCCCCAGGTGCGACGCCTAGGGCTTCCTGATCTCCGTTGTTCGCCCCTTCCCCCCGCTTCCGCCAACCCGTCCTCCGCCGGTAAGACTCCTACGCCCCTATTTCCACCCCGTCGGCCTGCCCCCTGCCCCTCACAGCACCGGCGAGCCTTCCTTTCCCCTCCCTCCATCCCGACGTCCACGGCCAACCCTCCTTCCTCCCCCACCAAGCCTCTCCCTGCCTCCCAGCAGCCAGTCGACCATCCCCCAGCCTCCCCGCAACCTGTCGACCACCCTCTAGTTTTCCCCTACCCCGTCGACCACCCTCCAGCCTCCCCTCTACCCCGTCGGCCACCCCAAATCCTTCCTCCACCCCGCTAGCCCTACGTCCAGCCCTCCTGCAGGCGGACAGCCCTAGTCCCACCCTCCACCACTCCTTCCTCCCTCCGCACAGCCACCATACCCCACCGTCGTTGGCCACCAACGACCCGGATCCATTCCTCCCCACATTTGGCACCCCGCCCGATTGGCTCCTTGCATGGTTGTAAGTTGTAATTTGGTTTTGAGTTCAAACTTGAATTTTCTTGCTTAGATCTCTAATTACCTTGTTTGTCAATTAAGTGATATTTTAGATTACTTGAATTTGTGCTAACCTTGCAGGGCAAATCCGCTTAGCATTTAAATCTTTGTGCTCCCGATTTTGCAATCACGCGTATGTGTTTATCTTCTTACTTCAAAATCTTTTGTGGAAGTCTGCACAGGTTTAAATTACACATTTAACTCACTATAATAATTGTTTGGATTTCGTGAAACTCGTGCCGTGCTGGTTTTCCACGCTACAAAACCTGTAGTGCGTCTAGTCTCCCAAAACCCTAGCCTGCCCCTGCGTCAGATTGGTATCAAAGCGCCAGGTTGTCGCACTTCGTATGTTACGTAGTGGTAGGCATTTTCGACGAGATATGTCTGACCCGAACGTTACCGGTGAGCGGTCCAATGGCACCAACGCGGGGGGTCCCTCGCAGACCTCCAACGTTTGATGTTAGATCGATTCGATCAAATGGGAACCCAGATTAATGAACTTCGGGCACGTCAAGACCACTATGAGGGTCAAGGTGATCACCCCAATCCTGGTCGTCGCCCCCATCGACAACCAGGACCTCCTGACTACGGCTATGATCCCCCACGAGACCCCGGGCCAGATCGTGACGATCACGCCCGACACGACCGCTATGACGGTTACCACGATGACATCACTCGTCGTGTTCGATTAGAAGTCTCCTCTTTTGATGGTCAACAAGACCCCGGGGCATTTAGTGATTGGCTTCGAGAGATGGAGCATTACTTTGACTGGTACGACATGAGCGACGAGCGTAAGGTTAGATTTGCACGAGTGAAATTAGTGGGATCTGCGATGAACTACTGGACCAGTGTCGAGCGAGCCTTAGAGCGGGATGGCTATCGGTCCATCATTAGGTGGGAAGATATGAAGAGACGTCTGAAAGAAAAATATCTCCCTGCATCCTATCGTGATCGACTACTTGATCAGGTCTATGCGCTACGACAGGGCACGTTGTCGGTAGCCGAGTATATGACCAAATTTGATGATCTGTTGGTGCGGAGTGACCTTCGGGAAGAGAGCAATGCTGCAGCTTCCAGGTTCCGATATGGCTTACGACGTGAGATTAGGAGGGAACTGATTCCCCATCGTCGGGAGACAGTCGAACAGATCTACGAGTTGGCCTTGGAGTATGAGCTCTACCTCCGGACTACTGGCCCCCGCCAGCAGCCCCCGAGGATTGATGGCCCAGCGTTTAGGAGACCTACGCCTCCTCATCCCCAGGCCCCTGCCCCTTCCCGCACCCCTGAGGATGTGAAAGGGAAGGCTGTTACGACTGGTCCCTTCAAGCCCAGTGGGCCTCAGTGCTACAGATGTTCTAGGCGTGGTCACTATGCGGCACAGTGCCCCATGCGGAACCTATTAGTTGAGGATGAAGAGGACGAGAGGGTAGACCCCGTAGAGGGAACAGATGGTGATATAGTAGCCACCGTGGATGAGGATTGGGAGAGCGATGCAGAGAGATCGCTAGAGTGTGGAGTTATACGCCGCCTTCTGCATACCCCGCGTGCGGAGGATGACTGGCGTCGGTCCACCATCTTTTACACTTATTTTCAGAGCGCAGGCGGCCCCTGCAAACTTGCTATTGATGGTGGGAGTTGCGTCAATATCGTTGCTAAGAAAGCGCTTGAGCGGATGCAGCTCACCCATGAGCCACACCCTCATCCCTATCGTGTCCTATGGGTGGAAAAATCTGCTATCCAGGTCACCCAGCGATGCTTAGTGCCATTACGGTTAGCGTCCTTCGTGGACAAGGTTCGGTGTGATGTCATCCCGATGGACGTGGCCCATGTACTCCTAGGTCGACCCTGGTTGTATGATCGAGACGTTACGTGTTTCGGGCGATCGAACACATGCGTATTCTACGACCGGGGCCGAAAGGTCACCTTGTCCCCGACCCAGCCCAAGGACTCATCCAAGGGCAAGACCGATTCCCCCGTCAGTGTCGGGCCCCCCAGGCCTCTGCACATGCTGAGGATGCATGATTTTATGAGAGAGGGCCTAGACTCGGGGATCGTATTTATTGTAGCGGCCACCCTGGCTCCCGACACTCCTAGTGGAGGTGCCGTCCCCACCGACCCTGATGTACAGCGACTGTTGAGAGATTATACGGATATCACGCCCGAGGAGCTCCCCGATGAGCTCCCTCCCCTGAGAGATATCCAGCACGCGATCGACCTCGTGCCTGGGGCATCTTTGCCCAACCTCCCACACTATTGTATGAGTCCGGCCGAACATGCCGAGCTGAAGCGGCAGGTTGATGAGTTACTTAGGAAGGGTTTTGTGCGCGAGAGCTTGAGCCCATGCGCAGTCCCAGCCCTTCTCACCCCGAAGAAGGACGGGAGTTGGCGCATGTGCGTTGACAGTAGAGCCATCAATAAGATCACAGTGAAGTACCGTTTCCCGATTCCCCGCCTCGACGACTTACTTGACGCTATGGATGGTGCCCGTATTTTCACGAAGATCGACCTCAGGAGCGGGTATCACCAGATTAGAGTCCGTGAGGGAGATGAATGGAAGACGGCCTTCAAGACGAAGGATGGCCTATTCGAGTGGCTAATGATGCCCTTCGGATTGTCGAACGCCCCCAGTACGTTCATGCGGGTGATGACCCAGGTCCTGCAGCCCCACATGGGCAAGTTCCTAGTTGTGTACTTCGACGACATTCTTATTTACAGCCAGGAGCGTACTGACCACCTACATCACGTCCGTTTGGTGTTCGACATCCTTAGGAGGGAGCATCTGTTTATCAACATGAAGAAGTGCGATTTTCTAGCTGAGTCGGTGCACTTCCTTGGGTGCATTATTTCTGCGTCGGGCATCTCCGTAGATCCCGACAAGGTGAGAGCTATCCGTGAGTGGCCCGTTCCCACCACCATCCATGAGGCAGGAGTTTCCATGGACTAGCCACCTTCTACAGGAGGTTCGTCCGCGGATTTAGTGCTCTTATGGCCCCCTTTACAAGCTGCCTACGTAAAGGAGATTTCGTGTGGACCCCGGCCGCCACTAGAGCATTCGAAGAGATCAAGAATCGGCTAGCGTCTTCCCCTGTCCTTAGATTACCAGATTTCAGCCTCGCCTTTGAGGTCGCATGTGACGCTTCAGGACTGGGGATTGGAGGAGTACTTAGTCAGGAGGGCCACCCCATTGCTTATTTCAGCGAGAAGCTGAACGAGGCCCGCCAGCGATATTCTACATATGACCGGGAGTTTTACGCGATAGTCCAGACCCTACGGCACTGGCGGCACTATCTCCTACACAAGGAGTTCGTGCTGTATTCTGACCATCAGGCCTTACGTTATCTAGAATCCCAGTCGAAGCTTAGCCATAGGCACGCTAAGTGGGTAGAGTTCCTGCAGAGCTATCACTACGTTATCAAACACCGCGCGGGTGTTGATAACAAGCTCGTCGACGCCTTGAGTCGCCGGATTAGTCTCTTGCAGACGATGAGCACTCGTGTCATTGGGTTTGAGCGCCTTGTTGTAGAGTACGCTGAGTGTTCTGATTTTGGGGATATCTATAGGTCCCTCACTCGAGACCCACCTGATACGGTCGAGGGATTTACTGTTTCTGAGGGATACCTGTTTTTCGGCACCCGACTCTGCATCCCCTCCACTTCCCTTCGCGACTTTCTGATCTGGGAGATGCACGCAGGAGGTGCCGCGGGACACTTTGGGCGTGACAAGACTACTGCCTTAGTGGAGGATCGTTTTTATTGGCCCTCACAAAAGAGGGACGTGGCGCGTGTGACGAGGCACTGTAGGACATGCCAAGTGGCAAAAGGCTCACGCCAACCCAGCGGCCTGTATTCCCCTTTACCCATTCCTCATAGGCCTTGGGTTGACATTAGCATGGACTTTGTTCTTGGGCTGCCCCGTACGCCCAAGAAACATGACTCCATTTATGTTGTCGTGGACTGTTTCTCGAAGATGGCCCACTTCATCCCGTGTCGCAAGACGGTCGATGCCTCCCTGGTTGCCACCCTATTCTTTAGGGAAGTTTTTAGGTATCACGGGTTACCTTCCTCCATAGTGTCTGATCGTGATGTCCGATTCATGAGCTATTTCTGGAAGACACTATGGATGAAGACTGGCACCACTCTCAAGTTTTCCACCGCCTACCACCCACAGACGGATGGACAAACTGAGGTGGTCAATAGGAGTTTAGGCTCCCTCCTACGTTGTCTTGTTGGTGAGCATGTGTGTACTTGGGATTCAGTGTTGCCCCTAGCAGAGTTAGCGTACAATAGCTCGGTGAATAGGACTACTGTCTTAGCCCCTTCCACATCCTGTTAGGATACGAACCCAGGAAGCCGATCGACCTAGTTCCCCTCCCACTTGAATCCCGTCCTAGCGAGTCGGTCGAATCCTTTATCCAGCACATGCATGAGCTTCACGAATCCATCCGAAAGAAAATCGCAACAAGTAATGATAATTATAAAGCCTATGCGGATGTACACAGGAGGGGGAGGAGCTTTGAGATTGGCACACAGGTGTTGGTTCGTCTTCGTGCTGAGAGGTTCCCCTCATGAACTGCAAAGAAACTAAATGCTAGGCGGATGGGTCCGTATACGGTGGTGCAAAGGATAGGGTCAAATGCTTATGAGATTGATATTCCAAGGCACATGGGGATCAGCAGGGTATTCAATGTGGAAGACTTGACTCCATACTACGACGAGCAAACTTATGAGGATCCTTTCGCACCCCTTCCCTCAGAGCCACCACTTGAGCCACCACTTCCCCAGTTGTCACCGTTACCCTCTCAGTCCCAGCCCACAGCGACACCACCTGGGGACCTGGCGGTACCACCGGCCGTGCCACCACCGGAGAGTTCATTAGAGAGTGAGCCACCACCTGCAGAGGCGGATACCGACCTGGACACCATTGAGGGCATCTTAGCCCATGACTACATGACAGCAACAGATCCGAGCACTTTGTGATACTTGGTCCACTGGAGGGGCCGTCCCAGCTTTGACGACACTTGGATCGCCCCGGGAGAACTTGCGAGGATTGCCCCCGAGCTACGCCAGGAGTATGATCACCTCCATTCCTCGGAGATAAATGCTTCTAAGCCGGGGGGAGTTGATGGAGATCGACAGCGACGATGGCCCACGCACGTATATTCCCGCCACAAGCGGGCGTGATTTTCTGATCCTGCACTTTGAGGGCCCTTTCGGACGATCCGAGCCCGTGGATGCGTCTGGAAGGTCGACGAGAGTATATTTTGTATTTTGTTTTATCTTAATCGGACAAGTTTTGACATTATTTTGGCACCCGGAAGATCGGACGATATGAGCCCTTGATTCCGGATGCCCTAGCTTTTACTTTCTATTTATATGGAGCCAAGAGGAGGGCTTGGGACCGATTGTTTGAGAGACTCCTTCAGCCGGTCTGTTGGTGCGACGCCAACACCCCCAGGTGCGACGCCTAGGGCTTCCCGATTTCCGTCGTTCGCCCCTTCCCCCCGCTTCCGCCAACACGTCCTCCGCCGGTAAGACTCCTACGCCCCTATTTCCACCCCGTCGGCCTGCCCCCTGCCGCTCACAGCACCGGCGAGCCTTCCTTTCCCCTCCCTCCATCCCGACGTCCACCGCCAACCCTCCTTCCTCCCCCACCAAGCCTCTCCCTGCCTCCCAGCAGCCAGTCGACCATCCCCCAGCCTCCCCGCAACCTGTCGACCACCCTCCAGTTTTCCCCCTACCCCGTCGACCACCCTCCAGCCTCCCCTCTACCCCGTCGGCCACCCCAAATCCTTCCTCCACCCCGCTAGCCCTACGTCCAGCCCTCCTGCAGCTGGACAGCCCTAGTCCCACCCTCCACCACTCCTTCCTCCCTCCGCACAGCCACCATACCCCACCGCCGTTGGCCACCAACGACCCGGATCCATTCCTCCCCACATTTGGCACCCCGCCCGATTGGCTCCTTGCATGTTGTAAGTTGTAATTTGGTTTTGAGTTCAAACTTGAATTTTCTTGCTTAGATCTCTAATTACCTTGTTTGTCAATTAAGTGATATTTTGGATTACTTGAATTTGTGCTAACCTTGCAGGGCAAATCCGCTTAGCATTTAAATCTTTGTGCTCCCGATTTTGCAATCACGCCTATGTGTTTATCTTCTTACTTCAAAATCTTTTGTGGAAGTCTGCACAGGTTTAAATTACACATTTAACTCACTATAATAATTGTTTGGATTTCTTGAAACTCGTGCCGTGCTGGTTTTCCACGCTACAAAACCTGTAGTGCGTCTAGTCTCCCAAAACCCTAGCCTGCCCCTGCATCACATAGGGTAGTATATCTCCCACAAGCTATACATTCTGCCGCAGCAGACTATTAAAGAACAACAAGTAATCATAGGCTCATGGAAATTATCAAACAACTGAACATGAACATGTAGAGAAAGAGTGTGCTGGCTACCAAAGTAATTTTTTTAATGGGCTCCGGTTTAATTATTTGGGTAGTTCTCCTACAGATTAGTGCACTGTGGCAGCATTAAAACGTCATTCTTGCACAGACTAGCATACTCTGTCAGCGTTAAAATGGCGTTCTTGCCTTTCTCATCATCTACTAGTCCCCGTCTTCGATGATTCTATCAAGACGTTCGAGTAACTTCATAAACTCAACTAATGACAGCCCTTAAAGTCAGAAATTCTCATCCTAATATCGGATCTTTGCCGAATCAACTTGCACATTAGCACTCTTAGCCAAACATAGCTCTAATCCATCTCTGGACGCTCGAAATGTATATAACTAAGCATCGGGTCAAAAGAAATAATCAATCCGGAACTATAATTTCTGGATGGTAAATCATCCTTTCGAAAATAAATAGTAGTGTAGAAAACAGGCCAAATAAAGTGACGGTATCATTATAACACCTCACAACTTCAATTCAAGTTCTTGAGATCAAATTGACGTGAAGACAAGGTGAACTTCAAAATCAGAAAACCCTCAACACCAAACTATAAAATCTGAGAGAGGACAGATGGGATACCAGCTCGCCTTCAGAGGAAGATAAAACCAACGTCCTCACTTTAATGGATAAGAGCACTGGCCATAATTTGGGGGACACTGATGAATAAGAGTAAAGGAGAACTCTTTTTCCAAGAGCAAATAATTGACTGCTGCTTCATGGGTCAATACTCAATCCCAATAGATTATGGTTTGGAGAACTAATTATCAAACGGGAAGTGTCGATCAGTCACCAGAAAGTAAATGTAATAGAAATAAGCTAGAAATAAGGGCTTAACAACCCAACCGGTCTAAAACTGGGCGCATAATAGATTAATACCAAGCAAACAGTGCCCAAAACTCATCGCCCATGATAATGCGCCTTGTAGGAGGAGTTACGAAAAGATTTTAAAAATCGGAAATACAGGAGATGGCTTTGTTACGACCCTTTCCCTTAGACCTCGTGAGAGGAGGAGGAGCTATGGTCGGCACTCGTGGTCGCGCGAGGGAAGGGGAGGCGGCGTCGATCGAGCGCGGTAGCGAGGAGGGGCGGCTAGGGCGACTCACGGGTTTTTCCCGTGGGTTAGAGAGAGAGGGAGAGGGAGGAGGGGAAAATAAGAGAGAGAGAGAATTTTAAGTTCTAATTTCTTGCTTGCTAACAAAGCCCAACCGGGCACTATTTAAGTTCACGCGACGCCCCCCATTTGGGCTTACGACAATGGGCCAAAACGCTAGAATTAACACCACAAAATAACATAACATAAAAATTGAAGATACGAAGATAACTGGCGTCGTCACGCCCATAACATCGCCGCCCTCGCCGGAAGACAGCTTGTCCTCAAGCTGGATCAAATGGTATTGCGGTGCGTTCGTCCCTTGCCTCGTCGTCACTGGGAGGATCATCTACTTCGAGCCAGAATAAGTGTTTGCAACGATGTCCCGGTGTAAATTGTTCATCACAATTGTAGCAAAAGCCTTTCTCACGACGCACGGCCATTTCCGAGCTGGACAAACGGCGGCGGACAGTAGGTCGCGGAGGATCATCCCGGAGTGGAGCCTTGGCGGGTAAATTGGCTGGAGGGTGAGCGCCCTGATAGTCCCGACGTCCCAAAGGTGGACGATCTAATAGCAGTCGTCGTTCACAAGCCCTGGCGAGGCTCATAGCCGTGTTGAGATCACGTGGCAGCAGAAATTCCACATCCCAACGTAAACGCTAATGGAGGCCGGCAGTGAAGAGGTGCACTTGTTGTTCCGGTAGAACTGACGTCGCCCTAGAGAGAAGAAGTTGAATTTGTTCAAGATAGGTGTCAATGGAGCCGTCCTGTTTGAGGTTCACCAGATCGCCGAGTGGGTTGCCCTGTAGAGGAGGACCAAATCTTAAGGTGCAGGCCGCACTGAACTCCGCCCATGAAGTGTGGGGGTGTTCGCGCATAAGTTGGGTGAACCCAATTGCGTTGGCCCAAGTAAGTGGAAGGAGGCGATGTCGATGCGTTCTGCCTCCGGCGTGCAGTGGTTTGCGAAGAAAATATCACAGCGTGTGAGCCAAGGAAGAGGGTCTTCACGGCCCTCATAAATCGGGAAGTCCATCCGGAGAGATCGAACGTTGGCGGGGTAGTCCGCTCCAGGAGGCGCGGCGGAGTCCACACGGCTTGTCGAAGGGTGATCGGTCGCGCTCAGGGGCGGAGGAGAAGCCACCCCTTGTAGGGCATCCAGACGTGCGTTGAGGACGTCCATTTTGGCGTTCTGAGTCGCAAACATGGTTTGGAAGAGTGCCATGACTTCCGCGAGCGAGGGAGTACTGTCCCCCATCTGTACTAGGGCTGGACCGACAGTCGGTGGTGTAGGGAGTAGGCCGACGGAGGAGGAGAGGCGCGGGGTTGTTGCTGTGGGGATGGGAATGGCCGGAAGACAGTCGTTCGAGGAGTTGGCGGGTGCGCAGGAAGGGCGGCGCTGGTTTGGGCGGGCGGAGGAAACGCCGGAAGAAGAGTCGGCGGCGGGCTCTGATACCAAACTGTTACGACCCTTTCCCTTAGACCTCGTGAGAGGAGGAGCTATGGTCGGCACTCGTGGTCGCGCGAGGGAAGGGGAGGCGGCGTCGATCGAGCGCGGTAGCGAGGAGGGGCGGCTAGGGCGACTCACGGATTTTTCCCGTGGGTTAGAGAGAGAGGGAGAGGGACGAGGGGAAAATAAGAGAGAGAGAGAGAGAGAGAGAATTTTAAGTTCTAATTTCTTGCTTGCTAACAAAGCCCAACCGGGCACTATTTAAGTTCACGCGACGGCCCCCATTTGGGCTTACGACAATGGGCCAAAACGCTAGAATTAACACCACAAAATAACATAACATAAAAATTAAAGATACGAAGATAACTGGCGTCGTCACGCCCATAACAGGCTTCTATAGAACGTTTGAAGGAGTCGTTTTTGATGCGGAACACAGGAAATCGAATATCAACGAGAAGAAGAATGTCATCTAGAAATGCATCAAAAAGGGAAAAGAGGAAAGACTTCCCTCTATATGTTAGATTTCATCTCTCTTAAACAAGCCAACAATGGATTCTATAATACCCAAACTACCATGCTTTAACAAAATATACATTGTTTATTCCGTCTCAAAATGAACTTACATCTTTCTTCATATAAGATCATACATCAGAAATTTATTGTTAAATTTAATTTCAAGTTTTCCCTTTCAACAATAAGTGCAAGAATAATTTTATTTTCTACCTTTGAACATCAAATCAAATAACAAGAAAATAATATATTTTATTTACATTATTTTCCTACTCTCCATTCTAAATCTTCATTTCTTTTCTTCTCACTTTACATTTTAAGTAGACAAGCCCATCAATCTTTAAATTGCATGCGTCGTAATAGAAAACCTAAGACCATATTGCAAAGTAGTACTCTTAATCAAAATGAAATTATGAGCAACTTGAAATCAAATAGAGCTTGCTCTAAATAATAATGCTCGATATTTTTTTACAATATATCACACAAACATTGAGAAATTAATTTAAAATAAAAAATAAAAGTATATTTAGAAATAAAAGAAACATGCCAAAAACTATCTTAATTCAATGATTATATATATATACACGAGTGACAGGGCACGGGGCCCCCCGTGCGGGAGGCGACATTCGGCAGGGGCGGTGACATTCGGCTTGGGCGACATTCGGCTGGGGCAGCGATATTCGGCGGGGGCGACATTCGGCAGGGGCGGCGACATTCGGCAGGGGCGGCGACATTCGGCGGGGGCAACATTCGGCAGGGGCGGCGACATTCGGCGGGGCGACATTCGGCGGGGGTGGTGACTTTCGGCGGGGGTGATCTATATTTATATACGTATACATAAAATTTAATTTAATTTTGTTCAACAAAAAGCATATGGTGTGATGGTAGTCATCTTTGCTTGACATAGTGGAAATCTGGGTTCAAATCTCACTATTGACAATTTTTGTGAGATTAAAAAACGGGTCTATGACACCTTTTTCAATAAATTTGGGGGTAAAATCTTAATTTCATGTTGTAGGGTACTCTACACCTTCATAGTTTTAGGTCACCCCTAGTAGGTTTAGGAGACCTATGAAAAAGTGGAGAGAGGGAGCTGTTTGTTCCGACGGTTGATGAAATATCATGCCAGATTCGATGACCGTAATCATTTCAACGGCTTTAAAATTAATGGGTTTGATAGTTCTTTATATATGGTAAAGATATATATACACACGCACACACACACACAGATTAATAGATAATTTGATTTGCCTATGAAACATTAACAAATGCATTTTTCCCATTAACGAATCCCTGCCCCACCGAAAGAAAACATTTTCAAATTATCATTAATACTAGCATTACCACTTCAGCCAAACAAAACAAAACAAGAAAATTACATACTTCTCGTCAATCAAACAAGTACGTGAAAAATAATTTTAGTTAAATTTATTTATCATTTCAATTACCGTTATCTCTCTTTTGTTCCTTCAAATCAAACAGAAATTAAAACTTTGTTTGGGACAATTGTGGCGTTTGAGCAGTGTCTGTGTGAAACTGTACTAGTAAACTCAATGGTGGCAGTATACCTATGTTTGAAACTTTTGTGACAGCTTTTTTAACCTAAATTACACTTTCTGGGGTTATGGCATTCATGATCACTAAAGCTGACAGTACCTGCATGACTGTGGTGGCGGCATTTTAGCCTAACATGGCGCTTTTTTTTTAAGTATTCGTGGTCACACATCAAAACGTAATCTGCGTTTTTCAAAATGTGCTCACAACTGCCACACACTGAAACTGCTCTCCAAAACAGGGCCTGAGAGTTTAAGTAAAACTCCGATATAGTAAAAAGCAATTTTAGGGTGCAAAGTATACTATTTGTGACGAACACAATAAAAGGTGTTTTCAGAAGATCGTAGACTATCTGTCAAAATATGTGATGTAGAGAGACAAGTACACAACAGAGATTTGGACAAACCTTGAATAATAGAGGAAAGGGAAGAAGATAGAAGAAAAAAAAAAGAAGAATCAGGTAGACAGCATAAAGGGGGTAGAAGATCCTAAGCATCGTTTAATTGTCATAATCCTAATCTGCCCATTGAATGACCCCACAGCCCTATATATATTATAATAAAAGATCCTACAAGATAAGATTCATGACCAAAATTTCACTAAACATTGAAACCATCCTATTTCCCTGACAATTAAAATAAAGACAATAAACAGGTTAATAAGAAAAATAAAATGATTATTCAACTAAATACTAAGACAGGTGTCAACTGTCAACCACAATCATAGGTTATGAATGCCAAAACTGGCCACGTTTAAGTGAGAAACACAGTTTAAAAAATCTAACTTCTTGGATTCTGTCAACTAAAATGATAATCCTAAGCATAAATGAACTCAAAAACATATTTTCCAAGATTCCTTAACTAGAATTGGGAGTTGCATTGCAGTTATTGATGCAAAATAATTTAAAATAAATACCTTAAAATCGGTCAGATCCGGGACAACATAACGTGGCAATTTTTCATCCTGCACAACATATCCACCTGCTCAAAATTTACATTGATATTACAAGAAATATCTGCAACTAATGAAGCTATTTTTAAACTAATATCATTATAGACTTATTAAATCATTATCTCATCAATAGTATTACCCCAAGTTAGCTATCCATTTATCTAATCTATTAAAGTAACAAAAAGATGACACAAGAACTTGTAGCAAAATAAGATACCAGAAAACACTTCCTAAAAGAAGGGAAGTCAATATGAAAATATTATTTCACTGATTACCTTCTTACTTTCTATTGTCAAAAGCTTGCTTCTTCGTAAGGAATTTATACTAACTGTGCTTTTAGATCGGAGATTAAAATGTAATCCGCGTTCAAATACGTCACCTACTAAATGAAGGCAACCTAGAATGCTAATGTTAAGGATCCTTTAGTATGTTTATGGATCTGTTATTTATGGTGTCTTTAATTATACATCTAATTTAGTTAATTGGGAGTCATGCTTATATTGTGGAAAATTGGGATATAATTTCTCTAGCTTCGGGCGAATAAAAAAACTCTCTTCTAGTGGAGGAACAAATAAAATCTCAAAAGAAACTCAGGAAATGCAAAAGGAATTTAAAAAATCTCACGATTTCAAAACTAATGGAAGGAAGAAGAATAAACATTGCACAAACAAATGTGAAAAAAACAGCACTTTTTCCATCTTGATTTTTCTTTTTTTCTACATGGTTTCTTCTCACTGAATACAAACATTTTGTAAGGCTTTTATAACCATCAAAACTCACGGCAGACTAAAAATAGAAAACAGTTAAACCAAAATACCAACTCACAACACACTCTCCACTACTTTCATTATTTCCACCATTTACTCCTCTTACAGGCCACTAACTCCACGATCCCCACCATTTCCTCCTCTTACGGGCCACTAACTCCACGATTCCCACACTGAATTGCTTTGAGTTTATCAACAAATTCCTCCCTAAAACTCAAGTTTCTTCCATCCAATGAAGCACTGATACTTTCGTGACGGTCACGTACTCGTGCCGGATACGTTTTCAGTACCAGCACTCACCTGATACTCAGCGGATACGTCTGCTACAATAGTCTGCGGATAAACCTGGACTTGGCAGATCATTTTGCATATCGTGATTGAAATATATTTTTTTAATTTGTTCGTACCACAGTACCAGATACGTATCGTACTCGGTACTCATACCTGTATTGGTGTTTCATAGCTTTCATACTTTATATCAATTGTCACTTTGCAACAAGTCGAGCCTTGTATCGCTTGTACAAATGTCGAGATACCAAATTGTCTCGTCGTCGATATTCTTCTCGCCGTGAGCCATCATGAGAAGTCCATCTTTCGTCTCTTCTTTTACGACCAGATAAGGGTTCTCTTCGACTTTCTTCTCGGCATATTAGTCTCCTGCGTAATACCCAAACTTTCCCCAATTATAACACTTGTCGAAGTTGCAATCCTTCGCATAGTGACCGTACTTGCCACATTTATATACATTCAAGTGATTTAGCCGGAGTCCTCTTCCACGACCTTGTCCTCGACTTCACCAATTATGTTGGTTTGTCTGCTCCCTCTTCTCATAGTAATCTCCTTGACCACGGCCTCTACCATTGCGACCTCCTTTGCCTCGCCCATCTCCTCGAGAATTTT